>CM066033.1:1010209563-1011605494 GCA_033557465.1 Ichthyophis bannanicus | reverse complement strand
CGCATGCAGCAGCCATAAAACACCTCAGATGGCCAGAAGCATTGTTGTACCGAGGTGTGTTTGGGAATGTCCTGCAACAGGTCGCCATGTATGGGGGTCCACATGGTTCTGCTATATGTTGGCATCGAGAATGCAACATGACTGTTGGCGTCTGGTTACGAACAGGAACTGTGTGTTATGTGTTTTTTATGGAATTTGGGCTATTCTCCATGAGATGTTTGTACTGGCTGTAGCCTCATGGGATCCATATATTTGTGTAAGACTGTGTAGACGGCAAATCATTTTGGCCTGCCCCTATATGATTGTTTTATGACATGACAATGTATGGTCTGATGGGTTACCATTGTCAGTATGAGGGCTGTAATGTGGGATGTACACATATATCCGCGCAGGTTGTCTGGTCCTTGGAATTGCCTGGTGCAAGGACTACACTGATATGTATGCTTGGTTGGTGTACACAATGATACTTGATCTGATGAATTGGGGAATTAGACTAGAATGTGATGGTGCTCGACAAGACGTTAATCCCGTGAAGCATTTACGTGTGTGTGTGTGAGTGGGTGATACCTTATGAACATAGCTGCTCTATGCAGGTAGTAGTTGAAGGATAGACATTGGCATCGCTGACTACGGCATTGATAGTGTGGGAATGTCAGAGACCTACTACACGGAATAAATGGTTATGTTTTAAAGCAAAATGTGACAATGTAGAGTGGATAAACAGTACAATAGAGGCTGTCCCTGGACACATAATGCATCAGAACTATGGTGAGTGAGCAGAACTCTTGTCACAGGCATTGTGAACGTGGATGCAGCAAGTAGGACCTGGAAAACAGTCATAAAACAACTAGACAACAATAATGTTTTTCCTTCCTTTTCCCTTTCTTCCCTCATTTGACATAGCAGTATGGATCCTTACAGGCGGAGCTTCAGTCTGTTTTATTTTGTACCCTGGCTGGAAGGGGATAATGTATGTATGACAGTACAGATTGGTCCAGATAGCTCTATCTACCCACTGGCCAGTACCTATACAGTGTTGTGCAAATTTCTCCTAGTTGCCTTTTTGTGTCTTCGAATAACACATTTCGACTAGGTAATGTATTTCTTTCGTTGTTGCTTGCTCTATGATGATGTAGCCTCTGGTTATTTTGTTAAAGGAGATGAGGTCTTCTTCAGTTTCTTGTTATCTTTCTCATTGGGCTTGACAATTGCTATCATACACCAGTAATGGTTTATGTTGCGGGATCTTTTTGTGTAATTGCTCTATGGTTTGCATTCGGAAAGGAGGGGTGGTGGTGGATGGTTGCCAATTCTGGTAATGTTTTGTGGATACGTGGTATGTAATGATTATGGTCGTTTTTTCAAACAGTGGCAGGCTTATGTTGTAGTTAGTCCATATGTGTTTTAGGTTTATTTTGCAGCACAGTAAGTGTTCCCCGTGATTTGGTCCCTTGTTTTAACCATTTGTTTTGGAGAACATAGACATGGCGTCATACTCATTACTGTATGTTTGCAATCACAACAACAGTCTTAGCCATGGTATTAAACACGTATGAGTAACTGGTGGGACCATCACACGGTATTGTGGACATAGGCCCACAATTTAACTGGGACAAAAACCCATGGCTCATCAGCCTATTGCACCTCTGATTTGAGGGATTGTTGGCCTTACCGTAATGGGGGACAATGGTGTTTTCCCCTTTTCTGTCTTGATTACAGTCTATGTTATGTCTTTCTGTACAGAGGAAATTGAGGAAGTGTTCTCTCCAAACAACGGCCATCAGGGTTACATAACTGTACGTTTGAGACCCCTCTTTAGATCCGTATCTATGGTTGACCTGACATATTTTTCCCCGGCACCTCTCTCCATATGGCTATGTAATTTGACACCTGCAGATTCAGACTGTTGGGAATGCGTTCTTTTGTGCTGTTACATCACAGAGGAGGGTTTGCATTGCTATATATATGGTATGTTTGTTTCTTCAACTATTATTTAGATGTCATGCTGTGGTTTACCAGACATCTGGGTGTCTGCAATGAGGTAGACTGTTGCAAGGGCAAGTGTTGATCTTTCTCATGACAACAACATGGTGGCCCTTATACAACATTCCTTTCAGGCCTGCATCTGTGGGTGTCAACTGACCTTCGGTGATTCTGTTTTGCGTCATAGTAACACCAAATATTAAACCCCACACCATTCGTTCAAGACACTATATCCCACCCACAGGAGCCATACCTGTGATCTATGTGGTGGTTATGTTGCAACATTCACACACACAAACACCAACTAGTGACTATTGGTGTTATTTTGGAATTATGACTGTCGTATGTCACCCACCTTCAGCTCGCGATGTGCAGATACGCCATGGGACCTTAACTCCGCCATCATCGCCTGAGGGTCAGGGCTCTCGGTGTATACTTGCAGCCTGGGTCCGTCGATGTTCTCCCTTGATGCTGCCCTAGTGGTGATATACTGGGTACAGGTTGGCTCTATGGGCTCATCAACAGCACTTGTGCTGCCCCCTGAGACAGCAGGTTCATCCTCCCAACACACTCATTGGGCACTGTGATGTCAAAGTCACCCTCTTCCTCCACCTCCTCCTCCTCCTCCTCCTCCGCCTCCTCCTCTTCCTCTCCCATTTTACTGGAGTCACCTGCATATTGAACAATAACAAGGAAAACACATATGTTTCAACATAATCATATCTATATATGTGTGGCACAGACACCACAGAGATGATGGGTGGGTATGTGCGTGTGTGCTGCGTACCCGACCCCTGACACCCTCCCATACATGTTTGTCTACGTCATTCAGCGGTTACTGGGGCACATGTGAGTCGAGTGGCCATGCACAAGTTGCATATTATCCATGTGTATATGTGGAGTGCCAAGCCACAAGAGGCCCCCATCACAGCCCTCCCCCTGACTCTACAACATAGGTCCACACATGTGTGAGAATACATCACCCTTACCCTTGTTTGGACCATACATTGCCTGTTTATGTTTAATTATGCATTTGAAATATTGTCTCTAGACATACTATATGCTCATTGTTTTTGGATATTTTTGGCTGTGACCCATTGTGCCGTGGATCCCATGTAGCCAGCACCTGTGGCCCACTGAGAAGCAACATGTAGCACTGTGCAAATAGTATGTCACACACACGTTACCTGATTAGTGTGCCACAAAATCATATGGTGCTTTGCAATCACAGATGTGCAGGTTGGATAGGAATTGTTGTGTGTAGGTTTGGAAACAGATGGGGAGGTTGCTGTTTTCGAGGGACACATATGTAATATTGTGACAGGGCATGGCAACAACACAGGTGGTGCATGGCCCTAACACACACATGTGACACCACTTTTTAAACAGGGTGTTGATTGGGTCAGAGGTATGGGAGTGTCTGTGCTGCTGTATGATGTTTTCTGAAGTGACTTTGTGATCCTGGCAATTACTATACATACCTGCGTCAGGTTGTGCCGTGTATAGGGCCTCCGGCAGTCCACGGAGATAGATGTGGCCCAAACGTGTTGCCAGCTCTTGTTCCAATGGTGTGAGTGATGGGATAAAAGGGCCCCCACCACCTGTGCCATGCGCATGTTGTCTTTCAGCCACCATGTTGCTGGCGCACCCCTCTTTTTATATCCGAGTACCTCTTTTTGAGGCTTTCAACATCCCTTGTGGGGCCCCCTGCCTCTGCAAATTGCAGCACGCACCTCCTCCCATACTGCCATTCGGGTGGCCACTGTTGTGCGACTGCTGAGCCTGCCAAATAAGAGGTCATAGTTTTCAATTACATGCGAGAGTAGGATATAGTTCTCTCTATCACTGAAGCGTAGAGCTCTTTTCGCTGTGGACCAGGCACAGGTACCCTTTTTCTCTTCCCAGTTTGGACATATTGTGCAGGCTGTGGCCCAAAAGATGGTCCTGCATGTCCCTCCCTAGGATGTGCAGTCTGTAGCGTCGGTGTATCACCCACCACAGGTTGGGACACATCCTCCACACCCTCACCCTCACCCTCACCGTCTCTCTCCCTCTCTCTCTCCACCTCTGTATGTTTTAAATGCTCCTTTCAACAGAACAGCACTCACTTAAACAAAACAGAACAATACACAGCATGCAATACAGACTTACAGAATGTTACAGTACAGGACACAGTAAAGGACACATTAACAAAGGGAACAGAAATATTATCTTAGCACAAGGTGAGGAATCTACTCTGCTCCTGACTATCTTACACTGCCTCTCTCCGCTGCCGTACTCCCTGGACTGACTCTCTCCCTCCTTCCTCTGGACTACTCCCACCACAGCCTCTCTACCTATAGATTTTTGTTATCCCTCACTGTGCTTCTTTCCTGTGCAGTAGTCCCACCACTGTCTCTGTTTCAGACTTTATCTATGACACCCTCTCTCTCTAACTGTGACTCCTTTCTCAACCCTCAACGTGATGCACGTGTGCAGGCCTATTTATAGTGTATTGCCATGTGTCTTCCATTGCACATGCGCATTTGGGCGGGCGTGACGCTCGTGCGTTGGGCGCGTGCTCGCCAACGCATGGGTGGCCGTACGCGGACAACCGCACATGCGCCCTGAGACACTGTACTGCGCATGTGTCGCAGTACGCATGCGCACTACAACGACTACCGCATGGGTGTCTGTGTTTTGTGCGCATGTTCACGCCGGCGCACATACGTGTGGGCACGCACTGCCCGACGCCCATGCGTAGAGTGGCGCACGCGTGCCACCAACGGGCATCGCATGCGATCAACTGCGCATGCGCAGTGTGCGCAAACCACACACCCCAGAATAACATATATTACCATCACAACATTACCCACGTTGAGGGTTGTAGAGGAAGAGCATGAGGAGTGTGGTTGGTGTGGAGAAGAACGAACGTCTATGCAGTTGTACTAGCGGATTGTATTGGTGTTTGTATTGCTTATTATATTGTGTTGTGTGTGTATTGTCAGTTGTTGTTTTTACTTTTGGATACTGTATAGTGTGTTTTGTGTGTTTGTTAGAGTTTGTGTGGTTGTTAGAGTGTGTTTCGGTAGTGGGACGGGAGGAGTTTATGGCAGCAATATATGCTTATGCATGTGTCCTGAGTGGTGGGCAGATGCTGCGGTTGCCGGACAGGGGAGATGGTGTCCACGGGGCTGCAGCACAGGGCATGGGTGTAGTCCCGCAGCAACTCAGACCTGCAGCTGTGGAGGTGGTCCAGCCATGTGCTGTGCGTTCACGGCACAGACGGCGTGCCGAGGTGCAGGCTCGGCAGCCACGCCTCTACAGGCCCAGGGCACAGCTCCAGGGCATGCGTGAGGACCAGGTCATCTCCCTGTACCGACTGAGCACAAGGGCTATTAGGGAGCTTTATGAGGATTTAAGACCTGACCTCGAGCCCCTGACTGATCGGTCCCATGCAATACCAGGTTTAGTCAAGCTCCTTGCTGCTTTACATTTTTTTTGCCTCTGGCTGTTTCCAGTCATCTGTGGCTGCAGTGGGTGGCATGAGCCGCCCATCCTTCTCACGATGTCTCCACCACGTACTGCGTGCCATGGTCAGCCGGGTGGGGAATTACATAGCCATTCCCCACACTAGGCAACAATGGGGGACCCTGAACCAGGCCTTTGAGACATTAGCAGGGATACCACACGTGATGGGAGCTATTGATTGCACACATGTTGCCCTGGTCCCGCCTAGAGACAGGGAGGTGGCGTTTCGCAACCGCAAACACTACCATTCCCTGAATGTTCAGGTTGTATGTGATGCTAATCTGCATATTCTGAATGTGGTCCCTAGGTTTCCAGGGTCCACCCATGACTCCTATATCCTGCATCACTCGGCAATCTTCACACAATTTGAGGGCGGACGTTATGGGGACTGTATTTTGCTGGGTGAGTATGTCATGTGTCGTAATGTATGTATGTGTTTGTAACTTTCTTTATGTCTACTCACATAGCTAGCAAACTCGTTTAAAACCATAAACTTAGATCAACATATGAGCAATGTTTGTTTGGGGACTGTTGTATCTTTAGATTATTACAGGGGTATAGACGTACACATACAGCAGCTACAAACAAACATAGACCATCAGACTCCTAGCATTATATGATCCAGACATTCACATGGTGTGCAGGTGACAACACCCCTGTGCATGTGGCTAGGCTGTTGCACAATCCCTCATAGTGTGTGGTAATATCAACTGCACACATTCTGAGGGGGGGGGTTTGGCCCTCATATGCACGTATCATGATGGGTCATTGCCAAATAATGCTTGTATGTCATTTAACCTTGTGATAATTGCTCATCCATACAGGTAACCCTTCTCATGTGTGTGTGGGGTTCACACACTCACTCTGGACTGTTGTTGCTACCCAGGAGCCAGTATATAATATGAGGGGTTTTTTGGGAATATCTGATGTATGCTTTTGCCCTTTCCAGCTAGCAGCACTCGTGTGGATATGTATGGTCACGCATTTGGCCTATGTCACAGCAGGGGTGTAACGAAGTATATTTGGTGCTAGTACCTTGGCCTACTGTAGATGATCATGATTTAGCCACATATTGGCCAGTGATCCTCATGTAGTTTAACATATTGGAAAGGGGATGCCTGAAGCTGTGGGCTATGTGTGTGCATACAGAGTTGTATTGTTTTCAGCTACACATGACGGTAATGTACCGATGTGTATCTCTATGAGGTTAAGACATGAGTAGTACAGTGTGCAGGTTTGCAGACCCCACCTTCAGTGGGATGTTCCCAGGATAGACACAGTGCACAGGATTGGTATTTAAACAATTTATGTTTAGCAATATACAGCATAAGGACACAGAGTATGAGATCTAGATATGTTGCCCGTACAGGACAGGATGCATCTAGGTGATATGGTTCACATTATCACCAGCCTCCATGGCATACATGTTCTGTTTTTTTCCCACCCTCTCATGGCAGCATATTTTACCTAGGTTACTGTTCAGACATACAATATGAACATGTGACACGTGAATCGTTACTATCGTCTCTCATTGGCAGGGGTGCCAATGTGGACAGTCAATGCATTACAATACCCATGTCGCGCACACACACACACAATATGTTACAGTATAGATGGAACTGTTGGGGTATTTCCCATGAGTGTACTTACTTTCTAGGCTATGTGTTCCTTTTCTAACAGCATATGTGTTTTTTACAGCTCATTAATTGTTCGGTTATATGTTGATGTCAGGATTTGTTTTGTGTAGGGTTACTACATCTTAACATATGTCAGTTATGTTGAATATTGACACGCACATTTCTTTTTATTTCCAAGGTGATGCAGGATATGGGTGTCGCCCCTGGCTGCTGACCCCTGTACGTCAGCCACGGACACGTGCAGAGCGGAGGTATAATGAGGCCCATGCCTCCAGCCGCTCAGTCATCGAGCGTACCTTTGGCGTGTTGAAAAGTCGCTTCAGGTGTCTGGATAGGTCAGGCGGGGCCTTACAGTATAAGCCAAGGACTGTTGCAGAGATAATCATAGCCTGTTGCATCCTGCACAACATTGCTCTCAGGCACAATATCCCTGCAGAGATTAATGAGGATCTGGAGCAAGATCCAATGTGCCCCCCTGTACGTGCCAGTGGTGACACACAGGATGGCACAGCAGTCAGACGGAGGTTGATTGGAGAGATCTTCTCATGTGCGTATTACCTACCCACACAGCTTTTTAATCCTATGTGTGTTATGTTTACAGCAGTTACAGTTTATGTCAGGATATGATTTGTATGTGACACCACATTAGTATTTTAGTGCTAATTCACAACTCACATATAGGCATGTGTGAGGCACAAACAATGTGGCCAGTACACAACAGCATTTGGTGCCAGATGATGTGGGTGGTTGCTCATACGGCTGTGTGTGATTTTTAAGGTTAAATTACAGTTAGTGGCTGCCTGTGTTAGCACCTGTTGTTGTTGTTGAGCACAAATGATGTTTTGTGATGATATGGGTGGATAACAGTGTTAGCCATATGGTGAGATGTTCACAGTGTGAGACCAGTCCACGTTTGGGGACATTAGTCCAGTGGGTTGAATTTATATGTTTCACCTTTGGGGTGTACATTTGGTTCTTACACTCCTGTCAGCTGGCTATGTGTTGCTTTGTTATTATGGCCGTATCAGGACATACATATCACAGGACAGATGCTTAGTAGTAGTTTTCTGCGGATATTAGGGTATCTATGTGTAGGGTGTTAATGTCACCCTACAGTGTGTCGGAATGTATACTGCACCAGAAAGCCATGACATGGACATGTTATAGGATGGGGATCTGAGCATTGTCCAGCCAGAGAGGTAGTATTGCCACATTTACATGTAGGCGAATTGACCTTAGGTACAGTGCTACATATGTACACAGATACAGAGGATAACCTACCCCATATCAGCGAGGGGTGCGTTACAGTGGGCAGGATGAGCACAGAATGTGTTGGTGGCTTATGGTTGTGCAGAATTCTCAGGGAGTACATGGCATATCTTGCTGATAAATTCTCAACATATGCCATCATGCCTCAGCTACAGGCTGGGTATGTGAGCAGTGTAGGATAGTACAGTCCACATTACATAGATTGCATAGATAGTCGGACAGGGAAGGGGAGGATTATGTTGGCAAGGAAAACCAGACATATGTGAGAGTTGTTTCTCTGAGGTACACATATTGGCTATCCATGCGTTGACATTCTCAATGACACACAGTGTGATGGCATGCAGCCATCATGGTTTGCGTAAAAAATATACATGCCATTGGTGTTTTAATGACATGACGCACACATTGACAGCTATCTGTGGAGATCATCAGCAAATAGCTGTCACTATGATTCAAGGTATGACATCTACACACCAGGATATGTATTTGTTCCCTGCATACATGAGACACTCGTGCATATTCCATATGTGTTTCCAGAATTGTAAGCGACTTTGCATTCAACATTGACACACCCCTACACAAAGATAGGGGGCATTGTTGCCAATATAGTGGATCTGTGTGACTCGTCTGTACTTTGTGATGAGGTGCAAACATGGTGGTTTCTGACATGTCTGTTGATCTTTCTGTACAACAACACAGAGGTACGATGGGGACAGGATTGATTATGGACACCTGAGGATAGCCTCCTACAACTCTGTGCTGCCTCTCACATGTGAGAGATCTATACATTGTGATAGGGAGCAGTCAGACATTAGGTGATGGTGTGGGGTATGAGAGTTGTGGACAGGAAGGTGCAGTGTGTGATACTCTTGTAGAACATGACATGTTTGTTACTGTTGTGTTTCCCAATGCACAGGACATAGTTTATTCAGATGCTGTTGATGTGTTGGATTGGCATGTGACTGAACATCACCCAATATGCTTTGCGTTGGGGTAGGTGGATGTACAGGGAGATTGTGTGTGCCTGGGGTCATGTGGAAAACATATCTTCATTGCTCCATCATATTGGGCAGATGGTGTGTTGTTTTGTGTTTCACTTCAGGCTCCATCACCCATCCCTTGCTGTTGTCACACATATCCCCATGTGTTTGTGTTCAGCATGTCCTGTGCCACACTGTATATGTGACAGTTACAGCATATCTGCATGTGTGTGTATTTAAGGTTTGTATTTGGTTTGCCTGCACTTGCTCCCTACCCCAACATTGTACCATAAGCCAACAACAGGGTATTATTGCCGGTTCACGGGGCCTTTATATGTCTAAAGGTCCACTTGGACACATACAGGCCATGTGTTGCAGCTGGACTGCAGAAATATGCATACTTTGTGTGTGGGTGATTACAGGTTGCCTGTGTGATGAGACACTCTTCAGGCATAGTACATTATCATGTACTGTGAGGGGACTGTGCACCTGGGGGGCAGTTGTGACTGTGGTATGTGTTCCGTAGTGCTGTTTACCTTATGCGTATTATCAACATGTGTTGTGTGGTGTGCGACAAAATGTGTCTTGTGTTCTGAGTCACCACTGATGTTCACCTTTATTTATTTTCAGATATGACCATAATGTGGACATGCATCAGCAGCGGCTTGACCTTTTGTTTGTACACGGACTGCTGAGATTCTCTGCCTTCACTGTCACCTCTTATTGCTGTGTAGTGGTTCATGGGATTGCTGACATACACCTGATGCACACACAAGGTAAGTTGCACATTTGTTAATTGCAGATTTGTATCTATGTTTACCTGTTGATGAATCATAATTGTCTTATATGCATATAATGTTTCCTCTATGTGCACATAAACAGATGCATGTCGTGTGTAGCTGTGACACACCTGTGTGACACGAGCATGGACATGACCATACCCATGTTTTACCCATGTGTGTGTTTCGGATTAATGATGTCATGACCAATGTTTTGTTGAGTAATGTACTGTGTGGTTTCACATACCTTTCTTGTGCATTTGCAAAGGTGTAACGGTGTGCATTGTGTGGTGTTTTTCATAGGTGGCTCACAAGAACATACGTATCCTCTCATGACACAGGGCTGAGTACATACCGGACACATCTATTACAGTGCATCTGGTGTCACCATCACCCACCTTTTGAAGAAACAACACCATAGACATTTTACACCAGAAAGTGCCCCATTGGATGTTTTACCTCTGCGAGTGAGACATATGACTGCGATGGACAGTATTACTATTAAGCTACTTAATTCTCCATTACAGAGGTGTTCTCTGCACTGTTTGTGTGATGTTTCTGCAGGGAGTCCTGCTCATTGTTGAGAACACACATGAACTTTCAAAGACAGTGGAATGTTGACATGTCACGCTTGACTATTCCTAGCCATATTTGGTGGAACACTATTAACCTCACCTGTTGGATTGCACATAGTATTGTTACTTTTGGCAGTGTTCCCCCCGTGTGCAGCAGCAAATGACATGGATAGTGCAGCTGATCCATTCGAACACAGTTTTAGTATTGTTACGTTTTGGCCCTGGGTGTGACATGCCACCCAGGATACCCTCATCTTTTTCTTCCTAATCAAGCATACACCCATGTTTGCGCAATACAGCCAACGATGGAGCACTCCTATTGTGTATGTCCACCTGCTTTCCACATGCACATGCTACAAGTGTAACCTCAACAATGATTTTGGACACACGACCATCTTTAATTAATGTGGTCAATGTGACAAGGGTGTTTACGTGCATGTGTGGCATCACTGTCTCATGTTGCACTGTGGATGGTGCTTTTGCATATGACGGACTATGTTTGTGAGACAAAACATGTGGACCTCAGACTTCTTTGTGGCTCCGTATAGGATGTTTGGCCCTCATTTCCTTGTTCAGATGCTGCTTATTGTGTTTGTTGGATGTGCAGACGTGACAGTCTGCATGTATGTCAACACCTTGCATTTCCCATGTGCACAGTCCAGGCTATGCCCTGTGGTAGAGACACTCACATTGCGACATGATGTTTGCAGTGTGGCAATGTGGGTCACCGTTGCACTTCGTCAATTGTGCATTCCATGTATTATGTTATATGTGGCCAAACACTGTCTACTCTGAAAAGGTTGCAGGGCCACCTCCTTCATGGTGGTATATGTATAGGTTTGGGAAGGTAGTTGAGTTTGTATTTTGTTTGTGTTCATGTGCCTGTCCTACCTGTTGCATATACTCATTGTGATTTTGAGGAGAGTTTGTGTCTACATTGTTGCAGCTTTGATTCCTAGCTCAGACATTATGTGAGACCACACACATTACTTTCCCAGCGTGATTTTCACAATAAAACATTTTCTCAACATAGGCTTTTTTGGTTTGGTTGTCTCCTGTGTTGCAAGATGGATATGGTTTGAGGGACACATGATGTGTGTTGTGTCCTCAATATGCAGCGCCAACTCTCTACATGCACTCATATGTGCATTACACCTTTGCAGCATGCAGAATCAGGTAGGGGCTGGGGGTCTGCTGCCCAGTGCATTGTATGCAGTGGCTGCACATTATATCTCATGCTCTTCATTTGTGGTGGTTGAATTAACTTTTCTGTGTGAGTTAGATTTATGCCCTATTAGAGGGGTTTCAATATTCCATCAGAGATGCACTCACCTTCATATTATGATGGCACTGACTACACTATTTGTGATGTGTATACCAAATAAAGATATTTATTCCACATACATGTGGCTCTTTTGGTGATTGAGCAGGGTGATACAAAGGCACACATTGCATTGCCTGTTTCTCAGTCCTGCGTCTTTGTGACCCAGGGACTGCATTGTTTATTTTGTCAATATCATTGGATGAGGATTAACTGGTCTTTGTTCCACGGTAATGAGGGGTTACATGACTTGACCTAGGCCACATGGGGTGCTAGTGGGAATTGATCAGTGTTTGCTTGGGTCCAAGGCCATTTTGTTAACAGTAGGTTAGTCCTTCTCTCTTTGATCACATTAACACTTGTCTGGGGCCATTTGCCACACATGTACATGTGCCACCTGTGCTCGCATCCTTGTACAGTGACAGCTGTGTATCTGGCAGACACATGTAACCTCACTGGGTATTCACGGTTGCCACACAGTGTGCTTAGTATGCTTGGCTCAGTGTGCTCAGTGTGTTACTGTGTACTCAGTGTACTGTTTCTGGGAGTGGCTACAGTCATGTGTTTCTACTCTGTATGTTTTTGTTTTGATTAGCACATGTGCTATATCCTTTGTTTTCTAATCTGCTGACTGTACCATGAGGTAACAGCAGGTTCCTCACCTCTACATACACCCTTCTCTCTCCTCACTGTACGTCAAGGTGCATCCTGTGTGCTGCTTAGCCATCACATATTATTTTGTTTCAGAGGTGTCCCACTTTAGGGTGTTTACATGGCAACACATCAGGGGGTTTTGGTTTTCTGTGATTCAGGTGTTGTGTGTTACACATGATTACATGTGGAACTTTCTCATGTCCTGATCCAAATTATTAACATATTCCACATACCGTCCTCTGTTGCCCTTGTGGTATATTTTTCCCCTCTTTTGCATGCTGTATCCACTGCAGAACATTTCATTGTGTGTGCACATGTGCACCACATCACAAATACAGACTGCAATTGTATGAGTAATTAGCAGCTCTGCATGTGCATTTCATCATGCTTACTTTTTGGTGTTTGCTTGTCCTGACAGTCAGCAGGCGGTTTGTTTAATGGACTGCACTCTTTCTTTCTGCAGTCTTTGCTAAGGAGCTCACATTGTTGGTGTGGCATGCCGGTTTAGCCATTGTGATTTGTGGTAGTGGTCATTAGTGTGCTTCCTGTGTGGTGTCTTATATTTGTATGCTTTTCCATAAAAGGTGTTTAACATTTGTTTGAGGGTCATATATGTACTGATGTGTGCTGTGAGCATATTGTACCCTCAACTGGGTTGTCCATTTTAATGGGTGCCACATGGGTTGGGGATGATTTCTGCAGTTCAGCAACTGATCTTCATCCCTCTTTTACTTTTGTATTGTTTTTGTGTTTTAGCTCTGTGCAGTGCTTGTGTTACGTGTGGGTTTGCCACATACCTCCTTTGCCATTCCAACTGAGGGATGTTAGTGCTACTGGGTTACGTTTCTGGGTTCATCTCTACATCCTTGGGGCATCTTTTGCCATGCCTTTGATTGACACAGCTTATGGGTTACATACAATAGTGTCTTGGGAGTTGACAGCCTTTCCACATGGCCTTTGTGGAGAATGAGGTTTTCATTTCCTAGCAACGTGTGTGCCTTCTGAAACACCATAAAAGGTGCATTAATATCTGGCACAAGGGGGTAGTTCTTTTGAGACAGCATCACAGATTGCTGTACAGTTGCACACAGACAGTTGACATACCTCTGCCAACCTTATTCACTGGAACATTCAAACCATGATCACCCCTCCATCATTCACTATCTGCACAAGTTGTCAGCATTCACAACAGAGGAGTATTGGCTTCTTCCCCAGAGCATGAGTTTAATGGAGCTGTAGTACTCCAACGGGAATAGGGCAGTTTACAAGATAAGATACACTCTAATCCCCTGTTCATATCAGTCGCCTGCCCCTGTCTGCAGCCCCTCCCTGCCAAATCAGGTATGGCAGACCTTGGTCAACACACCGACTTACATTTCCCATACGTTACAATGCACACTGCTGCCATCTGGGACAGTGCTCTCACCTTACCCTGCCTCATATAGCACACTTGGCTACACTTTCACCAACATTGTAGGGTGCCATGGCGGACATTGCATTTTCACATGTGCCCTCTGCATTAACCTATGGGCGACGTTCTGTTACACTGCTTTGCGAGTGTATTTGCTATCGGTTATGATTCTACATATATACAATACGGTACTCCTAAAACAATATTACCCCTAACAGCTACTGCCTCAGCCAGCTATCTTCATTTTGCACTGTTGGGTATCGTACCCCTGATCCCTGCAGCATTGGTTGGTGTGGTAACCATTGTGCTGCAGCTTTGCTCTCTGATTTGCACATCAGCACGTCACTTATGCCTTTCAGTATTGACATGACTCAGAAAACAGTAGCGCAACGCTCTCTGCCCAGCATACCACCGCCTTATGCCACCCATTATATATCAGCCTCCTAACATTACACAGCACACAGCAGTCTGCATTAGTCACTGTGGGGATTGAACCCCTGATCCCTGCAGCATTGGTGGGAGCTATAACCATTGTGCTGTGGCTCTGTGTTTCTGTTTGCACATCAGCGCCCCACTTATACCTTCCATTATGCGATTGCCGCCGTAACCGGCGCACCGCCTTCTGCCGCCCAGTAGTAATATGCCGCCAGATAACATCAGCGCGACGCTTTATGCCGCCCAGCATTCAAATGTCGCATAAAAACATCAGCGCGCCTCCTTATCCCGTCCAGTTTTGATGTGTGCCAAAACAAAACTCAGCGGGCTGCTTTATTTGGCCCAGTATTCCTCTGCCTCATAAACTAACACCTCAGCGAGCCATTGCGCATTGTGTGGTTTCGAACCCCTGCTCCCTGCACCATTGGTCAGTGCTTCAACCATTGTGCTGTGGCTCTGTCCTTCTGTTTGATCAGCGCGACACATATGCCTCCCGTTCGGCTCTCATTTGCGGTAAGGTGCGGAGCGCACACGGGCGCCGCGCACCTTAGCGCATCTGTCAATCACGGCTTTTCTTCTTCAGGACGGAACGCCCACTCCTTATACGGCACACTCACTCTACCGCGACCCGCACTTTACCGGCCTGTTAGTAAACATGCCCCTAAGTGAAATAGGCCTTCACAGTGTCACACTTATGTGGTTGCAATCATACTTAAACTACGGACAGTAACAGGTCAGAACTGGCCCACACACATCAAAACCAGACAGCACCAAGGGATACCCCAAGGCTCATCACTATCTATAGTTATTCAATATGGCATAGATTCGGAACCATGTTTAGCACGTCTGTACGACCGATCCTGACCTCCAGACTCACTAAACGCCTGGATTGCTATGCAGGAAACAGGGCTCCCCGCACGTAGAACAGGGTTGTGTGGGGAGCTCTGTTCATGGGTGGGAGGGTGAGGGCTGGAGGTGGAATAAGGGCAGGCAGTGGGTGACACCATGACCCCAGATGTACAGGTCAGATTCTGAGGTAGCCCTGTATGTCTGGGGTTGGCCATTTAAATGGGGGACTTATTTATGCATTTATTTATTTATTTATTTATTTAATGTCTCTTTTATACTGCGCTATTTTGAATCAGTGCGGTTTACAGGTAACAACATTTGTGCAGTGCAGGCAGGTCTGCACTGGACTTACAATAAACAGGGTTTTTTTATACAAGGCTAACAGGGTAACTATGTACACTTTAACTGGCCATCATGGCTATGTGGGCAGCTCAACATTATCTACAGTTAGAGTCAGCTATATACCTCCAAATGAAGAGGGGGTAGGGCTCTAGAGGGCGGAGGTGCAAATGTGAGGGGTGGCTACTTTGGGGGTGCCAACCTGGGTCTTGAGTGCGAATGGCTGTGAGATGTCCAAGAAAGGTCAACACATCTTCGGAAGTAGACTGGCTAATCTACTGAAGAGGGCTTTAAACTAGATTCGTTGGGGATAGGTGAAGAAAGCCCCCAGGTACGTGAAAGCCCCCAGGTAGGTGATACATTAAATACCTTTATGGAAATGGGTAACAGGGGTAACATATGGAAAGCAGTGTGTATAAATGCCCGTAGCATGGGAAATAAGATCCCTGATGTTGAAGTTTTGGTAGGAGTGGCTGACTTGGATTTAGTGGCAGCTACAGAAACATGGTTCACAGAAAACCATGACTGGGATGTAACTGTACCTGGCTATACTTTATTCAGAAAGGACAGGGGAGGAAGAAGGGGAGGAGGAGTGACACTATATGTAAAGACTACTATTAAAGCTTTGGAATTACAGAGCTTAAAAGGGAGAGAGGAGGCATTGAAGGTTAAACTAGAAAGAGGGAAAGAGAAATCTATTTACATTGGTGTGATATACAGACCTCCCTCACAAGAGGAAGAGGTGGACAGAGAGTTAATTGAAGACATACGCAGCATTGCTAGGAAAGGGGAAGTGCTACTGATAGGAGATTTCAATATGCCAGATGTTGATTGGCACATTCCTGCTGCAGTATCATCTAGAAGTAAGGAGATCCTGGATTCTCTACAGGGAGAACTATTCAGGCAATTGGTAACAGACCCCACACGTGAAGGGACCATACTGGACTTGGTGCTTACCAATGGTGAAAGTGTTTCTGATGTTGTAGTGGGAGATCATTTTGCATCCAGTGATCACCAGATGGTGTGGTTCAGTATTAGGACTAGGGCTGTTAGAATCCATTCCAAGGTGAGGATCTTAGAGTTTAGGAAGACTAACTTTGCGAAGATGGGCCAATACCTCAGGGAGTCGTTAGTGGGATGGGAACAGCTGGGGGATGTAGAAAAACAGTGGGCAAAACTGAAAGGGGATATTTTAAGGGCAACCAACCTTTTTGTTAAAATGGTAAATAAAGGCAAAAGGAAAAGGAGACCGCTATGGTTTTCTAAGGAAGTAGCTGAAAAAGTGAAGAAAAAGAGGGAGGCCTTCATGAAATACAAGAGATCACAGAGAGAGGAAAACAGGCATCTGTATTTGGAAAAACTTAGAGAAGCTAGCAAAGTAGTCAAGAAGGCAAAGATTCAAAAGGAGGAGGAAATAGCCAATGCAATAAAATGGGGGGATAAGACATTTTTCAGATATATTATTGAGAAGAGGAAGGGCAAAAGTGGTATTGTCAGACTCAAGGGTGTAGGGGGGGAATATGTAGAAGCTGATAAGGATAAAGCGGAATTGCTTAACAAATATTTTTGTTCTGTGTTCACAGATGAAGAACCAGGAGCAGGACCTCAGAAAACACCCACAAATAGGAACAGAAGTGAGAGACATCTTGAGCAATTTTCAGAAGACTGTGTTCGTGAGCACCTAGCTCAACTTAAAGTAGACAAAGCGATGGGACCGGATGGGATACACCCTAGAATACTGAGGGAACTTGGAAACGTTCTAGCAACTCCACTGACTGACCTTTTCAATGCCTCGTTGGAGTCGGGAGTGGTGCCAAAGGACTGGAGAGAGGCTCATGTAGTGCCTTTACACAAAAGCGGAAGTAAGGATGTGGTTGAAAACTACAGGCCAGTTAGTTTAACTTCGGTGGTGAGTAAATTATTGGAAACGCTGCTGAAAGAGAAAATAGTGAGGTTTCTGGAGTCCAGCGGATTACAGGATCCGAGGCAGCATGGATTCACCAGAGGCAGGTCTTGTCAGACAAATCTGATTGATTTCTTTGACTGGGTGACCAGAGAGTTGGACCGAGGGAGAGCTCTAGATGTGGTGTATTTAGATTTCAGTAAAGCCTTTGACATTGTTCCTCAAAGGCGACTTATAAACAAACTGAGCACCCTAGGGATGGACCCTAAAGTTACTGCTTGGGTTAGAAATTGGTTGGGTGGGAGGCGACAAAGAGTACAAGTAAATGGAGCTCACTCTGAGGAGAAGCATGTTACCAGTGGTGTGCCCCAGGGATCTGTCCTTGGTCCGATTCTTTTTAACATCTTTGTTAGTGATATAGCGGAAGGGCTGTCGGGTAAGGTTTGCCTCTTTGCAGATGATACCAAAATCTGCAATAGAGTAGACACCCAGGAAGGTGTAGATAACATGAGGAAGGATCTAGCTAAGCTTGAAGAATGGTCTAGAATTTGGCAGCTGGGATTTAATGTTAAAAATGTAAGGTCATGCATTTGGGCTGCAGCAATCCAAGGGAGCAATACAGTATAGGAGGTAAAGTACTTTTGTCCACTAAAGAAGAGTGGGACCTAGGCATGGTTGTGTCTGATGATCTTAAAGTAGCTAAACAGGTAGAAAAGGCGATGGCAAAAGCTAGAAGAATGCTTGGGTGCATACGGAGAGGAATGGCTAGCAGAAAAAAGGAGGTGATAATGCCTCTGTATAAGTCTTTAGTGTGACCTCATTGGGAGTATAGTGTGCAATTCTGGAGACCGTACCTTCAAAAGGATGTGAACAGGATGGAGTCGGTGCAGAGGGTGGCTACTAAAATGATTGGTGGGCTTCATTATAAAGCATATGATGACAGACTTAAGGATCTTAATATGTACACCTTAGAGGAAAGGCGGGATAGAGGTGATATGATTGAGATGTTTAAATACCTCTGTGGCATAAATGTTCAGGGAGAGAGCCTCTTTCAATTGAAAGCAAGTTCTGCTATGAGGGGACATGGGATGAGGGTGAAGGGAGATAGATTCAGGAGTGATATGCGGAAATATTTCTTTACGGAAAGAGTAGTGGATCTGTGGAATAGGTTCCCAGTGGAGGTGGTAGAGATGAGGACAGTAACTGAATTCAAAAAAGCATGGGACCAACACAGAGGCTCTCTAAAGGTAAAAAAGTGGACTGTTGTAGTTGTTGATATGGAAGGACAGACTAGATAGGCCATGTGGTCTTTTTCTGTCATCATGTTTCTATGTTTCTATGTTTCTATGTCATCTGGGTCAGTATAATACTGGAGGAACAGATGGTGCTTCAGTGCCTTTCTAAACTGGGAGAGGTCATTGATGGCCCGGATGGCAGGTGGCAGGGCGTTCCAGCAGGTGGGTGCATACAGTGCGAAGGCTCTGTTTCTCGTGGCCTGAGAGCATTTAGTGATTGCCTTCGGGAGTTTCAGAGTATTGGTGGCAGCTGATCTCCTTGCTCTGTTGAAGGGGGGTGGACTGGAAGAGATCCGTGAGGGATATGGAGGAGCACTTGTTGATGGCTTTGTAGGTCATCGTTAGGATCTTAAAGGAGTTCCTGCAGTGGACCAGCAGCCAGTGCAGCTGTCTCAAAACTGGGGTGATATGGTCCCTCCTGGATGCTCAGTGCAGGAATCTGGCAGCTGCATTTATTGCCAGCTGTAGAGAGTTAAGCGCGCTCTTCGGGAGGCCATGTAGTATTGCATTTGCATAGTCAAAATGTGGTATTACTAGTGCTTGATAGACTGTCCAGAAGTCTTCCGGCTCAAGCAGCTGTCGCAGGTGGTGAAGCGTCCAGATTTTGTGGTAGATTGCCTTAACCATATTGCTTATCTGGGCCTTCATGTTGAGTTGTTGGTCCAGTGTGACCCCTAGGTACTGTACCGTGGGCTTGCTGAAGAGCTCTGCATCACGTACCTTCAGTGAGGTGGGCGGAGTGAATGCTGGGTTCCTGGTGATAAAGAGGACCTCGGTTTTCTTGAAATTTATTTTGAGCCTCTGCGTGTGTAGCCAATCTGTGACCACATCGAAGCAGGTGGATAGTGGAGGGAGGTCTGGATGATCTGTCGAGATTGGCATGTATAGCAAAACGTCGTCGGCGTAGATCAGGCAGTTGATGTTGAAGGATCGGATGAGGTCTCAGATGGGTTGCATGTAAACGTTGAACAGTAGGCCTGAGAGTGAGGATCCTTGTGGCACGCCTTTCTCTTGCAGGAAAGGTGTGGAGATGGAGGGGCCGGAATGGACATGCTGCCATCTGTCTGTCAGGTATGATGCACACCAGGACAGAGTTGTACCGTGGACACCCTTCTCCCTGAGGCGTGTCAGGAGTAATTCGTGGCTGACAGAGTCAAAGGCAGCAGCAATGTCCACGAAGATCAGTGCAAATCCATGTCTGATGTTGTCCAATCCTATGGTTAATGTACTGAATAGGGTGGTCAGCAGCATCTCTACGCCGTGAGACTCCCGGAATCCATGCTGGCAGGGGTCGAGGGGTGCGCTGGTCTCGATGTGGTGATGCAGTTGGCATTGAACGATCTTCTCAATAATTTTTGCTAGAAGCGGGATGCTTGAGATCGGCCTGTAGGAGTCCATCTTTGCAGGGTCCAACTTGCTGTTTTTTAGTAGTGGTCTGATGGCTATTTGTTTCAGGCTTTGGGGAGGGTCCCAGTCGAGAATGATAGTTCTATGAGTTTGGTTAGAAAAGGGCTGAGGTCAGCATGCAGTGATTTTATCCAAAATGCTTGACAAGGGTCATTAGGTGCTGTGGTGGTGTTTATGTTGGTGATGATGTCCTGGATGCCTTTTTCGGTTGGGGCCAAGAAGGCAGTGATGATGTGCTGTGCATCCTTCGTGGCTTGCGTCGGAGTGGGTGAAGGGGTCAGGTGGGATGTGCCATCTGAGGTATAGGGGTCTATGGATATGCTGGCCTGGCTTGTTTTGGCCTTCAGGTAGTCTGCATATTCCTGTGGGTCTACTTCAAAGGTTGAGTAAGTCCTCCTGGACATTGAGGGATGCTGGAGCTGGGGTGTGAAAAACAGGTGAGGGGTGCAGGGCATGCCTCGCAGCCTGACCCTAGCCATGGAAGGCCCGATTTGGGGTCAAGTTGTAAGGAACAAAGAGTCTGCTGTTGCCGCTGGGAATGTGGCTCCTTCATAGAGGGCAGTGCCATGGCAACATGATGCCATGGCACTGTGGCTCCAAGCAGGAGCCAGGCGGAGCTAGCCGGGAATGTGGCTGGATGTCCAGGATGCCTGAATCGGGGCACATCCCAGATGTCCAGCCACTTTGCTGCAATTCTGCTCCCATGGGGCTGTCTAACTCCTGTGGGAGTAGAATCGGGTGCATCCCCAGGCCATCCAGATGTCTGGACATCCAGACGGCCCAGGGACGCACAGGTTTGAATCGGCCTCCATATAAATACAACCTCTATGTACAGTAATAATCAACCATAACATACAATATCAAATCTACACAGACAACATAATGATTTACACCCCATTCAATACAGATAAACCAGACTATACAAAAATAATCATATGCTTGGAGCTATGACAAAAAGGCTCAACCACCACAACCTGACATCAGCTACAACAAAACTGAGGCTCTTCACATTACCAGGAACAAAACATTCATCCCTCCATCAATCATAAAGCACACAGCAATATAACAGTAAAGCAAGAAATAAAGTACCTTGGAGTCACACTGGACCGATACCTCATCTTCCAGCCGCACATAAGAAAACTACAAAAACAACATATTACAAGATGCAACTCATGCAACAACTCAAACCCCTATTCAACCAGGATGACTTCAGGACTGTCTGTCAAGTGATGATCACACCAGTCCTTGACTATTGCAACCTAACTTACCAAGGACTCTCTAAACACACCTTACACTCCCTCCAGATGGCCCAGAACACAGCTGCCCGTATCATAACAGGAACCTCAAGACAGGAACTTATCAACCCCATCCTAAAACAACTGCACTGGCTCCCCATACATGCTCGGATCAAATACAAGATCATACTCATGACATTCAAAATCATATACCACACATCTGCTGACACACTACAATCTCTCATAAGAGACCTGAAATTCAGACCATGAAGAGCCAACCACAAAAACAACTTAATAATCCCTAGCAACAAGTTAAGAAGTAAACAGACAACCTGCATCAGAGCATTTTCCTTAATAGCACCAACAATATGGAACTCTTTACCTGAAGACCTCAAGGAAACTACTGACACAAAAGATATCCGCAAGAAACTCAAAACATATCTATTCTCTGAACATTACGGATATTCCACTTAGCCTAAAATGTATCACATGGACCATTAACACAGTTTCCCCTAGACATTGTTGAACTCCAAGTTTGATGTCCTTGTTATAAATACCCCAAGTTTGTTACCCTTGTTGTAATGTAACCATTGAATTGAGTTGTAATGTAAACCGCGTTGACTTAAGGAGAAAGCGGTATAAAACCTGTTAAAAAATAAATAAGGCTTCCCCCAAGATAAATTCTCCCCCAATCCCTTATTTGGAGCTTGACCCCTTAGTGGAAGTACCATAAGACTACCACAAGGGATCAAGGGTCCCATTTTTAACCAAGGACTCCTATGGAGCAGGAGTGATAGGAGCAACTGGGAATTACTCCTGCTTCCTACTAGAAACCAGGGATCCTTGGTAAGAGTAAGGGATGGGATCAGGTAGTGGGGGGCCTTCTCTTTGTTAGAGGACATTCATAAGTTCTTGCTGTGAGGGTGCTCTCAGGGGGGTTCTTGCTATCTGGAGGTGCATCAGGAAGGGGTTTTTGTCTTGTTAGAAGGAGGGTGTTAGATAGGGGTTATTCATGTCACCTGCCACCATTTCTTCCTTTTTCTAAAATCACCAAGGAGGAAACTGCACATCTCTCCTCCTCCAAATTCTGCCTGCTCCTCTGATTACACTCTCACCCATCTACTAAATTCTATCTCCCCTGCTGCCATCCTTTCCATATGTCAAATCCTTAATCTATCATTTTCCACTGCAACTCTTCAGCTGCCTAAAAGCATGCTGTGGTTACGCCAGTCCTCTAAAAACCTTCACTGGATCCTACCTGCCCTTCCAATTATTGACTCATCTTCTTTCTCACTTTTGCATCCAAACTACTCGAAAGTGTGGTTTATCACAGCTGTTTTGACTGCCTTTCCTATTAAAGCATTCTAGATTCACTGCAATCTGGCTTTCATCTTCTGCATTCTACAGCAGGCCTTAACAAATTTTCTTGGAATATAGGAGCTAGCTTAAAAATTTAGGAGTCAGCCACCAAGACCTTGGTCTCATTGCCCCTCTCCCACCTGCAAAGAGTGCATCTCAGATACTTTTTTCAGGTCTGATTTACTATTTTCCCATTATCTATGGAAAAAGAAAACTTAATGAATCAGGCCATTAATGTACCATTGCACAGTTCTAAGAGAAGGCAGCAATTTTTCTTCTCCTTCTCCTCCTTCCATTTCCAATGAGTATATTGTTATCAGCATATTGGTGATCCTTTTATAGCTGCACCTGAAGCAACTTCTTTTTTTGCTTCACATATCACCATAGTAACATGTAATGCAAAAAATCTCTCATTCCCTTATTTCCCCCAGCTATCACCCAGTCTCTCTCTCTCTCTCGCTCTCATAGCCTTTCTCCCATCCATTATCCAGTGTCTCGCTTTCTCTCTCTCTCTCTTAGTACCTTCTGCTATCTCCTAATATCATTCTCTCTCTCTCTCTCTCTCTCTCTTCCTCTCATAGCTGCTCCACAGCCTTTTCCTAGTCTCTCTCTCTCTTTCTCTTAGCACCCTCCAACCATCACCCAGTCTCTCTCTCATAACGTCCAACATCAACCAGTGTCTCTCCTTCTCTCTCTCTTAGCACTCCTTCAACAATAAATGGTCTCTCTCTCTCTCTCTCTATCTCTCTCTCTCTCTCTCTCTCATAGCACCCAGCCTTCACCTAGTCTCTCTCTCACTCATGATCCCCAGCCATTACCCAGTGTCTCTCTCGCTCTCCCTCTTAGCACCCTCGAGCCATCACCCATTCTCTTTCTCATAGCTCCCCATCCTGCACCTAGTCTCTCTCTCTCTCTCATAAACCCCCAGACTTCACCCAGTCTCTCTCTTTCTCTCTCTCTCTCTCTAGTATAGCCCCCACCCCAGCCATCACAGTTCACCAATGTCCCTGTCTCTCTTTCTCTCCCATAGCTTTCCCGCAGCCTTCATCCAATGTCTCTATCCCTCTCTCATAGCCCCCCCCCCCCCACACCTCTACCCAGTGTTTCTCAACATTCTTCCTGTGTTGCTATTTGTGGCTGCACTAAAAGGCTGTGCTTCTTTCTCACCATGAGTGGATCTCTGCAAGGAGCTTGAGCTTAAGTCATGCAATGAAGGAAGCCTGGTTGGTTTTATGAAACTTGAGCCATGTGGAGAAGGATGTTTGGGCTGATCTCATGATTTCTTGATACTTAAAACTTCAAGATCAACCTGAACTTCCTCCACTGTTTGGCTCAAGCTCCTTGTAGAGAACTGATCACAGTGGAGGAAAATAAGAAGCTAGGTTGTTGCATGTGATCATGCTGCTTCAAACATTGTTCAGGGGCATGGCACCACAGTACAATTTCTAGGTGCTATGGTGACCAGGTACCTGGCATTTGTTGAGCCCTCTTCTATAGAAGCTACCCTTGCCAAAGTCTCCAATGCTCTGTTCCTGGCCAATTCCATGGACCTTTATTTGATCCTCATCCTTCTTGACCTCTCTGGTGGTTTTGACACTGTTGATCACCATCTTCTCCTTGATATGCTGTTCTTGCTTATCTTTATCTGTATCTTTATTTGTGAGGTTTGATATACCACCCATGCCGGAGCATCAGGGCGGTGTACAATAAAAAATATATATTGGCTCCTGAAAAATAAAGCCAGAAAGAAACGCCATCAGCAAATAGGACAGGGATAGATAAAGCAGGTCAAAACAAAGGACAGGGACAGAGCCAGAGGTTGAAATATTTTAGACAAAAGACAACAGAGAGGGGAAGCAGTGGGGTGACATGGTTGTAAGGGTACTACATTATGAAGGATGGGGGCACAGCTAGGGGAGGCGAGGCCATCGGCGGGAACAGGGAGATCGTAGGCCTGGTAGAAAAGGTGTGTTTTAAGAAGAGCTTTAAAATGGGGGAAAGATAATTTGGTGCAAAAGGAGTGTGGGTGCGAGTTCCAAAGGGAAGAAAAATGCAGAATGACGAGTGAGTTTGAGGTGGGCCTGAGAGGGGGAGGGGAGGAAAAGACGGTTACCATGTGCAGAATGAAGGAGACGTGGGGCCGTTTGGAGGTGAATAATGTCAGCCAGGTACTGTGGGGTGCTGGTGTGCAGAGCCCTATGTGTAAGAACAAGAAGTTTATAAATGAATCTAACCTTGATCGGCAGCCAGTGAAGCGAGAGAAGGTAGGGAGTGACATGGGAATGAGCAGGGGAGCGAGTGATAAGGTGAGCAGCTGTATTTTGAACCAACTGGAGACGCTGAAGCTGATAACTGGGGAGACCTGCGAAAATGGTGTTACAGTAGTCCAAGCGAGTGATCACAAGCGACAAGACGAGGGTGGTAACAGAAGAGGTAGGGAGAAACAAACGAGTAGCCCTAATCCGACGAAGGTGAAAGAAGGAGGTATATACCACTGAGGAGATATGTTGGTGAAAAGAGAGGGAGGAATCCAGAGTGATACCGAGATACCGAAGAGTGGAAACCAGGGGGAAAGGGCGAGTGGACATAACAGGGGATAGTCAGGAGAGGGAACACTGAAGGAAAACCAGATGGGCGGAGGATTTAGTGGGGTTGACGTGAAGAAAATTTTGGTCAAACCAGGAAGCAACTGAGGCAAGACAGGCATTAAGTGGTGCGAGATCAGGAGAGGAGGAGGAGGAAGTATGGTGAAGCAGGAGAATGTCATCAGCGTAGATATAGGCAGAAATTCCATCTTGTTGAATAAGCAAGGCAAGGGGAGCAAGAAAAACATTAAAGAGTAAGGGAGCAAGGATATAGCCCTGAGGGACACCACAGAGTAGGGGGAATGAGGGTGAGGCGTCGGAGCCTAAGTGGACAGCAAAAGAGCGAGAGGAGAGAAAAGAGCGAACCCACTGTAAAACTGTGCCGCAAATACCTAAATCAGACAGACGTGCAAGTAGAGTGCGGTGATCAACAACATCGAAAGCAGAGGAGAGATCCAGTGAAACTGCGAGAGAGAGATAACCATGGTCATGAGCGCGGTGAAGTTCCGAAAGCAGTGTTACGAGGTTAGTTTCAGTGTTGTGGCCGGCTCGGAATCCTGATTGACGTGGGTGAAGTGAAAAGGTAGAATCGAGGTGGGTGGCAAGTTGTGAAAAAACAAGCTTCTCGAGGATTTTGGAGAGAAATGGGAGGTTAGCGACTGGCTGCCAGTTGGTGGGAACGACTGGATCGAGAGTAGGTTTTTTTAGTAGAGGGCATACTATGGCATGCTTCCAACTGGTGGGGAAGTGACCGGAAGTGAGGTTGGAATTAATGATAGTAAGAACATATGGGATGAGCGTGAGTGAAGGGTTGAGCAACCAGGAGGAAGGGAGGGGGTCAAGGGGACAGGTAGTTTGGTGGGAGGTGGAGATAGCTTTGATAAGTTCTGGGGAAGTGATAGGCCATAATGAGCGCCAAATGTGTGGAAGGTATGGGAAGGGGGTGGGGAGGCAACTGCAAGGGAGGTGGAGGGATCAGGAGGAGGAGAGAGAGGAAGAGGGCCAACGGGAAAAGAGGAACGAAGGGATTGGACTTTGTCCGTGAAAAAAGAGGCAAGAGTCATGGGGCTGGGAGTGGAAAGGGGTGGAGGAGACAGAAAGGTGGAAGTGGAAGTAGAGGAGAGGGATTTGAGGATCTGATAGAGAAGCCTAGAGGAGTTCGAGGAAGAGGCTATAAGTTGAGAGTAGTATGATTGCTTGGCTGAGGCTATCATAGACCGATAGAGAAGGTGTGCCTGATGGAATGCAGTGTCTGAAGCAACAGACGATTTCTTCTGCCACAGGCATTCTGCGCGGCAAAGATGAGTATGGTGTAAATATAGGCCGGGATGGTACCAAGGGTGGTGAGAAGGAGAACGAGGGGAGATTGGATGAAGTGGGGGCTAGGGTGTTAAGGGTAGCAGAGAGAACAGAGGACCAGGAATCCACCTGCTGGTCCACGGAGAGGGAGGACAATTCTGAAGGAAAAAGAGAGCTCGCCGTGGGGAAAGATTGCAGAGTGTGTGGGGTGATGTGATGTTTGAGAGTCTGAGAGGAAGAGGCCGAGGAAGTGGCCTAGATATTTTAGAAGACAGAGACGGAAAGGGGAAGGAGAATAGTAAACACTGGTGATCAGACCAGGGGAGGGGAATAGTCTGGATAAAGGAAGGGGGATGGGGAGAGGACTCAGGAGTAAGAATGAGATACAGTGTACGGCTGGAAGTGTGAGTTTTGCAGGCTACATGTTGAGTGATATCAATATCAAAAAGTCAAAACATATGAAGAGCCTGGGAATCAGCAATCCAAACCCCAAAAGTATTTCAAAAAAACAAAAATATAATGATAACAAACATATTTTATTGTCGGGATCCGCCGACAAGAGATGGAGAGGAGAAAAAACTCCCCACTCGGTGTCGGCAGAGGCCTTTTATTTATAATTTCAAAAACCATAATATAAGTAGTGCAAATCACTTATCTGACAACATGACAAGAGGGCAGCAAAAAATACAAGCAGCGACATGCATGTTTCGAGCCAAGAGAGGCTCTGTATCAAGCTGTTTTCAAAATGTGCGCGGGAGTCCCAGAGGTCTGAGCACAATGAGGGGGGGGGGGGATAAAGGAGAAGAAAACAAATTGGGGTAGGAGAGTCTGAGAGAACTAGGAGAGATTCAGGATAAGCAGGGGGGGGGGGGGTGAGACGAGTGAAAAAGAGAGGGAGGATCTGTAGATTATTGCCACACCACCACCAGATCAACGGAGACGGGGTGTGTGGAAATCAGAGTAGCCTGGAGGAAGGCATTGGTGGAGGAGGCCATCTTCCCCCTCACGGAGATTCTGTAATAAACAGTGCATCTAAGGAGTGCTGCGTCAGAAGGTCGTGAACTAGATGAGTCTTTACGCGAAGGGACAGACAGTTTAGGAGGGCGAATGAAAGAGTTACTATTGCAGCGGCCGAGGATGGTATAGTGGGAATGTTTTGGAAAGACTGGTATGAATGACAGGGGAGGAGGTTGTGCGGGTTGCGTGTAGTGAAACCTGATGGTGTTGGAACACAGAGAGATGGGCGGTGGCCCCAAAAAACAGGGATAGTGGTCATACTGAGCGGAACCGAAAGACCTGTGTCAACTGCAGGAGACGCAGGCAAGAGAGATGAAGGGCTGGGAGAAAGGAGCAGTGTTGCAAAGAATGCGATAGAGAGGAGGTGAGACCGAGGACATGAGATGCAATGGGTGGGCTGATGGCACAGGCCGCCCCCGTCGTCGCCCCAAAGAGCTCACCCAAGAAGTACGTCCTGCTTCTTGTGCGCGCTCCTTCAGTGCGCCGCTGTGGCACAGAACGCTGCCCCTGGGATTCTTAAATGCTGGGAGATACCTAGAGTCTGATGTGGACACGTTGCACGCGTCCGTGTCATATCCAGGAGGCGGGATATCACAATCTGATTGGCAGGAGAGCAACGGGAGACCTGAAGAGAAGAGACATAGATTTCAGGCCTCTTTTTTTTTTATCTTGGTTTTCTTCTTCTCTCCTATTGCATCATCCTCTGCTTACATATTGCTTTCAGTTGTTGTACCTCAGAGCTTTGCTTAGTACCTCTTCTCTTCTTTCTCTACACTCATTCCCACTCTGATCTCCTCCCACGTTTTTCAATATCATATTTATGCTGATGAGTCTGAGTTGTACCTCTTTATGCCAGAAATCTCTCCAGAAATCCAGACCCGAATCTCATCCTGCTGTCTCACAGTGCTGTCCAGATGTTCTACCACAATCTGAAACTGAACATGGCCAAAATGGAGTTCTTATCTTTCCCCCTAAACCTATACACCCTTCTTCTCTTCTCTAGTTCTATAGATACAACTATCATCTCCCTGTCTCATTGACTCTCAATCTCAAGGTAATCTTTGATTCTTTTTCTGCACATATCCAACAGACAGCTTATTTCTTTCTCTATAACATCAGCAAAGTTTGTCCCTTCCTTTCTAAACACATACCAAGACCTTTATCCACTCTCTTGTCATCTCCTGTTTAGACTATTGCAACATGTTCCTTACTGGTCTCCCAGTGAATGTCCTCTCTCCCCTTCAATCCATTAAAAACTCAGCTGCATGAGTAATCTTCCACTATTGTCACTATGCTCACATAACCCCTCTTAAGTCATTCCATTGGATCCGCATCCATTTCCACATATAGTTCAAACTTCTCTTTTTGACCTCCTTTTGGCTCCTTATTACCTCTCCTAAATAATCTCTCCCTATACCTCTCCTCGGCAATTCTGTTCATCAAGCAAATCACTTTTGTCTACGGCCTTCCCTCATTCTCCCAATTCTAAATTCAGTTAGTTCTGCCTTGTTGCATCATTTACACCAAAATGGACTACCTGAGTCAGTACATCTGGCTCCATCTCTGATTCTATTTGAATATCGGCTAAAAACACAGCTCTTTCAAGTTGCTTTTGGATCCAGAACCCCTCTACCACATCTGTCACCCCCAACAGCTTATCGGCATGCCCAAAAATAGGACTTTGGGTAGCGGTAGCAGAGCACGAGGAAAGTCTTTAAAACTGCTCTGGGCAGTGGCCTTTGTAGTATTTATTGTGCATGCATGCACTTGTGCTCAAGGCTTGATGTGTTCAAGTGCACACAAACACACAAATACTCAAACGCCTGCTACTGAGAACAGTTTTTAAAGAGATTTCCTGGCATTGTGTCAGTACTGCACTGCCGTCACCTGAAACACTATTTTTGTGCCTCTTATGAAGGTAGGGTGGTGAGGGCACTAGCAACAGTGGTAGGAGAAGGGAAAAGGGGGAAATGCTGGACACTTTGGGTAGGGGGTAATGAAAGAGGGGAGACATGCTGGATACCTTGGGAGAAGGAGAAAGGGAAGGAGAGAGATGCAGGAGAGCTGGGGGGAGGGGATAGGGAAGGAGAGATGCTGGAGACCTGTGATGGGGAGGATAGGGGGCGGATTAGAGTGCATGGATGAGGCTCACCTAGGGCATCAGAGAGCCTTGAGCTGGACCTGCCTCTGACTTTTTAATTTGTTCATTTGCTGCTCCCAAGGGACTTTGTCAAATGTATTCTGAAAATCCACACTATTGACCTTATCCACTTGCTTATTTCTATTTTCAAAGAATTTCAAGGGGTTAGTAAGGCACAACCCCCCTTTGCTAAATCCATGTTAACCCTTCTCTTTTAATCCATATTATCTGTCATTACATTTTAACAACAGCTTCCACCATTCTTCCTGGTGCCAATATCAGGCTCATCTGTTCAATGCATATCCAGTTTGTTTGGGCATCTAAAATTTTTGTGTACATATACTTACAAATAAACACATGTGCAATCAACTTTCACATGCAAAAATGTCCTAGCATGTATATAGATGGTGCACATTTAAGACAAATATGCAGAAATGCAAAAAGCCCCACACAAAAATCACAAAAACATAATTTAAAGTAAAGACTAACCAAATGCTTTTTTGTCCTTGCACATCCCTGTCAGGAACACTCTGGGATCTCTTATTAGAAACTGTTGTTATATTGGCTACATACTTAGAACCATGCATATATTTTAGCTCTGTGGAGTGAAGGAGTAGCCTAATGGTTAAAGCACTGGCTTGGGAGCTAAGAGACCAGGGTCCAATTCCCACTAACACTCCTTGCAGCCTTGGACAGGTCACTTACATAACCCTCCATTGCTTTAGAAGAATCCAAGTTATCAGTGTCCCTGTTTGATCTACATTGCCAAGTTTAAGTTACAATGTGAATCACTTTCACTAAAATGATAAAGCAGTATTAAAAACAACTGTGAAATAAATAATCAAAATTTGTTCTATTGTCAAGTATTTTGGAAGAAAATAGAGGAGCCTGCAATTCACTATATCTGTTTTCTGAAATACTGTGTGTTAGAGTTTCCAATAAAGGATTTTCAGAGTTTGAGTAGAAGACCAGACTGATAGATTGTTGTTGTTTTTCCCCTCACTGTGTGAAAATAGCAACATTATTGCACAAAAATAGCCTGCAGGGAAAAAAAGCATTCTCCCCCAACAGTGAGCAGATGGCAAACAGATTTTATGCATCATTTATAAATTATTTCAAAATCTAGTTGTCTATTCCAATGAGATTACTGGAATCTACATCTGTCTTTCAATGTAATTGTTTCCATGTCACATGAGCAAAGCATGGGCTTCCATAAGAATTACTGTATGCACACAATCAGAATATTCCATTGCTTCATAACCTTTAGTATATGTAACTAACATTCTGAATAAATGGTAATCTGTAACTTCACATATTTAACATGTTGAAGAATATGAATACATTCTTTGAGCAAGCCAGCATTACGGCAGCCCTCGTCACTTACACAGTCATTTAAAATGCAGAAGGCTGGGTATCTTTCTCATTTCTAAAGATAATGCATCAACAGATTACTATACTTAAAAGCTGTGTCTTTTCAACGCCGGCTCTATCTTTAGTTTCCATCCACCCTATACCTTGCTTGTTTTCTTAAGCGGTGCATCTGTCCCTTCTCTTTTATTGACTGCTATGTTTTCCCTATTTAAAATTGATGGAGGCAGGTGGCAACTTGTAAATTAGCTATGAAAAAATGTCCATGAAAAAGTCTTTGCATAAACTTCCTTATTTAGTTAAATGCTGTGTCGCTAACGCTAATACTTATTTATTTATTTTATTAGCATTGAGCCTCCGCCTTTCCCGCAGTAGTTCAGGGAGAGTTACTTCCGGGTGTCCAGGCATTTCCATTGCAAGAAAATGCAGAGGTGATTACAAGAAATATTAAAACATTTAATAAAGGAGAGGGAGGCAGCTCATACTCAGAACAGGTAACCAGCCCAATAACTCATTTCATCATCATCGCTGCCAATAAATTAACAAGTTTATCGAGACCTGAGCTTTCAAGGACAAGTGTGCACTTCGTCAGCTGCAGACTAACATGCTACTCCTCTGGAACTTTTCCCTGTTTGTGACATTTCACGTAGCTCGTCTCCTTTCATCCTTCTTGCCACTTGAGTGGTGTCTCTCACTATACTTTTGACATACTATATCCTTCCTCTCTAAACTTTTTTGTCACTGCAGCTGGATGTTATTACATAGCTAGGCACCTGCATTTGCTTTCTTACTGCACCTTAAAACATTTAGCACATGGAAATAGATTTCACGCACATTAACCTACAAATTAACACTTATACGATTAATTTGTATGTATTAAAAAGTGCTAATATGTATTAAAATTTGTTGTATTAGGTTGCAGAGAGAGGATTTCTGAGGTGGCGGTAGCTTTAGAGTTCTGCTCCCAAGCTTACCTAATGGGAATGCGCAAGGCCAAAGCTGGAAAGCTGCCCCCGGCTACCAGTCAGTCTGAAGCTGGATTTCCTTTAGTTCGGGGACCCTTCGATTCCTTCCTGAGACCTCTGGAGCAGCAATCAGTGCAAGTTGGGAGGGTTTTTAGTCTGGCTCGAGGTTTGCCAATGCAGGAGTGCTCGGCATCCTCTTCAGGCATCGATCTCTCCCCTCCAGAAGTGTTGCGCCCCTTGAGGCTATCCCTGGTTGCTGTGACTCCATTTGGATTGGGTACTGGCAGTGGTCCCGAAGTTGGTTTGCCTGCCAGCACATGGGGGACACAGACAGGAAGTGACGGGAGGGAAGCAGAGTTCCCGTCTGACCAACTCACAGTGGGTAGAGACCTCAGTGTTGAGAATCCTGGTGGAAGAGGAGGACTGGCGTCTGATGTTGCTGGCATATTTGATTCTGCTTTATCTCAGCTGGGTGCTATCTCTGTGGACACTTCATTGGATTTTCTTCAGCAAAAACCTGAGCAAATAACTCTTGACTCGATCTGAGTAGCTATCCAACATCTTGATGAGATTTTGCCTCCACAAGTTCTTTCTTTGAATTTGCGTCTTTCCATTGCTCAGGAGTTAGGCCAGAAGAACAAGGAAGATATCACATTTATTTAAGCTAGTGTTTCTTGATTGTCCACTTGGGAAAACTGAAAATTATCTGGAAACGTTTATGAAGGACTCTAATATGTTAAGAGTTCAGGTTGAACAGTTAGAAAATGTTACATGTCAAGCGGATTTGCGATTAATTAATTTTCCCAATTCTTCAATTATTTTACCCAGAGAAATGCTCAAAAACTACAGGATATGGTAGAGATTTTAGGGGCTCCCCCCAAAGACCCATCCTCCTATTATAAAAATGTACTATCTGCCCATTGGGAAGAACATTTTTGGGGTTGCTAATGAAGCTGTTTTTCCTAATGCTGGTCTGCTAAAAGTTTCTGATATCTTAGAAAGTTCTGCTTTAGAGTTTATAATCCCTGTTGCCTTTTTAGTTCAATTTGCTTTATTTTCTGATCTAGGATGGTTTTTGAAGATGTTTTTCTGTAAACAGAATACACTCTTTAAGGGACTTTTGGTCAGGGTTTTCCCAGACCTTACTAGAGAAACTCAACAGCAAACGAGGGAGTTTCTCCTTCTGTTCCCAAGGGTCTCTCAGTAGTGTGCATTATTTTTTCTTAAGTATCCGCCTAAGTGTTTAGTTCAGTTTCGGTCTGTTTCTTACATTTCTATTTATCTGTCCCAGCTTTTGTCATTTCCACATGCTCGCCAGCTGCCTGGATCTCCAACCCAGGTTGTGTCACCACCGTAATATTTTTGGCTCTGACTGTGCTCAAACTTTATTTCTTTGATAGTATTGTTTTAATGTTGCATTTTCCTTTGGAATGCTCTCGTTTGGTGGGCTAGAGAAGGGTATGTTTTTTGTATATTACTTGTATATGCCTGTTGGCAAATTTCCTTTTGTATTTATATCCATTTCCCATATTTCCTCAAGATTCTTTGTTGGCGACTTGTATTTTTTTGAAATTCATAAGTAATTTTTTTTTAAATTGTTTTATTAAACCCAAAGCTTGAAAGGAACACCCAAAAATTGAGATTTAAGAAATGTCTGAAAGCAAACCAAAATTCTAGCCATGCACATTCCTATTAACATTATTTATCTGTGCACTACTTCACGCATTTCTGTGGAAAGGTTGTTTCTAGATCAAATAAATAAATAAAAGAAATACATGTAAGCTTCCCTAAAATCCTCAGGAGGAAATTTGTCTCTTGCAGAAAGGGCACATTGCTGTTAGTGAGAGCTGGTAGAAGGATGGAACTATTTGCCATAGCACTCCCATGGGAGGTACCACAATAGTTAAATTCTCTTTTTAATATTATGGCCCCCTAGAGAATTCTAAAGGCAAAAAATACAGTCAGTATGTAGTGAGTAAGAGAAGGAGGAAACTGTTCTCTCTCTCTCTCCCTTTTGTCCACTGCAGTGAGTCTCAGATAGGGGCATCATCCAGTCTGTTACCTGTAGGTGTCCTGAAAAATCTCCTGCCTAAAGAGAACAGGCTCCTTGGTGATTCTGAGGTTTTCAATTAGTTAAGAATGGAGAGTTTCCTCTTTGCCTTAGGAAGAAAGTTCTCATTCCAAGAGTTTGTCTCAAAAATAGAAAAAACCTCCAACTTTTTAAAAATTATTTTTCCCACTTTGGGTCTTGCAGGATTGTTATCGTTGTCCATAAATCATAGTCAAAACCTTTTCCTTGATGCCACCTTCACTTCTGTATCCAAAGAGGGTGGTGAGTGAAGGGGTAGCCACTTTTCTTACTTTCTCAGCTCATGTGGGATGGCATGATGACTGTCTTCCATTCCAGGGTCCTTTGGTCAGTGGTAATGATCTTTCTCTCCCTCTCTCTCTGCGACTCTACAGTCAGAGAGCACTCACCCAGAAGAAGCTCCTTTCCAGTCCAAGCGGCAGAATAAAAAGTCAAGGGGGGATATTCAGCAGCAGTACCTAGCACGGTTTCGGGAGCTAGCCATCAGCATTGAAATGTAAACTTGGATATTCAATACTAGGGTCATATCCGGGCCCCGGTATTGAATATCTGCGTTGCCTAGATTTCCAGGAAGCTAACCGGGCAGTGATGATATTCAGCCAATGCCCAGTTAACTTCACAGCAAAGGTATGGCCGAGTACTGCCCCAAGAACCCCCCCCCCCCCAATGCCCCGATGTTAATTAGTTAGCATCGGGATGTGCAGTGGGGTATCCGGGATTCACCATTAGTACAGCTGAATATCCTAGAAAAGGGGATCAACATGGTAGCAGGTCTGATAGCTCCATTAGTCTTTTTGAATAGTGGCCCCAACTACTGTATTTACTGGGTGATAAACACTGAGTGTGCTCTATGTACAAAAGTGCACATTTACTGTCAAAATCAACACACAGGAGCTTCAAAACTATGCATAATTGTTGGGAGTTTTCACAGAAATTTCTCATTCAGTTAAGGTTGAGGAAATTGTATTAACGTTCTTTAACCACAGTGCAGAGAATGCAGTGCAGGTAGCTCTTATATTGGGGTTAATATTATGAAGTCATATTGGCACTACTACCGGTATTACTACTTAGCATGTGTATAGTGCTCCAAGGCATATGCAGTACTGTGCATATAAATGTAAGAGGACAGTTCCTGCTCATCAGAGCTTACAATCTAATCAAGACAAAAACCATTGCAAAATTGGGGACTAAATTATGGTAAGATACACAAATGGCAAAGAAGAGAGTGAGGAGAATCAGGATCTAAAAGCAGCCTTGAAGAGGTAAGTTTTAGCTGGGATTTGAATAGGGCTAAAGAAGGAGCCTGACGAACTGACTCGGGCACAGAGGTGGCCACATGTGCACCTAAATGGCCTGTTACGAAATCCCAATTGGCATAAAGGAATTAGTGTTAATATAAAATGCATTTATTCGGTCAGGCATCTTTACAAGATAAGCAGTGAAATTAAACTATAGGCAGTGTTAGTTGCTTTACAAGGCACCTTCATGTATTGGCAGGATTTAAATATTTCGTGTCTGAGAATGTTTATAATAGCACCTAAGTGGGTGCCTACGCACTCTTGTAAATTAGTCACCCATTTAAAAAATCACCCTTATTAAGGTAAAGTTAGCTGCACAGCCTTGCGTGCCACATTAACCATTGGAGAGTAATTTCTTAATGAGGCGCCTACATTTCTTTCTAAAATGCTAGCCTAAATGGTCAAAAATGCATAAACCTAAGGCGTGACCACGTACACCAGCCCCAGAACTTGTGTAAATGCCCATGTCTCAATTTGTAAAAAAACATGCATAAAATATAGGAGCTGGTTTACTAAAGGTTTAATGCATTGGTACCACTGCACCAGTATTAAAAAAAGGGTTCTGGGCACTTAATGCATGTTACATTCATTAAATGTTTTAGATAATATACACATAGTCTTTATCATTTGCTCATGTAACTTTGTTTTCCATCCACACTCCATTCAAAATCCGCCCCATTGACGCCCACAGTAAAGTACACATTATGGTCTTTATATACCTACTTTCAGAAAGAGATGCAATGCAATGCAAGCACGCTCATTTATGCACATGAGCACATAAATTACTAAAATATCCCTATTTGCATGTGTTCCTGCCACCTAAATCTAGGCCTCGCCTTATAAAATTTACCCTCATTGATGTGCAGTTACTCCCTCCACATCAGTTGTAAGACATCCCCAGCTATTATACGCTCTGTTCTGCATTAGTTCTTACTAGCACCACTTTGTTCCTATATGAGCAGGAAATAAAGTATATGATTGAGAAAAGAGCCTACCCAAAATATACATGCACAGCAAGAACTTCTACAAATTGGCTTAAAACAAGAGGAAAAAGACCTCAGTCTACAATCCTGGAGCTGAAAAGACAGGCTACCATGGGAAAGTCTGTCCCCACATACAACACATGGGCATGGTGCAGCTGCATCAGCGGACTGAAAAAACCTCTTGTAAAAATAATCTCTTGTAAAAATAGCAAAAGTCCCAAACAAATTATGCAAACAACAGAGGAGCCCAATTGTATAAACAAAAACAAATAATAAGGCCATCAGTAACGCATGGTTCAGATGCAGAAAGTATTGCTGCGTTGGCAAACACAATACTTAGTTTCAAGCGATAAAACACATTAACTGCTAAGGCACCTCATGAACAGTTAGGGGCGTGTTTACTAAACTGTACTACTAGCCATGCATTAAGTGTGCTGTGCTGTGTGTGCTGGGCTCCATGGTGAAAAAATCCCGTGCTAACTGGTTTGCATGCGATTGGGTGGCAAATGGAAAAGTACAGGGTGTAATGTGGGTATTGACAGTGCATTGTGGTTAGGGAAGGCATTATGGGCATGCAAATATTGCTGTTAGAGTAGGTGCACTTAATACCCTCTCAAGGGGTGACGGTAAGTGCACCCCAAGCCAGTTAGTGCTTTTTGCCAGATTACTAACTTGTTAACAGCATGATGGACAAGCATATATTCCTAGTTTTCTGGCTCAAATGTGTGTTGACAATGCGCCCCTTCGTACATGTGCCCCATAATGTTGCCACATTGACAGCTAATGCTGTTTACCAAATAGGTCTCAAAGTTGGAAAAACACTATTCAGATCATAAGAATAACAGTGATTATGTGTCGAAACCCTTTGGCTCGCTCCTCTGGAACCTTCTCTCAGACCTTTTGTCTTCAGTGAAGGGCTGGACACTCTCATCTCTTGCTGAAGAAGTGTGCACTCCAGTTCAAACAGAAGCATCTCCACTCCTTCTAATCTCTAATCTAATCTAACACAATTTTGTATATCGCAAATGATCCCAATCAACATTGTGGTTCTGTGTGATTTTACAGCAAGAAAAAATCATAATTAAAAGGAATAATGAAACTCTAGTTAAAATTAAACAGCCAGATTTTCAATCTTTTGTGAAATTGATAGATAGAAGAAACACTTTTCAATTGATTAGGCAATTCTGACCAATACTGCACCGCCATGTATGAAATGGTATGCATAAAGCATGCTTTTGAGTAGATGCCTCTAATGGTGGACACAATAAAGTACTTACCAGTTGTAAGCACTTAGATTTACATATCGCAAGTGGAAGTAATAAAGATGAAAAATATTCTGGAACAAAATCCTTCTTCTCTTTTAGTCTCATCTCTGGATGATCTAACTTCTGAAACCCATAAGGAACTTCTTCATAAGCTTGATCTCAGCTCCTTCACCTCTTCTACGGCCTTTAGTTTCTGTGAATCCACTTGGGATGCCTTTATGGATATTTCCCTAAAATCTCCATTTTATTTATTTATTTAGACAGATTTAGTATACCACTTTATCATTAAATCAAAGCGGTTTAGCACATCAAACAATCGAGATAATTGTGTGGTCAGCAGTGGGAGATTAAGAAGGGTGATGTGGAGTGCAGAATGCTAGATTTTATCGGTGAGCTATATACAAAGTGAGCAATATACATATATACAAGATTAGAGCCATGTATAAAGGTGATCTAAGATCAAGACCTACAGAGAGTTGTAGGTACTGCACATAGGAATCAGTTCCGGTGAAGTCCTTGTAGTGTTCTGTAAACAGAGTTGTTTTAAGCAGCTTTCTGAAGTCCTTGAGGTCTTTGGTTGATCTTAGATGGTCGGGGAGAGAGTTCCATAGGGCGGCACTGCCAGGGAAAGTGCCCTTCTTGATGTGGCCTGTTTTGTTATGGAAAATTCCTTTGGTGGGCTGATGGTGTCCGAGGTTCCTTTTCTTCTTGGTCTTATGCTGCGGTCGGTTTTAATGAGTGGTTGTAAGCTGTTAGCTGAGAGGTTGTGTATTGTTTTGAAAATGTTAATAAGTACTTTGAAGCAGATTCGAGAGCTGATTGGGAGCCAGTACAGGTGGTACAGGATGGGAGTAATGTGGTCGTGTACTGAACAATCTGTTATGATGTGTGCGGCGGTGTTCTGTGCTAGCTGTAGAGGTCTGCGTGTCTGTTTTGGTAGCCCCTGATAGACAGGGTTACAATAGTGTAGTATGGGAATGATGAGGGCTTGACAGAATGTTCAAAAATGCTCCTGAGCGAGGATGGGTTTGAGCCTTCTGATAGTTCTCATTTTGATGTAAGCACTCTTTGTGGTTTTGGCAATGTGGAATTGTAGGTTAAGGTCCTTGTCGAGCATCACTCCCAGGTATTTTACTTCATGTTTTGCTGGCATTGTGATGTCATTTAGTTTGATGGTAGTTGTGGGTGAAAATGTGGGGTTTCTTGAGATGAATAGAGCTTCAGTTTTGTTGTAGTTTATTGAAAGATTGTTTTCTTGAAGCCAAGTTGCCATTTGTTGGAAGCAGTTGGCTAGGTTAGAGTAGTCTGGGTTGTCCAATTTGATTGGGGTGAATATCATTATGTCGTCTGCGTATATGGTGTATTGAATCTTGTGGTCCTTGATGATGGTTCAGATGGGTTGTATGTATAGATTGAAGAGCAGGGCGAAGAGTGCTGAGCCTTGTGGGATGCCCTGTGTGGCTCTCAAAGGTTGAGAGGTGTCTGAGACACATTTGACTTGTAGCTGTTTGTTGGTGAGGTATGATGTAAACCAGCTCAAGGTGGTGCTATGTAGTCCTGCCTCTTGTAGTCTAGTTAGTAAGGTTGTGTGAAAAACAGTGTCAAATTCTGAGGAGATGTCTAAGAAGATCATGAGGACACCCATTCTGATGTTGTCAATCGTCTGTATCAGTTTCTCGAATAGTTGTATTAGTAGAGTTTCGACTCCATGGTTTGGTCGGAAGCCATGTTGATTGGGGTCCAGGGGAGTGTGGATGTCAATGTGTTGTTGAAGTTGATGTTGAACCACTTTCTCAATGATCTTGGATAGGAAGGGAAGGCTTGAGATGGGTCTGTAGGCGGCAAGGTCGGTTTTAGCTAGGGTGGATTTCTTGAGGATAGGGCGTATTGTGGCTAGCTTCAGGGTGTTTGGCATTATTCCTTTGGTGAGAGAATTGTGAATTATTTTACGGATGACTTGTATCAAGTTTTCTTTAGTTGCTTTAATCCAGGATACTGGGCATGGATCTGTAGGGGCGGTGCTGGTGTTGAGGTCAGTGAAGAATTTAGAGAACTGGTCATTTGAAGGGATGTTGAATTTGCCCCAACCTTGTTTTGGTGGAGAGGTCTTGTTGTTGACAATCTCCATGTTGTTCTTAGGTGGTGCAGTGAATTTGTTCTTGAGGTAGCCTGCGAAGGTCTGTGGGTCTTATTTGCTGCTCATTTCTGTTGTAGGGCTCTTTGGTAAGGATCTTTACTATTTCATAGAGTTCTCTGGCTCATGTATAGCAAGCCTCCCGTTCACCGCCAAAATAATCAAGAAGATAGTTCGTCAGCTTCAAGAACATTTAGACATCAACAACATACTTGACCCGCAGCAACACGGCTTTCGTCCTCTACATGGAGTCGAGACCCTCATGACCACACTGATGAACACCTTCATCATAGGAAACCAAGAAAATCACTCCGGATACGCCATGATCTTCCTAGATATATCAGCAGCCTTCAACACCATCTCCCACAACATCCTCATACACAGACTCCAAACAATAGGGATCAAAGATACTGTACTTCGATGGTTCTTGTCCTACCTAACTAACCGACAACAATTGATCCGCACCAGCACCTCAACTTCACCCCCCTTCCAGCAACATCAAGGAGTACCTCAAGGATCCACACTATCAGCCATGCTCTTCAACATTTACCTCCGACCACTCTGCTCAGTCATACGTACCCACAACATCAACTTCAACATATATGCTGACGACATAATGCTCTATGCCCCAATTACAACCACAAACACAACAAATGAGCAACTATCAGCCTGCTTCACTGACGTATCCAACTGGCTGCAGGAAAACAACCTCTCCATTAACATAAAGAAAACTGAAGCTCTCATAGTGACCAAAGACCCAGATTTCAAACCACCTACACACATCATCATGGGAACTACACCAATCCAAATACAGCCACAAATAAGATATCTGGGCATTATCATTGACCAGACCCTAACCCTCAAGCAACAAATCACTAAGACCACCAGAACCATATTCCACAAGGCTAAAACAGTACAACGTCTCCGACCTCTCCTCGAACCTCAAGACTTCAGGACAGTAATGCAAGCTATGACACTCCCACATCTGGACTACTGCAACATAATCTACCATGGACTACCCGCCACACAGACCAACCCCCTCCGAACTGCCTTTAACACCACAGCGAGAATTATTCAGAATGCGAAGAAACGAGACCACATCACCCCAATTCTGAGGGACTTACACATACTTCCCCTCGAAGCAAGAATTAAATACAAAGCTATTCTACTCACCCACAAAACCATCCACCAAACACAGAGCACCCAGCTCCACACCCTACTGCCCCGCCCAGCCCACAGCAAAACAACCAGACAGACCTCCAGCAACTCCCTCACCATCCCTCACAAAAGAACCAAATGCACACAACGGACCTGCAACAGAGCCTTTGAACTTTATGCTCCATCCCTCTGGAACTCTCTATCGAACCACCTCAGGAACAATAACAATCTCTTGTCATTCAAATAGCAGCTAAAATCCATCCTATTCCAAGAACTTCTCAAAACAAAAATACCCTCCCACAAATAACTTCACCAACCCCCTAAACCACCCTCAAGAACCTATGATCAGAAACTATGTTACCTTGTCCATGTTTATGTCTATCCTCTGTCAAAATCATCAATGTTACCCTCCTGGTGATGGCCCTACCCCTATAACCGATTAACCCCCCCCCCCTTCTTTTGTTATGCCGCTTTGACCCGGTGAAAAGTGGGATATAAATACAGTTAAATAAATAAATAAATGTAACCACTTGAGTTAATAAATTGAAAGGTATATTATATATATAGAAATATATATATATATATATATATATATATATATATATTGTCACGCCCTTGCACCTTACTTCCAGTATGGAGGGGCATGGTTATCATAGAAAGTTTCACCTTTTAGCCTTTAACTGACTTGTTCTTTTGCAATGCCTCTTGGAAAAGGTAGTTCAGTCACAAGTCACTTGGCTTCAGGTAAAAACACTTCTAGTTGGCTCGAATAGTAAGGCAATGACAGAATTTATTGACTCAAACGCAAAGGTTCATAAATACTACCCTTGGATTCTTTCTCCAGGATTCTTCACAATATACATCAGGACATAAATAAACTCAAAGCAAACTTTCAGCTTATAGTGTTCTTCAGCTCAAAGATAAAAGCCTTCTAACAGTCAATGCTACCCGCTTGGCTAGCATTGCTGTTTAAAGCAAACAAAAGCAGCAGTTCTCAATGGCAGTTTTCTGTTTTCATAGTCCCAAACACTTTCAGGCTGTTTGTCTCCTTACAAACAAAGTAAAACTTTTTACAGGAACAAAAACTTCTCATAAGCAAATAATGCTCTAGTCCAGGCTTTAGGAATATTCAAAAACAAAGCCAAAAATTTTACTTCCTTTTCACCTTTAGCTCGGCTTCTTGCCGGTGCACTACTCTGGATAGCAGGTGTTTAATAAGCCCAATCAGAGAGCTTCAGCTTGCTCTGGCTTTCTCAGCAAATGCATTTCTTCTTTAGCACAGGACATGTACAAAACCATCTACTGGCTTTCAAAGTTACCTGACCCTGAAGGTTTTCTCTTAAGGGTGGTTTTCCTTCAATCCCTCTGTAGTAAAGGATTGGCACAAGGAGCAATCCATGTATGAATCCTCGTCATTCACAGCTAGGTCTGGTTCACCTTGTTGCATAGGCTCTACCTCTCCTTCCAGTTCACAGGGTTCAGCTGACTGCCTTATGTTAGAGCTGAGAGTATCCCTTGCAACTCTGCACTGCTCTGTATTAGACAAGCTTTCAAGGCTTATACCTGGGCCTGGGCTTGTAGCAGCTTCTCCTCCCTCATGCTCTGGCCACCATTCTCCTGTGCTTCCTCGTCCTGTCCTTCAGCATGTGTTTCTGCTTGGGTCTCTCCCTGAGACTCTCTCTGGGACTCTCCTCCTCCTCTTCTCTGCTTCTTTCTCTATCCTAGACTTAAATCCCCAAGGCTCCAGCCTCACCTCTTCTCCTCTCAGGTGACGGAGATCAGCTTGCCTCCTGGCAGCTGGGTAATTAGGGAACTCAGTGACGTAAGGGTCCTTTACCCTGGGTCTGTATTCCCTCTCCTTTTCTCCACTAGGGGAACTCTGAAACCTATCCCATCTGGGAATTTCCTGCTTTCTAGGTGTGATTGGGGTTCTGTTTCTCTGACCTTGTAGAATAGGTCCTTTTATAAGGGTGAATTCCTTTCCTTTATCCCTTTCTCCTCTGTCATGATAAGCTTCGTTATCACAATATATATATATATATATAGATATAGATATAGATATAGATATAATTGAAAGGCAATGTCAGGAAATACTTTTTCACTGAAAGGGTGGTGGATGCTTGGAATGCCCTTCCGATGGAAGTGGTGGGGGCAAATACAGTGACAGAATTCAAAATAGCATGGGACAGACACAGTGGATCCCTTTACAGCAACAGGGTACAATCAAAATAAACTTAACTATCTAAATTCTCAACAAACAGGGATATCCTACACGGAGCGGTGGGTTCACCCCTAAACAAAGACATGGGGAGGAGTGGCCTGCACAGAGTGGCAGGCGCACCTACTCTTGCCATCTTACTGGGCAGACTAGATGGACCATACTGGTATTTATCTGCTGTCAGTTACTATGTTACTATGTTAGTAAGGCAGAAACCCCAAAAGAAGCATTGAAAAATCTCAAAACATCTGCTCTTTAGTGCGTCATTCACATTGACTCTTGGAACACTCTCCTGAACCTACCCAGGAAGCTTCTAGAGCAAAGATACAGCCTTTTACCAGGCTCTTCAGACTTCATCAACTGTTGGATATCCTAGATGCAGGCCCTTACTCCAATGTGTCTGGCTGCTCCAGGTGTGAGCTCTTACCCCCATCTGGACAGGGAAGAAGGGAAACTATTCCAACCTTTTTTTTTATTTTTATCTTGGATCGGTTTGGGGTATCAGAACTCAAATCCCATTAGACCAGGATCTCCTTCTGGTTTCTGTACTCTCTGCAAGAATGGTAGAAAAGATGAACGGATAAGACAAAACCTCTCCCACTACCCTGGGATTTATACCATTACATAACATCATCCCCATACTATATCTCCTTTCATGGAATTGTAAGTAGAGGCTCATCTGCATGTACATTTCACTTAATAATTCCAAGGCTATCAGGGATGGGTAGAAACCCTGCAGCATTTAAGCACCAGTGTCTCCTTAATATCTGAGACTGTACACGGTCAATACCTCAGCAATTAAAAAGCAGATTCTCTTACTCCCATTTATATATGGAGGTATACATAAATTCCTAGCAGGGATTATACTAGTTGTTTAGTACAGCCTAGTATTTCAAAGCAGCAGTCCAGCATAAGATGGTCAGAAAAGAAGGATGAATCTCTAAGTATCACTGTTCTCCTCCTTTTATAGCCCAATCTGTGCAAGGGAGAGGAATATCATCCAGGAGAGGAGGGGTAGTAGCTTGTAAATACACTATCAGCAAGCTGCTGCCTGCTCAACCCTGCTTAGCTCCTGGTGCCCCAGATTTGTAGAACTGCAGAAGACAAGGAGGTCTAGCAATAGCTGTAACATTGCTATGAAGCACAATGGCAGGATGAGGGAGAAGGAGACATTCTCCAGCCTTCCAAGTAGCTAGTGGGAGCATGCTTCTTAGATGGTAGGTATCTGTCAGAGCCTGGAACAGGAGCCCCTTCTATAAACACTGTGTTTTTCTCTAATGGTTTCCTGGAGTCCCTTACAGCCATTTTAGTATGGGTGCATAGCCACACATGTGCATCCTGACCGATTCATATAGACAGAAAAGCAGATATGCAGACAAACAGATTCACACTCCTCAACTGGCTCTCTCGATGTACCAAAACACATTTAAAAAGTGCAAGGTCAGACATCTGGTACACAAAATCCTATAATATATCTTCTTAACATATGCACTCCTTTTTTGGCAAACTGATCCCTAGCAGTGCATTCTGACGCTAGGAATCATGCAAACTTGGTAATCTTTCAATTTGTGGCAACTCATGTGAATTGTGCTTCACAGGACCACTTGAATAGTAGCTACAGCTTCTGACTTATAATTATTTTTTAAGCAAAAAGCAACATTTGAAAACTTGTTTGTGTGCCATTTTTTCAGATTCCACAATAATGAGCTATTTGTCATGAATTTGCATTGCATCAACTCATGAAGCAATGAAACATTTACAAAAGTTTTCATGCAAAATGGACTTCACACAAATGTTTACTACTATGAAGAGCACTTTTGCAAAGTCACTTTGCAAAAGTGTGCTTAGAGCTTAGAAAAATTGCAAAACAACATTTTGAAGTTTTTACATTTCTCAAGAGTTAGATAAATGAAACAAAAAATAAAATAAGCTGATACATTTTTATTTGAGTAACTTAATACATTTTCAGATTAGCTTTCAAAAGTTAAAACCTTCTTTTTCAGGTCAGGACAGTATGAGCAACAAATGATAGTACCATGATATATAAGCGAATCACAAAAGCATTCCATTGACAGTCTCGGGGGAAGAGGGTGGAGAGGATGGAAGTGGAATGATGGATGGGTAATCAGAAAGTCACCAGGCTATAAATAAATATTTATAGTTTACAATGTGAAAGAAAGTCCATAGCTTTATTAAGTCCTGTCTGGTTCAAATGTTTTATGTTCTTAGAATGATTTGAATCTCCCTTTTAGCTCTCTCACTATAAAATCATTGATAGCCAGGACTATCTATACACCCCGGAAACTGTTACAAAATTGATAAAATTCATCCTAATCCACAACTTCAGCTTCAGTACTGGCATTCAATCTATGGATTATGGACACAGCTATTTGCATAACGATGGAACCACAAATAAGTCAAACATTTCAGGCAGAACTGGAAGAGACATTTCTGAAGAAATATCAGACTATGCCCATTAAATATTACTGGTATATCAATAATATTTTTATGATTTGCACTGGGGCAGAGGAGTCTCTCAAACAATTTCACAATTCTTTTAATACATCCCATCCCTCGATCAGATTCAGAATTGACTACTTCACAGAAAAGGTTAACAGCCTAGACACCCCAGTTTTTATCAACAATTATTACAATTTCTTATATACCGCACTATTGTCAGCGCGGTTTACATACAACAAAATGACCATAACAAACTGTTTGGCTTCACATAGAACAGGAGAAAACAACTTGGATAACATGCTTATGCTTTACATAGAACAGGAGTAATGACTATATTCAGACATCTACAGTACAAGAAACCACCTGACAGATGCTGCTATCTTCAGAATTCCAACTTTCACCCTTCACATACAAAAAAGCCTATAGACATAGACAATCAACACGATATCACCGCCCATGCTCTGACACAAAAGATAGGGATAAACACCTGCTAATCCTGACTGGATCCTTAAAACCAAAAGGCAAAAATTGCAATGTGTCACTTCTGTTACCTCAGGAAGGGACCAGGATATAGCATCACTGATTTTATGGTGAGAGTGCTAAAAAGGAAATTCAAATCGATTCAAGAATGTAAAACTTCAGAACGTAAGATATGGGGCCTGATCTTTGAAGGCCTTTACATGGGTAACTTCCTTAGTTGCCCATGTAAAGGCCTTATCTGGGATTTTCGAAGGACACCAACACAGGTAATGAACTTTGAAAATCCCGGATATGTCCCTAACGTGCCCCGATGCTATGAGGACAGCATTGGGGTGTGTTGGGGGCATTCTGGAGCGGAACAGGGGCGTAAGAAAGGGCTATTTGTGTAGCAGCAATTTTTGATGCTACCCGCTTAGTCCTCTGCTCCATAAAGATAGGCGAGGTTTTTCTTTGCCTATCTTTAAGGCGCAGAGGCTAAGCGGGTGGCATCAAAAATCATTGCTACCCGTGTAGCCTCTGCAGCTGCTGGCACATCCAGATAACCCTAGATTTTTACTTCCACCACTGCGGAAGTGAAAATCTGGGATAAGGGGGTCAGTGGGCACGCTATGCGCCGCCACGGCGCATAGCCTAACTGTTTGAAAATCGGGCCCATGAGTTCTATGACATTATAAACTCTAAGGGCCCAATTCTGTGCCATGAATAGCGTGGATGGACGTCCATCCCTGCTATTCATGCCTTTTCCGCCACTGTCTAACTTCCCCGCCGGTTGTCTGGAGAAGTTAGACGGGGTGGGGAAGGGGTGGATCGGAGGCGTATGCAGGGTAGGCACTAGGTGGTCGCTGGGCCTGGACATACAGGGCCGATTCTAATGTCGGCCCTGTACGTCCAGGGCAGGCAATTTGCGTGGGGAAGTTATTCCACCTCCGAGGTGGAATAACTTCCCTGTACATTTTTTTACTGCAGGCCCGGGGTGTGGATGGGGCGGGGGGGCCCAAAGACATTCTCCACAACCTGACCCTGGCCCTGCGGGGAATGAAGCTGGGAAGCCGGCGGCCGGCACTGTGGCTCTTCAATGGAGCTGTGGTGCCATGGCAACATGATGCCATGTCGCCACAGCTTCATTGAAGAGCCTTGACTGAGTTAGTCCTGGCCTGCACGCACAGCACTGTTCGTGATTCTGATCCTGCGGGGCTAGACGTGCTCTGCAGGATCAGAATCATGATCCCCTCTGTATGTCCAGTTCAGACCAGACGTACAGATGGGACTGAATAAGCCTGTAAATATTTGCAGCCTGATCACCTTCTGATTACCTGTCCATCTCTCCCACTTCTACCCCCCCCCCCCCCACCCTCTTCCCTGAGATTGTCAATGGAATGTTTTTGCAGTTCACATACATATTATGGTACTATCATCTGTTGCTCATACTTTCCTGACCTGAGGAAGAAGGTTTTAACCTTTGAAAGCTAGTCCAAAAATGTAGTAAGTTAGCCCAATAAAAAGTTATCACCTTATTTTCCTTTTTTGTTTATCTTTTTATCCTATTAAAATAGAACAATACAGCAATCACACTGCAATTCCTAGAAATGCTTGCACTTCTGCAAAGTTGCTTTAACTTCAGCGCATTATTCCTATAGATAAATATTTCTAAATCTACAAATGTCACTTTCCATCAATAAGCTAACTAATCAAAAAGTAGTGTGACAGTTTTCAAAGGGAATGTATACATGTTCTTTACTTTTGAAATTTGGAGCAAAGGTCAAAGGAAAAAAGAACCTGCAGATTGTATACTAGTGCATTCATAGCATCAAAAGTTTCCTTCATATAAAATGGTATTTTAATTATACGTCAATTGCTAAGTCTCACAAACCACAATAATATATTGTTTCATATCAAGATTTTTTTGTTCTCGAAATGTTGATATTAAATTGGATGACTAACCCAAAGGCCTTGATTCACTGCCTGTCTCTTCCCAACAAAAGCAGAGAATTCTAGTTGCCTTAGTCAACTTGGATATGTGCAAATAAAGGTCAGCCAAGAAGTTGTAGATGAAAACGTTTTGTTAGACTAACCTAATGTATCTTCGACAAGCTTTCAAGAGATATCCTCATCGGGTCAGTGAAGAAGCAATATAGTTACCTTGGCTTTTAATGGTACAGATCTATTGGAGCTCTACTAATTATCATTTGCATAGTGCTCCAAGGTGTACACAGCACTGCACATGTACAAGTAAGAGGCAGTCCCTGCTCATCAGAGTTTACAATCTAATTAAGACAGACCACACAACAACTGGGGACTAGGGTAATTCAAGGGGAATCACAAGATTGAGACAGGTGATAAGCAGGAGAATAAGGAGATCAGGAACCAAACACAGCCTTGAAGAGATGGGTTTTTAACCTGGATTTGAATAGGGCCAGAGAAGGTTCTTCGCATCCTAACCCAGGTAGTTTGTTCCAAGCGTACGGTGCAGCAAGATGGAATGAACGAACTCTGGAGTTGGCAGTGGCAGAGAAGGGCATAGATAAAAGGGATCTGCTAGAAGGGCAGAGTTCCTGAGGAGGAGTGTAAGTTGTGATAAGAGAGGAAAGGTAGCGAGCAGCTGCAGAATGAATACACTTTTAAGTCAATAGGAGAAGTTTGAATTGAATGTGAACATGGATAGGCAGCCAGTGAAGTGACTTGAGAAAAGAGGTTATGTGAGCATAGCGAGACTGGAAGAAGATTAGCCATGCGGCTGAGTTTTAACAGACTGAAGGGGAGAGAGATGATTCCGAGGAAGACCGGAAAGTAGCAGGTTGCAATAGTCTATACAGTAAGTGGCTAGAGAGTGGATAAGAGTCTTAATAGTGTGTTCAGAAAGGAAGGGGTGAAGTTTACTGATGTTATAGAGGAAGAAATGACAGATTTTGGCTATCTATTGGATGTGTTCAGAGAAGGAGAGGGAAGAGTCAAAGATGACCCCAAGGTTGTGAGCTAACCTTCTCCCAGTTTGCTAAGGAAACTGGGAGAAGTAGGCAGAGATGGAGAAAGGAGGAAAGGGCTTTAGGCTTTAGGGGGAAAGATAAGGAGCCCTGCTTTAGCCATATTCAATTTCAGACAGTGGTGGGACATCCAGGCAGGAACATCAGATAAGCAGGCTGAGATCTGGGCCTGGATTCCTGGAGAGATTGCAGGTGTAGAGAGGTAAAGTTGAGCGTCATCAGCATAAAGATGATACTGAAAACCATTTTCAGAATGTTTTAGCTGGTTAGCAGACTTGTTAACCAGCTGCAACATGTTTACCACGATATTCAACAGAACTGACTACCAAACAAATACCCAGTTACAACTGAGATAGCCTGTGGGAGGCGCAGGGGTAGTGACAGCCGCTATATGTTAGAGGTGATATTTAGCCATTAACTGGATAGCTTCAGTGGTTAAAGTTAGGATATTCAGGAGCAGAAATCCAATATGTCTGATCTCGATTAAATTGGTGATGGCTAGGGTTTTTATTTAGCCTTGCTGCTGCTGCTAAATATGCCCCCCCTCGCCCCCCAGGACTTAGGCTGTCTGCACATATCATTACAACTGAATGAAAGGGGATGGAGGAATAGATAGAGGTAGTGACGCAATAACACTTTAGAGTTCAGTCTTTATATCCGATAATGGTTGAGAAAGCCAATGTCGCTATTGAGTCTTTTTGTGTCTATTTGAAAGTGTTTTGATCATTTTTTCCCCCACAGATTGTCCATGCCTGTGCATTCCAGAAATTTCCTTTCAGTACCTTTATTATAAGATTGTTAAGGGTGTGATCTTCCTTTGAGACGTGCTCACCTATGGAGCTATTATTCTTTTTTTTCTGTAGCAGTTCATGGTACTGTACTATGGAGGTTGATGTGTTCTCAGTTTTTGGTTTGCTTCTCTAACGTAGCGCCCCTCTTCTCATTTTTTGGCATTGGATCATATATACTACATGCATAGAGCAGCAGAAATGCGAGTGCCTTTTATTTTGAATGTCTTTTCCGTATGGGTAGCTGCAGGGTCCTGTGATATGTGTTGGAGAAACTTGCATCGTGGAATCTTGCAGGGTTTTGTCCCATTTTCTTTTATTTGCAATTCTGTTTGGAGTTTACTCTTTACAACATTTTGTTTCAGGTTGGATGGTTGACAGAAGTTTAGAACTGGAGGGGACAGGATGAGAATTTTATGTTAGTAATACATCCTCCAGAAATAGGGATTGAAGATCTCTGATAATTTTCCTTGGGTTTCCTAGTTCTGGATTATATGTTACTACAAATAGTACACATTTTGTGTTATTCCTTTTCCATTTTATTTAAGTAGGTGTTGCCAGGGTGTTTTGAATGAGGATACAGTTTTCTTAGAGATGATTTTGAGGTCATAGCCCTTTTGTTTAAAAGATTCTGTTAGGATTTTAAGGTGTTTATTCCTGTCGTGTGGGTCAGAGTAAATGTCATGGTGTCTTGTAGATTGACTATGTATAATGGATTTTTTTACATGTGAAGGATCGAAACTGGAGCTATGAAGGTAGCTGCATTGGTCAGTTGATTTCCTGTATACTGATGTTGGTAAGTGATCATTGCAGATTGAGACTCTAGTGTCTCAAAAGTTAATACCTCTCATATAGTAGTCTATTTTGAGTTTAATTGTGGCATGGGATGCATTGAAGGCATTCTAGAAATGTTCGAGGTTCTTTTCACCTATCCAAATTATGAAGATATCATCTACAGTATGTACTATGGGCCCGATATTCGAAGACTCTTACACGAGTAACTTCCTTAGTTACCCGTGTAAGGGCCTTATCAGGGATATTAGAAGGGCACCTACATGGGTAGTGTCCTTTGAATATCCCGGCTAAGTCCCTGGGCGGAGTAGAGGTGGAGGAAGGGGCTACACGGGTAGCAGCAATATTAGCTCTCTGTGCCTTAAAGATAGGCAAGATTTTACACTGCTACCCGTGTAGCCTCTGTGGCTGCCAGGGCATGCAAGTTTACCCAGGTTTTTACTTCCACTGGCGCTGAAGTAAAAGAGGTCAGCAGGCAGGCTATGCGTCACAGCGGCGCATAGCCTGCCCAACTCAATATCAGGCCCTATGTTCCTGGAAATTGTCTTTAGTTTATAACATGCTGTTATGTCATCTGCATGGGGGATAGTACTACACAGTGATTCCATATCCAAGGAGGATGTCAGGTAGTGGCTGCCCAATATTTTTTAACTTGTTTAGAAAATCTATAGTATCTTGTAAGAAGCTATGAGCCTGATCCTATAAGAGGCACATCCAGGCCGTCTGGATGCTTCCAAAGAGATGGCCCATTAGTAATGGATTCTGCACCCTGGGAGCTAGACATTTCTGCGGGTGCAGGATCGGGCACTGAGATGGCCCGGTATGCCCCTGCATCCCTGCAGGAGACATCCTCCCTGCTGTACTGCAGCCCACCGGTTTCCCTGCCTCTTGACCCTCAATGGGGGTAGCCAGGGCCTGGATCATGTGGCAGGGACTCACCTGCCCCTCTGCTGGCCTTGTAGTGGAGTTGTGTGGCCACCCGCTGCAGCCCCCAGGGCTTATACCACTTCCGTGATGGTAGAAGCCCCACATCCTAATGGCAGCTGGTGGACGTACAGGGCCATAACCTGAATCGGCCCTGTACATCTGGGTGCCTGCCCCCCCCCTCTCTGCCCACTCTCTGCCCTGTGATACCCCCATCCAGATCTCCCTGCACTGAGGCTGTGTGTGGGGGGGGGGGGGGAGATTGCTTTGTGGAATATGGGCTTTACTGAATCAGGCCCTATGTGTCTTTTTCAATAATGTCTTGAGGATCCTTTTTATTAGTCCAAATATTGTTTCTGTGAATATACCAATATCCAAAAAGATAGGTCTGCTGGGGTTTCCAGGTTTATGTATTTTAGGTAAAATGTAGAAGTTGGCAGTAGAGAGGTGGCTTGGTATCAAGTTCTCCAGATGAGACTGCGGTCACTTTAGAGATGTGCTGATGACATTTCTACATTTATCAGTTGTTTTGTGTATTCCTGTACTGGATCTTTGTTAAGTTCTTTTTTTTTTTTTTAATTGAAATTTTAACATACTTACAAAATAAAGTACAGGAAATCAAGATACCAATGCCATTACATCAACAAACAAGGAAACCATCCTTATATAAGAAAATTTAACATAGAGCATCAGTCCTCATATACCTAGCCCACTATAAAGGGGAGAATATTCAAGGAAAACATAAAAAGAAAAGATTAGGAACAAAATTCCACTACTAAGACAGCTCTAACTCATTTGTCCCCACCTCTCCAAACATATATGTGCACTACTTTACTTTTTATTATCCAAGAATGCCTGCAACTGAGAAGGATCAACAAAAATATATTTAGATCCCTGCAACGTAATTACACATTTGCAAGGATAACGTAAGAAAGGATCTTTGTTAAGTTCTTTGTGATATACATTATCTGAGAGTTGTCTGTGCCCCTCTTCTATGTATTTCTCTGTCTATAATCATTATGACATTTCATAAGAACAGAAGATATGCCAAACCGGGTCAGACCAAGGTCCATCAAGCTCAGTATCCTATTTCCAGCAGCAACCAATCTAGGCCACAAGCATCTGTCAGGTTCCCAAGTAGGTACAGAGTGCATGTTGCTTATCCTGGGCAAGCAGTGGATTTCCCTGGTCCTCTTTAATAATAAGAACATAAGAACATATGATATGCCATACTGGGTCAGACTGAGGTCCATCAAGCCCAGTATCCTGTTTCCAACAGTGGCCAATCTAGGTCATACATACCTAGCAGTATCCCCAAGAGACACAGGTTCCACAATGCTTGTATTGGGTCAAGCATTGATATCCTGGGTCCCTTTTTAATAGTGGTTTATGGACCTTTCCTCCAGGAACTTGTCCAAACCTTTTTTAAACCCAGCTACACTAACAGCCCTCACTACATCCTCCGGTAACAAATTCCAGAGTTTGATTACACATTGAGTGAAAAAATGTTTTCTCTTATTTGTCTTAAATAGTTTACCCTGTAGCTTCATTGCATGTCCCCTAGTCTTTCTATATTCTGATAGCGTAAACAATTGATCCACGTTTACCCGCTCCACTCCATTCATTAATTTATAGACCTCTATCATATCTCCCCTCAGCCGTCTCTTTTCCAGGTTGAAGAGCCCCAACCTTTGTAGCCTCTCTTCATAGGAGTAGCCTTCCATCCCCTTCACCATTTTGGTGGCTCTTCTCTGTACCTTTTCTAATAATGCTATGTCCTTTTTAAGATACGGTGACCAGAACTGCACACAATATTCAAGGCGCGGTCGTACCATGGAACGATACAGAGGCATTATAATATCCTTTGTTTTATTTTCCATTCCTTTCTTTATGATACCTAGCATTCTATTTGCTTTCTTGGCTGCCTCTGCACACTGGGCAGAGGGTTTTAACATGTTATCCACGATGACTCCTAAATCTTTTTCCTGGGTGGTGGTTCCCAATGTGGAACCTTGCATTGTGTAACTATAGTGTGGGTTGTTCTTTCCTAGGTGCATAACTTTGCACTTGTCCACATTGAATTTCATCTGCCATTTGGATGCCCAGTCTTCCAATTTATCCAGATCCTCCTGCAGTTTTCCACAATCCTCTTGGGTTTTAACAACTTTAAACAGTTTTGTATCATCTGCAAATTTGATAACCTCACTCGTTATTCCCTTTTCCAGGTCATTTATGAATATGTCAAAAAGTAGCGGACCCAGTACAGATCCCTGGGGTACTCCACTATTCACCTTTTTCCATTGGGAATATTGGCCATTTAGCCCTACCCTCTGCTTTCTATCTTTTAACCAGTTCCCAATCCACAATAGTACACTGCCTCCTATCCCATGACTTTTTAGTTTCGCCAAAAGTCTCTGATGAGGGACCTTATCAAAAGCTTTCTGAAAGTCCAGATACACTATATCAACCAACTCACCTTTGTCTACCTGTTTATGCACACCTTCAAAAAAAAATATCAGATTAGTAAGACAAGATCTTCCTTGTCTAAAGCCATGTTGGCTGCCTCCCATTAGGCCATGACTATCTACGTGCTGTGTAATTTTGTTCTTTATGATGGTTTCTACCATTTTCCCCGGTACTGACGTCAGACTCACCGGTCTGTAATTTCCCGGGTCACCCCTGGAACCCTTTTTAAAGATTGGTGTTACGTTGGCGACCCTCCAATCTTCAGGTATTACAGATGATTTTTAATGAAAGTTCACAGATTACCAATAGCAGGCCCGCAATCTCATAATAGTTTATGGAATTTTCCTCCAGGAACTCATCCAAATCTTTTTAAAACCCAGCTACACTAACATCTTTTATTACATCCTCTGGCAACAAATTCCAGATTTTGATTACGTGTTGAGTGAAAAAATATTTTCTCCTATTAGTCTTAAATGGGCTATATTGTAGCTTCATTGCGTGTCCCCTAGTCTTTCTGCTTTTGAAAGGAATAAACAATGGCTCTATGCTTACCTGTTCCACTCGCTTATTTTATAGACCTCTATCCTATCTCCCCTCCGACTTCCTTTTTCCATGTTGAAGAGCCTTAACCTTTTAAGCCTTTCCTCATAGCGGTATCCTTCCATCCCCTGATGGTGATGTCAATATTGTTCTGTAGATTTTAAATTGTAGTTCTTTCTCATGGAGAAAGAATTTCAAAGATTTCCTTCTGTTTATTGGAGAGCTGCATTTTTATCCTGTGTCAAAAGCTTTCTATGTAGCTATCTGGTTTGTGACTGTGCCTATTTTTGAGGTAAAATAAATGTTCTTTCTCTTTATTTTATATTGGAAGTTTCACCTTTTTTGTGGGAATGTAACTTTAGAAACTGTTTTCTGAAGAATTCCTCCTGGTCAGAACAGAGCTGAATTTCATTCAGTTTGGAGGAAGGGCAAAATGTTAGAATTTTTGATAGCACTGAGACCTCATACTGTGCTAGTTGGTTGTTAGAAAGATTTACTAGGTCTGTATCATTTGTATTATCACTGTTTGTGCAGGTTTGTTTTTGGGAGTTTGGCAATTGTCGTGTCCTTCTGATAATTGCATGTCTTGGTTCTGGCATTCGTATTCATCCATTGGCTCCAGAGTATTAGGTGATTTATCCTACACGTTAGTCTGGTTTTTGGCTTCAGGTATTAAATTGCTGGTCTGAGGGGAGATGCTAGTCTCCATCTGATTATGGATGAGGCCATTCAGTTTTCGTTGTTTTTCTCCGATGGCCCTATGCTGTTTCTTAGCATGGAATGTTTGTTGCTCTTTCTCCAGCTGTTTTCTAAAATATTCACCTTCTATACATCCCTCAATGAGTCATTCTTTTTAATTTTATGGATACCTTTTTCTGCTATGGTTGAAGGATCAATGCATTCCTGTTTTTGACTAGTGCATTTGCAGAGCTGCATTGTCAGAATTGCACATTGCCGCTAGAGGATTCTTCACAACATGCACAAGTCTGCATGCTTTCCTTTCTACTCACCCCTGTTCCCTCTGTTGATCTCTCTCACCCACACATATACATACTGTGGCAAGGAGAGAGTAGTGCCACCTAGAAAAGCAGGAAACATTGAAGGTTTTACCTTGGCTGGGGGGATGGGCACATTAGAAAACACTTGTCAGAGAAAACCCAGGGTTAGAAGTTCACAGCAGAAAAACCCCAGGGTTGATAGTCAGTGGGCCAAAACTAGTGTTGAGTCATTCCCACGTTACACACCAGATAGGAATCAGAGAAGCAGGTACTCGGGGGAGGAGCCTGCAAGGGAGTTCCCTTGTCACGTAGCTGCTTGTAAAGAAGGGCAGACAGAAACGGAGGTGAGGAGGGAGAGAGAGAGGAGAGCAGAGGAAGAGAACCACCTGTCTTACCAGCACGAGGATTCTGAACCTGACTGGAACAAGGCTCCCAGGCTCTATGCTGAGAGGAAGGGAAGACCTGAAGCCAGATTCGCTCCCCAGGAGAAAGGGAAATACTGCTGCTCTCCAGGAAGAAATACTCACAGGCCAGGCAGCTGCTGTTGCGAGGCCCAGAGATACACTGCTAGTGCAGTGAAACCACAATGCAGGTTAGTGGGCAAGCTAAACCCTGTATTTGAAAGAAGCTTAAAGAAGCCACAAGAAGGCAGAACTTTTACCCAGGCAAAACCCTTGCTGGAACCTAGATGCAGGCATTGCTCTGCTAGGGAAGCTTCCAAAGCAAGAACTTTTTATAGAGCCCGAAGGAGGTCTGACCTGTCCTCTGATTACAGCTCAGAAGAGGGTTTTATTGATAGAAGGCCTGTATGTAAAACTGTGCAAGTTAAGCATCAAACCAGGAGAAAGCCTAGGCCCAAAACTGAACACAGGGATAGTTCTTCAGATGAGGAGGAGATTACCTGTAGACATTTACATGAAAGGAAAGGAACTTTTAAACCACGGCTTTTGAAACCCCATGAGCTTTTACTTAAAGGGGAGAAACCTATTAGGTGGCCAAGACTGAAGAAACTGTTAATGTATGGGACTAATACCATTCCAGTTAAGAGTCCAGAACCGCTACCTGGGAGTCCTCCAGAGAGCATGGAAATTGACTCTTTCAAAGGGGATTCAGATCCTTCAGTCACTGACATGGAATGTGATTGTTGCACTGTTTGTGAATAACTGTTAAGAGGGAAAATACCTTTTGTAAGAGCTAAGAAGAAAAGCTTGTTTAAAAGACTTTATTTTGACCTGGCAAAGTTTGCATATATTTTCTTTGGGAGGAGTATCCCTACTTTTGTTTTCCTGTGGACATTACCTGTTGTGAGTCTCTGAGAACCCAAATAAAAATCTGTGATCTTTAACCAACGGCTCAACTACAAATTCTTATACAACCTCAAGGTTAAGGTGCAGCGCCTCCTGCTGGTCAAGCTATTTGGCACAGGGGCGGGGCTCACAATACACATAGGGGCAGGTTTACTAAACCATCTTAGGCTTTTGCAGCTAACTTGGTGCATTAATGCAAATAACGCCGCATTAGCTGCAAAAGCCATGCGGTTTGTGATGGGGCATGCACAGCATACTCCAGCAGATACTGCACCAAAGATGCAGACAGCGCAGCCCAACAGTAGTCTGGATGTGGCTAATGTCACTCATTGATATGCATGTTAACTGCATGGTGCAGACTCACCCACTCTCTGTCCTCGCCCTGCTCATGCACACAGCTAACGCCTTTTTTGTAGATAGCTCAGAAAGCGTAGCTACTGACCTGTAACAGGTGATCTCTGGGAACAGCAGGAATTTAGTCTTCACATATGGGTATCTTTGGTACCAATGGAGCCCGCATGGGAACGCTTTCCAGTGTCCAATAGGAACGCTTTTGGGAGCATCCCACAGCGCATGCGTGCTGCCTTCCCGCCTCTGTACCTCTCTCACTTCAATTGAGTTTATAGCTGAGACCAAAGGAGAGAAATAGAGAAAGAGATAGATAGAGAAAACTCCTAGGGGAGGTGGGTGGGTTGTGAAGACTAAATTCCTGCTGTTCCCAGAGATCACCTGTTACAGGTGAGTAACTAAACTATCTCCAGGAACAAGCAGGAATGTAGTCTTCACATATGGGGATTCCCCAGCTGAAAGATGCCAAGGGGTAACCCAAGCAAGCTGCGAACCCAGGTGAGATGGGTCATGCTTCCTCCCATGGACCTCTGGCATCCAAACCGTGGAGGGTGGGTAGGAGTTGTATTAAGTATGGAAGAGATGCTGAAGAACAGCCTGGGCAAACGAGGCATCCTGATGGGAGTCCTTGTCTAAGCAGTAGTGGGCTGTGAAGGTGTGTACCGAAGCCCAAGTGGCTGATATACAGATGTCATTAATGGACACAGAACGAAGGTTAGCCGTTGAGGCTGTTATTGCTCTCGCATTGTGAGCTGTGACATGGCCCTCGAGAGAAAGTCCTTTACTCTGATAAGTATAGGATATGCAATCTGCAATCCAATTTGACAGAGTTCTTTTGGAAACTGGAAGTCCCAAATGACTAGAGTCAAAAGCCACAAAAAGCTGAGAAGATTTTCTATGTGGCTTAGTTCTTTGGAGATAAAAGGCTAAGGCTCTTTTACAATCAAATGTGTGAAGATTCCTTTCTGCACTAGAGGCATGAGGCCTAGGGAAAAATATAGGAAGATAAACCAACTGGTTTAAATGGAAAGGCAAAACCACCTTTGGCATAAAGTGAGGATGAGTCCCGAGGACTACTTTATCATGGTGGAACCTTGTATAAGGAGGGTCAGCTACTAACATCTGTAGTTCATTAATGTGTCTTGCAGAAGTGATGGCAATTAGGAAAATAACTTTCCATGAAAGAAACTTTAGGTCTGAAATGTCTAAAGGTTCAAAGGGCGGTTTCATAAGCTGACCAAGAACAAGATTCAGATCCCATGCCACCAGTGGTGGTTTAATGGGAGGTTTTGTTAAGAGTAGGCCTCTCATAAATCTTGATACAAGTGTATGAGAGGAAATAGATTGTCCATCGAAAGGTTTATGAAAAGCAGCAATAGCACTAAGATTGACTCTCACTGAATTGGTCTTTAGAACAGAAGTAGATAATTGGAGGAGATACTCTAGTAGCTACTCTACAGGTACCAAAAGGGGGTTAAGTCTCTTTTGTGAACACCAGACAGAAAACCTTTTCCACTTAAAAGCGCAGGAACATCTTGTGGAAGGTTTTCTGGAAGCCAGAAGGATATCCTTTACTTGTTGAGAAAGGTTAATATTTTGGAATTCTAGGCTTTCAGTAACCAGGCCCTAAGATGTAGGGACTGTGGATTGGGATGCAGTAAGCATCCATCCTCCTGAGACAGAAGATCTGGAGCATTCCCCAACTCCAGAGGAGTGGTTTGAGAGAGACGCAAAAGAAGAGGATACCACGTTTGTCGTGGCCAACGTGGAGCTATGAGTATCATACGACCTCTGTCTCTCTGAAGTTTGAATAAAGTTTTGGGAATGAGGGGAATGGGTGGGAAGGCATAGAGGAAGTCCTGACCCCAGTGGAGTAGGAAAGCATCTCTTGCCTGACAGTTGTGAGCCGGGATTCTGGAACAGAATCAGGGAAGATCTTCTGTGGACTTGCAAAGAGGTCTATATCTGGTGTTCCCCAGATTTGAAATACTCGAACAAATTGGTCTGAATGGTATGAGAGGAGGGACCACTTGTGTGGCAGCAGTATTCGACTGAGTCTGTCTGCCCATAAGTTTTGAATGCCCGGAAGGTATACCGCAAACAGATGAATTTGCAACTCTCTGGCGAGGGCCCATAGTTGCAAAGCTTTGTTGCATAGCGACAGAGAGCCTCTTCTGCCTTGTTTGTTCACATAGAACATAGCTACCTGATTGCCAGTTTGGACCAGAACTGTTTAGTTGCTGAGATGGGTCTGAATAGCATTGAAAATGGCTCTCAGCTCTAGGAGGTTTATGTGAAGGGAAACCTCCTGTGAGGTCCAAAAACCCTGAGTGGAGAGATCGTGCAAGTGGGCCCCCCAACCCATCTTGGACGCATCTGTTGCTAGGGTGGCCTGATATAGAGGTTGCTGGAAAGGAGAGCCTACGAGGAGGCTTTCTAGAGATTGCCACCACTGCAGGGACGAAATCAGACGTGTGGTGTTTCTGATCTTGTCCATTAAGTGGCCCGAGGCCTGTGACCATTGAGAGGATAGGGTCCACTGGGCTGCTCGCATGTGAAGACGAACATATGGAACCACATGGACAGTGGATGCCATGTGTCCCAGAAGTTGAAGCATCTCTTGAGCAGTAAGGAACACCTTCATAGATGCTTGAGATGCCAGTTGTATTATTCGTAGACAACGTGGCTGTGGCAGGAAAGCCCTTGACTGCCATGTGTCTAGACGAGCCCCTATGAATTCGAGAGATTGAGAGGGGGTGAGATGAGATTTTGGGAGGTTTATGAGCAGTCCCAAGTATTGAAGAATTCTCATTGCTCGGGAAAGAGCAAAGCTGGCCTCTGGAGCTGTCGATGCTCGAATCAGCCAATCGTCTAAGTAACTGAAGACGAATATTCCCAGAGTCCTCATAAATGCTGCTACCACTGCCATGCATTTTGTGAAGACTCTTGGAGCAGAGGCCAGTCCAAAAGGAAGAACTCTGTGCTGGAAGTGTCTTCCTTGGACCAGGAATCGAAGGAACTTCCTGTGATCTGAGTGGATGAGAATATGTGTGTACGCATCTCTTAGATCTAGAGAACATAGCCAGTCTTGACTTTGAAGGTATTGTAGAAGTTTCCTGAGGGAGATCATTTTGAACTTTTCTCAGAACAAATATTTGTTTAATTCTCTGAGGTCTAGTATAGGCCTGTGTACCCCTGTCTTCTTTGGAATAAGAAAATAGGGGGGAGTAAAACCCCATCCTCTGTTGGGCTATGGGTACTTCTTCGATTGCTCCTTGAGCGAGAAGTGATGTGACTTCCTGCCACAAAAGGTTGGTGGAAGGGGCCTGAGAATTGAACTGTTTTATTATTGTAGGTGGGGGCAAGTTGAGAAAATGAAGCTTGTACCCCAGTTGTACAATGGACAGAGTCCAATTTTCTGATGTTATTTGTTGCTGTCTTTTGGCAAAATAGCATAGTCTTCCTGGAATGGTTAAGGGTTCTGGACCTTTCAGGGGCAGAATGACTAAGTTTTCTAGGTAGAAGTCAAAGACCCTGAGGGGGCTGTGTCTGTTAGGCCGGTTGAGCTCTTTGAGCTTGCGGCTTTCTTTGCTGTCTGTTCTGTTGTTGCCCCTTCTGGGGAACATGAAGCGGACAGTGGCTTTTATGGGTGTAAGATGGGTAAGGCTTCTTTTACTTGCTGAAAAAGGGGTTTTTGAATGTTTTCTTCTTTGCTGGGTTGGCTGTAGACTTTGATAATCTATTCAAGGTAGTATTTTCAGATTCAAGCTGATTAGCCTTGTCTTGCCAGTCCTTGCCAAAGAGATTTTCTCCTGTACAAGGAATGTTTCCCAGCTTTTCTTGCACTCACTGTTCTAAGTCTGATGCTTGAAGGACTGGGGTTTCTAGTCCCACAGGTGCTCCTTGTGGTCTTGGGCAAGCCACTTAACCCTCCATAGCCCATGTTCCCTGTAAAATAGTTCTCTGTGTGCTGTGCTTTCCTGTCTAATCAATGTGTTTATACCTCAAAAATTTCCTGTCATGATTTGACAATTTCCAATCTGTAATCAAACCGCTGCTGATCGCTGGAAGTAGCGGTATACAAATGTATACTAAATAAAAATAAATAAATAAAAATAAAGTCAAGCAATACGATGTGCTTCTATGGATATAGCAGAGGTTCTGCTAATGCATTCAAAGCAATCAAAGGTAGCACGGTTCATGAATTTAGGTTCATGGGTGTGCTTGACCAGAATAAGGTAGTCTGCTCATTTTTCCTCAGAAACACAAGGGCTAATGAGCTCTAAGTCTTTTGTGACTTCTTCCAGGAACATTCCCATATAAAGAATGTAGGAACTGATCCTGGCTGATAGCATGGAGGATTGAAAGCATTGACGCCCAAAGGCATCGAATGTCCTGGATTCCCAGCCTGGAGGATTAGAAGAATGTGTTTTAGCACTCTTGATTCTTCCCATGGCCGATTCCACTACTATTGAATGGTGTGGTAACTGAGTATTTTGAAAACTAGGATAACTTGGCACTCGGTACATAGTATCAAGGCATCAGGAATGGGAAGATATCATTAAAGGAGTTTACCACATTCTCAACATCAGATCATGTAAGATCTTGTGAATGGGGAGCATAGCTGCCTCCTTGGGAGCCATAGGGTATTGTAGAATTCTTAATTCTTCTGCCCTAGGTTCCTTTTCTGGAATCACAGTGATTGCAAGACCCTTTGCTAAATCACATATGAAAGACGTATCTTCTGGAGGAGACATCCTGCGTTGTGGAGAAGGAGTTGAATCCTCTAGTAGGTTTGCTCTGGTACCGGTAGAATCGCCAGAGTCATCAGAATCGGAAGACTCAAAGGCACTCTGTACCGGGTGCTCCCATAATGCATGGTATCAGTACTACTTGAAGTCCGTACCAAAATGTCTCGGTTCCTGATCCCCGATACCCAAGATAGACTCAAGGCTCGGCATGGGGGGAAGCAGTCCTGTCAAAGCAGGTACCGATACCTGTTGAACCGTCTGTAGTGGTCTTAGCGGTACCGAAGCTGCTAAGAGGGATGCTAGACTGCGTTCAATAGTGAGGATTATCTTGTCCATTGCTCCTGCCAATGCCTGGGTGTCGGTACCAGTGGAAGTGGCTACAACCCCAGAACATGGCACAATAGTTCTGCAGAGGTGAAGCCTCTGGAATATCCTGGAGCCCCGTTAATGCTTTGGAGCCCAAAGACTCCCACCGGGGCTGTTTTGCCGGTGAACTATCCTCGAGGGCAATGCCAGTGGCATCTCGATACTTTGAAGGAGATTTACCCTTCGAGGACCAGCCCGTCTTAGAAGACTTAAGTTTAATTACCTGAGATCCATGGGAGGAAGATGAAGCCCTGGAAGACGTCGATGCAAGTGACATCGTATCCGCGGCAAAAAGGGTACCGAGTTTTGCAGCTCTATTCTGCAGGCCCCTTTTGGTCATCCTTGTGCAGGAGAGACACTCTGTTGGACAATGTTCAGGACCTAAACATTTTAGACACCAATCATGGGTGTCGGTGACAGAAACGGTACCGCCACACTTTGAGCATTTTTTGAAACCACTAGCTGGTTTCTCCATGCTTGAAGAAAAGTGGGCCTAATGCCCAAAATGGTGCCTAGCACCAGAAACAGGGGAAAGACCCCTGAAGAAAATACAAGTTGTTGTTTTTTTTTTTTTTAAAGAAAGAAGAAGAAGAACCGGCGGTACCGGTAGGTGTCGAATGAAGGCATACGCGACCACAAAAAACAAAGAATAAAAGGAAATTTTCTGCAGTGACAGGGTACACGTCCGGTCGGCTCCGTGGAAAACGAAGAACTGAAGTGAGAGAGGTACAGAGGTGGGAAGGCAGCACGCATGCGCTGTGGGATGCTCCCAAAAGTGTTCCTATTAGATGCTGGGGAGCATTCCCGCGCGGGCTCTGTCGGTACCGATGATACCCATTTGTGAAGACGTCATTCCTGCTTGTTCCTGGAGATAATCTCTGCACTACCTGCATTTGCTGCTAACGTGGTTTAATGAACATGCCCCATAGTCATTCACTTAAATCTCTTGCAGTTACAGATAAAATATGCCTATTTTCTACATACCGTTAAATTGGTTCAGGCTGAACTCTGATACTGGGAGGCTTTTTAGTAATTGGTAGATAGTTTAAAGTTTTGTTTTACTGTGGTGCATTGAATGAATTTGACAAGTTCATACAATCTCCACCTTCTCATTAGAGGTCATGTCCCCCAAATGGATTACTTTTCCATATACTATGATAGGAATTAATATTTCTAGAAAGCCAGGATGTATTGGATTTGAACTGAGTATCTCAAGTTCAATGCTAGTACTCATCTCAACACGTTTGTGTTGTGCCAAAGAGAGCCTCCTTCTGGAAATCCTAAGATATGAAAGATAAAGGCAACATATCAAGCTTTTATTAACAACATGTCAAGTTCTTTTTAATCAGGGCAGTGGAATACCATAATTGGGATATTTTCTGGATCTTTCTGACACATTTTTCTTAGTCTCTGAATGTATTTTTAATTATTTGAAGATCTTTTTCTCTGTAACCTCATCTGTGTAGGGCAAGTAAGCCCTTCTAGAGAATATAAACCTAAGAAAACATCAATCGCTTATCCATTCAAAAGCTCTTCAAACTACACTCTTTCCAAAACCACAACACTCCAGCAAAATCAATTAATAAACAAATTAGAAATCCATATAGATGCTGTGTTTCCAACCTTAGATCACGTTAAAGTACACCATTTACCAAATGATTGCTGAGCTGATTCACATGTTATTTGGTATCCCATTTTTTAACATGGGAATCAACTCTGCAATCACTTGGTAAATTGTATAATTTAAACTGATCTAAGTTTGCATAGTCATATACAAATAATACTAACATATAGCTCAGTACCATGCTAGTATAGGATGCAATCACACAAAACACTCATAGCACTATACTTACAAGAATGGCTTTATCTCATACAATTGATTCTGCAAATATCACTATCAGATCTCTCCTTTCATATTAACATACATGCCTTTTATTCTATGAAATCCCGTGTCTGATACAACCTTCTGCTACTTAATGACTTCTTCCCAATGATAAAGTCACTTGTATCATACTACTTATCTTTTAAAAATGGCTTGGTGGTGACTAGAACTTTTATAGTAGCCTTCACAACATGCATACCATCTTTATTTTCCACAACTAAAAAGTCATTGATATTCTATTTAGCTGTATTTATATCCTGCTTTTCACCAGGTCAAAACAGGCAATTGGGGGATACATTTAACATGAAGGGATATGAGACACATAAGCTAATACTTACAGGGAACATGGGCAATGGAGGATTAAGTGGCTTGCCCAAGACCACAAGGAGTGCCTATAGGAACAGAAATCCCAGTCCCTCCAGCCTGAGATTACTGTCCCCAGGTGGGACTTGAACCCCTGGCCCTCTGGCCTGAAGCAACTTGTCCTAACCACTATACCACTCCTCCCTACATCACTTTGGGGTATGTTTACTAAAGTGCGTTAGTGCAATTCGCGTTAGGAGCCGCGGTAGAGACAGAAACCCCAAATAAGGACATGGGCGGTACAGCGTTACCACTAACGCACGTTCCAAAAACTAACGAGCGTTACAGGGCGCCGTGGCGTGCTAACGCGCGTTCATCTTAAGAAGGTGTCCAGACACCAATCACTGAAACAGAGCTGTAGCACAATGGTTACCTCACTGACTGCTGTTATAGGCAGCATGGGTTCGAGTCCCCAGTGTGCCTAACGCAGAAGGCTGGCCCAGGCATCACCTGGTACATTACATAGGGAATGAGGAGGCATGTTTTTCTTTACGTTCAGTAGTGTTGCCAGAAACACACCCTCACAGTGTGCGTAGCCACGTGCGTTGGTGCGTGCATTGCTGCGTGCGTAGCCACGTGCGTTGGTGCGTGCATAAAATCGTGCATGGGTACGTGTGTTATTACCAGCATGGGCACTTTATATTACAGACTTTTTAGGGTGTCTTGCACCTATGAATTATGCTAACAGATGTAAGTGTGATGGCCTATGGTTTACCAGAGCCTGTGAGCAGGTGCTGGATTTGCACAGGGTTGGATTGGGCCAGTCACACCCATGATGCACTGCACATGCAAATCAGCTGTCCACAGATACACACCATGGGGAGTGCACCCCCACAGCACCTCGGCCTGGTAGGGGGAACTGACCATGTGCACCCCCACAGCACCTAGGCCTGGTAGGGGGTACTGACCGTGTGTTGGACTGGCACAGAGTAGCTACGCACCATCACATTGTGCGGGTACTATGCTCACCCTGAGGGTGCAGTGAGGCACCCAGCACCAGGTCCACAGCACCGTCAATGGCTGAAAGAGGCCATGAGCAGAGGTCCAAAGCAGTGTTAATGTTTGAGATAGGTAGTTTCTGCACAAACACCTTAGATAACTCTGTCTGTTTCAGTCAGGTGTAGCCTCCATGGACCCCCAGGTGGGCCATGCATCACCACCCCCCAGGGCCAAGGGTGGCAAACAGGGTCTCCCATCAATAGATCCACATTCTACCTCCCTGCAAAGGTGGCAGTACAGGGGAACATCAACCCCAGTTCTGCTGTGGGAGAGACACCCCTCAGGGCAGTCAATGCAGCTCTCTACATATCCATAGCAGACAGAAATTAGGCCTGTATATGCTAAGCTGCACCCCACCACTATCTGATATTCTCCTGCAGCAGACCTTCAGCCACTACACCCTGCAAGGCTCTCCATCAAGACACATACCAGCTGCAAACAGTCTGCTAGTTGGTCCATAATGCATGTTTCTGTTGGAAATGCATACACCCAGAACTGGGATGGCAGCATACACAACAAGCAGATAAGTCAGTGACTGGCCCCCAAAAAGAAACACATAAATATCACATGACAGAAATACAATGTAGCACTATGGGGATGCCAAGCCATGCTGTGGTCACTGCACAGTCAGGGTGAGATTGATCTCCCTGCACGACATACAGCGGTCACCCTGTCTGTGTAGGTGTTGGCAGTCAGTGCCCTATGCGCTGTGCAGATGCAGCCTGCCCAGGCCACCCTGTCTGGGCTATACCCATGGTACCTTGCTCCTCATTATGCACATTGGCAGGCCAATACTGGCAACAGTGCTGGCAGTGTGAGCTGTGGAAGGTGTTTGCAGCCACCACACACTGTAGAGACAGACACACACTCCAACACCTATGCCAGCATTGTGCTACTGTAGAGGAGTTCAGCAGCCCTGCCCACCACACCAGTCCTGGGCACAGTCCAGGCGTGGATATGGTATGAAATGCTGTTGGGCATCACTCCCCAGGGTGGTAGACACTGTCAGAGACCTGACCTGTAGCACACACCGCTGACATCAGAAAAATTGTTATGATGCAGCTCAATGAGCAAACTGTGCTTAACGTAGGACTTGCTTTCTGCCAGTACTCATAGGAAACGTTTGATAGGTGTGTACCGTGTACCCAGGTGTAGGGTGGCATTGCTAGGGTATGCATGTGGTAGCATTGGGAGATGCACGCAGGGCCCAATGTCCTGCCTCTCCAGGAGGCATTAGCCAATGGGGCCTGTGGGTGTGGGTGTGGGTGTGGGTGTGTCTGGCCCTGTTGGCTGCTGCTTTATGGCAGAGGTTCCCAACTACAGTCCTGGTGTGCCAAACATTGTTCGGGTTTTCATGCTGTCTCTGAGTAATATGCATGAGCTACATCTGCATACCATGGGGGTGGTGCATAGATATGCAGCACAGGCATCTTTATTCGCGGCAGCATGGAACCTGAATGGTGTGTGGCCCTCCAGGACTGCATTTGGGAGACTCTGCTCTAGGTAATGTGCCTGTTTATGGTGTCTGTGCTCGGTGGGGTAAAATATAGGCGTATTAACCATGTGTATGTTCTCAGCAATAAAGGTTTGTCATTACAATCACGGTACAGTTGTGGGAAAAATATGTGGACTGGATTAGATGTAGCCCCAGCTGGGCTTTGAACCTGTGACCCTCTGGTTCTACAGGTACTGGTTGTGTCTGCTGCACCACACTGTGGCCACAGAGACAGTGCAGTCCCTGGAGATAGGACACCTGGCCGAAAGAGTCCGAAACCCTGCTCTGCACATTTTTACTGTGGGCTCATTCACCTTGTATGGAGACATAGGTGCAAATAAACCCCGAATATGACCTCATAAAAAGGGGATAGAAACATACCCAAACTGGCCAATAGTGATATTAATGGGCAACCATAGAAAACACTCCCAGGAACGCTCATAATTAGAATTAAGGAATGATTTTTGGAAAGGTCTACTCTCCGTGGACCCTTCCAAAACTCATTTCTTTTTTGGGGAGCTTTCCTGGGAGTGTTTTGTATGGTTGCCCATTAATATCACTGTTGACCAGCTGGATTATAGTTTTTTAGGTTTTTGTTGTGGTCTTTTTCCATTTCTATTTGCTATTTTGTTCAGTGCACATGTATCACACTGCTCACGTTTTGTAGGTTTCCCCGGTTTTGCTGTACATTGCTGACGGAAATGGTTTCTCTTCCCTTTAATATGCCTTTAACGACAGGTTTTCATTCGCGTTGGAATTGAGCTCTGAAATTCAGCGCGTTAGTGTGAGGGGAGCCTCTCCCCGCCCACTCTCTGACCATTGACCCCTTCTCTCCGCCCACTCTCCACCTTCTGCGCTGTTTTAGCACGCCGCGGGGGTTTACGATCGTTAACTGCGGTTAACGTACGTAACGTACGCTTAATGATCATTCGCATGTCAGAACACGCGTTATGACGTGCGAACGATCGTTAAGTGTACGTTACGCGCGTTATTCACGATTACCGCGGTTTAGTAAACATACCCCTTTGTTTTTGAATTAAGTCCCTTTATCACTCACATATGCACATTCTACTTACCATTCTTCACTCAGCTCTCATCTGTAATACATAATTTACATGGTATAGCTCAGTTATAAAGTGATAGCAACAGGAAAAGAAGTTAAGGAAATTAAAAAGTAGCCATAGAAGTAAAAAAAAAAGTAACAACTATTATTTCTGAACATAATTATTCAAAAGCATAAGGATTTAGGCAAGGCAAGACTTCTTGATTCATTTGCTGCTGGTTCCATGGAAGGACTTTTATATAGTGGTTTGTGAATAGGCACCAACTGCTGCTGGTGAAGAGATAAGGTCTTTGTCCCTACCCTCTATCCTCCAACAGTCACAGCTGGAGCATGTACTTTTCATGCTGCTGACTGGGCCTGATTTTCAAAGTAAAAGTACATGCGTACCTTCATCTTGAAAATTATCCTATGAAAGGTACTTGCACATAGTAATTGTACCTGCCATTTAGTACGTACAACTTTCCCAGCTTAATTTCTGCACATTTAAGTGTATTTTATAAAATTATGAAAATAAACGCTTTGGGCCCGATTCAGTCCCAGATGTTGATCCCCTCTGTATATCTGGTTTGAACCGGACATATAGAGGGGATCGTGATTCTGATCCTGCTGGACACATCTAGCCCTCGGGATCAGAATTGCGAACAGTCCTGCACGTGCAGGACTTTCCCCAGCTAACTCAGTCAAGGCTCCTCAATGGAGCCACGGCGCCATGGTGTCATCTTGCCATGGTACCGCGGCTCCATTTAAGAGCTGCGATGATGGCTGCTGGACTGCAGGACCTCATTCCCCACAGCCCAACCCCTGATCTAGCCTCCAAAGGCCAGGGTCAGGCTGTGAGGATTGCCTTCAGGCCCCCTGCCCACTGTAAGCCCTGGGCCTGCCGCAAAATGACATACGGGGAAGTTATTCCACCTCAGAGGTGGAATAACTTCCCCATATAAGTCGCTGGCCCTGGATGTATAGGACAGACATTAGAATCGTCCCTGTATGTCCATCGCCAGTGACCGTCCAGACTCTGGCTCCGAGCCACTCCTTCCTCGCCCCACCTAGCTTCCCTGCACAACCAGTGGGGTAGTTAGTCGCGACTGGGTGAAGGCATAAATAGCGGAGATGGACGTCCCATTGGGCCGTCCATCCTCACTATTTGTGGCACAGAATAACTCCATTAGAGTGGTATTTAGAAGCTCTATTTGTGATTTGAACTTCTGAAAATAGGCATCAGATGTGCAAATCACAGAGACATCCCCGGATCCATTTTAAAAAGCCAGGTAATAGATGTCCCTGCACGAGCACATCCATGAAACATAGCAATGTGTTGTAGGCATGGCCTGGGCAGAACAATGGAGATGCACATCATGGTGCAATTTCAGAACAGCACAAGCACATCTGGCCCTGGTTGCTGAGGTGTCCATGCCTATATCTTCTGATCATGAAGAAGGTGCAAAAAAGTGCTTGTTTCATGGCTGTTATTCTTCCAGACAGAAGAGCAAAATGTACTTTCATCGCCATAATTAATATTTCTGGCCAATTAAACCTGTATGTAAATAAACTCCAAACATATTACTGGGCTGAGGTCTCATGTCTGAGTATCTGAACTGCCTGGCCAGAATTTGCAAGTCTCATAACATAGGCACCTCTCTTCTGAAAACCCCCTAGCCGGAACAACCAAGTACCCGGTTCTGAGCCCCTGCTTTTCGGGGATGTCCATATCTGTGAAATGGCCTTGCTATCTGCACAGGCCCTTTGCTAGAACCGGTTACAGGGACATTCAGAGACAGAGTGATTTCTGAAAGTAGTTATACATGCCTCCCTTAACTGCTGCCACTCTCACAGAGTTTTGGGTGTTGCACCCTGAACGTCCCCAATTCATCCTAGAAGTCGCTTCTAAAATCCTACTTAATGTCTTTTTCAATCTGCATATAGTCCAGATAACTTTAAAAGAAACCATTTCTATTCCTGTTCCTCAGTTTTTTGGGTTATAGAAACATAGAAATATGACGACAGAAAAAACCCAAGCAGCAACTTTAGGGTCCATCCCTAGGGTGCTCAGTTTGTTTATAAGTCGCCTGTGAGGAACAGTGTCAAAGGCTTTACTGAAATCTAAATGTACCACATCTAGGGCTCTCCCTCGGTCCCTCGGGCTTTTAAAAGTAACCCCTACAAACACGCTGAAAATCATAACTGAATGCAAACTCCACTCCCCGCAATAAAAGCATACGGAAACATCACACTACAAATACTACTGTTTGTGTCTGGAGTATGTTGTGATATGATGAACGTTCACCAGTGATATACAGTACTTCAGAAACCACAAGGAATTACTCAGAAGAGGTAAAATACCAGTAAATCCAAAGATAAGAAATTGATAATAACAGCACAAGGTAATGGACTACAGGCAAGGCAGTTTATAGCCAGCACACAAAAAATGGTACAATACACAAATAAAGATTCTATAGCCTACACATCTCATTGCTGGGAGTGACAAGTAATAAGGTAACACATCTCATCCACTAAAAACTTTGTAACATTATGGGGTTATTTTAGAAGCCCTATTTGTGCTTTGGATGCCTGGGACATCTGCATGCACATTTTTAATCACAGAGGAGTCCTTGGAACTATTTTGTGAAGTTGGTCCAATAGATGTCCCCAGTGCAAGGACAAAGGGGCATGCCAGAGGTGTGGCCAGGGCATTCTGGATAAGTTGAACCTACATGCCCGATTTCAGAAACTGCTAGCAGGTTCCTACCCACTAATGGGACTGTCCATGTCTACTGCTTCAGACAACAGGAAAGCAGTCGTTTTATCCTCCAGAGATGAAGATACTCTGATATCCCCTATATCAGGGATGGCGAACTCCAGTCCTGGGGTGCCACAATCCAGCCTGGTTTTCAGGATGTCCCTAATAAATATTCATGAGATATATTGCAATACAATGGGAGGCAGTGGATGCAAATATATCTCATGAATTTTCATTAGGGACATCCTGCAAACCAGGCAGGATTGTTGCACTCCAGGACAGGAGTTCACCATCCCTGGTCCTATACTTTCCATGATGATAATAAAAACTGTAGTGAAATGAGGGCACTTGCAAGGACATGCATTCAGCATAGGATAGATGTCCCAACCCCAAGCGTTTGTAGGGGGATGTCTGTCTGTCCTTGCTAATAGTGGCTTTCAAAAATTGCCATTTACTGTACATGTGCATGCAATCTGCATGTGTGACTGCCACTATTGCCAGCTGTAGATGCTTCTAAAATGACCTCCTACAGGATGTATCTTTATAAAATATCAGCATGAATACTACAGCATCACAGCTAAAATGAACCTTATATTTACACCCACTCAGAAGCAGATATAAATGCACATGTATATATTTCATAATAGTTTATAAACAATGCATGCAAATCTGGCTCCACCCACTTTCAACCCATGCACTTCATCCCTAGTCGCGTAGAAGTCCACACCTTCTTGTCATTGCATGGACCTTTGCATGGGGTAAGAGGTATTTTGGTGGTAGAATGATGGGTGCTAGAAATGAGTGTACAGTAAGTCCCTATTTTAAGACTTATGCACATGGATGGACATGTATGCATGCGCTTTAGGCCATCACATACTTTCAGCTTAGGGGGATATGAGGTATAGCTTGGTCAGAGTGTAGGCAGGACCTAACGTTATGCACATAAGTTATAAAATATTATAATTTACACATATTTCAGGGCATATACCCTCAAAAAATCTTTCTAAAATTACCCTACATATGTATCTCTAAGACTGTACTTAAGAGGAAGTCGTGCCCATGTACAAACATATCTTGCAGACAGAATATCTCTGCAGATGTATTTATCAACAGCAGCAAATCTGGCTTCATGGTTATTGACAAAAGCACTTTCAATGCACAGAAAGTTAATAAATATAAAAGCACCTTGAATCCGGCAACCACTGATACAAGGCACTGTCATTAGGGATGAGCAATCATTTTGCTTTTTTTTTTTTAACAAAACAATAGGAAACCCCAACATTTCAGGGTTTTCCATGTTATTAATAGTGTACACAGTTGCACAATAGTACATGCTATTAACAAATGTCCCCAAAATGAAAAGTATAAAACAAAACAAAAAGCCCACAAAAATATGGGAACTTAAAACTAAAGAAGGCTTAGAACACCTAGGGGCATGTTTACTAAACTCCGAAATTGTGCGGGGCCGCGGTAGTGTGCCTGTGCCATATAAGGAGTGGGCAGTTCAGGCAGAAAATAGCAAAAAACCGGGAGTAAGCGACCGGACCTGTGCGCATCGCGCAAATGTGCGGGGGTCGACATTAGCGTGTGGGAAGGCAAAGTGGCGCGCTGCTGGTTACACAAAACAGCAGAGCTGTAGTACAATGGTGAAGACACTGACCAATGGTGCAGGGGCCATGGGTTCAATCCCCCATTGTGCACAACAAAAAAGGCCAGCTAAGGCAACAACTGTAATGGGTAAAAGTGGTTTAGGAGGCAAATTACTTTTGAACGGCATAAGGCGGTGCACAGTTCTTTTTGGGTGGCATAAGGCGGCGCACTGTACATTTTGGGCGGCATAAGGCGGCGCACTGTACATTTTGGGCGGCATAAGGCGGCGCACTGGTCCTCTTGGGCGGCAGAAGGTGGCGCGCTGATGGGCACAAGGTGGCACGCTGATGCACAAGCACAGGAACAGAGCCACAGCACAATGGTTAAAACACTGACCAATGGTGCAGGGATCAGGGGTTCAATCCCTCACAATGCCCAGTGAACAAGGCTGGCTGAGGCAGTATGTATTATGGTGAGGAGTGCTGTAGGAGGCTTTATAATTTTATTTTGCTATCACTACTAGCAAACGCACTTACACAGCGTGTACACATACAGTGGCCCATAAGGCACATGTCACAGTGCACTGTCTGCCAAGGCACCCTAGAAGGTCCCCTATAGGGCACCATATATGTTGCGACACAGGATAATGTACAGTGCACCTTATATGGATGGCAACCATAAGGTGGCCTATAGGGCGCCCTATAAAGCACCCTCAGAGGCACCTAATGGGTATAATAAGCTGAGGGTGGTTTTGCCGGCATAGACATATGTACAGTAAATAAAAATAAAGCTGTGGACAGCCCTATCAAAGAACCCCACTGTGGGTTTGAACCCATTGACCTCTGGCTGCACAGGCAGTGATGTAACCATTGGGCTACAGCTCTATAGCAGTAAGCAAGCCCCTGGCTGGCTGCAGAGAGCCTGCATGTCACCTCACAGACGGTCTGCTGTTGTAAACAGGATAGGGTTAGGCCACCCGTACCCATGATGCACTGCACATGCAAAGCAGCTGTCCACAGATGCACACAAGATGGGGAATGCACCCCTAAAGCTCCCCGGCCTGGTAGGGGGAAGTGTCCGTGTGCACCCACACACCACCTCGGCCTGGTAGGGTGTCCTGAGCGGGTGGACTACCGGCAAAGAGTAGCTAAACACCATCACATTGTTTGGGTACTGTGCTCACCCTGAGGGTGTGATGTGGCGCCCAGGACCAGGTCCACAACACCTTCCATGGCTGACTGAGGCCATGCCAGAGCACCAAAGCAGTAATAGCCTGTGAGATAGGTAGGTGCTGCAGAAACATCTTGGATATATCTGTCTGTCTCAGTCAGGGGGACCCCCAGGTGAGCCATGTACCTCCCCCTCCCCAATGGCAGTAGAGTAGACCATCAACCCCAGTCCTGCTGGGGAACAGACACCCTACAGGGCAGTCCAAGCAGCTACACACACATCCATAACACAATATCAGACAGACATTCAAAGATACACCCCCACCATTATCTGATATTCTCCTGCAGCAAGCCAACAGCCGCTGCACCCTGCAATGTGCTCCATCAAGACACATACCAGCTGTGAAGTCTGCCGGTTCATCCTGATGGAAATGCATGCACCCAAAACTGGGGTGGCAGCACACACAAGCAGATACATCAGTGAAGAGGCCCCAACAGGAAACCCATATATATCACATGAGAGAAACACAATGCAACACTATGGAGGTGCCTAGCCATGCTGTCATCACTGCACACTCAGGGTGAGAGTGATCCCCAAGCAGCACATACAGAGGTCACCCTGTCTGTGTAGGTGGTGGCCGGCCACTACCATGTCCCTGCCAGTGCCCTATGCCCTGTGCAGCTGCATCCTGGTCAGCCCACCCTGTCAGAGCTATACCCATGGTACCTTGCTACTCATTATGCACATTGGCAGGCCAATACTGGCAACAGTGCTGGCAGTGTGGGCTGTGGAAGGGGTTTGCAACCAACACACACTGTATAGGCAGACGCACACTCCCACACCTATGCCAGCATTGTGCTACTATTGAGGAGGTAATTAGCCTTGGCCACCACACCGGTCCTGGGCACGGCACAGGCATGGATATGGTACGCAGTAATGCTGGATGTCACTCCCCAGGGTGGTAAACACCATCAGAGGCCAGGCCTGGAGCACGCACCGCAAGCTCCGAACAGATTGTTCGGATGGGGTCAACTAGCAGTATGTGCGTAACATAGGGATATCTATCTGCCATTACTCCTAGCAAATGTTTCAGAGCTGAGTACCGTATACCTCAGGTGTAGGGTGACATTGCTAAGGTATGCAAGTGCTAGTATTGGGTGATGCACACAGGGTCCAATGTTCTGCCTCTCCAGGAGACATTGGCCAATGGGGCCTGTGGGTGTGGGTGTGTCTGCCCCTGTTGGCTGCTGCTTTACGGCAGAGATTCCCAACTCCGGTCCAGGTTTGCATCACACTGTTCGGGTTTTCCTGCTGTCCCTCATGAATATGCATGAGCTACATCTACATGCCATGGGGGTGGTGCATAGATATACAGCACAGGCATTTGTATGAGTGGCAGCATGAAACCTGACTGGTGTGTGGCCCACCAGGACTGCATTTGGAAGATTCTGCTCTAGGTACTGCCCCTGTTCATGGTGTCTTTGCTCAGTGGGGTAAAATATAGATGTATTACCATTGCATATGTCTTCGCCACGAAAGGTGTATCCTTACTATCACTGTTTAGTTGTGGGAAAAATATTTGGGCAGGATTGGTGGTAGCCCCAGCTGGGCTTTGAATCTGTGACCTTCTGTTCTTGCATGTACTGTCTGTGTGCACTGCACTGTCTGTGTGCACTGCACCACTGTGTAGCCACCGATTGGCGGAATTCCCTGGAAAGTCCATGACTGTGGATCCGGCAGGGCCTGTCTGTTGCAGTGGACTGTGCCAGCCTGCACATGGCTAGGCCTCTGTCTTCTGTGGCTAGCAGCCACTGCCCCCTGCACCACATGTACTCGTCCGCCAACATGCTGGCATGAGCTTCTCTCAGGAAAAGCAGATGACCTGATTGCAATGTGGCAGTACGGGACTGCATTTGGGGGACTTGGCTGTAGGTAATGCCCATTGTTGTGGTGTTGGGTAAAATATGGGTGTTTTCCCCATGCTTATGTTCCCTGCAATACAGGGGTGTCTGTGCTATCTTTGTTTAGTGGTGGGTAAAATATAGGGACTGGGCTGGCAAGTGCCCCAGCTGGGATTTAAACCTCTGACCCTAGAGGTACTGGCTCTGTCTGCTGCACCACACTATGGCCACAGAGACAGTGCAGCCCCTGGAGGTAGTAAACCTGGCAGGATGGAGTCGCAAACCCTGCTCTACGCATTTTTACTGTGGGCACATTCACCCTGTCTGGTGACAAACGTGCACATGGACCCCGGAAATGACCACGGAAAATGGGGGACAAAATATCACCATGCTGGGCAACAGTGATATTAATGGGCAACCATAGAAAACACTCCCAGGAAAGCTCTAAAAAAAGGAAATGTTTTTTGGAAGAGTCTCCGCTCCGTACACCTTTCCAAAACTCATTTCTTTTTTCTGGAGCTTTCCTGGGTGTGTTTTTTAGTTTTGCCCATTACTATAACTGTTCCCGAGCTGAATTACTATTTTTACAATTTTTGTTGTGGTCCTTTTCTATTTTTATTTCCACTTTTGGGCTGTGCACATGTATCACACTGCTCACGTTTGCAGGTTTCCCCGGTTTTGCTGTACATTGCTGACGGAAATGGTTTCTCTCCCTTTAAATGCATTCTACCGCGAGTGATTCACTCGCGCTATTTTTCCTTTGAAATTCAGCCCCGATAATGTGCGGGGCGCCTCTCCCCTCCCCTTCCATGCCCATTAACCCCGTCTCTACGCCCCTCCGGGGCCTTTCTCCGCCCTCCGTTAGCCTTTCCACGCCTCTAGCGGACATTTGCGGGCCCGTTCTTGTGCGGCGCCCGTTAGTGTGACGCGCACGGGTGCGTGGCTTCATCGCACGTGTGCGGAGCACTTAAGCGCTCTTAAGTACCGCTTTTAGTGCGCTATTGTGCGGCGCGCACATTGGCGGTTTTTAGTAAACATGCCCCCTAGAGATTCCTTCTTGTATTCAGTACGTAACGTTGGCCTCACTTTATAACCTACCGATTTGTTTCAGAACTCATTGAAGATGAATTTCTGACTTAACTAAAATGACAGGGCTTAAAGCAAACTACTTTTTACAAATAGTCCAGGAATCCCTGAATGTAACTCACCTTGATCTCCTAGAAAGCCGTGAGCTAAATACTAATAATAAAAAAAATAATTTAAAAAACACCTTCTTCTTTCCCTGCTTTCTGGCCATCGAATGGCTTATCATCTTCTGAGCTCTACATCCTGCATTTGAAATGCACATTTATTTATTTATTTATTTATTTAAAGTCTCTTTTATACCGCGCTATTCAGCTTCAGCGCGGTTTACAATGAACAGTGAACATACACATTTCCAAAAGTACTTTGTGTTTACATATGAACAGGATATTCAACTTGGCTAACAGGGTAACTATGTACAACCACAATATATACAATATATACAATTTGTAGGCTGAACATGTGTTTGTATGGTTTTAGACAGTGGTGATTTGGGTGGTTTCGGCAAATGGTGCTGAGTTTCTATTGCCTTGACTTTTGAATCCAGAGGTTTGATTTGCAACTGCACTGTATTTCCCAGTGATAGATTTTCAAAGTCAAGGTAACAAATACTATTTAAGTCCTAAAAATACATTTCTTTGATATTCAAAAGTATGGATAGACGCATGTGTTCAAACCTTAGAATCGTTTTAGAATTCAGCCCTGCCTGGATTTTGTTCTATTTGCAGATCTGTGCTCCTTTGCAGGCATATCTTATTATGACAACGAAAAGTTGGATTTCTAATGGCAGGCAGCAGGAGATTCACATTGTTTTTTTGCTTTTTGGTTTTTTTTTTTCAATTTAAAGACTTGCAAATTAAAAGCATGAAAACCAAACTGTACCTTTGAACCTCTTTGCCATTCAACCTAAAATGTCCTCACAAATTTCGCTCTGTAGTATGCCTTTCAGTTTTGCTCCCATTAATGCATCAGGCTTTTTCTGCATTTCTAAAACATCAGAGGAGGACGTCCACTGCTCCTTAGCCATGTGTTTTTGATTCTAATAAGATTATGGATACCAGAGGAATAAAAATGGAAATCACCGCGGCCAAGATATGAAAGTAAATTTGCACAGTAAAATAATTTAAATCCTAACATTTGGACCCAATAAGACTTACCAAATGAAAGTTTTTCCATGTTTTTTGAAAGTATGCTCCATTTTCACATTTAAGAGGTACATACAGTATAAAAAATCACGATTCTCTGTATCTTTCTTTCAAGATTTCATTTGTCATGCTTTTCTTGCAAGTGTCAGAATCTACACAAACATGTGAGTCTAGTATAAACTGGATATAGCTCTCCCACCTTCTGTACCTGATTGTAATTCACCTTGAACATCTGAGAAAGGCATGCGCTATATCCAATTCCCTTTCCTTTGTGGTGAACACAGACATTTCACATGTATTCTTTTGGAACACTGCTGTTAGGCTTATACGTGAATGGTAGGATTTGCGTGCTCATCGACAGCTGGGTGGAATGACAGTTTCTCCTCCCTTTAATGTGTTAATGATGAGGCCGCTGGGCCGGTCCCGCGGCCGACTGTAACTTGGGCCCGGGCCCGGCCTCGGCCCTCGTCACGTGACCGGGGTGCAAGCGGAGGTGGGGGCCAGAGAGCGGGGAGATGGTTGCCATGGGATCGCTTTCCGCGGTTGCGGGAAGCGATCCTATTGGCTCCTTCAAGTAAAGGGAGGGGGTAGTGAGTGCGAGGAGCCGCGTGGCTCGGCCTTTCTTGCGGCTCCTCGCTGACGGTCGGTGGTCTTTCCTGCCCTCCCTCCCTTGGTTTTAGGGTGAGGGGGGGGTGGGGGGGTGGGTTTGTTGCAGCTGGGGGGGGCGGGGTAGCAAGACAGCGCTCGCCGAGGCGGCGGGAGTGCTAACTGCTTTAGGAGATGTGGGGAGTGAAGGGCTCCCCGGGGGTGGGGGCGAGACATCCCGGTTGGGGGTCTCGGCCCGGTAGGGGGGTGTGAGAGCCGGCCTTTGCTACTAGGATGGCGAGGCTGGCGGTGGGGGGGGGGTGGTGAGGAGGATGTTCCGCCTTGCTAATAGTATGGCAGGCGGAGCATCGTCCGGTATGGGGGTGGGGTTTGTGATACAGGTTGGTTGCCCATGTTGGGCGGTTATTACATGTATGCATTGGTAAATAAAGCTGCGACCAAGGTTGTACCATATTAAAGTGTCTGGGTATTTATTATGTATAACAAAATATGTGTGGGGGATGTGAAGATGCGGTAGAGGGCGAGGTGGGCCTCCGGGTTACCTGAGTTATTAGTATTAGCACGAAGAGCACGGATTTAGAGAACAGTGTGTGCTAGCTCATTGATATCTTAGGGGCCTGTTTGCAAAAGTGCAGAAAATATTTGCTCTTAATAGTAAAATTTACTGCATATTAGTGGGCAATCGGCCACAATAAAGTTTTGGCCAAAATGGTGGCATGGCCAGATTAAGAGGGAAAGCAATAATGGGCACATGGAGGGTAATTTTGTAAACTTCTGTGCAGTTAACATGTGTGGACGTGTGTGTATTCGGACTCACACTCGTAAATATCCACACCTACTTAAACTACTAATACTTCTACTGATAATTTGTATAGTGCTACTTTTACTACTACTACTTCTACTGATAATTTGTACAGCACTCTACAGAGATATACAAGAGACAGTCCCTACTATAAAGAGCTTACAGTCTAGTCAAGACAGACAACACACCAACTGGGGACTAGGATATAACTAGAGAGATGGTAAGAAAACACTGTCAGTACTTTCAGAGATCTCAATGCATTCATCGTATGCATAAATACTGATTGCAATATATGTTCACTGTAAATACTGTAATATATGTTCACTGTAAATACTGTAATATATGTTCATTGTAAATAATTCACAGACAGTTCATTGTAACATCTATGTTCAAAGTTCAGATGGCGCAAAACACTATTGGCTGCATTATCATTGGATCATCAAAATACCAACACATCACTCCCCTCCTGATTCAACTGCATTGTCTCTTAACATATACATATCCAGCACAACTTATCCCCTGACATCCTCAAGAGTCTTGTCAACACTAACAAAAGCACAAGACCCACATGACGTAACAGAATGGGCATTATCCAGACCCCCAGCACCAACCCTAAAACCACCCAATTCACATCAACAAGAGCACTGTCCCTAGCAACACCTACTCTCTGGAACTCCTTTCCAGATGACCCGAGAGCCACCTCTGATGCCAATGACTTCAGGAAGAAACTCATACCTACCTTTTCACAGAACAATACGGAGCCGTCACTTAATGCTCAAACTCCCCCCTTCCCATAGTCCCCTCCCTCCCCCTGACACAATCAGCTCCTTCAACTCATGACACTGCCTTGTAAATATTGTATATACACCTCTTTGTAAATAGGTTACTACTCCCGCATGTTCCCCTACCCCATACGACCATGTAATTTATTTATTTTTATTTATTTAACAGTATTTCTAAACCGCCTTATCTTAATAATCAAGGTGGTATCACAGCAAGCAATCAGGTAAAGTGTGTGTGTTGTACATGCAGTGAGGATAAAACTTAGTTGTGTGAGGGATGTGTTGGGTGCTTGATTTGTTTGAGCTATATACAGGGTGGGCTATTTACAGTGGTGCTAGAATCATATTTTATATATATTCAGTTGTTTGGGAGGATTGGAGTGCTGTTATCCATTCTCTTAGGTTATGTGATGTGACCATAGTGCTCTATGAACAGCATGGTTTTCAGTTGTTTTCTGAAGTCTTTGAGGTCTGGAGTTGCCCTTAGATCGTCCGGTAGATTGTTCCATATTGTTGGAGCAGCCATGGAGAGAGCTCTGTTTGTTGTGTCCTTGCGTGTGTGCTTGTACTCATTTGGGGTGCTGACTCGGTTGCGTGTTTGACTTCTTCTGGGACGTGCGCTGGTTTCCGGTTGTATGATCAGGTGGAGGCTGTTGGCTGATGTGTGTTCTTTTATCTTAAATAGGTTTATGATAGTCTTGTATCTGATGCGAGCAATGATTGGGAGCCAGTGTAAGTCCTTTAGTGTAGGTGTGATGTGCTCCTGCCTTGCGGCTCCGGATATGATTCGAGCTGCAGTGTTTTGTGCCAGCTGTAGTGGTTTGAGAGCTTGTTTTGGTAGTCCGAGGTATATCGGATTGCAGAAGTCCAGTATTGGGGTTATCAGTGCTTGACAGACTGTACGGAAGTGTTCTGGAGCGAGGAGTGGTTTCAGTCTCCTGATGATTCGCATCCTGTAATATGCTTTTTGGATTGTTTTGTCTATGTGTGGTTTGAGGTTGAGTTTACTGTCCAGAGTAACCCCAAGGTATCTCACCTCCGATCTTATCGGTATCGTGGTGCTTTGTATCTTTATGTTTGGTGGGTGTGTGAAGCTTTGGTTTCGAGTGATGATTAAAGCTTCAGTCTTGTTGTAGTTTATAGCTAGATTGTTGTTTTGGCACCACTTCGCCATTTGGGTAAGGCAGTCTGCTATCTTAGAGAAGTCCGGGTTTTCGATTGATATCGGGGAGTATACCATTATATCGTCTGCGTATATTGTGTATTGGATGTTGTTCTCTTTCATAATGTTGCATATTGGTTGGATGTAGATGTTAAAAAGGAGTGCTGAGAGTGCGGATCCTTGTGGTACTCCTTGTTGGACGTTTATGGGCCGGGAGGTGTCCTGTCCCACCTTGACCTGTAGCTGTCTTTCTGTTAGGTACGAGTGGAACCATTTTAGAGTGGTACCGTGTATACCAGTGTTCTTCAGTCTCTCCAGGAGTATATTGTGATCAACTGTGTCGAACGCTGAGGAGATGTCGATGAAGATCATTATAATTCCATTCCTGATGTCGTCAATTATTCTTATGATGCTGTCGAAGAGGTAGATCAGGAGAGTTTCGACTCCATGGTTGGGACGAAATCCGTGTTGGTTGTCGTCGAGAGTTCCGTGTTCGTCAATGTGTTCCTGAAGTTGTAGTTGAACCGTCTTTTCGATTATTTTTGCGAGGAAGGGTATGCTGGAGATTGGTCGGTATGCTGCTGGGTCCTTTTTGTCGAGAGAAGTTTTCTTTGTGATTGGTCTTACTGAGGCAAGCTTTAATTGCTGTGGCATGAGTCCTTGAGTGAGTGAGTTGTGTACCATTTTATGAATGTTTGGTATGAGGCTTGCTTTGGTGGCTTTGACCCATGACACTGGGCAAGGGTCTGTAGGAGCAGTGCTTGTGTTGATTGTGGAGATGATGTCTGATATCTGCTCTTTTGAGGGTGAGTGGAATGTGCCCCAGGTTTTGGGGTGGACGTTCGTTCTGCTGGTTCTACTGGGTGTTGTGCGCTCTGTGGAGTGAAATTTGTCTTTGATGTGGTCGGCGAATATCTGTGGATCCACTTGTATTTCTCTTTCTGCTGCTTGCTCTTTTGTCAGGGTTTTTACTATTTCGAAAAGTTCTCTGGGTTTGTTGATGGAAGAATTTATCAGGTTTGTGTGGAATTCTCTCTTTGATTGGTTGATGTGTTCATTGTATTGTTTTTGCTTTGTTAGGTAAAGATGTTGGTCGGAAGTAGTTTTGTTTTTTCTCCATCTCCGTTCAATTTTCCTGAGCTCCCTCTTTTCCTGTCGTATTTTTGCTGAGTACCATGGTTTGTTTTGTCTCTTGTTGTGGTGTTGTTTCTTGGTCCTGTCAACGGATGGTTTGGCGGCGTTAGCTAGGACATTGTTCCAGTTGGAAACTTGTTCCTCCAGGTCCTCTGAGTCAATGTTCAAGTGTTGTATTGTGTCCTGGATGAATTCGTCCTTGTCAAGGGACTTGAATCGTCTTTGTGTGTGTGGGAAGTTCGCTCTTTCGCTTGTCCAGTCTTCTTGTGATTGCAGATTTGTCTCGATTAAGTAATGGTCAGACCATGGTACTGGGGTGATGGTGGGTGTAGAGATTAGGTCTCTTGAAGTTAGGTAGTTTGATGCGAAGATGAGGTCTGGGGATGATCCTAGTCTGTGTGTTGGTGCATTGACTATCTGTGTGAATTGAAGTGATGACATTGCCTGAAGGAAGGCCTCTGCATCTTTTGTATTGGCGGACTTGAGGTTGAAGTCTCCGATTAGTAGTGCTGGTTTGTTGTTTGACGTTATGGCACAGGCTTCTTCGAGTATGAAGGCTAGTTCGTCGGGTGGAGCACGGGGTGCTCTGTAGGTTAGGCAGATTGCAATATTCTTGTTCTTGATGCTAATTGTGTTACACTGCTTTGTATCTGTGAGATTCAGTGTCTTGAACTTGAGCTCTGTTTTTGCTATTATTAGGACTCCTCCTCCACGCTTGTGGATGCGTGGGCAGTTGTATGCTGAGTAGTTGTTCGGTACTAGTTGGTTGAGTAGTACACTGTCGGTAGGGTTGAGCCATGTCTCTGTGATGCATATTATGTCTGGCTGTCGCTCTTCAATGTGGTCTACCAGAGTGTGTATCTTGTTGCAGATGGATCTGGCGTTTATGAGCTCAATTGATGTTTTCTTTGTGGAAGAGGTTGTTGCGACGTGTGCTTCCTTAGGGCCGGTGTTGGGGTTTGATTTGTGTCTGTTTTGTCTCTGTTTGGGAGGTTGCGAGTGTCTCTTTGTGTGTGTGTTGTGGACCGAGATATGGCAGTGCAGTTGGTGGGTACCATGGTGTGTTTGTTTGGGGGTAGTGGGGGTGTGTAGTTGGTGGGAGGAGTTGTGTGACTAGTAGGTATAGTGGGAGGAAGTATGTGGTGTGCATGTTGATAGCTTGTGATGTTCTGATAGGGCGACGCCTGTGTCCTTAGGTTTTTGTCTGTTGTTTGCTTTTTTGAGGAGAGCTGTACTTGTTGCAGGGGCTTGTCCTGGGGATGTGAAGTTGTATCTGTTGCGGTGCGGGAGCCTGTCCCGTGGAGGGAGCCTGTCCCTTGGATGTGAAGCTGTATCTGTTGCGGTGCGGGAGCCTGTCCCGTGGAGGGAGCCTGTCCCTTGGATGTGGAGCTGGATTTGATGCGGTGCGGGAGCCTGTCCCGTGGAGGGAGCCTGTCCCGTGGATGTGGAGCTGGATCTGTGGCGGACGCCTTGGTGCGGGAGCCTGTCCCGTGGAGGGAGCCTGTCCCGTGTGTGTGGAGCTGGATCTGTGTTGGTCGCCTTGGTGCGGGGGCCTGTCCCGTGGATGTGGAGCTGGGTCTGTCTAACTTGCCATGCATCATGTTTGTTTACCACATAAACCGCTTTGGTTATAGGAGAAGGCTATATACAAAACCTGTTAAATAAATAAATTTGGTTCTGTTCATTGATTTCTGGAAGGGGCGGAATAAAAAACACATAAATAAATAATAAATAAATAGATAAGTTGTAATATTTTGTGACTTACATGTGTAAATTTAGGCCCCTCTATGATCTGCCATTGTGCACATCAAAATTGAAAGTATGTGGGATGGGACTTACATGTGTTCTTACAGATAGCAACCGCCTAAAGCGTACTTTAAAATAAGGACTTACGCACCTAACTAAAGCGTAACTTTTGGTGCTTCCCTTAAACGGTAAAATCAGCCCCTTAATGTGTATTAACAGTTGCTGCCTAGTATGTTAGAGGTACGCCTGTGATACTGTGTGGTAACGTACCATCCATTAGCATTTACTGCCTTTGCTCTCCAGGCCACTATATAAGAGAGCTGCCTTTGCATGAGTGTCTGTGCTATAAAGAGTACTGGTTTGTTGGAAGGAGTGTCAGAAGCATCAGCTCTTTTGCTTCTGGACAGGAGTGGTATGGGAGTGCTGTGGCATTATGTTTATTTCTATATTTTTTGTTTAGTTGTTTGTGTTTTCAATAGCAAGGGGTATGATGAGTATGAATGGAATGTGAGTGGAGAGTGGGAGGTATGCAAATGGATCACCAGGGCTTAGAAAGTTGGGTCTTGGAGAAGCTCATCCCAGGAGGTCCCACCAAAGCCAAGAGGATGATAGAGAGAGGGAAGAAGCCAAGCAGCAGCCAGGAGCAGAGTATGGAAGGGAAATCAAGGACAGGGAGAGCCACAGGCACTGACAGCATGACAAGGAAAGGGCTGAAAAGTAGCCACATAAGGGGAAGACCCAAAACAAGTGTCAACTTCAAGTTTACAGATCATCAGGTAAAGAGAGGTCGGGAGGGTAGGAACGAGACAAGTGGCAGGGAAGAACAGGCAAGGAGGATCCTTCACATGCTGGGCAGGCAGCCTGCCATCAAAGCATCTCACATGCCTTGAGCCGGCTCAGTGCAAATGTGCTGTGCTCTTCTCAGTGAGAAGGACAATTTGCTGCTGAAGATGGAGATTTTCAACTACTCCCAGCTGTTTGGCTTGCAGAGCTTCAAAATACCAGCAGCCTCCAAGAAAGCCATCTGGAAGGCCATTACAAGATCTTTGAGCAGTCAGGGGGCGTCAAGCACTTGGTGAGTCAGCTCATTCGCCAACCCAGTGACATAAGGGAACAGGAGAAGAGTAGAGCTGCCAGCAGTGAGGGAGTAGAAGGACAATATTTCAACATGGTGACAGCCAGCATCCTTTCCGCAGTGGGTCAGGGATAATGTGCAGGTGAGAGAACCATTGCAGCACTGATGCACTGAACTTTCCAGTTTACAGCTAATACCAGGGACTACAAAAAACATTTTCGCCATTGGTAGTTGAAAAGCACATGACGTGTGCATTAATTTCTGAGCTAAACGCTTGCAAACAGCAGTGCCTGCATTGCAGGGCCACGTCCCTCAGGAAGAACACCATGGTAAAGAAATGCATGGGAAAAGGCCTGATATACCTTTAGAGAGTAATTCTATATAGCTGTGCCTAATTAACACGTTTTTGCAAGTTTATTTTACGCCTACTTAAAGTCAAGTGCGTACATATGAGCTTGACTTTTAAAATATTAGTGTAAGTGGCAGAGAATACACCTTAAGTTAAGGTGCAATGACTTACACCAATTCTAGAGCTGGTGTAAATAACTATGGCTACATTTGGCAAGCACGCCAGTAAATTATGGTATTTTACAATCAATACGTATACTTGCACGCTCCACCTGTGCTGTGCCCAAGATCTGTCTATGCACACACCCACCGTGAAAGTCCACGTAATGCAAACGCACACAAATGACTAAAATACCAACATTTAGGAATATTGGTGGCGCCTAAACATAGGCAGCTCGTTAAAAGGTTACTTCCTTAATGGGTAATTTTATAAGGGGGCGCCTAGTTTTAAGCACTATTTAAAGTGCCTATGTTAACGGGGTTATTTTAGAATCCTTATTCACATTCTGCACATGAATATTCAGGTACATGCACATACAAACTATGCCCATATGCAAACAGGCTACTACTACTTCTACTGCTAAACATTTCTATAGCGCTACAAGGCATATGCAGCACTGTACATATAAATAGTTATTTTAGAAAGGTCAGAATTTACATGTGGCTGTCATAATCACATCCAAGTTACATGGAGGCATGTCTGAGGAATGCCGGGGCATGGTCTGGGCAAGATAAATAGATACATGTGTAGCTCCCATTTCACAGAGGGCCCAATTCCATCCTGGACATCCTGGCCCTCTTTGCGCCTGGCCGGACCTGGACGCACAGAGGGAGTCGCAATTCTGATCTTGTGGGGCACAGGGGTATGGGTGGAGCAAAGGAGATGCATATCATGGTGTGATTTCAGAATGACATAAGGACGTCTGGCCCTGGCTGTTGAAGCATCCATGTCTATATCTGCTCTTGGCCATGAATAAATTGTAAAAAAGTGCTTGTTTCATGGATGCAATGCTTCCAGGGAGAAGAGCAGAATGTGCTTACATTGCCGTGGTTAATATTTCCTGACCAAGAAACCTACATGTAAATATACACTCCAAACATATTACAGGCTCACCGCCGCATGTCTGAGTATCTGAAATGGCAGGGCACGATGTGCTAGCTTCATAGCATAAATCCCCCCCTTCTGAACTGCCCAGGCTGGGACATCCAAGTACCTGGTTCTGTGGGCGTGCAATACAGAGATGCCCAAATTTGTGAAATGGCCTGCAGCCATACATGTACCCATCTTTGCTATCTGCATAGGGCCCATCTCCAGAACTGGTGACTGGGAGGTTCATTTCTTGGTGTGGAGATGGATCAATTTCACTGCTGCCTCCCATCACTGCTGCTCTTCTCCCAGATTTTGGGCGTTCTTCTCTGGACATCCCAGATTCTTCCTAGATGTCCCTTCTAAAATGTCAGTTCACCTGTCATGTGTACATACTGGGTAAAGAACATTATATCGCAGGGCTCATTAGCCTATTATTTCACTTAAATCTAACCAACATTATTATAACAGGCACAAGTCCCTTAAACCATGAATTCCAGGTGTCGGAGAGCTTGTTCAAAGTGCATAAAACTCCAGCATCCTGAAGGTGTCTGGGGTTATGCCTAGCAACAGCCAAAGACCAAATGACAGCCATCCAAATGGTGAGATCTTACCATAATTGGAAAGCATCTAGGACTTTGGATAAGACTGGGCTTGCATCATCCAACCCAGACTTACATTACTGGTTGTGCACTTCACTAAGGCGCAAGTTTACTAAAGGTTTTAATGAACGTTAAGTATCCACAGCCCTTTTTTTTCTATGGGCCTAAAAGTGCTCCTAAAAGAACATTGGGTTTCAGTTACCAAATAACCTACTCTTGATGGTTTAGAAAAAAATTTCTGTTGACATCTAACATGTACAAATTCTAATCTTTATAGTCAATTATTTTACCTTATTTTCTAAGGGATAGATTCTGACCTGTGTTTAGCAGGGATATACATCCAGGATGGACATATATTCCTGCTAAACGCCAGGTTACTTTTTCCACAAACAGAGCTCCCCACATGTACAGCAGAAATGTGTGGGGAGCTCTGTATGGGGGTGGGAGGGGGCAGGGTGAGGGAAGAGCGAGGGAAGAGCGAGGGCGGGCCAGAGGCATGACCCCTACCCTGGATGTACATGGCCGATTCCAGGGTTAGTCCTGTATGTCCAGGGTTGGCCATTTGGACAGGGGACTTATTCCACCTTGGAGGCCTTGGAGGTGGAATAAGTCCCCCTAGATGGCAGCCAAAGCTCACTCCTGGCAGGGAGAAGGAGGTAAGGGCATGCAGGGGGTTCCCCACAGCCCGACTCTGGCCATGGCAGGCCCAATTGGGGGTCAGGTGGCAGGAAAAGGATTATTATGGGGTCTGCCATGGATCATGGCTCCTGCCATGGCAACAGGACGCCACAGTATCGTGACTCCATGCAAGAGCCTGGCTGGGCTAGCCAGGTAAGTGGCTAGATGTCTGGGTGCCCAGACAAAAGAAGAAAATAAGTGATTAGTTTGTTTCAGAAAAATTGATTGTGAAACAGAGAAGAAGGCACTGATTAAAGGTCATTGATGTGAACAGCAGCTAAAGTTTCATTATGAGCTTTTAAAAAAAATCCAATGGATTGCTGCGATGTTTTAAACTGAGACCTTGGTGCCTGACACTATGTTTCATAGTACTATTCCAGAGGTTGTAGTTTGAGCTTAGGTTCGTCCTATTGTATTTTTTAGAGGAAAAGGCTCAACAGAGATAGCCCATATTTAGTAGTTTGCAGAATCGGAGCATGGCTGGCTCATCCAGGCCAGGTGCACCCAATTCTGATCCTGCAGTGACGTGTAGCTCCCACAAGATCAGAATTGGATGCAATTCCGGCCTGTCCAGATTCTGGACAACCAGATAGGCCAGAGATGCCCAGATCTGAATTGGCCTCTAACTGTATTGCCTTATTATTTACTGCTTTAAGTTCTGCCTTTTGTTTTGACTTGGTAAATTCCTGTATTGTTTTCTTTGTAAGCTATTTTCTTGTTCATAACAGTAAAGGTAAAGGTTTTTCTCATGTATTTTTCTGTCTGTTTTTATTCTGAACACAGTACATTATACCACAGGGCCAGTACCCACTATTTTATTTAGAATTAACCAATATCATAACAACTGATTCAAGAACCTTGAACCCTGTAAATTTCCAGGGGTTAGAGTGCATATTCCAGTATCCTGAAGGTGTCTTGGGGCCAGTCTCCTGTAGGTTTTAAGCAACTATAGGGCAGAAAAAGCAGCCCTGGATTACACCTAGGTTGGCTCACTAACTTCCTCTTCTCAATCCAACCCCATCTGTGGAAGCTAGAAGGATGCTTGGGTGCATACGGAGAGGAATGGCTAGCAGAAAAAAGGAGGTGATAGTGCCTCTGTATAAGTCTTTAGTGGGACCTCATTTGGAGTATTGTGTGCAATTCTGGAGACTGCACCTTCAAAAAAAATATAAACAGGATGGAGTAGGTACAGAGGGTGGCTACTAAAATGGTTAATGGTCTTCATTATCAAGCATATGAGGACAGACTTAAGGATCTTAACCCTGGGAGTACCGATGTGGTCAAAAGTGACCCCATTGCAAGTTTCACAACGTGTATCTTGGAAACTGGTTGTTCAAGAATGCAATCTTTTTATGACTTTTCACATGTCAATATTCTCTAAGTGACTCTAAGGGGTATGTTTACTAAACTGCGGTAATCGTACATAACGCGCGTTATGTAACATTAACGATCGTAAGCGCATCATAACACACGTTATGCTGCGCTTACGATTGTTAACGTTACATACCGCATGTTATGATGCACTAACGATCGTAATGCCCCGCGGCTCGGTAAAACACCACAGAAGGTGGAGAGAGGGCGGAGAGAAGGGGTCAGTGGGCGGGGAGAGGCTCCCTTCACACTAACGCGCTGATCTGAAGAGCTGAATTCCAACGCGAATGAAAACCTGCCGTTAAATGCACATTACAGGGGAGAGAGACCATTTCAGCGTCAGCAATGAACAGCCCAGGCAGGGAAACCAAAAAAAAGTGATAAGTGTGATACATCTGCACAGAACAAAAGGGCACAGAAACACTGAAAATGACCCCAACAAACTGGAAAAAAAACCATAACCAAGCTGGCCAATGAGAAACATCAACCCCTCCCCCCCACAAGTAAGCTCCATAGAAAAGATATAAATCATGGAAGGGTCTATACTCTGTCCCCATACAAGGTGAAGGAGCCCAGAGTGAAATAGCGCTGCTCAGGGTTTCCCCCACAATCGGACAGGGTTCCTATGGCATGCACATGTCCAAAAACATCAGGGCGGGCATGTCGGAACGGCAACTGGACAGATGCCGGAGAAGGGGATACAGAGGGCCGCAGGCGGCACATGCTGTGGTGGAGCTGGGCCACAGTGCGGACTAGGGTGATGCCTAGGTGGCCCATACGAATACTGAAACATCAGAGCAGCCAGACAGCAACTGATGAAGGCCCAACATGGGCACGACTGTGTTTCCCACAGTGTCACAGGGGATAGTACCCAACAGCTACCCCCAAGGGCACGGAACATTGGCAGGCGGGGCTGGGGGGAGCGTGGACGTCTATGCAGGCACCCCTACCCCAGAACCCGCACCATAGGCAGCCGCCTACCTGCACACTGGATGGCCTGAGAGTGCGCACCACCAGCACCACCAGCAGAAGGGCATGTCAGCATGGTGGCTGAGGGATACTGGTGGTGGAGGGGGCAGTGGCAGCTGCCCAGAGCAGACCATGGCCTAGCTCTGTGTAGGTGGGTGCCGTGTACTGCAATAGATGGGCCCCGTCTGACGAACAGTCATGGTATTACCAAGGAATGTACTGACTCTGTGACAACAAGGTGGTGCAGTGCACAAAACCCGTGTATTCACAAGCAGAGGGTCACAGGTTCAAGTCCCAGCTGTGGTTCCTGCCAACCCAGTCCTCATATTTTACCCACTACTACAACGTGCTAATACAGACAGCACCTAGTGCAGATGACGTAAACATGCCCAAGACACCTACATTTTACCCTACAGAGCACGGACACCATAAACATGCACATTACCTAGAGCAGAGTCTCCCAAATGCAGTCCTGGAGGGCCATACACCATTCCGGTTCCATGCTGCCTCTGATAAAGATGCCTGTGCTGTATTTCTATGTGCCACCCCCATGGTATGCAGATGTATCTCATGCATATTCATGAGGGACAGCATGAAAACCCGAACAGTGTTTGGCACCGCAGGACTGGAGTTGGGAACCTCTGCCGTAAAGCAGCAGCCAACAGGGGCAGACACACCCGCACCCACAGGCCCCATTATCCAAAGCCTCCTGGAGAGGCAGGACTTTGGGCTTTGCGTGCATCTCCCAATACTAGCACTTGCCACCCTAGTAATGCCACCCTAAACCTGGGAATATGGTACACATCTTTAAAAAGGTTGCTATGATTACTGGCAGATAGCAATTCCTAGGTTAAGTACAATTTTCTGAGTGAGCTGCATCATAGCAACCTTTCTGATGTCTGTGGAGTGTGCTACAGGTCTTGTGTCTGACAGTGTTTACCAACCTGGGGAGTGACTCCTACAGTATTGCGTACCATAGCCATGCCTGCACTGTGCCCAGGACTGGTGTGGTGGCCTGGCCTGCCCAACACCTCTATAGTTGCACAATGCTGACATAGGTGTGGGGAGTGTGTGTCTGTTTATCCAGTGTGTTGTGGCTGCCAACACCCTCCACAGCCCACACTGCTAGCACTGTTGCCAGTACTGGCCTGCAATGTGCATAATGAGGAGCAAGGTACTGTGGGAATAGCCTGGATAGGGTGGCCTGGCCTGGCCGCATCTGCACAGGACATAGGGCAATGGCTAGGACATTGTAGTGCCCGGTACCACCTGCATGGACAGGGTGGCCATAGCATGTCCTGCTGGGAGGTCACTCTCACCCTGACTGAGCAGGGACCATGGCATGGCTAGGTTCCCCCAAAGTGCTATATAACATTTCTCTCATGTGATATATATGGGTTTCTTTTTGGGGCCCCATTACTGACTTATCTGCTTGGTGTGTATGCTGACATCCCCGTTCTGGGTACATGCATCTCCTCCAGGACTATGGACTAGCTGGCGGACTGTCTTCAGCTAGTATGCATCTTGCTGGAACACCTTGCAGGGTGCAGCGGCTGGAGGCTTGCTGCTGGAGAATGTCAGATAATGGTGGGGGGCAGCTGAGCATTTCCAGGCCTACCATCTGTCTGCTATTGCGTTACGGATGTGTACCACTCTGTCTGTTCCCTAGCAGGACTGGAGTTGATGGTCTCCTCTACTGCTACCATTGCAGGGAGGTAGACTGTGGATCTATTGGTGGGTGATCCTGTTTCCCACACTGAGCACCAGAGGGTGGGTTGTGTGGTGGTACATGATCTGCCCATGGGTCCATACACCCCCCCCCCTTTCACCTACGGCAGTTAACCATGTCACCAACACAGGATATGCATTATTCTGGGTGCATCATCGCCCATAAGGACTAGACATGACCGAGACATACAGCAGGGCACAGATGTATTCTGGGTGTGTCTAACGGAACTACCTATCACACACTGATGAAGACCAGCAGTATGGTGTATTTCAGCCATGAAAGGTGCTGTGGACCTGGTGCTGGGTGTCCCACCTCAACCTCAGGGTGGGCACAGTACCCGCACAATGTGACTGTCTGTGGCTACTCTGTGGCAGTACCACACACGGTCTGTTCCCCCTACCTGGCCGAGGTGCTGTGGGGGTGCATACCCAATCTTGTGCCCATCTCTCGACTGCTGATTTGCATGTGCAGTGCATCATGGGTACGGGTGGGTTAACCCTATCCTGGTAACCACAGCAGACAGTTTGTGTGGTGACGTGCAGTCCTGAAGCCAGCCAGGGCTTTGTTCACAGCCTTATAAGGTGTCCTATAGGGGACATTATAGGGTGCCTTGGCTTACAGTACACTTTATAATGTGCCCTATGGAGTGCGTTATGGGGTGCCTTATGCAGCACCTTAGGTTATGCCACCGTGAGGGTGTGTTTGCTGGCAGCACAAATTAAAATACATGTCAAATGCCTCAACAATCACTACTTAAATGTAAAGGGTGCTGCCTCAGCCAGCCTTATACATTAGGCCCATTGGGGAATCAAACCCATGACCCCTGTACTAACAGTCAGTGTTGTAACCATTGTGCTACAGCTCTGTTGCTGTGATTGTATGCCTGCGCTTCTTCCTAAGATTAACGCGCGGTAACGTGCCCTGTAGCGCTCGTTCATTTATGGCGCCTTGTAGCGTGCGTTCTCGGCGCGTTCTCGGCAACGATATACTGCCCATGTCCTTATTTGGGGTTTCTGTCTCTACCGCGGCTCCTAACGCGAATCGCACTAACGCAGTTTAGTAAACATACCCCTAAGTGACACCTTTGTTCCTGGTGAAAATGTTACCGTGGATGAGCAACTGCTTACATTTCGTGGCCGTGTTCCGTTCAGACAATATATTCCCAGCAAACCTGGGAAATATGGCATAAAGCTATGGATGTTGTGTGACAGTGCAATGTCATATGTTCTGCGTCTTCAAGTATATACAGGAAGGGAACTCGTACAAAACAGGGAACAAAATCAGGGTGAAAGGGTTGTGCTGCAACTCACTGAAGGATTGACGCGATCTGGCAGAAATGTTACTGTTGACAATTTCTTCTGCAGTTTATCCCTGTCACGGAAATTGCTAGAAAAACAAATGACACTTTTGGGGACAATTCGAAAGAACAGAAAAGAATTACCTCCAGAATTTGTAACAGCAAAGGGCCGAGAGGTGTTCACTTCACTGTTTGCCTTTCGCGATGACGCCACTCTGGTTTCCTATTGCCCAAAGAAAGGAAAAGTGGTTGTTCTTCTGAGCAGTTTGCATGATCAAGAAGAAGTAGATAACACACGTCCAGACAAAAAAACACGCATGATCTTGGACTATAATTCTAGTAAAGGTGGAGCAGATACGGAAGATCAAATGTTGCGCACGTATACCACAAAACGAATGACAAGACGCTGGCTCGTGACAATCTTCTACAACATGTTGGACATCAGTGCTTTGAACGCCTTCATTGTTTGGATGTCACTAAATCCAGAATGGCAGTCCAAGTCAAAGCACAGACGTTGTCTATTCCTCTTGGAATTAGGAAAGCAGCTGCTTCAGAGTAATTGCAGCGAGACTTCTTCCAGCATTGAAGAAGCCACTAATGCTGTTTGCAATGTCGGGATCCCAAAGAAAAGGGCAAGGTGTCACTGCTATTCCAGAGAAAAAGACAAGAAAAGCAACATAGTTTGCACCTCCTGCAAGTGCAATATTTGCAAAGAACATTCAGAAATTGTCTGTGTCTCATGCAAATGACTGTAGTACTTTACTGTGCTCATCAAGTGCATGCAAAAACTGCTTTCATGGCAACACTTCTTCATGTAATTTTATGATAAAGCATTAAATTTCAAAACATTTAACCTTCATATAATAAATAATTAATTCGGAATAATATTTTGTCTGTTTAGTTTAAATTTTTCATGGTTAACAATTAAAATTCGTCGTGGGGTCATTTATGACCCCAATGGTATTCAGTGTGCAAAAAATCTCGGTAATTCCAGGGTTAATATGTACACCTTAATGGAAAGGCGGGATAGAGGTGATGTGATTGAGACATTTAAATACCTCCGTGGCATAAATGCACATGGGGAGAGTCTCTTTCGATTGAAAGAAAGTTCTGCTATGAGGGGACATGGGATGAGGGTGAAAGGGGATAGATTCAGGAGTAATAGGTGGAAATATTTCTTTACGGAAAGAGTGGTGGATCCGTGGAATGGTCTCCCAGTGGAGGTAGTAGAGATGAGGACACTATCTGAATTCAAAAAAGCATGGGCAAACACAGAGGATCTCTAATGGAAAAAAGGGGACTGTTGTAGCTGTTGATATGGAAGGACAGTCTAGATAGGCCATGTGGTCTTTTTCTTTTGTCATTTTTCTCTGTTTCTATGTCTCCATGTACAGGTGCATTGTAACAGTGCAAGGTATAGCAGGGTTGTCTAACAGAGATCAAGAGGTTGTTGTATCTGTGTCAGGCTGTAGCTCTTCTAAGGTGTGACCTTAGTATTCACAGAACAGGAGGGTTTTTATGGCTTTCCTAAAGTCCATTAGGTATTTAATTGCACGTATAGCAGTGGAAAGATTGTTCCAAAGTTGGGGGGCATACATGGAGAAGGCTCTATTACAGGTGGATTGTTTCGCTCTTTGTGAGCTTGGTGGGGTTTCCAGGATGGTGTTGTCTGCTCCTCTTCTTGTTCTTGTTGGATGTGCTTTCATGTTCAACGGTTGAAGGGCCGGTGGGGATAGGTTGTTTAATATCTTGAAGGTGATTATAATGATCTTGTATTTGATATGTGAATTGATAGGGAATCAGTGTAATTGGTGGAGAGTAGAGGTTATATCGCTGTATTTAAGCAGTTCCAGATTTAATTCTTGCTGCTGTGTTTTGGGCCAGCTGGAGGGGAAGTAGGGTTTTCTTGGGTAATCCATGGTAGATGGCATTGCAGTAGTCTGTTATGATGGTTACTACGAATTGATGAGGGTATGATCTAGGATTTCTATTGAGTCTGGGCGGGTGGAGAATTTAGTGTTTCTGGTAATATGTATGAATTCACATTTTTGACGTTTATAGAAAGGTTCTGTCCTTTGAGCTATTTTGACATTGACTCGAGGCATGCTGTGAATTGTGAATAATCAGGGTGATTGATGTTGATGCTAATGAATATCATGATATTGTCCACGTATATTCTGTAATGGATGAACATAAACTTATATTTAAATGTCCAAACTGAGTTACATTTAAGTCTGCAATTGCTATTAAATAGCTCATTTTTATTGTGTTATTATAAACTGTGTTATTTTTGAACATATTTTTTGCATTCACAGAACCCCCCCCCCCCCCACCCCAACAATGGGTGCAGAGCAGAACTAGGATATCCACCCACAAAACTCAATATCTAATTTAAAAAAATCTGATTCTGGCCATCTCACTAACAAACATTCTCCAGTACCAGGCATATTGTGAACTAATTCAAAACCCTACAAAAGTCATCGACGATCTACAAGGCCAAATCAACCATATCATACCAGCATAAACTTCCAAAACTCATACAACAAGGAGCCTACCCAGATAAAAGCAGCACTATAAATACTGTAGCGGGCCCTAGAACATCCATACACTGATTGAAAAGCTAAACAAGTCAAATTACTACACTTCAGGTCCCTTCATACAAACTCCATGTTAACAGAACTGCTGGCCTCAGTCACACACTCAGAACACAGACCCTCGCCAAGTTGAGGATAACCTAAAGTGAAAATAAAAATATGTAGACAAAAATTAAACTGAAAGTCCAAGAATACAGACTCTGCCTGCAATGCAATACCAGAGAAATAAAAGAGACTCATTTCCCTGTATTGTATAAGATATAAAAATAGTGCAATGTCCAATCACTCATTTGATAATAAAATTATTTTTCTACCTTTGTTGTCTGACCATTTTATACTCTGATCATGCTGGTCTCGATCTGAAGCTTCTGCTTTCTTCTATCTTCTTTTAGCTCTCTTTCTATGGTCTCGACTCCATCTGCCATTTCTTGTCTCTCCTTTTGTTTTCTTCACTTCCTTTCATCTTGGATATTGATTTTTTTCTTTCCACCTTTCTTCCATTTATTTCTCTCTCTCTCTGGCCAACCAGATTTCACTACTCCTTACTATCCAGTTCTCATCTCCCTCTTTTTTTACGCCATCTACCTACCGCTTTTCAACCTTCACCCCCAGTCCTTCTATTCCCCAGCTCTTTTTCCCCTCTGTGTTGTCTAGCATTTGTCCTCCTGTCTTTCCCCCCCCCCTCATTGTCCAGCATGTCTCCCTACTTCACCCCATCCAACATTTGTCTCCCTGTTACCCCCTCCATCAGGTCTTTCTGTCCCCTCCCTTGTTGTCTAGCATTTATTCCCCTGTCCAACCCCCCCCCCCCCATTGCTGTCCAGCATTTGTCCTCTTGTCTCCCCCACCCCACATTGCCCAGCATTTGTCTTCCTGCCCTGCTTCTCTGCTACCCAGCAGAGACTCTACTTGTCTTTGTCCACCAACATGAGTAATACAAAATTAAGTTGATATGCCAGAACTTTGGGATACATTTTGATAGCAACATTTAATAGTGAAAAGGGCCTTTAGGAACTTGTTGTAGCAAGATTTCTATCATCCTTAGGTAAAACTATAATCAGTGCTTCTTTACTTGTAGGTCCAAAAGCCCCTACCCTGATCCCCTCAGCATACATAGCCTTTACAGGAACTCTAACCTGGCAACTCAGTGCTTTATAAAATTCCATGCATATACCATTTGGCCCTGGCATCTTCAGGTTCTTCAAGTCAGTAATTTATTTATTTATTTAACAACTCTTTTATACTTCTCTATCTACCAGTCACAGTGGTTTACATAGAACAGGAACTTGCATAGAACAATTCTAGAAACTTACATAGAACAATTCTTAAGATGAAACATTAAACTACAGAATACTTAACAAGGCTATTACATGCTAGATCTCATCACACTCAATAGGAGCATTCAATGAAGCTTCTTGCCCCATCATAAGTCACGGCTACTTAAGATCCTCAAAAAAGGGAATTGGATTCGATTTAGCTCCTGCCTTTCTCAGACGTTCAAGGCAAGTTATATTCAAGTACAGTAGGTAAAGGCATTCATATTAATTGGATGGAGAAAGCTTCCTGAATATAATTTAGCATAAAAATGCACAAAGTTGTCTCCAATGCCCAAACTCATACTACAACTCTTACCACACTCAACCCTCAAAATAGGCACAACTCCCTTCCCCCTGCTTTATTACCAGAACAATGAAGCCTATGCTTTTGATACATCAGAGTATTCTGCATTCTCTAATGAAGGAGAGCTTGAAGTTTGGTGCACAACTTATTTATTAATATGGAGCTCATACTCATCCAGTAGTTCAAGGTGAGTTACATTCAGGTACAGTAGGTAGTTCCCTGTCTCTAGAGGGCTTACAGTCTAAGTTTGTACCTGAGACAACGGAAGGTTAAATTAATTGCCTAAGACCACAAGTGTGATTTGAATGCTGGTCTTTCTGGTCCCAAACTACTGCCCTAACCACTAGGCTACTCCTTCACTCCAATTGAAAAAAAAATTGCTATTTCACTTCCTTAGCCAATTCTCCCTGCACTCTGTGCAACTGCTTTCTCTTTGGAATCAAAGAAACATTTCTTTTCCGCTGCTTTCTTACCACATTTAATACAATTGCAGCTCTTATCACTGCTTTTGCTGCTTCCCAAAAAAAAACCTTGGATCATTCCTATGAGTATGATTGAAATGCATATGGTCCTACCATTGCTGAGCAATATAGTCCACAAACTATGAATCTTCTTGGAGACCCTGTGCATTCTCCAGTTTTTCCTACATGCAACCCTCCCCAAAACCAAACCCATCACAACCAGCATATGATCTGAGAGAAGAGGCTACCTAATCTCCACTCCCCACCTAAGAACAAAATATAATCAAAGACTAAGATATAATCTGGCTGACTTTGGGTCAGATGTGCTCTTGATATATGTATATGCTATGTATATCCAACAATCCCCCAGTTGACGCAACCTCAACATCCCCTCCCTTCGTAGAGCCCTCTTCCTCAGTTCCCACTGGCAGTCTGTCTAAGAAAAGGTCAGCCAATTTATTAAAATCCCCAGCTACCACCATAGGAGAAGCCTCCAACCCCATCAGGAGCTGGCTTATCTTAATAACATAAAATTCCTTACTTCCTGTGGGGAAACACATGGAAAGAAGCCACATCTTCTCTCCCCAAATTTCCGCCAGCACCACCACATACCTTCCCTCTTGATTACTTATCACCTTTTCTCCACTCAGGCACTTACTTCTGCCGCAAAATTGTCATTTCTGCCTTCCCAGATGTAGACGTGGAAGAAGAATAACAGACCCCCCCATCCAATCCCTTTTAAACTTAGCTTGCTCAACAACATTCAGATATGTCTCCTATATCAATGCCACCACCACCCTTTGCTTTTTCATATATGTCAACACTTTCTTTTGCTTAATTGGGATCACAACCCAGCTATGTTACAAGAAACAATGGGCCCGTTATTCCAAGTGAGTGGAGGAGTGGAGGACCCGTTATTCCATGAGTGGAGGAGTGGCCGAGTGGAGGAGTGGCCTAGTGGTTGGGGCAAGGTACTTCAGGCCAGAAGGTCAGGGGTTCAAATCCCACTAGAGGACAGCAACCTTGGGCCGGAAGGACTGGGGTTTCTAGTCCCACAGGTGCTCCTTGTGGTCTTGGGCAAGCCACTTAACCCTCCATAGCCCATGTTCCCTGTAAAATAGTTCTCTGTGTGCTGTGCTTTCCTGTCTAATCAATGTGTTTATACCTCAAAAATTTCCTGTCATGATTTGACAATTTCCAATCTGTAATCAAAAAACGCTGCTGATTGCTGGAAGTAGCAGTATACAAATGTATACTAAATAAATAATCACAGTGAATGAGATATTCAATTGCACTGACATGGTTAGTAATGCTAAGTAGCCGTGGCTGCTGGCCCTACATGCCCCAATGCTAACCGCTTAACATCGGGCGTGTCAGGGGCATTCCGGGACAGAATTGAGGTGGTGCAGATCAGTAACCAGGGAGTGGTGATAGTGACCAACTGCTTGGTTAGCAATATGCAGCAAAAGCCAGGTGTGGCTAACTCTGGCCTAACTTTAACCACATATCGCTAACTCTCTTCCTAACTTACAAATCGCTCTTTACAGGGCCTTGCCTAATGGCTCCCTTTCTTCTATTTCTCTGGTGTCCCAAGGGTTACTTACATGGCTGTATTCTCTTCAAGATTTTTCTCTCCTCCTTTCCTTCTTGATTCAGTCACTGAGGTGCAGCCCTTTCATCTTTGTGGATGATATTCAGATTCTTCTTTCAATTAAATCCACTGTGCCAGATATCTCCAAACCTGCTTACAAGCTATGGTTGACTGGCTGAAGTTCAACAAGCTTTTCCTCAATGCCGTGTGAGTCTACGTTTTTCCCACATCACACTATACCTCTCTTCTGTGCCCTATTATTGCTGGTACTGCTCTTCCTTTTAAAGATTTCATCCACACTCTGGGGGGAGGGGGGGTTGGGGGGATGCATACTCGACTAAACATGAATTTGTGGCTTAAATGAAAGTGGTTGTCCACTCCTTTCTTTTTTCTTCTATAAAGCTCGTTTTTCCAGGGCCCAATTAAAACTTTTTCTCCTATTCCTCGTTATCATGTACCTGCCTGAAATGTTGCAATTTTTTTGTATAATTGTCTTCTTCTGAGTTTCCTTAAATGGTTACAATTCATTCAATCAACTGCTGTTAAGATACTTCTTGGGTCCAACCAATATGATGGCAGCTCACCACTCTCAAAGGCCAAATATTGATCCTAAGTCACTGCACAAATTAAGCATAAGGTTCCTATACTTATTCATCATGCTTGTACTTTTTCACACTACAATTGTCCTTGTGGAACTAATATAAAGCAATGAAACAAAGAAACAGTCCCAACTGAAAGTTAAAGCTATTACTCAAATTAATATATTTTGAGCTTCTAACAAAAGGAGGTGGGAAAACCCCCTTGCAGTAGCTGCTCCCCTTTAATTTAGAAAACTTTATAAGTGAAAAAAGTGCTTGCCTAAGTGATATAAATCTATTATACAATCTATAGTTTTGCTGTCTGTATTAAATCTCTGTCCAGCGATTTAATACAGACTATGAAACTATAGATTGTCTGATAAATTGCAAGTTGATACTGGACAGTGATACAAGATGGAGTGATTGTATTGAGCAATGAGTTATTACAAGATAAGTGGCATTTTTGGTCTTACACTATTCATATCATTTATATCACTTAGGCAAGCACTTTTTTCACTTATAAAGTTTTCTAAATTAAAAGGGAGCAGCTACAGAGAGGGGGTAAGTGTTTTTCCACCTCCTTTTGTTAGAAGCTCCAACATATATTAATTCGAGCAATAGCTTTAACTTTCAATTGGGACTGTTTTTTTTGCTTCATTGCACTTTTTCACAGGCATTGAGGCCTGTCTTGGGCAAGGGGGAGAAGAATTTCTCCGCAAGAGTCCAAAGCCAAGCCAAGAGCGGAGAAAAACCATGGACACCCTGGGACAAAGCTATAATTCAAACTTTATTGAGGACCCAACTTAAAAAGGTTTCAGCACTAGGCCTTCCTCATGGGTCAAAATATCACAGAGGACCGTCTCGAAGAGATCGGTTGAATTTACTAATCAAAACCCCCGCGTCTAGTGGACTCACCAAGACTGGGAAATTGTTTGATTAGTAAATTCAACCGATCTCTTTGACGATTCTCTGTGATATTTTGACCCCTGAGGAAGCCTAGAGCCAAAACCTTTTAAAGTTGGGTCCTCAATAAAGTTTTGGATTATAGCTTTATCCTAGGGTGGCCATGGTTTTTCTCTGTTTTTTGCTTGGCATCGAGGCCTATCTTTCCTGTCTTCTTAGTCCTTATGTCTCTCCCTGTGTCCTTCATTCTTCCCAGACTTCTTACTGTTCTTCCCCCCCTCCCCTTCTCAGTTGAACTTGAATATTTCATATGATTCTGCCTTTCGCTACTTAGGCTACTACCTCCCTCTCTATATTCACCAGCAAGCTTGCATTATGCATTGTCAAGCACACCTGGAGAAAAACTGTAGCAAATGATGAGAACCTCTTGATACTAGATCCTATGCTGACTAAACATATCTGAGGCCCTAATACTTTGTACAAGCTGGGGTTCTTTCTTGTGGAAATGTTTTAGCTCTCTGTATGTTTCCTGTTACTTATGTATTCTGATGAACCTAGTGGTAGCAATCATGGCTGAAGCTTCAGGTTGAAAGTAAATGTAAACTAGATTTTCAGTGTGACTTATCCTTAATGTGTGTGCAATATAATGCCTAATATTGTGGTCTTTCATTGAAATGGTTATCTGAATCTATGGGGTATGTTTACTAAACCATCTTAATGTAGCAGCAGTGATGTTATTGTACGATATGTAACGTTATCGCATGATAACGCAACATCATCGCGTGATAATGTTACGTTTCGCGCGATAACATCTCCGGCGGCGTTAAGGCACACAGAGGGTGGAGAGAAGGGGTCAATGGGCGGGGGTGGGTGGGGAGAGGTGCCTGCTACACTAACGCCAGCATCTGAAGACCAGAAAATTAGCACCAGTGAAAACCTGGCGTTAGAGGCACATTTGCAGGAGAGAGAAACCAGTTCAGTCAGCAATGTACAGCAAAGGCAGGGAGACCCAGAAAAGTGATAGTAGTGATACAAGTGCAGCAACCAAAGATGCAAACACCATATAAAATGACCAGAAACATAATTGAAATCCGAAACAGCAAGCGGGCCAAGAGAAACAATATTGAAGAAGGGTACTCAACACCACCTATAAAGAATAAAAAGGAGGATCGCAATTCAGGAAGGGTCAAGTCACATTCCCCCTACAAAGTGAATGTTCCAACACTGAAATAGTGTTGACGAGGGTGTTCTGTGGTGTCTATTGGGCAGCTTACTTTTGTGGCAATCACATGTGCAGCAACAGCAGAGTGGCCACATAGGAAAGGGCACTATGGTGATGGTGGAAATGGGGTACAGGGGGCTGCAGGTGGCACATGCAGTGGGCCAGCTGGGGCACAGTGCGGACTAGGCAGATGCCTAGGTGGCACATAGGCATGCAGAAACTGAAAAGCAGCAAGACAGCAACTGACCAGGCTCCAACATGGCCATAAGAGTGTGTCCCACAGTGTCTCAGGGGACAGTACCCAATAGGTACTCCCAAGGGCACATAACATTGACAGGCTGTGCCAGGGGGAAGTGCGGATGTCCATGTAGGCACCCCTACCCCAGACCCCACACCATAGGCAGCCGCCTAGCGGCACACTGGAGGGCATGGGACTGCCCACCACCGGCATAAGGGCATGTCAGCATGGTGGTGGAGGGGTGCCGGTGGTGGAGGGGGCAGTGGCAGCTGCCCAGAGCAGAGCAAGGCCAAGCCCTGTTTAGGTGGGTGGCGTGCAGTGCAACAGATAAGGTCTGTCTGAAGAACAGTCATGGGATCCCCAGGGAACAGCCTGCCTCTATGGCAACAGTTTGGTGCAGTACACACAGCAAAAGGTCAGAGGTTCAAATCCCAGCTGGGGCTCCTGCAGACCATGTCCCAATATTTTACCCTACAGAGCACATACTCCATAAACATGTCCACTTCCTAGAGCAGAGGTTCCAAACTCCAGTCCTGGAGGGCCAAGCACCATTCAGGTTGTCAGGATGTCCCTAATAAATATGCATGACATGCATTTACATGCACTGCCCCCATTGTATGCAAATGTATCCATGCATATTCATTAGGGACAGCCAGGAAACTGGAATCGTATTTGGCCCACCAGGACCAGAGTCTGGAACCTCTGCCCCACAGCATCAGCCAACAGAGGCTCAAACACCCACACCCATGGGCTCCACTATCCAAAGCCTCATGGAGAGGCAGGCTGTTTGGCCTGCGCAGAGCAGCAGCTACCACTACTTGCACCTGTATACCTTAGCAATGCCATCATAGACATGGAAACATGTTCCATATATATATCAAAAAGGTTGCTATGCTTAATGTCAGATCACATATCCAAAGTTAAACCAATTTGTTAAAAGAGATTCATCATAGCAACCTTTCTGATATATGTGGAGTGTGCTTCCAGATAGGTTTATGACAGTGGTTACCACCCCGGAGGGTCACCCTAACAGTATTGCATTCCTTCGCACTGCCTGCACTGTGCCCAGGACTGGTGTGGCGGCCAGGGCTGGCAACCACCTCTATCTTTGCATAATGCAGAAATAGGTGTGGGAGTGTGTATATGTCTATCCAGTGTTTTATGGCTGCGTACACCTTACTGAGCCCACAATGCTTGCACAGTTTCCAGCATTAGCCTGCCAATGTGCATAATGAAGGGCAAGGTATTGTGGGTATGGCCCGGACAGGGCGGTCTGGGCAGGATGCATGCATCTGCATAGGGCATAGGGCAATGGCTGGGATATTGTAGTGCGCATCCACCACCTGCAAGGACAATGTGGCCACAGCATGTCATGCTGGGAGGTCACTCTCACTCTGACTGAGCAGTGACCATGGCATGTCTAGGTTCCCACATAGTGCAATGATAGTGTTTCTGTTAAGTGATATATGTTGGTTCCTGTTTCTGGGGCCCAATCATTAGCAAACATGCTTGGTGTTTGTGCCAAATCCCACATTTGGGTGCACGTTGTTCCTCTGGGAACATGCACTATGTGTTTGCTAGCAGACTGTCTGTAGTTAGCATGTGTATGGCTGCAACACCTTGCAGGGTGCAGCAGGTGCACACTGACTGCCCTCTGTTGGTGAATGTCAGATCGTAGTGGGGGGCAGCTGAGTTGACCAGGCACACTACCTGTCTACCAGTGGCCCTATCCCAACTGCAGATCTGCCAGCAGGACTTGGGTTGCTGGTCCTACAATTCATCATCATGTATCTCCACTGCCCCCCATTGCAAACAGTGAGAGTGTGTGTCTGTTGGGGGCAGATCATGTTCCCCACCCTGACCCAGAGAGGGCGGTTTGCTACATCCATCATCATCATGTGCAACCCGATACACCCCTACTCCTGAAACAAGTGACCATGGCAAGCACACTGGATATGCACTATGTTGGGTGTACCATAGTCTACAAGGACCAGACATGACTGGCAAATATAAATGGACACAGAAAACTCCTAAGGGGGTCTGCAACAAATACCTGCCACACACTGGCACTGATAGAGACCTGCAGCAAAGCTTACCTCACCCAATGTGGGTACTGCGGACCTGGTGCTGGCCACCCCACCTCACCCTCAGGGTGAGCACAGAACATGCATAATGGCAAGGCCTGTAGGTACGCTGTGCCAGTAACATGCACAGTCATTCCCCCCTACCAATCTGACGTGCTGTAGAGGTGCATACCCCATCTTGTGAGCAAATGTAGATTGCTGTTCTGCATGTGAATTGCATTATGGGTACTGTTGGTTCTATCCTATCCTGGTAACCACAGCAGACAGTTTGTTTGGTGACCTGCACTCTCTCTGTAGCCAGCCATTGGTAAGATAAAACCTGTATTGGTGTAGGACAATGGTTGCTACAATGACCTCAGTGGCAGAGATCATGGGTTCATTTCCTCTCTGTTCCCCTTTTTTTTATGCCTGTCCTACACAACTACATTCCATTCCTGTAACAGTCATATCTGTGCAGATCTGTGCTGCTGGCACATTATACCCTCATCACAGTTGCCAACCATCCTTCTGTCCGTCTATGTGTGTGTGCCAGCTGTGTGGTGTCCTGCCCTACTGTGCAGGCTGCTACCTCATGTCCTGCAATGGTACACATTTCTGTATTGCGGCTCTTCATGCTTGCCTCTCCTGTGTCTGCTCTGCATGGCACTACCACTCCTCTGTCTCCCTGTCATTGCACTTATCCTGCCACCTCTACCTCCTCTGGTGGGCACGTATTCCCATCCTCTGCCACACACTGTCATTGTTGCACTTTATTTATTTATTTATTTATTTATTTACATTCTCTTATATACCGCACTATTCGGCATCAGCGCGGTTCACATAGAACAAAAAGTCTCAGTACAATAACATGCATGAGTTTACAGATAACAAGGGGAGGAACTTGGATAACAGGGGAAACTATTTACCCTGTGCATCGGTACAGCTGTCCCCGATATGTTTGTCCACTTTACCAGCTGCCACATGGGCTGCACGCAGATTTGGTAAGTCCATCAGCTCCGACATCTACTTCCTCCCATCACTTGTTTATTGCCTTTCCTTGGTGCTCTGAGCAGTGTTAGGGTTACATCTGTGTTTGGCCCATACAGTTCATGCTTGTGACCTTGGGGCACCTTACTGCCCTTGGGCACCATATCTTGTGTCACCTTAGCCTCCTTAGGGCATCTTTAGCGGCACCTTAGGTTCAGCCAGCTTATGGGGCGCCTTATATGCTGCCTTGGAGGGTGCCAACCTTTCGTGCCACCCTCTGGAGCACATTATGACCCGCATTGCATGACGTGGTGATTAATGATGTGCATTATGGTGCGCCCTAAAAGGTGCATTAGGTTGTGGCACTGGGCTGAGGCTTCTTTTGGCTGACAGTACAGATTATTGGGATATGTCTGACTGTTACAAGCAGCAAAAGGAATTGCCACAGAAAGCTTTTTAACTGAGCCCACTGAGGGATTAAACTCATGACCACTGTATCAGCAGTCAATGTCTTCACCAGAGTGCTATGCCTCTTTTGCTTTGGGTGCAGCTCACCGCGTGAAGTTAAGGTTAACGCATGATAATGTGCCACAGCTCCCACTATCACGTGATAGTGGACAAGGCGCCCTCTATCACGCGAAAACCAGCCATTGCTACTTTAACGCCAGAACGCCCACTACCTTATATGACATTCGTCATGTTAACGTTGCAACTAGTGCCGGTAACATTAGGACCGTTTAGTAAACATATCCCTATATGTATATAGCCTTATTAGTAGTGCTATGTATGATGCATTCGGTGTCAATTGTGTGGAACTTTCAGAGAAACAAGGTTTTCCTTCTGCGAGTCCAGACCTATTGCTGTGCCCTGAAAGGTATGCGTTTGCTGCCTAATGCCACTACTAGCTGGACCTGCATCTGGCTAAGCATCTGTTTTATTTATTTATTTGACCTACAGCCTGCATTTTTTCAAGCCTGCTTACTCTGGTGTTAGCTGTAGCCCACTGTATGCAGGGACCGGTGGTTCTGAATTTCCTCTGATAAACTTTTTTTCTTGCAACCCTCACCATGTTTTTGCCACATTCAACTCTCCCCTCAAAGTGCCTCCACCTCCAGCCCCTGTTCACTTTCTACCTAGACGATGACTGACTACCTCCATGACAAGATTCACAGCATTAATCTTGAGTTCTCCAGAAGATCACCTCCATCTCCCTGTCCCCTACTTCATTCTCACATCCTTCCTTAAACCCATGCCATTCTTTCTTCCTTTTCTAAAATCACAGATGAGGAAACTTTACATCTTCTCTCCTCCTCCAAACTCACTACCTATTCCTCTGATCCCATTCCCACCCAGCCACTCTGTCTCCCCTGTTATCAAGCTATCTGTCATATCTTCAACCTATCGGTGTCCAGAGCAACTGTTCCTTCCACCTTCAAACACACAGTGATTACACCACTGCTCAAAAAATCTTCACCAGATCCTACATGTCATTCTAATTATCTTCCCATCTGCCTCCTTCCTTTTGCATCCAAACTACTCAAATGTGCAATTCACACTGCTGTCTTGACCTTTCTTTCTTCTCAAGCCATTATACATTCACTCCAACCTGGTGGTCCTCCTCAACATTCTACAGAAATGAACATTGTCAAAGTCCCCCTTGACATGTTCCTGGCTGTATCTAAGGGTCTTTACTCAATCCTCTTCCTTCTTCACCTATCTGCTGCTTTTGACATTGTTGATCACCTTCTCTTTGATATACTGTTCTTGCTTAGATTTGGGAGCTCTGCTCTGTCTTGGTTTTCTTATCTTTGCTATCACACTTTTAGTGTATGCTGTGATGAATCCTACTTTGCTACTATCCCACTATCAGTTGGCGTATCTCAGGGCTTTGTCTTACGATCTCTTCTCTTCTCTCTGTAAACTTGTTCTCTTGGTACTCTGATCTCCTGTCATGGTTGTCTGTACCATCTCAATGCTGATGACCCCAAGATATACTGCTCCACATCAGAAATTTCTCCAAGAATCCAGTCCTGAAAATTGTTGGACTGATGATTAAATTTGTGGAAATAATTTGGCACATGATAAAATTATTGTGTCAAATGAGATTTGCAGTTATATGACTGATCCATAATATTTAAAGTAGTGTGGTTGGACTATTTGATTGGTGTTGTCATTTTTTCTAACACTTTTTTGAGATCTTTGTTGATTACATAATGAGGGTTATTTTGGAAGTCCTATTTTGCTTTGGACATCTGAAAATAGGCATAGAGGCGTCCAAAGCACATAGATGCCTCCAGAGCCATTTTAGAAATTGTGTCTGTGGACATCACTGGTGTGAAGACATCTAAGTCTGAACAGGGGTGTGGCAGAAGCATAGCCAGGGCATTCCAAAGAACCTGGATGCTCCGCCTGATCTCAGAAATGTCTTGGACATCCGCAGTTATGCCTAAGGTTATACCTGCTCCAGGCATGAACAGCCTTATGAAAAATGTTTTGGTTTTTTTTGTCAGGCAAACATCTGGAGGGTGTGGAGGAGTTATACTAATACCTCTTTTATTTTATAATATGTCAAGAAATGCTGACGTAGAATAGGGCTCATATTTTCAATTTGCTATGCCATTGGATATCCCCATATGCTAGCTTGCATGAGATAGATGTCCCCACTCCACACTTTCTTAAGGGAGACATCTATATGGCCGCTGGTGTGGACATTCATTTTTGGAATGTCTATGTTCCTAAAATCGTCTGGAGACACAGACATCCCTGACGTTTTTCTGCACGTTCTACCCTGGATGCCCCCAGTTTGATTTGGATGTCCTTTCTAAAATGCCACTTCAAATATAACACAGAGGAGAAGCAGAAATGTTTAGTACTATATGTGTGAAACATTCAGAATACAGATGTGTACAGAGGTACCCCGTGTGAAAAGGTGCCACATTTGCAGAAACAGATACACCCACAATGAGGAAGAATTATGACAAAAGTGTTAATAGAACATCTTTAGTAATTTCTTCATCTGTGTACCCTGAATGTTTTTTCTAAGCCAACCTGAATATACTTTTGTTGTATTGAATTTTGCATGAGTCTTCATTGAAAGCAGTTGCTATTCAACAAAAATTGCATATTGTCCATAATATTTACCTCCAGTGGGCCAAAAAATTAAGAATGTATTAAGCACCAGCCCCTGTAGGATGTTTTATAATGAAGGTGAAAGAAGAGTGCCAAAATTAACATCTTACATATGGCCACAATTACCGCATCTTTTCATTTTTCACCTTGCAAAAAAATCATGTTTTAAAATGTACCCTAATACAGCTGCTTCTCTTCGCTTTCAGCTTTTGGTCCCATTGCTTCTCCTCTTCATTTTTTGGATGAACAAAAGGTCATTTATTTGAGACTCATAAAAGAACAATTTCCCTGAGGAATGACATAAGATAATTTCAACAAACAGCATTTCCTTGGTTCACTGGAGCTATCCAGTTTGGTGTCAGATCTAATTCAAACCTGTATCAGGAAATACAGCTATCTGGCAGACGGCGGCAGCATCAGAGTAGAACTCTCCAAGTTCTTCAAATAATAAAGATATCCAATAGGCAACAGACTAGTTTCCCCTCCCTTAGCTCCTCTTTTCATCTTATAGAGTCTGTAATTTGATTTAAGGATCTTGTTGAACCAAGTTCCAAATACCAGAGACATATACAGTTTAAATTAACTAGGTTAAAGTTTACTGAACTAACATAAATTTTCCAAAACAGAGTGAGGTTTCTTACAGTGTATGTACTCTGAGTGACAACTATGCTGGAACGTCACTAAAGAAACTTTTCAAACTGTGAACAGCCTCCTCTTGGCCGTCATAGCTGCTCTAAAACACTGAATGAACTCAAGGGAATGAAGATATATTCATTCTATAAAAATAAAGATAGCAAATCTGGTTTTGTTGAAGTAATCAGTGGTGTTCCTGGCTATTGTTATTTAAAAGCTAAAAATGTATGCTTTGCATTTTTAGAAAAAGCTATAATGCCAGTTGGCTGTATGGCTGTAAGCAAGTTATGGGTCCTTGCAAGACCTCTACATCTGCAAATTTAAGAAGTGGTTTTGACACCATCATAGCATCTGGGATTGAAACCAAAGTAATCAAAAAAGTAGAACTTATATGCTAGTTTGTTAAGCAATGGAGTACCTTTCTAGGACTGTTGCCTTTAGAAAAATATACAGTATAAAAATAGAGCTTCAATGTGACAAATCTGGGAAGCACATAAGTGGGTCTATTTCAGGAGATAATCAAGGTGTGCGTATCCTAAAAAAATGGCAAATCACAGGAGGAGATAATATCTAAATCTAAATCCCAAATCATCTGTACAGGGAATTGGTGAGGCCTCAGCTGAAATGTTGTGCTCAGTTCTGGAGGACATATCTCAGAAAATGTAAAGATAGTTCTGGAAAAAGCAACTAAAATAGTGAGAAGCCTTTACCTAAAGCCATATACGGTATACCTGAAGAATCTAAAAGTGTATAGCATAGAGGAGAGGAAGCATGGGGTGACGTGAGAGAGAAAGGGCAGGATTTAGGCATAAGCAATGTTAGCACGTGCCTAAGGTGCCATATTATGAAGGCACCCAAAAAGTGGGGCTCAGCACTCTGCAATCTCTGGGGGACTTTTTCCAAACCTATCTGCTGCCTGTGGGCACCTTAATCTTAAATTCAGCCCTGACAAAGACATTTAAATACATGAAAACTGCTAGTGTACAAGAAGCACACCTGTTTCATCGGAAAGAAAGTTTACAACTAGAGGGGGCTGATATTCAAAGCCCTGGATATTTAAATGCCAAGGAAGTCAGTTGGGGTATTTAAATATCTGCTGGATATTCCACAGCAGTATCTGGATTGCAGTTGCCACTGACTATCTGGTTGAATGGCCACTATCCGGATAATTGCAGGAATTATCCGGATGGTGACATTTTTCAGTCCCTATCTGGGTAGGTTATCTTGGTAGGAACTTAGGCCAGCGTTTCAGTGGCTCAAGTTACCTGATCAACTGACAGAGGGCTAATAGTGTCAAAGAGCAGCTTGAGGCATTATGGAACAGAAATGAAGTGTTGGAGGGAAAGGTGGCTGCGCAGGCCAATCAGCTTATAGATAAGCTATTTGGATAGCGGCTGAAAATCACAACTTTCTGGATGTCTCAGAGTTATCCAGATAGCGGCGGTATCACTCTCACTCCGCTCATGGACTGCCCCTGCACTAACCAGATAGTACAAAATACAGCAGCCAAAATTATTAAGGGGCTGGAAACATTTGATCATCTTACCCCTATTTTGAGGGAGTTACATTGGTTACCAGTGTTGTTCCGTGTTCAGTACAAATTCCTCACATTAGTATTCAAATCTTTGCACAATCTGATGCCTGTTTATTTATAACAGCTTCTGCATTGTTATGTCCCTGGTCGAGACCTGAGGTCTGCGGATGCAGGGTTATTGGTGGTTCTGTGTTTGAGAGATATTCGGAGGGCAAGTTGTCGGCTCTGAGTATTCTAAGTGCAGGCTCCTGTGCTCTGGAATTCCCTTGCACTTCAGTTACAAATGGAGGCTGACCTTAACATGGAGTTGCTAACAGTACCACTGGGAGTATTTATTTATTTATTTTAGCTGTATTTATATCCTGCTTTTCACCGGGTCAAAGCGGTCAATTGGGAGATACATTTAACACGAGGGGATATGACACACATACGCTAATACTTACAGGGAACATGGGCAATGGAGGGTTAAGTGGCTTGCCCAAGACCACAAGGAGTGCCTATAGGACTAGAAATCCCAGTCCCTCCGGCCTGAGATTGCTGTCCCCAGGTGGGACTTGAACCCACGGCCCTCCGGCCTGAAGTACCTTGTCCTAACCACTAGGCCACTCCTGGAACACCTCAAGTCTCAACCACCTACATTTAACATTCACCTGCAGCACGCACAGCTAGACATCACATGTTTCCACTAGGCTCTCCAGCCAGGTACACACTAACTGCAGACAAGCCACTAGTCAGTACACAATGAACATGCACAGAGAAGCCATGGACACCAGCAGTTGGCTCAGCAATTGGGCCCCCAGAACAGAAAATGCACCCACATCACTAAAACAAAACACTGAATACCACTATGTGGATACATAGCCGTACCATAGTCACTGTTCGGTCAGAGTGAGCATGCCCTCCCAGCATGACATGCTGTGGCCACCTGGTCCTTGCAGGTGGCAGTTGGGCGCTACGACATCCCAGCCATTGATCCACCCCTGATGTAAACACATCCTGGCCAATCTGACCTGTTTCAGCCCATACCCACAATACTTTGCTCCTCATCATGCACATTTGCAGGCTTATGCTGGAACCAGCTTAGGCACTGTGAGGCTCAGTGAGGAGTAGAAAACCACAAAACAATGGATAGACATACACACACGCACACACTCATATCAATGCATGTGCAAAAATGGAGATGGTTGGCATTCCTGCCTGCCACTCTGGTCCCAACCTCAGTTCAGGCATTGTTAAGGTGTGCTCTCTGAACAGGAGCTAGTAGTGCGCTCTGATGTTAATGCCCGCTCAGTGTGCTGGTGCTGTCAGCCTGACTCTCCACCCAGCTGAGGATAGTGGAGCCCGTCTGTGTCGGTGTTTGTATCCTTGTTGGCTGATTCATTGGGGGTTGCAAATGTCGTTGTTGTACCTATACTGTGGGATAAAATCTAGCTACAGGGACATGTGCTGCATGATCCACAGCCAGAATCCAAACCTATGACTCTCTGCCCTTATACAAACCAACTATGTGTAGTGCACCACAGTGTTATAACAGTCCCTGAGGCTGACATACTTCCCATCAGACAGACCTTAGCACATGTTGTGCTGTGCATGACACACTGGAACAGAGCATGGCCTTGGTCTGCCGCAGACAGGTGCCGCTGCCCCCTCCGTCAACACACCTAATGCCATGCTGACATGCCCATGTGCTGTCAGTGTTGGTAGTACACAGTTCCAGGAAAGCCTACATACGGGTTGGTGGGAGCCTAGGGTTTAGAGTCCAGCAGGGGGAGGGGTGGAGGCATACATGGACGGTCACTCATCCCCACCCCCCCTACAACCATCTGCCTCTCCAGGGACCCCATCACTGCCTGTCTATGTTATGTCTCTTCAATCTGGAGAAGAGACGGCTGAAGGGGGTTATGTTAGAGGTCTAGAAAATATTGCCTGGAGTGGAATGAGTAAATGTAGGTCATTGTTTATGCCATCAGAATGTAGAAAGACTAGGGGACATGCAAGCAACCACAGTGTAACCCATTTAGGACTACTAGGTAAAGATATTTTTTCAGTCAACGCGTTATCAAACTCTGCAATTCATTACCAGAGGATGCATCAAAGGCTGTTAGTGTAGCTGGGTTTAAAAAATGTTTGGGCAGGTTCCTGTGGAGGGTCCATAAACCATTGTTAAAGAGGACCCGTGTTATGCACTTATTGCCCTATTGCAAGCATTGTGGATCCTGTGTGTCTTTTGTGGAAACTGCTAGGTACCTGTGACCTAGATTGGGCACTGTTGGACACAGGATTCTGGGCATGATAGACCTTGGTCTGACACAGTCTGGCATATTTTCACATCCTATGTGCTTATATGCCACCTAGGCAACTGCCTAGATTGCCATGTGCACCAGCAGCCCCAACTGCATGATCCACCTGCACCCTCATTTGTCCCATTTGCACCATCAACATAGGGGTATGTTTACTAAACTGCGGTAATCGTACATAACGTGCGTTATGTAACGTTAACGATCGTAAGCGCATCATAACGCATGTTATGCTGTGCTTACAATCGTTAACGTTACATAACGCGCGTTATGATGCGCTAACGATCGTAATGCCCCACGGCTCGGTAAAACATCGCAGAAGGTGGAGAGAGGGCGGAGATAAGGGGTCAGTGGGCGGAGAATGGGTGGGGAGAGGCTCCCTTCACACTAACGCGCTGATCTGAAGAGCTGAATTCCAACGCGAATGAAAACCTGCCGTTAAATGCACATTACAGGGGAGAGAGACCATTTCAGCGTCAGCAATGTACAGCCCAGGAGGAGAAACCAAAGAAAAGTGATAAGTGTGATACATGTGCACAGAACAAAAGGGCACAGAAACACTGAAAATGACCCCAACAAACTGGAAAAAAACCATAATCAAGCTAGCCAATAGTGGTATCAATGAGAAACATCAACCCCCCCCCCAAGTAAGCTCCATAGAAAAGATATAAATCGTGGAAGGGTCTATACTCTGTCCCCATACAAGTTGAAGGAGCCCACAGTGAAATAGCGCTGCTCAGGGTTTCCCCCACAATCGGACAGGGTTCCTATGGCATACACATGTCCCGCAACATCAGGGTGGGCATGTTGTAACGGCAACTGGACAGATGCCGGAGAAGGGGATACAGAGGGCCGCAGGCGGCACATGCTGTGGTGGAGCTGGGCCACAGTGCGGACTAGGGTGATGCCTAGGTGGCCCATATGAATGCTGAAACAGCAGAGTAGCCAGACAGCAACTGCTGAAGGCCCAACATGGGCACGAGCATGTTTCCCACAGTGTCACAGGGGATAGTACCTAACAGCTACCCCCAAGGGCAAGGAACATTGGCAGGCGGGGCTGGGGGGAGTGGGACGTCTATGCAGGCACCCCTACCCCAGAACCCGCACCATAGGCAGCCGCCTACCTGCACACTGGATGGCCTGAGACTGTGCACCACCAGCACCACCAGCAGAAGGGCATATCAGCATGGTGGCTGAGGGATACTGGTGGTGGAGGGGGCAGTGGCAGCTGCCCAGAGCAGACCGTGGCCTAGCCCTGTGTAGGTGGGTGCCGTGTACTGAAATAGACGGGCCCCATCTGACGAACAGTCATGGTATCACCAAGGAATGTACCGACTCTGTGACAACAAGGTTGTGCAGTGCACAAAACCAGTGTATTCAGAGGCAGAGGGTCACAGGTTCAAGCCCCAGCTGTGGTTCCTGCCAACCCAGTCCCCATATTTTACCCACTACTACAACGTGCTAATACAGACAGCACCTTTAGTGCAGATGATGTAAACATGCCCAAGACACCTACATTTTACCCTACAGAGCACGGACACCATAAACATGCACATTACCTAGAGCAGAGTCTCCCAAATGCAGTCCTGGAGGGCCAAACACCATTCCGGTTCCATGCTGCCTCTGATAAAGATGCCTGTGCTGCATTTCTATGCGCCACCCCCATGGTATGCAGATGTATCTCATGCATATTCATGAGGGACAGCATGAAAACCTGAACAGTGTTTGGTACCGCAGGACTGGATTTGGGAACCTCTGCCGTAAAGCAGCAGCCAACAGGGGCAGACACACCCGCACCCACAGGCCCCATTATCCAAAGCCTCCTGGAGAGGCAGGACTTTGGGCTCTGCGTGCATCTCCCAATACTAGCACTTGCATACCTTAGTAATGCCACCCTAAACCTGGGAATATGGTACACATCTTTAAAAAGGTTGCTATGATTACTGGCAGATAGCAATTCCTAGGTTAAGTACAATTTTCTGAGTGAGCTGCATCATAGCAACCTTTCTGATGTCTGTGAAGTGTGCTACAGGTCTTGTGTATGACAGTGTTTACCAACCTGGGGAGTGACTCCTACAGTATTGCATACCATAGCCATGCCTGCACTGTGCCCAGGACTGGTGTGGTGGCCTGGGCTGCCCAACACCTCTATATTTGCACAATGCTGGCATTGGTGTGGGGAGTGTGTGTCTGTTTATCCAGTGTGTGGTGGCTGCCAACACCCTCCACAGCCCACACTGCTAGCACTGTTGCCAGTATTGGCCTGCCAATGTGCATAATGAGGAGCAAGGTACTGTGGGAATAACCTGGATAGGGTGGCCTGGCCTGGCCGCATCTGCACAGGGCATAGGGCAATGGCTCGGACATTGTAGTGCCCGGTACCACCTGCACGGACAGGATGGCCATAGCATGTCCTGCTGGGAGGTCACTCTCACCCTGACTGAGCAGGGACCATGGCATGGCTAGGTTCCCCCATAGTGCCACTTAGTATTTCTCTCATGTGATATTTATGGGTTTCCTTTTGGGGCCCAATCACTGACTTATCTGCTTGGTGTGTATGCTGACATCCCCGTTCTGGGTACATGCATTTTCTCCAGGACCATGCACTATGGACTAGCTGGCGGACTGTCTGCAGCTAGTATGTGTTTTGCTGGAACACCTTGCAGGGTGCAGTGGCTGGAGGCTTGCTGCTGGAGAATGTCAGATAATGGTGGGGGGCAGCTGAGCATTTCCAGGCCTGCTGTCTGTCTTCTATTGTGTTATGGAGGTGTACTGCTCTGTCTGTTCCCCAGTAGGACTGGGGTTAATGGTCCCCTGTACTGCTACCATTGCAGGGAGGTAGACTGTGGATCTATTGGTGGGTGATCCTGTTTCTCCACCCTGAGCCCCAGAGGGTGGGTTGTGTGGTGGTACATGATCTGCCCATGGGTCCATACACCCCCCCCCTTCACCTACAGCAGGTAACCATGGCATCAATACAGGATATGCACTATTCTGGGTGCATCATCGCCCATAAGGATAGACATGACCGAGACATACAACAGGGCACAGATGTATCCTAACGGAGCTACCTATCACACACTGATGGGGACCTGCAGCATGGCGTATTTCAGCCATGAAAGGTGCTATGGATCTGGTGCTGGGTGCCCCACCTCAACCTCAAGGTGGGCACAGTACCCGCACAATGTGACTGTCTGTGGCTACTCTGTGGCAGTACCACACACGGTCTGTTCCCCCTACCTGGCCAAGGTGCTGTGGGGGTGCATACCCAATCTTGTGCCCATCTCTCGACTGCTGATTTGCATGTGCAGTGCATCATGGGTATGGGTGGGTTAACCCTATCCTGGTAACCACAGCAGACAGTTTGTGTGGTGACGTGCAGTCCTGCAGCCAGCCAGGGCTTTGTTCACAGCCTTATAAGGTGTCCTATAGGGGACATTATAGGGTGCCTTGGCGGACAGTACACTTTATAATGTGCCCTATGGAGTGCGTTATGGGGTGCCTTATGCAGCACCTTAGGTTATGCCACCGTGAGGGTGTGTTTGCTGGCAGCACAAATTAAAATACATGTCACATGCCTCAACAATCACTACTTAAATGTAAAGGGTGCTGCCTCAGCCAGCCTTATACATTAGGCCCACTGGGGAATTGAACCCATGACCCCTGTACCAACAGTCAGTGTTGTAACCATTGTGCTACAGCTCTGTTGCTGTGATTGTATGCCTGCGCGCCTTCTTAAGTTTAACGTGTGGTAACGTGCCCTGTAGCACTCGTTCATTTATGGCGCCTTGTAGCGTGCGTTCTCGGCAAAGATGTACCACCCATGTCCTTATTTGGGGTTTCTGTCTCTACCGCGGCTCCTAACGCAAATCACACTTACGCAGTTTAGTAAACATACCCCATAGTGTCCTTTCATACTTGGGCACTATGCTGTTGCTGCTAATGAAACACTACTATCACTTTCTTGGGCTCACCAGTCTGTGCAGCACATTGCAGACGTTTAAATAGGCTCTCTCTCTTCAAAATGCACTCTTATTGACAGATTTTGATATGCAGTAAGGTTTCTGATGTTAAGGTGCCTTCGTTAAGAGAGGAGGGCCTTGTTCCCACCCACTCCCCACCCACTCCCCACCCATTGACCCCCTACTCTCCGCCTATTCTCCGTCCGACCCCGCAGCCTGACCCTGTCATTAGGAGGCCAGATCGGGGGTCAGGCTGAGGGGAATAAACCCTTTTTGCTGGCGGTTGGCATCACGGCTTTTAAATGGGGGGAGAGAGTTCCAGAGATCCGGAGCATACATGAAAAATTCATCTGAAGCAAAGAGCTCATTAGTGAATTGTTCAGGCCATTAGATGATCATGGGCTGCAAGGATTGCTCAGGGAAGTAATAACAGAAAAACTAAGCATTTCTTTGCCTTGGTCTTTACTGAGAAGATATTGACGTTATCCCCACACCAGACACTTTCTTTGATGGTGATGATTTGGAGTAGCTAAAGCATATCATTGTAAGTTTAGAAGATGCAATAGATCAAATTGACAAACTTAAGAGCAACAAATCACCATGACCAGACAGCATTACCCCAGAGTCTTCAAACATGACATTTGTAAAATGTTTCTAGCATCTGGTAACCACAAGATTACTTTCCAGTTCCCCACAAGTTCAACTTCATCCCCTCTTCTCACTCTTCAATACCAACTTTTCCCCTCAATCTCTGCTACTCTTTCATCCTTTTCTAAGATCTCCAAAGAGGAAACCTCTCATCTTCTTTCCTCTTCTACACTTACTACCTTTTCCTCTTATCCCATCCCCACCCATCTCCTTAAATCCATCTCCTCCTCTGTCATCCTTTCCATCTCTCATATTCTCAATCTGTCACTCTCCAATGCAACTGTCCCTGCAGCCTTCAAGCATGCTGTGGTCACACCTCTCCTCAAGAAACTTTCACTTGACCCTACTTGTCCTTTTATTTATCGACTCATCTCCCTTCTTCCCTTCATTTCCAAACTTCTTGAATGTGCAATTCTCCACCCTTATCTTGAATTTCTCTCCTCTCAAACCCTGCTACATCCACTTCAATCTGGCATTTATCCCTTACATTCCACTGAGACAGCTCTTGCCAAAGTCTCCAGCGACTTGTTTCTTGCTTAATCTAAATGCCTTTACTCAGTCCTCATTCTTCTTGAACTTTCTGCTGCTTTTGACACTGTTGACTATCATATTCTCCTTGACACATTGCCCTCACTTGGTTTTAGGGGATCTGTGCTGTCCTGGTTCTGTTCATATTTATTTATTTATTTATTTATTACAGTTGCTTATATACCGCACTATTCGGCATCAGCGCGGTTTACAGTATAACAAAGTGACCAATACACACATTCTGTTTGGTTTTACATCGAACAGGAATATAAACTTGGATAACAGGGGCTGAACTATATACATGAACTATTTACATGGAATATGCTATATACATGAGGTAAAAAAAAAAAAAAAAATTCCTATACATGAGGTAAAAATTCCTATAACATTTCTATAACATATCTCTCCTATCGCTCTTTGAGCATTTGTTCTAGTGGTTCCTCCTCTACTGCTATTCCACTCTCAGTTGGTGTATCCCATAGGTCTGTTGTAGGCCCTCTCCTTTTTTCTCTCTATACCCAGTCCCTTGGTGCACTCATCTCCTCTCATTGTTTTCAGTTCTCTAAGATCTATCTCTCTACACCTGATATATCTCTGACATTCCGAATCTCTACCTGCCTATCAGACTTCGCTGTCTGGCTATCCCACCGCCATTTGAAGTTGAACATGGCCCAAACTGAACTTCTTATTTTTCTACCAAACAGTCCTCCTCCCTTCCTCCTTTTACTATCTCTGTAGAAAACACTCTTCTACGTCCTGTTTCCTCAGCCCACAACCTTGTGGTCATCTTTGACTCCTCCCTCTCCTTCTCCACACACATCCAACAGATAGCTAAAACCTGTCAATTCTTTCTCTTTAACATTAACAAAATTTGCCCCTTCCTTTCTGAACACACTACTAAAATACTTATTCACTCTTTAGTCACCTCCCGTCCTGGCTATTGCAACCTCCTCCTTGCTGGTCTCCCTCTGAATCATCTCTCTTGCCTTCATTCTGTTCAGAACTCTGATGCATGGCTAATCTTCCATTAGCCCCGATAAATTCATATAACCCCTCTTCTCAAGTCACTTCATTGGCTCCCCTTCCATTCCCATATCCAGTTCAAACTTCTCCTTCTTACCTATAAGTGCATTCATTCTACTGCTCCTCGCTACCTTTCTTCTCTCCTCCCTCCCTTCACCCTTCCTCATGAACTCCAATCTTCTACTGATTTGCTTCTCTCTTTGTCCTTTTCTTCCACTGCCAACTCCAGACTTAAATCCTTTCATCTTGATGGTCCTTATGCCTGGAACAAACTACCTGAGTCTGTATATCAGGCTTCATCTCTGCCCCTTTTCAAATCCATGCTAAAAGCTCACCTTTTTGAGACTGCTTTTGTATCCTGATCCCTTGTTTTTCCTTGTGTCTCTTTACCTTTCCCTATTTGTACCATTGTTCTTAGCTACTGTATTGTCCGTCTTGATTAGCTTGTAAGCTCTGACAAGCAGGGACCATCTTTTATATGCATCTGTACAGCGCTGTGTACACCTTGTAGCACTATATAACTGATTAATAGTAGTAGTACTATCATTAAAAATGGCCTTGATATCTATGGATTGGAGGGTAGCCAATGTAACTTTTTTAAATTTTTCAAAAAAAGATCAAGGGGTTATCAGGAAATTATAGACTGGGGATCCTGTTGTCAGTAGTGGGCAAAATGATTATAGCTATATTCAAAAACAAAATTACTGTCCAGATTCAGCTTAATGGGAATGAACCAGCTTGGGTTCAACAAAGGTAAACCTTGCCTTACCTACTTAGTAGAATTGTTTTGAAAGTATAAACAAAAAAGTATATAATGGTGAGGCAATCAATATAGTCCCTCTGACTCCTTAGGAAGTTAGAGTCATGGGATAGGAAGTCTTGCATGTTTGTGGATTGGAAACTGTCTAAAAGACAGAAAACAGAGTAGGGCTGGTCAATTGTCTATATGTAAAAAGGTATCTATTGTAGTGCCTAAAAGGTCTGTATTGAAACCTGGACTGTTTAACAAATGATCTGGAGATAGGAATGACAAGTGAGGTGATCATTAAAATGGCAGAGGATTTGGAAGATTTGCATATCTAAATGGCAGGAGAAATTTAACATGGACAAGTGATGCACATAAGGAAAAATAATCCCAGTTACAACTACAAAACGCTCTATTCATGCTTTCCACATCTGAAATCACCCATTCAGATGACGGAAGTACAAAGACATACAAGAGCCATTTTAGAAGGCCCCAAAGATACACTTCTCTGGGCAATCACATTCATGTCACATAGGGGTGTGGCAGAGGCATGTCCGGGGTGGTCCTGAAAAGATAGACGTGCATGCCTGATTTCAGAAAAAGCCAGCACACTTCAACCCATCATGGTGACATCCATGTTTATTCCTGTTTTTGATGATGAATAGGCATCAGAAAAGTTCTTGTTCTGCCACTAAAACACCAGGAAGGAGTAAAGAAGAAGGAAGCCTGATATCCCAAATATGTTTTATAAGCATAAAGATAAAAGAAGAGAATTTAAGACACATGTTTTGTGGTTAGCGTGCCATCTCCACTTGCAAAATGGCAGGCAGGAACATGTAGGCAGCATGGGATAGAAACCCATCTGGCCACCACTGTCCATTACAATCACACACAAGTTTCTAAAACTGGCCCAAAACTGCATATGGCCAGCCTATTATGTAGACATGTAACTTTCAGGGCAGAGTTAGAAGGCATTTGTGTGTGCACCTCCATTGCCGCCTCTCCCACAGTATTCAGGAAATTTTTATCTGGACATCCCAGATTTCACCTAGACGTTCTTTGTAAAATGTGTCTTTTAGTATATGTAGAAAATAGAAAAGAGTACATTTTAAGATCTCTTGGCACAAGAGTATGACATTTTTGATAAGTTCTTAAGAAAAGTCCCGGGGGTGATATTCAGCAGCGGCAGGCTAGCCATCACTGCTGAAAACTAACCCCGAATTTTCAATGCCAGTGGTTGGATATGGTCCTTGCATTGAATATCCGGATTGCTGCAGAAGCTGGATGCTAACCAGTCAGTGATTTATTTATTTATTTAGACAGATTTTTATACCACCTTATCCTACAATCAAAGTGGTCACATCACAATTGGAGGGTTACATTTAACATGAGGGTACTTAACAAAATTTAGACAGCACAATTGGAGGGTTACATTTAACATGAGGGTACTTAACAACATTATACGATGAACTTGTATGTCTAGTTGGGATGAGTGGGTATCGAGTTGGCGGAGGTAGTTGCATTACCGTTCGAGTGGAGACTGTTGTCTTTCTGCTCATAGGTTTCTGTAAAGAGCAGGATTTTAATGGCCTTGCGGAAGTCTATGATGTCATTTAATGCCCTCAGGCTCGTTGGGAGGGAGTTCCAAAGTGTGGATGCCAGTAGTGAAGGAGCTCTTCTTGAAGTTGTTTGTTTAGTCTTGTGCTATCCTGCAGTGTGCCGATCATGTTGTCATTATTGTTCCTTCTTGGTCTATTGCTGATATCCCTTGTTATGATATCTTGGAGAACATCTGCCGAGAGATGGTGAATGATTTTAAATTTTCCTCTGGCCATCATTGGGAGCCAGTGCAGTTGCTGTGATGAGCTGCCTCCCGATTAGCTTCCGTTGGTAAAGTTAAGCCATTCCTTACTTTACCCATGGGTTGCTAACCGGGCAGTGGCTCAGTACCACTGCTGCCTGGTTAGCAATGGCTACTGCCTCCCCTCCATCGCACAAAACCCCTGGAATGCCCCAATGCTAATCATGTAACATCAAGGAGTATAGCGGTAGCGCCCGTGGATACCCAGTGATGCTGTGTTAGTGCAGCAGAATATCCCACTAACTGACATGTACATAGTAAATGCCTTTGAATATCCCCCTCCCCCAATGTTTAGTGACCTTTGAAAGTACTATAGACTTCATTATCAAATCATGTGATTTGCAATTGCACAGTAAAGCAAAGCCTATGTGAGCAGACTGTATGGCTGTTATTAAAGGTTCAGTCTGATGTACCAACTCACAAAGCTACTAGAATCTATGCATGTCTTTCCCTTTCACCTTTGATAGTTATCACTTATTTGTTTATTAGTTTTGTTCCGTATCTAATGCCATTTGCCATTTAAGTGCATCAAAAGAGGAAAAAAAAAACATTTTTAAACCAACATGATTATAGAGCAGTAGCCAAATTGCACACTACCTACACTCTGGCAAACTCTAGGGAGTAATAAAACAATCTAACAAGCAAATATGAAGTGAAAAAAAGTTGAAGAGAAAACCAGGATAAACAACCCGACTAACTAGGAAACAAAAAGGCCTTTTGTCTAAAATGAAAAGATGACACAATTGTTTTCTGATGGGAACCTGCCACTGAGGTAGCCGTATTCTTAAGCAACTCATAAGTGCTAGGGAGGGGCACAAGGAAACAGGCAATCCCTTCAGTACTTTGGGCAGCCATGCTTTTGGACAGCCCCATGTGGTAGGCATTGTGCCACTAGATTACATTTGGCAGGTAAAAGTGCTGTCTTTACAGATATGAGAAAGATTTCTCAACCTTTTATGCACTAGGTTTGCTTGCAGATTTTATTCCTATGGAAAATGTTTCCTTTTTGAATGACAGTAAATTTAATCTTTTGGTTTAATGTTTAATATTTCTTGAGCTTGATATACTGCTCTTCAAAAATCTGTGTCAAAGCAGTGTACATAACAATTGATGATACTACTTGATTCACTCTTTTAATACGATGCAAGGTAAAAACAACACATATCTTGAGAACTATCCTCCCTTCATGTGGACTAAGCAGACTGAATAAAGGATGATATATGATTGATTTATGTGACAGCATCCACATTCCATGAAGGGAAAAGAGAAAGGGAAGAAGGAAAAGACATAGAAAGAAACTTCCAATAGAAGCCAGGATAAGCAGAAAAGTGATTTTCAAAATGGAGATTTACAACTCCCAAAAGGCCTAGGAGCAAGTATGCAGCCAAAAGAAACATGACGACAGAAAAAGACCACATAGCTTATCAAGTCTGCTTTCCAAATCAACCACTACAACAGATCTCTTTTTTCCTTTAGAGATCCTCTTTGTTTGTCCCATGCTTCTTTGAATTCAGATACTGTCCTCATCTCTACCACCTCCACTGGGAGCTATTCCACAGATCCACCACTCTTTTCCATAAAGAAATATTCTAGACCAAATTCTAAACAATTCTATAAGCTTAGCAAGATCTCTCCTCATGTTATCTACACCTTCCTGGGTGTCTCTTCTATTGCAGATTTTGGTATCATCCGGAAAGAGGCAAATGTTACCCGACAACCCTTCCGCTATATCACTAACAAAGATGTTAAAAAGAATCAGACGAAGGACAGATCCCTGCGGCACACCACTGTTAACCTCCTTCTCCTCAGAGTGATCTCCATTTACCTGTACTCTTTGTCAACTCCCACTCAACCAATTTCCAACCCAAGCAGTAACTTTAAAGTCCATCCCTAGGGTGCTCAGTCAAAGAAATCAATCAGATTTGTCTGACAAGACCTGCCTCTGGTGAATCCATGCTGCCTTGGATCCTGTGATCTGCTGGACTCCAGAAACCTCACTATTTTCTCTTTCAGCAGCGCTTCCAATAATTTACTCACCACCGAAGTTAAACTAACCGGCCTGTAGTTTTTAACCACATCCTTACTTCCGCTTTTGTGTAAAGGGACCACATGTGCCTCTCTCCAGCCATTTGGCATCACTCCCAACTCTACGGGAGCAAATTAAGAAGGAGGAAGAACCAGGAGACTGTCCTGAGGGGATCCACGACCTGAAACTGGGCTGCGGAGCCAGTAACTTTAAGCTAGAAGCAGTTGTGCAAATTCTAATGAGGGGTCCCCAAACAAACTTTTGCTGAGGGCCACCCAATTGTGGCAGTGGTACTTCTTCCATGTAGCCCCCCTTCATGCGGTGAGGTTCCCCATGTGGCGGAGGTAGTGGCAGCACAGCAAAACTATTTTAGCATGTTTGCCACACTGCTACAGTCTTGTAAGTTCCCCGCCATGAACATACAATAGTAGAGCAGCGTGGCAGATATGTTAAAGTAAGTTTGCTGTTGCCGCCGCTGCCAAGACCCCCTCTCCACACATTGTGGGGGCTGCTTGGATGGAATTTACGCCAGAGGCTAGAAGATAAAGTTTGTTGAAATCCTGAGGACAGGAGAAACAGGACTATGTGGTGGTTGTCATAACAGAAGTGACTGACAGAAAAGCTCTCACGTATGGTATAAGGAATGGAGCCATTGAACCCCAGGGAAATAATGGAGGTCCAATATTTCATAGTTATGGTAACTCATTTATTAGAACTGGGTAGGCGTTTTAGCTAAGACCTCATGAGGGTAATTGTATAAGAGCAAATTATTTGAATAGTCTGCCTCCAAAAATGTGGAATTGGGTAGCCCATTAAGGTCCCAAAGACCTGCAAAAGCTTTTTATTCTCAGTGGAAAATTTTCTGATGCACAGGATACTCAGCCAGCACATTGATAACTTACAGGTGGGAGAGATAGGGAAGACTTTCATAGAGAGAAGAACGCCTTTAGGATGTGGAGAAGTTGAGAATTCCAAGGGAAAAGGGATACTCTGTGTGAACCTAGGCAGCAAAATAAGACTAGAACCTTCCAAAGAAAGAGAGAGAAAACGTGAGATCAGAAGCAAAACAAGGACAGGTGAATTATAGATGTTTGACTAGTGGGAAAGAATAACATTTTAAGAAGAATTGTCCATTTATGGATTGTTCTTTCTCAGATTGCAAAGAAGTGGAAAGTTTCAAGGGTAAAGGAAAAAAAGGAGAAAGAATTCAAGAAAGGGATTTAGAAGCCCTGTCTATTTTCTGGTTGTAACCAGTCTATCTTTTGAAAGGAAGCTAGCACCAGAGATGGGAATCAGAGCTAAAGAAACTAAACAGTGTTGTGTTGTTGTTGTTAAGTGCCGTCGAGTCGGTGTTGGCTCATGGCAACCCTCTGGATAGTTGTCCCAAATTGTAAGACATTTTTGCAGCTTCTGACTCTCATTTCATGCACAGCTACATCAGCAGTCAGACGTCCCGAGGGCTTTAATCCAAGTACATCATAAATGCTGGCTTTACTCTGAAAGTCTTCAGCTCATCCCCAGTAGCCAGTTGAGTGCCTTCTGACCTGGGGGTCTCATCTTCCAGCACTATACTGCAATTTGTTTTGTTGTGACTATCCATTGGGTTTTCATGGCAAGATGCAGAAGTAGGTTGCCGTGCCTTTCTTCCGCGCAGTTTAAGTTTAGTGTTGTTGCCATTGTCACAGAAATGTAATCCTCCACTGCCAACACTATCCCATTCTGCTGCTACCCAGTTGGGTCGTTTGTCTTGGTCTGGCACCTCAGCTGAGACCTTTCCATCTTGGGAGACCCTGCCAGTAGTTAAATTACCGATAGCTTAGCCCTCAGCATCACTGATGCACACAAGACCTCAGTGCAGGGATCATTTACTAATGGTTATTGTGTGCTAACACCATTAGTGCAGGGTCCATTTTATTTCTTTGAGTCCTGTAGCAGACAGTACACATTAACACTGTTTGAGCATACTAACTGATAGTAGATAACCTTCTATGTGGAAACCGGTTTAATGAGTATATGATGTGTGCATAGTGATATAGGGGAATATCCTGGTTATGAAGTAGGGGTTCACTGTGAGAGTAAACCATGGTAAGCAGTGGTACATGTTTTTTTTTCTATGATTTTGGGAGGGGATTGGCAAGGCTTAAAAGAACAAGTAAGACCCAAGGAAGGCAGGGTTAGCATTTGGGCTTAAGAAAAGAAGAGAAGTAAACTCTGTGTCTAGGGAAAATGTTCGTATTTGGTAGTGAGTAGATAACTAAACCTCTAGGAAAGATAAGGAAAAAAAGGCTGTAAGAAGGAAGGAGAAAGCCTTAGAGAAGATGATACCCTCCGAACAGAAGAGGAGTTGATAGAAACATTTCCAAATTTTCAAAATTAATACTTCAAAGGTCCCGTACAGGCCAAGCTTGTAGACAAGAGCCATTTTTCAAAAGAAGGCCTGGGGCATAAATTGAACCATCTAAACAAAATGTTTTAATTTATGCTGATTTCAGCAGCATTAGATGTTTGCTTACCGCTGCCGAAAATAGGCATCCAACATGTACACAGCTGTGCACATAATTTAAATGTCAGGGACCTGAAAGCAAGTGCCTATATGACAAACTATGCATTTGGCTAGGTGCTCCAGGTTAGACCTGGATTTGCAGCAAATAAACCAAATATACAGTCTAGGCATCTAGGTGCCTAAGATCGTCTCCTAGATATCTAAACAATGTATTTTGGGAACCCCACCCCAGAACTTCACAAACTCACCCTTCTCACCAAACGAACAAGTTTGCATGCAGTGGAATATTTCAATCCAAATTTATATAGTTGTGGTCAACATTATTGGCACCCTTGCATTTTAGGTATGTTGTATACAATGGCCTTCATTCTAGAACACGAATAAGGGCTGACCATGTGTGGCAGGGCCATGTAAGTGCCGAATACGTCCCCCAACATATTCCACAACACTGCTGACATGCACGAGGAGTCAAGAACATGTGCAAGAGAGGACAGAACAGTAGTGTGGGGAGCTGCCGAGACATCAAAAGCTTATTCCCGAATGGGCCATATATGTATGAGGTGTAATCCAGAAAAATCTACATTAGACCTGCTGAAATCAGGTATAAAGCTCGGCCCTGCAATGTGTCCCATACAGGTGAATGGATGTGACAGGTCGGATCTGAAGTGGCGCCACTGTAGACAGGACAAATACAAGATGCATGCAAAAGGTACAGGGAGCAGAACTGAGGGACCATTGTAGGGCAAAGAAACATCACTAAACAGATGTGCAGATATACAAAGAAAAATACCAGTGTCCAATCATGCCATGCACCTATGTGCTATATGTGCCAAAGGAGACAATCCATGGGATGCCAACAAAACTAGGCACATAGATGGGAATGCAGATTCAGGGATACTATGGATGTGAACAGGGGAAGGATACCTTTTGGGGTGAGAACTGGAGAGTAGATTTGTAGCCCTGGTACCCAATGTGCATATGTTATGTCATAGCTGATATGTGCAGGTACCAGGCAGCTGCCTGAGGAATCATGTTGCTGTTGCAGAAAGTGAGAGAGGGTGCATGTGTGGTCTGAGTGGTGCATGGGAGGGAGCTGGTTTGGGCAGCAGCAATGTAGGTGCGACATGAAAGCCTGGCTAGTACTTGGAGCATATGGATGAGCACAGTGTTACCAGGTGTAGTGTGACGAGGCAGGCAAAGACAGAGAGGGCCCACCACAGCCAAATGTCCAAAGATAAGGGTGGCAAAGATAAGGATCCCCTATAATAGGGACACCCAACATTGCAAACAGCACTAATGCATGCCCATGATGCATAGTATGCTGTTCAGCAGGCAGTAGTGTGGATGAGTGTCCACCTGAAGCCACTGAAAGTGGGTCTGTACAGATGACCACAGTGGAAATCACCGAGATTTCCATGGAATGCAATATACCATGTGATGGTTGTTATGTCTGACATACATGTTGATATTTATAATTTAAAACCACATACAGGTGTGCGCTGGGCCCAGGCAGTGCCTCATAGGGCATGAGGGGGACGGAGACATGGGCAGGCTGCTGCAGCTGCATTAGCACAGTGTTAGTAATGTCCACTGTGAATCAGCACATTGCTGGCTGTGATGGTCAGCCTAGGAGATGTGCATTTTACCCGGGGGGTATGGCATCAGTGGGTACAGCTTGGGGATGGGTAGGATTGGAAATATCTAATGCCCTAGAATACAGTATGTGTGTGGACATCTCAAACCATTCCCCATGTCTGAGGGCCATGGCAGCTGAAGATCGTCTGCACAAACCCTGCTGGATACATCTCCATGCACATGCCCACATCCCCGTGTTGCAATAGACATGTCCCTGGGCTGGACGTGCATGTAATGCAACCGTAGCATGATAAGTGACCAGTGGATCGCAAGTCCACAGTGTGGGCCTATCCAAGGACCCCCCCCCTCGGACTGCCCATATCCCCCCATCTTGGGAATGTTAATGTGATATGATGCTTTGACAGCAATGTCTTAGAAGATGTGTGCTACCAGGCATACATGATGTATGTAACAAATAAATGGACAAAAAAGATGCACAGAGATTGAGCTGTGCCCCACAACTGTGAATTGTGGGCTACCATAATCATGTTACCAAGTATGTTATCCCCCGAGGGCAGGCCTGAAATATGCAGACAACAACTGCCAGCGGTGGACGGATGCCGAAAGTCTAAATTCCCAGCCATGGTCTAAGAGAATGATGTACGCAGGAGTTGTGACATGAATATGTGATATTACTGGAGAGATGTCCAAGATATGACTGCAGTGAACCAAATATAGAGTGATACTATGTGGCTGCCATATGTGGACACATGCAGTAGAGGCTAGTAGGCATGACCACATGCACTGTGAGTGCGCCTGGCAGTGGCAGCACAGTTGGGACACCATGGCAGCCAGTGGTGGTGGCTGCATGCAAATATGTGCATGCACACAGTGGGAGCAGAGTGCATGGGGTAAGGGGCAGAGACACACACATCACACATGCACCATGCTCCTGGGATGCCTCAGATGTATTGAAAGGGCCTATCTCCCCTGAGGTGGCAGGGCCAATTGTAGCGAAGATGTACTGTTCCAGGTCATATAGCTGTTCCCTCTGTATACCCGCAGACCCTTGCTGTGCCTTCCAGGCAGTTTCGCAACCCTTGACACCACCTGCACTTCACATCCTCAATGGAGGAGAATGTGAATGCATGGCCAGTGGCTGCAGAGAAGAGCAGGCACGGTATTTTGGCAATACAGGATATTGTGAGATCAGGACACATGCAAACTTTATGGTACATGGACGTGCATGTGCGTGCTGGACTGCACGTCACCATGCATGTGCATGGCTGTGAACATGCATCTCTGTGCATATGTTGTGTATACGTCTGCGCATGGCCCAGCCTAAAATTGCTTTGTGGTAGGATCAACATAGTGCGTTATTTATTTATTTGAACAATTTTCATATACCGCCCCTTCCAGAGATCAGGAGCGGTTTACATCAAACGAACATGTTACATAGAATGATGTAGCAAAAACACTCAACTATTTACATGGTAACTAAAACGTGAAACATTGTAGGTGATGTTTAACAATAAGCTATTTACATAGGGAATATTGAGCTTTATATATACAAATATAGTTGGGAATACTAGTCTGAGTAGCTGCAATGTTTCTGACTGAAGGTGGAGCAGTTGATTATGGGGGGGGGAGAGAGGAAGTGGGGGGAGGGAGGGGAGGAAAGGAGTTAATTATGTATTATAGTTACAGTGACAGTGTCACCTTCAGTTCTCTGTGATACTCCACTATGTGTGCAATGCCTGTTAATTATTGTGCAGCCAGCTGGCTGGACGAGGACAATATGTAGGACATCCAGGGTTGGTATGCTCTGGCCCTGCTGCACAGCTGTGCCTGTGGTGGGAAGGACATGGATTGCAGGGTTCCTGTCAGTCCTAGGTGTGTGGATGGCACACCTTCTGGCCACCGCAACAGAGTGAGATTGTGTACTAGAACCCCAAGGCATTCCACTCTGTCAACATTCAGGTGTGCAAAGCAAATGGGGAAATTACAGACATATGCAAAACGTACCCAGGTTTCTACCATGATGCCTACATCCTGAGCCAGTAAGGGATCCATATGCACTTTGATGGGCACCACATCAGTTGTGGATGGCTTTTAGGTGGGCATATGCACAGACACCCTACCCTGGGAGGTAGGATGCAATGCAGGGTGGTGTGTCTGCTGGGTAGGTGGTGTTGGCCCTCCCCATGACCCCAGGGTCCTGTGTGTTGACCCTATGGACATGGGGGGGGTGGCTAGTCATGTATAGGGGCAGCCGGCCCCCCATCACCATGGTGGGGGTATGCGTGGGACATCCCCCACATACGTGAGCATGATATGATCTGTCACTGTCTATTTGGGGGTCAGTCCCAGCCACCCACACAAATCCTCCACACGTCTTACACCCTTGACCCCTGAATCAGGCACAGTGGCCCTGCACATACAGTGGGGATGGAGGCAGGTGACCAGGGTGGTGGCAGCAGGCCTGCACATGATGGTATGTCATGCAGCCTCATGGGCTGAATTCAGGGCAGGGTCACAAGACATACACATGGTGCCCAAACACCCCCCCCCCCCAGAAGGGACCCCGCCACCTTTGGGATGCCCATGCACATGTGTTGGGCTGCAGACACACAGTGGACTGCTGTCACCCCTGGCACCCTCCTGATGGTGTCCACAGATTGGATATGCACAGTCAGCTGTCCACAGCCCACTATGTGTCTGGCACACATGGCCCCCTCACCGACACCTCAGCTGATTAACAGTTGGCTGTTCTGTCTCCCCCTGCAGGTGACTGGGGCTACCCCCTTCGCAACTGGCTGATGACCCCCATACTCCACCCCAGTGACCCCAGCACAGCACCGGTACAACCATGTGCACTGTACCACATGGGGTATCATAGAGTGGACCTTCAGCCAGCTGAAGTCCCGGTTCCGCTGCCAGAACCGGTCTGGGGGGAGCTGCTCCACAGGCCTCGCAAGATGTGCAAGATCACCATGGCATGTTGCATGCTCCATTACTTTGCCCTGCGGTGCAGACAGCCACTACCTGATGAGCCAGAGCCAGCCATGGATAATGGGGAAGAGCCTGATGCCCATGCAGATGTGCACGTGAGTGCACTGTCCAGACAGGGTGTGTTGGTGCATGCTAGCCTTATACAAGCACACTTTGCCTGATAGCCTGGTACATATGTACCCCACCCATAACAACCAAAACATATTCCAGTGAATGGGGAGGGGATGGGGTACATACAGCAGCCACCATGGGTCTCTGCATGTCCGCACCATCCAGACATGGCCTGTGTGTTGAGGCCATGCCCCTGTGCATTGTATACATTGCCTGCCTGTGACATTGCTCACAGCAGTGCTCTGCTGTGGCCCACTGGTAAGTGGGCTGCCCCTGGGCCTATGGGTGGTGGGTTCAGGTTGTTGACATGTGCCAGTTGTGCAGTGTCTGCCCAGCCACATAATGTGCCCTCCCCCTGAACCCATATATGGCGTACATATGTTTGGGGGCATTCAGCAATGTTTCCCTGCATGGCTGCCCCTATGTCTGGACATGGGCATCCATGCCATGGCGCCCACAGCTGCTGCACCAGGGATGCACACATTGCATGGTCCACCTGTCCCCTGGTTGTCCATCACCCATCCATTGCCCACTGCAGATGACGCACCCCTGTGGGCTGGCATGGGAGTGCAGGACAGGCGCATGGTGTGCCACATACACACCATGTATGTCACTGTCCATCTGCCCTGGCCTGTGCCACCCTTGTGGGCCACTCGCTGTGCTGCTGCTACATGTTCATGGCTCCCCCACCCCCATTGCCCCTTCCCATTCTCCGCGGGTGTTTGCACCATCTCCTGCAGGGGACAGAGGTCGCCATTTGCTTCATGACTATGGTTGCTGGAGGGCCAGCCACCTACACAGGATGTTCCAGCACATCCCATCTCTGCAGGGGGTGGGGCAATATGGACAGGGACTATGTATTGTGGGACCCTGGGGTGGGGGAATGCTGTTTCTGTGGAGTCCATATCACAGCGGTGTCTGCTCTTACATGTGTTGGCCCGCCTCAATGTTGAGGGGCCTGTTGGCCTGCTGCTCAGACAGGATATCTGCATGACTACTCATACTGCCCTCTTACAGCTGCTGCTGGATACACCGTATCAGCCACGGCATTTGCGGTGGATTATGCGGTATCACATACGGCAGTCCTCCATGCCATGCAGGATCTGGAAACGTCTTTGGGGTAGAGACACACCTCATCATTCACCCATGCCAGAGCACAGACCGGCCTACTTATTGGGGTGGTGCTGCTTTCAGAATCAGGCTCCACATCTTGAGAAATAATTGGAAATATTCCAACTGTATGTCATCATAATATTTTAATAGTATGTTCAATGGCATTCAAAAAAAGATGTATGCTTCTTCTGTTCAAACTGATTTGAATTCTTTATAAAGGTGCTAATAGTCATGTCCTGGCAATGTCCCAGTTTTTGTACTATCTCTTACTATTTCCTTTCTTAGTTGGTCTTGTTTTATTTGATTCTTTTATGTGTCAAATATGTGTGTGTAGTCCAAAGCCATTTCACTGGCCACTTTTTTTCGGAGCTGTTGAACTAGAAGGGTGCCAATAATGTTGACCACAACTGTATATATTGCCACTGAAAATCTCAAATGATGGATACTTAGGCATTCGTCAGAACACCAAAACATCTTGGTGTCTTTTAAATACTGACCCCAAAGTTCTTACAGAAAAGGTGGTAAATAAAAGCAAAGCAGTAACCTCCTCCTTCTTTACTATAATAGTAAATGATTTATTATATTGGGGGAGTTAAGGACTAGAGGAACTGAAACAATCATTAGTACCAACATTATTTTAAAAGGTTTTCTTCAGCTTATTCCATTCAAAGGTCATTTGGAAAGCCAAATGGCATTCTTAACAAGGACGCCATTGCAAGCAAAGTAATTCTGTGTGGCTTTTAAATACAAGCTCTCTGCCTGAAATCTCTTAAAGGGGTTTTGGTTTTCATTTTTAAAACTAATTCTTTTTCTGTACTGCAAAGTGGGAATTTTTTGTGGTATCGGCAAAGCTCTATCATTGTTTTTTGTTCCAGCTACCCATTCACAGCTAGCTCTTTGAAGCTACTGACTTCATCAGGTGTTAGTGGTGCCTCTGTATAACTTTCGGGTGCGACCTCATTTGGAGTATCGTGTGCAATTCTGGAGACCGCACCTTCAAAAGGATATAAATAGTTTGGAGTCGGTGCAGAAGATGGCTACTAAAATGGTTAGTGGTCCTCATTATAAAGCATATGAGGACAGACTTAAAGATCTTAATATGTATACTTTAGAGGAAAGGTGGGATAGAGGAGATATGATAAAGGCACAAGAGGAGAGTCTCTTTCAATTGAAAGCAAGCTCTGCTACTAGGGGACATAGGATGAGAGTGAAAGAGGATAGACTGGAGTAATATACAAAATTATTTCTTTATGGAAAGAGTGGTAGATGCGTGGAATAGTCTCCCAGTGGAAGTGGTAGAGACGAGGACAGTATCTGAATTCAAAAAAGCATGGGATAAACACAGAGGATTTCTAAAGATAAAGATGTAGCAGTTGATATGGAAGGGCAGACTATGTGGTCTTTTTTTGCTGTCATGTTTCTCTGTTTCTAAAACAGGATATAGATTCAGAACGTCTGTATTTTTGAAGCAATGCAAGGCTTTTGTATTTCTTTTTCTGAATGTCAAAAAAATCTCAGGAGAGAGAGCCCAGAAAAGTCCCTTTTTTTCTCTACCATGATAGAAATTCCTTTGTCGAGAGTGGCAGCAGACATATTAGGCCCCTTTAGCAAAAGTAGTAGGGGATGTCCATTAATTTTAGACATGTTAGATACTACCTGGTCTCCTTGGTCTGTATTATTACAGTGCACCACCATTGGGACAATTGCAGAGGAATTGATTAAAATATTCTGTCAAGCTGGTTTTCCACAAGAAATACTCATTGATAGAGGGGCCAATTTCATGTCCAGATTTATAAAATAAGTTTAGGCATTGTTCAGGTTTAAGCATTTAAAAATAGTAGTGCATCATCCCCAAATGGTTGGTTTGGTAGAAATATTCAATCTGATCCTGAAACTGATGATTCACGAGTGTATTGGGAAGGAAGACTAGGAAGCATGTTTACAAAGGTGCACGCTGTTAGCATGTGATTGTGCTGCCAAATTAACATGGGGGCCTGCACTAACTTTGGGGGGAAATATGTATCCATTCTCCTGCTGATAGGGTGATGCTAAGGCATAGGACCCACTAACTGGAACATAGGTGCACTTAAAGCCACACATTGAGGTAGCGGGAGGTGCACCGATGCTAACAGCAACATTTGAGGTTAGTGCACGCCCAAAATACACATGCTAAGTGCAACATGCCATCAATGCCCACATTAAACCCCTAACACACCCAGTCCCTGTCCAACACACACTAACCATTTAGCATGGGGCCCCACACAGCATGGCACCTTTAGCGCACTTCAAATCTCACACCGACAGTTGGCGCACTTTAGTAAACATATCCCTAAGACTGGACAGATTGATTTCTTTTCATGTATTTGCTACATGGGAAGCTCCACAAGTTTCGCTAGGATTTTTACCTTTTGAATTATTATATGGAAGGGCTCTATTAAATGTGATAAAGGATGAATTCAGCCTTCTACAATAAGAGGGCAATTATATAATCCTTTTCATGCCTAACAGTACATGCAGCACAAACCAGTGTGTACTTATAGAGTAGTCATGCTCAGGAGAGGAGTTTGGGCAGACCATGGGCAGAGTTGTGATTTATGTGCATATTTAATAATCTCTGTGCATCTATGTGCAGGCCAACAATTATGTGTCTTTATAAAATAAGTTTAAAATAGGAGCATTCCTGCCCTATTATCCTAGGCACCCATGAGAGTAATATTCTAACAGGGTGCACAGGTTACGTGTGGGGGGGGGGGGAAGGTTTCTATTTTGTAGCTATTTTATACATGCAGATAGACATTTATTTGTGTTTATAAAATACCAGCATAAATCCTGCAGAGATAGTGCCTCTGTTACAGTTGTGAACAAATGTCTGCATGTAGATTATTGAAGCACATGTGTAAATGTGGTCTAGTGGTCTAGGAGGGAGGAGTGGTCTAGTGGTTAGGACAAGGTACTTCAGGCAGGAGGGCTGGGGGTTCAAGTCCCACCTGGGGACAGCAATCTCAGGCCAGAGGGACTGGGATTTCTAGTCCTATAGACACTCCTTGTGGTCTTGGGCAAGCCACTTAACCCTCCATTACCCATGTTCCCTGTAAGTATTAACATATGTGTGTCATATCCCCTCATGTTAAATGTATCCCCCAATTGATCACTTTGACCCAGTGAAAAGCAGAATATAAATACAGCTAAATGAATATATTTTATAATCATACATCCTTTTACATCTAACACAATTGTATGAGTCATTCTATGTGCACATATGCATGAAGATTACTTTATGAAATTACCTCCTACATATCTTCTATTATACAAATCAGAGACAGAATAACTACAGAATAACACTGGAAAATTTGAGGAAAGACCAATATAGAAAGAAATGATATTACGATAAACAAGCTGGAAAAAGAGAATTTGGTCCTAAGGAGAAAGTACTCATATTAACCCATCTTCCTGAAAGAAGCTCTGAACTAAATGGAAAGTATCTTTTGAAACAGAGTGGAAATTAGGTCCAGTGACATGAGAGAGATCAGGGGAAAGGAAAACTCCAACTGTATATGATGGGCATTGTGGACTGGTAAATGAAGAGACCGATCTAGACAGAGGTCAGAGGCAGGAAAAAAAGCCTAAGAATCTGTTAGTGCTGGGAAAACGCTGAAACAGAAAGAATGGAGAATGTAATATGCGATTTTAAAGATGTGGTTTGTTCAGTCCAATGAAAGAGTAATATAGGATTTTATAGAACTGAGAATGCACCACATAAGATATAGTGAAAAACAGTAACGCCATGTTGTTAAGATGGCACAGGGCATTGAAGGAGTATGATTCTACAACAGTGCACAAAGCAGGCAACGACCTTATTAATGCTGATTTATCCAGGAATATAAATAAATAAAGGATGAAAGGACCCTTAGAAAATGGGGGCAGGTATCTGATGGCATAGACGTACAATCTAGAGAGTAAGAGAACGAGGTGGAAAGAACCTTCCAGTAAGACACCGGATAAAGAGAAAAGAGATATTTGAAATAGTAGAGAACTAAACTCCCAAAACATAAGGGGATAGGGATTCAGCTTAAAGTAAGAAGAAAAGAGAAGGAGGCAAGAGACTAACACAAAGCAGCTAAGTGTTACTTTAGTGAGGGGGAGAGCTTCTTCCAGTCCTGAGGGGATCCACTAACTGAAGCTGAGTTGAAGAGCCCGTAACTTTCAGCTAGAAAATGAAGTAAAGGCATTCGAAGAACCTGTTGTGCAATAATCTGATAAAGCCTGAGAACAGGAGAAAGAGGGCTGTGTTATAGCAGGGATGGCTAACAGTAAGGAAATTATATCTGATGAAGGGGGTACAACAATGTATCAGTCTAATAAAAAGATATCACTTCTGTATTTCTGTTCATCTTTTATTTCCATGCATTCAAGGAAGACCCACAGATAAAATGGTCTGCAAGAAGACTGTTTTCTCTTTCATGTCCTCCTTTTTTTCACAAATATCCATGGGGGGGGGGGGAGGTAATTTGATAAGGAGCCACCTATCTTTAGGCACTAGCAACGTGTGCAAATGTTGGCACGTTATTCTCATGTAAGTGGCCATTTATAGATATGAATGACCTCTTACAAAATATGATTAACATAACAGTATGAAATTTGTTTGCATAGCGCATACTTTAACTGTGGGCGTGCTCATGGATGGAGTTTGGGTAGAGTGGGGGTGGTGCAAGTAAATACGATAATTTGTGCACATTGTTGCAAAAAGCAGCAGCAGTCATTTACATCAGCTCTGCATACTTGACTTTATAAAATAGGCCTAAAATAGGCTTGTGAAAATGGCCATTTACTAGGTGCAACTTTATAAAATTACCTTCTTGGTCCATAAAATCACAGAATAGAGCCGATGAGGGTAATTTTATAACTAGGCACCTACTTTTCTTTATAAAATACCAGTGTAAGTGGCTGGAAACGTGCCTTAATTTAAGGAGTGATCATTTATACCAGCTCTGCATTTTGCAAGTATGTACCTCAGTTCTAGTATTTGTATAATGTATCTGCATTCCTGCATGATCTACCTATGCTGCACCCACGCATCACTCCTGTGCATACCCATAGGGAACATACGTGCTATGAAATGAACACAAGTACTTTTATGTTGGATGTGATTTTTTTTTTTAAGTACCATCAAGTCAGTGCTGACTCCTGACGACCCAGCAGCCCTTGGCAAAGTTTGACTGGAAGTAGATTGCCAGGTCTTTTCTTCCGAGGCAATGGGGGATAAAGTGACTTGCCCAAGGTCACAAGAAGTGCCAGTGGGAATCAAACCCAGATCCTCTGTGATTTTATAAAAGGACATTTATGTGCGTAAACTACCATTTATGTAAATAAATTTATTTATTTATATTCTCTTATATACCGTGCTATTCTGCATCAGTGTGGTTTACATTGAACAAACTGAAATTACATTGAACAGGGCATTATAACTTGGAAATAACTATTTTACAGGGAACATGGGCTATGGAGGGTTAAGTGGCTTGCCCAAGACCACAAGGAGCACCTGTGGGACTAGAAACCCCAGCCCTTCCGGTCCAAGGTTGCTGTCCTCTAGTGGGATTTGAACCCCTGACCTTCCGGCCTGAAGTACCTTGCCCCAACCACTAGGCCACTCCTACTTTGACATATAAAAACAGGCGTTCCCTTTTAAAATCATCTCCTATGTGATTAAAGGACTAAGGGATACATTTGTCTGAGGCTTAAATTCAGCACCACAGGGCACATGGGACCAAACGATTTTGTTGCTACACTCTCCATGCAGGATAACATTGGAAACAGTTACAGGGCATAGCTGAAGCATAACTTAACATAAGTATCTGGGCGGTGATGAAACTGGTGAGAAGTGTACCAAACAAGAGTTACTAGGCAATTATACACCATGCTTATTTTTGGCAAATCTTATCCATTCAGTTATAAACTGGCATGATACTTCAGAGATTGTTTCTTTTTCATTTAAATACATATAAGATTTTTACCACCACATGAACATTAAAAACATGGACATTACAGACTGCATTTTCCAAAATATACAGCTCTGAAGTTATGTGTCTAGAATTAGATTGGAGTGGGCTTTCAAAGAGGACTATACATCTAGCTATGGTTCATTTGGATGAATATGCTTTGATATTTTTAAAAGAGACGTCCTATTTCAAAGTGGAAGATGTTCATGTATTAAAAGGGGCAATAATCTCACCGCCCATATCAGTGCAAACCTGTGGGGTTTGCACTGCTAATTAAAGCAACACTAGACATGTAGATTTGCTTTGATTATTGCAACGAGGAATGCTGCAGAGATTTGCACCAACTTTGTCATTAGATACATCTTTTCTGGGCAAAACAACGCACAATTTTGAAAATTCCCAAACCACACAAGTTGTTGCCTCACCCCAAATAACCCATCCTCCAGTACTGCATCTGCAGTATTTATTTATCTGTTTATTTATTTATGTATTTAAAATCATCTTATAGTCACCTATACATTCTAAGTATGAGAGTAATAATGCATGTGTACTTTACCTACATACAGAAGGAGCAATTAAAAATTACAAAACATTTCTGCTAGTAAAATGTTTTACCACAGAAATGGCCTTGAAAATTGCCTTGTGAACATATGTATTAATGCCCACTAATTAACATATTTTATGTGACTTTAAGGCAGCTTGGAGGAGTAGCCTAGTGGTTAGAACCCTGGCTTAATAACCAAGCAACCAGGGTTTGATTCCCACTAGCACTCTTTATGGCCTTGGGCAAGTCACTTAACCTTCCATTGCCCTTGAAGAAAGGCCTGGCAATCTACTTCCTGTCACACTGCCAAGGAAAACCAGGAGCTTCTGGGTGGCCAGGAATCAGAATTGACTCAAAAGCACACTTTGCATGTGACTTCAAAAAATGCATTTTCAAACATGTAAAGAAGGGATGTGCATGAGAACATTTTAATTTCTGTCATTTCACTTACTTGATTCTTTCATTTTGGTTTTTGTTTGTTTCCATTGAAGTACATGAAAGAAACAGTTCTTCCTATTTTTGGCTCTAACACTGGCGTTTTCCGTCTGTGTTTTATGAACTATGCAGGCAGGCATCAGCAGCAGCGGCAACCGTCTCCCTATAGCACCAGGTGGCCAAAAGTGGCATAGCCGGTAGCATGAACACTCATGGCACCATGAAAGGGACAAAATGACCAGTGGCAGGACTAATAGCACTCCTTATGGCCATGGGCAAGTCACTTAACCCTCCATTGCCTCAGAAAAATCCAAGTAATCAATGTCCCTGTTTAATGTACATTGCCAAGTTTAAGTTATAATGTAAACTGCTTTGACTGAAATGATAAAGCAGTATAAAAAAAACAAATCAATAAAATAAAATAAAATTGTGAGAGGGGCAAAGTGGCTTAACATAGATAAGGATGCCCCAGAGCAAGGAGAAAGCAGTAGAGCATTTGAACATTGGCAAATGCGTCTCCCAGTGCAGCAGGAGGTAGAAAGTATATGAACAGAAGCAACGATGCTCCACAATGCCAGAGAAGCAAAGGAGTGTGAAAGTGGAGTCAACACTTTAAGTACCATAAGAGGGGCAAAGCAGTCATCAGAATGCTATGAAGATGGTGAGAAAGGGGCAACAAGGCTAGGCATGTGCAGGGCCCAAAAACAATTTTAGCCAAAAAAATGAACCACTTCTTAAACATTTAACATAGAAACATAGAAACATAGAAACATGATGACAGAAAAAGACCACATGGCCTATCTAGTCTGTCCTTCCATAACAACAACTACAACAGTCCACTTTTTACCTTTAGAGATCCTCTGTGTTGGTCCCATGCTTTTTTGAATTCAGTTACTGTCCTCATCTCTACCACCTCCACTGGGAGACTATTCCATGGATCCACTACTCTTTCTGTAAAGAAATATTTCCGCATATCACTCCTGAATCTATCTTCCTTCACCCTCATCCCATTTAAATTGTAATTGCATGCCTTCTATGCACAGTACAGCTTTTTTGCATGTACAAATTGATTTTGCCTGTATTAATTCATGGGTCTGAGTGCACACAAGCAATTTGTGCATGTTATTCATTTTAGGCACTCAAACGAATGTCCAAGCAAACCCAAATTGTGCATGCCTAAAAGGATACTGGACTTGATGGACCTTGGTCTGACCTAGTATGCCAGTTCTTATGTATGTTCTTATGTAAAGCAGAAAGTCAAGCTTACAACTTAAAGCTTGCAGTGTCAGCTAGAAAGGAGTATTTGTTGTAACGTATTTGGTTCATTAAAGCACATTGGTGTAAATTCCACCCAAGCATCCTGTGAAGTGCAGGAGAAGATCCCAGCCAAGAAGGGGGCCCCACATAACCCAGTGACCATGCACTGCGGTGGCAAAGGCAGAGCATGGCATACATCATTTATTTTAAAATAATTCTGTTGCATGACCTCCCTCCGCCTCTCTCTATTAAACGTATTGTTTCCTGGCAGCCAGAGAAGCACCTCCCGCTGCTGGGCCAAAGTCCTGAAAAAAGAGCTGTGTGATATCATTCTTCTATCTATACACCAGAGCATATTGCTGGCATTTACTGTAGTCAGCAGATTATAATTACCCCCAGATCCTGCTTTTCTTTCATTCACATAATAACTTAACCGTCTATCTGTATCACTCCCTTGTTCTTTTGCAGTTTAAATGCATAACTCTGCAATTTTTAGTTGCCATACCCTAAATTGTATCTCAACGTTCCTAGATCCCCCTCATGTTTCCATATATTGTGGGGTATATACCCTGTTGTAGATTTTGGTATCATCTACAAAAAGGCAAACTTTCCTAACAGCCCTTCCTCAATGTAATGATCCTTAGAGGAAACCACTGTTATTGTCCCTTTCCTCGGTGCAAAATCCATTGACCACTACTCTTTCCCTCTTCCACTTCACCAGTTTCAAACCTAATTAATCAATTTTGGGCCCATACTAAGGGTGTTTAGTTCATGTATTAGTCACCTCTGTGGAACCTTATCAAAGTCCTAGCTAAAATCTAATTATATCACATTTAGCGTTCTCCATAAATTTAACTATCTGGTCAGTCAAACAAAGAAATTGATCAGATTTGACAAAAAAGACCTACCTCTGGTAAAAACATACTGCCACGGATCCTATAATCCACTGGATTCCAGAAACTGCACTATCTTATGTTTTAACAGGGACCCTATTAACCTACTGCTTAGCTACTAAGTCAAACTTCATCCACACCATACACAACATGGTGCACAGTTCACTGACCCAAGGAAACATGCCGAACCAGCTAACGCTCACCACTATAAGACCAATCCCGAAGAAATCCCCACTCGATAAGAACAATCCTGCAGCATACAGACAGATCTCAAGCATACTTCTACTGGCAAACATTATTGAGAAGGCAGTACAGCATCAGCTACAAGACACATTGACAACCACGCACCACTAGACATCAACCAACATGGTTTCTGCCCCAACCACGGAGTTGAAAAACTCCTGTTATACCTCTTCAACAACATACTCCACCTCATAGACAACTGCAAGAACGGAATACTAATGATCTTCATCGACATTTCATCAGCGTTTGACACAGTGGATCACAGAACTCTACTGGAAAGACTACAGAACATTGGGCTACATGGATCCACCCTGAAGTGGTTCCACTCATACCTAACAGACAGACAGATACAGGTCAAGGTCGGCCCCAACACATCCTGACCCATAAAGGTCCTGCAAGGCGTACCACAAGGATCCGCCTTTTCAGCGCTATTATGTAACCTCTACATTCAGCCAATATGTGACATCATGAAAGAACACAATATTCAATACACAATTTACGCGGATGACATCATGATATACACACCAATCACACTCGACAACCCAGACTACTCCAAAATAACAAACTGCCTCATGCACATGACCAGCTGGTTTCAAGACAACAACCTGACCATAAACTACAAAAAGACTGAGGCACTAATCATCACCCGAAATGCCGACTTCGTCCCTCCACTCAACATAAAGGTAAACAACACAACCATACCCATAAAACCAGAAGTAAAATACCTCGGAGTGACTCTAGACAAAGAACTGAATCTACAATCACGCATAAGCAGAACCACCAAAAACACATACCACAGGATGAAACTAATCTGACGCCTCAAACCCCTCCTCTCCCCGGAGCACTTCCGCACAGTCTGCCAGGCACTAATAACCCCAATACTAGACTTCTGCAACCCAATCTATCTCGGTCTCACAAAACAGACACTCAGACCTCTGCAACTGGCACAAAACACAGTGGCACGCATAATATCTGGCACAGCAAGACAAGAACACATCACACCCATTCTAAAAGATCTACACTGGCTCCCAATCAGCTCACGCATCAAATATAAGACAGTCATAAACATATTCAAAATCAAACAACAGTCATCAACTCTCAGCTTACAACCACTCATACAATCTGAGAGAAGCACATGACTGAGGAGGAGGGGCATTTCCAACCGTGTTAACACACCAAAGGACTTCACCAAGGTCCGCAAGGACACCGCGGACCGAGCCCTTTCTCTGGCTGCACCAGCAATTTGGAACGCCCTCCCAGATGACCTACGAGTAACAACAGACATCATGGACTTTCGGAATCAGCTTAAGACAACATTCTTCATCGAATATTGAGGCTGCGGTTTCGATCGGAGCTACACGTTACGTTTTTAGCATCGGCTTGGATTTTTTATGCTGTTTTTGAGTTGCTTTTGGAAGCCAACATTACTGCTTCGGCAGTTAAGCAACACCATACAGTTAAGAGGTTTGATTCTTCTTTGCCTGTTCCTTTCACACAAGCTTTATTCTGCATACCCCCTGAAGAAGGCGAAACGCGATGGGGTTTGGTTTAATAAACAGCGTTTTATCATCCTTGACGACTCGTCTCTTGCTCTTTGTGCATCCCTTGTTTCTGCAAGAGCGCTGCTCTTCGTTGTGTTTGTTTCTGCCTGTAACTGATGTCACTGCACTTTCAATGCGGTCAACACATGAGTATCCAGTGGGATGTACCAGGCAGGGGGGGAGCAGCATGTCTTGGGGCAGGAGGTGCTGCGCCACATTGTCAGGTATATTTGGGGGGATGGGGTGGCGAGTGATGGGCCTACTGTGCACAGCATTAGGTGTGCCCTGTGAGTGTAACCTGGGGAGTGGGCACAGAGCTACATGCATCCAGGGGGGTTGTGCAGGAACCTGCATCGTGACTGGGGCCTGTCATAGTGTGTGTGAGCGATATGTGTGCAATGGAGGGTGTATGTCTGCACGGGTAGGTGTTAGTGCAGGTGTGCCTGTCAGCCAGACGTGTGTGGGGACTGCTGCATTTGTCCGTGCTGTGGGGTGTGGATGGACATCTATCCAGGCACTTGGGGTGGGATGTGGTGGCAGATGGGGGGGAGGCAATGTGTGTGGAACGTACATGGGGATGTGATCCCTTCCTATATGGTTGCTGCCCACCGACTGTTGCTGGCCATGGTAGTGGGTCAGATAGGTTGTCCAGTGTTTGATGTGCCTGTCCCTCTGATTTGGCTGTACTGGGGGCCATCATACCAGGTATGTGTGCGGTGTGATACGGGTGTCTGTTTGGCAGGTGTCTGCACACTGTCATGTGTCTGCAGTTACGTGTGTGATGGATACATCCCCTGTTGGTGGTCCAGCATATCCATGTATTCAGGGCCAGAACATCCATCTGGCAGGACTGTTCTCTGCACAGGGCACTGCCTATCATGTGTCCACGCACAGACAACGTCCTTATCTGCTTATCCACAGGATGGCTGGCCTCACAGGGGTCCGGGGATAGCCCAGCTCCCTCAAACAGCTGCAGCGGTGGAGGGGGCTCTTCACCTGCCCCTGTGGCAGCTGTGTGGGGGAGCAGGACCCTCGCCAGCTCCCTGTTGGCTGGCCACAGCCATCGTCTGGGGGGTGTGGGGGCGTTGCTGTGCATGAGGTTGCAGTGTGGGTGGGGTCCTGGGAATGGGTATGTACCACTGCGGTGGCTGTATGAGAGCTGACCCCAGGTGGTATTGTTGTTGGGGTACCTGCATTTGTTGGAGGGATCATTGGGGCCAAACAATCTTCCCAAAATTTGGATTTATGGCAATTTATGGCAACCAAGTCAAGATCTCCAAACTCCCGAAATAGTACCCAACGTTGTGTTTGAAGAAGGGCCAGGAGTTTCTTTGGCTTGAAACAAAACGTTGGGTACTATTTCGGGAGTTTGGAGATCTCGACTTGGTTGCCATAAATCCAAATTTTGGGAAGATTGTTTGGCTATACCTTTGGCTGTTTAGCTGCTGAAAGAAGATATCGTCTTCACATAGAAAAGAAAAACTAATGTGAACTCAGCTAAGTGATCTTTCCGTTTGATGATTGTTTGTGATGGAAGTGCACACAATTTATACCGGTTGGTGTTGAGGGGTTTATATCCCCTCAAATACCTGAAGTTAGGGTTGCATCCCTAGACAAAAGAAAAAAAGGAACATCACACCACGAGAAGGAATAGTTCCTTCATGGTGTAAGTTCCGACAAAAAATAGTTTTGTTGATGTGTTTCCCTTAATGAATGATTGTAAATGTGGGAGAATAAGGGGGTTGCTGTTTGAAGGATAGTGAATTTAAACCAATTTTCAATTTGTGCTGGCAGCCACTGTAGGTCTGAGCCAGACAGCAATGTCGAAAGTGCATCACCCAGTTTCTAAGTGCTTTCCTGATGTGTGCTTCAGATTATATTGCATTCCCTCACACAGTTCAGCAGAGGCAACAGACAGTGCTTCAATGTCATGAGGTGGCTGGGATCCCTTCCGTGCTGGGGCTGAATGCTTATACGCACGTGACCCTGAGGCCCCCTCGACAGAGGGAGGCCACATTCTGCAACCGAAAAGCATTCCACTCTTTCAATGTGCAAGTTGTGTGCAATGCACTGTTGTTGCAATATTCCCTGGATCATGCTACAATGTATATATCCTTTCCCATTCCGGGATTTATGCAAGCTTTGAGAGCAATGAAATCTCTGGCAGCTAGCTACTAGGTAAGCTGACACAGATGTCTCCCCTCCCATACCCACACAGGCCTGATCAGGGGAGCATTGCCATAAAGCAACTTGTGAGAAGGCAGGCAATGTTGCCCCACAAATAGCAGATGTGTACAGACTGAAATAAGCCAAGGCAGAGAGTGGACATTGTATAGGGAGCTGCTGTGAGAAATGTTAGTACCCAGTTCCTGGGCAACTGCCTCTACTTGCACTTAAGGTGCTCAATGTCTCTGTTCTTTTGCTATATGGTATTGACCTTGAGGCAGGTGACAAGCTTTTTGTAGGCACCCACTTGTGTGCCCTCATTGCCAGGATCTCCAGTAACATGAGGTTTAGTTTCCCCTCAGTGAAATTGTACTTTCTTGTGGGAACCTTTGGAGCCATTTCCCATTGAGAACACAGGCTTAGGAGATGCACTTTTGAACTGGAGAGGTGTGGCCCTCAGAGGCTATCTGCCAAGCATTCAGGCAAATCCATGTCTCTCCAATTCTCAAACTCTTCCATTGGTTGCCCATCAATTCAAGAATGAAATACAAGGTCCTCACAATAATCCACAAAGCCCTCAACAACCTTTCTTCTGAACACCATTGATCCTTGACCAATCCCCCTATGACCAACAGGCCGAGTAGGAACAGCACTCAAAACCTTCTCAACCTCTCCACCAAGATCCAAAAGAGCAAACAATGCACAAACCTTAAAGCCTTTACGCTGTATGCTTCCACCCTATGGAATTCTCTATCCCCCACATTAAGAAACATCAGCTCAACCACAAACTTCCAAAAGAACATAAAAAACTTCCTCTTTGAAAAACACTTTGGCATTGACCCCCAGAAGAGCAATATACATCAAGAGCTTTCACAGTCACATAGAATTTCCCCACCCGCCCTGAACCTACCCCTTTGATACACTAGCTCTCCCCTTCTCTGTCCCCCCTCCCGTTTATGTAAATAATTCCAATACTCGTGCATGAATATAACTCCTTATGTTTGTTGCAACATGTTACTCTAGTTTTCAGGTTCTTAATATTTCAACAGTTCATTGTATCTTTCTGGTTCGTTGGATTTACCTAGTTTTATTTAAACTATTTTGACTTGTATTCTCCATTTCACTGTATCTTTCTAATTCTCCAGTTCATTGTACTCATCTAGTTTTCTGAAAACCATTTTGGATGGTAGAAAAATGGTATAACAAAACTTGTTAAATAAATAAATAAAATAAATATCCCATTCCCCTTCTCACATTGAACTTCTATTCATAAAGATTCTATACTGCATTCTGTGTCCTGTAAAACATTTAATCAGTTTGATTTTATGCCCTCTTTAATATATAGTTCTTCCTGTCCACCAATTTGATCTACCTTATCATTGTGGCATAATTTGTAACATGATATTGTAGTAGCGAAGTGCACGCAATGAATACACCAGGAGTCTATTTACTAGAATTCAAACCTGTTTATTTTGTGCACAGGCTCAGACACCTGTCAAATGTCACTTTCAAAATGGTCTGAGCAATAGCGTTCAATAAAACAACAGCATTTATAGTTTTCCTCATCAGTTCTATACAGGCAAACTCCTCATTGGTCCCGGTGGCCCTCTCACCCCCCCCCCATCCATTTCTGACCGGGCCCACACCGCATCTCCCCCCGCTCTGAGGCCTTCCTAGCCATGGCTCTATATCTAGACATAACATTCTGCCTTGCTTTTTGCTTACAAGGTCACTCGCAGCACAGACACTGTGTGAAAAGCTGAATTCTGAAATACATCTGTGGATAATATAACAAACTCAATGGAAAAGATTTACATTCTTATCAGCAAAAGCAGCTTGAAGCAGAATTCTATTTTCTCTGGCTTTTAGCTCTGCTCAGTTATAATATTCTGAAGTGGGGATTGGGGACTCAGGCCTAACCTACAGGCTTCATAACATACATTTACAGGCTATGCTAGGCCATAGCCTATCACAATATCACAATGTCCCATTGGTTAATCTCTTTCCATCAGATCTCTGAGATGCCAATTATTCCTCTACCTCATTACTACTATGTCTCTGTAGATCTCCTCTATAAACCTTAATTCTTCCAGGTCTACTACTCTAGCCTCTAGAGATTGGGCTCATTCTCTGAGAGCCAGGAACTCTTTGCATCTACTGCACATATATAACCTCTCACCAACTGGTAGATAATGTGGCACTCGGTGCACATTAGATAGCCCCCTTTTCACTGCTAGATGTCTGACTACATTCTAATATTGCTGTATTGTTAGCTATTTAAAGTTGCTAAGGAAATCTGAATGATCCATGCATCATTGGTCTGGTGAAGTATGTAATATCAGGAGATTTGAAGAGATATCAGCAATGAAAAATAGAAATGTTTAGGCTCCCTTGGATACTTTCTGTGCTTAAAGTTTAGTGGAAATTAATATGAGGTGGTGTTTCCTTGTATTTCTACTTTAATTTGTTTGGATTTTTGCTCAGCTTGTTGTGTTGGTTAAAGAATGTGGTTTGATTTTTTTTTTTTTGCATTGCATTGCACTCTGAGACTATTAAAAAGACAGAACAAAAAGTTGTTAAGGGAGTAGGGGATGTTTAATCTAATATAAAAGCCTTCAAATTTATTTGAGGCATTTTATGTTGATTAGTCAATGACTTGCAAGGGGTGTACAATTAATTTTTCTATTAGGTGAGGCTTACTCCCTTTTTGATTTAAATCCAGAATTAACTGTCTTTTTGGGAATAGTCTATAAATCAAAGAATGTGATTGGGGTGGACAGGAGTTGGGGAGGGAGGGAACAAACACACAAGGATTTTAAAATCCTCTAGAGGATATTCAGTATACTAAGGCACAATGAGTTTGCAATGCAACCACAATTCCTCTCCCTCTACATGCTTTAAGTCAAAATTTCCCTAGCATCCCAATGAGAAGCAGAAACAGCTTCAGCTCAGTCCCTCACAGTTAATCCCCTGTTTTATCTAAATATCTTATTGTGAAAAATTCCCCTCTTGTCCTCTTAATTGTGATAGCAGACTATAAATTAAGGAATTTGCTTGGGGGCGGGGGGAAGAAAAGATACTTAAGGACCCTACAACTATTTATTTTAAGGCAATTTAAACAAGGCAATAGCTAACTATTGCTTTTAAGGAAATTATAAAATTAAATTCAGCAGTGAGACCACAATGTGCCTTCTCTCCTAAGCTTTAAGTCACCAAATTTCTCAGCAAAGCAATACTCACTTGCCAGCAGATACAGCATTGATTCTCAGTACTCCCTTAGGTTAAAGGGAGCATCTATATTCCGTTCCCTCTTTCCAGATTAACTTGCAGCACCTTCCCTTTACCAAAAGCCCTGCAGATCTTTTGCTTTAATATTATCTTTTATATGTAGCACCTGTCTTCTAACCTTTCTTCCTACCCTGTGCTTTCCAAATCACCTGGTATAGCTATATTCAAATCATAGTTCTCCATGTGTCATGTCTCTGACACTGTAGTACATAAGAATATAAGAAGTGCCATTGGTCCTGGGACTAGTACTGTTCAATATATTTGTGATCGCTATTGCTGAAGGACTGAATGGAAAAGTCTGACTTTTTGCAGATGACACGAAAATTTGCAACAGAATCGACTCCCCTGAGGGAGTGGATAACAAGAGGAAAGATCTACACAAGCTGGAAGAATGGTCTAATGCAGAGGTTCCCAACTCCAGTCCTGGAGGGCCAAACACCATTCAGGTTTTCAGGCTGTCCCTAATGAATATGCATGAGATGCATTTGAATACAATGGGGGCAGTGCATGCAAATGGATCCCATGCATATTTATTAGGGACAGCCTGAAAACCTGAATGGTGTTTGGCCCTCCAGGACTGGAGTTGGGAACCTCTGGTCTAATGCTTGACAGCTAAGGATTAAACTGAAGAAGTGCAGTGTCATGCACTTGGGATATAAAAATCCAACTAAATTGTATGTGATAGGGGGCGAGAGGTCAGGTCTGGCTTGTCCATTGAGCAAGAATGTTGTTTGCACAGGGCCCCGCGTTTCAGGGGGCCCTGTGCAAAGAACATTCTGCCCATCAGCCCAGGGAAACTTAAAAAAAAAAAACAGCTTGCTGCTGCTGCTGCTGCTGCTGCCGCTGCTGCCATGGCAGAGGCAGAATCAAGTGTCTCCCGCGGAGCCTCCCCCCCCCCCCCGCCTGCCCGGCAGAGCCCTCTCCGCTGCCGGAGAGCCCTCCCTTGATCAATCTCCTCGGCGCGGCTTTCAGAGCCGCGAAGGGAGAGTTTCCTTCTTGCGGCTCTGTTAAGCCCGCTGGGGCTGACGAGAACAGGCATTTCCTGTTTCCCATCAGCCCCAGCAGGCTTAACAGTGCCGTGAGAGGGAAACTCTCCCTTCGCGGTTCTGAAAGCCATGCCGAGGAGAGTGATCGAGAAAGGGCTCTGCCAGGCAGGTGTGGGCCTCGCGGGAGACACTTGGTTCTGCCGCTGCCACGGTGGCAGCGGCAGCAGCAAGCTGTTTTTTTCTTTTAAAGTTTTCCTGGGCTGATGGAGGGGAGGGGGTTAGGATTTATAATAGGCTATGAAGGGGTCTAGGACTAGAAATGGGCTGATGGGAGGGTTAGGAATGGTAATGGGCTATGGAGGGGCTAGGACTGGAAATGGGCTGATGGGGGGATTAAGACTGGTAATGGGCTATTGGGGTCGGACTGGAAATGGGCTGATGGGGGGGTTAGGACTGGTAATGGGCTATGGGGTGGGGCTAGGACTGGAAATGGGCTGATGGGGGGTTATGACAGGTAATTGGCAATTGGGGGGCGAGGTCTGGAAATGGCTGATGGAGGGTTAGGACTGGTAATAGGCTATGGTGGGGGCTAGGACTGGAAATGGGATGATGGGGGGTTAGGACTGGTAATGGGCTATGGGGAGGCTAAGACTGAAAATGGGGTGATGGAGGGTTAGGAATGGAAGTGGGCTGATGGGGGGCTTAGGACTAGTAATGGGCTATGGGGGGGCTAGGACTGGTAATGGCCTTGGGGATTGCTAGGACTGGAAATGGGCTGAGTGTAAGGGGTGACTTGAACTGCAAATAGCTGATGGGGATGGGGGCTTGGAATGGAAATGGGCTGAGTGGAAGGGGGGCTTCAACTGCAAATAGCTGATGGGGACGGGGGCTTGGAATGGAAATTGGCTGTGAGGGGAGGGAGCTAGGACTGGAAATGGGCTGAGTAGGGGGAGCTAGGACATGAAATGGGCTGATGGAGGTGCTAGGATAGGACTGGAAATGGGCTGTTGGGGGTGCTAAGATTGGAAATGGGCTGAGGTGGGGGCTTGAATTGAAATGGACTCATGGAGGTGCTAGAACTGGAAGTAGGCTCATGGGGGGCTTGGATTGGAAATGGGCTGAGTGGAAGGGAGCTAGGATTTGACATGGGCTGATGGTGGGGCTAGGAAAGGAATAGAAATTGGCTGATGGGGGGCTGGGATTGGAACTGAGCTGATGGAGGGACTCGGATAGGACTGGAAATGGATGGGGGAGCTAGGATTGGAAATGGGCTAATGGTGGCGCTAGGATAGGACTGGAAAAGGGCTGATAGGGGGCTAGGACTGGAAGTGGGCTGATGCGGGGACTAGAAGGGAGTGGATGCTGGGTGGCGCTGGAACTAGAAGGGAGCTGATGTTGGGGGAGGATTAGAATGGGATGGGGCTGGGAGAATGAAATGGAGAGGGGAAAAATATTTTGTGTGGGAGGGAAGAAAAATCTACAATTGGCCGGGTATTGGGAGAGTAAGTGGGGATTGAGGATGGAGGGGTAAAATTTGAGTGGATGAAATAGGAATGAGGAAAGAGCAATAGGAGAAAGATTAGTATGTTAAAGCAGATGTAGAGAGAGAATGGAAAAAAAAACTAGAAGAGAGACGAAAGGACAAATGGACAGCAGATGATGGAGAGTTAGCAGAAGACATGAAGAAACCAGAAAAAGGTGGCTGGAGCAATTGCAACTGAAAAACAAATGCACAAAAGGTAGAAAAATATCTCTTTATTTTGAATTTATTAACTGGAATATGTCAGCTCTGGGAAATGTGCATCATTAACGTCTGCGCTTTATTTAGTACAAGAGGAAATTAATTTATAGTTTTATTTCTACAGTGTTGCACATTCCAAGTTTGGCTTTTGGGGTTCCCAGTTTAATTATTGTCTTCCTGTTTCTAAATTGTGAATCCTTGTTTGGTGACAGTCTTGTTCTGCATGTGTAACTGAGCTGAGGTATTCTGTCTATGTAATTCCTATTTGACATTACCACTTGTTCTCTTTCACCAGTATGTCATGTATTCTTTGAAATGTATTGTTTTAATATTTGCAGTGTTGCCTTTTGATAGGCAGAGTATGGTGCTTTGTGAGTCCTGGTAGTGCTGTTACGATATGGTGGGTTTGCTATGGGTTTGAAATGGGCAGTGTTTGTAGTACAGTAGTTCCTAATGTGCCCGGCGGTTGGAACTGGATTATAGTAATGTAGAAATCTTTGTCTTTCTTTATCCATACACCCATTAAGTGGCATGTTTACTAAAAGTTAGTGTATGGTAACATTATGCAAATATTTATGCAAATGAGACTCCTTATGCAAATGAGGCCCCGCACCCAGTCTCCGCACATGGCCCCGCACCACCCTTGGGCCACCCTTCCGAGAGGTTGATGTGCACAGACCAGGAGAAGGACTTTGGTGTGTTTATCTCTGAGGATCTCAAGGTGACGAAACAGTGTGACAAGGTAGTGGCCTAAAGCAGAATGATGCTGGGTTGCATATAGAGAAGAATTACCAGCAGAAATGAGGAGGTACTAATGTCACTGTACAAATCACTGGTGAAGCCTCACTTGGAATATTGTGTTCAGTTTTGGAGACCATATCTCGCAAAGGATATAAAAAGACGATTCAAAGGAAGGTGACCAAAATGATTTGGGGCCTGTGCCGAAAGACATATGAGCAGAGACTTGAAGACCTAAATATGCATACTCTAGAGGAGAGCAGGGACAGGGGAGATATGTTACAGACTTTAAATACCTAAAGGGTATTAATGAGCAAACAAACCTTTTTCAAAGACTGGGAAGCTGCAAAACTAGAGGACATAACACAAAGCTTCAAGGGGGTAAACTGAAAGGCAACATCAACAAATACTGTTTCAGTGAAAGTGTGGTGGATGCTTGGAATGCCCTCCCGATGACAGTGATGGGGGCAAATACAGTGACAGAATTCAAAATGGCATGGGACAGATACAGTGGATCCCTTTATAGCAACAGGATAAAATCAAAATAACCTTAATTGTCTCAGCTATCTCAATAAAGGCATAGGGAGGGGTGACCTGCATGGAGAGGTAGGTACACCCCTAAACAAAAGCATGGGGAGGGATGACTTGCACAGAGCGGCAGGTGCATATAGTCTTGCCACTTTGCTGGGCAGACTAGATGGACCATGATGGTCTTTATCTGCCTAGGAGAAGTCTAGTGGTGGGGCAAGTTGTATTGAGCCAGAGGGTTTGGGGTTGACATCCTACTGGAGGACAGTAATCCCAAGTAGGAGGGAGTGGGGTTTCTAGTCCCACAGGCACTCCTTGTGGCCTTGGGCAAGACACTTAACCCTCTGCTGTCTCAGGTACACAACATAGATTGTGAGTCCTTTGGAGACAAGGGAAATATATACCACTTTGACACAGTGTTGTTGTTGTTGTTGTTGTTGTTAAGTGCCGTCAAGTCGGAGTCGACTCATGGTGACCCTTTGGATAGCTATCCTAAATTGTGTTCAGTCTTCAGTCAGGCGGCTCATTGTTGACAGACTGGTATTCGTAGCTGCTGTTATTGTATCGATCCATCTCATTGCTGGCCTTCCTCTTTTGCATTGAACTTCTATCTTGCCAAGCATGATGCCTTTCTCTAATGATCTCTCTCTTCGCATGATGTGTCCAAAGTATGAAAGCTGAAGTCTTGTCATCTGAGTTTCTAAAGAAAGCTTAGGTTTTATTTCCTCTAGTACTGAATGGTTTGTTCTTCGGGCAGTCCATGGTATACACAGTATTCGCCGCTAGCACCATAATTCAAAGGCATCAATTTTCTTCCTATTTTTTTCTATCTTTCTATCTTTTTCACTGTCCAGCTTTCACATCCATATAATGTTATTGAAAATACCATGGCCTGAACAAGTCCAATCTTTGTATGGAGAGAGACATCTCTGCTCTTGAGAATCTTATCTAGGTCTTTCATAGCCATTCTGCCAAGAGCAATGTGTCGTCTGATTTCTTGACTGCTTGTTGCTTCTTTATTGATAGTTGATCCAAGTTGGTTAAAGTTGTTTACGATTTCAATTTCTTCTCCTTCAACGATGAACCTGTTGATTATGCCAGTTGTTATGATCTTTGTCTTCTTTACAATAAGTTGCAGGCCCATTTTGAGACTATGTTCGTTGATTGTGAGAAGCAAATGTTTCAGATCATCTTCATTTTCAGCCAGTAATGTGGTATCATCAGCATAGCGAAGGTTGTTGATGAGTCTTCCACCAATCTTCACACCTCTGTTGTCTTCATACAATCCTGCTTCTGTGATGATTTGTTCTGCATATAAATTAAACAGGTAGGGGGAAAGTATGCAGCCTTGTCTTACACCTTTGCTTATTTTAAACCATTCTGTTTCTCCTTGTTCCGTTTGAACTGTTATTTCTTGAGCAATGTACAGATTGTGCAAGAGTACGATCAGGTGTTCTGGTATACCCATGCTTCTTAATGTGGCCCAGAGTTTCTCATGGTTTACACAGTCAAAAGCCTTGCTTTAGTCGATAAAACACAAATAGATATCCTTTTGGTATTCTTTAGTCTTTTCAAGGATCCATCTCACATCCGCAATGATGTCTCTCGTTCCTCGCCCTTTCCTGAACCCTGCTTGCACTTCAGGTAGTTCTTGTTCCAGGTATGGTTGTAGTCTCTTTTGAATAATCTTCAGTAGAATCTTGCTGGCATGTGGGATCAGAGTGATTGTGCGATAATTTCCACAAGCAGTTGGATCACCTTTCTTTAGTATTGGTATAAACACAGATCTTTTCCAGTCAGTTGGCCATGATGTTGTCTTCCATATTTCTTGGCAGAGCCTTGTAAGTACGGTAACAGCTGCATCAGATTGCTGTAATACTTCTATGGGAATGCTATCAATGCCTGGTGCTTTGTTCTTTGATAAGGTTTTCAATGCTGCTTCAACTTCTTCTTTCATCACCAATGGTTCCCGATCATAAGGTACAGGTTGAAACGGCTGTTGGTCCACTTGATCTTTATCATATAAAAACTCTGTATATTCTTTCCACCTTTTCGTGATCTTCTCAGCATCATTCAACATAGAACCATGAGCATCTTGTAACATTCCAATTCAAGGCTGGAACTTTTTCTTTAACTCTCATAGCTTTAAGAAAGCCGATCTTGTTCTTCCTCTAATAGTTTCTGCTTCTATTTCCTTGCATGTTTCATTGTAATACTTTTCCTTGTCCTGTCTTGTTGCACGTTGTAAATCTCTGTTGAATTCTGTGATTGTCTTTCTTTCTCCTCTGGCTTTAGCTTCTCTGCATTTCTGGGCAATTTTCAGAGTTTCTTCCGTCATCCATTTTGGCCGTTTTTTCTTTTTCACCTTTTGTAGAGACTTCTTGCTTTCTTCCAACACAAACTTCTTGATGTCATTCCATAACTCTTCTGGAGCTCTGTCATTTGTATCTAAAGCAGCAAATTGATTTTGCAGGCAGTCTTTCAATTCCAGTGGTATATTCTCAAGGTCATATTTTACTGCATTCATGAGTGATTTGCTCTTTTTCAACTTTAGCATGAGTTTGCATACTAGTAGTTGATGATCTGTACCACAGTCAGCTCCAGGTTTTGTCTTTGTTGATGTTATAGAGCTTTTCCATCGTTGACTTCCACAGATGTAGTCAATTTGATTTTTATACAATCTATTGGGTGAAGTAACCTGCTGATAACTATGGTTTTAGCAGGCCCTTTTACTTGGTGTTACCACTCCACCTTCCTGCCTAGACAACATTCACTACATTCATGTTCCTTGGAAACAGCTGCTGCAACCTTAGGGACTGACATGAGATGCTATAGGAGAGTCCCTGGCTAACAGGAGCAGGACACAAGGCCCAAATAAAATAGGCCACTCCAGCATGCTGCAATTGTATAGAATACCAAGTGATTAGGAACACACACTGTAGACAATACCTGTAGCACACTGGCAGTGCTTGCTCTGGGAACCAGATGATGTGTGCCCTTCCTCACATTCAGGGTGACTGCTGAAACAGGTCATTTGCACATATGGCAGCTATTATGTGCAGGAAGCAATATACCTAGATATTACAGAGCTGATGTGATGGATCGCTGCATTCTCCATATGGGCATCAGTTGCATATATCTGTTCAGATTGTACGATGCATCATGGGTAATGGAGGTGCTAACCAATACTGGCACCCAGAGCCCCAATTGCAGCCATACTGGTGACTGTGATCACTGGAGCATTGCCCAATACCTGCTTGTTTTCTATGATGGTGGTAGACATGTGACTGAGGAGGGCAGGATGGTCTGCGATGGACCGCATGGGTTATAAATGTGGTTTGAGTTAGGCGTATCTGCAGGTGTAGCTATCTTGCAGTGTACAGAAAGTCACAAGGGACTGCATGCCCTGCACATGTGCTGCCTCAGGGGTTAGTGCCGCACTGTGGTGCAGTGGACCTCGGCGTGCGACTGTTGTTTTGCATTGGAGGTACAGTGGAGGGATGGGCATTTTAACCTCACATGTGGCTTGGGCTTTGGACAAGAGATAGAAACATAGAAACATGACGACAGAAAAAGACCACAAGGCCCATCTAGTCTGTCCTTCCATAACAACAACTACAACAGTCCACTTTTTACCTTTAGAGATCCTCTGTGTTGGTCCCATGCTTTTTTGAATTCAGTTACTGTCCTCATCTCCACCACCTCCACTGGGAGACTATTCCACGGATCCACTACTCTTTCCGTAAAGAAATATTTCCGCATATCACTCCTGAATCTATCTCCCTTCACCCTCATCCCATGTCCCTTCGTAGCAGATCTTGCTTTCAATTGAAAGAGGCTCTCTCCCTGAACATTTATGCCACGGAGGTATTTAAACATCTCAATCATATCACCTCTATCCCGCCTTTCCTCTAAGGTGTACATATTAAGATCCTTAAGTCTGTCCTCATATGCTTTATAATGAAGCCCATTAATCATTTTAGTAGCAACCCTCTGCACCGACTCCATCCTGTTCACATCCTTTTGAAGGTGCGGTCTCCAGAATTGCACACCATACTCCAAATGAGGTCGCACCAAAGACTTATACAGAGGCATTATCACCTCCTTTTTTCTGCTAGCCATTCCTCTCCGTATGCACCCAAGCATCCTTCTAGCTTTTGCTGTCGCCTTTTCTACCTGTTTAGCTACTTTAAGATCATCAGACACAACCACGCCTAGGTCCCGCTCTTCTTTAGTGGACAAAAGTACTTCACCTCCTATACTGTATTGCTCCCTTGGATTGCTGCAGCCCAAATGCATGACCTTACATTTTTTAACATTAAATCCCAGCTGCCAAATTCTAGACCATTCTTCAAGCTTAGCTAGATCCCTCCTCATGTTATCTACACCTTCCTGGGTGTCTATTGCAGATTTTGGTATCATCCGCAAAGAGGCAAACCTTACCCGACAGCCCTTCCGCTATATCACTAACAAAGATGTTAAAAAGAATCGGACCAAGGACAGATCCCTGGGGTACACCACTGGTAACATCCTTCTCCTCAGAGTGAGCTCCATTTACTTGTACTCTTTGTCGCCTCCCACCCAACCAATTTCTAACCCAAGCAGTAACTTTAGGGTCCATCCCTAGGGTGCTCAGTTTGTTTATAAGTCGCCTGTGAGGAACAGTGTCAAAGGCTTTACTGAAATCTAAATACACCACATCTAGAGCTCTCCCTTGGTCCAACTCCCTGTTCACCCAGTCAAAGAAATCAATCAGATTTGTCTGACAAGACCTGCCTCTGGTGAATCCATGCTGCCTCGGTTCCTGTAATCCGCCGGACTCCAGAAACCTCACTATTTTCTCTTTCAGCAGTGTTTCCAATAATTCACTCACCACCGAAGTTAAACTAACCGGCCTGTAGTTTTCAACCACATCCTTACTTCCGCTTTTGTGTAAAGGCACCACATGAGCCTCTCTCCAGTCCTTTGGCACCACTCCCGACTCCAACGAGGCATTGAAAAGGTCAGTCAGTGGAACTGCTAGAACGTCCCCAAGTTCCCTCAGTATTCTAGGGTGTATCCCATACGGTCCCATCGCTTTGTCTACTTTAAGTTGAGCTAGTTTCTCACGAACACAGTCTTTTGAAAACTGTTCAAGATGTCCCTCGCTTCTGTTCCTATTTGTGGGTGTTTTCTGAGGTCCTGCTCCTGGTTTTCATCTGTGAACACAGAACAAAAATATTTGTTAAGCAATTCCGCTTTATCCTTATCAGCTTCTACATATTCCCCCCCTGCACCCTTGAGTCTGGCAATACCACTTTTGCCCTTCCTCTTCTCACTAATATATCTGAAAAATGTCTTATCCCCCCCCATTTTATTGCATTGGCTATTTCCTCCTCCTTTTGAATCTTTGCCTTCTTGACTACTTTGCTAGCTTCTCTAAGTTTTTCCAAATACAGATGCCTGTCTTCCTCTCTCTGTGATCTCTTGTATTTCATGAAGGCCTCCCTCTTTTTCTTCACTTTTTCAGCTACTTCCTTCGAAAACCATAGCGGTCTTCTGTTCCTTTTGCCTTTATTTACCATTTTAACAAAAAGGTTGGTTGCCTTTAAAATACCCCCTTTCAGTTTTGCCCACTGTTTTTCTACATCCCCCAGCTGTTCCCATCCCACTAACGACTCCCTGAGGTATTGGCCCATCTTCGCAAAGTTAGTCTTCCTAAAGTCTAAGGTCTTCACCTTGGAATGGATTCTAACAGCCCTAGTCCTAATACTGAACCACACCATCTGGTGATCACTGGATGCAAAATGATCTCCCACTACAACATCAGAAACACTTTCACCATTGGTAAGCACCAAGTCCAGTATGGCCCCTTCACGTGTGGGGTCTGTTACCAATTGCCTGAATAGTTCTCCCTGTAGAGAATCCAGGATCTCCTTACTTCTAGATGATACTGCAGCAGGAATGTGCCAATCAACATCTGGCATATTGAAATCTCCTAGCAGTAGCACTTCCCCTTTCCTAGCAATGCTGCGTATGTCTTCAATTAACTCTCTGTCCACCTCTTCCTCTTGTGAGGGAGGTCTGTATATCACACCAATGCAAATAGATTTCTCTTTCCCTCTTTCTAATTTAACCCACAATGCCTCCTCTCTCCCTTTTAAGCTCTGTAATTCCAAAGCTTTAATAGTAGTTTTTACATATAGTGCCACTCCTCCTCCCCTTCTTCCTACCCTGTCCTTTCTGAATAAAGTATAGCCAGGTATAGTTACATCCCAGTCATGGTTTTCTGTGAACCACGTTTCTGTAACTGCCACTAAATCCAAGTCAGCCACTCCCACCAAAGCTTCAACTTCAGGGATCTTATTTCCCATGCTACGGGCATTAATACACACTGCTTTCCATATATTACCCCTGTTACCATTTCCATAAAGGTATTTAATGTATCACCTACCTGGGGACTTTCACTTACCTGGGGGCTTTCTTCACCCATCCCCAACGAATCTAGTTTAAAGCCCTCTTCAGTAGATTAGCCAGTCTACTACCAAAGTTGCGTTGACCTTTCTTGGACAGATGGATGCCATCTCTGCTCTGCAACCCTTGAAACAGCATCCCATGGTCTAGGAAACCAAAACGCTCTCGAAGACACCATCCACGCAGCCATGCATTCATCTCCAGGATGCGAGCCTCTCTGCCTTGGCCTTTACCCTCAACAGGGAGGATTGAAGAGAACAGTAGTAAAGGCTGTTAGTGTAGCTGGGTTTAAAAAAGGTTTGGACAAGTTCCTGGAGGAAAGGTCCATAAACCATTATTAAGAAGGGACCCAGGATATCAATGCTTGAACCAGTACAAGCATTGTGGAACCTGTGTCCCTTGGGGAAACTGCTAGGTACGTATGACCTAGATTGGCCACTGTTGGAAACAGAATGCTGGGCTTGATGGACCTTGGTCTGACCCAGTATGGCATATCTTATGTTCTTATGTTCTTACCACCTGTGCACCTAGCTGCTTCACCCTCTGTCCCAGAGCCATGAAGTCACTTTTGATACGTTCCGAGGTATACCTGGCAGTATCATTTGTTCCAACATGGATTAGCAACATTGGGTAATAGTCAGTGGGCTTGATGAGTCTCGGCAAACTCTCCGTAACATCTTGGATCTTGGCACCAGGCAGACAGCATACCTCTCTGGACATCAAGTCTGGTCGGCATATGGACGCCTCAGTACCCCTCAGAAGAGGGTCTCCAACCACCACTACCCTTTGTTTCCTTCTGGTCACTGATTCCGCAACTATGGGGTACTTGAACTCTGGTTCTTCCCTTTCCAGGGATGCTTTCACCTCCTCCACTTCCAGGGCTGCATAATGGTTCTTCAATTCAAGGGCTGGAGAAGTTGGATTGGTATTCTGCGGTTGTGTGTCTGTTATGCAGCTACAGTACTGTGTCCAGTTCAGAATGTACTGCATGTGTGCAGTATGTACCGCATGTGTGCTGCTATAGGCAGGCCCTAGGTGTGGTTTACCACTGTCTCAGAATGTTCCAGCCATGTTGTTTCATGTCCTGGGTTTCGGCCATTGCAGGCAGAGACCTGTAATCTCGGATTCTAGGCATTGCTTAATGGTTAGGGCACTGCCTTAGTAAACAACAGACCAGTGTTTGAATCCCACTTATTTTTATTTATTTAACAAGTTTTTTATACTGCCTTATCATAAAATCAAAGTGATTTACATAAAACTCAACATATTACAGAGAACTCATAGTAAAAATTCAGGTAGGGGGGCATGCAGGATTTGCCCAGAGGCATAACTTACTGTATATAAGAACATAAAAAATGGGGTTATCTGTAGTTTAGGCTTGCGAAGTATGGAGGGAGGACTAGGTATTGTCTTTGAAGTGGTCAGTGAAAAGAAAAGGTCTTGAGGAGTTTTCTGAAGTCCTTTAAGTCCGTATTTTCTGATTTTTTTCTGGCAGTGAGTTTCAAATGGTGGGAGTAGCTAAGGAAAAAGCTCTCTTTGTAGTAGAGTTGTTTGCTTTAGTGTAAGCACTAGGAATAGGTGTGGTGTCTCTGGTGTTCTATCTCTTAGGTCTTAGATCTGCTGCCTGATTTTGTACATATCAGTTCTTATAGAGATTCTGCAGACAGGTTGTTTCTTATCTTGAAGATAGTGGCAGATTTGTATTTGGCACATGAGTTGATTGAAAGCCAATGCAACTCATGTAAGAGTGAAGATATGTGATCATGTCTGGGCGATCCTGTGATGACAGGGGCAGCAGTGCTCTGAACCAGTTGCAAGGGACGGATGGATTGTGTTGGAAGACCATGATAGAGGGAGTTAAAATAATCCAGAATGAGGGTTATGAGTGCTTGACATACTATGCAGAAGTGGTCCCGACTGAGGAGAGATTTTAGTCTTCGGATAATAGCGAGCTTTCGGAATGCATTCTTGGAGGTTCTGTTAATGTGAACTTGTAAGTTTAGTGAACGGTCAATGATGATCCTAGGTAGCATACTTCCTCTTTTACTGTGATTAGAGTGCCCGGTATGGATATAACTGAAGGGGGTGTAAAGGAAGGGTCCCATGTTATGACTAGTGCCTCTGATTTTTTAAAGTTGACTTGGAGGTTGTTGGATGCCATCCAGTTCCTTATATCAAGAAGGCATTTAGTGATAGTTGAATAATCTGGCGAGTCGAGGTGGATAGGGGAATAGAACATGATGTCATCTGTGTAAATGGCGCAGTGAATCTTGTGCTGCTTGAGGATGTTGCAGATTTGCTGTAAGTAAATATTGAAAAGGAGGGCAGATAGTGAGGACCCTTGTGGAACTCCCTGTGTTGAGTGGAATGGAGCTGGAAAGTTTGGGCAAACTTTGACCTTTGGTTGTCTGTCACTGAGGTAGGAGTGGAAACCATTGAGTGTTGTACCATGAAGACCAATGTTAGATAGATGGTTTAAGAGAGTACAGTGTGATACTGTGTCGAAGGCCGAGGAGATGCCAACAAAGACGAGTAGGAATCCAGTTTTTATGTTGTCTATTCCTCTTAGTAGACTGTCAAAGAGATGAATGAGGAGGGTTTCAACACTGTGGCTAGGACAAAATCCATATTGGTGTGGATCCAGAGGAGCATGTAGGTCAATATGGTCTTGCAGCTGTCTTTGTACCACCTTTTCAATTATTTTGGTTAGAAAAGGGAGGCTGGAGATAGGGTAGTAATTCACAGGGTCTGAGCAGTTTGTTGAGGTGTTCTTTAGAATGGGTCAGATGGTGGCTTGTTTGAGAGTGGAGGGCATGTAGCCTTTAGTTAGGGATGAGCTTATGATGTTGTGGATGCAGTTGACAACCTCTTCCTTGATTGATTTGATCCACATAACCGAGCAGGGGTCAGAGGGCACTGTACTAGTGTTTAAGGTAGCGATGGTGTGGAGTATTTGGTCCTCTGTAGGAATGTGAAATTCACTCCATTTGTGAAGGATGTTGGAGTCCTCATCTGGGGTATAAGGGATGTCTAGTTGTGAGGTCCTCGGGGGAGGCTTGTATTTGTTGATGAGAAAATCTGCGAAGATTTGGGGGTGAACAGAGTCCTCTTTATGGGATGGATCTTTCATCAGGGTGTGGACAATTTAGAACAGCTTGCGAGGCTTGTTGCAGGATTTTAAGATGATATTAGTGTGGTATTCTTATTTGTGCTTGTTAATTAGGTTGTTGTATTTACTCTGATTTGTCAGGTATTGAGTGACTTGAGACTGGGCATGCCGCCATTTATGTTCTAGTTGTCGAAGTTTTCATTTCTTTTCTCTTATTTCTTGCGAGTACCAGGGGGCCGAATTCAATCTTGCCTTTATGTTTCCAGAAATTGGGAGGTGTGTAGGTTTTGCTGCTGCATTAATGGTGGTGTTCCAGGATTTGATTGCTTCATTTAGGTCTCTAGGTCTGTGAAGATCTGTGGGAGGCTTGGTAGAGTCTCGTTGAGGAATTGTTCCTTGTTAAATCCTTTAAAGCATCTTTCAGGGTGGGGTATTTTTTACCTTTCCTTCCATCCATGACCTAAAATGTGACATTCACGAGGTCTCCCTTTTCCTGCATTAAGGTGACTGCCATTTTCAGGAGTTAAAGTGCATGCTTGGCACCTTAATGCCTGGTGTCCTCTTAGTGTCCCATAAGTGGAGCCAAGCACCCTTACCGCCAGAATGCCTATTCACTGCCCTGGCCTTTAACACACGATAACACCATCACCCTTACCGCTGCCTTTAATGTTAATGGGTACCCCCTTAGCGCTCTTTAGTAAACATACCCCTTGGTTTGAAAGAAAAAATCCAATTTTGTTTCATTTCGTGTTGAAAACTATAAAGAAAAATACATGAAATTTTGTTTTTCATTTTGCTTTCAAAAAATGTTGGCAAGCATAGCCAGCCTTGGAGCCTTCTCCCGTTGTACAAACACCAAAAAAGCCCCACCCCCATGCTCAATGCTGTCCTCGGATCCCCACCATATTTCTTACTCCATCTATGGGCTTGAATGGGACAAGAGCAATCCCTAGTTATTCCTGCTGTTCTACAAAATGGCATTGGCCAACCCAAGACTGGTACCCATTGTTGTAGAAATCAGTCAACTGGCTTCTTTTCTGAAAAATATATAGCAGGGGCCAGTAGAACCACAATGGTTTTAAATATTAACATTTCATCCACTAAGCCACCTAGTCCTTTGTTTGAATCTTGCATATATAATGACAAATATAAAATTCTCAGTATCAGTTTCGGTTTTGTAGGAGGAGGAGGTCCAAGGTTTGTAGCCGAGGAAAGCAGTGATATTTCTTTCAAACAAAAAAAATGGCAAAAAAACTCACAGAGATAAAAGCAAAAAACAATATAACAAAACAAATTATTAAGAACAAGATTGTATTTCTTAAAAAGGAAACTTTAGAAGATGATTATTTTAGAGGTTTGAAAATTACTTAGGGGCCCTTTATTAAAGTATGCTGAGTGGTGAACACATGCTAATTGCCTATCATGTAATGGGGCAGGGAATCGGTGGGTTTGGGGTGGAGTGTGGGCATAGAAAGCACATTGCAGTTAGCACAGGGGTACATATCGTGTGCTCACTCTTAATATGGCAATTACCACGGGTGCACTCAATGATACTTCTGTGGGTGACATTAGCCATATCCTCAACAGTTAGCAATGACTCTTGCACTTACTGCCCATTACTGTTTTTTGCTTTCACCATGTGTAAGAGCAAACCCTTGCTGGCACTTTAGTAAAAGGGCCCTTTAGTCTCTTTAAACAATAATGGAAAGATGATTTGAGTAGTTAAAGTTTATGCTGAATGCAGCTTTGTAATTGATGTCAAGCCTTATAAATATTCTCAACTGACATTGGGCATTTAATTACCTTTAGGAACTTAGTAAGCAGAAAACAGAATAGTCTATTGAGCAATATGTTAAGTGACAGAAAATAATTTTGTTTCTGAGAATTCAAAATGTGCATATTGCTAAAACAACCCCAACATTTTTTTATACCAAAAATGAAATATTGATGGATAATTAGGGGAACTACAGTGTATTCCACTGCCTGCTGTTTCTTCTGTAAATTCCTATAAAACTTAATTATCCTTCTAAACCACATGTTGTAAATTCTGGGGCTTCTGTGTGCTCGGGAGCTTATAATTGATCCCTTTGCAGAAAAGTAAGTTTACCTAATGCTAAGTGCATATGCCAACAGAGACATAATGCAAGATCTGTCTTGTTGCATGTGCTCTATTAGCCTTCTGGATTTGCAAAATGTCAAGTTCTAGGAAAATACATTTAAAGGTTTATTTGAGAGCAATCAGGAAATTAAATCTCTGGATGATTGGGCAGTAAGAAAACATGTTCTGCTCACTCAAATGATTTCTTCTGTCCAATCATTGCGCTCTGTTTATAGTTGCTATTTTACCGAGTATGACAAAAGTTCCTAAATAGTTGTACAGAAAAGCTTTGAGCAGCAACTTCCTTAGAACCAGAAGAGGAGAAATAGCTTCATTTGGTGTGAAGTCTGAAACATTGCCCCACTTTCATTAGTTGATTCTCAGTCAAACATTTATTCCAAAAAAATCCCATTTGCAAAACTTTGCTTCAGGCAATTCAGAGGGTCTTTATGTGCCAATAAAAGTATTTTCTGTTGCCAAAAATAAAGTAGAGATGGCCATAAAAATCAATTTTATCTAAGATCTTTTTTTGATGAGGAAGTTCAAACTTTTGAAGGGTCATTTTATATCAGATCACTTATGTCATCTAGGTGCCTCTCAGGGCCGTCCTGTCTACTTGGTGGGCTACGCAGCTGTGGCAGCCACCTAGGACAGCAGACCTAGTGTGTGCCAACGGCAGTCCATGTGCTTCTGACCCACCCCTTGGACATAACTTCCTGTCAGAGGGGAGGTCAGAAACGGCAGGCCATGTGTGCCAAAGCGGCTGACCATCGCCCCTGCCCAGTTAGCTTCCTGCTTCTGCAGCTGACCCGAACATTCAACGCCAGTGGCCGGATATGGTCCCGGCATTGTATATCTGGGTTTAGTGTTCAGTGACAACAGCTAGATGCTGTAATCACGCTAGCTGCCTCTGCTGAATATCCGGCCCATTGTGCTTAACTTCCTGGGTTTTATTTCAGTGCTGTCAAACATCACTTTTTGGGGTTTTGATTCTAAATTGGTGCCATTCCTGAGTGCATTTTTCTATGTGGCACTGATATGTAAAGGTGTCAAATATTAGCATGTCTACATATTAGAGTGATAAAATACGTATAATCACTGGCATTGATCAGTGTAAGATGCCGAATGGTGCCGATCTTTTTGTGTTTGTGTCTGTTTGTGAAATCACTGTGTATTTGTGTATTTGTTAACAGAGCCTTTGGTAAAGTACTGGAACAACTGTAAACATCCAACACAAATGGTCTAATTCTTACTTTAGCTTGTAATGCAAATTGAGACATCACATTTTCTTTGTATTTATAGAAAAATATAGTAATACAGTTAAGGGATCTGAATACTGGTTTAGGTATGAGACATATATATTTAGCAATGCAAAACTGCAGAAAATTGAAAAAGAGAGACTGCACAACTCAACTTGCTGTTATTGATAAAGACAGAAAAAATTGATAACAAGAACAAGAGCATTATAGCCAGCCAGTTTGAGGCTACCTCGTATTGCTGGAGCCAGCATAAAGTAAGTATATCTCCTTCTACTGACATTAGTAGGATAGCTGGGAGATGGATATGGGGTGCATGAGGTACCCTGTAAAGGATGAGATTTTAATCAAAGGGGATTGGAGCCACTCTTTAAGGAGCAGCCCAATGGAGGATGTAAGGCCATGTGTGGAGACTCAATGCGAGGCCTCCTTTGCATAAATATTTACATAATACATTTATTTGATCAATGCTATGACGGAGTTCATGAGGAGGAGGGAAAATATAAAATGAGAAAAAAAATACTGGTAGCAAAATAATGCTGCTGAAGGGAAGGGACCAGCAGAACCTTGCACAGAGTTTCAGTACAAGGCTTGACCATGAGTTGCCGTGATTGGAGCAAAGGTTTTGTGGGGCCATGAGGGGATGAATATGGTTTATGGTTTATTAAAATTCTTAATATACCACTCTTCAATAATATATCAGAGTGGTTTACAATAAAAACAATAATCAAAATTAGGAAAGGAACGCCATAAAATAGTAGTATAAAGATCAGAGATTTCAAGGCAAGGAGGTAGGGAGAAGCAGGGAGGGGATAGCAGAAATCCTGATGTTCCGGTTGTTCTAGGGTTGCAACTGAGTGTACAACAACAGTCAAATTATGGTACACTATATGGTCTCGGAGGAAAACTGAAATGCCTGTTGGAAAAGATATGTTTTAAGAGCTGTTTTAATTCTAGGGAGGAATGATTCAAGATGCACCGAAGCGGGAAGGGAGTTTCATGCTGAGGGACCAAGAAAAAAGAAAGCAGAATTCCAGGTGCTATCAAGATGAGCCGTGGAGGGAGATGGCAAATAAAGTCAGTGAGCATGCAAGGAGCGAAGAGAATGCGGTGGCGCATATGGAATGACGTGAGAAGCGAGATAGACAGGGACACCAGAACTGAGGATCTTATGGATAATAAGGAGCTTATATTGTGAGAGGAAATCCAAGGGAAGCCAATGAGATTTAATGAGTAAGGGGGTGACATGATCAAATTGTGCTAAACAATAAAGATGTATTGCTGTATTTTGAACCGACTGTAGCCACTTCAACTGATATTGTGGCAAGCCAGAATAGATGGTATTATTGTAATCCAGTTTAGAAATGACCAAAGACAACAGTAAAGTGGTAATTGCAAGGACAAGTGAGTATGTTTATGTTTATGCTTATTAAGTTACTTGATATACCGCTGCTTTGTGACATGGGCGAATAGCACGGATTTGACAGAGTGAGTAGAAACAATGATGAACAACAGCGCTAATATGGGACTCAAAAGACAGCATGGACTCAAGAATGACTCCTAGATATTTAAGTGTGTAAACTGTGGGTATGGTGACACTGCCAAGAGATGGAGACACGGTTGGGGTGTAATTTAGCCGGAGAGCCATAAAGCTGAGGTCTTTGCGGGATTCAGTTTTAAATTGTGATTTAACCATGAGACAACCAGACTAAGACAAGAATTAAGGGGACTAAGATCAGGGGTGGTTGGATGGATGTGGAATAGCTTATCTTGCCCTGGATGCTGGATGGAGAGAAAGAGAGAGGGAGGGCGGGTAAGATCTAGGAATACATGGGGGTGAAGGGAGACACTGTTTTGCAGAGTTAGAGGGGGCAGTGTCCCCCTCTTCCCCTCAGCTGTACCCATGTGCTGTGGTGGTAGACTTTTGTGACTTGTCTTGCTGGTCGCAATCTCACTTCCTTCAAAAATACTCCATACAAATAAAAATGTGTATATTCAAAGTGGAAAACAAACCAAAACTATTTAGAAGGAAACTGTGGTAACTCTTAAGAAATATTCAATTGGTTAGATTCTGGCTAACTCCCAGATAGTCTCAGACCATAGCGCTGTGAAACAAGCAACTGAATGTATCAGTAAACTGTTCAGTTGCCTGTTTCACAGCGCTATGGTCTGAGACTCTCTGGGAGTTAGCCAGAATCTAACCAGTTGAATATTTCTTAAGAGTTACCACAGTTTCCTTCTAAATAGTTTTGGTTTGTTTTCCACTTTGAATATACACATTTTGTTTGTATGCAGTATTTTTGAAGGAAGTGAGATTTTTATTTTACTCCGGGAAGGCCTACAACAATTTTGTATTGCTGGTCGCAATGACAAGCCTGCAAATGAAACTCCTTCTGGATTTTTTTCTAGCTGGCGGACACTGCTGACTTGGCTTGAGGGAGTGAGGCCTCTTATAGAACGGGGTCATGTGCAGAAGGAGAATCAGGTGTTGAGTGTAGCTCAGAGATATTGGGGTGATGTTGGGGTGGGGTTTTATTTCAGATATCAGGGTAGATGAGTGATGGAAGCAGATATGCAATAGGTACACCATCCCAAAAAAGACATCAAAGGTCAAAGGGTTTTTTTCTTTTTTCAAATATTGTGCAGAGGGAATACATCCAGGAAGATGCAAACATCAGATTAGTTTTCAACTGAAAGATGTAAAATAAAATATTTGTCTTTCTTTTGGTACTTCAATGGGACGTGAGTATGTAGAAATACATAGGGCCCCATTTACTAAAGTCTGCTAAGCCCAATGCACGTTAATTGCAAAGGTTCCATGGTAGCTGCCGGGGGTGTGACCAGTATAGTCCCAGCAGCTAATGTGTGCTAGAACATTCTAATGTGCCCTCCACCAAGACAGGCTCACTTAACGACTCCCATAGAGGATAAAAGTAACCCAGATGCCTTTCCGTACAGATCGGAAAACTTCTAACTTACCCTTGTCAACTGATAACCAGATAGATAATATGAATAAAATACAACTTCGAAAATGCCTGCATGCAAATACTAGAAGTCTAAAAAATAAGATGGGAAAGCTAGAAAATATAGCACTAAATGAAAAATTAGATATAATTGGCATCTCAGAGATCTGGAGGAAGGAGGACAACTGTGATACCTGGGTACAAACTATATCACAATGATAGGGTAGATCAAATTAATGGAGTCGTGCTCCATGTGAGAGAGGGCATTGAGTCACACGAGTTAAACATTTTGCAGGAAACAAAACATACTGTAGAATCTCTATGGATAGAAATTCCATCTAAAAAGGGACAGGTAATGGCAGTGGGGGTGTACTACCTCCTGCCTGGCCATTTCGAACAGATGGATGATAACATGCTAAAAGAAATCAGGGAAGCTAACAAAAGTCACAACATGGTAATAATGGGTGATTTCAATTTCCCTGGTATCGACTGGGTCAGTGTCACAGCAAGACATGTTTATGTTTATGTTTATTTCAAATTTGATATACCGCTCAGGCCAGAGGCATTAGAGCGGTTTACAATACTATATATATTCTTTTTAACATCTTTGTTAGTGATATAGCGGAAGGGCTGTCGGGTAAGGTTTGCCTCTTTGCGGATGATACCAAAATCTGCAATAAAGTAGACACCCAGGAAGGTGTAGATAACATGAGGAGGGATCTGGCTAAGCTTGAAGAATGGCCTAGAATTTGGCAACTGGGATTTAATGTTAAAAAATGTAAGGTCATGCATTTGGGCTGCAGCAATCCAAGGGAGCAATACAGTATAGGAGGTGAAGTACTTTTGTCCACTAAAGAAGAGCGGGACCTAGGCGTAGTTGTATCCGATGATCTTAAAGTAGCTAAACAGGTAGAAAAGGCGACGGCAAAAGCTAGAAGGATGCTTGGGTGCATACGGAGAGGAATGGCTAGCAGAAAAAAGGAGGTGATAATGCCTCTGTATAAGTCTTTGGTGCGACCTCATTTGGAGTATGGTGTGCAATTCTGGAGACTGCACCTTCAAAAGGATGTGAACAGGATGGAGTCGGTGCAGAGGGTTGCTACTAAGATGATTAGTGGTCTTCATTATAAAGCATATGAGGACAGACTTAAGGATCTTAATATGTACACCTTAGAGGAAAGGCGGGATAGAGGTGATATGATTGAGATGTTTAAATACCTCCGTGGCATAAATGTTCAGGGAGAGAGCCTCTTTCAATTGAAAGCAAGTTCTGCGACGAGGGGACATGGGATGAGGGTGAAGGGAGATAGATTCAGGAGTGATATGCGGAAATATTTCTTTACGGAAGAGTAGTGGCTCCGTGGAATAGTCTCCCAGTGGAGGTGGTAGAGATGAGGACAGTAACTGAATTCAAAAAAGCATGGGACCAACACAGAGGATCTCTAAAGGTAAAGAGTGGACTGTTGTAGTTGTTATGGAAGGACAGACTAGATGGGCCTTGTGGTCTTTTTCTGTCATCATGTTTCTATGTTTCTATGTTTCTATATCATTTGAGGAAAAACAGAAAAGAACGCCATTTATATGATAGGACAGAGAAGAGGACAGAGACAGTCAAACAGATAGGAGAAGAAGAGGAACAAGGAACAGCAAGTTACCACAAAATAGCAGCACATCAATCTAGTCCACAATATCTCATCAATGCCACCCATAGCAACGGACGCCACGGACCAACGCCTAAGGGCCACGCCAAAGGGCCCTCTGGCGAGGCCCTCAGGCGCGGGCCCGCAAGGCGCGGGCTCGCTCCGAAGCGGCAGGGAGATAAAGTTTCTAGATGAAATAAATGACTGTTTCTTGGAGCAGTTGGTTCATGAACTGACAAGAGGGGAAGCTATTTTGGACTTAGTCCTTAGTGGAATACAGGATATGATACAAGAGATAACAGTCTTAGGGCTACTTGGCATTAGCGATCATAGCATGATCACATTTGATTTAATAAATGGAGGGAGGATGGCAAGGAAAGACATAGTGCTACCTTTTAACTTTGAAAAGGGAGACTATGATAAAATGAGGAAAATAGGTAAGAAAAAAAATAAAAGGAGCAGCTACAAAGGTTAAATGTTTATATCAAGCATGGGCGTTGTCTAAAAATACTATCTTGGAAGCTCAGACCACATGTTTTCCACGCTTTAAGAAAAATAGAAGAAAGGCAAAAAAAACGCCAGCATGGTTTAAAGGTGAGGTCAGAGAGATTGTTGCAGCCAAAAAAGCATCTTTCAGGAAATGGAAAAAGGAGTCAAATGATGAAAACGGGAAACAACATAAGCACTGGCAACTTAGATACAAGGCATTAATAAGGCAGGCAAAGAGAGAATTTGAAAGAAAGCTTTCATGGGAGCAAAAATGAACACAATTTTTTTCAAGAACATTCATAGCAAAAAACTGTGAGAGAGTCAATTGGACCATTAGATGATAGAGGGGTAAAAGGGGTGCTAAGGGAGGACAAGGCCATGGCAGAGAGACTGAATGAATTCTTTGCTTCGGTCTTTACTGAAGAAGATGTAGGGAAGTTATCCATGCCTGAAATGGTATTTAAAAGGTGATGTATCAGAAGAATTGAAACATATTTTGATAAACTGGGAAGATGTAATACACTGATAAACTAAAGAGTAGCAAATCACTTAGACCAGATATTATACATCTGAGGGTGCTGAAAGAACTGAAATATGAGATTTCAGACCCACTATTAGCAATCTGTGAACTATCATTAAAATCATTTGCAATACCTGAAGACTGGAGAATAGCCAATATAATGCCAATTTTTGAAAAGGGTTCCTAGGGTGATCCAGGAAACTATAGACCGGTGAGCCTGGGCAAAATGGTAGAAACCCTTATAAAGAATAAAATGACTGAACATGTAGATAGTCATGATTTAATAGGAGAAAGCCAACATGGATTTAGCCAAGGAAGATCTTGTATTACTAATCAGTTGTATTTTTTGAAGGTGTGAATAAACAGGTAGATAAAGGTAAGCTGGTTGATTTATTTATTTAATGTATTTTCTATACTGCACTCTTTAGAATCAGTGCGGTTTACAGTCAACAAAATGTGTACAGTGCAGACAGAACCTGCGCTGTCCTTACAATGAATAGGTGTTACAACTTGGGACTAACAAGGGTAACTATGTACAAGCTAAGCAATCCCGTCGCAGGTGTATAGTGTAAAAATCCATATACCCTATATCTGGTTGATATAGTGTATATGGATTTTTAGAAAGCCTTTGACAAGGTCCCTCATGAAGACTCTTGACGAAATTGAAAAGTCATGGCATAGGAAGCAGTGTACTATTATGGATCAGGATCTGGTTAAAAGATAGAAAGCAGAGAGCAGGGCTAAATGGTCAGTTTTCTCAATGGAGAAAGGTGACTAGTGGAGTACTCCAGGGATCTGTGTTAGGCCTACTGCTCTTTAACGTATTCATAAATGACCTGATAATGGGAATAATGAGTGAGGTGATCAAATTTGCAGATGACACACAATTATTCAAAGTTCTTAAAACACAAGAGGATTGTGAAAAATCGCAAGAGGACCTTAATGAATTGGGAAACTGGGCATCCAAATGGCAGATGTCTTTTAATGTGGACAAGTGCAAAGTTATGCACTTAGGGAAGAGCAACCCAAACTACGGTTCCAAGATGCAAGGTTCCACATTAGGAACCACCACCCAGGAAAAGGATTTAGGCGTCATCATGGATAATACGTTGAAACCTCCACCCAGTGTGCAAGAAAGGAAATAGCATGCTAGGAATCATAAAGAAATCATAAAGGAAGGAATAGAGAATAAAACCAAGGATATTATAATGCCTCTGTGTCATTTCATGGTGTGACCATGTGCAATTCTGGTCCCCATATCTTAAAAAGGACATAGCAGAATTAGAAAAGATACAAAGAAGAACCACCAAAATGGTAAAAGGGATGGAAGGAGACCCCTGTGAGGAAAGGAAGTATGAAAGTCAATGTCTTTTCATATGAGCTTCAAAAGAAATCTTAGGTTTGATCTCCTCTAGTACTGACTGGTTTGTTCTTTGAGCAGTCCATGGCATACACAATACTCGTCTCCAGCACCATAATTCAAAGGCATCAATTATTTTCCTATTGTTTTCACTGTCCAACTTTCACATCCATATGATGTTATTGAAAATACCATGGCTTGAACAAGTCAAATCTTTTTATGGAGAGAGACATCTCTGCTCTTGAGAATCTTATCTAGGTCCTTCATAGTCATTCTGCCAAGAGCGATGTGTCGTCAAATTTCTTGACTGCTTGTCATTTCTTTATTTATAGTTGATCCAAGTAGGTTAAAGTTGTCAGCTATTTCAATTTCCTCTCCATCAACGATGAACTTATTGATTTTGGCAGTTCTCAGGATCTCTGTCTTCTTTACATTAAGGTGCAGGCCCATTTTAAGACCATGTTCCTTGATCTTGAGAAGCAAATGTTTCAGATCATCTTCACTTTCAGCCAGTGATGTGGTATCATCAGCAGCAACATGGCTCTCAACGCAAATTCATTTAACAACATAAGAAGATAAAGATATGACAGAGGTCTATAAATTTATGGAGTGGAATGGGTAAACATAGATCAGTTGTTTACTCCATCAAAAAGTAGAAAGACTAGGGGACATGCAATGAAGCTACAATGTAATCTATTTAAGACTAATAAGAGAAAATATTTTTCCACTCAATGTGTAATCAAACTCTGGAATTCGTTACCAGAGGATGTCGTCAAAGCTATTAGCATAGTTACGTTTAAAAGAGATTTGGACAAGTTCCTGGAGGAAAGGTTCATAAACCATTACACAGGTACACTAAAAAAAATTTTTTTTAAACTGCCTCTAATGTTTCGATTGATTTTTACGTTTTTTGGTGCGCTGAATCCAAATCTGGTAACCAATTTGCTCCATCACGTACAGATTTTTTGCTACATTGGGTTAGCAGTTTGAGGTGAACGTTTCAGATTGAGTGCGATCGAGATAAAAGTTTCTTGGATGAATTCTTTATACTAATTGTTTAGTAGTTATTCAAATAAGAATAAAGAAAATTGTAACAAGGCAGCACATAAGAATAGAGTAATGTCAACAAAACACACTGTGATGGTAGCAAAATTGTCTGCACTTAAAACAGCCACATACATGTGCACAAACATTGAGCATATAAGAGCGAGGTTAGAAACAAAGCAAAGCAAAGAAATGTGCAAAAAATGTTGTACAGGTATGTATGTAAGAATAGAAAACGCAAACCGCACCATTGCAATACATGAAGACAAACACCCGATGGTGTGAAAATAAAATTCTAATAAATGAGATCCGACACTGTGGTAATAACTAGCAAATTTTTATTTCAAAGTTTAGTAAAAACACGATATTTGTCAACACAGTTTAGATTTTAAAGTCATTCTTGGGTCAATCAATCTCCTGGTGGGCCCGTTTCTTCTTCCCCCGAATGCTTCTCTTGGTGCGCTGCTTGGCGTATTTTTCATCTGGGGTTTCCCGCAGCAGCAACCAGCAGAAATCAGCCATCATAGTGGTGTTCCATCTTCCTTGGTACCTTCTCTCTGCGTCCTTGATGTCCTGGTGAAACCTTTCACCTTGTTCTTCACTGTACGCCCCCAAGTTTTCGGGAAAGTAGTTCACATGGGAGTGCAAGAAATGGACTTTCAGGCTCATGTTACAGCCTTGTTCTTTGAAGGCATTGAGCATCCTGGCAACAATATCCTTATAGTTCTCATCCCGCCTGTTCCCCAAGAATTTGAGAACAACATCCTTGAAGGAATCCCAGGCTTCTTTTTCCTTTTCAGACATCGTTTCAGCGAATGCTCCATCTGAAATGAGTTTCCTTATATCAGGGCCAACACACTCCTTCCTTTAGCTTTGCTTCAGAAAGTCAGGGGAACTTTGAGCAAAGGTACCGAAAGCACTCACCATCTTTTGGAAGGGACTTGATGAATTGCTTAATGAGACCCAACTTAATGTGGAGAGGTGGTAATAGAATTTTATCACGAGGTACCAAGCTCTCATGAAGAACATTTTTCTCACCGGGTCTCAAATACTCCCGAATTGGCCAGTCTTTTTTCCCCCAGTGTAGGTCGCGGGCCCGGCTATCCCACAAGCAAAGGAAGCAGGGATATTTGGTGAAACCGGATTGCTGCCCTAATAGCATGGATAGAATTTTAAAGTCTCCACAAATCATCCACTTATGCTCATCATAACGAATCTTCTGAAGAATCAGGGCCAAATTCTCGTATTTTTCTTGGAGAATAACAGAGTGAGCAATAGGAACTGAAGCGAATGTGTTGCCATTATGAAGAAGAACACCTTTTATGCTGTCTTTTGACGAATCAATGAACAGCCGTCATTCAGCAGGATCATACTTGAGTTTAAACTTTTCCATCACTCCGTATATATCGTTGCAAAATACCAAATCTTCCTCTTTGCTGAAATACTTCAAAAATTGTGTCTCGCGGTTGCGGTACCAATAAAAGTTGTTCCTGGTGACAATAGATTTTTCTGTTTAAGCCGAGAACCTAGCAGTTGGGCAGCATCTTTTGGGAGTCCTAAATCCCGGACTAAATCATTCAATTCAGCTTGAGAGAAAAGTTCAGGTTTCGGATCTGGTTCAGTTTCAAACTCGGAAGTACTGGACTCATCGGGAAAAGCCATCTGATGAGTCTCATCATGATCAGAACCGTCCACACAAATATGATCCAAAGATTTTGGTGGTTCAGGCACAGGTACTTCGTTGCTATGAGGCATAGGCCTAATTGCTGAGGGAAGGTTGGGGTAACTTATTACGTTCTTATTTTTTAAGTTGTATCCCTTCACAATGCAAGAGCAAAAATAGCAGTCACTGCTGTGGTCTCTTTGTTCACGCCACATCATAGGTATTCCGAAACAAAATGCTTGTTTTTTACCTTTCATCCATAAGCGTAGATCTTCCTCACATGTCTTGCACACTTTGTGAGGAGCCCACGGTTTGTCTTGATCGCCTAACTTCAAACCAAAATAGGCGAAATATACTTTTTTAATAAATGCAGAAATGTTCCTCTGCCGCTTTTTCATGGTATATTCCCCACAAATAAAACAAAAACTGTCCGGAGAGTTGACGCAACCTCTGGCTCTGTGAGCCATCACAAATACACAGCACTGCAAACTACAACTGTAGTGAACCACTTCGGAATAAAGCTGGATTACGACTGAGCAAACAAAAGGTAATAATGAAATTGCAAGAAACTGAAATTTGACAGGAACGTTCATGTCGCAACCACCGTGTATGAGCGAGCGAACGAGGCGAGGCGAACAGGAAAGAACATGCGCCAGCGCGAGTACTGGATTTAGCCCCCCGCCTCCCAATTGTCCTGTTAATGTATAAAATGAATACAAAACACTCTAAAATATCATGAGGGAGTGTTTCTAGTTAGTTAACCATTACAACCTCTATTTTGGGCCAAGAAAATAAACTGCAGTCGGCTAAAAAGAAATTATGTGAACATTCCTTATATGGGTAAGAAATCTAATTTTGCAAGAAAACGTGACGTGATGGAACATTTTGGCTATTTTTCCTGGATTCAGCACCCCAAAATCTATAGGAATCAGTTGCAAAACTGGAGGCAGTTTTTTGGTAGTGTACCTGTGTTATTAAAGAGGACCCGGGTAATCCACTGCTTAGCCCATGGTAAGCATTGTGGAACCTATGTATCTTTTTGGGAACCTGCCAGGTACTTATGACCTGGAATGGCCACTTTTGGAAACAGGATACTGGGTTTGATGGACCATAGTCTGACCCAGTTTGGCATTTTTTATGTTCTTATGTTGTTAGGTGAATTCGTGTTAAGAGCCATATTGCTGCTGAGGGCGTGGCAACAGCCCTGGTACTAGTGGTAATGCACTCTTAACACCCACACTCCATCCATTCCCCACCTCATCCCGTGATCGCCGATTAACGTGCATTTTAGTGTGCGGTGGCCGACATGCTGGGACATTAGTGTTCCTGAATACCAATTGCCACGTATTAAAATGCACATTAACCATCTAACGGGCTTAAGTATAAGGGGCCCATAGAGTATCCTGTGAGGATGGTTTGGTTTTCATCCAGCCCTGCAGCATTTGACAAACACTAAACTGAGCAGACAGATTGTTTGTATTAAAGTTTTCTTTCAATTGCAGTCTTAATTATGCAGAAATATACATAGTTTTGTTAAAACCAAAATGGAGGAAATTTGTATGGCAGCATTAATAATAAAGAAGATTAAAAATCGTTCTTAAGCTAAGTGTTAAAAGCCATTTCAATACAACTTTAAGTTACAATTTTCCTAGAGCATTTGAAGTTGTCAGCTTTAAACCAATGTACATCTTGACTTTTAACCTCGGCGCTATACTGGCTTTTCCAAGCATATCAGCTCTATGATTTAAGCACCAGTTATGGACTGGTTATTTGTAAGCTTCTCATGCATGTAGTTTTCAGTTCATTGCTGTGAATGTGCACACGGTTTGCCAGTCTGTGTTTAAAAAGATGCCTCCCAAATATCCAAAAGGGAGGTCAAAAATCCTTTGATGCTCTTCAGACATAACAGGACAATCACCTTCCAGACCTTTAACTGCACCTTAAGCTGTTCTCATTTATTAAAAGAAGTAACAGTTTAAGTACTGGTAAAATAAATAGTGCAGCAGGCCCTCCTACCACCTACAGGATGGGTGTGAAAAATGGGCAGGAGTGGGGATGAAGAGTGTCACTGATGGAAGCAATCACACTAATACTACATAAGTGAACTCTTTTCAGAAGAAGAGTAAAGTGCTCAAATAACACACAAAGCAGCCAATACAAATATATCTTGGTAACATTATTAGCAAAAAAAATGGACACAAAATAATCCATTTTTAAAGAAGAAAGCAAAAATATTGGGGTTTCTTTTTTCAAAGGATTTATGCTATTGTCTAAAGTATAAGAGAAATCCTTTTAGAATGAGGCCCCAGGGTATTGTAATTTCTTGGATTTAGAAAGAGGAAGTCCTTTCCTATTCCTTCCCAAGGTTTTAGAAAAGCGATCTTCTCATAAATCAGTTTCTGTATATCCACACATTAAAGTCCTATGGGTTCTGATTAATGCTCTCTGTGACAGTGCATATTTTCTCTGTAAATGGGAAGTATGCCCCAGGAAAAGCCATATTAGTCAGGCAGATTGGCTAACTTCGCTTCCTCAGGAAAATACATGCCATCCTAAAAAGGAAGAATCAATTTGGAAGCATATGTAAAACTGCCCTGCCAATGAAGAAATCTGAATCTGAATTAGTTTCCATGTTGCAGTGGATTTTTATGGGTCATTTCCAGCTTTCGAGTTGTAAAGTGCCTACTCTTCTAGATAGACACGATGGTGTGGTGTCCCTTACACCAAAAGCAGGGCACACAAGGTTCTGCACTAGCAGCAGCTATATTTTGCACATAAAAATATTGTATCAGCAAAAATGTGCATGTGTTGGAATGCTATTCTGCGTGTAAATATTTTTGGTATTTGAAAAAATTGCATTGGCCAGAGAAGAATGAACTAACTTTTTATTCCTCCTCAAACTTGGTGTTAAACCCCCTGCATTAGAAAACCACGCACTGGGTCTTCAGATCTTTGGGGTACACCTACTCCCTAAAAGACATGGGAAGGGGTGCACCTACTCCTGCCATATTGCTGGGCAGACTAGGTGGACCAGGCTGGTCTTTATCTGCCGTCATTTACTATGTTACTATGCCACTATTCTTTGCATTTGTTTTTATTAGCTAATGCCTTCATTATTATGAAATTTAAATGAGTGGTGCACTGATGTCAGCCCATGTTTGTGCACAGTTCGCTTGTGTGCAAAACTCCTTTTTGCATTGAGTGGTCTCGGTTGCGCAGAAAATTGTGTGCAGAAGCTTAGCTAACCTGTGCTCAAAGTCTCCCACACTTCATGACATCGGCCCCTGTGTGTGGGTGCATGCATAAGCTGAAGGATGTGTTTATGCATGGGAAGGTTTAAGAGGCACAAACTTTCCATCTTTCTTTCATCCACCACCCTGTTTCCCCCACCTTTCCCATCTTCCTTTCCCTTTATCTCTCTTCTTTTCTCTTTCTACTACTACAGTATTCCAACAGCATCAGCTTGTCTGGCTTGATCATTATCAGGTGGCATCTGATGCTGGCTCCAGACAGCAACACTCATCCTTGGCTTCCTGAAGGAGAGGTCCTCGGTCACCACCACTCCTGATGTTAGGTGGTATGGCCAGTCCTCCTTTCCACTACTCATCCAGATTTGTACATGGCATGGTCTGGCCTTTCCACCACCTTGTTACTCAGTTGGCTGTCACTCCTTGTGATTTTCCAGGTGTTGGGATCGGGCTTCCTACCACCTTGCTGCTCCTGCTCTACTTCTGTATCAATACACATATATATACACATGCATAAATAAGCATGTATATAGATAGACAGATGGATGAATGCTCAACAACATGTAGTATCACCTGCGATTCCTACTAGTTTATGATTTACTCATTATGATTGAAGCTAGTACATTTTGCACATTTTAAACATCTCAACCCCGCAGCCAGTGGAGTTGCTCCTTATCGTAGCACAGAATCTACTCCTTGGCTTAGGTATCTTGCTCCAGCTGTGACGTATAATAATAACAGATAACAGATCATTATAGGAATGGATTATTCAAATTACACCAATGTAGCTTCAACCCTGAATGAAAATAAATAAAGCAGAGAGGTGGGAGCTGGGAATCTCTCTGAGGGGTCCCACAGCACTGAAACCTGAACTCTGAATGCACTTATGAATATAAATCATTTAAAAGCTGAACAGTCCAACATTTCCTTTTGGAAATGTTAAGCAGCCACCAAGTCTATGACTTCAGTTAGTGGTCTGAATCCAGTAAGTCTGTATAAGACCTTATTTTGCCGAATAATTCTTGGAATAACACTAAAATCAAAGGGTCCCAATATTCTACTGGAGTTATATGTTAGCTGCTGGGTACTCAATGCATAACTCACTTATGCTAAATATATGGAGAGTACTAAAAAAGCGGCGAGTTAGGGTTCAGAAAAGGATGTCTGAAAAAATTATCCAGGTAGTGGTGATATTCAGCCACTAGAAGTCCTACTTTAGACATGGATGTAGCAGCAGAAAAATGTGGAAACCATGCCACACTTAAAATGCCATGTTAGAAAGCCTGCAAGATATATGTTTTCCATCCAGCATGTCGATCTCTGCATGTCTCCACGGGAGGCATAAGAGGGGTGTTTCTGGGCACGGCCTGAGCAGAGCGTGTTCCTGCATGTCCCTGATATATTTCACATAGGCTGGAGGCATGCAGGATGGATTTTGTAAATGTATCAGTCTACACTTTCTTTAAATCACGAAAAAGGATGGGACTTTGTTGTCTTTGAGGACTGCCTGTGGTGATGTGACTAGAGAAGCCTGGTTGTCAAGTTATGGGCTAGACTGATGTCTCTGTCCACTGTGTATACTAGGAGTGGCCAACTCCAGTCCTAATGCACCACAATCCAGCCTGGTTTTCAGGATGTCCCTAATGAATATTCATGAGGCATATTTGCATCCACTGTCTCCCATTGTATGCAGATATATCTCATAAATATTCATTAGGGACATCCTGAAAACCAGGCTAGATTGTGGTGTACCAGGACAAGAGTTGGCCACCCCTGGTGTATACTGTACTGTTCTCCAACCTCTCCCCCTCTCCATTAATAAGATTCCTGTTAGAGTCCCACTCTCTCATCCTTCACCCAGCTCTGCCAATATCAAACCCCATTGTGACACATTCCCTGGTGTATCGGTCTCCTCTCTTCCCAGTTCTCTGCTATCTGTCTATGTATGGTTGTATGTTCCTGCAGCCTCTGTGTCTCTGGGTGAGTTCCTGTTATCTCTCTTTCTCTATGCCCAAGTGTTCCCTGCAGCCTCTTTGTCTCTGGGTGGGATCCTGTTGCCTGTCTGCGTATGCCCCAGTGTTCCCTATGGCCTCTGTGTCTCCCTGCTGTCTGTGTGGGTCAGAGTGAGAGTGGGTGTGGATGAGCATGTGCAGTACTGTGGCTATTGGTGGTGGGAGTCACTGAGTTTTGGTAGTGAGAGTCACTGGGTACTGGTGGTGCAGTGGAAACTGCAAGGTATTGATGGTAGCAGACTCAGAGTGTTGGTGGTGGGCAATGCAGCTGATAGAGGTTACTCATGGAGGCATTGGCTACTGACTCCCAGCATGGCATCACACATAGAGGCAGTGGAATGCTACAACAGTGTCCACAGGAACACATGTGCCATCATTGAGAGAGTACTTAGACAGCTCATGAGCTGTTTCTGGTGCCTTGACTGATCCAGGGATGAACTATTATAGAGCTCTGCCAGGGTATATCATATATTCATAGCCTACTGCATACCATATAATCTGGAATAAAGGCACTGACAATCTTTTCCTGGACAACAGAACAAAGCAGACCTAGACCATGATGTAAATGGTGAAGGGCCAAGGCTGGAGGATACAGGGCAATTGTACCAACTAGACATCACAACAAAAGACAACCTCATATACAGCACTTCATGTGAAGGTAGGTGTTTATTTTCTGATGCACAAAACATATAAAGTGAAGTGCCTGTTTTTCCATCACTTTATCCACCTCCATGCCTCTCCCAGCCCCACACCCATGCCCACACTCCAGCACCAGACCTGGCTAACCTCCCCCCCCCCCCAACACTCCCACCTCCACCTCACAGCACCAGCCATAGGCCGACTCATCTTCCTCACCCAGCCCAGTGGCATCACCAACCTCCCCCCCCCCAGCAGATATCACCCTACCCACCCACCAGGAGGCAGCATCCAGCCCTCTCCCAATCCCCACTAAAACCCCTCTCTCACCCCTCAAGGATGCCTAAAGGAAAAGAGGGTTACTTCTTCCCATGTCCTCTCTAGCCACTGCATCTCTGCATCTTGCCCCCTTCTCCAACCTCCTAACCTTGACTGTGTGGACATGAGGGTGTGCTGGCTGATGTCTTATTGGACTCTGAGGAACTGTTGAGACATCATCGAGACAACTGACTGTTGGAAGGCCTCATGAAAGGGGATAAAACCAAGGGGTTTCCCCTTTCATGGACCAAGGTTCCCAGGATGTTGGAGGAGGGGGATAGTACCTTGGTAGAAGGTGACACCAGTGTGGCAGATCTGGTTTGGTGGTAGTGGCAGTGACAGTTGTAGATAGTGGAGGTACCCCCCTCTCTGGGGCCTGTGCAGATGAGGCATACATGGCATGGTAGTGTTCTCCAGCAGTGAAAAGGGGACTGTGGTACATGAGTGTATGAATTGCTGCAGATCCCTGTGCAGTCCCATGATGGGATGATTTACTTGCCTGCAGTTGCCTCTTCTGAAGTTGGATGTGGTGTTCCTGAAGGTCAAGTGACCATCTGAATAGTTCGATCTTCTCAGTATGTTGTGCCTAATATTGGCAATTTTGCTGCATGAGGTATTCAGTGCAGCACAGAGGTTGTGAGATTGGAGGCTGGCAGTAGGGTCATCCCTGCTGTCTTATACCCCTACATCTTCTACAGCTGATTGTCATCACAGGGAGAGGGAGGTAGAAACTATAGACTGGTATCCCCTCCCCTCCATTGACCTCCTCCTCTTCTTATACCTAAACAGTGGTAATGGCAACACCCTTTGCATCCTGATGTTCCTGGTCTCAATAACTCTCCTTCTCCACCTTGGTTGCCCTTCCACCTTTCAAATACCATACACACTGCATGTCCACAGCAAGCCACATGTTAAACAGTGTACATTGGGAGCGAGTGCTGGCCAGGTGCAGGGCCTGAGAACACTGCCTGCACACATCCCATCACCATACCCACTGGAAGGTACATGCATCAAAAGCCCAGTTGCCTATAGAGGTGTACTGGCCCCAAATCAAAGCAGATGCAGAAATATGTACAGGGATTGGCAAGTGGTAAAACAGGGTCCTGGGCATATGGGGCACGCATGGCATTGTGGTGGCATATAGTGGTGAAAGCAGGCTGTGGCACATGGGTGCAGTATTGCTGCAGGTCCCTGTATAGCCCCATGATTGACTCATGTTTAACTGTCTACCCACCCCATGTTATGGTCGCCGTATCTTAAAAAGGATATAGCGTTATTAGAAAAGGTTCAGAGAAGAGCCAAGAAAATGGTAAAGGGGATGGAAGGATACTCCTATGGAAGAAAGGCTAAAAAGGTTAGGGCTCTTTAACCTGGAAAAGAGACGGCTGAGGGGAGATATGATAGAAGTCTATAAATTAATGAATGGAGTGGAACGGGTAAATGTAGATCGATTGTTTACGTTATCAGAATATAGAAAGACTAGGGGACATGCAATGAAGCTACAGGATAAACTATTTAAGACTAAAAAAATAAATATTTTTTCACTCAACGTGTAATCAAACTCTGGAATTTGTTACCAGAGGATGTAGTAAATGCTGTTAGTGTAGATGGGTTTAAAAAAGGTTTGGACAAGTTCCTGGAGGAAAGGTCCATAAACCATTATTAAAAAGCCCTCACCCTAAAATCCCTCACCCTAAAAGCCCTCACCCTACAGCAACAAATCACCAAAACCGCCGGAACTATATTCCACAAAGCAAGGACAGTCCAACGTCTCAGACCCCTTCTCGAACATCAAGACTTCCGAACTGTAATGCAAGCCATGACGCTCCCACATCTGGATTATTGTAATATATTATACCATGGCCTTCCAGCCACACAGACGAACCCCGTCAAAACAGCATTGAACACCACAGCGAGAATCATTCAGGGAGCAAAGAAGACCGACCACATCACCCCGATTCTGAAAGACTTACACATACTCACCCTTGAGGCAAGCACTAAATACAAAGCCATCCTACTCACCCACAAAGCCATACATCAAACACCAAACTCCCAACTTCACACCCTACTGTCCCATCCAGCTCATGGCAGATCTACCAGACAAGCCTCCAGCAACTCCCTCACCATCCCTCACAAAAGAACCAAATGCTCTCAACGGACCTGCAATCGAGCCTTTGAACTGTATGCACCATCCCTATGGAACTCTCTACCGATCTGTCTCAGAAACAACAACGATCTACCATCCTTTCGAAAACAGCTGAAAACCATCCTGTTTCAGGAATACCTCAACATGACACCCACCAAAAAGCGAAATAACATCTGATCTCACCAACCACGACCAACTAACTCAAACTATACTAACCTGACCATGTCCAAATTCTGTCTAAGTCCAAAGTCTGTCCTATATCTGTCTAAGCCCAAAGTCTGTCCTATATCTTATGTTAAAATCATCAATGTAACCTCCCTGGTGATGGCCCCACCCTTATACGTAAATTCCCCCCCCCCTTTCTATGTGGCGCCGCTTTGACCCGGTGAAAAGCGGGATACAAATACAGCTAAATAAAAAAAATAAATAAATAAAAGGGGACCCAGGATATCAATGCTTGACCCAGTACAAGCATTGAGGAACCTGTGTCTTTAGGAGAAACTGCTAGGTACGTATGACCAAGATTGGCCACTGTTGGAAACAGGATACTGGGCTTGATGGACCTTGGTCTGACCCAGTATGGCATATCTTATGTTCTTATGTTAATTATGCATGTCCCTTCCAGAAGGTGACAATGAGCCTAGTTCAGGAATAGGGGTTAGAGCACTTGGAATTAAGGCTGAGGTGGAGCTTGCTAATGGATCTTTTTAGCAGAGGGTCTCAAACATGGCCTATGTGTCCTTAAGGATACCCTTTCAGATGCACTGACACAGCTTTTGCAAAAGCAGGGTGATGTGAGGTGAGGTGCCTGACTACTTCAGCCGAGTGGTGTTGGTCACATGCTCTGTATGCACAGAGTGGACTACAGGTGTGTGTACCAGTGCAACAGATTACCAGGGTAGCAACCCAGCCTCAGGGAGTGTGGACAGTCAAACTCTATACCTGTCGAATACTATTGGTGATTATGGGCATGATTCTGAGATGCAGGCTGCAGAGCTATGTGCAGAGACTCACTGCAGAATCATTTGCTTATATTGAGAACTGTTTCTCTTCTACTGCTGTGAAGCCCAGAGTGAAAGAACTTTGGGGAAGGGGAGAACTGTTTCTCTGCTACTGCTGTGAAGCCCCGAGTCAAGGAACTTTGTGGAAGGGGAGAACTGGTGCTCTGCTACTGCTGTGAAGCCCAGAGTGAAGGAACTTTGAAGGAGGGGAGAATTGTTTCTCTGCTACCTTTGTGGAGCCCGGAGTGAAGGATCTTCTAAAATCCTAGGTGGCTTCCAAACATACACATGCAATTTAGTAAAACAGATGTTACAATAAAACAAACATAATAATAAAAGATTAAATTTGATTAATGAAAAGCTACTTACACAGCCCTCCCCCCAAATCACACCATTATAAGTATCTGCACATTAAATTTATTTTGCTATGACCAGAGTACTGATTAGGAGGGAAGATATAAAATGAGAAAAACGAATCCTGATAACCATGAATAAAAAGACTGGATTGAATTGTGCTAGAGCTGAAAAAGTCTGGAACTCAGCAGCGGAATAGTTATCAGACTACTAAATAAAATTAAACTGAGACGTTCCCTTAAAATTTGAAAGTTCCTTGAATCTGAACTGACAAAATATTTTAAATTTCAGTCTGGCAGCAAAAAGAATGCAGAACTATAGCTATAACTACAACTATAACTATACATGTAAATAACTATACATATTCAAAAAAGTATCGGACAAACACAGAGGATCTCTAAAGGAAAAAAGGGGACTGTTGTAGTGGTTGATATGGAAGGGCAGACTAGATAGGCTATGTGGTCTTTTTCTGTCATCTATGTTTCTATATCCATAACTATACATGTAAATAAGTTCAAATCCTATATAATGCAGCTCGAGAGATATATAATGTTGAATGTAATTCTAGTTTAATGGTTGAAGTTCTAACACTGTGTTCTCTGTAATAGTTTTTTTGGTTCTTGGTTTAATGTAAGCCTCCTTGATGTTGGAAAGGTGGTATAAAAGAACACGCAAATAAATAAATAGTAAATAAAACTGCAAATCTCAAAGATAAGATATATTTCAGTACCCCCCAAACAACACCCTACAGTTGACTACACCACTCAGTGTACTGGGTTCATAGATCAAATCTACTATTCCATAACAGCACTAACTTCTAAAATTCACACAACATGGAGTGTGCCCAGAAAAGGGCAGCATCTTAAATATTGCAGTGGGCCCTAGAATAGCCATATTCCCGTTCAGAAAACTGAACAAGTCAGATTACTACAAATCCCTACATAGAAACGCCATGCTAACAAAACACGCAGTCTCAGTCACACATGCTGAACAGAGGTAGATCTTCACCAAGTAGGGAACATTTTCATACAAACTAAAAACAGACATATGTAGACAAAAAATGCTTTTACCCATTACTCAGGTTTACAGGATTTCTTTCCCAAAATTATACTTTACTCCAGAGTGAGGCAAGAGAAAGAACTCTCACACACAGGCATTTGCATTGTTGGCAGAAACTAACATAATGGCTCAGTACAAGTTGCATGGGTGCCACTATTGCCACCTCAGTGGGTGGCCTTAGTTGCACAGGCAGCCATTTTGCCATGCTGAAATGCAGTAACTGCAGGGGAATATAACTGCCTCCCTAAAGTTAGCCTACTGTCCTGCGTAACCAAACTCTGGAATTAGTTACTGGAGGATCATAGTAAAAGCTGTTAGTGTAGCTGGGTTTAAAAAGGGTTTGGACAAGTTCCTGGAGGAAAGGTCCATAAACTATTAGAGAGGACTTGGGAAATACACTGCTTGCCCAGTGATAAGCATTGTGGAACCTGGGTACCATTTTGGGAATCTGCCAGGTACTTGTGACCTGGATTGGCCACTGTTGGAAACAGGATACTGGGCTTGATGGACCTTGGTCTGACCTAGTATGGCATATCTTATGTTCTTATGTTCATAGGTTACCAGCACAGAACCTAGGAAACATGCTGCTAAATATGCCAAACAAGAGGGGCTCAAAAGCATACATGCAGCATCTCCTACTTCCACAAAAAGAAGAGTGACTTGTGCCCCATCATAGCACTTCGCACCCTATGAAAAACAAGAGAGGTTCAGGGGCCCCTACACAACATCTCCCATGCCAACATAAACACCAAGAAGGGCTTGGCAACCCCAACATAACTCCTCAAAATGCACACTGGACAGCATGGTGTTAATGTAAATATATATTCTGCAACAAACAAAGGAAATGCAAGATGCTCGCACACCAAAGAACAAAAAGAAAAAGTGAGAACCACAACACAGTTTATAAAACCAAATTATAAAATTACAGCTCATTTTATTTTTTAATAAACTGCATTATGGTTCTCACTTTTTCGTTTTGAATATATATTCTGCATCCACAAAAACCTCTCCCTCGACAATGGGTGCAAAGCAGAAGAATATTCACCCACAGAACTCAATATATTTTTTAAAAAATTGATTCTAGTTGTCTCACTGATAGCAACATAGATATTCTCCAGTACCAGGCATATTGTGAACTAATACAAAACCCTACAAAAGTCACCGAAGATCTGAAAGGCCAAATCTACCATACCATACCAGCATAAACTTCCAAAACTCATACAACAAGGTGCCTACCCAGAAAAGTAACGCTATAAATACTGCAGCGGGCTCTAGAACATCCATACACCTATTTGAAAAGCTGAACAGGTCAAATTAGTACAGTACAATGTAGATCCCTATGTACAAACTCCATGTTAAAAGTACGCCTGGCCTCGGTCACACACTCAGAACACAGATTCTCACCAAGTACAGAATAAGTGACCACAATCTAAAGTAAAAATAAAAATATGTAGACAAAAATTAAACTGAAACCCCAAGAAGCCAGACTCCACATGCGGTGCAACACCAGAGAAATAAGATGCAGTTCCCCCATACTGTGTAAAATACAAAGATAGTGCAAAAACCAAGCACTAAATTGAAAATAAAATTATTTTTTCTACCTTTGTTGTCTGATCATTTTATTCTCTGATCATGCTGGTCCAAATCTGAGGCTTCTGCTTTCTTCTGTCTTCTCTTAGCTCTCTTTCTATGGTCTCTAGTCCATCTGCCATTTTGTGTCTCTTTTTTGTTGTTTCTTTACTTCCTTCCATCTTGGATATTGATTTTTTTCCTTTCAGCTTTCTTCCATTTATTTCTTTCTCTCTTTCCACCCAGATTTCACTACTCCTTACTATCCATTTCTCAATCTCCCTCTTTTTACGCCATCTACCTACCGTCTTTCAACCTTCACCCCAGTCCTTCCATTCCCCAGCTCTTCTTCCCTGGTCCGTTGTTCCCGTCTTTTGATCACTCTCTCCATGTCTAATGTCTCATCACTCATTCAGTGTGTGTCTCTGTCTGGCTCTCTCTTTTCCTCCATCCAGTACCTCCGCTCTTTCTTTCCTTCCATGTCTGCCCTCTCCCTTCCTATCCTCCTGCAACTAACATCTACTACTACTACTACTATTTAGCACTTATAAAGCATCTACCCCATCTCCATACCATACTATCCCCTCCCTATTACTCCCATGCCCATCATATCTCCATCTCTTTCCCAACCTATTTACCCAATGTCCATCTTCTCCCCTCCCTCTCCCTATTACTCCCATGCCCTGTATTTTCTTCTCCCCTTATTACCACGTGTCCAGCATCTCCCCTCTGTCCTCTACTCCCCAAGTACAGCATTTTCCCATATTCTCCCTATAACCCCTGGCACACATCACCACTCCTTCTCCCCTCCTTGCTTCTCCCTATGTCTCTTTCCATGTCCAGTATCTTCCAAGCCCCCCTCCTCACCCTTATCCCTGTTGTCTCCCTATTTACCCCCCCCCCCCCGCACCTAGCATCTCCCTTCTTACTCCCTGTGTCCATCCACATCCACCTCCCAATGCCTCTTCATTTCCACCCCTTGTATGTACAAGGGGCAGAGCCTGCCCACAGAGCAGCATGTCCCATAGGCAGGGGCTGTGCAAGCCATCATCCCAGCCCAGAGAGACAGGGCACAATTGGCCTTGCATAGACCCTGCCCACAGGACATGCTGCTCCCACAGGCAGGCTCTGCTTCTCTGGGCCACGATCGTTGCCTTCCACATCCTTCTACCTGCAGGCCGGAGCTATGCAAGCCGTGATTACGGCCCAGAGAAACAAGCCTGCCCACAGGAGCCGATGTCAGGTGGGCACTGTCACTGGCTGCCTGCCCCCACTTCCCTTTCAGGACAATCTACCGAGCCCTGGCGGTCTAGAGGAGAGCCTGCCCATGGGCAGAAGGCTATGAGTAGCAATTGCAACCTCTCACAGCCTCTTGCACATGGAAGTAGTGTTTTCTTGTGGGCAGGCTCTCCACTAGGTTGCTGGTGCTCAGCAGACCATCCGCCCCCCTGCCACGCTTACCCAGCTTACCAGGTAGTGCCGACCCTGGTCCAGTATTTGTCTTTATTTCCTCCCCCTCTCCCCCATCCAGCATTAGTCTTCCTGCTTCCCCCCCACATGTCCAGCATTTGTCTTACTGCTTACCCCCCACCTGTCCAGCATTTATCTTCCTGCCCCCTCCCCTGTTGTCCAGCATTTGTCTTCCTGCCCCTGTTGTCCACATTTGTTCACTCTCCCCCCCCCCCATCCAGCATTTGTCTTCTCCCCTTACTCACCTGTCATCCAGCATTTGTCTTCCTACTTCCCCTCACCTGTCCAGCATTTGTCTTCCTGCCCCTCCCCTGTTTTCCAACAAGCGTCTTTCTGCACCCCCCTTCATCCAGCATTTGTCCCTCCTCCCCCTCCCCCCTGTTGTCCAGCATCTGCAGCAAGAAAGGAAAAGTGTGCTATTTTCAAGACTCCCTCACACTCGTAAGCCCCTGCTAGTTCCGACCCCAGAGTTGCAAGAACCGTCACTTTTGCTTTCCATTCTTTTTTTTTTTTAAGTTGATAGCTCACTGGACATATAAGCGACAGTGAGCTATCAACTTTTGAAGAAAAAAAACCCGGAAAGCAAAAGCACCAGTTCTTGCAACTATGGCATGCTTGTAAGACCCTGATGGGTCCTGCCCCCTCTGATGATGCTTTTCAAATCAGAGGGGGAGTGGAACCGGCAGGTGTTTATGTGAGCGATTGAGTCCTGAAGAGACATGGCACTTTATTTTTTTTCTTCATCGGGCTGTGTTTATTGCTGATTTTGCTGCCTCTGGCTTGCCACTTCATTCCTGCCACTTTATTCTCACTTGAGCTGAAAAAAAGCTGCAGGAAGGCAGTGGCAGGCCAGAGGCAGCAAAATCAACAATAAACACAGCCGCCTGGAGCGCCATCCCCTTGAAACTGCCATCTGAGGTGACCGCCTCAGGTAGCCTAATGGTAGAGCCGCCCCTGGGTACCTTGCATTGTGTAACCAAAGTTTGGGTGGTTCTTTCCTAGGTGCATAACTTTGCACTTGTCCACATTAAATATCACTTCCCACTGAACAATCCTATGGATGGTGGTAGCGACCATGTGCCACATAGAAGGAGTGCCCTAGGAAAGGGATGGGCAACATAGCTTGTGCCTCTGGAGGGTAGTTTGGGACTACATAGGTTTCTGTGAGGGAGGTCTGCTAGGGATGGAGTTCAAGGGCCTTGCACTGGTCATGTGCCAGGCTAAATGTCTCCAGAATGCCATGGGGTGGTTCAGGATGATGTAGCAGCCTGTATTTCCCATTCTAGGAATACAGGTGGCTCTAATACAGATCTCCCAAGCTCTCACCCCAACCTCCAGTCCCATTCCAATCCTACACAGCTCCTGGAGGAAACCTCACATCTACCCTAACTACCAAACAGTCAGACAGAGCCATATACCACATCCCCATCTCATCTACATTGCCCTACACCAGTCCGAAACCCCTCAGAAAGGCCCTCACTCCCCACCTCATGATCTTAAATGTGCCCTCCTAAATGCCCGCTCTATCCGTAAGAAATGGCCTGCCATAACTGACATTCTATCAACCTCCATGAGGACATGGGATGAGGGTAGAGGGGACATGGGATGAGGGTGAAGGGAGATAGATTCAGGAGTGATATGCGGAAATATTTCTTTACGGAAAGAGTAGTGGATCCGTGGAATAGTCTCCCAGTGGAGGTGGTAGAGATGAGGACAGTAACTGAATTCAAAAAAGCATGGGACCAACACAGAGGATCTCTAAAGGTAAAAAGTGGACTGTTGTAGTTGTTGATATGGAAGGACAGACTAGATAGGCTATGTGGTCTTTTTCTGTCATCATGTTTCTATGTTTCTATGTTCTATGTTACAATCTTATTTATTTATTTATTTATTTATTTATTTATTTATTTATTTAACACTTATTTATATACCGCATCTTCCAGCGATCAGTTGCGGTGTACATTTAACAACAATTAACAATGCAGATCTTGTTTTACATAGAACAGTTATAACTTTTTACAATGAACATCTTAACTTGAACAACAAAGTGTATGTAAAAACTATGCGGAATAGTTCAATAAATCAACTAACACAGATTGTGTAACAATTTAAACTGAAGTACTGTTTCTAACTCAATTTTAACTATATACAAGTGGGGTATTGATGCATTGGAATGGAATGATTATTCATTTAAGTTGTACGTATTATTGTAATAGGGAGTATAATCTTGATTTTAGACAGGTTCTTGTTTAGCCTTTATCTAAGTTGATTGGAGGGTTTTCTATGGTATTATAGTGTTTAGTGAATAGGTAGGTTTTCAATTTTTTTCTGAATTCTGTTATCTCTGTTAGTGATCGTAAGTCCTCTGGTAAAGAGTTCCAGACTGTTGGGGCTACGTGGGAAAAGGCTCTTTTATTTGTTAATTTGTGAGTTCTTATATATTCTTTTGGCATCTTAAGTTTATTTGATTGTCCTTTTCTATAAGTAGGCTTAGGTGGTTCTTTGCTTATTAGATTACAGAGTGTCTTCGGGGCCATGTCTTTTAGGGCTTTGAATGTAGTTATAATTGTTTTGTATGTTATCCTGCTTTGTATTGGTAACCAGTGAAGGGATGCTAGTATCGGTGTAATGTGTTGGAGTGAATTTATCTTTAATATGATTCTGGCTGTAGCATTTTGCGCGAGTTGGATCCTTTTGATGTTTTGTTTTGAAATGCCTATAAGTACTAAGTTGGCGAAATCGAAGTGTGGAGTTATGGTAGCCTGTGTTATATTGATAAAATCTTGTATAAATACAAGGGGGCGTAATTGTTTGAGGATTTTAAGTTTGAAGTAGATTTTCTTCAAGGTATTTCTGATGTGCGTTTCCATAGTAAGGTGTGTGTCTAAAATGACACCTAGATATCTTATTTCATTTTTTATTTTAATTTCTTGGTTCTGTAGTATTATGTGAGTTGGCGGGGTGAACGTTTGGTTTTTTGTTACGATTAAGACTTCGGTTTTAGCATGGTTTATATGTAGGTTTTGTGTTTTTAGCCAGTATGTAATTTCATTGTAGCAGTCAGATAGAAGTTGAATCGGTAGGTTAGGAATTGTGAAAGGTATGTACATCATGATATCATCCGCATAAAGGTGATATTGTACTCCAAATTTTTTAAAAATATTGCAAATCGGTTTTATATAGATATTAAAGAGTAGGGCTGACAGTGCTGAACCTTGTGGTAAACCTATTTCTTGTTTGTATATGTTTGATGTTTGATTACCTATTCTTACATTTTGTGTTCTGTTATGTAAATATGAGGTGAACCATTTATGTACGGTGGAATTTATGCCTAACTGTTTTAAGTTGTTGAGCAGTATTGAGTGATGCACGCTATCAAAAGCTGCTGATATGTCAATGAAAAGGAGAATGAATGCCTGTTTGTGATTGTCAATTCCTTTTAGGAGTGTGTCTATTAATACTGCTAGGAGTGTTTCTACTCCGTGGCGAGGTCGGAAACCATATTGTTGTTCATCAAGTGGGTAAGATAAGTCTATGAATTCCTGTGTCTGAAGTTGCACTACCTTTTCAATTACTTTGGCCAAGAATGGTATGCTAGATATGGGCCTATATGATGTTGGCAATGTTTTGTCTAGTTTGCAGTTCTTTAAAATTGGGCGTATTTGTGCATGTTTGAGCGGGGATGGAAGGTATCCTTGGGTGAGTGAGAGGTTTACTATTGGGAGAATATAGGATATTAGAGTTTGCAGTGTGTTTTTTATCCATGAAACTGGGCATGGATCCAAGTACGAAGTTGTAGTATTTAGGTTGGAGATGATTGTTTTTAATGATGCTTTTGAAATGGGGTAAAATTCTGACCATTCATCTACAGGTTGATAAGTGATGTTGATATTATCTGCGTGCATGGAAGGTTTCTTAGATTTGCTTTGGTAATGATTAGCTAGGGTTTGACCTGAGATTTCCATGATTTCGTTGCTGGAAGTTTGCTCGTTATTAGTTAATTTTCTGACTATAGAAAATAACTCTCTTGGTCTATTGTATGATTTTGTTAAGATTGCTGCATAATAGTTTTTCTTTGTGTTGTCAATTGTTTCCTTATATTTTGATAGATAGTTATTGAATATTTCTTTGTGTACAGTCAGCTTGGATTTTCTCCATTTTGTTTCAAGTTTTCTTAGTTCTTTTTTCATTTGTCTTAGAGTGCTATTAAACCATGGTGAACTATTTAATTTGGTGTATATTGTCTTTTTGTTAGGTTGATTATTTTTAGCTGCATTATTGATAGTATCATTCCAGTTGTTAACAGCATCATCCAGATTAGATGTTGATAAGAAGTAGGGGATTGTTAAGTCAATGAAGTCTGTTTCATTAAACTTTTTGAATTTTGTAGTGGGAGTACTCCTTATGTAATTATTGATGCTGGGGATGGGATATGGGATATTTATTTTGATGATAGAATGATCAGACCAAGGTGTCTCTGTGCATTCAATGGAATTAGAGTGTACTAGCTTGAAGAGTATTTCGGGGAGTAGAACCAAATCTAGTGTTCTTCCTTTGATATGTGTTGCAGTTTTAATTATTTGATGGTACTCTATGTCTGCTATGGTGTCTAGGAATAATTTAGAGTCTAGTGTTGGGAGTGACGGAAGGTTAAAATCACCTAGCATGATCACAGGATTTTGGTCAGTAGATGAACTGAGGAGTTCAATAAGAGAATCCAGGCCATCTGATTTATTGTCTGGGGGTCTATATATTAAGCAAATTTTTATGTGGCTGATTCTTATTAATAATGTGTCTATGTTAGTATTGATATTTGATTGGATTGGCTTGGCGTTTAGTGTTTTTTTTGTCATCACTTATGTATCACTGAGACTTGGTTGTCATCATCAGTCGCTGTTCTCCTTCATCAGTTTGTCCCCCCTAACTTCTCCTCTCACTCATGCCACAGAGAAGACAGAAGATGCGGAGGAGTTCTCATATTAAGCAAGACTGACCTACAATTCAAGACGGTTGCCTCCAATACTACTCCCAACCTTTACTATATCTCCATAACAAATAAACATCATTCCATCAACTTGCTATACCGGACACCCTCCTCATCATTAGATAATCTCTCTACAATCATTGATCTTGCCTGCCATCCCACTGTGTCACACATACCAAACTGGATACTTGGTGACTTCAATCTCCCTTCCCTTCAAGATTTATTTATTTTATTTATTTACATTCTCTTATATACCATGCTATTCTGCATCAGTGTGGTTTACATTGAACAAACTGAAATTACATTGAACAGGGCATTATAACTTGGAGATAACTATTTTACAGTGAACATGGGCTATGGAGGGTTAAGTGGCTTGCCCAAGACCACAAGGAGCACCTGTGGGACTAGAAACCCCAGTCCTTCTGGCCCAAGGTTGCTGTCCTCTAGTGGGATTTGAACCCCTGACCTTCCGGCCTGAAGTACCTTGCCCCAACCACTAGGCCACTCCTCCTCCACTCCCTTATCGAAGCATTTAAATCTTCAGGCTACACCCAACTGCTCAACACCCCCACCCATGTCAAGGGAAATATCCTCAATCTTATTTTCGCTCCACAAATACCCTCCAGTCACCTGCACAAGTTCGATCTCTCAGTACTTGCAATACCATGGTCTGACCATAACCTAATCAAGTTTACCATGCCAGCATACCCCCTACTCACTGCTCCACAATCCCCATCCGAACCATCAGCATCAACCTCAACACGGTTCCAGCATTTCAAAAGAGAAGAGATATTGGAAAAGATACAGCATCTTCACACCCTACCAGCACAAGACCTAAACAACATGATCTCCTCTTGGAATAAATGCCTCAATGCGACAATAGATTCTCCTCCCACCAACAACAGACCTCCTAAGAGAATAAGGGCCCCTTGGTACTCACCTGAACTAAAGAACTCCCTCAAGCATCTCAGACTACTTGAACGACGTTGGCGCCGCTCCAGGTCAACTGAAAGCCATGACGCCTACTTTGCCCAACTAGACCTCCATCGCATAGCAGTCTCCACACAAATGAAGCAATATCATGCAGAACTACTACAAAGAGCCCTAAACAAACCACACGAGCTCTTCAACCTGGTCAAAACCTTATCTAAAGAACCTTCCTTGGGCCAACCAATCCAACCTGACCCACAGACATACGCGGACTACCTGCTAGCCAAAAGAAGCCTACCTACCATAACCGTGAAGAACTGCCCCCAGATACTTCACTTGATCCCTCCCCCTCATCTTCACCTTCACGAATTCTATCAGGGGCCCAACAACTCATCACCTCCTTCACCACTCCATCCGAAAAAGTGATCCAAGATACCATCATGAATATAAACACCTCCACTGCACCGAACGATCCATGTCCAGCAATCTGGATAAAATCCCTACGATCTGAACTCAGTCCTTTTCTTGCTAAACTGATAGGAATATCTTTCAAGTCTGGTATCTTCCCCTGCAGTCTAAAGCAAACATCTATTAGACCACTACTCAAGAATAATAAACTGGACCCTGAAAAGATGGACTCATTCAGACCCATCTCCAGTATCCCACTCCTAGCCAAAATCATGGAAAAAAAATAGCCCAACGTCAACTGAACCACCACATAGACAACTATGCTCCTCTTGACCCCTGTCAACACGGATTCCGGGAGTCGCATGGCGTCGAAACTCTGTTAACAACTCTTCTCAACACCCTAATTACAGGTCTTGATAACATCAGACAAGGCTTTGCTCTTATGTTCCTTGACATTGCAGCCGCCTTTGACTCTGTCAACCATGAGCTACTTCTGCTACGCCTAAATGAGAAGGGAATACATGGAAAAGCTCTCGCCTGGTGCACCTCCTATCTGAACGACAGATGGCAGCACGTTCGTTCTCGCTCCTCCACGTCCACCCCTTTCCCTCAAGCCATGGGTGTCCCACAGGGATCATCTCTTTCAGCACTATTCTTCAACGTGTATATGCAACCTATCTGCACCATCATCAGATCCTTCAACATCAATTGTTTAGTCTATGCCGATGATGTCCTTATGTTTACTCCTATATCCACTGAACACCCAGACTTGTCTCAGCTTTCCTCCTGCTTCGATGCAGTCTCTGATTGGTTACAATCCCAGAAACTAAGGATAATTCTCAAAAAGACAGATGTGCTCTTCATCAGTAGAGATCAGACATTCAAGCCGCCATCATCACTGAAGGTACATGGTGCGAAGCTTCCGTCTAAGACCTTGTTACGCCATCTTGGAGTAACCCTTGACCAACACCTTGACCTAAAGGCCCATATAAGTAATCTAGCAAAGGCGATTTACCATAAAATCCGGATGCTGCGACACATGAGACAGCTTCTAGAGCCAAAAGATTTCCGAACAGTATTTCAAGCACTTGTGATGGCTCACTTTGATTACGCCAACTCCATATTGCACGGTCTGCCAAAGAGCTCACTTCAACCATTGCAGATTGCAATGAACTCCACAGCAAGAACCCTATACGGAGCATCCAGAAGAGACCACATTACTCCTATCTTAAAAGCATTACACTGGCTTCCAGTTCACTGTAGGACCACATTTAAAATACTGACATTGACATTCAAGGCCATCAACAAATGCACTTCTAGCTCCCTTTCCGAACTTATCCAGCTCACCCCCCCCCCCCCCGTTAGACTGAGAAGATCCACCGCCTCTAACACTTTGTGTCTCCCAAAGGAATTCACCAAATGTAGCAAAGCTACAGGAAACCGTGCTTTTGCACTCTATGCCCCCCACTGCTGGAACACCTTACCAGCAAACATCCGTGCAATAAATAGCCTCTCTCAGTTTAGGAAAGAGCTGAAACATCACCTCTTCCTTCAGTACTTCCTCAACTCTGATGACATCATATAACCAATCACAGCTCTCACTTCCCTCTTCCCCCTCCAGTTAATCCCTTCCCCGTTGTCCCAGACAATTACCAAGCCGTCTCTTCAGCCTAGAACACTCAAATGAATAGAGCTTAGTTGATGTTGTCTACAGTCATTAACCTGTATATAGTTCCATTATGTATATAGTTCACCTGTGTTCCATGTTCAACTCACTGTTTAATGTGAGTGCAACAGGGATTTCCCTTGCACAAGTTTTGTTACCTGTGAACCGCGCTGATTGTAAATAGTGCGATATAGAAAAACTATAAATAAATAGGGCACATGTTGTTGCTGTTGGATGGTGGATAGCTACAGTGGTGGTTAGGTATACCAGAAAATACAACTCTGGACACACATTGTCAACAACAATCTCATTTATTGCAAGAACAAACAGGCCCATTTTTTAATGAATTTACAATCAGATGACACATTGCACCCCCTACTCCTTACCCTCTCCCCACCTGCTATGAACTTCAGTATGGCCCCAACCATATCATGTATCTCTGCTCTCAGGCCTTCCAGGTACTTGACTATGAGGTCCTGTGACCTGGTCACAACAGTGAAGCCCTGCTACATCTCCCATCAGAGGGACATGAGGTGCAGTAGAAACTTGGGGTCCATCAAGACACATAGGACCTCATGATGATGCATCTGGTCTAGCTTGTGGGCAGGCTGGACAGACTAAGTGGCCAGTTACTACAATGTTTCTACAAGTGGTCAACTCATCCTCCTCTCATCACCTCCCCCTCCCATACCTCCCTCCCTTTCCCCTCCAGCTTCAGTTCCAGCTCATTTGTGACAGTCCACTCTGAAGTTCTCTCTTCCATGGAGACATACAGCTGCCCCCCTCCCCCCGCCTCTGGTCTTCAACAGGGCTGATGACCACATCTTTTGCATTCTCCTCCCCTTCTCCCTTCTCCTCCAATGTGGCCACCACCCATACCAGAGACCTTCTGCTTCTGCTCGCCACTTCAGTGGTGGTAGTGATATCCAAATCTGCCATGGCTGTCTCTGGGAAGTAGTGATAGCAGGGGTCCTGGTATGGTGGGGGTGGTAACGATAGGGGTGCTGATAGCAATGGTAGTGGTGGCATTATATCACAGGCTTTTATACATTACAGCTGTATCCTCACTATCCCCCTGTACTACCTGCACATCTTCTGGATTTCATATTTGCCTGGATGTTGACAGTGGCACCTGAATTCTGCTCCTGCATTCCACCTTCTCATGCCATTACCATACACCACTTAAGGGCACCCAGACTTCACTGGATCCCCTACACAGACTCTCTCTGTCCATATTGCCCATCCTGTGGGTCCATAGCCCTTGCTTCTGTACCCCCTGCTGTCACTTTATATGTTTGTGGATACTCTATCTTGATGGGCACACCTTAGGCCCTTTCTACAACATATGACAGTAGCTATGCAGGGCTTTCTGTTTCATGCTACCATTCTATGCCCTGAATGTTGTGACAGTGCAGCTAGTGCTCCAGTGTGGCACTCCATATTGTGGATGCATGGTGTTGGATGCATCTCCTGGCCTTGCGCATTGCAAATAGTGATTACGGGTCCCCTCCCTATATGTGACATCTATGCCACCATGGCTTACCTTGATTCCATTGTAGCTCCAACCAGAGGCATTGCAGAATTCAGGGCCAATTCCCCACATAGCTCTAAATCTGACCTTCAAGGACTTCAGATCTCAGAGTGGGTGTATGCTGTCAAGTCAATGCTACTCCTGGCAACCCGGCAACCCCTGGGTTTTCTTGGCAAGGTGTGACCAGAAGTAGATTGCCAGGCCTTTCTTCCGAGGCAATAGAAGGTAAAGTGGGAATCAAACCCTGGTCACTTGGTCACCAGGCCACTGCTCTAATCACTAGGTTATTAGACAGCACAGCATTAGGTTTTCAGCCCTTGGAATGTTTGGCTGCCTGGTGACACACGCAGTTGTTCTGCAGAGGGAATACATGCCCACATATGAGTCCCTCATGTGCGTACACATTGACCAGCTTGTTTTTATTTTTGCTGCAGTCATAACACTGCAATTGGTCACCCTAAAATGAGTTTAATGATGTTCAGTTCCTCTTTGCCGTTCATCTTTCTGCATATTTCTTCCATTGATGTATTCCTGGCTACTGTATCAGAATAGTTCCGGGTATACAAGTTGGCATACAAGTGTGAAGCTATGTGGTTAGGCCATTCTTCTCATCTTCCTTTGCTCACACCATCTATACAACTTCATCATGTTATTTGTTCCTTGGGCTGCATGCTTGTCATTATTCTTTGAACCTCAAGAATTACTGCAGACCTCAAGACTTCTACATTTACTAGTTATTTCAAAGTTGGATTATTGTAATTCTCTTTACAATGGTCTTCCATTATCCTGCATCAAATGACTTCAAATAACTTGGAATACACTGGGAAATGTTTATATGCCAGTTGGGCAGTTGTTATCATGTTTCACCACTAATGATCACAGAGCATTGGTTTATGATATCTTACCACATTAAGTTCAAAATATTGCTACTCGCACATCATGCATTGCATTCCGATGACCTTCAGTACTTAGTTAATTGCATAATAACATACAGTCCTACTTGGACTCTTCAGTTATCCAATGCTTCATTACTTAGTATATCTCCTTTTAAAAATGTGAGGTCATAGATTTCTCAGCACATCACCTTCTCTTTCCTTGCACTCTCTCTATGGAAGGATCTGCCATTGTATCTTTGCCAGGAACCTTCGCTGTGTCCAGTATATGCATATGTGTCTGTCATGGGTAGGCAAGTTTGTGAACACCACAAGCAGAGTGTTTGATACATAAGACTCTTGAGAAGGAATTTCACAAAGAGGTCTCTAGGCTTCATGACCATACAGTTCTTCCATGTTTTGCATATCTACACTCTTTAGGAGGGTGCATGCTTTCTGAGGTCCTTGCTCCTGATTATTGTTTAGGTACTCAACATTAAAACTTGTCCTTCCTACTCCAAACTATGAGCACTGGAAGTTCTCTTAATGAAGCATGAAGTAGTTACTTTTTCCCGGCAATGTACCTGTATGGGAACATGACAAGCGTTACCTATTTTTTATGTACGCGGTTTTCAAATACAAATATTCTTTTCAGAATGTGAACAAGTAGTGACATCATATTTAACAGTGGTGCAAAAATTAAATGGTCTCAGTTGCACAACAGTTTTAATTTCACTTAAATTTTCACATTTTTTACAATTTTAGGGTAAGTCAAATTTAGCAGTTATAATTTTGAGATACTTGGTTGTTTTACATTTTGACGCTGATCATTGTGTATGAGGCATGCCTGGTCATGTTGCACAGGTGCACTCACATTTTATTTGATTTGTGATGGGGGGTAAATGTTATGTATATGTCTCATGTTCCTATATAGGAACACTGCCGGGATTATCCAAAAGTCGACTAATAATTGCCAATGCACATTGTTTTCAGATAATTCCTTCAGTTTTGATAAACAATGGATACAAGAAGCTTCTATGGCACCAGACGTAGCAAAATTCATCGGGCACTTACAGTCCAAGATGCTATGTCAACTGTGGAATGTTTAACTCGTCCGACAACCATCATTGTGTTGCCACCGTCTGCAGGTGATTCTGCAGCTGACAGTGATGTCGAAGATGTTCCTGACAATTTGAACAATGATGACCCCTTTGAAACTGCTGGCAAACTGGAAGTGATAGCAGAGGAGACAGACGAAGATGAGAGTGTTAGTAGTGAAGATGAAAGCAGCCCTCCAGCAAAAACGTGTAAGAATCGGAAGCAGAAACAGGCAATTCAGTGGAAAAGTCAACAAAGTTCACTAAGGTAATTTCATCGCTGGTGCTAAGTCATTTACCTGACAGTTTTCCTGTTCTGTTGTCGCTTTCTCTGTTTTCCAGTCAGTCAGTTTCAAGTCACAGTGGATGAAATTTGTCGCTTTCTGGGAATCCTGCTGTTGTCTGGCTATCATGTCCTGCCACAGGAGTCAGACTACTGGAGCAGTCAGCAAGATCTAGGCGTGCCTATTGTCTGTGAGGCCATGAGCATCAAGAGGTATCAGACCATCAACAAATACTTTCACGTGGCTGACAATGCTGAACTCAAAGCAGGCGACAAGATGGTTAAGGTTGCTCCACTTATTACTGTTGTCAGGGCCGGATTTACCTATACGCCAACTACGCCGTGGCATAGGGCCCACAGCTGGCAAGGGCCCACAAAAATTGAACAAATTGTTAGCTTTTTTAAAATTAAATTTAAAAAAAAAACGCTGGATGCTGCCGTGGCAGCATGGACTGTCCCGCGGGGCCCCCTCTGCTACCACGGCAGCATGGACTGTCCCGCGGGGCCCCCTCTGCCCGGCTGAGCCCTTCCGTGCCAGCTTTGAGAGGCGCGAAGGGAGAGTGTCTCCCTCGCGTCTCTGTTAAGCCCGCAGGGGCAGATGGGAAATTCCCATCAGCCCCTGAGGGCTTAACAGAGACGCGAGGGAGACACTCTCCCTTCGTGCCTCTCAAAGCCGGCACGGAGGGGCTCAACCGGGCAGAGGGGGCCCCGCGGGACAGTCCATGCTGCTGCGGCAGCAGCGGCAGCAGCTAGAGTTTTATTTTTTTTTTATTAAAGTTTACTTGAGCTGATGGGGGGGGGGGCTGGGACTGGAAATGGGCTGGGGGGGTTAAGACTGGAGTTGGGCTGACACGAAGAAACCAGAAGAAAGTGGCTGGAGCAATTGCAGCTAAAAACAAATGCACCAAAGGTAGAAAAATATCTCTTTATTTTGCATTTATTAATTGGAATATGTCAGATCTGGTAAATGTGCATCATTAACGTCTGCACTTTGTTTAGTACAAGAGCAAATTAATGTATAGTTTTATTTCTACAGTGTTGTACATTCCAAGTTTGGCTTTTGGGATTCCCAGTTTAATTATGACATCAGGGCCAACAGCGCACAGCTGATCCGGCGTGCTCGTTTTTATCTTTTCTGGGGGCCCACAATTTTTGTTGGCGTAGGGCCTCACTCAAGGTAAATCTGGCCCTGACTGTTGTCAATGTGAATTTGGTGCAGTTTGGGTTTTTCCACCATGAATTGAGTATTGACGAGTCTATGACTCCGTACTTTGGCCGCCACAGCATGAAAATGTTTATAAGAGGAAAACCAATTAGATTTGGTTTTAAGTGGTGGTGTATGTGTGGCATCGACGGCTACCCTTACAACATTAAGCTGTACACCAGACGAGACAGTTCTACGCATTCAATGGAACCTCTGGGCTCCAGGGTCATAAACCATATGGTTGATGTTATTGAAAAGCATTCATATGTAATTCGTCACCACCTGTTCTTTGATAATTTTTTTACAAGTTACGCACTGATCAAGTCACTCGCAGAGAGAAATGTTGCAGCTACTGGAACCATTCGGAAACTGAGAACTGGTGGAGCACACAAAGAACTTCATAGTACAAAGGACATGAAGAAGAGTGGCCAATGAGGAGACTATGATCACCGATGTGATGAGTCAGTCTATGTAGCAAAGTGGCATGACAATTCTGTTGTCTGCATTGCCAGCAACAATCTCACACATGACCCACTTCAAACCGCACATCGCCTAGTCAAGGGTACATCAGATGTTGCTGTGTCTCAACCCTTTGTGGTGAAGTGCTATAATGAAGGAATGGGTGGAGTGGATCTCATGGACAGGCTCTTAGCAAGCTACAGGCCATCTGTGCTTGGAAAGAAATGGTGGTGGCCACTATTCACAAACGTCCTCAACGTATCTGTCGTGGCTGCTTGGAAAATACACTGTCACCTTCATGGAAGTGACATGGATCATCTAACATTCAGACGTGACATCACCTTGTGTCTCTTGAAGGGCACTGCCATTCAGGAACATTCAATCAGATCAAATCACATAGCCAACTTGCCAAAAGATGTCCGATAGGCACAGGAGTTACTTCATGAACGTATCATCTGCACGCAGGGAAGCTGTCGCATGTGTTCGAAGAACACTACGGTCATGTGCAGGGTCTGCAAGGTCCAGCTTCACTCCAGGAAGGTCAAAACTTGCTTTGTGGACTACCACAAGTGACAGACATGCATACTGTAGCATTCGTCAATAGTATCTGCTTGATTTATCTGTTATTTTTGCGTTCTAGTAGGATGTTCTCTTGCATGGGTTGAACGTACAATTTCTTGGCAATGTTCCTATATAGGAACATAGATAAAAACCTACAAAGACAAACTCTGAATCTATTGACACTATACTTAACGTCTTGCAGTCATTACATGTAGTAAGAAAAAGAACACTGTTAAGAAATTAATAGTGTTTTTGTGGTAGTGCCAGGAAAAAGGTTAAGTAGGCTCCAAAGAATTTCTAATCCTGCCCTAGACAATCTTATGCTCATAGCAAAGAGCACATATGTAAGTTCTATGGTGAGTGTGGTTTATAGGTCAAGTGCAGTATGAGGTATATCCACTAGGTGGAGAAAAAGTGTTTCCGTTCGTGCTTCTCCATAGGGGTCATAAGAGAGAAACATAGAAATATGATGACAGAAAAAGACCACATGGCCTATCTAGTCTGTCCTTCCATATCAACAACTACAACAGTCCCCTGTTTACCTTTATAGAAACATAGAAATATGATGACAGAAAAAGACCACATGACCAGAAGTTCCAGCATAGTGTTCTATAGTGTTCATAGTGTTCTATAGTGAAAGCAACTAAGCAAGAGGCAGGTAAACTTAGGTATGTCCCCAGAGCACAGCAATCCATGATGTTCAAAAAAAAAAAAGATCTTTGTTATCCTCTGAGCCTTGTTGAATTACAAGACTAAGGGGCTGTTTTAGAAGACATATTCATGATTTACACTTGTATAATCAGGCATATACACAAGCAAAAGACCATTTTAGAAAGGATCCCATTTTTATGTGGATGTTCTTAGTTCATGGACATTTTAAGAGGCATGTCAGGGACATAGGAAGTGGTCAGGCTGGGTCAAATATCAACATATTTATTCTCCATTTCATATGTATGGGCAAAATTGTGCACATGGGGTTTGCACCTTCCCTTTAAACGTTATGGCCAATGCTTTACAAGAGGAGCCCCTAGCTTATTTTTCACTCTAAATTTAACCTAGATAAAAACCTCATCGATGAGAGGACCTATTTCCTGCAGGTGTACAGATGCCTCGGCGAGGGCGGGAGTCAAACAGCCTTGCAGCGCTGGAGGTTTAAGGAATGCATTGCGGGGCTGTTTGAGCACACTGCCATTGTTTCAGGTCCCAGAGAAGAGCAGCAGCGACGGCAATGGGAGCTGGGGAGGGGCAGGGAGAGGTGGGCACAAGGGATGCAGTTCGTCTAGGGTTCCTTATCTCCTTGAACCTCCCCTGACCCTCTGCCAGTCAGCTCCACAGCATCCTGCTATCCGGATAAGCATCTCTGAATATCAGCCTATACAATTTTGTGAGAAAAAATAGTTATTATTGCAATTTCAACAACAGTTCATAAAAGAATTTGTAAAAAAAATAGTTTAGATTTCTCTTGCATTATTTTTAACTACAATAAAATGGTATTTGGGCTCCTTTTTTTGTTTAGTCACAGACTGTAGTGTTCAGTATGTCACCCACATGAACACAGTCTGTCAGGTGTGTTACAACAGAAAAAAGGCTGAGAACCATAGATAACTCTTCGGCAACAATCTACTTACATTTCTACAGATTAACAATAACATATTTGTTTGCTATTTGGTAATTTTCAGTTTTAAACTGAGATGCTCTTATATATATATAAACAGATACAAAACAACACAGATTTATGTTGTAACTCACCTAATAATATTTTTGATGGGCAAAAGATAAATACAATAAACTAAAAAGAAAAATAACAGGTTCTAATTTTTAATGAGTTAATAGCCCAGATCCAGAACTTGGAAAAGTGTTTCACAGCTCTTCTGTTCGGGGTGCCAGATGTTGGAAATTCTAAACTGAGTTGCTGCATTAGTCAAGGGCCATGGAGTGACTCATTGAAAACCAGAGGCCTTGAATCAAGGTAGGAGTCATGATTTGTGCTTTGTCAATTTCCCAAGGTCTTCGTTGGTTACTCCAGAAAATGTGTTGAGAACTTTTAAAAATCCCAGTGGAGACTATCGCGCTTCTTCTGAAGGGTTTTTTAGTCATCCTTGATTAAGAGAATTGGTGGCTAAAAGGAAGAGGAGATAGAGGAAGATTCGTATCCCTGTGCTAATATATCTTTCAGATTTTCTTGCAAGTTCCTTTGAGGTTGGAGAATCCTGATTCACCCTAATTTCATCTGTTGTTCTTGAATATAGTTAGAAATGGATACTAAAACTCTTTATTGGCATATAAATGTTTCATTTCTGGGCAGTAAAATGTGGGGTTTTCCTGACTTATCTTAAACAACTTAAAAATGGCATTGGGATTTCTGTCTATGAGTCAGAAAGTCAGTTCCACTGAAACTATCGTTCTGCTTCCATTTCCATGAAAGTGTGTTATCAAACTTGAGAGTTCTGTAAAATGTTCATATTTTATGAGCCACATCAGTTGAAGTCTTTCCTCGAGGAAAAGTGACATCTTGGGACTTCTCATCCAGGGGCTGTGTGAGCTGTTGCAGGATGTTTCATACCTGCAATGAATTCTGCTTTCTTCAGGTTTGGACTTATACCATGCTCAGCTATATGATGCCCAGATAAGGGAGTTCTTTTTGGCAAAAAAAAAAGGACATTTGTTTTTGTTCAATTTTAAATCTGCTGTCATAGTTTTCATGACCTTCGTGTCTGTTATTTATAATGTGTTCTCTCTGTTTCCTGCTAGATTTACTCTTTTAAAAAAAACTGTAGATGTTTAATTTTGAAAACATAAACAGAGAGTTCCAGAAAAAGAAAAGAAAAGAAAATGTCAGAGAACATTTCTTTTTGGATCTATTCACATACTCTGATGACTCCACAGATTCATGGAAAGTGTTTCTGGGAATCTAGGGCATCTCAGATTTCAAGACTAAAGTATGATTTCTGAGTGTTGATAGAAACCTCCACAACCTACCTCATCTAACTCAACCCTAACAAATACAGAGGCCATCATGTATTTTGTCTTGGTTGCTTCATGGATAAAACCAACTACAATGGTGATGACTGTAACTTTAATCCCTAGGTGCTCAGTGCCAAGACCAGCAATCATTTTGGGCCGCAGAACATTGGCCTGATGAGAAAGACCCGGCTGCGAATCAACGCAGCCGGGCACAGGCATGCGGTGGCGAGCCGAGGGCTAAGAAGGGGCGGGGGAAGGCGAGGGGGGGGGCGGGCGAAGAGTCGCATTCAAAAGAGCGCGCCCGGCACGAGTGCGGTCTCTTTGCAGCTCGCCCCTCCTTCCAGGAAGAAGCCGGACATCTGCTGACTCCCCGATCAGCGCTACGAGAGACAAATTTCCCCCAGTGTCATCTGCTCACCTCCGAGCATCCGTACGGGGACCGAGACTGCGGCGACAATTCCCCCAGCGCTCCTACGCCCGCGCTGCGTCCATTGGAAAAGTTGTCCAGCGAGCGTTGATCGAGGCCACGTGGAGGAGCAGAGAGCGTAGGCAGGCTACAAAGAGGGCTCCGGCTGATCCACCCCCTCCACGTGGAGGAGCGAGTGTTGATCGCCGAGACTCTGACCGGCGACAGGCAGTCGCGCTGCCAGAAGAGATCAAAAAGCAAGTAGAGACGATATGCACGGGGGAGTGGGGGGGGGAGGGGGAAGAGCGAGCTGATAGCGGTGGGGGCCGGTGTGGCCGAGGCGCCCGTACATGGAGAAAAGGGGGGAACGAGCTTACATGCAACGCAACCAACAATGTTGGAGCTTACATGCAACGCAACCAACCAACCAATGTTGCAACCAGCTTACATGCAACGCAAAAAAAAAAAAAGAAAAAAAAAAGAGAACGAAGAAAACAAAAGATATAAACAAAAAATAAATAAATAAATCAGTGTGGGGAGATGCAAGGCCGGGCGTTACACGTGGCCATGACCGGAGAGCAGGAGGTACGGGGGTTACTCAGTGGCTGCAGGGGGGGAGGGGGGAGGGCCTGGAGGGGGAGGGAGGGGGGGGATAGAGGGCATAGAGGAGAGCAGCCGCACATGTCCTTCTTCACAGAAAAGGAAAATAAAATATTCTATGCAATGGAAGGGATGCATAACAAGATGGAATGGAAGTCCAAATGTAACTGAGCTATATTGTGTGAAGTGGGGAATATATGTATACAGGGGTCGTTGAGAGAGCGAGATCGTTATTGTGAATATATATAGATACTGCTATCAGAGGGCCATAGGTAGCTAAGAAGTAGAGGACGGGATTATAGCAGGCATCATGAATGACAGTAACTAGGCCTTTCTCATTGCCTCTACATAGTAATTCTATACTAGTGAAAAATGCTGAGAAGAGCACGGGATTATAGATAGCATCCTATATGATAGTAATGTAAATTTTATTGCCTTTGCATAGTATTCTATCTTAGCGGAGAAATGCCGAGGAAGGAGACACCAAAGGCTTCTAGGCCACGAGGCAACAGGGCGGCACCGAAGGCGGCAGCGGCATCTAAAGCACGAGGAGAGGCCAAGCAAAACACGAGATGGACTCAGAGGGCTAGCCGCGAAGCAACGGCCCCTGCAGCAGCAGCGAAACCACGTCAAAGTACCAGGAAGAGGACACCACAGCAACCAGGGAACGCGGCCCCGCCACAGAACCAAGAACTTGACGACCTGCTCCAGATGGTGCGGGAGCAGGTTACACAGCATGGCCTGAACTCAGTTAAGCAACGGTTGGGAGCGCCAGGCTCTACGAGCTATGAAGTGCCATCGACGAGCGCCAGCGCAACCACACCCAACTCAGCACATGGTAAGTCGGGGTCCGAAAAGGGGGCGCCAGAGTCAGCAACGTCATCATCGGAAGGGTCCAGTTCAGATAGTGACAGGGACATAGAATGGGCAGATGTGATGCGCTGCGCATTAAAGAAAGTTAAGAGGAAGAAGAGCGCAAAACATTCCCATCCCCTCAGAGAGGCCTGGTCGGGGCAAAGTCAGAAGGGTGATGACGACACATGCACGCCTGCGGGAGCGGCCCAAAGAACGTGGATGGATTGGCATGACACCAGTCGTGACCCACGCTGCGGGGTAAGCTCCCTGGCCGTGTCGGTGCCCAAAAAGATCAAAAAGAGGATTTGGAGGAGAGAATATATTGACATATTCTCTCTCCTACTCAGGGACCAAGAAGATGAGTCAACCAGTGGAAAAGATAGGGAGAGAAGAATCGAGAGGGATAGGAAACCTAAAATCCCCAAATCCATCAACAATTGGGTGGCGGCATTCCACCTCTTTATGAGCGTGGTGATGGAAAAAGAACCCGAAGCGGGGCCATACCTGACCAAGTACCTGGACACGATTACTCACGCACATAAGCAATATGGGGGATGGGCCTGGCTAAACTATGATGTGAAGTTCAGAAGGAACATGGCCGACGATCCCACCCTAGCATGGCACCATAGAGTGCTGGACATGTGGGGCGAAGAAATGGCACACAATAGGCCATTGTGTCAAGATGGGTTGCAGCAGCCACTCCCGAGCACCCAGTGGCAACAGCCCTTTCAGAATAACCAAGGGAGGCAAGCCAACCAGTGGCCCGGGAGACGAGCATGCAGGCAGTACAACGCAGGGAGTTGTAACTGGCAGCCGTGCAAATTCAAGCATTCCTGCTCGGGATGCGGGGGAGGACATCCCGCTTTTACATGTAGGGCAGCAAGAGAGGCGAAGCCATACAGAGCAATGCCGCAGCGATCCACCGAAGGGGGTGGCGCCAACACCCATCAGCCTTGAGCATATGCGGCCATGGCTAAGAGCATACCCTAAGCGGGATATAGCTATTTGTATAGAGGACGGCTTCGCACGAGGTTTCCGCATTCCATCCCTAATCTTAAGGAACAGAAAGCAAGCGCGCTTAATGAACAACCCACCATCCGTCCAAAAACATAACGAGATCGCCCACAGAAAAATAGCAAAGGAAGTAGGTATGGGGAGAATAGCAGGTCCCTTCCAGTCACCCCCATTCAAGGACATCGTAGTCTCCCCATTGGGAGTAATACCCAAAAAGGAGCCAGGACAATTTAGGTTAATTCATAACCTATCATACCCCAAGGGACAGTCCATCAACGATTACATCGATCCGGTATTATGCTCAGTTAAATATGCAACCATGGACCAAGCAATTACACTCATCCGAAGTAAGGGGCCCCGAGCGCAACTAGCGAAGGCGGACATTGAGTCCGCGTTCCGCCTATTGCCGGTTCACCCCGAATCTTTTCCATTGTTGGGCTTCTCGTTCAATGGAGCGTTCTTCTATGACAAATGTTTGCCCATGGGATGCGCAGTATCATGTGCATACTTTGAACAATTCAGTTCATTCATACACTGGGTGGTCGAAGATCTGGCCGGCCCCAATACGGTGGTGCACTATCTGGACGATTTCCTATTCGGGGGAAAAGACCAGGATGACTGCAAAAGGATACTGGATATCTTTGAGCAGACGGCACGGGAATTTGGAATCCCGTTAGCAAAGGAGAAGACAGAGGGCCCAAAGAGGGTCATCACGTTCCTGGGCATACAATTAGATGTGCCGGCACACAGGTCGCGCTTGCCAGCTGAAAAAGTGCTGAAGTTGAGGAAAGAGATGCAACTATTGCACGGCCAGCGAAAAGCGACACTACAACAATTCCAGTCCATGCTGGGCCTCCTTTGCTTTGCGTGCAGGGTGATACCCATGGGGAGGGTGTTCTGCCGGCGTATGGCATGGGCAACAAAAGGTATAGCAAAAAGATACCACCGCATCAGAGTCACCAGGGAGATGCGCGAAGACCTCCAGGTCTGGTTGCAATTCCTGCGCGCCTTCAACGGCCTGGCCTTCTGGCAAGCGCTCCCGATATCCAATGCCGAACTAGAATTCTTCACCGACGCCTCGGGAGGGATTGGTTTCGGCATATACTATAAAGGGGCGTGGTGCTCGGAGACATGGCCCAGGGAGTGGCACAGGATTGGGATCACCAGGGACATCACGTTCTTGGAGCTGTTCCCGATAATGGTGGCCCTTTGTATTTGGGCCCACGAGCTCGCCAATAGGGCTATCACCTTCCGCATCGACAACCTAGTGGTGGTGTGGGCAATAAACAATATGAGAGCCAAGACGCCAAGGGTAGTGGCGCTCTTAAGGCGAATAGTGTTGCTATGCCTGGCGCATAATATAACCCTGAGAGCCACCCACATCGAAGGCGAGAATAATAACATTGCTGATGCTCTTTCTCGTTCTAAGATCAGGCTTTTTCACCAGCTGGTGCCCGAGGCCGACGGAGTCAAGACATCGGTCCCGTATCAAGTCTGGGAGTTTGGTTCACCGAGATCTGGGAGCTCCTGTTGGGAGCATTAGCCGAGAATACCCGGCGCAGATACATAGCGGCATGGGAGCAATACCAGACATTTTGCAGAGAGGCCCGCATACAGCTCAATGACAGACTAAAAGTGGCAACAATAGTGCGATGGATTATGCACTGCAAAACCAACGGCTACACAAAGGCCGCGGTACGAGTCCGTTTAGCGGCAGTGTCATTTTTTGCAAAGGCGATGGGGAAGCAGAGCCCCACGGCTGGGTTTATTGTACAGAAAGTGATGAGAGGCTGGTCCCTGGAACAGCCCCGGAAGATGGACAAACGCCGCCCGATCACGCATCAGATGCTTCAACAACTGATGGTACTGACCAGCCTAATGTGCTATGATGAGTACGAGACGAGGTTGTTTCGATGCGCTTTTTCCTGGGCCTTCTACGGAGCATTTCGGGTAGGGGAGCTCGTAGCATCCTCAGCATCGGAGCTAACGACCCCCCGCGGAGGACTGGTAAAGCGTGATGTGTGCATATGCACTAGAGCGATAGTGTTGCAGTTACGCAAGTCCAAGACTGACGCGGAGGGAAAAGGGGCGCAGGTGGTGCTGTCGGCAATGCACAAGGATCCGTCATGCCCAGTCCAAAATGCGTTAGCCTACCAACAAGTAAGGGCGCGCTCAGAACATCACTGGTTCATACACGCTAATGGTGCCCCCTTATCACGTTTCCAATTCAGCAGAGTACTCAAGCTAATAATTGAACGCACTGGACGGGATGCAAGCTTATACGGCTCGCACTCCTTTCGCATTGGGGCTGCTTCTACGGCGGCCAGCATCGGAATGACTCGAGAACAGATAATGAAAATAGGCCGATGGCGCTCGGATAGATACAAATTGTATATACGTCCAGCGCTGTAAGGCCAGGGGGTGCAAATTCAAAAAAAAACAAAAAAACCCAAGAATAGAACAGATAAATAGTTCCATAAAAGTGTGATAATAACGGACCAGGAACGGGTGGCGGGGATAAAGAGAATGTGTGACATCTGGTGTACAGACACAGACAAAGCGAATGTACATTGCAAGGATAAATACTGTTGTAATCATATTTTCTGATTGTGCTCCATGCAGGAATAAGCTACCACACAGGGCCACGTGAAGTGTGGATGTGTGGCCATTCATTTGTTCACTGGGCACAAAAGAGGGCACGATGTAGACCAATGGGGTTAAACCTAGGGCTTCCAAGTGCAGATGTGGCCGTAGTGTGGCTGGGATGACGGGTTATGGTGTTCAACATGCAATGCAACATGCAATGCAACATGCAACGCAACATTGGCCTGATGAGAAAGCTGGAGGATATTTATTGCAGAAAGTCATGAGGTAGGAACGTTGAAGATCACACAAATAAAGATAAAGCTCGAAGAAGGGGATGATATAGCTAGAGCAGTATCAACCCAGTGCTACCTAAGGTAAGAGTTGAATTGACAGTTTGCTGCAAGGTTATAAAGACAATCACAGGTGCCTGTACCTAAGAAGGATTGTACTATACGCATATGCATAGACAGGACTGGAATTAAGGGGGAACACTCTCAATGTCACAAAGGACCCCATCCTTGCTCAAAGATGAAGCAGGCACAACTTGACAGTGGGCTTTGGGACCTCTTCCAAGTTTCTGCCATTGCTCCAGTATGTCTCACACTGGTCCTGTGCGTAGATATGAAGCAGCTGAACAAGGAAGTAAAGAAAGAAGTTTTTTCTTCCTACAAAAGATGATGCCTTTCCATAGTTGGAAGAGTGTATACATTTTCATTGTTCTCTGTTGCTAACATATTCAGGCAAATAAAGGTGAATTCTGAAAGTGCCAAATTATACTTTTCGCACACCATTTGGGTAAGAAATGCGATACCATATTGGGTCAGACCAAAGGTTCTTTGAGCCCAGTATCTTGTTTCCAGCAGTAGCCAATCCAGGTCACAACTACCTGTCATGTTCCCAAAAGATAGAAAGATTCCATGCTCCTTATCCCAGGGGTAAGCAATGGATTTCCCCAGTCCAATTTAATAATGTTTTATGGGCTTTTCCTCCAGGAACTTGTCCAACTTCTTTTAAACATAGCTACACTACCAGCTTTTACTATATCTTCTGCCATCAAATTCCAGAGTTTGATTATATATTGAATGAAAAAATATTTTCTCCCATTAGCCTTAAATGTGCTAAATTGCATCTTAATTGCCTGCCCCTTAGTCTTTTTGCTTTTTGAAGGAGCAAACAACCAATCAATGTTTACCCACACCACTCCACTCATTATTTTATAGGCCTCTATCATATCTCCCCTTAATCGTCTTTTTTCGAAGCTGAAGTGCATTAACTTTTCAAACTCATCCTTATAGGGATATCCTTCCGTCCCCTGTATTTCCTCAACAGATTACCCTTCGGAAATTCAAGTGCTCTAGAGAAAATGAGATGGCTGTTGCAACATTTTGAAGGGGAATCAAGCTTCACAAATTATTTTATTTATTCTCATTTATATTTCATCTTTCATAAAATTCTAGATGGTAAAAAGGACATTTGTTTTTGTTCAGTTTTAAACCTGCTGTCATAATTGTCATGACCTTAGTGGTAACATCTTAAATAAACCCTTGGAGAAAGACGGACAATTAAAAATAGAAAACTGATGATGTTCCAGTGCATGGTTGTAGTTAAAAGGAACTACAGGCAGGATGCTCTCAAACCAGTCCTCGGGACACATCTAGCCATTCAAGTGTTCAGGATAACATCAGTGAATATGCAAGAGAAATTTGCATACAGTGGAGGCAATGCATGCAAATCTCTCTCATGCATATTCATTGTGGTTATCCTGAAAACCTGACTGGCTAGGTTTGTCCTGAGGACTGGGTTGAGAATCCCTGGTCTAAGGTCATGACAACCATGAAAGCAGAAGGTTTAAAACTGAAAAAAGAAAGGTGCCCATTATAAGAGTTTTGGGGAGGATAAGTCTTCCCAATATCTGGTAATCCAGTTTGGACCATAAGCATTGGAATGAGCCCCACCAAAATCCTCCTTCCTGCAACTGTCTAGGAGCTGCAGCAGCTTTAAATTATTTGTAGAGTGTTGGGAGCTTGTTTTTTTTTATTTACTTTATGCTGCTCTCCCTGTCCTACATCAGCTCTGGCAGTGCCAGCAGCAAGAGCAGGTGTAGGGCAGGCAGAGCGGCACAAGAACAACAACAAGCTCCCAGCACTGTGTAAAGAATTTCAAGCTGCTGCAGCTCCTGAACAGTGGGAGAGGGAGTAAGGAAGAAGAGCCTCAATCTAATGCTGGGGGGTAGAAGGTTCACGTGGGACCGGGGATGGCGGAAGGGAGCTGATGCTGGCAAAAAGTGCTGTGGGTGAGAGAAAAGGGCTTGGAGGTAAAATGGGGGCCAGCAATGGGCAGATAGGGCATGAGGTTGGGAGAAGGGGTCTAATGTTGGGGCTGGGGGATGACACAGAGGTGGGGATGTGGGAAGGGGGAAGGGAGATAGGGATGGGCCTTGGAGGAGGAATCAGGAGATGGCAGAAAGGGGCATGGTGGGAATGGGAGAAAAGGGCTGGGGCTGAGAAACATAAACTTTTGGGGTGAATAGGGTGACAGGCTAGTTGTTGGACATGGTGAGAAGGAACAGAGTTATAGGGGAGTTGCTGGACATGGGGAGTGAATAGGGTGATAGGGGAATTGTTGGAAAGAATAGGGTGAGAGGGAAAATGTTTGACATGGTGAGCAAGAAAACAAGGGTGTTGCTGGAAGCAGGAGAGTAAAAAGATAAAGGGAAGATGCTGGACATGTGGCGGGAAGAAAAAAGAAAGAGGAGAAATTATAGATATAGTTGAGTAGAGAGACAAATGTCAGACGTTGGACACAGGGAGGAGTAGGGGACAGAGGGACAGTGCTGGATGTAATGTAGGGGAAAGAGAGAAGATGCTGGATGGAAAGGAAAAGAGAGAGAGAGAAAGAAAGTAAACTAGAGGTAAGTATGGGAAAAAGAGGGAAATTGAAGACTGCATATTAACAGAATTTTATGTATTTATTTTATTTACAGTCTCTTTTATACCGCACTATTCGACATCATTGCAGTTTACATGGAACCGAAAACTTACAACAGTGCAGCAAGCTGCTCTGTGTTTACAAAGAACAAGTACTAAAACTTGGATAACAGTGGGGTAACTATTTACACATAGGCATCACGACTGAGTCATATCGAAGGTATGAAATCTGAGTGGATAGAGTGGCAGAGGGCAGAGAGAAAAATGAATGGAAGAAAGCTGAATGGAAAAGATCAATGTCAGAGATAGATATAGGAAAAGAAATGAAGAAGACAGGTAGAAAGAGAGAAAAATAGCTAATGGACAGGAGACTATGGAAAAAGAGAAGACAGAGGAAAGCAGGTCCAAGAGGCTGTGACCAACACTATTAGCAAAATAAAATGGTCAGATAACAAAGATAGAAAAAACATTTTATTGTTAAATTTAGTGATTAGAATATGCCAGTTTTGAAATATACATTGCTATCTTTATATTTTGAGGAAATGCAACTGTGTTTCTATATCTCAGGTGTTGTACTACATGCAGTCTGGCTCTTGGCGTTTCAGTTTAATTTTTGTCTACATAGTTTGCATTTTCTGTTTATGGCTATGTATTCTATACTTGGTAAGTGTCTGTCTATGTTCTGCATATGTGAAAGAGGCCAAATATTCTATTACTATTAAATAGCTGTGTAGGATCAATCTATAGTAATCTGGCAAGTTTTGTTTTCTCAATAGGTGTATTGATGTTCTAGTGCCCACTGCAGCGCTGACGTTTGGGTGACTTTTCTAGGGTTTTGTTGTAACTTCACAATATGCTTGGTACTGGAGAGGGTTTATGTTAATGGGCATTGGCACAGCTAATACAAATGATACATATTTCAAAACCTGTTTGGTACCTCAACAATAAACTAAAGACCAGCAGATCTAAAGCCCCATGGTTATTAAGCAATATAACAAAAGAACGGATAGGCAAATCATCTTGAGCCCAATATTCAAATGATATCTACAGGGTTTACAGATTGGTAAACCGTGTAACTGCTGCTGAACGGGATATTCAATGAACTTAACATGGTTAGTTCCACTGAATATCCCCTCCCTTCTCCCTTACATGCACCAATGCTAATCGTTTAGCATTGGGGCATGTCGAGGGCATTCTGGGGAGGAGCAGAGGTGGTGACAGTCCCTAAACAGGCTGCAACAATATTGCATGCTGCCCGGTTAGGGACCTGCAGCTAAAAGATAGGCGAGGAAAACCCTCACCTATCTCTAAGCCACAGGGGCTAACCAAGCAGCATGTTATATTGCTGCAGCCCAGTTAACTACAGCGACTTCCAAGCACGTTGGGCAAATCTGGATATTCAGTTCTAGGGTTGAATATGACCAGCATTGAATATCCGGGGTTAAGGGTCGGCGAGTATGATTATGCACCATAGCAGCGCATAGCCTGCCAAAATGAATATCGGGCCCTTTATGTTTGCCAGTAACCACAGGATTTATGCTACAGTACTGCCAAATACCGCTGATCACATGGCCAATGGGAAGATACTGGACTGAGAGACTAGGGATGACTGCGAGCCACGTGTTAACCCTGGGAGTACCGATGGGGTCAAAAGTGACCCCATTGCAAGTTTCACAACGTGTATCTCAGAAACTAGATGTTCAAGAATGCAATCTTTTTATGACTTTTCACATGTCAAAATTCTCTTTATATTGTGCCATGAGAGGGATAATTTTCATCCGCTAGGTGATGCTAGTGATGAATTGCAGCACAGAGTACCAGTGGGGTCATTTTTGACCCCAGTTGCTTACGTCCGGTTTGGATCGTGATACAATTTGCAGTTTTGTGAATTTTTTGATCTGACAAAGGTATTTATCATTAATTATGTACCATTTATTTTTTGTACTCTTATTTTATGAAAATTACACATTTTCTGTAATTGATATCATACGTTCTCTCTTTATTTCTGATGAAATCTAAAATCTTTCAGCTCGTTCATCACTATTATTGTACACCTATAGTAAAACTGCTTTGCGTCTTATTCAACTTTATCTTTATTTATTTTAGGTTATTGTTTATGATGTCAAAACAAAAGTATTCAGCTGCCCAAGTAAGAGAAATATTGCAACGAGATGCTGACAGTGACGGCTCTGAGTTGTCTGATGATGCAGCATATTCAGCAAGCGAAGAAGCATATCAGCCAAGTTTGTGCAATAAATCTGATGATGACAGTCATGATTCAGATGGCGACAGCAGTTGGTCGCCAAGTGAATGTGAGACTGATGTTGAGCAGGAAACATCGCCTGCAGCAAAGAGTCAAGTTACAAGTCGAGGCAAAGGTCAAGGCTGTGCTGGACGGGGAAGAAGGCAGAAGTCCTCGGTGTCAGTATCATCTGTGAGGAATCTTAGTTGTGGTCGTAAAGGAGCTAAGAGATCATCAACTATAAGCACAAATGTTGCCATTGAAGCCTATGTATCTAAGGATGCCACATCATGGAAAACGAAACCTATAAAGCAAGCTGCTGGAAGATACGCCAGAGCTAATGTCATGCACGTACAATAAAGTCCTACAAGGTATGCTGTACGAAATGTTGATGGCCTTCTCACAGCATTCCATTTGTTCATGAGGAAGAACTTATTGCATGAAATCATGATGTGGACGAGCAAACAAGGAAGACACATTTATGACAACACCTGGAAAGATTTGACAGATGGAGAATTTCAACTTTTTCTTGGACTTCTGATCCTCTCAGGCGTGTACAAGTCATGAAATGAATCTATAGTTCAGTTGTGGAACCTTGAAGATGGTCATTCTGTTTTCGGCAAAAATATGGCCCGTAGCCGTTTTCAGCAAATGTCTTGTGCTCTCAGATTTGATGATGCAACCAACAGATGTGAACAACGAGGCGTGGATAAGCTTGCTCCAATCAGACACATTTTTGATACCTGGGAAGCAACTCTTAAGTGACGCCTTTGTTCCTGGTGAAAATCTTACTGTGGATGAGCAACTGCTTACATTTCATGGCCGTGTTCCGTCCAGACAAATATATTACCAGCAAACCTGGGAAATATGGCATAAAACTATGGATGTTGTGTGACAGTGCAACATCATATGTTCTGCGGCTTCAAGTATATACAGGAAGGGAACTCGGACAAAACAGGGAACAGAATCGGGGTGAAAGGGTTGTGCTGCAAATCACTGAAGGATTGACACGATCTGGCAGAAATGTTACTGTTGACAATTTCTTCTGCAGTTTATCCCTGTCACAGAAATTGCTAGAAAAACAAATGACACTTTTGGGGACAATTTGAAAGAACAGAAAAGAATTACCTCCAGAATTTGTAACAGCAAAGGGCCGAGAGGTATTCACTTCACTGTTTGCCTTTTGCAATGACGCCACTTTGGTTTCCTATTACCCAAAGAAAGGAAAAGTGGTTGTTCTTTTGAGCAGTTTGCATGATCAAGAAGAAGTAGATAACACATGTCCAGACAAAAAGCCACGCATGATCTTGGACTATAATTCTAATAAAGGTTGAGTAGATACGGCAGATCAAATGTTGCGCATGTATACCACAAAACAAATGACAAGACGCTGGCCAGTGACAATCTTCTACAACATGTTGGACATCAGTGCTTTGAACGCCTTCATTGTTTGGATGTCACTAAATCCAGAATCCCAATTGTGAAAAAATCCACTCTAGTACTTTTTTTTCTTTTTTTTCTTTTCAACCTAAATGCTTCTAACTCTTCACCACCGGTCTCAGATAAACGATACTTGTCTTTTATACCTTACTATGGGTATGGTAATTCACCCAATGCGGTGTTCGTTCACATCAATGACCAGAACTGTTTTCTTAAACAAAGTTTCTTTATGCTTTCTAAGTATTTCTAAATATTCTTATCTACTGAAAAATCATTTAAAACCAGAACACAACGCCATTCTACTTATCTGAAGCAGAACGGTGCTTGTTCAAATGCCCCTTTGACATGCGATGAAATAAAACACCCCAACGCCTCTGCAAGCGCTCCGGCGTTTCTCCTGTTGGGTTCTTCAAGGGGATATTAGCGATGTTGTTCTCCAGGGCTATTGTTCCATTCGTTGTTCTTCTATATACTCAAAACTTTTAATTCTATCAATACAAACAAAAGCAGAAAAAATCATATGGTTGATTAAATTTTATCAACTTTTTATCTCTTAACTTATATCATCACTAATGAAGTATTTTACCACAAAAACTGTTGAGGGCAAACCCATATTTTTTCATATTCTTCTGTTATATTCCTTTTTCGGTCAGTCCTCAATGCTGTTAACCGTTGTTTTCTGAGGTAACGAAAGACGCCAACGCATGCGCCTGAAACTTCGAATTTAAATACCCTCCCATTATCTCCATCTGAGGGAACTACCGGATGCAGGCCAGCCAATCCACACTGACATTCAATCCTCTTGGTTGAACTGTTTCTAAATGATGTATCCACCATTGTTCGCAGTACAAGAGAGTTTGTTCTCGGGATCTCCCGGTTAATCCTTTTAATATCTGTTCTACACACCAACATTGCAACTCATTAAAAGTATGGCCTAAATCCAAACAGTGCTGTACTATCGGTGCTTCCACCCGTCGGCACCGTATTCTGCTTTCGTGTTCCTTTATTCGAATTTTTAAAGCCCTAATAGTTTTACCAATGTAAAGAAGAGAACACGGGCATTGTATTGCATACACTACAAATTGCGATTCACAAGTAGTGACGTGTCTCAAACTATAGGTTCTTCCTCGGTAGGCAAACTCTGAAATTTCTAACATCACTGCACATACACTGCATTGACCACATTGCTTGTGTTTTCCCTGGAGTTGACATCTCATAGCCCAATCAAGTGGTCTTAAAACTGTAGGGGATAGATACTCTTTAAAGCTCTTACTCTTCGTCCACACACATCGCACTTTTTTAGCTTGTAAACCTGGTACTGTCTCAAGAATTGCTTGATGTTTAGCTAAAATCTTTTGAATACATCCACTGAGCGGGGAAAACGTGGTGACGAATTTCAGAGCCATCAAGATGCCATGAAAAAACAGATAGAAACGCTGCGGATAGAAACTATGACAAAAAAACCCAAAAAATTAAAGCGGGATGCTATGGATTATGCAACGGGTTATGTATATCCCTGGCAAAACCCACAGAGAAAATTGAAGAAATTTACTGATAAAAAACGTGTAGCGTTCAGTGATACCACTGAAGAAGATAACAGTTCTGACTCCAGTCGAACAACATCATCCAGAGAAGTTTTTTTGGAGGAAACCGAAGGCCGGCCCCGATGAAAAAAAGAGGAATCCAACAACAAACGTCTCGATCGAGGCAAACAGAAGAAATACGTCCTGTAGGTGAATCGGTTGTGGTTAACATTTCTAAACAAGAGTTATCAAAAACGGAAATGGATCTTTTGGATCGAGGTTTGTCTTTCATTCCCCACATCACGTTTGATTTTTTTCAGTTTCAGATTGATTTTATGGATTTAATTAGAAAATTACATTTAAAACATTTTTTTGATTCACATCAATCAGTAGAGAATGTGCAACATATTGAGGATAATCCAGGCCGAGTCCCTCTGTCTTTTAAATCTCAATGGGTGCCTCCTACACCTTTACCTCCAGCCATACAAGTGTTTAGGGATTTAGTTTTGAAGGAAGTAGGGGAAATAGCAAAAAAGAGCCCGAGAAGAAAAAATTATCTTACCCCAGTTCAACTGGAGACACTACATAGTTTACAGTCTCGTACAGATTTAGTAATTAAGAGAGCTGACAAGGGGGGAGCACTGGTAGTGCTGGATCGGCAATATTATTTATAGGAGGCATTAACTCAATTACAAGACTGCACTACATATGAAGTATTGTCTGTAGATCCAACTTCTCGATTACAGAAGCAGATAACTTCTTTAGCAACAGAAGCATTACAGAAGAAGATTATTTCTCATAAAGAGTTCAAGTTTTTGCTAGTGAAAACACCTCAACTAGCCAAGTTTTACACCGTTCCCAAGATACATAAAAATTTGAATTGTCCACCAGGTCGCCCGATAGTGTCCACCAGAGGCACTTTACTAGAACCTTTATCTACTTATGTAGATTCTTTTTTACGTCCCTTGTTGAAAACGATACCTTCATTTGTACGTGATACTACCCATTTCCTAAACATTTTACAAGAATTATCCTTATGGGCGGTGGCAGATGATGTCTTTTTAGTAACATTAGACATTCAATCCCTTTACACCAGTATACCACAATGTTCAGCGTACGTTATAGTAAAAGAGGTATTGAAAGAAAGGGGAGACCTATCGGAAGACCATCAGAGATTTCTACAAGCACTCATTAAACTCACATTGTTTGAGAATTTTTTTGTTTTTGAAGATCGTCTGTATCATCAAATATCAGGGGTGGCAATGGGGGCCACTTGTGCCCCCTCAATAGCGAATTTTTATGTAGGGGCCTTTGAGAAACAACATTTGCCGGGATCCCCATTTTTTACCAACGTGAAGTCATGGCATCGTTATATTGACGACATTTTTATGATCTGGCAAGGAAAACAAGATGATCTATATGAGTTTGTGAGGTGGTTGAATAAATGTGATGCAAATTTAATTTTCACTTTTGAATGTCATACCCAACAAATTACATACTTGGATGTATTAATAATGAGGGCTTCAGATACTTGGCATACCACAGTATATCGTAAACCCACTCACAAAAACACATTTTTGCGATACTCAAGCGCTCATCCTACAGGGCTTAAAGATAGTCTTCCTATATCTCAATTTTTAAGATACCGAAGAAATTGTTCCACAGTACAAGAATATAAACAAGCGTCACAGGTTTTGAAGAAGAATTTTTTGGAACGGGGGTATCCTAAAAAGATAGTCCATCGAGCTTATAAAAGAGCTCGCTATAACAATAGAGAGCTTTTATTGACTCCTAGGAATCGACAGGTTAATGAACAAGACCATAAGATAAATTTCGTCACCACGTTTTCCCCGCTCAGTGGATGTATTCAAAAGATTTTAGCTAAACATCAAGCACTTCTTGAGACAGTACCAGGTTTACAAGCTAAAAAAGTGCGATGTGTGTGGACGAAGAGTAAGAGCTTTAAAGAGTATCTATCCCCTATAGTTTTAAGACCACTTGATTGGGCTATGAGAAGTCAACTCCAGGGAAAACACAAGCAATGTGGTCAATGCAGTGTATGTGCAGTGATGTTAGAAATTTCAGAGTTTGCCTACCGAGGAAGAACCTATAGTTTGAGACACGTCACTACTTGTGAATCGCAATTTGTAGTGTATGCAATACAATGCCCGTGTTCTCTTCTTTACATTGGTAAAACTATTAGGGCTTTAAAAATTCGAATAAAGGAACACGAAAGCAGAATACGGTGCCGACGGGTGGAAGCACCGATAGTACAGCACTGTTTGGATTTAGGCCATACTTTTAATGAGTTGCAATGTTGGTGTGTAGAACAGATATTAAAAGGATTAACCGGGAGATCCCGAGAACAAACTCTCTTGTACCGCGAACAATGGTGGATACATCATTTAGAAACAGTTCAACCAAGAGGATTGAATGTCAGTGTGGATTGGCTGGCCTGCATCCGGTAGTTCCCTCAGATGGAGATAATGGGAGGGTATTTAAATTGGAAGTTTCAGGCGCATGCATTGGCGTCTTTCGTTACCTCAGAAAACAACGGTTAACAGCAGTGAGGACTGACCGAAAAAGGAATATAACAGAAGAATATGAAAAAATATGGGTTTGCCCTCAACAGTTTTTGTGGTAAAATACTTCATTAGTGATGATATAAGTTAAGAGATAAAAAGTTGATAAAATTTAATCAACCATATGATTTTTTCTGCTTTTGTTTGTATTGATAGAATTAAAAGTTTTGAGTATATAGAAGAACAACGAATGGAACAATAGCCCTGGAGAACAACATCGCTAATATCCCCTTGAAGAACCCAACAGGAGAAACGCCAGAGCGCTTGCAGAGGCGTTGGGGTGTTTTATTTCATCGCATGTCAAAGGGGCATTTGAACAAGCACCGTTCTGCTTCAGATAAGTAGAATGGCGTTGTGTTCTGGTTTTAAATGATTTTTCAGTAGATAAGAATATTTAGAAATACTTAGAAAGCATAAAGAAACTTTGTTTAAGAAAACAGTTCCGGTCATTGATGTGAACGAACACCGCATTGGGTGAATTACCATACCCATAGTAAGGTGTAAAAGACAAGTATCGTTTATCTGAGACCGGTGGTGAAGGGTTAGAAGCATTTAGGTTGAAAAGAAGAAAAAAAAGAAAAAAAAGTACTAGAGTGGATTTTTTCACAATTGGTATTGGATAGTAGTTCACTCTTTCATTGGATCTGACCTCAGTATTTGTTTACTAAATCCAGAATGGCAGTCCAAGTCAAAGCACAGACGTCGTCTATTCCTCTTGGAATTAGGAAAGCAGCTGCTTCAGAGTAATTGCAGCGAGACTTCTTCCAGCATTGAAGAAGCCACTGATGCTGTTTGCAATGTCGGGATCCCAAAGAAAAGGGCAAGGTGTCACTACTGTTCCAGAGAAAAAAGACAAGAAAGGCAACATAGTTTGCACCTCCTGCAAGCGCAATGTTTGCAAAAAACATTCAGAAATTGTCTGTGTCTCATGCAAATGACTGTAGTACTTTACTGTGTTCATCAAGTGCATGCAAAAACTGCTTTCATGGCAACTCCCACCACCTTCAAGGTACGAGATGCAGAACTCCCATGTAAATCTGCGATTCGTTACCTGGGCATCACACTTGACAATCATTTTGACTTCAAAGAACACGTAAAGAACACCACCAAGTCCATCTACAATAAAATCATGACATTAAGGCACCTAAGACCACTACTAGCCCTGGACGACTTCAGAACTATTTTCCAGACGCTCGTAATTCCACATTTCGATTATGCAAACATCATCCTGCATGGTCTCCCTAAGAGCACCCTCAACCCTCTTCAGATGGCCATGAATGCAGCAGCTCGCATTCTCTGCGGCATATCCAGAAATGATCACATCACGCCCATACTTATGGAACTACACTGGCTACCGCTGCATAGCAGGCTCTCCTACAAGACGCTACTCCTAACCTTTAAAGCAATTAACCGGTTATCTCCTTTACCCCTCTCCACTCTCCTCACCATCACCCCCAATAACAGGGTGAGAAGGTCAGCAGCCTCCAACACGCTTACTGTACCCCTTGAATCTACAAAATGCAATCATTCAACCAGGAACAGATCCTTTGCATTCTACACCCCGAGATGCTGGAATGACCTCCCCTCACACATTCGATCAATTAGCGACCTTTCACAATTTAGAAAAGCCCTAAAGCATCACTTATTTCTCCTTCATTTTGCCCATCCTAACCCTACACAACCACCCATCACACCTCAACTCTCTCACTCAAACTCTGCCTCTCCCACAACCTGACTTTGATGAAGCCCACAATAGCTCACCATGTCAGGCATACTTCACAGACCTCTTAATCTAATAACCATTGCATTATGAATACTAGCTTGTAATATAAACTGTAAATAGTTTTCAATAACCTTGTTATTGATGTGTATATAGTCGCCCTGTTTTTCAGACCAAGTTTAGCTACCCTGTTACAATGTAAGCATTATAGTCACTTGTTCTGATGCAGAGTTTTTTTGTTATCTGTAAACCGCACTGATACTGAAAAGCGCGGTATATAAGAGTGAATAAATAAATAAATAAATAACTCTTCTTCATGTAATTTTATGATAAAGCATTCAATTTCAAAACATTTAACCTTCATATAATAAATAATTAATTTGGAATAATATTTTGTCTTTAGTTTAAATTTTTCATGGTTAACAATTAAAATTCGTCGTGGGGACATTTATGACCCCAACAGTATTCAGTGTGTGCAAAAAATCTTGGTAATTCCAGGGTTAAAATACATTCGTATTACTGAGTCTAGAATGGCAGACTAATCTAATAGCCAGAGTACTGGCCTAATAACTGAAAGAGCAGGGTTTGATCCCCACTGGTACTCCTTGTGGCCTTAAGCAAGTCACTTAACCCTTTATTATCTCAGAAGAAAAGCACAACTGTCTGCTTCTGGTCACATTGACAAGAAAACCCAAGAGATGTGAGGTCATCATTGACTCAACAGCACTCTTTTCATTTTGCAAATATTGTCTAATTAATATGATATTATATTGGTTTTATGACACTTAATTCTCCGGAGTGCTGCTGTGAGCCTATTATCATCAGTAATATTAATACTAGTGGAGAGGCCGCTGGTACAGATGCACCAGAGTCACAGAGTGAAGGGGTCCTTCCCTGCTGTGTTCAAAAGTACTTCCACTGTCCCTTTACTGCTGACACTGTTATTACTCCCCAACAGGGCTGGCACAAGGGTTTCTGCCGCCTTAGGCAGAAACACTAGCCGTGTTGCCCCCCCCCCCTCCTGCTGAGCTGCAACCCCATATAGTGTATCTGGATTTTCAGAAAGTCTTTGCTAAGGTCCCTCATGAGAGACTCTTGACAAAATTAAGAAGTCATGGGATAGGAGGCAGTGTACTGTTGTGGATAAGAAACTGGTTAAAAGATAGAAAGCAGAGGGTAGTGCTAAATGGCCAATTTTCCTAGTGGAGAAAAGTGAATAGCGGAGTACCCCAGGGATCTGTGCTGGGTCCGCTGTTCTTTAACGTATTCGTACATGACCTGAAAATGGGAATAATAAGTGAGGTAATCAAATTTGCAGATGACACAATAAAATTCAAAGTTGTTAAAATCAAAGAGGATTGTGAAAAATTGCAAGAGGACCTTGATAAACTGAAAGACTGGACGTTGAAATGGCAGATGAAATTTAATGGGGACAAGTGCAAAGTTATGTACCTAGAAGAGAACAACCCAAACTATGGTTACACGACGCAAGATTCCACATTAGGAACCACCACCCAGGAAAAAGATTTAGGCGTCATCGTGGATAACACGTTGAAACCTTCCGTCCAGTGTGCAGTGGCGGCCAAGAAGACAAATAGAATGTTAGGGATCATAAGTAAAGGAATGGAGAATAAAACCAACGATATTATAATGCCTCTGTATCATTCCATGGTGCGACCGCACCTTGAATATTGTGTGTATTTCTGGTCACTGTATCTTAAAAAGGATATAGCAGAATTAGAAAAGGTACAGAGAAGAGATACCAAAATAATAAAAGGGATGGAAGGATACCCCTATGAGGAGAGGCTTAAAAGGTTAAGGTTCTTCAACTTAGAAAAGAGGCGGCTGAGGAGAGATATCATAGAGGTCTATAAATTAATGAATGGAGTGGAATGGGTAAACATAGATCAATTGTTTATGCCATCCAAAAGTAGAAAGACTAGGGGGCATGCAACAGAGCTACAATGTAACTCGTTTAAGACGGATTAAGAGAAAATATTTTTTCATTCAACGCGTAATCAAACTCTGGAATTCATTACTGGAGGATGTACTAAAAGCTGTTAATGTAGCTGGGTTTAAAAAAGGTTTGGACAAGTTCCTGGAGGAAAGGTCCATAAATCCACTGCTTGCCCTAATGCAAGCATTGTGGAATCTGCGTGTCTTTTTGGGAACCTGCTAGGTACTTGTGACCTAGATTGGCCACTGTTGGAAACAGGATACTGGGCTTGATAGACCTTGGTCTGACCCAGTATGCGATATCTTATGTTCTTATGTGCTGAAGCACATTACCTGCCGCCTAGCCTAACCACGCCCCCCCCCCTTCTGCCACTGGAATCAACATTAGTGGGTGTTGGCAGCATGGCACGGCTCAGTACAAGGAGGAGGGTGCACGACTTGCCGCCCACAGAGATCTGCTGCCCTATGCAGCCGCCTAGCTCACCTAGTAGACGGGCAGGCCTTGTTCCCCAACCCAAGGATTTTAAATTGTCGTCCCAGCCCCGCCCCACTTTAGCCTTACCAAACAGCTGAGTCATTGACTGCCTATGCTTATCTGGGCATCTTATGAGCTTGATTGGTTTGAGTTCTATACAGTTCCCAAACCTCTGGTAATCCTGATAAACTCAAAACATTTGGATCATGTACCAATAAAATGCCAAAGACTATAGGAATTGTTTTACTAAAAGCGCTAACTGAAGCTGAATCTGGCAGCACGTTTTATGTTTATGTTTATTGAGTTTCTTGATATATCACTCTTTCATAACACCAGAGTGGTTTACAAAATAGAAAAAAAAATAGATAAAGAGCAAAGGCCATAGTCCAAAGAAAGGAAAAGGAACTCCATTATATGACAGGACAGTAGTAGGACAGCCATAGAGAAGATAAGGGGAGAACAGCAGAAAGAGAGAGAGAGACAGACAGAAACAGTCATTGGAGACATGGTGAGACAGGGACTGCGAGGCATCACTGAGTAGTTGTGGGCAAATCGAAGGCAGATTAGAAAAGGTGGGTTTTCAGGAGAGATTTGAATCTGAGAAAGGATGATTTTTGGAATAGGGTGGGGGGAGGGAGCTCCATAGGGAAGGGCCCAGGAAAAAGAAGACAGAGTGGCGGGTGTACTGAAGGTGAGCTCGGGAAGAGGATGGAAGGACCAAGCGGTTAACGTGAATTGAGCGGAGACTTTGGGACGGGATGTGAAATTGCAGCAGATCGACCAGATAACATGGGGTATTTGAATAAATGGTGTGATGGACTAGGGTGAGAATTTTTTATTGAATGCAATAAGGGAGAGGGAGTCAGTGGAGCTGTATGAGAACTGGGGTAAGGTGTTCTCAACAGGAAGTAAGAGTGATAATCCGGGCTGCTGTGTTCTGTAGTAGTTGTAAACAGTGGAGTTGGGTCTGGGTAATACCAACAAAAGCCAGGTTACAAAACTTTAAGCGAGACATTGCCAGGGATAGGAGGAGAGTGGTCAATGATTGGGGGGGGGGGGGACAGAAAGGGGCAGATGGCACGAATCTGGTGGAGATAGTAGAAGGATCTACGGGAGAGGAGTGAAATATGTTCTTGAAGAAAAAGTGTGGTATCCAGGGTTACTCTGAGGTACCGGATTGTGGAAGCAAGGGGGGTTGTCATGTTTGCAAGGACTGGTGCACTTGAAGGGGTGCTGAGAATATGTTGAACAGGAGGGGAGCAAGAACAGAGCCCTGGGGGACACCATAGCAGAGAGGGATTGGGTTAGAGGAGATAGTACCCACATGCACAGAGAAGAACTGAGAGAAAAGAAAGGAGTGAAACCAACAGTAAACCGTCCTACGAATCCCGGAGTCCAGTAAGCGAGAGAGAAAAAGAGAATGATCGATTAAGTCGAAGGCTGCTGACAGATCAAGGGAGACTACCAATGTGATATACCATGATCATGTGCTGTGTGAATATCATTGAGGAAGGAGAGCATTATAGTTTCAACGCTGTGGCCTGGGTGACAAACCGGACTGGTGGGGTAAAGCAGAAGGGTGGAGTCCGGATGTTGGGAGAGCTGAGAATAAAACAGCTTTTTCTAAGATCTTTGAGAGAAACGGTAAAGCAGATACTGGGCGGTAGCTGGCAGGATCTAGGGGGACTAGAGATGACTTGTGCATGTTTCCAAAAACTAGAGAAGATGCCAGATGACATACTTGAGTTCAGCATGGCAAGAGCGGCTGGAAGAAGTGTCAGAGAAGGTTCTGTCTGGCACATGATAAAAATGCACCTTGGACACATGTTGCTGGCTAATTCAGGGTCATGATAGCAAGGGCCGATTCCCATGTTTCCTGTGCATCCCATGTTAGGGACTTGATGGGTTAGGGGTAGAGAGTGGGAGTGGTGCACTCTGTGCAGTTAGCATAGGGTACATTTTGCGCATTGTGTCTTGCTCAGTTAGCATGAGTTCACCTAAAGTCACCTCAATAGGTGAAGTTAATTGCACTTGAACGAATGTGGCATGCATTAGGGGACAGGGTTAACTGCCAGCGAAATGGTGCCCATACCCCCAACAATTAACATGGTGGTGTTGCACCTATCATGCTATGGTTTTGGAGCTATTCGTGCATTAAGTGCAAGCTCTTAGCACCCTTTAGTAAAAGACCCCTTATATATGACCTTGATACTGTACAATCCTTAAGCAGAGCACACACCTATCAAGAGGCTTGTTATAACATACATAGAGGGTAATTGTCTAATGAGGCACCTACTCTTCTTTATAAATTACTAGTGTATGTGGGAGAGATTGCACCATAAGTGCATTTACACTAGCCCTAGAGCTGATATAACTGTCTGAGCCCATATTTTTCAAGTATGCACATCAATTATAGTATTTTATAAATTTACATGCATTCTTTTATGCTCAAACCAAACTCCATCCATGTGCATAATACCAGCAAAGGACATGCCATCAAATCAATGTGTATACTTTTACAGTGGGTACTAATTTATAAGAGATAATTTCCACACATATTTGGCCACATCTGCGAATAAATGACTAAAACATCCCCTTTTAATGTGTACTTTACTGCTTTAAGAAGGGGCCTCCTTATAAAATTGCACACATAGGACCTGATTTTCGAAGGGCATTTACATGGTTTATAGTCCAGTAAACCATATAAATGCCTTAAACGGGAATATTCATCGGCACCTACATGGTTAGTGCCGTTGTATATCCCCGTCTATGTCCCCTACGCACCCCGATGCTATCAGGTTAGCACCAGGGCATGTCGGGAACATTCTGGGGTGGTGAGGTGGCAGGGAGTACCAGTAACTGGGTAGTGGCGATATTGCACCACTACCCGGTTAGCGATCTGTGGCTAAAACTAGGCCAGCTTTTGGCTTGGCTAGTTTTAGCTGTGGATGCTAACCAAATAGCAGTGCAATATCACACACAGGCACCCCATCTCCGTACCACATGCACACACACACACACACACACACACACAGAGGCATCCCCACTTCCACACCACATACACACAAACAAACACACACACATACACACACACACACACACAGGTGTAGAATAATGGATCAGTGGGAGTGGTGGGAGAGGGAGGACGAGGAGTGGGGCCATTGCCTTTTGTTGGCACTGTGTAGTGGCCCATTAAGAGTCTGTTTTATTAAGCTTTTTACCATGGAGAATGGGAAAACAGTCTTAGTAAATCAGCTCCTAATTGCGATACACCTTTGGGAGGGGTGGAGGGTGGGGACATGCATTGTGACCTAGGTTTTGGTGGCCGGCTCCTAGATTCCAAGAACATTTCTCAAGGCCTGGCTTAAACCATGCATGCACGCTGAGACAGTTCTGTCATATCCCATCCCCCTCTAACGTCAGTCATCATCAGATGGGGCGGGACGCGGCAGAGTCATCTCAGCACGAGCATGCTCTAAACGCATGCCCTGTGCAATTTCCCTGGTTGCTTCTCTCCTAATGCCAATCCTGACATCTGCTGCCTCTTCTTTTGTACAATATAAGGGGAGATGCATTTCTTTCTGTTTCTCTGCTGTTGCACTGCTTTCTAGCTTTCTGAGGTTTTAGTTTAATTGCTGCCTACATATTTCTGTTTTCACTTTGTGGTCATGTATTGGTGAAGGCCTATCTGTAATATATGTGATCAAGACTGGGTATTCTATTAGTATGGAACTTCTGTTTAAGAGTATGTAGTAATTTGGCTTGTTCACCTTTCCTAATGGGTTTATTGACGTTTTAGAGCCTGCTGCAGTATTTACGGTGCTGCCTTTTTCTAAACAGGGTCCTTGTGTGAGTTTTAGAAGTTAGTATTGGCATGGTAGATTTGATCTTAGTCCCGAATGATTTTTTTTATGTTAATTTTAGGGCCAGAACAACCATCAGTCAATTTAGGCAATCATTTCTGAGGGTCAGCAGAGAGTAGGGCATTCAAAGTTAAACAATAAATTCTGACAGCCAGGGGGGGCATACAGGTTGAGATTTGCTTAGGGTGCAAACACTTTGAATCAACTCTGGGACTGGCCCTGATTAATTCACAATATGCTTGGTATTGAGAGGGTTTTATTTCTCGTATGGTAAGTTTTATGGGGAAGGTTCTACCTCTGCTCTGTTCTGCACAGATTGTTGAGGAAGGGTGGGGGGGAGGGAGTTCAGTGGATGTAGAATAGATGTTTCGATTTAATGCCATATTGGAGAGCATGTGTATGTTGGAGGGACCTGAGAAGGGGACTGTGGCTGAATGGGTGCTGAAGAATCCAACCTCTTTTACCCTCCCCCTCCCCCCCACCCCCAGATATAGCCTGCAGATGCTAAAGCCTGCACCGTCTCCCTCTCTGCAATTATTTTTATGGGCGGGGCAGGGGTGGGGCAGGGGACAAGCATGGGCAGAACATGGCTAGTCATGGGTGATAGGTTTTTCTCTTTCAAAAAGTTGGCAAACCTAGTGTGTGAGGGGAGGAAGGGACATGTTAGTCTTAGATTTGAGCATAAAGGCACAAAGGGAAGAGGAATCTTGACCCTGCTGCCTCTCCCTATCCATCCCATGACAGCAACAATATCACTTACAAGCAGACAACTAGACAGAAAAATATGAACAACAAAGCTTTTCTCATGTACTGTGCAATCTACGTCCGGTGACACTGCCAAGAAAACCCAGGAGCTTCTGGGTCGCCAGGAATCAGGACTGACTCAAAGGCACACATTGCATTTGTGCAAAATATAAAATTAATGGACGTACCAACTCCTATGTTTGGTAGCATCTGATCCCTGATCCCAGCAATGGGGACAGATGGAGTAGAAAAAAATTGTTTTCAATTTATTGATTTGAAAGTCACAGCTCTAAATTCAGGGACAATCCCCGAAAATTGGGGACAACCTGGGGATGTTAGCTTCCACCCCCCCCCCTCTCCGATGCCTGATGCCAACTTCCTGTTTGCAATACTACAAAATTACATCCATGGAAATCAACCCCATTAATCCTAAATATATTCTTGATTTCCCACATCAATCTCTCTATAGGAACTGACCAAATATCCTAAACATACCCCTAAGGGGATCGAAATTCCATAAGGTTATATTTTGTGTTTTTTGTTGGATCGCTCACCATGAAAAGAAACAATTCCTCTCTTGAGGTGAGCCCTCCGTTTTTCTCAGTTATAAAGTGACCGTGAACCAGCCTTCAACCGGACAACACAACACATGTTGCTGTCCATACCATTGTCCAATCTAAGTACCCAAACTTCAATTCCTTGCGATAAACAAATATACAGGGAAAAATTACTTAGCTGGACCAATGCCAAAGAGGAGTTCCATCTGCTATTCCAATCCCATGTTACCAGTGTGACTGTCCTCAAGCCTTAAACACACTCAATCCCTCGAGAGTAGCTCTTCAGCACAGTCCGCTTCACTTCATTAGTCCAAACGGGATTGATAACCCCTCTTCAGCCAGTAACCACGAGGTTCATGCGCGACACTAATCAGTGTTTCAAGCTGCACACCAGCTTCTCAGCTCTTCCTCAGGCAAATGAAAAATACTTCCTGTTCGCAGCATTGGGCTTCAAAGGGGCAGAAGTTTAAAGGTAAGTGCTGTGGGGCTGTTTGTGCCCATTGCCACAGCTGCCTCTCCTGAGAGAGGCGACAGCGGCAGCGATGGGCTCCCCCAGAGGCCGTTGCGCTAGGTGACTGCATAGTTTTCCTAATGGTAGCACCAGCCCTGGATATCTGTTTGTTAGTTATAAATAAGACAAAATCTCACAGCTGATCTAGAGAACCCTAAGACTCTGCTATAGGTGCCTGTAGAGATCTCTAATGGCCCTACCAAGATGCAATATTTTCTTCTTTTATGCCACCCAGGGTTTCTAGAATCTAGGAGGGCTCTCCTGACCAGTGACGTAAAGGTGGAAGGAGACATTGGTTGGAGGAAAACCTGACTGGTATAAATATCAAAGGCAATTTCCTGTCTTTGGCTGTCTAAGTCACACTATTACAGTACTACAGAGGCTCTATCAGCCATTATACCACTAAGGAAAATGTAAGGATCTGTGACTAACTGCCATTAAGTCAGACCAAAAGGTAGTGATGGGGCGACTTAGGCAACTGCACTCTCTCTTGCTTAAGGAACTTCAAGAAGCTGCTTGATAAGAGGACACCTCTGAATGTTAAGGGGGGAGGAGCCACTGATCCTGGAAAAAGGGAGGAAGAGGATACAGTGGATGACCCTTGGAACAGAGACAAGGAAGACCAGGTTCAGTGCAGTGCCTGCAATCACATCTGAGTGCAACAGTCTTCTCTATAAGGTATTTGTGGAGTGAAGCAGAGGGGTTCCCTGTCTCAGGGAAAGTCCCAACAGAAGGAAGGTGTTTGTCGTTGTTCTATTTTTTTATACCGTGCCACTTTCTATTATTGTTATTGACCCTTAAAGAATGTCAGTAAACTTTTGATTCAGAAGAAGACCTGGCCTAGGCTAAGTTATTAGAAGTGGTAGGAGTGGAGTGAATGGATCCAATAAGCCATAGACCGCCCAGTTAAACTGGTCCCTTCCTGGAACTCAGAAATTCCAGAGAGGTTAACCTGAAAGTTGCAATGTTATGTCCCTAAAGTTTCTAAAGAGGTTGGAGGAAACTGGGTGAGGTTGAGGTGGGGAGTGATGAAGAGTGAAGCTTAGCAGATGATGGTCAGAGAAGGGAAGAACAGAGGTACAGAAATTAGAGGGTATACAGTTAGAGAAGAAATCAAGGTCCAGGCAGTGACCGTGCTGGTGAGTGGGGCAGTTGAGCAAAGCTAGAGGTTGAATGAGGAGGTAAGGGAAAGGAGCTTTGAAGCATAAGGGTCAGAGAAGTTTTCAACATGAATGTTAGAATCACTGAAAATAAGGGAAGGGGAAGATGCATCCAGAAAGAAGGAAACCCATGGGTCAGTAAGTGAGAAAGGTAGAGGTAGATTTGTCTGGGGGTCGATAAATAGCAGCTATCTAGAGCGGTAATGGATTAAAAAGGCAGGTGGAGTAGACGTGAATGAGGCAGAAGGAGGGTTTGAAATTGGCAGGAATGAGAGAATAGAAACCCAATTCCACAACCAAGGCCAGTGGGATGAGACTTATTGGTAGCCACCGTGTCAGAGGGCAGCGGCTGAAGCTGAGTCATCAAGGAGAAGCCAGGTCTCAGTTAGAGCCAGAAGATGGAGAGCATTAGAGATAAAGAGATCATGGGTAAATGCAAGTTTATTATATATGGCCTGTGCATTCTAAAAGGCACATGAGAAAGGGAGAGAGGAGGGGTAAAGAAGAGAGATGTGAATGAGATTGGAGTAGCGTGAGGAACTGATTTGGGAGGGAGAGAAAAGTCTAAGAGGGCCAGGGAGTTTGAATGGACAAACTGTCATGACCAGACTTCACTATCATCCTTCTTTGGTCTCTATCTCAACCTCTTTAGGGGAAGCTGGTATCAAATTTTGGCATGGGGAGACAGGAGGATTGCGTGAAAATCCCAGGAAGAATTACAGGAGTCCTAGCGGAGTCCCTGTAAGTATGTCCAGCGATGGGATCTGTAATGTTTATGGGCTCTGCTTCTATTATATCTTTTAAAGATATGTTTTGTTTTTGGATTTGTTGTTTGAAATTGCAATAAAAAGAATAAAGACTAAATGGCCCATCGTCAGTTTTAACTATGTCTAGTGATATATATTATGCCCAGGCAAAATATATATCACTTTTTCAATTTTTGCTCTAGCAAGGAAAACAGGCAGAAAGGTAGCAACCCCCCCCCCCCTCCACTCCTTGGTGTTCAGAGGGGACCCCTAATTCTCCCTACTCCCAGATCAGAGGGATATGACCCTCCGCTGCCGTAAGGGTGCCCTTTACAAATTTTGCTTGGGGGTCCAGATTTTTAATTTATGCCTTGGTGCATATGCACATAAAATAACCCAGAACATTTATGCATGCCAAAGAGCTGGTGTAATATAAGTGAATAAACTCTTTGGAGTCATTTTCAAAAAGCAAATATGCATATAGTTTCATTTTGAAACTTTGCCAGTATCCAAACAGAGATTATGCATCTACTCTTTATATGTATGTTAGCTACAAAATCACCCCATGACAATTTGGTGGTCGCCTGCTAGACCAGAACTTCTCAAAGCCGTCTGCGGGACCTCACAGCCTGTCGAGGTTTCAGGATATCCCCAGTGACTATGCATGAGATCAGTTTGATTATCCTGAGTTTCCAGTGCATGCAAGCTAATGTCTTGCATATTCATTGTGGATGCTCTAAAATCCCAATGGGCTGTGGGACCCCAGGACAGTTCTGGAAAACCCTTTGTAACAACATTATTGTTGCATACTAAGCCATCAGGTTGATTCAGTGGCTATTTAACATTTGCACTCTTTTCTTCTAAGGCTCACTCAAAATTATTTGGCAAGCTGGTTTTAAGATATTTCAGAAGATTACATTATTTGTATCTAATCTGTCTTTTCATGCCAAGTACATTCAAAAGCAAAATGTCTGCTAAGCTTGTCTCGTAAATAAAATGCAGCCTGCAGTCTGTATTGGTAAGACTACACATTCATCAAAAAGAACAAATAATTTCTTAATTCCATACTTGTCTCAGAATACAGTGGCCTGCAGAAAGCGAAGGCCTTTGATTGCCGTTAAGTGTGCTTCGCTACTTGCCTTGCCGTGTCCTGATTACACTTAGCTTCTTGTGAACTCACTCAGTGTAAACAAACTATGTCAGTGTTCTGTAGCTGTTAGCTTTGAAAGAACTACAATTACAAATTTTATTGCTTAGTGTTATAAGATGATGGTATCTCAAGAGAGGGTGACAGTGAGTTAACAGATAGGTCCCCAAGGGCGTCTGGCCCAGACCTACAGACTCCCTTCTCCAAACAGAAACCAGCACAATTAGACTTTCAAAATGATAAATCTTTTGACTTGCTTAGTCCAACTGGATGCAATATAATGAGCTGCTTTCCCTTAACATTTTGCTACTAAAAATAATTTTCTGGTCTGTCTCTCTCTCTCTCTCTCTTTATTAAACTGTTTCAGCAGTAGTACTTGGAGTTCTTCAACTTTAAGAGACACAGCTGGGCCAATCAAGGGGATACCCAAATAAATCAACTGTACAGTAACTTGGAATTTAGAAAATCACGTGGTCTGATAAGCCACCAAACTTGCAACCAATTCATTTCAAGCTACAAAATAACTCTAGGGATTAAGCACTTCACAGAGAATTTGGGTGTAAAAAAATATTGTGGAATACCATAACAAGAAGAGAGGAATGCTAAAAACAAACATAGTGCATGCATTCAAATGTAATTTAACTGATATTATAATATATAAGCTTGCTGGATGGCAAATAAAACTGGCTACATCATCTCTCTGGTACAAATGGGAGAAATAGGCTCATTGGTGTGTACAGTATCTCAAATGCTATTTAATTCACTTCTAAGAAGCTAGAGATGCAAAACCTATTAGGGCTTGCCTTGGGAAGGTATGAAGCATTTCATCTTGAGAATATATAGAAGGTCATGCATGGGCTGGGTTAATCCCTTTCAAGGCAAGTTTGTAATATATCCAGTTAAATTCGGGAGAGTAAAATAAAGCTTTGTGGTTAGGGATAGGAAACTGTAAAGAGTGATTGGGTGCTTCAGAGTAAAGTCAGAGAAGTTTAACAAACTGAAGTTTCTTAGTTAAAGAGTATATCTATGTATCTATCTAGACACATTTCTGTATCTATATTCTTATTTGTCAGCGTGCCAGCTTGATCCTAGGGAGTCAGAGCTGCTATTTTGAACACGAACAGCAATGTTGCTGGAGCATCCTGGGTCACTCCTGCCTTGCCAATAGCCCACCAGAAGGTTTGTTGGATAGGGGGATTGGAGGTGGGTGGGATGCTCATGGGATGGCTCATGGGATACTCATGAGATGGCTCATGGGAGGCCTTCATGTGCTCTTTGGAGTTGTTGGGATGCTGATGGGTTGAATGAGGATGTTTCTGGAGATGGAATGGGGGGCCACGATGTTACTGGGGGTGTCAGAATGTTGATTGGAGTTGTTGGGATGCTGATGGGTTGAATGAGGATGTTTCTGGAGATGGAATGGGGGGCCACGATGTTACTGGGGGTGTCAGAATGTTGATTGGAGTTGTTGGGATGCTGATGGGTTGAATGAGGATGTTTCTGGAGATGGAATGGGGGGCCACGATGTTACTGGGGGTGTCAGAATGTTGATTGGAGTTGTTGGGATGCTGATGGGTTGAATGAGGATGTTTCTGGAGATGGAATGGGGGGCCACGATGTTACTGGGGGTGTCAGAATGTTGATTGGAGTTGTTGGGATGCTGATGGGTTGAATGAGGATGTTTCTGGAGATGGAATGGGGGGCTACGATGTTACTGGGGGTGTCAGAATGTTGATTGGAGAGGTTGGGCTGTTGATTGGTTGATCAAGCATTTTGATCTTTTAGCACAATGAGCCAGCATGGATGCACTCACTGTGCCGTCAGTTCAGTTAGCATGCAGTAAGTGTCTCCTCTGTACTGGAATGCATGCCCCCAACATTTACTGCACAAGCTTTGTATTTGCCGTGCATTAATATTTACACCTAATGTGTGTTAAGGGCAAAAACTCATCGCTCTTTAGCAAAAGGGCCCCAAAGTCAGAAGGGAGCAAACAGGACGTGGCGAATTATGAACACGGGCATATGATTATTCAGCATTATAGAGATAGTAAGAAGACTGTGTACACTACACAAAAGGATAATTCAGAAAGAGTATTGTTAACATTATGAAACATAATAAAAGGATTAAGACAGCTTTTTTTTATCAGAAACTGAGCCATAGTTATTGAAAGTAAGAACAGCGGTGTTGAACGACTTGAATTCTGAGGTTTATTTGCAACAACTGGAGCATCAGTTTTGGGGATTTTATTGAAGGATATAGTAATAACATAGTAAAGTTGATGGCAGATAAAGACCAGTATGGTCCATCTAGTCTGCTCAGCAAGGTGGTAAGAGTAGGTGTACTTGCCGCTCCGTGCAGGTTACCCCTTCCCACGCCTTTGTTTAGGGGTGTACCCACCGCTCCATGGAGGTCACCCCTATTTGTTGAGATATAAGAGAAAGTTATGTTTATTTTGATTTTATCCTGTTGCTATACGGAGATCCATTGTGTCTGTCCCATGTCATTTTGAATTCTGTCACTGTGTTTGCCCCCACCACTTCCATCAGGAGGGCATTCCAAGCACCCACCACCCTTTCAGTGAAAAAATATTTCCTGACCTCTAGTTTTACAGCTTCCCCGTTTTTGGAAGAGGTTTCTTTGTCCATTAATACTCTTTATTTAAAGGTCAGAATCATATCTCCCCTGTCCCTCCACTCCTCCAGAGTGTGCATATTTAGGTCTTCAAGTCTCTTCTCATAAGTCTTCTGACACAGGCTCCAAATCATTTTGGTCGCCTTCCTCTGAACCATTTCCAGTCTTTTTATATCCTTTGCGAGATATGATCTCCAAAACTGAACACAATATTCCAAGCGAGGCCTCACCCACAGTGGTGGCTCAAGGCAATCTGCTGCCTGAGGTGAGGGATGAGATGGCGCTCCCGCTCCTGGAGTGAGAGGGAGGAAGCTTTCTCAAAACTCTAGTGAGGGACTGAACCAAAACATAAAGCCAATTAGATAATGTGAAGGAAATGCAAGATGTTCGCACACCAAGGAACTAAAAGAAAGAGCGAGAACCACAGCACAGTTTATAACACCAAATTATAAATCATTTTTATTTTGTTGTTATAAACTGCATCATGGTTCTTGCTATTTCTTTTTTAAGATATATTTTGCATTTATAGAACCCCCTCTTCAACAATGGGTGCAGAGCAGAACTAGGACATTTACCCACAGAACTCAATATCTAAAAAAAAATCTGATTCTGATCATCTCACTAACAAACATTCTCCAGTACCAGGCATATTGTGAACTAATGCAAAACCCTGCATCAAAGCCACTAAGGATCTATAGAGCAAACCTATCATACCATACCAGCACTAACTTCGAAAACTTACATAAGGAATCTACCCCAAAAAACATCACTATAATTCCTACAAGTGGGTCCTGGAACATACAACATCTATTTGAAAAGCTGAATAATTCAGATTATTATAGTACAGATCCCTAAGTACAAATTCCATGTTAACAGAACATCTGACCTTGGTCACACATTCAGGACACAGACCCTCACCAAGTACAGAATTAATGACCATAACCTAAAAATAAACATGTAGATAAAAACTAAACTGCATCCCCAAAAAGCCCGATTCTGCATGCAATACAACACCAGAGAAATAAAAAGAGATATATTTCCCTATACTGTATAACATATAAAGATAACACCAACTCCAATCATTAAATTGAAAATAAAATTCTCTTCTACCTTTGTTGCCTGACCATTTTATTCTCTGATCATGCTGGTCCCAATCTGAGGTTTCTGCTTTCCTCCACCTCCCAGTACCCCCCCCCCACCTAAAAACACCCCCTCCCCAAAACATTCCAGATTGTATACATGCAGGGCACCTCCCCAACCCTCCACACAGACCGGGTGCATGCAGGACACCTCCGCAACTCCATCCCAGACCGGATGCATGCAGGATACCTCCCAACTCCATCTTAGATGGGGTGCATGCAGGACACACTCCCATTTCAAACCCATTGCATGCAAGACATATCCCTATTGCATACCCAATGCATGCAGGAAATCAGGACACATTCCCATTCCCATTGCAGACATGGTGCATGCAGGTGACATCCCACATACAGACTGGATGCATGTAGGTGACATCCCCCATACAGACTGGGTGACATATATATACATATATATTAGGGTGGTCCATAAAAATGAATTCCTGAATTTATTTATTTATTTATTTATTTATTTAACATGTTTTGTATCCCGCCTTTTCCTTCAATCAAAGCGGTTAATACAGCACAAAGTTAAACAAAGGTGAGGGAAACATACATTGCATTATCATTACATCACAACAAAACACTAGGAGTACAAACAGGGAACACAGTACATAACTTACATTACATTACCTTACATTAACTACAAACAGCATATCGCTGAACAGAATGAGCATATAGCAGCAGATAGTGGGTCTCGCACGGTCCACCGCCTAAGGGCCACGCCAAAGGGCCCTCTTGCGAGGCCCTCAGGCGCGGGCCCGCAAGGCACGGGCGCGCCATTGCTGAAGGGATTTTAAATGATTTGAAAAGTGCTCAGATTGGCTGCAGTTTTCTCTCACACACAGTTCCCAACTAAGTAGGCACAGCTGATTCTCACTCACTGCTCACAGGATCGTTGGAGCCTTTGCTGAAGGGATTCTAAATGATTTGAAAAGTGCTCAGATTGGCTGCAGTTTTCTCTCACACACAGTTCCCAACTAAGTAGGCACAGCTGATTCTCACTCACTGCTCACAGGATCGTTGGAGCCTTTGCTGAAGGGATTCTAAATGATTTGAAAAGTGCTCAGATTGGCTGCAGTTTTCTCTCACACACAGTTCCCAACTAAGTAGGCACAGCTGATTCTCACTCACTGCTCACAGGATCGTTGGAGCCTTTGCTGAAGGGATTTTAAATGATTTGAAAAGTGCTCAGATTGGCTGCAGTTTTCTCTCACACACAGTTCCCAACTAAGTAGGCACAGCTGATTCTCACTCACTGCTCACAGGATCGTTGGAGCCTTTGCTGAAGGGATTCTAAATGATTTGAAAAGTGCTCAGATTGGCTGCAGTTTTCTCTCACACACAGTTCCCAACTAAGTAGGCACAGCTGATTCTCACTCACTGCTCCCTGGCCTGATTCTGGTTCCATTTAGGTAGACAACACTGTACAAAGTTTGAAGCCAATCAAATAATATTTAGGGGTGGCTCAACAAGTCTTGAGATTTCCCCCTGGGAGCAGATGACGAAATGTTGCATCATCTTGTATCATCCACTCAGTTCCACGCTGATTACATTTGATTGCGTCATATTTGAACTAATCTCGTCTCTGAGAGGTGGCAAAGACATTGTACTGTTATCTTTGTATCTTTATTCTTTTCAGATGGCGAAAAAACGTGGTTTTTATCTCATTGAAGAAATGTCCACCACAATTCTGGGGGCCAAGCTCCCCAGCAAGGAGCAAGTGTTAAGTGTATTTTTACATCACCATATGACATTAAACAAAGGCGTTAGTGAAAGTGCATCTATTGTAACAAGTGAAGTAGAAGCTTACTGGGAAAAGGCCAGGCTTCCTGTTCAAAGAAATGACAAAATTCAAGAAAAAGTAAAGAAATTGTTCAATCAGTGGAAACCTTTGAAGAAAAACAAAGGGAGAGGAGGGAAACAAGAGGCAAATGAAAAAGAATTCCAGGTTGCAATGAAAAACCTATTTGATGTGGCGCCTTCCAATGCAATGTCTTTAATTCATATTCAAGAAGACAAAGAATTCTTAATAGCGCAACGAGAACCAGGGCGCCGCAGCTCAATGTGCGCGATGGACAAGAAACTGGCCAACACGGAAGCAAGATCGCAACAGCGAGAAGAAGAACTGAAAAGGCGCAGATAAAAGCATGTTGCCGGGGGGCGGAGCCTGATGCCGAGCAGGAGAGACGGCTAGAGTGAGAGCTCCGGGGGGACCTGCCTTGTAATCCGGTTTAATCCTGACAAACTGAAATTTGGAAAGTGCTTGTAGTGTCGGAAGCCGCCCGGAGATGTCTGCCGCAAAGCCGACCAAAATAGACTTTAATACGGGGCAGAATCCCGGTGTTAAACGTTCTAAAACTGAACCCCCGTCGCCGCAAAAGATGGCGGCGCGCTCAGAAAACCCAGAGGCGCTGCAAGAGCTTTTAGTTGAAGTGCGTGGGATTGGGGAGCAGGTCCGAGCCAACGGGGAAGCGTTAGCGCTGGTGAGAGAGGACACGGTGGCACTAAGAACCAGCATGGACGCATTATCTCTGAGGCAGGACAGAGTTGAGCAGGTGGTGGCGATCCATGATGAGAGACTGAAAGAATTAGATCAGCAGGCCAGAAAGATCCGGGCCCTGCAAAAGGAGCTGGAAGAGGGGAACAACAGAGCGAGACGCAACAATCTGAGAATTGTCGGTGTTCCTGAGGGCGCGGAAGGCAAAGACATGATGGGATTTCTCAGTAAGATGATCCCTGAGATCCTGCATCTTACCTTTGATTATCCCTTTGAGATAGACCGGGCCCATCGGGTGCCCTCTCAAATTCAGCCTGGTAGTAAAAGGCCGCGGCCCATTATTTTGAGAGCCCTTCGCTTCCAGCAAGTCGCTCAAATTGTTGAGGCAGCACGGTCGCGTCCCAACGTTACCTTTGACAGTTATAGGATATATTTCTTTCCGGATTTTGCAAAGGCAACTGCTGACAGGAGACGAAGTTTTCTTTCGTTGAGGCCGCGCCTGCAACAGCTCCAAGCAAGATTTGGCCTGCTCTACCCGGCGCGTATGAGGGTGACCCTTCATAATCAGACCAAAACGTTTGAAGACCCTGATGCACTTCGACAGTTCTTGGAAGAACGTGAGAGCCTGCATATGCGCTGAAGCAGCGACTGTTCTATTTCCATGCTTGGTTTGCTAAGCTGTTATTGTTATATGGATTCTGTCCATGGTGGCTTAACTGTCGCAGATGGTAAACTGGTTAAGCCATTACTTATTGAAGTTGTGTGCATTGTTTAAAGATGTTAATGTTCGCTGTGGGTACTAATTGTTGGGATATGTATACTAGAATCATGTGGCTAGCAGGTAGCCTAAGCGGTTATAATTTTGGTGGGTGGAAGGGTGTGTGCCATAACTGTAAAAAAGGTATAATATTTGCGCAGCGGCTTCCTAGGAAGTGGCAGAAGATATTAACATTGGCGGGTCCCTCTGTGCCGTCACTGTTCTCACTGGGCTCACCAGTCACATGGGAAAGGGTTCTCTGTCCTCTGGGGCCTACGGGGAAAGTGTGCTGTATACTGGCTGAACCGGGTAGGTGGAGGGTGCAAGGTGCCAATCTGGGGGGGTCAAAGGATAAGAGCCGTTTCAGAAAGGCTGGGAATGGATGGTCAACCCTAATGGTCCTATATGTATCAACTCGCCTGTGGCGCGCTTAGAATACTTTCTTTTAACGTCAAAGGCATCAATAGCCCCATTAAAAGAAAGAAAATTCTTCACTATGCGAGGCAGGAAAAAGTTGATATCCTGCTATTGCAGGAAACACACTTGTGCCAGACTGAATCGCTTAAGCTCAATATTAAGCCGTTTGCCCTGGTTGCTTACTCTGCTGCTGTCAACAAACGGAATGGAGTAGCCATTCTGGTCAGAACGTCCCTCCAGCCAACTATCTCGCTGACTGCCTCGGACAGGCAGGGAAGGTGGACCAGAGCAGCATTTAAAGTGGGAGAGCTGGAGTTTGTAGTGATTAATGTCTACGCGCCTAATGCTGACCAGCCTGACTTCTTTCGTGTCCTGGCTCAGGAATCGATTGGTGGTAATGGCGCACCGATCATTTTTGGAGGTGACTTCAATTTGGTTCTTGACCCCCTGGTCGATAGATCTCCCCCCAAGGTTGACAAGCCCTCTCGATCGCAAATGGTGATTCGCATGCTGATGGAAGAAAGGGGGCTGGTGGACATCTGGAGATTACAGCATCCGGCAGACCAGGAGTTTACTTTTTTCTCTAACCCCCACTTGTCCTCATCGCGTATTGATTTCTTCCTCATCTCCAAAACACTGGTACCGAATTGCATAGCGACTGGGATCCAGGCAATACATATTTCGGACCACGCAGCCATTTATCTAGATGTGCAGGACACCAACCATAGCGGCAATTCCCGGCAGTGGTCCTTTGATAGATCTCTCCTGGGGGATGAGGGGTTCTGCTCCAGAGTCCAAGGGGCTCTAAAGGAGTATTTTCTTTTCAATGTCTCACAAGATTCAGCTGGCTGGGCCTGGTGGGAGGGTTGTAAAGCCTCCATCAGAGCCACTATCACAAGCTATGCGATTCTTTTGGCTAAACAACGCAAGCAACGGTTAGCGGATCTGGAGAAACAGATTAAAGCGGGAGAGCGTCTTCGGACACAGCGTTCAGATCCAAGTATAGTGTTACGTCTTCAGAGGCTGCGCTTCTGTTATAATCAAACAATCTCAGATGAAGTATCCAGAAATGTCCAAGCTCAGACAGGAGTTTACTATTGGGAGGGTAACAAGGCAGGCCGCATATTAGCCAACGCTTTGAAGGAACAGAAGGAGGCGGGTCGCGTTGCAGCGCTGCGCGACAGCTCAAGCCAGAAGCTGCTGACTAAGGACACGGAGATTGCGGATGCCTTTGGCTCCTATTATGCGCAGCTGTATTCCTCAGAGAGTCAGACCTCTGCGACAGCCTTTGCTGCACTTATGGACGGTGTCCATAGACCGTCGTTGGACCAGGGGGCGGCAGAGCGGCTGGAAGCCCCAATCTCTCTTATGGAAATTTATAAGGCCATCCAGGCCCTGGCTGTGGGCAAAGCCGCTGGTCCCGACGGACTTCCTGCTGAATTCTACAAAGCCTTTGCCAAAGAGCTTGCCCCACATTTGCAAGAATATTTCTTGGTTCTACTAAATGATGCTCCTCAGGTCGGGAACTTTGCCGCTGCAAGCGTGATCGTGCTGGAAAAGAAAGGTAGAGACCCCCAGTTAGTCAGCAATTATCGTCCGATATCCTTACTGAATGTCGATTACAAGATCTATGCCACGATCCTTGCTAGCCGACTGTCTGAGATAATCCCTAGTCTGGTACATCCTGACCAATGTGGCTTCACTGGCGGCCGATCAACTGCGGACAACGCTCGTCTCCTGTGTCACGTCCTGGCTTATGGGGAAAAGACGGACGGTCCCCTTGTGGGGCTCTCTCTTGATGCGGAAAAGGCCTTTGATAGGCTAGAATGGTCCTTTATTTTTGCTGCTCTCCGATGGTTTGGAGTGGGTGCAGGGTTTGTCAAGCTACTGGAGGTCATGTACACCCGACCTGTGGCTCATATCAGGGTGAATGCAACGCAGTCTAAAGAGATCCTGTTGAGCCGGGGCACTCGTCAAGGATGTCCCCTCTCACCGCTACTCTTCAATTTAGCTCTTGAGCCCCTTTTACTCCTTCTCCGGCAGCACCCGCAGATTTCAGGAGCTCAGATAGCGGGTCAGACGGTGAAGCTGTCGGCATACGCGGATGACCTTCTTCTCTTTACCACCCCGGTATCGGTCACAATGATTCTGGAGCAAATAGGGCAGTACTCACAACTGTCCGGATACAAAATCAATTGGGGGAAATCGATTGCCTTCCCCTTGAATGCAGCAACTCACAAAGCGGACATGGAGCGGTTTCCGTTTTTATGGGAGCCGAAGATGTTTAAATATTTGGGGGCTTATTATGGGTATCCGCTTGAAGAAGCGGTGCAATACAATGCAAAGGATCTTTTGGAGAAAACTCGCCGTCTGACTACCAAATGGACTCCATTAAATTTATCATGGTGGGGAAGGATAGAAACGATCAAAATGACGATAGCCCCGAAGATTAATTACACGCTTGAAATGATTCCCTGTATTATGTCGCCGCATGTTTACCAACAGGTAGAGCGGCTGCTAGTGGGTTTCTTGTGGAAAGGCAAGACCCCTAGAGTTGCTCTCAAAAAGCTTAAACTTGGCAAAGAGCAGGGGGGGGTGAAGTTTCCAGATTTTCTGCAGTATCACACAGCTTTTCTATTGAACCAAGGGGCGCAATGGCTGTCGATGGACTCTGGGCAGCAACTGCCGGTCTGGCTGGAAATCGAAAAGGCGATTGTGACCCCTTTCCCTTTACAGCTCCTGCCCTATATGACGTTGCCGGCTAACAGCGACTTATCAGTAATTATCCTGGACACCCAAAAAGCGTTTGTGACCCTACGGGGCGCGGTGGAAAATGCGAACACTCTAACAACTAAGTGGCCTATTTGGCACAACGCACACTTTAAGATCCAGAGGAAATCTTTCGCCTGGAAGCATTGGTACTCCAAGAATATCTGGACGGTCGGCCAACTGCTCGAGGGAGGGAGATGGAAGAGTTTCATTCAATTACAAAAAGAATATGGATTGCCAGGCTCCTCTTATTTTCAATGGCTGCAAGTGCGGCATTGTATAACCAAAGCACTGCTGGACCTCCGGGCCCTGGGTGATAGTGAGCCTCTACGAGACGTTATAGCTGTTTCTAGCAGGGCCTCATATTTTTATAAGTTGCTGGCTCCTTCCACGAAACTAAATGGGATAGGCCTTCAAAAAATATGGGAGCATGATACAGGAGTGCTATTGTCACAGCAGCAGTGGGAGCAATTCTGGGTAAAGCAAGTGAGAGTTTCCAAATCGGCCTCTGTTACTCAGGCTTTATTTTTCCTGGCACATAGAGCTTACCTCACCCCGGTCAAAATTGCTAAGTGGGGACAGGGAGTCACTGACCAGTGTTGGTCATGCCGCAAGCAGCGGGGTACACTCTCCCATATTGTATATCACTGTCCATGTGTGCAGCTTTTCTGGAAACAAGTATGGGAGCGGATTCAAAGGATCTTAGCTTTCCATGAGTCCCTTACTTGGGGCATTATAGGGCTGCGTTCAGCAACCTGTATCCCTTCGTTGCAACAGAAACACTGCTTCCTGCTTGACTTCATGATCGGGGTTGCCCTTTACTTGATAGTCCTTCATTGGAATCACACATATGACTTGTCCTGGCAGAATTGGTGGCATCATTTGTGCAAATATAGTAAATTCGAACAAATGCCCCGTAGGGGAGTTACAAGGGTGGCATCGGGGCTGACAAAATGGAAAGCGCTTAATGATTATGTTTGTCTTTCCCAGGTGTAGGTACCTAAGCCCTATTAGGGATATGCTTAACCGGGCTCACGGTTCAGCTATGGTTACGTATGGCCTCCAGAGGACAGGGAGGGGGGGGGGGGTTAGGCGGGAGGGAGGGAGGGAGGGCAATGGGCATTAAGGGTTTAGATAGGAAGTTTCTGTTTAGATAGACTTAGCTATGGCCATGGTCTGTAAGAGTCCTGTATTTGGGCTAAGTTGTGTATTCTGTATGTTTCATGACTGTATGAAAATCAATAAAAATATTTAAAAAAAAAAAAAAAAAAAAAAAAAAAAAGCATGTTGCCGAAGCCGAGGCAACTACAAGCCAAGTTCAGCTGGAAGGATCTTCTTCCTCAGCAGAGTCAGGTGAAGACTCGTCGACATCTGCGGATTCAGATAATGGACAGAAGAAGCAACTCCACAAACAAAGCAGTTTCGACCTAACAATGTCTGGACCCCAGAGCTTACAGCAGCCCTGGATCGGACAGGGACAACGGATCGCAATGCTCTGTTTGTGGTAGCTGAAACTGCCAGAAGTCTGGGACATTATTCTGGGGAGCTCAATATCAGCCGCTCCAGCGTCAAGCGCCATAGAGAAAAGCACCGTCAGCAATAATGGACGGACCTGCACAACGCATTCAAAGCCGAAAGCAAAACATGCATTGTGCATTGGGATAGCAAGTTATTGCCATCTTTCCTCTGTTCAACCACATCTGTTGACCGCCTTCCAGTTTTGATAACGGCTGTCTCCACTGGAGAAACACAACTTCTTGGTGTACCAAAACTGACATCAGGAACAGACGAGAATCAAGCTGCAGCAGTTTATGAACTGTTACAGGAATGGTGTTTGGATGAAAAGGTTGCGGGCTTCTGCTTTGATACAACTGCATTGAACACGGGACGTCGATCAGGAGCATGCATTCTTCTAGAACAGAGACTCCGTCGCACAGTCCTTCATTTGGCATGCCGCCATCACATTTACGAAATAATTCTTGGTGCAGTATTCTCTACATGTTCTGGAGCTTCATCGGGTCCTGATGTCCAACTCTTTCGCCGGTTCCAAAAGAATTGGGGCTCCCTTGACAAGTCCAACTATCAAACTGGAAAAGACTTGGAGGTGCTGCAACCTGACAGGGATCGCATCATGAAGTTTGCGGAATCCAAGTTGGCACAGGGCAATCACCGAGATGATTACCTGGAATTCTTGGAGTTAACGATTGTCTGCCTTGGAGGGAATCTTCCTAGTTTCAATTTCAAGAGAATAATATTGCAAATTAATACTGTCCCAATGAAACTATCGCATGCCAAAATGGAACAAATGATGAATCAATTCCAAAAGACAATGACACCAGTGAATACTAAAAATAATAAAACCACTAAAAAACAATAATTAAAACTCACTGAATCGTTAAAGCAAATTGCCCCCTTAAAATAATGTCAAAACTCCTCCCCATTTCTGTACATGCAGAAGCACATATTTATTTAACTAGTTTTCTATATCACCTTAACCTTCAATCAAAGCAGTTTATTGCTACAAACAGGTATTGGATAGATTCCCTTGTCCCCAAAGGGCTCACAATCTATGTATACCTGAGACGACAGAGGGTTAAATGGCTGGCCCAAGGCCAACCTATGGGACTAGAAACCCCAGTCTCTCTGGTCTGAGATTGCTGTCCTCAGGTGGGGCTTGAACCCCCAGCCCTCTGGCCTAAGGTACCTTGCTTTAACCACTAGGCTACTCCTTCCATTCACAGCAGTGAGAGTCCAAAAGTAGCACGGGGCCAGCAGTCTTTGTACATCCTCACCTTTCCTCAAAGGTCTTACCACTCTGATTGATCCAACTTCAAGGTTTGGCCTCTGCCGCCCTCCTCCGTGTGCCCAGACTTTGATTCCTCATTACTGCTCCATCGCTCTGGTTTCTGGAAGTGGCGGAGGAGGTAGAGGGGGCCTCAAAGGTGTCTGTGCGGGAATGACAGTTGCGTGGGCAGCTCTATGGGGGGAAGGCAGTGTCAGGCCAGAAGTGGCAAAATCAAATTAACACAGCCGTGGCTGTCGGAGTGCCCCCCCCCCTCCGGCCACTTTTTTTCCCGCTCAAGCTCATCTGCTATTGGTTCCTCCAAGGAATCAGCCTGATTCCTTGGAGGAACCAATAGTGGTTGTGCTAATTTCTGATTTTGCCGCCTCTGGCCTGCCACTGCTTTTCCCCTGCTTTTTTTCTTGCTCGGACAAGCTTGAGCAGGGAAAAAAAGCGACGGGAAGGCAGTGGCAAGCCAGAGGTGCCAAAATCAGAAATAAGCACAGCCACGACAGCCGGAGTGCCACCCTCTTGAAACTGCCACCTGAGGTGACCGCCTCAGGTGGCCTAATGATAGAACCGCCCCTGCTCACCAGCAACTTGTACAGTGCCATTAGTACCTCTTCCTTTCTGCTGGTCAATCCTCTCTGTATGCAACTCAGCATCCTTCTGGCTTTTATCACCGCCTTGTCACACTATTTCGTCATCTTGAGATCCTCAGAAACAATCACTCCGAGGTCCTTATCCTGGTTCGTGCTCCCTATCACATATAATTCCCTTGGATTTCTGCTTCCCATGTGCATGACAATGCACTTCTTCACATTAAATGTTAACTGCCAAGCATTAGATCATTTTTCCAGCTTTTGTAGATCTTTCCTCATGTTATCCACTCCCTCACGGGAGTCCACTCTATGACAAATTTTCATGTCATCTGCAAAAAGACAGACTTTTTCATTCAGTCCTTCAGATATATCACTGACAAATGCATTGAACAGTTCTGACCCCAGGACTGAACCCTGGGGCACACCGCTAATCACCTTCCTTTCATCTGGGTGAATTCCGTCTACCATCACCTTCTGTCATCTGTCAGTCAACAACTTCTGATCCAGTTCACTACCTTTGACCATCACCAAGCTATTGAGTTTATTGATAAGCCTCCTATGAGGAACAGTATCAAAGGCTTTGCTTAAATCCAGGTAGATGAGATCCATCGCATACCCTTGATCTAGTTCTCTGGTCACCCAGTCAAAGAACTCAATCAGATTTATTTGGAAAGATCGTCCTTTGATAAAAACCATGTTGCCTCGGATCATGCAACCTGTTGGTTTCAAGAAAGTCCACTATTTGCTCTTTCAGGAGCACCTCCATTACTTTTCCTACCACCGAGGTAAGGCTTACTGGCCTGTAGTTTGTCACTTCTTCCCTATTACCAATTTTGTGAAGAGGTACCACATCAGCCCTTCTCCAGTCCTGTGGATCTTCTCCTGTCTCCCTTAAAAACATCTTTTAATGGCCCTGCAAGAACTTCTCTGAACTCCTTCAGTATCCTGGGATGTATCCCATCTGGTCCCATGGCCTTGTCCACTTTCAGTTTTCCAAACTGTTCTAACACATCATCTTCTGTGAATGGTATGGTATCTACCCCATTCCCATTTGTATATTTGGGGATCACAGGTGGTCCTTCTCCAGGATTTTCTTTAGTAAAAACAGAGCAGAAGTATTTGTTTAGCAATTTTGCTTTTTCAATGTCACTTTCCACGAGTCCGTTCCCAGCACTTCTGAGTCCTGCAATTCCACCTCTGATTTTCCTCCTCTCCTGAATATACCTGAAGAAAGTTTTGTCGCCACACTTCACATCTTTAGCTATCTTTTCTTCTGCCTTTGATTTTGCTTTCCTTATTTCTCTTTTTGTCTCTTTTAGTTTGATCTTGTATTCTTTTCTGTGTTCCTCCGTTTGCGAGCTTCTGAATTTTATTAAAGCTGAGTTTTTTGCCATTATTAGTGCAGACACTTCTTTGGAGAACCAAATAGGTTTCCTTTTCCTCTTGTTTTTATTTACTTTCCTTACATATGTATCTGTTGCTCCTTTTATTGTCTCCTTTAGTTTAGCCCATTGCAATTCCACTTCCCTTATCCCCTCCCATCCTGCTAACTGCTTCAGGTACTTGGCCATTTTACTGGTCAGTGTTTTTGAAGTCTAGGACTTTGAGCTTGCTGTGATTGGACTCCATTTTGGCTTTTATCTCAAACCACACCGTGTGATGATCGCTGCTTCTCACATGGGCACCCACCCGGATATTCGACACGCTATCTCCATTGGTGAGCACTAAATCCAGCATCAAGCTTTCCCTGGTTGGTTCCATCACCATTTGTCTAAGTAATGCATCTTGGAAGGCATCCACAATTTTTTTTACTTCTTTCCACATTTGTAAAAGGAATATTCCCTTCATGGCTATCTTTGCAATATCAATAATCAATCCGCTATCTATTTCTTCGGCTTGAGTTGGAGGCAGGTAGACTACACCCAGTATGGATAACAGTGCCATCTCCTCTTTCCAACACAATCCACAGTGCTTATTCTTTTCCCCACGTCTCCTGCATTTCAGTAGCTTTAATATTGCTTTTGACATATAGGGCTACTCCTCCTCCTTTTCTACCCTCTCTATCTCTTCTAAATAGATTAAAGCCAGCTATGGCTATGTCCCATTCTCGTTAAACTATGTTTCTCTAATGCTTGTCATTGATGTGCTTTTGCTGGAAGTGACGTCCTTCTCAATCCATCACCCCCTTTCCCTAGTTTAAATGCCTGTCCACATACTGCCTGAATTTTTCACTTAGAATCATTTTCCCTGTGACGGAGACCTGTAGTCCATCAGCACAGTATAGCCTCTTGTTGATACATCTGTTTCCCCAGTTGCCTATATATCTAAATCCTTGTTTGCACCAGCTTTGGAGCTATGTATTAAAGTTGTTTATGCAATGCATCCTTTCTGCCTCTTACCAAGAATAGGTAGAACTTCTGAGAATGCTATAGCGTTAACAATGGGCTTGAGTTTCTCTCTCAGAGTCTGGAAGTCCCTTTGAACTGCAGAGGCACTGTTTCTAGTCAGTTCATTTGTACCCAATTGGATGACATCAATTTTGGAGTGCTCACTTTCTGCACTAAAGGGCTTGTTTACAAAGCCGCGATAGCGGTTTCCGATCGTTATTGGAGCCGTGGCCCATTGATTTCAATGGGGCCACGGCTCCGATAACAATCGGAAACCGCTACCGCGGCTTTGTAAACAAGCCCCTAACTGTACCAAACAATTTAGTGTGTATTCCTGATGGCTGAAGAGCCTGGGAGATATTTGACCATCTTCTCTCCTTTGAACTGTGTTCCCAAGTTGGTGATTCTGATGATGGAATCCCCAAGTAGTAGTAGTTTTCTGTTTTGTGATTTTTTCTTCATATTTGATGTATTATCAGTAGACTGGGCTTTGACTCTCTCATTTAAGGGCACTTCAGTTTGCACAGATTGGGCACCCTCATTATCCAAGGTAGAGAATGCATTATGCAGGGATATCTCTTGATGTATAGGGTGTCTCTGCTTTACAAGTCGCAACCTACCAGAGTCCACTGTGATCCATTTGTTTCTGGGCTGTTTGATTCTTTGTGGGAGCAGTGATGGATTTTGTTCCATTTGTACCCTAGAAGAGGTGTGTTTAATTGCAGCTAATTCTTCCCTTAGCAGAGTCAATTCTTTATGCATAGCTGCTAACGTGAGGCAAATAGGGCAAGCTGTTATGTTCCAAATGATTTTTTTCACAATGAAAGCACCACAGATATTGCATTGAATACACGACATGCTGATTAAGTAGTCCTAGGAGAAGCAGAAAAGATGGGTGTAATACCTAATTAAAGGACAGATGTCAATGTATATGATGACTATATAGGCAACACAACCCTGGGGTGGGTGAAGTGAGGGGTAGGGTGGGTGGGAACATAAGTGTCCTTGGCCGGTAGACCTTACATGAACTATTGAAGCTGTGATGACCAGAGCTGATCAGGTACTGTGGATAGGCTGTAGAGGTTATTCAATTTGCTCCAACCTGTGAAGCAGGCTTGTAACAGACAATGGAAACTGAAATATTCAAATTGAAATCTTACTTCTATGTATCAGCCTACTATGCAAAGGTCCCTGTAACCTTAAAAGTTATACCTTTGCTGCAAAATTAAATAATAGACTTAGGTAGAAGACCCAATCTAAAAGCAATTAAGTACTTCTATTCCAAGTAGCTATATATCACAAGTTTCCCTGGCCAGTAGACCTTACATCAGAGGTTCCCAACTCCAGTCCTGGAGGGCCAAACACCATTCAGGTTTTCAGGCTGTCCCTAATAAATATGCATGAGATGCATTTGCATACACTGCCCCCATTGTATTCAAATGTATCTCATGCAAATTCATTAGGGACGGCCTGAAAATCTGAATGGTGTTTGGCCCTCCAGGACTGGAGTTGGGAACCTCTGCCTTACATGAACTGAGGGTGCACTCAGATATCTGATTTAAAGATTATGCAAGGAATGTAGGCAGTCAGAATATTCCTAAAAACTTAAATCTATTGTTCTCATGAGAACTGATATGGGTATATTGGACACAGAAATATAGGGATGCACATTTGTTTCAAACAACATGGGAAATATCAATGACATTCCCTGTGTTGTTTCATATTGCTTTTAATCCAAACATGACACTAAAAAATCCAACATTTTTTGGGACAAGCACAGAAGGAAAAGAAGGGATTGTAGAAAATGGGCTGTCAAGGATGAGCAGATTGGATAGGCCATATGGTCTTTTTCTGCCATCATGAACTATATTTCTGTATGTTTCAGTGATTGCTAAATGGTAAACTTGCAGTGAGGAGATAAGGTAACAAACGTAAGTTATCTGTTTTCTTTTCTTTTCTTTTCCCACGTTGGTAGAGATATAAAAATACTGGAACACTTTCTTGGTATTCTGTTTTGGCCCTCTCTGTTGATTGTGAACTTTAGTTTGATTGACAATATATTTGTTTCTTTATTTTTCTAACAGTTTTTAAAAAGAGCTCCAGGATTGATCTAGGAAACTATAGACAACTGATGTCCTGGGTAAAATGGTCAAAGCTATTATAAAAATCTAAATTATTGACCATATAGAAAGACATACTGTAGCTTAATGGGAATCGGTCAGCATGGTTTTAGAAAAGGAAAGCCTTTACCAATTTATTAAATCTTTCAAAGATGCAAACAAAAATGTGGATAAAGTGAAAAGAGCTAATCTAAAGGTCAATTTTACAAAGGATGTCCAAGTGCTAACTGGGGTGTCCAAGCCTGAACGTCCATAAAAACGGCAAACACATCCATGTTCAGGCATGATGTCACAAATGTGGACGTGCCTTATATGGACGTCTGCAGGGACATCTATGAGACATGCAGCAATGGTACAAATTCAAGTTTTCCAAACACACACAACTTATCATTGTCATTGTAAAAGGTACTGAGGTTAGTGTAGTGCCAACTTTGGCACACTCCAGAGGTTTAAGTGTTGAAACAAGCTAATTTCCAATGCCTATTCGTGCCTGGAGCAGGTCTAAGTTTGGACATGGGTGGTTCCAAGGTCAATCAGGGATGTCTATGTCCATAGCTCTACCTCGAATATGCCTCCTTCACACCCCCTGCCTATTTAGATGCCCCCGCAGTGGGGACGACTAAAAAACCTGATTCTGAAATCACTCCGGAGACGTCCCCATGATTTGGACATTCATGTTCACATTTTGAATGTCCAAATTGCATTTAATTGATGTAATATCACCCCCATAGCGTATTCAGCATGAGAGAATTCTCAGGAAATTAAAACACCATGAGATATGAAGCAATGCCCTGTTGTGGATTGAAAACTGACTGAAAGGAAATAATGCATTTACAAGGAAAATGTAGCAGCACCAGGTCTCAATAACAGAAAGGCTCTACGCCGTTTCTGAGTCTTCCTAGAGACATCAGGAAACATCATTACCTTCTTCCCCAAATATAATACGGACCTTTTCCTAAAGTACAATTTCAATATCCAATCCCTATCAGATAGTAACACGAAGGTCACTAACATTGTAGAAACTGACAACTCAGCCTCTTTAGGTGATTGTAGAAGAGCAGAGACATCCAAAACATCCATAAGTATACCATCCTGAGATATATTTCTTTCTTTCTTAGCTTTAGGCAAAAAATAAGCTTTTACTACTGGGGGAACTAAATCAGCAGAAACATTGAGAACTTCCTGTATGTATTTTTTAAACATTTCAATTGGAGATAGACCTACTAATATTGGAAAATTTAACAATCTTATATTAGATGCCCTCACAGCATTTTCTAAGTTTTCCAATTTCATTCTTATCAAAACATTATCTTTCATAATAGTCTCATTTACTAAAGAATTCTGAGTCACTTTCTGTTCCCCAACTTCAATCCTCGAACGAAGGTTGCCCAGCTCTTCCCGCATCCCAGACGAAACACTCTCCAAATTCTCCAAGCGCAAAGTTGTCAGCTTCACTTGCTTACTAACTGCAGAAGAAAGCTGTGAAATCGCGTCCCATATCGTGCCCAGGGAGATCACCTCAGGGCGCTTCAGGAAAATACCTCCAAAAATGTCAGACTCCAAAGACAGTACCTTTACTCCTACTTCTCCTTCTAAGCGTGCAGGTAAAGCCGCCTCAGATACTATCGAGGAATCCACATCCACAGCTCCCAGGACTGAGAGCTGCACTCCGGGGCTCTCCTCCAGCGAGGCCCGCATATCCGACGCAGCACAACCAACTCCGGGCGGGGCTGCCTCTCCTCCCGCGAGAGGAGGCACCGGATAGTTCCCTTGTGTCGGCGGCAAATGCTCATCGGGGGAGAGAGATACCTCTAGGGCAGGTAGCACCGGAGCCACTCCATCCGACGCCACAGCGCCCGCACGAATCTCCCCCTTCTGTTTATCTGTCAGCTGAACGACGCAATCCATGGGACCGACAAAAGCAGCAACAGGAACGGCAGGTATGGGCTCCACGGGAGTATGTATTTTTTCAGCCTGAAGAATTATCTTCATTTATTAGTTCGCAGATAGTTGCTACCTCTTCTCCTCAGTGAATGTTATCGCAGGGTGTTCTCATCAAGTTTTTTTTTTTTTCTGTCCTCTCTCGCCATCTTATATTTACTTAGTAGTACTTTGTTTCCTATATTACTCAAGGAACCACTGTCCTTGAGTTTGTCTTTCCTTAGGCTGACTCCCTCTATAGTGTGGGCTAATAATACTCTTGTAATTTTCATTTCCTGTTACCTTTTATTATATTATTTCTTTACAAGTTGTTGTTTGCTGTACAAGCTTTTGCTTGATTAATTTTGTAAAATTGCATAAATAATAAATAAAAAAAAAAAAGAAAACTGGGTGAAAGACAGAAAACAGACTGGCTGATGTTCAAAGTCCTTTTCCAGACAGCTCATGTGGGTAGAGGGGTATCCTGATAAGGGTGCTGAGTGAGATGTTCACTGGCACAACCTGGATACTGGAACTATCCGGTTTGTGCAGGGGTGGTCCATGGTTGGAGAAAGAAGACCAAAGGTAGTACAGCCAATATCCACATGTGCTGACCTTATCCAGATAGCAGTGATTTTAATCTGGATAGCGGCTGATATTCAGTAGCGTCCACTCTATGGAGACTGCCACTGAATATCCGCCGTGGCCTGTACAGTAGTTGTTAAAACAGCAGATTTAACTGTTTGGATTTTCCTGGATTTAGCAAAAGAAATGCAAAGGAAAAGGAAGCAATGTCTCCTGTCCAGACCTGGAGTCCTTCAGTCGAGGGCTCTTTTTTTCTTAAATTCCTATGCAAACATTTGGCTAAATTCACTGGTTTACACCAAAATATTTTTTTCTTCATCAAAAGTGAAATCAGGTTTTCTTAAAGCAGTTTTCATGCTGATTGTAAATCTGTAATTAGTTTTTCTCTAGCATGTAGGGCTTTAGAGATATCATTATTGGAGGTTTTTGTAAAATGTTACATATATTAAACATTGAAAAATTCAGATATCACACATGCTAAAAACAATATTTGCTATGTAGGACACACACTAAAAGTGTTTTATAGAAGACTTTGAAGTTTGTCAGGATTGTCATGATACAACATCCAGTAGTAATCTGCCATCATGCTCTCATCCCAGAATCCTTGGTAATGTTTTTCCATGGTCTGAATGTCTTGGTGAACAACCTCTCGCCCTGTTTGGCATGCACTTCACCCACATTTGGTAGGAAAAAGTGAAGAGGTGAGCGCATAAAGTACATTTTCAATTACATGCGGCACCAATTTTATGATATGTGTTAAGTAACCTCTGTACTCCATCAATATAATCTGGCGATTTGTGATTGCCCAGAAAGTTTTCACAGATCCACTTAAAGGCTTGCCACGCTTCAAGTTCCAAAGCATCCAGGCATTTTTCGAATTCTTCATCTTCCACAATGCCTTCTTTCAGTTTTGCAGCAGTGATCTTTGGACATTTAGAAGCAAGATACTAAAATCCTTCTGCATTTTTTTGCACCATTCTTTTCACTAAATGTTTCATTAAATCCAGTTTTATATACAAAGGAGGAAGCAAAATGTTTGCTGGATCGATAAATGGAACATGACTAACATTGTTGCTTCCTGGTTAGAGGCAGATCTTAAAGGCCAGTCGTGAACAGCATAATGATCTTTGACAGACAGAGAATACAGCAATATTTGGTAAATCCACCTTGCATGCCCATCGGCATGCCAATAACTTTAAGATCCCCTCAAATCTTCCACTGGTAACTGTCAAACATATAGATTGGAGCAATATCTGCAGGTTATCATACATTCCTTAAGGTAGACAGAGTGTGTAATTGGAATAGATGGCTTTGCGTTGCCATGATGAATAAGAATGGTCTTGAGGCTTTTGTTGAAGAATCAATGAATAAGTGACATTCTGACTGTCTGTGTACCTGTGAGAGAGCTCCAAAAGGTTGGTCGATGTCAATGCAATAACACATTGGACTGTCTACTTTAAAGAACATCGCTGTATTATGATTCCACTTGCGATACTGGCAAATGAGAACATTCTTTTGAAGGAAGTTCTTTTCCCTCAGCCTTGAAGCAAGGAGTTCCGCTTTATCTTTTGAGAGTGCCAAGTCTCATATAAGATCACTAAGCTCTTTTCGGCTGAATTTCTCTGGGTTGCCATCACTTTCATCTGGCACGTAGTCTGCATCTTCTGGCTCTTTAGGTTGGCTGCCACTTGCACCTTTATCTAACTCCATTTCATCTGGAACAGAGGACAGCCCAGCCTGTGGAGGAACTAGAACAGGAAGTGTTTTGCCATATGGGACTGGTCACATTGCAGACAAGATTTAGATACACAATGTTGTGCTTGTTCTTCACAGAGAAACCCGTGATATTAACCAGACAAACATAATAGTTGTCATGATGGCTTCTCGGCGCCCTCCATATCATTGTTACAGCAAATGGAATTGCTGTGTTCCTTCCATTTAACCAATCATGTAGTCCATTTGCCCAGGTAGTGCAAATGAAGTGAAGCGTCCATGGCTTATCCTGGTCACCCAGTGGGCATCCAAAATATAACTTGTAATTTTGCAAAGATCTGACATTATGGTATGATGCTGAGATACAGTAGCAAATGAACCACAAGCGCAACAAAAAACATCAGAATGATTTCTACACTGTCTTGGCCGTGATTATTTTATTTCTGATGATTTCTTCAGTGTTATTATTACCAAATATGTAATCAAAATAATTAACCTGAAAAGCAAAATAAATACCAATCAATACTGATAGAGTAATCACTGACACAGTTTATATAATTCGGCTAGTATAGCAAAACTTCAGATACTATCATCTTTCAAACCTGACATACAACAAAAACAAATCTGTTTTTGAACATTGTTCGTCATAGATTATCTAATACAGATGAACTTATTTGTGATGATTTTTCTGTGAACTGTTTTTTCTTTGAACTGTCCAAATTAGTAACTTTTATTAATGAAAGGAGGTCACTGGTCCCTCATAACTTGAACTCTACCTAAATCCATGGTCAGAAATGCTGGCTGTTAGTTCTCCTGGCCTTTTTTCCTAAGTTATATGATGTTTACTGTGATCCCCCTCAAATGTGTGGATGAGGGTGAAATGTGCAGAATTTGTGTTTCCAATATTGTTTTACTTATGCTATATTGTTTTGCATTTGCCTTTTCTATTCCTGTATAAAGTGTTAAGCTTGTATATAATTGAAAATATTATAAACAAAAAAGAAATGGCATTGGAGAGCAAGAATTTGTAGAAGGATTAGGAGAATGCACATCTAAAGGATAGATTAAACTGAAGAGGCTAGTTACAAAGCTTTGGTAAAATATTGCATTTTTCTGTGGCTTAATTTGCCTCGGGAATCATTAACCTGCAGTAATTCAGTATCACAGGTTCTTAACAACCATCGTAAATGAATAATTGAACTTGCAATCAAACACACAAACTGCATTTTATTTTTCCCCAGAGCATGGGAAATGTTCACAAAATTCAGAAGCTTGCAAGAAGAGGGAACACAGAATATTATATAAAGCTCAAAGTTGCATAGAAAGAAATAAGGATGAAAAAACAAACAGATTTTAAAAAAGGCTAAAGATAGTAATGAGAGGTGACAATACTTTTTTTGAGTGCATTTGGGAGAGGAAGAAGGCCAAAAATGGGATTGTAACACTGAAGATGGTAAGGACCACTTTGTGGAGAGTGACGAGGAAGAACGTGAAAATGCTAACTAAATACTGTCGTGCCATATTCACAGAAGAAAATCCTGTAGAAAGACCACAGATGGCTGACCAAAGCACACATGGGGATGGAGTAGATACCATACCGTTCACAAAAGAAAGCATTTATGAACAACTTGCAAAAATGAAAGTGGACAAAGCCATGGGACCAGATGAGATATATCCCAAGAAACTGTGAGAACTGAGAAGTGCTCTGGCGAGTCTTTTTATGGATGAGTTTAATAGATCCTTAGTAACCAAGAAGAGATGATCAGTGCTTAGCAAAATAATGGAGATGCTACTGAGACAACATGGTTTTACCAAAGGAAACTCATGCCTAACAAATCTGATTAGTTCTTTGACTGGGTAACCAGAGCACTATATTGACAACATGGTCTACTTGGACATCAGCAAAGATTTTGGTACTGTTCTTCACAGGAAGCTCATGGACAAACTGAGCAGCCTGAAGTTAGGACCCAAGATGGTGAACTAGATTATAAACTGTCTGACTGACAGAAGGTGATACAATGGAGTTCACTTGGAGGAAAGAAAGGTGAGTGATGGAGTACCTCAAGGATCAGTCCTGGGGCTGATTCTATTTAATACCTTTATGAGCAATATTGCCAAATGATTAGAAAGAAAAGTTTGCCTTTCACATATTGCACGAATATTTACAACAGAATGTACACCCTGGAGGAAATATACAACATGAGAAGCGATCTTCAAAAATTAAAATAACAGTCTAATGCTTGGCAGTTAAAGTTTGATGTAAAACAATGCAGAGTAAGGCATGGAGTATAGAAATCCAACGGAGCTATATGTGATAAGAGTCAAGAAGCTAATATGCACAGACCAAGTGAGAAACTTTGGGGTAATAGTATTGGATAATCTCAAGGGGACCAAGGAATGCAACAAGGCAGCAGCAAAGGCCAGAATGATGCTAGACTGCACAGAGAGGGACAGAGCCATCAGAAAGGAGGAGGAGGCCATAGTTCCACTGTACAGGTCATTAGTGAGGCCTCTCTTGAAGTACTGTATTCAGTTTGGAAGGCTACATCTCACTAAGGATATAAAAAGACAAAGCGATCCAGCAGAAAGCAACAAAAATGGTGTGGAGCCTATGTCAGAAGATGCATAAGAGGAGACATGAAGACATATATTCTAACATGTGCACACTTTCCACTGAACATGTCAGTTTGCAGTGTCAAGTGTCGACTGATAGCACAAAATAAAGAATTGAACTTATTCACCTGTGGCATCCTGAGTGAGAATTTATATCAAAGTGTTCTGTGGTAACTGAGAAAACTGGGCTTGGTCTAGGCTATGGGGAAGGACTAATGGAGTATTTGTCAATATTCTGCAACCTCTAATTGCCTCCCATAAGCACCACTGTCTTTCCTAACGATGCACACAACCGTTACCCATATAGATAGATAAACACACCTATGTCATGCCTGTCTCACACATTCAACCTTATGCTTCCCATATATAACCCCACAACACATACAACCACCCCACCCACATGCACAAACAATCCAAAGCATATTCTCAAATACACAAAAGCCCCCACACACCCTCACATCATGCTCACATCCATTCACCAGCACATACCTCATGCATATTCCATACATATCCCCACATATAAATGCCCCTATAACACCCCTACAAAGACTGCAGCATTGCACCAGAATCTGTGTTTTCTGATCCCAAGCTACAAAGGTAATAAAGCCACAAAGGAGAACAGGTAGGGTGGCCATTGGATTTAGCTCACACCTTTTCTTAGAAGTTCAAGGTGAGTTATATTCAGGTATGGTACATATTTTCCTGTCTCCAGAAGGCTTAAAATCTAAGTTTGTATCTGGCGCAATGAAGTATTAAGTGGTTACCCAATATCACAAAAGCAGTAGTGGGATTCAAACCCTGACTTTCCTGGTTCTAGCCCACTGTTCTAACTTCTCGGCTCCATGTTTCTACTAGTTGATTTTAAGTATCCCTGGAACCAAGGAGCAAGGGCAGATCTGGAACCCCTTTTCAGGAGAAGAACAAATGGATGGGATACATCAGTTGAATTGCTCCAATTTTAAATAGCCTTAGGAGTGCAGGCTGAGAGCAAACTGGATTCACTAGGTGTTGATTTGACCGCTTCCCCCCCCCCCTCCCAGTTTATGGCAGAACTATCCAGCTCCCATCTAGAGAAAAGTAGTAGCCAATTCTATTTCAGCTCCCTCTGCAAGAATTTGGAAGAGAGTGGAGAATAATGGGCACTAATGTGTTGCTGCTTTTGTCTTTTGTGGTATCGACTAGAAAAGAGAAAAAGAGGTCCCTGGAGGATAGGTAAAGGATGATAGCTTCTACGTCTTTGTTGTGTATATATATATGGGGTACAACTGGTTACCATAGTGTATTGGAGGGTCAGAGGAAATGGGTAAGAGTTGATGGAGGACCATGAAAAGGCAAAATAAAAGTTTAGATAGAAAGGGAACCCGGGGCTTGAGTAAATGACGGATGGAGGCTTGAAGATCACAGAGAGATGATATACTTAGAATGCATTCTAAAAACAATATAAATGAAGAATTAAATAAAAATGCAGAGCAGCCTAACTGGTTAATTGGGAAGCAAATGCCTAGACTCCTCAGATGTTACCTCAGGGTCTCTGTTTCTTGGAGGCCACATAAAAGAACACCTACAGTATACCAGACAACATTTACAGATAACTGGTAAACACAGAGTTAAAAAGAGTCCATGATTAATAATGATGTATAAGTTTTCAGCAACTTTCCTTTGACTATGCTTACTTATGTTTTCATTGATATTGTACAAAACAATCCTTGACCCATAAATGAGACCTCAGGTAACACAGGTGGAACCAGTATATGATAAAGTTGCATAGATGACTTTTCTTCTTTCATTCTTTTCCTTTTGTGCATGTATTTTCTTGGTTTTCAAATTTTGGGTGGCCAAGCGACAGAACTTTCTCCATCTGACTATCTCCAGGGCTTTATCTTCCCAAATGTTAAGCTTTACCTTATAGATTTTAAAGTTCTGCTTGCAGAGTTTTCTTGAATCTAAAGCACTTTTGTCCTTGTGATCTGGGTCACCTTTTCATGATCTTGGACAGAAATTCTGTGAAAGCACATCTAAGTATACTATCAGTGACATTTAAAAAGCCTAATCCAGATCCTGTTTGATCATCAACCAAGATTTAGATTAGCCTTAGTAAATGTCACTTAAACATGGCTTCCCAAGAATTTCTGGCACAAGCTTTCAGACTCTCTACAGCAAGAGTCAATAGATTCATAAGGCAAAAAAATTATGTTCGTATTTTCTGAAGAGCTGCAGACCTGACAAACTTTGGGCCAATCAAGAAACAGAAAGGGAGAACTTCAGCAGAGTTAAGAGCAGGCTGGCTAGAACTGCCCCCCCCCCCCCACACACACACACACATGGAGATGTGATAGCTTTTTATCAAAATGCCTGCCTTACAACCCCAACATTATAGCCAGCCTGAGACTAAACTGAAGGGAAACATGAATTTTTGATTTTTCAGTGCCTTTTTCCAATTAAAAAGGATACAAATATTTATTGTGTCATTTTAAACTAATGTACATCTCTAATGCACATATTACCCCTGAACTGCCTATTCTCCACCCCCAACCCTATCAAAGTGGTTAGTGTGGATTTTTTATCATGGCTCTAATTTTAGCGCATTTTAATGATGCTCAGCATGCTTACTACACTTTAGTAAACATACACCTTTATGAATAAATACAAAATAAACAACATGGTATAACCTGTACTATAAAGAATAATAAAGGGGTTATTTTGGAAGCTCTACTCAAGCATTGTACATCTGGAAAAAGGCATAGAGATGTCCAAAGTATGGCGATGTCTCTAGAGTTGGGTCTATGGACATCGCCAGCATGAAGACATCCAAATCTGAACACAGACAAGGCAGAGGCGTGGCTGAGGCATTCCAAAGAACTTGGATGTCCTCACCTGATCTCAGCAATGTCCTGGATGTCTGGCATCGTGTCGCAGGTCATACTTGCTCCAGGCATGAACAGGCAAATGTCTAGAGTTCATGGTGAAGGAGCTACACTAATATTCCCTTTATTTTACAATACGACAACAAACACAGATGGGAAATGAGGGCTCATATTTCCATTTTGTTATGCCACTGGACATCCCCTTTTCCTAGCTTTCATGATATGGATGTCATTGCCCCAAGCTTTCCTAAAGGGGATGTCTGGATGTCCATGTTGCAAAAATCAGGCTGAAACATAAATGTCCCTGACATACTGACTCGAATAGGGAGCAACATTGTGCAATACTGTGTCTTATGGTACAATAGGATGCACTACTTAAAAAAATGATATAAAGATGAAAATATGAATTTGCAGAGCTCTTTAAGAAATTTAGGCTGTCACCAGCAGAATTGTGTCTCTGATTGATTTTGTAGAAGTAGTGTATGCAAATTAAAGAATCAGCAGCATATTTTTCTCTGCTTGGACTCCAGTTAACAAAATTATTCCTAAAGAGATGTGTGTCAGTCACCAGCAGGAACTTCCATTGCTAGTTCCTGGCAATTCATTTTACTCTCTTACAGTTAGCAGGAGACCTGAGAAAAGGGATCTACATAGTGCTTCAACCAATGTTATACTTCCCAAAAAGGCAAGCACTACCTTTTATGATAGACTGGTCCCTAGCAGTGAATTTTGATGCATTGCTAAAGTTCAGGTGTTGCCATTTTGGAAGATAGCAGTTCTGGAGGCAAAAGCGAGTAGGCATCGTCCCTACCTCCAAACTTTAGAGGTGGTGGGTCACGTGGTCCAGACCACTACTGGAAGCTTCCTGGTCGAGAGATCATGAGGTGCCCAGATTAGGGTGCCATGACAGAGTGCCCTGACCTAAGGTGCCCAAACCAGGTGTTCCCTGACCTAGATTGTCTTGGCCAGGGGTGCCCTAACCTGTGCTGCCCACACCAGAGTTTCCCTAGCCCTAGAAGGATCTGTGGGGTCAAGGGAATGGAGATGATCAGGAGCATCAGGGGATGGGAATTGGAGAATCCAGGGCCCACCAGGCCACCAGCATATTTTTCTGGGGTGGGTGGCCCATTGGACCACTAGGGACATTTCACTGGTGCAGGGTAGAGTATGGGGTGGGAGTCAAGGAGTTCAGCAGGCTTATTTGTTTTTAATATCTCCCTTCCTGCAAATACATGAGCCAATCCCTTTTCTCGCACTAACAGGTAGTGAGATATTTTACTCACAATGAAGCAAATGACTGCATATTACCATGGCAGTGTGACACATCAGTAATTTGCATGTCATTAGTCTACTACCTCCAGAGTAAAAATGTTTTACTACATGCTTAGAATACTGTGAGCTGAAGCTTAGCACAGTTTTCCAATGCAATGGTTACTGCACTGAGCTCTCTGTGGGGGAAAACAGCTCAGTCTCCTGTTCCTTAGTAGAAAAGCTGGGCCTTCACACTGCCCCTCTAAGCTATGTCTCTACCACATCTGTTCAACTCAGGTGATATGTTACAAAATACCATTCCTTCTTCCCTTCTTATTGGCCAAATCCTTTCCTTTTGTTTCAATTGGGTCTCAACATCAGGTGAAACAGAGCCAAGGTGTAATCTCATGAGTCACTGTCTATCTGGAGCAGCCATTTATAAAGCTACAGGGCTCGATATTTGAAAGGCATTTACATGGTTTAGAGCCCAGTAAACTGTGTAAATGCCTTAAATGGGGATATTCAATGGTACTTACATGGTTAGTGCCATTGAATATCCCCTTCTAACTCCCCTACGTGCCCCAATGCTATCCAGTTAGCATTGGGGTGTGTCGGGGGCGTTCTGGGGTGGAGTTGAAGCGGAGACTGTTGCTAATCGGGCAGCAGCGATATTACATGAAAACCCTATCTTTAAGGCACAGGAGCTAACCGGGCAGCATGTGATATCGCTGCTGCCCGGTTAGCTAATGCAGCTTCTGGTGTGTGTGGCGATCCCTGGATATTCAATGCCAGGCCATATGACCCCGGCATTGAATATCCAGGGTTAAGGGTCAGCAGGCAGGGCTATGAGCCGTAGGGGCCCATAGCCTGCCCAACTCAATATTGGATCCAGGATCCACAACTGCAAACTTTTGATATTCTTAAATCCATATGTGCATCTCATATACTGAATTATCATAAGGGACATTAGGCAATATAAATACACAAATCTTGGAGAAAAATGCTCATTATTATGGATTTATCTCTCATCCTTGCAGTAGTAACACAAGGAGGTTACTTTAAGAAACAGTAGGTATTTCCCTATCTCCAGAGGGCATGCAGTCTAAGGGATATGTTTACCAAGCCATGTTAGGCCTTTGCTGCTAATGTGCCTTGTTTGTACAAATAGCACAGCATTATCTGCAAAAGCCGTAGGGTATTAGTTGGAGACATGCCCAGCGTGCCCACCGAGAAAGTGTTATTTGCACCCATGCTGTCTGCAAATCTGTCAGTTCCCTCGCGCTGCTGAGGCCCACAGTAACCGCATTGCAGACACACCTACTCTCCACCCTAATCCCACCCACTCATGCAGATAACGTGCCTTCCGCAGATATTGTAGAAAATTGCTGTATTATCTGCATTTTGTATGTGCTATCTCTTAACGTGGCCAGATAGCGTGCACTAACAACGCAGCTTCGTAAACATCCCCCTAAGGAGGGTTAAGTGACTTATCTAAAGCCACAAGGAACATCAGTGGGACTTGAATCTCGGCTTCCTTAGTTCACAGCCTGCTGCTGTAACCACAATATAAATCAGTACAGAACAGAGAAAGAAGCTGCCTACATTGAAGAATTCATACAACATTGCTTCAGAGGCTATCTGCCTTATAGGCCAAAACACATACCCTAGAAATCTCCCCATGGGACAAGCGTGTTTTATATCTGCATCTGTGTCATCTCAACTAATATACCCACAATCAGGAAACTGATAAGATACATGAATCCGAGGGAGTGAATTTCTGGCTGGGACATTAGATTTTGCAGGCTGAGTCAGCACTATAATTATTCTATGCATACAGCATAGCTGTCTATATACTTTACAATGCTGGATTACGTTCAAAACAAATAGTCATGGTAACAGTCCAAAAATGAAGTTTCCCTCAAATCTCTTTGGTACATCTTCTTCCCACAATAGGCAAACACTGTTCTCTATGCTACAATCAGTCCAAGAGTAATCTCTCAGTACAACAGCAAATCAGCTGGCACTGGTCAGTCCACTTCAAAATAACCAGATTTATCTCCTTTCAGTGCAGCCAGGAAAAAGCTTTATTGGGGCCAAATTTAAATAAACAATCAAACATGAATGCTTAAAAAATGTGCAATTTACAACTTTTTGAGAAAATCTCAAAGCTTTTTTAACACAGTTTCCTTCCTACCTTCTTTCTGTTGCAAATATAATTGATTTCTTTTTCTAATGCAACAAATCAGTTGCATTAGAAAAAAGGAGACTTTTGTTCCAGGATGGAGGGAAAATATGTTTTTGATATACTAATAAATTTTACAGGTCCCTTTTAAGATCACTTTATCTTTATCTTTATTTGTCAAATTTGATATACCGCTAATTACTAAAGTATTACGGCGGTGTACAATGTAAAATATCATGGCTGCAGAAAAGGAAGATAGAAAGGAACACCATTGGGTGGATAGGAAAGCGGTCAAAGAGACAGAGAGAAAGAGACAGCAGAAGATAGTAGAAACAAAATAAAGGATGAACAACGTAACAAACAAGAAACAGCATAACGGACAATGGACAGAATGGCAGAGGGCAGATAACATAGTAAATGATGAACAACATGGCAAATGGCGGGCGACACAGCAAAGAGACAGCAGACGACACAATGAGAACAACATGGCAAATGGCAGGCAACACAGCAAAAAGACAGCAGATTACACAATGAGAACATCAGGGGTGGGGAGCATGGACAGGGATAGACAGCTCGGAAAGGAGTGGTGACCCAGATGAATGTAGGGATGTTTTAAACCTCTAAGAGTTGGGTAGTGGGTAACGTGTCTGACTGGTTGGAGGTGGATGGAGGAAAAGGAAGATCAAAGGCCTGGCAGAAGAGATAGGTTTTGAGCAGGGCCTTGAAACGAGGAAAGGATAGATCAGTGCGGATGGCATGTGGGAGAGAGTTCCATAAAGCGGGGCTAACGAAGAAAAAGGCAGCATGGCGAGTGGATTCAAGGTGAGCTTGGGTGGGGGAAGGTAGGAAAAGACGGTTACCATGTGCGGAGCGTAACAGGCGAGGGGTAGGTTGGAGAAAGATAAGATCAGCTAGGTATTGGGGAGTGTTAGTGTAAAGTACTTTGTGAGTGATAGTGAGAAGTTTATAGACATAGCGGACTTTAATGAGAAGCCAGTGAAGAGAAAGCAGGCAGGGGGTGACATGATCGTGGTGAGAAGAAAAGGTGAGAAGATGGGCAGCTGTGTTTTGAATTAACTGCAACCTATGGAGTTGGTATTGAGGAATGCCTGCGAGTAGGGAGTTGCAGTAGTCGAGGCGGCTGATCACCAGGGAGAGAACCAAAGTGGTAAAGGATGCAGAAGGGAGAAAAGAGCAAACGGCCCTAATCTTTTGGAGTTGGAAGAAGGAGCTATGTACCACCCCAGAGATGTGCTGATGGAAGGACAGTGAGGAATCCAGGGTCACACCAAGATAGCGGAGGGTAGGTGCCAGGGGGATGGGTGAATTGGACATAAGCGGTGCCAAAGTGGGTGAAGGGGCGCCGAAAGTGAACCAGATGGCTGCTGATTTAGAAGGGTTGACAATAAGATAGTTGTCACGGAACCACTTGGCAACAGAGGCCAGGCATTTGTTTAAGAGGGAGAGATCTGGAGCAAGTGGGGATATATGATGGACCAAAAGGATGTCATCGGCAAAAAAGTAGGCGGATAGACCAGTTTGTTGCATGAGTAGTGCAAGCGGAGCAAAAAAGACATTGAAAAGAAGCAGTGCAAGAATGGATCCCTGTGGTACACCGCAGTGAAGAGGGAAGGAAGTAGAAGAGGCGGAACCAGAGCGCACTGTGAAAGTTCGGGAAGAAAGAAAAGAATGAAACCATTGATAAACTGTGCCCTGGACACTGAGTTCCGAGAGTCGTGAAAGAAGAGTGCGGTGGTCAATAACATCGAAAGCCGCAGAGAGATCCAGGGAGACAGCGATGGAGAGATCACCCCTATCGTGAGACCGGTGTATTTGGTTGAGGAGTGCCACAAGGATAGTTTCTGTGCTGTGACTGACCCTAAAGCCTGATTGTCAGGGGTGCAGGGAAATAGTAGAGTCGAGATGTGCAGTGAGTTGGAGGAAAACAAACTTTTCAAGGATTTTAGAAAGAAAAGGAAGGTTGGAGACAGGGCGCCAATTGGAAGGGACAGCTGGGTCAAGAGTAGCCTTCTTAAGCAAGGGGCGAACCAGTGCGTGTTTCCATGCAGAGAGGAAGCTCCCGGACGTAAGGCTAGAGTTAACAATGGTGAGGGCAAAGGGAAGGAGTGTGAGAGAGGGATCAAGGAGCCAAGCTGAGGGCAGCTGTTTAAATCTATTCTCTGTAAATAATGAATATGTGCTCAATCTATGTAAAATAGTTAATATTTTCTCTGTAAAATAGTTATTATGTGCTCAAAAATGTTCTATGTAATTTGATGTTTACCATGTTCTCTGTAAACTGCCCCTGATCTCTGGAAGGGGCAGTATAGAAAAGCGCACAAATAAATAAATAAATAAAATGTTAATCCAGAGTATTTTGTGAACCTTCAATGTGCCTTTGAGATCATTAGGGTCCTCCCAACTTCCCTCCATCTTTAATCAAATTGGATCCTACTCACCATTCTATGCTTGCCTAATTTATGCAATATTTGTGAACATGGCCCCATTGGTTATTCATTAAGAATCTAATTATCTGATTGTTGGAAAGTAATTGCAGATTTGTTTATTTGTTCAAGCTTCCTTAGGCTGACTTATTCACTTGTAGTTACTTTAGCCATTTGTTGCTTCTTATTTGACATGTTTTAATTTGATGTCATACTGATTGTATGGACTGCCTGAAGAACAAACCAGTCAGTACTAGAGGAGATCAAACCTAAGCTTTCTTTAGAAGCTCAGATGACAAGACTTTGACTTTCATACTTTGGACACATCATGCGAAGAGAGAGATCATTAGAGAAAGACATCATGCTTGGCAAGGTGGAAGGTAAACACAAAAGAGGAAGGCCAGCAATGAGATGGCTTGATACAATAACATCAGCTACGGGTGCCAGTCTGTCAACAATGAGCCGCCTGACTGAAGACCGAACACAATTTAGGATAACTATCCAGAGGGTCGCTATGAGTCAACACCGACTCGACAGCACTTAACAACAACTGATTGTTTATTGCTAGTTGTATTTGTACATTTTACTTTGTACTGGCTATGTGAAATGGAATATCAAATTATATTTTGGGATTTAATCTTTAAATTTCAAATTGAAAGCAAATCACGTAATCAAACATATCATATGTTATGTAAGTCCACTGCAATACCAGAATTAAGAACAAACATGAGTGTGGACGGACTTTGCACAATTTGCTCTGTGGCATTTAAACTATAAAAGAAAGACAAGAAGACGCTAAGGCTTACAGAATCTAAAATGATGGAATCCCCTACTGCGAGCCCTGCAGCCTCAGACACCAACGTGAATTTGGAGGAGGTAAACACAGTATGGTTCGTGCTCATGAGGTTAAGTTTGCGAATCTTGCTGGCAAATGGATGACATTCTGCAATCTACAGAAGCTTTTTCGCAGCAGGTTGTGGTGGTGGAAAGTCAGGTGTCCACACTTGTGGACTCCTCGGAGCATGTGAATGTAGAACTTATAGAAGTACGAGCTGCTATGGCAACGCAAGCAGAAAAGTTGGATGTTTGGGGTGTAAAAACTTATACTTTGTGGAAAATCCAGAAACAGTGCAGGAGGTGGAGCTTCTTGAATTTTTGGAGACCTAGCTTCTGTTGACACCATCCCTCATGTTTAACTCACCCCAGGAGGTTGGCACTTTTATTGAGCAATGCTTCATGGGCCCACAGGAGTCTGGCTTGAACTGATGTGTTATGGGGATAAGGAGGCAGAACTTTGAAGTTATTCCTTGCTTTAACCCTTCTTTAGTTTCATTTTGCACTGGAGGCATTGGAGTTGTGGAACTTGGAAAGGGGCACTGTATGAAGGAATTTTGGGTAGGTTGAGGGCAGGCTAAGCAAGGTTGTGGCTTAAATGTGGGGAGTGAAGTGATATATATGCCACATGTGGTTGGTAAGATGTGGTGAATTCTGTGAGGTGTATTATTGTACTGGGACTGTATTATTGTAGGAGGGGCTATTGGGTGAGTTTAGAGGATATCTGTGTATTTACTGGGGGGTGAGGTTGGGCTTCCTGTTTGTGTGGATGTTTCATCAGCTTATGCAAACAGATGGAGAGAGGGAGTGGAGGTGCTAGCTTTGGGGGGAAGAGGTTGGGGGCACAGGAGGTTCCAACTGGTAGTCTTGTGGGGGGTATGTGGCACACTAGTGCATGCTGATTGGTATGCTTGTTGTCTGTGTGGGGGTTGTATTGTCCAGGCTTTTGGGGCATGGGTATATTCCATATCCGACTGGGACACCAATACTTTTCTTTCATTATGCCCTCTATCCGCAAGAGCTACTTTTCCTTTTGTCTTTTAGGGGTTAGTAAGAGCTAGTGCTAAGAGTCTATAGCTTGACCTTGCTTTTTGGAACTCTGAGTGGGTCTGGTGCATTTGCTGAGAGTGGCATGGAGGGACAGAATGGCAAGGGCAGGGGTAGAGGAGAGAGCTGAGAGAGTGTGTATTGTGTATAAGTGCATCGCATTGTAAAATATTTGGCCTATAGACATTGTCCTGGATATTCTTGGTTTTATTAGTTTTTGTTCTGTGTAAGTTCTTCAATAATAAAGAATATTTGAACTAAAGTAAAGTAAAATATAAATATACATGGGGGTTATTTTAGAATTCTTATTTGCAAGGGGGTATGTCAGGACATGGTTAGGGAGGGAGTGGCCCAAATGGGGTAAAAATCTACACGTGTATTCTTCATTTCACATAGGGAATACACATGTATGATTGCGATTGTCCACATCAGGGCTTACATTTTTTAAAGTGCTCATTTCAGCCAGCCCTTTACAGGAGGGATTAAGGGGAATATTTTACTTAATCCCTCGTTGTTGTATTTCCTATTCCAGATTGAAATTTGAAAAAGATAGCAACATCTGTAGTTAATTGGCAGCATTTCAACATGTAAATTTGCAAAATGGTCAACATACATATGTCAATGACAGCACTTACTTGTCGAAGTTGTGAATACGAACTTCCATGTGTACAGTAAGTGCCACTATCTATATGTGGGAGTCCCCGAGTTTGCTTCATTGATTTTTCCTACTTATCAATTTGCAAAATGGGTCCTCTGGCTACACATTTCAGCAAATACATGTGCACTATTTTAGAAAGGCTCTATGTTTAGCAGAGCTTTTTCTAAAATACTGCCAGAACTGTGGAACATCTCTGCTAAGCTGGGGTAAGAGTTAACCCATTCTATCTGCAACTAGGTCCCGTTGAATAATATAGGACCGAGTTGCAGATAGCCTGGGTTAACTGTTTCCTGTGTGTGTCATGACCTTGGTATCCAAATTACTATTTCTGTGTACTTTCGAAAATGTGCCTTTATATATCCATGGATTACTTCCCCTTCTGCTTGTATCTGTTATCCTGTACTAACATTCTTACACTTCTAAAATGGCTTATACTAATAGTCCTCCATTTCCTACTTAGTTTTTTATAGAGTATGTCTGATGTATTATAAATTCAAAATGATTATGTAACCGTTGTGAGTCCTCACTTTATCTGACTTCGTTCCTGGAAACAAATACAGCAAAACAATAACTGTTGTCACCTGAGACCCTGTAGATAGCACAGGGCAACTGATCTGCAGGAAAAATAAAACAGAGGAGATGAAACTGCAAAGTCATCTATAAAATTCTTGCTCTACCCCTACATAACCAGAAAGTACAAGAAAAATCAAAAGGGAAGAAAAAGACGTTTGAGTAAAGAAAATGTCAGGACTTCCTTTCAGAAGGGGCAGGCTGAAGAGGAGCTGTCTTCCAGTCAAAACTTTGACCTATCTTCGGTGGCAAGAAAATAAGAAAATTTCATTATAAAGCGTTGATTGACCTGAGGAATGGTGAACTCAGGTCTTCACAAACCAGGAACATCAGTTGCAAATCTACGTTACTGCAAGTACTCAAGGAAGTTATTGTTTGCAATATAAATACTTTCATGACAGGTGCTCTTGGCTCAGTGTTTGGTTCCTACTAATGTTATGAAGTCATCAACATTTCAAGAAGTCAGGCATGCAGAAAATTATTCAAAAAAGTATATTTTCTTAGCAACTGACAATGCATCTGGCTTCCCTTCATCATTGTATGTGGTCCAAGAAAAAAGAAAAGGAAACCTGCCATTTACACACATCATGTAATAGAAATAAATATGTAATGTTGTCTAAGATGACATAACTTGATATGTCATCGGTGATCTATGGAATCCAATATTTAGTTGAAGTAACTTAACAGATCATTGAGAGACATGAAGAAAACCTCTCATTTATTCTGATCAAGCTTTCCAACATATGTTCAGTGAAGGAGAGGAGTTTTTTTATTCTTCTGGGTTTTTAGGTCAATCAAGAACCTGCCTCTGTTAGACTACAGCACCATGAAAAGAATCTCCCCCCCCCCACCCCTATTTTATATGTCCCTGCTTAGCTCAGAGTCCTTGATGAGGGACCACAGACTGCATCAATCTATGGCAGTGATTCCTAATCTGTGGTCTCTGGATAGCCCACAGGGAACGTAAAAATAAGAGCACACTTTTTTGCGAATAAGGTTGGTGGCAGATACATAGTTGGGAGAGCATCCATGGGGGTGGGATGAGAAAAGAAATGTAAGTTAGGGATGTGCATTAATTAACATGGATTTGATTTGTTAATGCATGTTAAAAATATTAGTGCACACAAAGTCAATTTAATGCATATTAGTCTACTTACAATTCATTTCTGTGCACTAAAATTTATAGTGCAGGATTTTATAAAGATGTATTAACACAAATGTGTAAAACAAACTTGGCAGGCATCCAAGAGGCAGCAGCCATGATCTTCGGCTACCCTGATCCTTGCCACAACTCTTTCTGAACTTTCCCCCACTGATCACACATCCACTTCTGCAAGCTCCTCCAACCCATATCTTGACTCCCCATCAGAGCAACCCCCCCCCCATTCAACACATCCCAGAATGATTATACAATACCTAATCAAGTCCCCCTTTCTTGACTCCCATAAGCCCCACCATGCACTAAACACTCTACCCTGGACCCCCACTCTCGAACACCCTCTAGGTTTTACTAGGGTGCCGAGGTCATCTCTGGTATCTAGTGGGCATTCGATCAGCAGTGATCCCTCTCCACTCCTGCCCCAGCTGGTGAGGCTTCCAGTATGGCGGCCTGATAACCAGATAAGTGCTGGTGAGTCCAATATTCAGTAGCACTATCCAGAAGGAATTCTACTGTGTAAGTAGGACACTAGCTTAAGGTCCTGGAATGTGTGAGGGAAGCTGACTTTGAGCCAGGGTCGTAGATTAGAAACCTGTTAGGACAGAAGTGGCAGAGGAATATAAACCCATTGGATTTAGAATTGATAGTAGGCTAGAGTCTTACAGTGCCAGGACCATAGATGTAATTCTACTGGGTTAATGGGAGATTGGTTTAAGGTGCCTCACTGGAAGTGTGTGAGGGAAGCTGGCTGTTAATTGTGGCTGGCAGTTATTGAAAGAGCAGTAGATTGGAAACCTGTTGGAGTTAGAAGTTACAGTGAAGTAGAAATCTGCTGGATTTATTCATAATAGTGGGTTGAAGTCTCACTGTGTCAAGGGCACAGTAGGTAAGAGCCCTGCGGGGTTAAAAGCCTCACAGGAGTGTATGTAGGAAGTTGGCTGTTAGCCAGGGTTGGCAGTTAATAGCCAGGGCTGTAGTTTTAAAACATGCTGGATTAAAACCTCACCAGGAGTATGTAAAGGGATGACCGAAACAAGCACTTTTAAAAAATATGCATGTGACAGGTAGCAGCTGTAAATTGAAATATGCACTATTGCTGTCATACGAATAGAAACATAGAAACATAAAATGACACACATGGCAGAAAATGACCACATGGCCCATCTAGTCTACCCCTATATACATGTGGAGGTCAATTCAGGTTCCTGCATATCTGGCCGCAGTGCCTGGCCAAAACATGGACGTGCCCAAAAGAGACCCGATTCTGATGCCACAGGGCCCGGACGTACCCGCAGTGGTGGAATCAGGAACATACAGGTCCGGGAGCTCCCCGTATGCTGAGGATATCGATGTACAAGGAGCGCCCATCCACACCACTGCTGGGGCAAGAGAGCAGTGGTGTCCTCACACCATGACAATGAGCTGGCAGCTAATTGTCATTTTGGTTTCCTGGACCATGGGATGCTGTTCCAAGGATTGCAGAACAGAAGTGGGGTCCATCTATCCAAGAAGAGTTGATGTGTCTTCAGTAGCAGACTGACTAACCTACTGAAGAGGGCTTTAAACTAGATTCATTTGGGGTGAGTGAAGAAAGCTCCCAGGTAAGTGAAAGCCCTTTATGGAAATGGGTAAATAGGACAACATATGGAAAGCAGTGTGTATAAATGCCCATAGCATGGGAAATAAGATCCCAGATGTTAAAGCTTTAATGGGAGAGGCTGACTTGGATTTAGTGGCAGTTACAGAAACATGGTTCACAGAAAACCATGATTGGGATGTAACTATACCAGGCTATACTTTGTTCAGAAAGGACAGGGTAGGAAGAAGGGGAAGAGGAGTAGCACTATATGCAAAAAATAATATTAAAGCTATGGAAATACAGGGCATAAAAGAGAGAGAGGAGGCACTGTGGGTTAAACTAGAAAGAGGGAAAGAGAAATATATCAGCATTGGCATGATATACAGACCTCCCTCACAGGGAGAAGAGGTGGATGGAGAGTTAATTGAAGATATACGCAGTATTGCCAGGAAAGGGGACGTGCTACTGATAGGGCATTTTAATATGTCAGATGTTGATTGGCACTTCCCTGCTGCATTATCATATAGAAGTAAGGAGATCCTGGATTCTCTACAGGGAGAACCATTCAGACAACTGTTAACAAAACCCACATGTGCAGGGGCAATATTGGACTTGGTGCTTACCAATGGTGAAAGTGTTTCTGATGTTATAATGGGAGATCATTTTGCATTCAGTGATGACCAGATGGTGTAGTTTAGTATTAGGACTAGGGCTGATAAAACATTCAAAAGCAAGAGTCTTAGACGTTAGAAAAACTAAATTTGCCAAGATGGAACAATATCTCAGGGAGTCATTAGTGGGATGAGAACATCTGGGGGATGTAGAAAAACAGTGGGCAATACTGAAAGGGGATATTTTAAGGGCAACCAACCTTTTTGTTAAAATGATAAAGTTAAAAGGAAAAGGAGACCGCTATGGTTTTTGAAAGAAGTAGCTGAAAAGGTGAAAAAAAAGAGGGAGGTCTTCATGAAGTACAAGAGATCAGAGAGAGAAGATAACAGACATCTATATTTGGAAAAACTTAGACAAGCTAGCAAAATAGCCGGCCGGAGTGAGAGAGTAGTGAGAAATTAACATTTTGGAGTTAGAAAGTGATACAACTGAAAGCCGGTGCTTTCAATGCAACCCCCTGAAGAAACTGGAATTCAGTGAAACGCGGATACAGCGCAGAAGGTGGCGTTGGGGAAGACACTGAAAGTTAAGCACAGCTCTAAGTCTTCACTTATTTAAACAATTGATCTTACGCAACTGTTGTATAAGACAAAAGGTCATTGATGCGAATTAGGGCGTTTTTCAGAAAATACATCAAAGTCTGAATATTTACAACGCCTGATAAGTCTGAGACCTATCAGTTGCTTAGACCAGATAGACATAAAACAAACTTAAAATCAAGAGTGAGTTAAGATAAGAAATAAGGTTGAAGGATAAGGTTGAAGGATACTACCAAAAGTAGTGAGGTTCCAAAAGGGAGTATAGTAGCCCAAATGCCCTTGAGTAAGGAGCAGACAGAGCATAAGGATTCCCAATTACCCATGCCTACCAATAGCCAGATTAATATTAATAAAATACAGTCTCTAAAATGCTTGTATGCCAATGCTAGAAGTCTAAACAATAAGATGGGAGAATTAGAATATATAGCACTAAATGAGAGGTTAGATATGATTGCACTCTCAGAGACATGGTGGAAGGAGGATAACCAGTGGGACACTGTGATACCTGGAAACAAACTATATCGTAATGATAGAGCTGATAAAATTGGTGGAGGGGTTGCGCTCTATGTTAGAGAGGGCATTGAGTCAGAAAGGATTAAAGTTTTGCAGGGAACAAAATTTGCTGTAGAATCTCTATGGATTGAAATTCCATTTATGAAGGGGAAGGTGATGGCAGTGGGAGTATACTATCGACCACCTGGCCAGAATGAACAAATGGATGATGAAATGCTCAAAGAAATCAAGGAAGCTAACAAAAGCCACAACAGAGTAGTAATAATGGGTGATTTCAATTACCCCGGTATCGACTGGGACAGTGTCACAGCAGGACAAGCTAAAGAGATAAAGTTTCTAGATGAAATAAATGACTGCTTCTTGGAGCAGCTGATTCATGAACCGACCAGAGGGGAAGCCATACTGGACCTAGTCCTTAGTGGAACGCCAGATCTGGTGCAAGAAATAAGGGTGTTGGGACCACTTGGCAATAGTGATCATAGTATGATCATGTTTGATTTAATCAGTGGAGGACAGATAGTAAAGGAATCCACAGTACTACCTTTTAACATTCAAAAGGGAGACTATGATAGAATGAGGAATATAGTTCGGAAAAAACTAAAAGGAGCGGTTCCAAAGGTTAAAGACTTACAGCAAGCTTGGGTGTTATTTAAAATACTATCCTCGAAGCCCAGACCAGCTGTATTCCACGCATTAAGAAAAGTGGAAGAAAGTCCAAAAAACTGCCAGCATGGTTTAAAGGTGAGGTCAGAGAGGCTGTTGCTGCCAAAAGAGCAACCTTCAGGAAATGGAAAAAAGAGCCAAATGATGAAAACTGGAAACAGCACAAGCACTGGCAAGTTAAATGCAAAGCATTGATAAGGCAGGCAAAGCGGGAATTTGAGAAGAAACTTGCTACGGAAGCAAAAACATGAAATAAAGACTTTTTCAAGTACATTCGTAGCAAAAGGCCTGTGAGAGAGTCAATTGGACCATTAGATGATAGAGGGGTAAAAGGGGCAGTAAGAGGAGACAAGGCTATAGCAGAGAGACTGAATGAATTCTTTGCTTCGGTCTTTACTGAGGAAGATGTAGGGATGTTACCCAAGACTGAAGTGGTATTTAAAGGTGATACTGCAGAGGAATTGAGAGAAATATCGCTACACCGGGAAGATATATTACAACTATTTGATAAACTGAATAGTAGCAAATCACCTGGACCGGATGGTATACATCCCAGAGTGTTGAAAGAACTGAAATATGAGATTGCAGACCTGTTATTGGTAATCTGTGAACTTTCATTAAAATCATCTGTAATACCTGAAGATTGGAGGGTCGCCAACGTAACACCAATTTTTAAAAAGGGTTCCAGGGGTGACCCGGGAAATTACAGACCGGTGAGCCTGACGTCAGTACCAGGGAAAATGGTAGAAACCATCATAAAGAACAAAATTACACAGCATGTAGATAGTCATGGCCTAATGGGAGACAGCCAACATGGCTTTAGACAAGGAAGATCTTGTCTTACTAATCTGATCTGTTTTTTTGAAGGTGTGCATAAACAGGTAGACAAAGGTGAGTCAGTTGATATAGTGTATCTGGACTTTCAGAAAGCTTTTGACAAGGTCCCCCATCAGAGACTTTTGGCGAAGCTAAAAAGTCATGGGATAGGAGGCAGTGTACTATTGTGGATCGGGAACTGGTTAAAAGATAGAAAGCAGAGGGTAGGGCTAAATGGCCAATATTCCCAATGGAAAAAGGTGAATAGTGGAGTACCCCAGGGATCTGTACTGGGTCCGCTACTTTTTGACATATTCATAAATGACCTGGAAAAGGGAATAACTAGTGAGGTTATCAAATTTGCAGATGACACAAAACTGTTTAAAGTTGTTAAAACCCAAGAGGATTGTGGAAAACTGCAGGAGGATCTGGATAAATTGGAAGACTGGGCATCCAAATGGCAGATGAAATTTAATGTGGACAAGTGCAAAGTTATGCATCTAGGAAAGAACAACCCACACTATAGTTACACGATGCAAGGCTCCACATTAGAAACCACCACCCAGGAAAAAGATTTAGGAGTCATCGTGGATAACATGTTAAAACCCTCCGCCCAGTGTGCAGCGGCGGCCAAGAAAGCAAATAGAATGCTAGGTATCATAAGGAAAGGGATGGAGAATAAAACAAAGGATATTATAATGCCTCTTTATCGCTCCATGGTACGACCGCACCTTGAATATTGTGTGCAATTCTGGTCACCGTATCTTAAAAAGGACATAGAGTTATTAGAAAAAGTACAGAGAAGAGCCACCAAATTGGTGAAGGGGATGGAAGGCTACTCCTATGAAGAGAGGCTAAAAAGGTTAGGGCTCTTTAACCTAGAAAAGAGACGGCTGAGGGGAGATATGATAGAGGTGTATAAATTAATGAATGGAGTGGAACGGATAAACGTGGATCAATTGTTTACGCTATCAGAATATAGAAGGACTAGGGGACATGTAATGAAGCTACAGGGTAAACTATTTAAGACAAATAGGAGAAAATATTTCTTCACTCAACGTGTAATCAAACTCTGGAATCTGTTACCGGAGGATGTAGTAAGGGCTGTTCGTATAGCTGGGTTTAAAAAAGGTTTGGACAAGTTCCTGGAGGAAAGGTCCATAAACCACTATTAAAAAGGGACCCAGGATATCAATGCTTGGCCTAGTACAAGCACTGCAGAACCTGTGTCTTTTGGGGAAACTGCTAGGTACGTATGACCTAGATTGGCCACTGTTGGAAACAGGATACTGGTCTTGATGGACCTCGGTCTGACCCAGTATGGCATTTCTTATGTTCTTATGTTCTTAAGATGTATGTGACATCAGATACAACACACTTCTATGATTGATATCAGAGTGATCGATTAACTAGAATTGACAAAGCTAGCAAAATAGTCAGGAAAGCAAAGATTCAAAAAGAGGAGGAAATAGCCAATGCAATAAAATGGGGGATAAGACATATTTCATTGCCCTTAGTGAGAAGAGGAAGGGCAAAAGTGGTATTGTCAGACTCGAGGGTGAAGGGGAGGAATATGTAGGTTAAAGCAGAATTTCTTAACAAATATTTCTGTTCTGTGATCACAGATGAAGAACCAGGCGCAGGACCTCAGAAAACGCCACCCTCTGCACTGACTCAATCCTGTTCACATTCTTTTGAAGGTGCGGTCTCCAGAATTGCACACTATACTCCAAATGAGGTCGCACCAAAGACTTATACAGAGGCACTATCACCTCCTTTTTTCTGCTAGCCATTCCTCTCTGTATGCACCCAAGTATCCTTCTAGCTTTTGCCATTGCCTTTTTTACCTGTTTAGCTACTTTAAGATCATCAGACACAACCATGCCCAGGTCCCGCTCTTCTTTAGTGGACAAACGTACTTCACCCCCTATACTACATTGCTCCCTTGGATTGCTGCAGCCCAAATGCATGACCTTACATTTTTTAATATTAAATCTCAGCTGCCAAATTCTAGACCATTCTTCAAGCTTAGCTAGATCCCTCCTCATGTTATCTGCCCCTTCCTGGGTGTCTACTATATTGCAGATTTTGGTATCATCCGCAAAAAGGCAAACCTTACCCGCTATATCACTAACAAAGATGTTTAAAAAAATCGGACCAAGGACAGATCCCTGGCCCAATATAGCATAGGGGGTGAAGTTCTTCTATCCAGAAAAGAAGAGTGGGACCTAGGCGTGATTGTATCTGATGATCTTAAAGTAGCTAAACAGTTAGAAAAGGCAATGGCAAAAGCTAGAAGGTTGCTTGGGTGCATAGGGAGAGGAATGGCCAGCAGAGGAAAGGAGGTGATAGTGCCTCTGTATAAGTCTTTGGTGCGACCTCATTTGGAATAATGTGTGCAATTCTGGAGACCACACCTTCAAAAGGATATAAACAGGTTGAAGTCAGTACAGAGGGTGGCTACTAAAATGGTTAGTGGTCTTCATTATAAAGCATATGATGACAGACTTAAGGATCTTAATACGTATACTTTAGAGGAAAGGTGGGATAGAGTTGATATGATTGAAATGTTTAAATACCATCATGGTATTAATGCACAGGAGGAGAGCCTCTTTCGATTGAAAGCAAGCTCTGCTATGAGGGGACATAGGATGAGGGTGAAAGGGGATAAACTCAGGAGTAATATGCGAAAATATTTTTTTACGGAAAGAGTGGTAGATCCATGGAATAGTCTCCTAGTGGAGGCGGCAGAGATGAGGACAGTATCTGAATTCAAAAAGCCATGGGACTAACATAGAGGATCTCTAAAGGAAAAAAGGGGACTGTTGTAGTGGTTAATATGGAAGGGCAGACTAAATAGGCCATGTGGTCTTTTTCTTCCATGATGTTTCTTCCATGATGTTTCCATGATGTTTCTTCCATGATGTTTCCATGATGAATACCATAGCCCCAATCGGCCCCTGCAGACCACTGCCCAGGCACCAACGGAGGCCCCTATGGCCCAGATTGTGGCTGCAAAGGCTCAGTTGAGCCAAGGATATGGGGTATAAGGGGCTGCGGTGCGTGATCTGTGATGCCCCCAGGACTTATTCCACCATCAGGGTGGAATATGCTAGACATCCTGGGGGTTGCCCTGTATGTTCCGGCAACTGGCCACTTCCTTGCTCCGTCCCCGCTCCGCCCCCTCCTGCCTACATACTGCGCTTCCCGCACAAATGACGGCAGAGTACACTGGAGCTGATGCGCTTCACTTGGACGTCTGGCCCGCACATACAACGACACTATTTGCCAATCAGAATGCCACCCCCATACTGTTTATTCCCTATAGGGGTCATTCTGACCCACGAATAGTGCGGATGGACGTCCAACCCTCATTTAGGCCGGGCATGCTATTCTGGTTCTGCATTCCCCGCATATACAGAAGGTTTACGTGTGGAGCACTGGATGGGGGTGGGAGGGGGATATCCTGGGGCAGAGCATGCATAAGCTGGGGTTGTGCCAAGATGGCGGGATGTACAGAGGCAATTCAGGTCATGCCTCTCTATATCCACTGCCAACAAATTAGACGCCCGTCCTGTTCCAGCCTGAAGGTGGAATAAGTGCTGTGCATTGTGATCTGTGCAGCCTCCAGTCCTTCCTGCACAAATAAGACCCTGAGATAGTGCCCCCCTGCTCAATCCCACTCATGGGAGCCCCTGCCGAGGGTTGGGCGGTGGATTGACGGGTCCGCGATGGATTTGGTACATCTGTTGCTCCAGCTGGATATGCCGGTGCCATGGCGACAGGATGGCACTTCAGCAGCACACCAGCCAGAGCACTGAGTGGTGGGGATGGGCAGCCTCCCGGATGTCTCCCTGTTCAGCACCGTGTGCATGCTGGGCCATCTCAGTGCCCTGATTCTGCAACCGTCAGAATGTATAGCTCCCACGGTTGCATAATTGAGTACACATTGGCCCTGTTCTTCTTTTGGCTGTCCGGATGGCCCGGCCGTGCCCAGTGCAGAATCAGCCTCCACCTGAAAAGGAAAAATATGCATAGATTTTTTATGTCCCCTGCCTGCTCCCTAACCATGCCTCTGACATGCCCCCTTGTAACTTACACATGATCTGGACGTCCACATATAAATTGAGCTCTTCCTAAAATGGCTGTTTGAATGTGGGTGCCATTTACTGAGTATGTGTTAAACCCAAATAAGACTCCTAAAATAACCTTCCTCAAGTTTAAGAGGATTCAATAACCCTTGGCTATACTGCTAAATGAGCCAAGAGGGAATTTGTTCAATACTGCATAAGCACGACGAGCAACTCTTCAACCGTGAATCTCTGTTTCAACCGTGAATTTCTATTTCAACCATGAATCAAAGCCAGAACAATCATCTATATCTTTATACTGTATGACCCAACCAATATCCTTGCCATTCTCCCACAAAACTACTTGGATTTCCAATTAATTCTACCCAAAATAATCTCTTCTTCTAGGCTCTTTTTTAAGATTCCCTCCAACTCAACTTCCAAATTTAGATCTCCCATTCCTGCATCATCTAGAACAATCCATTCCCAAGGCATTATTTTTCTATGGTAACCACAGAGCCCCAATCTGCATCAAGTGTCTTTATCTTGTCAACTACAGTAACAAAAAAGTCAGCAGACTACTGAGGGGGCAAGGAAGATGATTTAGTGGACTTTTGAAATTACCCTTGCAAATTATCATCATTTTCAAAAGCTCTTTTGCTTTATTATTTGCCCTCCCACTACTCTTAGGGGTATGTTTACTAAACTGCGGTAATGTCATTCACGTTAGGTTCCACGGTAAAGGTACAGATGCCCATATAAAGGTGTGGGCGTTGCATCATTACAGCAAGCTGTAGCAGCTAACGCGCGTTACAAGGTGCCTTGGACTAACGAGCATTACAAGGCACCTTGCAAGGCGCCTTACAGGTTGCCTTGCAAGGTGCCTCACAAGGTGCCCAGTAAGGTGCCATGTAAGGTGCCTCATAAGGCGCCCTATAGGGCCTCCTAGGCTAAGCGCCATATTAGGCACCCTTGGACAAGGCACCGCAGAAGGCACCCTGGGCTATGGAACCATAGGTTAAGGTGGCCTAACAAGGTTATGGTGTCCTAGGTTAGTGTGCCCTAGGGACTGCAAGGTGCCTCAGGATGACATGCATGACCTGTGCGGAACAGAGACAGATGTAGCCCTAACACTAGATAGAGCACTCAGGAAAGGCAATGAACAGGTGAGTGAAGGAGGGAGAAGTGGGAGCCGCTGGACCTGCCATATCTGCGGGCATCCCATGTGCCTGCTAGCATTGATGACAAACATGGTGGGGCAGCTGTACCACAGCACAGGGTGTTGGCAATGTAAAGTACCGGAAAAACAGTTGGTGGCAGACGATGGGAATATGTGTCCCCCGGTGGAGGCAGAGGTGGCAGGATAGTTACAATGATGGGTGGACAGAGGAGTGGTGGTGCCATGCAGATCAGGCACAGATGAGGCAAGCATGAAGAGGCACAATACAGGAAAGGGTAGCAGGGCATGACATGGGGTGGCAGCCTGCACTGGCAAACATGACTCTACACAGCTGACAGACGCAGATAGACGGACCGAGGGAATGTTGGCAATTGTGGCGAGGGTATTATGGGCCAGAAGCACAGATCTGCAAATATATGACCTCAACAGGCATGCACACTATTTGAGTAGGACAGGCATGAGAGGAGGGAACAATGAGGAACTGAACCCATGAACACTGCCAAGAATGGCATTGAATTAACCAGTAGGCTATACCTCCATGGTGTATGTCACAGCAATGTATGGGTAGAGAAGGACTGCAGGTCACCGCACAAACTGTCTGCTCTGAGTGCCGGGATAGGGTAACCCCACCAGTACCCATGATGCAATGCACAGTCTACAGCTTATCACCAAATGGGGTCTGCACCTCTCCGGTACCTCAGCTTGGAAAGACGAACTCACAGTGCATGATACTGGCACAGAGTAGCTACAGACCATGCCATTGTGCAGGTCTGTGTTCACCCTGAGGGATAGGATGGGTGCCCAGCACTAGGTCCGCAGTACATGTGGTGCTAGAGATAGGTCCTGCTGTACATCCCCATCACTACCAGTGTGTAACAGGTGTTCCTTGCAGTGCAGCTGAAGGTAATTTGATGTCCATCTGTATCCTGCAGTCACATGTGGCCCTGTGGGATCAGACACCAGCCAGATTGGTGTTGTGATGTAGCAAGCCCTTCTGGCCCAGCAGAGAAGCTAGGAAACCAGGTAGAGAATGCAGGGTTGAGGGATAAACAAAGACACATGGCTACTAGTTGCCGGGGAAACAAAACACAAGAGAAGGAAACACGCCCCTGCTATCAATATAGCCAGGAGTCACGGGGGAAGTTTGAACACCTGCTAGGGGGCGGGACTAGGCCCTACCCAGAAGGGCAGTCTCATAAGGAGACTCCAGCAGGCAGAAAGAGAGAGGAGAGAGAGGAAAGCAGATGCCCAGTCAGGAGGTGGGCAGAGTTTTCAGCCGACGGGAGTTCAGAGGCTTTGGTGGATAATTATAGGAGAAACAGACCAGAACAGCTGAAGCACTCACAGCCTTACAAGCGGCCCAAAAAGCAGTTGGGAACTGTTTTCCCCCGGTTTAACAGGGAACCAACCGGTACATGGGAACTTCAGAGGAAGGCCTCAAAAGCCAGGTCCCCAGGTAAGCCTAAGGGCTGGGATTACCGGAATCCGTGTGGAGGTAACAGCCTGGAAAATTGGGGCTTTGATAATGGCTTTAGGCCCTATTTAAACCCTGTGTGCATTGACGGGCTCAGGGTTGGAAGACAGGGCGCGGCCCTGGAAGGCCTGGGCCAAACTAATGCTAATTCAGAGGTGGAATTGATGGATACAGAACCACCTTGCATAAATTATCCTACAGAGGAGATGGACTGTACAACAATTTCTTCTGAACAAATTGTATCTTTGCTTTAAACTTTGTGGTGAAAGGAATACAGGCTGGCTGTGAAGGAACAGAGCTGTATTAACCATGTGCTGAAGCTCTAATTGCTGGAAAGAGAAAACTGTTTGTTTTGCTGAGGAAAGCTATATTTACTTTGTCCTTTTTTCTGCTAAAGAGCAGTTAATTTGTGTTCATCTTTTGTCCTTGTGAAAGTCCAACCCCGGGAGGGGAAATAAATCCCTTTACTTATAACCACTTTGAGTCACACTACTCTTCTTTTAAAACTGATGATAAAAACTACACTTCCCAACAAGCACTGCTCCAGGAAGTGAAAGGCCCTTGGTTTAAAGAAGGACTTAACCTCCTTAACCCCTACCTACAGGTACTGGCAAGGGGAGGCACGACAGTGTGTACCCCATGTTAGGGTCTGGCTGATATAGGCAGCTGTTATCAGAGCAGAGGGGTTCCTCGACTTGCATGAGGTGTGTGTAGCAGTGCCTTTATAGGTTGCAGTGGTATGTACTACATACCCAAAAGGGCCCACATCACCCTTTTTGTAGGTAAAGAATCGGTGCCCTGCCCTGGGGAAGCAACCTCCATCCTGTTTGTATGAGACAGCCCTCCAGGGATGGTGGGCCAGAGCCATACCTATGCAGGGGCGGCCCAAGGGGGGTGCAGAGCCATGTGCGGAGACTCGGTGTGGGGCCTCATTTGCATAAGGGGCATCATTTGCATAAATATTTGCATAATGTTGCCACATACTAACTTTTAGTAAACGTGCCTCTTAATGAGTGTATGGATAAAGAAAGACTAAAAGATTTCTACATTACTATAATCCAGTGCCAACTGCCAGACAACATTAGGAACTACTACAAACACTGCCCATTTAGAACCCATAGCAAACCCGCCGTATCCTAACAGCACTACCAGGACTCACAAAGCACCATACTCTACCAATCAAAAGGCAACACTGCAAATATTAAACCAATACATTTCAGAGAACAAGAATACATGACCTACTGGGGAAAGAGAATAAGTGGCAATGTCAAATAGGAATTATATAAACAGAACACCTCAGCTCAATTACACATGCAGAACATAGACCATCACCAAACAAGTAATCACAATTTAGAAACAGGAAGACAATAATTAAACTGGGAATCCCAAAAGCCAAACTTGGAACGTACAACACTGTAGAAATAAAACTATACATTAATTTGCTCTTGTACTAAACAAAGCGCAGACGTTAATGATGCACATTTACCAGAGCTGACATATTCCAATTAATAAATTCAAAATAAAGAGATATTTTTCTACCTTTTGTGCATTTTTTTTCAGCTGCAATGCTTCAGCCACTTTCTTCTGGTTTCTTCGTGTCTTCTGCTAACTCTCCATCGTCTGCTGTCCATTTGTCCTTTCTTCTCTCTTCTAGTTTTTTTCCATTCTCTCTCTACATCTGCTTTAACATACTAATCTTTCTCCTTTTGCTCTTTCCTCATTTCTATTTCATCCACTCAAATTTTACCCCTCCATCCTCAATCCCCACTTACTCTCCCAATACCCGGCCAATTGTAGATTTTTTATCCCTTCCACACAAAATATTTTTCCCTTCTCCATTTTACTCTTCCAGCCCCATCCCATTCTAATCCTCCCCCAACATCAGCTCCCTTCTAGTTCCAGCTTCACCCAGCATCCATTCCCTTCTAGTCCCTGCATCAGCCCATTTCCAGTCCTAGCCACCCATCAGCCCATTTCCAGTCCTAGCAACCCCCCAACCCAATACCAGTCCTAGCCCCCCCATCAACCCACTTCCAGTCCTAACCCCCTATCACCCCATTTTCAGTTTAAGCCCCCCTATAACCCATTACCAGTCCTAACCCCCCATCAGCCCACTTCCAGTCCTAACCCCATCAACCCATTTCCAGTCAGCCCCCCATAGCCCATTGCCAGTCCTAACCCCCCTCCCCCATCAGCCCACAGCCTATTACCAGTCATAACCCCATCAGCCCACCTCAAGTCCTAACCCCTCCCCATCAGCCCATTTCCTGTCCTAGCCCCCCCATAGCCCATTATCAGTCCTGTCCCACCTGGGGACAGCAATCTCAGGCCGGAGGGTCTGGGATTTCTAGTCCTATAGGCACTCCTTGTGGTCTTGGGCAAGCCACTTAACCCTCCATTGCCCATGTTCCCTGTAAGTATTAGCGTATGTGTCTCATATCCCCTCATGTTAAATGTATCCCCCAACTGACCGCTTTGACCCGGTGAAAAGCGGGATATAAATACAGCTAAATAAAATAAAAAATGAATAAATAAAACCCCCCATAGCCCATTACCAGACAGCCCCCATCAGCCCACAGCCCATTACCAGTCTTAACCCCCCCCCCCACAGCCCATTACCAGTTCTAACCCCCCCAACAGCCCACAGCCCATTACCAGTCCTAACCCCATCAGCCCACCTCAAGTCCTAACCCCTCCCCATCAGCCCATTTCCTGTCCTAGCCCCCCCATAGCCCATTACCAGACAGCCCCCATCAGCCCACAGCCCATTACCAGTCTTAACCCCCCCATAGCCCATTACCAGTTCTACCCCCCCAACAGCCCACAGCCCATTACCAGTCCTAACCCCATCAGCCCACCTCCAGTCTTAACCCCCCAGCCCACTTCCAGTCCTAGCCCCCCCCCCCATAGCCCATTACCAGTCCTAATTCCCCCACCCCATCGGCTCAAGTAAAATTAAATTTAAAAAAATAAACGCTGGCTGCTACCGCTGCTGCTGCCGCCGCGGCAGCAGCAGAATGGACTGTCCCGCGGGGCCAGCTCTGCCCGGCTGAATCCCTCCCTCCCTCCACAATGGCTGAGCCCCTCCGTGCCGGCTTTGAGAGTCACGAAGGGAGAGTGTCTCCCTCGCGTCTCTGTTAAGCCCGCAGGGGCTGATGGGAAATTTCCTATCTGCCCCTCCAGGCTTAACAGAGACACGAGGGAGACACTCTCCCTTCGCGACTCTCAAAGCCGGCACGGAGAGGCTCAGCCGTCACGGAGGGAGGGAGGGAGGGAGGGATTCAGCCGGGCAGAGGGGGCCCCGCGGGACAGTCCATTCTGCCACTGCTGCGGCAGCGGTAGCAGCCAGCGTTTTTTTTTTTTAAATTTAATTTTGAAAAAAGCAGAATGTTCTTTGCGTGGGGCCCCCTGAAACGCGGGGCCCTGTGCAAAAAAACATTCTTGCTCAATGGACGGGCCGGCCCTGTACCTATGACTGAAGCAATGGCAGACCAGCAGCAATGCTGGGGTTAGGTCTGGAAAACCCCAACTGCCTCCCACCACTGTCTGCCAGTCACCAGCAGACAGCACAGTCAGACTGTACCTTAAAGGTGTTCTGACCATGCACAGTCTAACTGCAGACAGTCCACCAGCTTGCTCACAGAGGAACTCTGTGATTAGGACCACAGGACTGGGGAACACAAATATATCACTGGAGGCAGATAGTGTAGAGCGCTATGTGGGAACCTAGACCTGCCATGGTCACTGCTCGGTCAGAGTGAGTGCCCTCCCAGCATGCCATGCTGTGGCCACCCTGTCCATGCAGGTGGTGGTCAGGCACTGCAGTGTCCCAGCCATTGCCCCACACCCTGTGAAGATGCATCCTGGCCAATCTGCCCTGTCCGGGCCATACCCAAAATACCATGCTCCTCATCATGCACCTATTCAGGCTAACGCTGGTAACAGTGGGACATTTTGGGCACAGTGAAGGGTGGGTAGCCACAGAACAATGGATAGACATACACACACGCTCACTCCTATTGCAGCATTGTACAAAGATAGGGGTGGTTGGCAACCCTGCCCGCCACACTGGTTCTGATCACAGTGCCGACATTGCTAAACTGTGCAATGGGTAGTAGTAGTGCTCTGGTGATAACTTCAGCTCAATGCTTGGGCCAACAGCCTGATTCTCCATGCATCTTTGGATTGTGGAGCCTGTGTAGGTGGTTGTTTGTACCCTTGTTCGCCGCTGCTTTGGGCTTTGCACATGTTGCTGTTGTATCTGCATGTAGGGTAAAACATAGGAACATGCTCTGCAGGAACCACAGCTGGGGCTTGAACCTGTGACCCTCTGCTTCTGGACACACTGGCTGGGTGTACTGAACCACACTGTTGCCACAGATGCATAATAGTCCCTGGGGCTACCTGTACTTTTCCTCAACCAGACTTTGTATGTTGCACTGCACACCATGTACTGATGCAGGGCATGGCCTAGGTCCACTGCAGGGAGGTGGCACTGCCCCCTCCAGCATGGGCACACCCCCCCCCCCTGCCAAGCTGACATGGCCATTTGCTGTCGGTGCTGGTAGTGCGCAGTCCCAGGCCATCCACTGTGTAGGTAGGCACTCACCTAGGGAGCAGATCCTGGGATGGGGGACCATACATGGACATCCTCACATCCCCCCCATCACTGCCTACCAATATTATGTCCCTTCCACATGGGGACGGGATGGCTGGGGGGATGTCAGGTCAGTGCCCTAGCAACTATTGGCTAGGGTGAACCAGATAGATATAGGTGGATTGTGTTTGGCCTTGGTCAGCTGCTATCTTGCTGATTTCTGGTTTCTATGTTCCTATGTGCCACCTAGGCACCCACCTGGTCCACCCTGTGCCCCAGCTGCCCATGCTACATGTCCCGCCTGCTGCCCCCTATGCCCCATTTGCACCATCGCCATAGTGGCCATTCATACTTTAGCACATGGTGTTGCTGAAAATGGAGCACTACTATCACATTGCTTGGGCTGCCTGCCTCGGCTGTACATTGCTGACACTTAAATGGTTTCTCTCTCCTGCAAATGTGCATCTAATGGCAGGTTTTCTTTCGCAGTAGGATTCAGCCCTTCAGTTCAGCATGTTAGTGTGAAAGGGGCCTCTCCCCGCCCACTCTCCGCCCATTGACCCCTTCTCTCCACCTTCTGCGGTGTTTACGCGGCCGGGGATGATAACGATTGTTAAGTAACGTTAACGTGCGTTAACGTTACATACCGCACGTTATGTAACATTAACGATCGTTAACGTTACATAACGCGCGGTATGTAACGTTACCGCAGTTTAGTAAACATACCCCTTAGAGTAAGACTCTTTCTTGTTTTTTTTATTAGTATACAGTAAACATCAAAAGGATTGGAAGAGAGGCCTAATGGTTAGAGCAGTGGACTAACAGCTGGAAGCTAGGGATGAAATCCTACTGCTCCAGCTTGTATTCTTGGACAAGTCATTTAACCTTCCATTATTTCAGGTACAATGAACATAGCTATTACAGAAAAGCACATGACCATAAATCAAAAATCCCTTCCCTTAATATGGAGTCTTTATGCTTTGAAAGGAGAAATAAGTGTGTGAATAAGAGTGAGCTATTTGATCTAATGTACTTGGATTTTCAGAAACTATATGATAAAACTCCTCCTTGGACAAAGCTGGGGAAATGTGTAAGTCATAGAATTGCAGTTAATGTTCTGTTTTGGGTTAATGAATAAAATGGTAAAAGAATAGGAAACAAAAAATAGGACTAAATGGCTTGTACTGGAACTAATGTTGTTAATATACTAATGATACTGAAAAGTGAGTGAATGAGGTAATCACATTTAGAGATGACACATAAATATTCAAAGTAGTTAAATGGGAATATATTGTGAAGATTTTCATGCAGACATTGTTAGACTAGAGATCTGAGAATCTGGAAATACCAGAGACTGCACCTTGAATACTGTGTGCATTTCTGGTCTCTATATCTAAAAAAAGATATAGCAGAATTAGAAAAGTTACAGAAAAGAGCAATCAAAATGATAAAGGGGATGGAAGGATACACCTATGAAGGAAGGCTTAAAAGAGCTCTTCAACTTGGAAAAGAGACGGCTGAGGGGAGATATGATCGTGGTCTATTAAAATAATGAGAGAAGTGGAAAAGGTAAATGTACGTAAAAGGTAAATGTTTACTCCTTCAAAAAGTAGCAAGATGAAGGGACATGCCATGAAGCTACAATGCAGCACATTTAAGGCTAATCAGAGAAAATATTTTTTCTACTCAAATCAAACTCTGGAATTTATTGCTGGAGGATGTAGTAAAAGCTGTTTGTGTAGCTTGATTTAAAAGAGGTTTGGACAAGTTCATGGAGGAAAAGTCTATTAACCATTAAAACAAACTGGGAAAATCCACTGCTTGCTCCTGGGATAAGCAGCATGGGATCTGTCTACCTTTTAGGAACATGACAGGGACTTGTGACCTGGCCACTGTTGGAAACAGGATACTGGGCTCGATGGACCTTTGATCTAACCCAGTATGACAAATCTTATGTTCTTATGAGAATTTAATGTGGACTAGTGCAAGATAATGTGCATAAGGAAAAATAATCTAACTATGAACACCATGCTGAGTTTCACATTAGGAGGTAGCATTCAGGAGAAAGATCTTGGAGTCATTATAGAAAATGAATTGAAATGTACTGCTCAACATATAGAAGTGGTCAAAAAGCAAAGAGTATTGGAAATTATTCAGAAAGGGATAAAAAAGAGAACTATGGAGGTCATTTCAGAAACGTTGTATGACATACATCTGTGAACAGCTGCAGATACACATATAAAAGGCCAGTTTTACAATGCTGCTATTTACAGTCATGGAATGCCCAGACTTAAAGGGGGTATTTTCTAGGCATAGTTTTGGCAATCCACAAATACTATGAGGTCATTTACATCAGGGGGCTAAATAGGACCTCTTTAAGGCAACTTTGTAAAAGAACAGGTACCTACAGTATGTTCTTTTTGCAAAATACCAGAGAGAAGGCAGCTGAAATCTTGATTAAAATATGTCTGTGTACATTTATACCAGCTCAGGATCTGGCATAAATATATATTATTGAAGAAAACACCAAGATGAGTATTTTATATCTTATGTGCATGCTGCATGACTCTTCCTGCAGTGGGCTGAAAATTCTTCTCTATGAACACCTATCCTCAGGTTACATACAACTATGCACCTACATGTCATAGCATGTACTTACACACATGAAGGTACATTTTAGATAGGATGTGGAAAGGAGACTGCCCAGGTCAGGAAATGTAGAGCCTCTTGCGAAATAGGTGCAGGACTGCACGGGTTAGCACTCCACATCCAGAGGGAACCACAATTTTCAGAAGCTACATTTGGGGAATAAAAATATTAAAAAAAAAAACATATACATTGAGAACAGTTTCTTAAAATCACTGCTCCCTGTGGACACCTAGTTCAGCATCATTGGATCGTTCACCACTCACCCTTGATGTCCCCCTGGCTTGGCTGTTTATGTTGTTTTATGTTTATTAAAAATTATGTTCATTAAATAGTATTTCCTGAAAGGCAACATCAGGAAATACTTTTTCACTGAAAGGGTGGTGGATGCTTGGAATGCCCTCTCGATGGAAGTGGTGGGGCAAATACAGTAACAGCATTCAAAATGGCATGGGACAGACACAGTGGATCCCTTTATAGAAACAAGATAAAATCAAAATTAACTTAACTGTCTCTGATATCTAAACAAGTTGAGGTGACCTGCACAGAGCGGTGAATACACCCCTAAACAAAGGCATGGGGAGGGGTGACCTGCACGGAGTAGCGGGCGCACCTACTCTTGCCACTTTGATGGGCAGACTAGATGGGCTATGCTGGTTTTTATCTGCCGTCATATACTATGTTACTATGCCTTATACATGGTTAGTAGCTAAGTGGTTTACAATTGATATATAATAGAAGGAAAAGGAACTCCATGATTAAATAGACAGAATAGAAAAATGAAGGCTAGGAGATAAAATCAAGAGCTGTGAGTCTTCGAGGGTCAGGCATTACCCCTGATCCCTATGGTCCGGAAATGTTTTTCCAAAGTAGTAAGTTTTCAGTGTTTTTTTAAATTGTCAATGGGGATAGCATTCCAAGGATGTGTTGCTAGAAAATAAAAGGATGAGTGATATGTAGGTTCAAACTGGACACAGGAAACTGAGAGGGGTGGGGGCTAGTAGGTTAGAATTCTATGACAGAAATGTCCAAGATAGACAGTAAGGGATTGGAAGAGATGATAGATAAACTGGTAATGCTGTATGATAAGCTCTGTGTGTGAGCATGAGAATTTTAAAGTGGAAACAATATACTAAAGATAGCCAGTGGTTTTGATTGAGCATAGGGGAAACATGGCTATATTTTGATGCATTTGTCAAAAGTTGAATTGCAGTATTTTGGCTTAATTATAATTTCTTCAATTGGGACGTCCTAAAGCCACAATAAATTTAGATACAATAGTCCAATTTTGAGACTACCAGGGCATGAAGCATGGTGTGTAATGCCGGTAAAGATAAATACAATTTAATAGAACAGATCCTATAGAAAGACGAATGGACTGTGGCAGCAACTTGCAGGTCAAATGAGAAGTGTGTGTCAAAAATGATACCTAAGTGTGTCAGGGATTGGACAAGTGGAATAGAGGTACACACAATAGTAGGGCCTTTGCTAGGTGAGTAGGGGCCTGAGATTTGGAAAGGATGAGTTGTAATCTACGAGTGAACAGTCAAGAGGCCACAGCATCCAAACAAGAGGGTAACTGATGGAGGAATGGTATACCAGTAGGATGTCATCAGAGTAATAAAAGCTGCTGAATCTGTGGTCCTGAACTAAATTCACAAGAGGAGCGAGAAAGATCTTGAAAAGCAAAGGAAACAACATGGAATCTTGGGGGCATTCTAAGGAAAAGACATTGAGAGAGAGTCAACAGAACACTGAGTATGAAAGGGCGATTTTGAAAAAAGGAAGCAAACCTTCTTAATACATTAGCTTTAATGCCAATATCTGATGCTGGAGTGGGAAGAAGGCTGCCGACGGATCAATGGACACAACCAATGCTGATTTAAGGATATCAAAGTTCACATGGATTTCACTGTGTGAAGTGGTAATGGCAGTTTCTGTGCTATGACCCTTTCTAGAAACCTGGCTGCCTAGGATATAAACAATATTTGGAGAACTGTAATTTTTTTTATTATTTTAGTGAGGAATGGAAGATTGGGAATAGGGTGATTTGCTAGGAGATTTAATGTCTTTTGATCAATATGGGCTGTACTATCACTTGCATCAAGGAAGGAGGCAGATGACCAGTGCAAAGACTCTGATTTACAATAGAACAGCAGAATTCTAGTTTCTAAAGATTTGGAGCCCAATGCCAAGCAAAAAGAATAGGCTGCAGAAGACAGGTAGTTGTTTTAATGGAGGACAGTAGTTTGTTCAAGATGAAAGGGCACTGGCGTAAATTCTGCCCAAGCAGCCCCCACAATATGGGGGGGGGGGCAGGCAGAAAGGAGGCCCACACAGGGCAGTGGCAGCGGCAAGGCAAACTTACTTTAACATGTTTGCCGTGCTGCTCCTATCTTTTAAGTTCACTATGGGGAACACGGGCCCAAGTTTCGTGAGACTTTGGCCTGGTGGGAAACAGCTGCCGGGCCCGCTTTCCCCATGGCAAACTTACAAAAGCGGAGCAGCGTGGCAAACATGATAAAGTAATTTTGCCGCACTATTGCCACTGCCACCACATGGGGGGACCACCACATGAAGGAGAGCCTGCACGGGGGGGGGGGGGGGGGGGCTTCAGCAAAATTTTGCTTGGGGGCTTCTCATTGTAATTTACGTCACTGTGAAAGGAAATACCTTATTAAAACTGACCAAGCATAGCAGCAGGAGAGTTTTCCTAAGTGTCAGTGAAGATGAAACTGAAGGGGCATTAAAAGAAGGTGCCAGTGGAAAAGTTTATAAATCAATGTCATCTTAGATATATTTTTTTTTAAGTGCCATCAAGTCAATGCTTACTCCTGGCAACCAGCAACCCCTGAGTTTTCTTGGCAAGGTATGATGAAGTAGATTGCCAGACCTTTTCTTCCAAGGCAATGAAGGATAAAGTGACTTGCTCAAGGTCACAAGGAATGTCAGTGGGAATCAAACCCTGATCTCTTGGGTACAAGGCTGTTGTTCTAACCACTAGGCTTCTTCTCCACTCCTAGACATAAAATAATTCACCAGTAATTCAGAAGAAGGTGTATCAGAGGGGCATCACTGGATGCTTTGAATGGTTTAGGGTTGATAGGCATATTAAATAAGGTTTTTTATTTGTTAGAACTGAGTTCAATGCGGATGGTAAAATATTTTCACTTTGGCAACTTTATGTGTTGGTTGTAACTGTTATGGTGGTCTTTGGACAAAACCAAGCTCTGGGATTTTATGCATCTTTCAGCTTTCCCAGCCTGTCTGCCTTTTTTCCTTTGTTTTTGAATTTTTAAGTATAATTTTAAATTTTGAATCTCAAGATCTCATCACTTATCTTCAGATTAAGGAATAGGGAGTGCGACTACTCAGTGTGAAGATAAGTGATGAGATGTTGATATGCATTCCCCTTTTCTGATGGTTTCTAATATACAGGGTGGCCCAAAAAAAGTGAGAACATCTCATAGCATGTAAGTTATTTAAAAATTTAAAAAAACAGATGTAAATGATTGACAAACTTTTAAAAAAAACGGCGACCGGAAATTGTCGAAATAAAGACGTTATATAGCTAAAAAAGGTAAATAAGAAAACTATTTAAGCTTTTAATTTACGAGATGGTCTCACTTTTTTTGGGCCACCCTGTATACAGTGCCTGATTCTAAGGGGTATGTTTGTATGATATGTAGGGGTAGGTAACATTAACACGCGATATGTAACGATCGTTAATGTCCCCGGCCACGGTAAACACCGCAGAGGGTGGAGAGAGGGCAGGGGGAAGGGGTCAATGGGAGGGGAGTGGGTGGGGAGAGGCTCCCTGCACACTAACTTGCTGAACTGAAGGGCTAAATCTTACGGCAAATGAAAACCAACAGTTAGATGCACATTTGCAGGAGAGAGAAACCATTTTAGTGTCAGCAATGTATAGCATAGATAGGGAGTCCAAGAACGTGATAGTAGTGCTCCATGTCCAGCACCAGCATAGTGCCCAAGTATGAATGGCCACTATGGCGATGGTGCAAGTGGGTCATAGGAGGCTGCAGGCGGGACATGTAGCGGGGGCAGCAGGGGCACAGGGTGGACTAGGCGGGTGCCTAGGTGGCACATAGGAACATAGAAACCGGAAATCATCATGACAGAAGCTGACAAAGTCCAAACACAATCCACCTACATCTACCTGGTCCACCCGAGCTAACAGTTGCCAGGGCACTGACCTGACATCCCCCCAGCCAACCCTCCCCCAAGCAGAAAGAACAGACTATTGGTAGGCGGTGATGGGGGGGGGTGAGGATGCTCATGTATGCCCCATGCCCCAGACCCTGCTCCCTAGGCAACCACCTACCCACACAGTGGATGGCCTGGGATTGCGCACTACCAGCACCGACAGCATATGGCCATGTCAGCATGGCAGGGGGGTGTGCCTGTGCTGGAGGGGGCAGTGGCACCTGCCTGCAGTGGACCTAGGCCATGTCCTGTACCAGTACGTGGTGTGCAGTGCAACATAAAAGGTCTGGCTGAGGAAAAGTACAGGTAGCCCCAGGGACCACCATGCATGTGTGGTGCAGTACAGCCAGTGAGTATGTCCAGAAGCAGAGGGTCACAGGTTCAAGCCCCAGCTGTGGCTCCTGCAGAGCATGTCCCTATGTTTTACCCTACAATGCAGATACAACAGCAACATGTGCAAAGCCCAAAGCAGCGGCAAATAGGGGTAAAAACACCCACTCACACAGGCTCCATAATCCAAAGTTGCATGGAGAGTCAGGCTGTTGGCCCCAGCATTGAGCTGCGGTTATCACCAGGGCACTACCACTACCTCCTGCACAGTTTAGCAATGTTGGCACTGTGATCAGGACCAGTGTGGCGGGCAGGGTTGCCAACCACCCCTATTTGTGCACAATGCTGCAATAGGAGTGTGTGTGTGTGTGTATCCATCCATTGTTTTGTGGCTGCCCACACCTCACCGGGCCCACAATGTCCCACTGTTACCAGCGTTAGCCTGAATATTTGCATAATGAGGAGCAGTGTTGTGGTTATGGCCCGGACAGGGTGGATTGGCCAGGATGCATCTTCACAGGGTGTGGAGCAATGGCTGGGACACTGTAGTGCCTGACCACCACCTGTATAGACAGGGTAGCCATAGAATGACATGCTGGGAGGGCACTCACTCTGACCGAGCAGTGACCATGGCATGTCTAGGTTCCCACATAGCACTCTAAATGATCTGCCTCCAGCAATCCTGTTGTGTCCCCAGTGCTGGGGCCCCAATCACTGAGATGCCTGCTTAGTGCACATAGTTCCTCTGTGAGCAGGCACTATGGACTGGTTAGTGGACTGTCTGCAGTTAGACCGTGCATGGTTAGAATACCTATATGGTGCTGTCTGCTGGTGACTGGTAGACAGTGGTGTGAGGTATTTGGGGTTTTCCAGAGCTAACCCCATCATTGCTGCTGGTCTGCCACTGCCCCAGCCACAGGTATGGCTCTAGCCCACCAACCCTGGAGGACTGTCGCATGCCAGCAGGATGGAAGTTGCTTCACAGGGTCTGGGGCATCTGTTCCTTACCTACAAAAAGGGTGGTGTGAGCCCTTTGGGGTATGTAATGTATACCACTTTGAACTATCAAGGCACTACTATAAAAACCTCATGCAAGTTTGGAAACCCCTCTGCCCTGATAACAGGTGCCCATGTCAGCCAGACCCTAACACAGGGTACACACTAATCTGGGTGGTGTCTGGTCCCAGAGGGCCACATGTTGACTGCAGGATGCAGATGGACACCAAATTACCTTCAGCTACACTGCAAGGAACACCTGTCACACACTGGCAGTGATGGGGATGTACAGCAAGGCCTATCTCTAGCACCACATTTACTGCGGACCTAGTGCTGGGCACCCATCCTATCCCTCAGGGAGAACACAGAACCTGCACAATGGCATGGTCTGTAGCTACTCTGTGCCAGTATCACGCACTGTCAGTTCGTCTTTCCAAGCTGAGGTACCGGAGAGGTGCAGACCGCATTTGCTGATCAGCTGTAGACAGCTATTCAGCATATGCAGTACATCATGGGTACTGGTGGGGTTACCCTATCCTGTCACTCAGAGCAGACAGTTTGTGCGGTGACCTGCAGTCCTTCTGTACCCAGCCATTGCTGTGACATACACCACAGAGGTATAGCCTACTGGTTAATACAATGCCATTGTTGGCAGTGTTCATGTGTTCAATTCCTCATTGTTCCCTCCTCTCATGCCTGTCCTACTCAAATAGTGTGCATGCCTGTAACAGTCATATTTTTGCAGATTTGTGCTGCCAGCCCATAATACCCTCGCCACAATTGCCAACATTCCCTCGGTCCGTCTATCTGTGTCTGTCAGCTGTGTAGAGTCCTGTCTGCCTGTGCAGGCTGTCACCCCATGTCCTGCACTGCTACCCTTTCCTGCATTGCGCCTCTTCATGCTTGCCTCGCCTGTGCCTGATCTGCATGGCACCACCACTCCTCTGTCCACCCATCATTGTAACTATCCTGCCACCTCCGCCTCCACTGGGGGACACGTATTCCCATCGTCTGCCACCAGCTGTCTTTCCAGTACTTTACATTGCCAACACCCTGTGCTGTGGTACAGTTGCCCCCACCATGTTTGTCATCAGTACTGGCAGCCATATGGGATACCCACAGATATGGCATGTCCAGCTGCTCCCAGCTCTCCCTCCCTCACTCACCTGTTCATTGCCTTTCCTGAGTGCTCTATCTAGTGTTAGGGCTACATCTGTCTCTGTTCCTCACAGGTCATGCATGTCATCCTGCAGCACCTTGCAGCCCTTAGGCCACACTAACCTAGGGCACTATAACCTTATTAGGCCACCATAATCTATGGTTCCATAACCCAGGGTGCCCTCTAAGGTGCCCTGTCCAGGGGTGCCTAATACAGCGCATAGCCTAAGGTGCCCTACTGTATAGGGCACCTTACAAAGCGCCTTATGAGGCACCTTACAAGGCACCTTTGACCCGGTGAAAAGCGGGATATAAATGAAGTTAAATAAATAAATAAATAAATAAGGCACCTTATAGGGCACCTAACAAGGCACCTTATAAGGCACCTTACTTGTACGGTACCTTACAAGGCACCTTATAAGGCACCTTTCTTATACAGCACCTTACTAGGCACCTTACAAGGCGCCCTACAAGGCGCCTTACAAGGCACCTTACTTATACGGCACCTTACAAGGCACCTAACAAGGCGCCCTACAAGGCGCCTTACAAGGTGCCTTGTAATGTGCCTCGTAAGGTGCCTTATAAGGTGCCTTGTAAGGTGCCTTATGAGGCGCCTTGTAGCGCGCTTTAGTTTGTAACATGCGTTAGCTGATACGGCTTGCTGTAATGATGCACCGCCCACGCCTTTATATGAGCACCTGCACCTTTACCGCGGAACCTAACGCGAATGACATTACCGCAGTTTAGTAAACATACCCCTAAGAGACAACTTGCAGGGCTGCATGTCCCAGAGAGACGTGCAGGCCCGCAAGCCATCATGACTGTATTCCCCCTCTGACTCTCCCCACACAGTCAGAGCAGCAGTACGGGGAGTGCCGGCAGAGGGCGAGAGGGGGTGGAGCGGGGGCAGGCTGAGGAGGTAGGATGTACAGGACCATATTGCAGCAGTCACAGTTCCCAGTCCTGCCTGCACAACCACTTTGAAATCTGCTATCACATTTCCATTTAGGTCCATTTAGGCCTACATTGCTGCTGTTGCTTGCTTCACTCAGTTGGCATGGCTCTCATGGCTTGTCTTGCTGCTTCCTTTCACCCCACTCATGTTGATTTGAGTGTTTCATGTTACCCTGCTTCTTGCATGGCTCTGCAACCAGGGCGGGCTTTGGCTTTTTCTGGTCCATTCCTCAACCACCTCCTCCTGCTTTGCATCTTTGTTGGTACCTTTGACTTGTCATTGTATGCCTCTTTTGGGTGTTCTGCTACCTGCTTTGGCATGTAGTTCCCATCAACCTGACTCCGAGAGAAACTGAATCAAGCACATTGTGGAGACGATATCAACCTGCCACCTTCAATGAACCCTGAGTGTTTTTTTCAAAGTTCCATTATTGTAGTTGTTTGGAGATTGATATAGGGGAGTTCTGCTACTGCTATACCCTTGAGTGAACGACATTTCATCTATCAGGAGGGATGAGTATGGAGCGCTGCCTAGCCAATCTGATAACTACCTAGCTATCATGGGGTGACAGATTTCCCTCACATCCACAATCCTCCATTACTGTACTCATTGACTATTTGTCTCCTACCACAGCTATTAGCCATTCATTATAGGGTGTCCAGACTATCTTGTTGCTGGGTTGGTCTTCCTCAACTCTTCTGGGCAGTCGCCACCAGTGCTGCAGCCCCATTCCCACTGCTTCTGGGGCTCTCACCACAATGCATCCTCTGATTCTTATTTAAATCCTTCACCATGCCATCTAAGCAGTCCATGAATGTTTCTTCCACCTCAGAGGGATCTTCCTCTGTATTTAAGGGGACTACACAAGGACCAACGTTCTCAGTGCCCGCTGAACTTACCTCACTCCTGCAGTATGGGGTTGTGCCACCTCTTCTGCTGTAGTGATGACTCTTCTCTGGTATTTTAGGGCCTTGTAGTTGATGTGGGTGCTGTGCTAGCCCCCTTGACACTTTATTCCTCTCAAACTGCCTTGGTCTGCTTCCACAAATTGTGTTGCTGCTGCTTTGCCTCTTACACCATCTTGAGGTGTTCATTGCACTCTTTGTACCACTTTTCACTTCTGTAGGTGGTTTGTTTTGGATATTCATCCTATCACATCTTCTGGTGCCCCTGGAGGGTTTATGACACTCTTGATAGCTTGTAGTGCTGTTACAGATGCCTGCCATCAAGTTTCAAGCAGGTTTTAGTGACAACAAATGGCAAGGCTGACCATTCTGCTGTAAGATAGCCTTCCCATAGACTTTAATGGTGATAAATTGGACGAATGCTTTGGTTCCTGAAGACTAACCAAATGGGTATATTCTGATGAACAAAAAAGGAACACAAAAATCTTTTGACATGCGTTGCAATAAGCTACAATGAAATCAACCTATAAATTGAAGTACTGTCATATTCAGTGTTGAGAATAGCTAAAACCAAGATTCGGAAATATAATAAGGAAATGGGTTTACCAAACTCTTGTCTCTCAATCATATTAATGTTGGGCATCCTTCAGTTCTATTTATATTTGACTTAATACAGCTTCTATCTACATATAGCCAGAAATGGTTCTCTAATCAGTGCAAAGTCTCTGCTGATTTTAAAATTTGATCAACCACAAACAGCAAGGTGTTTTATTCCAGAATTTTTTTTTTTATCATTTTCTAGCATTTGAAAGTGATTAGCAGGCTGGAAAGCATGGGAATAACTTGATTGCATTTTGTACATTCTGTAAAATGTTTCAGACTTCTGATAGCAATATGAGGAAAAGTGGGCAACAGATACTTATGTGAAAGTTTAATGGTCTGTTTTCAATATTTTGAAAAATTACCCTAGTCTGTAAATCTCAGGAAAGCTTAACATAAGTCTTTTGTGGTTCTGAGTATTGCTCTAGTATTACTAGAAATATATTTCAACCTTGATTGTAGGAAAATCCAGAATGTCCAGAAATTATAGGATTGATTTACCCAGTGTGAGGCTGGAAAGAAGGCAATAGTGCAAAGCATTTGGGAAGGGTGTGTGAATGAAAAATAGCTCGTCAGAACTGAATCAGAGGTTATGCTGGAGGTCAGGAAGTGGCAAATTGGGTGATAATGAGTGTACAGAGGTCCATCTAGCTCTGAGCTGCAGAATACTGTATATGGCTGCCTTATCACCCTGTTCATAAACTGGATTACCTGATTTTGAACAAACCATTAGGACGATATCAAGCCCTATAGATAATTGTTATTCTCTCTGTATATCTTCCTTATATTTATGGTTTCCGTTTTAAAGATTATTTTTATGAAAATGAAGCATAGATCTGTGTTTTTTCCCTTTTTTCAGATCTTCTGTTTTGCACCAAGAATTTTAGTGCCTCTACATTATCTGTGACTCACTGTTGTCCATGTTCACTTCAGTCAATCTGAAACAATTTGTACTTCCCCGATTCTCTCCGTCTCTTTTTCTCCTTCAATGTCATCTTCTCACAATTTCTAATCATACAATCTGAAGTCTAGTTGTCATCTTTGACTAAGAATTTTAAAACTTTTTATTCAAATATTTTAGAAGTAAGCTGACAATCAACTTACTCCTATGTTATTATCAACCTTCTGATTCATGCCCAAACATCTTTCAGCAGTACTTTTCAAATTCCCCTTTTCCTACTCTTTCCCTATCATTTGTTTATTTATGTACAGGATTTTGATATACTTCTATTGGTATCCTGGGACATCATAGCAATTTAGGGGGGAAAGGAAGGAGCCATAGAAGAGGAGAATCAATTTCACATTAGAAGACCTGGGTGAAGTCTTCAAACTAGTTTTCGACTTTTTATATGAGGTTTCTATTCAGAGCTCAATGGACATTGAGTTCCACAGATGCAGAGCTTGATAACAAAAGGCAATTGAGTGGTATGTTTCTAAGCACAGTGTATGTTTTGAGAGGATGACTAGGAGATTTATATTAGATGAATGAAGGCTATGAGAAAGGCAGTAGGGGATCGATTATGACTGTAAGTAGATAGGCAATCCAGTATAATAGGCACAGTGCGTTAGCAGAAGAACCTTGAATCGAATTCGGAAGGGAATAGGGAGCCATTGCTGGTCATGGAGAAGGGGGGTGATGTGGTTGAAGTGTTTGGAGTTGTAAATAAACTTTATGGCAGTGTTTTGAATTGTCTAAAGATGCCTTACGTGAGCCTGGGAGATACCGGTCAAAAGCAAGTTGCAATAATCCTGCCAATTTATAACTAATGAATGGAAAATGGCCTTTAGAGACTTTGGGGTATGTTTACTAAACTGGGCTAACGGTTATCCCGGGCTATCTGCCACTAGGTCCCATATTATTCAATGGGACATAGTTGCAGATAGCCCGGGTTAACTGTTAGCCCGGTTTAGTAAACATACCCCTTTGTGTCCATATAGCGTTTGAGTGTCCTAATTCTCCTTAGGGCCAAGAAACAACTTTGGACTGTTTTTGAGATAGTGGGGCAGAAGGTTAAATGGTCATCCAGCAGGACTCCTAGGGAATGAAGAGAGGGTTTAATTTTTATTGGGATGGAAGAAATTTGTGGAAGAAAGAAGGCGAGTTTTCACCATGGGAAATCCAAAGTGCCTTGGTTTTATGTGAGGAGATCTATTCTGCTATCGATCGGAGTTTGGCTTCAAGTTCTAATTGGAAGTCAGGTCCCCAATGGTCATGTTGCTATGATAAACTGAATAACATCAGCATAAAAATAGGATCATATCCAGAGCCAGGGGGGATAGGAATATATCCATTGTTTGTTTTAGCAGTTTCATTTTAAACTCTGCTGGTTATTAGGATTCAATTGTAGAAAATGTGCATGCCATTAGCACATTTAAATAGTGGATTCACATGTGTACGTGCTTAGGTAGCAATATTAGAAAAGGCCCTATGTCCACATATAACTGGCACAATGCAGGCATTTAGACATCTAAGGAGGAGGCATGTTCAGGAGTTCTGCGAAATTATGGTAGTTATTTTTTGCCATTCCCAAATGGAAATATGACATTTATATATGGAAATAGCATCCATGTGGAAATCAAGATTTTGGGAAGGCAATTTACACAACAGCACTCCAGCTACATATTATTTCCACCTTTTTAAAAGAGAAGTTTTAGGGGGGTGTAATGGGTGGTCCTGAGGCTCAACATATTTTGCAAAGCACATTGACATGTTTGGTGGTAAAATTAAACACTGGAATGTACAGCAGCTATAAACATGGACTTCATCTATCTGTTAGAACTGTTTGCTGGATTGGTGACTAGAGGAGATCTGATTGTGTTCCTTGGGCCTGATTGTTGTCTCTGTGCATGTATTTATTTAACCAGCTTCCTGTACCACCTTAACCTTCAATCAAAGCAGTTTACATTATGTAATCGCTACAAACAGGTACTTAGTACATTTCCTTGTCCGCAAAGGGCTCCCAATCTATGTTTACCTGAGGCAATGGAGGGTTAAGTGGCTTGCCCAAGGAGTGCCTATAGGACTAGAAACCCCAGTCCCTCTGGCCTGAGATTGCTGTCCGCAGGTGGGACTTGAGCCCCTGGCCCTCCAGCCTGAGATACAGTGTCCTAACCACTAGGACACTCATCCCTGTCCTTAACTACTTTTTATTCTCCTGTTCTGTATTCTGTCCTTCTCATTGATCTTTGTAGCATCCCTCTTCATACCTCCTGTGTATCTCATTCCCCAAGCCACCAATCCACCCCCAGCTGTGCTCCTCTCAAACTGCAAGTGTTTGTTATCCTTGTGTGTGTATGTGTGTGCATAAGTGACTGCATAGGCAGGGAGTGACTAGGTGCAGGTGTTTTTAGTGGGTGAGGGATGGGGATATCGATAAGTGTGCAGTTGGGGTCTGTTTTGCAAGTGTATGAGTGAGTGTAAGGGTGTACGACTGTATGAGTAGATTTGGGTGGGGGGTTTTATGTGTGTAGCTGTGTTATTGCACAGTGTTACTGGGTGCAATGTGTGATTCACCCTCTCCCTTCTCTCCTCACTCTCCTCACCTTCCTTCTCCCTTCTTCTTTTCCATTCCTTCTCTCTCAGATCCCCTTCCTTTCTGTCTCTTGACTTCTTCCCATTCCCTCCCTTCAAGCTTATCCTTGCTCTCATTCTTGTTCCACAGGCTCTCCCACTCACTCTTAAAAATCCCAGGTGTAATCCCTCCCCTAAACTCACCTCCTTTCTCACACACATCTCCAGACTCAACCACTCATTAGGGCGGGGTCCAGAATTGGTTCAAAGTCTTGGTGCCCTAGGCACACCTTGAGCCTTATGCCCCAGCCTCTGACTGTCAGAATCTATTGTTTAGCTTTGAATGTTCTGTTCTTTTCTATCCCCCCAGAAGATGCCACCCCAGTTGACCGCCTAGTTTGCCTGACGGTTGGGCCAGTCTAGCCACTCATCTATTCTCCCTCTCTCCCTCAATTATTTCCTCATTCTCATCCCTTCAAGGCTCATTTCCTCTCTCATTCCCAGGGGAACCTCCCCAGATTCTTGACCTCTCAACATGACCACAAGCTCATTCACCTCTTTCTTAGACTCATCCAGTTCCAGCGCGCTCACCTTTCCCAGACTAATGTTTGGTCTCTTACCATCCCAGGCTAACCTTATCTCTTTTAAATCCCTCCAGTCTCCTTTTCAGAAGTTTTCACTCTGCCTGATCAGAATTGTCGGGAAGACAAGAAGGGAGTACCTCAGACCTACCCTCTTTCCGTGCAGTTGTAATGATCATTGGGGCAGAGGATGGGAGACACAGAAAGCAGGAGCAGGATGGCGGCATGATTGAGGTGGGGGGGGGGGCAGTGCAGGAGCAGTGTGGCGGCATGATCAGCATAAGGGTGGAGAGTGCAGGAGCGGCATGGTGTCATGATCAAAGTGAGAGGGAAGTGCAGGTGATGTCTGGTTGCAGAAGCAATGGTGAAGGTTGGCGGCATAATGAGCAGTGAGTGAAGGAAAGAGAAAGGCAGGGCAGCCCAAGCAGTGGCAGTGGCTCCGGAGCAGCAGGATGCAGCAGCCAGCAGCCATGACTGGGGGAGAAACAGGCAATCTCTAAGCAGCTGCAGCAGCACAGTGTCTGGACTAGCAGGAACCTACAACAAAAGAAGCAGTGGCGCAGTACGGCCCAATCTCACATGCAGCATGAGAGAACAGAAGAAGCAGGTATCAGGAAGCAGCCTAGATTGACTTTTTGTTGATGATGTAGTGGCACCTCTACCAGCACCACCCCTTCCTCTTTCGATGGATCAGGTCGAGAGGCTCAGCGTTTGTCTGTGTGGGCTGCTACGGTGCCAGTGGAGGGTTTCACTGAGTGCTAGTGGAGGGAGCCAGGAGTCATGAGTGACCTGAACAGATGGGTTGTGCAGGCCATACTGCATGAGGCAGACATGGCACAGAGGAGGCCATGATGAGACATTCCTAGAATCCAGTTCCTAGACCTCATGGATGACCAGTGCCTCACCAGAATAACCAGTGAGACTGCGATACAAGGGTGCAAATTATATTGTAATGATAAGATAGATCACTTTGGCAGAGTGGTAGCACTATATGCTTAAAAAAGGCATTGAGACAAACAGGATAAAGGTTTTGCAGGAAATAAAATACACCGTAGATTCTTTATTGATAGAAATTCCATGTGAGAAGCGAAAGGGAATTGCAGTGAAAAGTCAGTTAAAATAGTGCAACACTGGGGAGAAACCAAGGCACATTTCCACTTACACTGAGTGAAATGTAAAGATAAAGGAAATGAACATTCCTAAAGTTGACATATGACAATTTCTAAAAACTGAAAATAAAATATTTTTTGTTTACTTTTGATTTCTATTTTATTTTTTTTTAATTGAGTTGGTCCTGGTTTTTCAGTCTGTTCCAATTATCTTTAAAGGGTCTCCTTTCCACGTTCCATTTTCCTCTCTCCTCCTGTCTCTTTCTCTCTATCCAGTCTACTACCCCTCTTTCGGTACCTCACCAACCCCATTGCTACCCTCTAACCCCCTGTAGAGATCAATCCCTTTCCTCTTTCACCACAGCTTCACCATCCCTTTCAATTGTTTCCCCTCTTCTCTCCAGCCTTCCAGTCCATCCACACCACTTTGACCCTTCCTCACCCTTCAGCCCCCTTCTTTTATCATCTCAGTCTCTAATGCACACACACAGTGCACACACAAGCTCATTTCCCACCCCAATCGCCAAGTTCCCAATGTTCATCCAAATCCCTGCTTTGTCTCCTCATCCCCATACTTCTCTTTCACCAAATCCCTGTTCTAACTGCCTACTCTCACTTTATCTAATCCCAGAATACCTGCTCTCCCTCCCCCAGAAAAAAAAACCCAACCATTTCTAAAAGGTCAGGTGCAATTGCTTTCTATTTCATCTAGAGAGAGTTTTTTATGACTCTCATTTAGCTCACACCTTTCCAATGGTAGTTCAAGGCAAGTTACATTCAGCCATTTCCCTGTCCCCAGAGGGCTTACAATCTAAATTTGCACTGGAGGCAATAGAGGGTTAAGTGACTTGCCCAAGGTCAGAAGGAGCACCAGTGGGAATTGAACCCAGATATCTTGGGTACTAGACTGTTTCTTTAACCACTAGGCACCTGCACCCTCTCCTAGGGTTTCTCCATAGAACTTAGAGGCAGCTCTAGATCCAAGCATGAAGCACGTAGCTGAGATTGAGGCAGTCCAGGTTCCCAAAGAAAGACACATGAGGCCTGGAGTAGGATTTTCCTTATCTCACTGCCTCTCCCCCACTCTTTTTCCACACTGGCAGTGCTGATGTTTGCCAGGAAGCTAAGACCATTTGCTATTTGAACCGCAGAGCATTCAGCATGTATGGAGCACTGCGTGGTTCAAACATCAGCTGTTTGAATTGCGTAAAGAGGCACCATTGAAACAGCTGATGTCTGAACTGGGCAGAGCTCCATATATACTGAATGTCTTGTGGTTCAAATACAAACATTTTCATGCATTGGCCACATAAGACCTGGGACAATTTTAGCAGACACAGTAAACGTGTTGATACTCTGTAGCAGAGCATACCACCTGAAAAAAATGTCCTGCTCTAAAGTGCTTAGAAATAATAAACATGTATTTGAAAACTAAACAAGGAAAAAAATTGGAGGTTTTCTAAACCTTTCATAATCCCATTCCCAAAACTGCTATCTTAATTGGATTGATCTCATGCCTTATCACAGGCATTTAAGTCAAGTTACATTCAGGTATAGTAGGTATTTTGTTCCTGGAGAATTTACAAGTTTGTACCTGAGATAATGGAGAATGAAGTGATTTACCCAAGAGACAAGGGTGTGGGATTTGTTCAGTGACACACTTTGAAAGTGGGTCCCTGTAGTAATGGTTTTCAGATAACAAAGAGCAGCAATAGGATTGTAAAACCTGGCTTCTCTGGTTTTAATCCACTGCTTTAACCATTAGGCTACTCCTCTACTCTACTTTGCATTCCCTTTACAAAGTGGTTTTAAGATTATGCACTGTTCCTAGTACAAAATTATTGGTATATTTGAGTAAATTCAAGAGAATGGCTATAACGACAGAAATGGATACTGAGGTAGAACTTGTTGTAAGGGAAGTTGGAGATTTGCTTCTGAAGACATAGCACTCAATGCTCTGCAGTTCTATGAATCATCCATTAGGTCACTATGAAATACATGAAGACAAAAGGACATGGATGAGATCACTCTTATCTATATAAAATATTTTATTAGCCAGCAGTACAAAATTATTTTAAGGGATAAAATAACATGGAGGCATTTGTTTCAGAAAAGCCATTGGTGAGATCCTTCAAACTTTTTACCCCGTGCATTCCTCTAATCAATTCATGGTCCAAGTTTTGCAAGGCAAGACCTTACAAATGATTACATCTCTGTTAATCAGATCATTCAAGAACTTCCCCCACTGTTGAAAGTGTCTGTTAGTCATTCTTTTTTTTTTTTTTACAAAAATGACCTCATTTGAGCGTTGGAAGAAATCTGCCATATAAGTATACTTTCCACTATCTTCGTCTCTCTGACATACATAGAAACTCATAGACGTACATAGTTGGACCAGATGCCGTAGAATAACTGACCCAAATAATTATATAACAAAGAAAGCATATCTGCTTAACATAGGGAAATTAACATGGAAGTGCAGATGTTGTTTCCAATGAAATGTTCCCACATTTGGATATTTTTAGCCTTCCTTGTGAATATGAAGGATCATTTCTTTTCTGGATGCATAATCAAGTACAAAAGATAGCTAAATAGATGCCTTAGAAGAGAAGCTCTTTTGATATAGTTGCCAATCAAGGGAAATCCAAGTCCTCTTGTCACAAATTGTAACTACATCAGTTCCTACGGTTTCTGCTCTCCACAACCCACATAGCTAGGGGAAACATCATTTTCCAAAGAAAATCTGGTTACGTTCCATTCACAGAACAAGAAAGCACGTTTTTACCTTGCTCTCGCTCTCTCTTTTACCTAGATTTGAGAAAAAAAAAGACTCAAACAGCCATTGCTTCCAGGAAGGAAAAACACAATACTTGTTCTGAATGTTAATCCACATCTAGAACTTGATTGATTCTTCTAATCCATACTCCCCTTTCCCCATCTCTGCAAGACCAGTCAAACAGAATCAAACCCAATTATATTATTTGTTCTTCTACTAGAGTATTACACTCACCCCATACATCTATTCTCTCTTAGAATTTATATTTTATTCATTTTTGCCATTATTACAGGCAACAAAACTAAATACATGCAAGTAGATGTCATAGTAACATAATAACATAAGGGGGATAGTCAGCTGCTGCGGTTAGCACTTATAAAGCATCTAGCCATCCTCGCTGAAGTTTAATCCCAGATATTCAATGCCGGGGCCATATCTGGCCACCGGCATTGAATATCAAGGTTGGCCACAGAACCCAAAAGCTAACCAGGCAGCGGCAATATTGAGCCACTCTCCAGTTAGCTTCTGTTCATAAAGTAAGGCCAGCATTTGATGCACAGTTTCGCTAATCGTGCAGTGGCTCAATATTGCCCTGATGCTAACCAGCTCAGTGGCATTTACACGGTTTTCAGGTTTGCAAGTTGTGTAAATGCCTTGGAATATCCCTCCCCCCCACTCCCATAGTAAATAATGGCAGCATGGTCCATCTGAGCTGCCCAGTGAGGTGGCAAGAGTTGTAACTTCCACTCTGTGTAGGTTATCTTCCCTTTATGCCTTTGCTTAGGGTTGTGCCCACTGCTCCATGCAGTTTACCCCCTCTGTTTCTGAAATGTAAAAGTTATTTAAGTTTGATTTGACTCCATTCGATTGCTATCTCTGTCCCCTGCTTTTTTGAATTCTGTCATTCTTTTTACTCCCACCATCTCCATCAGGAGGGCATTCCAGGCATCCACCACCTTTTCTAAGAAAAAGTATTTCCTGATGTTCTTTTGAGTTTACCTCCTTGTAGCTTCATGTCATGTCCTCTAGTTCTACAGCTTCCTTGTTTGAAAGCATTTGTTTGTTCATTAACACCCTTTAAGTATTTAAACTATGCATTGGCATAGCAAGGGTGGGGTAGTGGGAGTGGTCTGCCCTGGATGCCCTGCCAAAGGAGGGTACAGACAGTAGCTGAAATTCCCAGCCGGACCCACACATGGAGATGGCAGTGGCGGCAAACTTACATTACTTGTTTGCTACATGGCGCACCATTACCTCTGCTTCAGGTCCCATGCTATTTCCTCTCCCAAAGTCTCATGATAACACCACGAGACTTCACCTGGGAGGTAACAGCCAGCAGGCTAGGCCTAGAGTGGAGGCAGTGGTGCACCACATGACAAACAAGTAAAGTAAGAATGTTTGCCCATGGGCATCATGGGGGGGGGGGGGTAGGAGGTTGAGGAGCACCTGCTCCGAGATCAAATAGGCTTGGGAGGTCACTGCTCCCTGTCCCTCCATTCTTCTAGGGTATATATATTTAGTGTTCAAGTCTTTTCTCATAGGTCTTCTGGCTTAGACCCCATATCATTTTGGTCACCTTCCTTTAAACCCTTTAAAGTCTTTTTATGTTCTTTGTGAGGTATGATTTCCAAAACAGAACATGATATTCCAAGTGAGGCCTCACCAATGACTTGTACAGCAGTATTAATACCTCCTTCCTTATGCCTCTCTATATGCAGCCTAGCATTCTTTTAACTTTGGCCACCGCCTTGTCACATGCTCTCGCCACATTGAGATCTTCAGACACTATCACCCCAAGGTCTCTCTCCTAGTCCTTACACATCAGCCTCTCCCCACCATTGCATGCATCTCTCTTGAGTTCCTGCATCCCAAATGTATCACTCTGCACTCCATCACATTAAAGGTCAAATGCCAAGTATTCAACCAGTCTTCTAGTTTTTGTAGATCACTTCTCATTTTGTCCACTCCAGGGTTACTTTTACACATACCATGGTAGTCATGAACCTCACTCCTAAGCCAGGGTATGAGGAGCACAATCTAATTCTCTCAAGTTTACTGTTAACACTTGGTGTACTATTTGCATCATGCCAAAGACAGCCTCCATCTGGAGTTCATAAAATGTAACTTGTATATGCAATTTATCAAAGTGCACCTGGAAATTCTTTTTAATCAAGCCTATGGCACCTTGCACATTTTCTAGATCTCTGACAGCAGTTCTTAGTTCATAAAAATCTTATCCATCTCAATATGATTCACAGAATAATTACTTGGAACTGACACCTCTATAATCAATGCCATTCTGGTGTTTTTCTCCTTTACCACTATGTCTGGTTTCCATGCATCTAGCTTGTTATCGGTCAGAATGGGAGTGCCCTATGTGATCATAACCTCTTCGTTCTCTGTAATTCTCTTAGGATTGTGATTCCAGTGCATTTCTGGTACAGCAATGTTATAATGTTTACAAATTTTGCAGTGAATGAGATGTGCCATTTTATTGTGCCTTTCTGTATAAAAGTTCTCTGTCATCAGAAATTTACAGTCAGCTATGAGATGAATAACTGTTTCCAGCTCATTCTTACCAAATCTACTAACATTGGCATTCACACCCAGCACAATTCATTCACCCCCAATAGCAAATACAAATAAATCCACAATACTTGGCAAAATGTTGGCCGCAGCTTTAATACAATCAATCAGCACTTAATAATAGCATAACTCAGCAAATAGAAGTATAATTTATTTATATTCTCTTATATACCACACTATTCTGCATCAGTGTGGTTTACATTGAACAAATTGAAATTACATTGAACAGGGCATTACAACTTGGAGATAACTATTTTACAGGGAACATGGGCTATGGAGGGTTAAGTGGCTTGCCCAAGACCACAAGGAGCAACCTGTGGGACTAGAAACCCCAGTCCTTCTGGCCCAAGGTTGCTGTCCTCTAGTGGGATTTGAACCCCTGACCTTCTGGCCTGAAGTACCTTGCCCCAACCACTAGGCCACTCCTCCACTCAATTCCATCCTCAATTCCATCAAATGGCCAGGCTAAACGGTGTTGCCCTAGCTCAGCACTAATCCACATCTCAGTACTCTTGTTCCCCCCGATCCCCTCACACTGTGGTGATGTCAGGCTATGATTTAATTCTAACTAGCAGAGGGGGAGGTGTAGCCATCATATCCAAATCTAACCTACAACTCTCCACTACAGAATCCACCTCTACCAAAAGTATGGACTCCATTACTATCTCCAACTCCTCGCTCTCCCTGCACCTCATATATCGGGCTCCTCAATCCGACCCTTCTGATCTCTCAACAATCCTAGACACAGCCTGCTCTCCCCAATCTGCCTCTCACCCCCTCATAATTTTAGGTGATCTAAATCTAAATGCCACATCTCCAATACAGTCCTCCTCTTTCCTCCAAGCAATGAATGCCCTCAACTTCTCCCAAATACTGGAACACCCTACGCACTCCAAAGGAAACATTCTTGACCTTATATTTATTCCTCAACACTCTTTAACCATTGATCAGGTTACATACACCATTCAACCAGTACCCTGGTCTGATCATACCCGCATCCTCTTCTCCCTCCCTTACCCCACCCACAAAAATCAACTTCCCATCCTGGCTCAACATACCCGTAGGTTCAAGCATTTCAACGCGGCCACCTTCCTAGAGCAAACAATCCCATCTCTTGACCTCTTATTTGATAAAAGCTCTAGCCAAGAGACTCTTATTTCTAAATTGAATGAGACCCTATCTGAAGCTTCTCTACTCCCACCTAACAAACATCCTCAAAAGAACATTAGAAGAGCACCCTGGTTCTCCACACACCTAAGAACTCTCAAAAGAGAACTTAGACATCTCGAACGCAAATGGAGACGCTCTAAAGATACAAACGCACTCACTCCCTATTTAGCTAAACTCTGAACTTACTGCACTGAAATCCTCAATCATAAAAGAGAATACAATGAAAATATTATTCAACGTTCACTTAACAAACCTAGAGAGCTATTCTCTATTACCAAATCCTTAATTAATGAGCCCCTGCAACAAGACCAGCTTCCAAAAATAACTGCACAGGCCTTTGCCAACCACCTCATTTCCAAATTCCACCCTCCCCTTTCTACTAACTACCAACCCCCCATTCACTACAACTCCCAACCACTCAAGTCTACCCCCCAAAACTTCTGGAGAGAATTCGAGCCTCTCACTTTAGAAAATGTAACTAATCTAATAAAGGACTTAAATGCTTCTACATCTGCCCTTGACCCTTGCCCCGTACCCTGGATCAAAACTACTAGAAGCTTCCTAAGTCCGTACATTATGTATATTGTTCAATCATCCCTCCAGACTGGCTTGGTACCACCACCTCTTAAGAATGCCACTATCCGTCCCATTTTAAAAGGATCAAAACTTGACCCATCTTCTCCCACATCTTACAGACCCATCTCTAGTATTCCATTCCTAGCTAAGATAACCGAAAAACTGGTCCAAACCCAACTCCAGAACTATATTGACGAACACTCCCCCCTCGACTTATTCCTGCATGGTTTCAAAAGGAACCATGGAGTCGAAACCCTTCTTACTTCCCTACTAGACTCCTTATAGCTCCACATCCAGAACCCCTCTCAAGGATGTCTTCTCATATTCCTTGATCTATCAGCTGCTTTTGACTCCCTCCCTCACCTTCTACCCCTAAACAGACTTCATGAAATTGGGCTCAGAGACACAACTCTGAACTGGTTCCATTCGTACCTAGATAACAGAACCCAACAGGTTCGTATTGGAAGTGACACCTCCCTCCCATTCATCTTAAAACAAGGTGTACCCCAAGGATCCAGTCTTTCTGCTCTATTATTTAACATCTTCCTCCAACCGGTATGCAAGATCTTCCAGAACTATGACATTCGGTATCAACTATATGCCGATGACATGATGTGCTTCACCCCTTTTAACCTTTCCAATCCCAACTTCTCTAAACTATCTGAATGCCTGACTAGCCTGAAAACCTGGCTTTCCCAACATAACCTCTTGATTAATCAATCCAAGACCGAGGTTCTCCAGGTTTTCTCCAATCCCACATACAGCCCTCCAACCACCCTTACTATTAGCGATCTAACACTTTCTGTAAAGAACCAAGTTAAATATCTTGGTATTAACCTGGATCAGAACCTTTCATTCACCGACCATATAAAGAGAACCACTAATATAATATACGCAAAGCTCCGCACCCTCCGGAACCTTAAACCCCTTCTAAGCCCTAACTCCTTTCGTACGGTCTGTCAAGCCCTCACTATACCTTTTCTTGATTACTGCAACCTTATCTACCTTGGCCTCCCTAAGATTTCTATCCAACCACTTCAACTTGCTCAAAATACTATTGCTCGACTCATAACCAACCACTCCAGACGTTCCCACATCACACCTGTCCTTTATGATCTCCACTGGCTCCCCATCCAATACAGAGCTAAATTCAAGGTCCTCACCTTGATACATAAAATATTATCCAATGAGTCTGCCCCGTGCCTCTCCCCTCTCCTTCCCTCATCCAATTGTAACAGAACACGCCGTTCTATCACCAAAAACTTACTGGCCATCCCTATAAAAAAGAGACTCTGCAAACAATCTACAAGTAACAGGGCCTTCTCCCTCTATGCCCCATCCCTTTGGAACACCCTTCCTCATGAACTTCGGAACTGCTCCTCCCACGCTGAGTTCTGCAAAAAGTTAAAAACCCACCTTTTCATTGAACATTTCTCCCTTCCACCTTAGCTTGAACCACTACACCTCCCTCCTACCCCTTCTGCAACACCCATTTACTATTCATATAGCCCACTGTAAATTCACATATAAATAATTTTAAATTTATTGTGTAAATAGTTGATCTTCGATCGATCATTGTAATTAGTTATGTTCAATTACATATATACTCATTGTTATATTGTTCCATGTAAAAGGTTGAAAAATACTGACTGTTATGTTCTCTGTAAACCGTCTTGACTGGTAGAAAGACGGTATATAAAACTTGTTAAATAAATAAACTATGAGAGTCTTATTGTGACTGGCATCACCCCTGGCAGTGATGCCCATGCTGCAGGATACCCCAGTCCTCCCATCCGGTCTCTTGCTTCACACCCTTTTGGGGATAATATTAACCAATGGGAGTGGAAACTAAACTATAAACCCCCAAGAGAGCTGTGACAATAACAACCTAACCCACCTCCCAACAAAACCCACCCCTCCTGAAACCAATACCCAAAACACCAACCCCGGGGCTCCCAGAAAAAGACAAACTTCAGCCCCCTTATACTGCTCCAACCCTCCCCCCCTCCCAAATGAGGAAGGGCAGGGTGGGCATTGACGACTGAGCCTGTCCCATCGCCAGAAAGCTCCTGAAGAAAAGCCCGCCAAAATCTCAGGATGTGGTAAGTCTACACAGTCCACCTCTCTCCAGCTTAAAACCTCCCATTCCCTTGGGATTCCAAATCCCTCCCCCCCCCCCCACGTAAATGAATGGTAAGGGCTCAGTAAGGGCTCAGCCATATTAAAGTCCTAGTCCCAATTCACCCAAGGGTGGGGAAGCTGGAGTTCCATAACACTGGCATTCGTACTCAGCACCATTCATTCACCCCCAATAGCAAATGCAAATAAATCCACAATACAAAGGTACCTGGCAAAACATTTAATACACTCAACCAACACTTAACAATAGCATAACACAGCAAATAGAAGTATAGTCCACCAAATGGCCAGGCTAGACGATGTCGCCCAAGCCCAGCACTAATCCACATTTCAGTACTCTTGCCCCCCCCCAACCCTCCCCCCCCAACCTGCAGTGACTCCAAATTGAGGATTAATTCTGTGGGATCCTTATTGTGATTGGCCCTGCCCATGGCGGTGACATCCTTGCTGCAGGATGCCCCAGTCCTCCCATTCGGTGTCTTGCTCCCTGCCCTTTTGGAGATAATATTAACCAATGAGGATGGACACCAACCTTTAAATCCCTGCCATGAGCGGAGACTCCACCCCCCCCAACAAAGTTGCGGCCTGAAATGCCTTACTGCATCTCTCCAAAACACCCTGTATGGAACTAAGAAAGATATCCTGACCAATATCCGACAAATGCACACCATCCGGGCAATAGAGATCCGGACGATCAATAGAAATCAAATCAGGAGCTAACACGAAAAAGTACAAATTTGGAAACCTCAGCATTCACATGCCTCCTCAAGCACTCCACAGCCCTTAGCCAGATGGCATCCCACCACAGCTGCCAAGGAAGAATCTGCAACCAAATCCAAGTCGCCAATGGGAAATAGCAATGCATTAAGAAAAAAATCACAGTTCATTTGTCGGATAAGGTCAACTCCCTTTATCTTACAAAGGTCATTACCACCCAAATGAACAAAAATACATTGTGGCTGGTTATATTGGTGAGCCTCCAATAACAGTGGGATCAGTTGAGGCCAGCGTATCCCACGAAGGCCCATCCACTGCAACAGCACTCTATCGTTGGCTAAGCCAGCATTCAAGCACCATTTGGATTCAGCCGCCCTCTTTCGGGCCCAGAAAATGAAAGAGTGCCCATACATCCATACCAGGAACTCCCACTTCCAACAACCTATGGAAGTAACTTGAAAGAAATGAAAAATGGGGCTGCCAACAACTATTTAATTGCCGCACATACCTCTTATAAACATTCGATTGCCAGTGACCCAGACGCTGAATCGCCTTCACCAAAAGGTCTTGTGCAGCAGCCAATGAAGCCACCCCTATGTGAAATTAATGCATTCCGAGCCCCCAGGGCAGAAGCCTGCCACTGCTAAACCCCGCTTCAAAATGGCAGAAAACTGAAACGGGTCAGTGGCTGCTCATGGCACAACCAAAAGAGGCTATCGACTGGATGAGAAAGTAGAAAGGTACAGGCACAGAGGACTAGGCAAGAGATAAGCCCAAGCTCTCTCTGAAGCCTGACCCAGCACCCTGGCCCAACTGGTCAGTCTTGCTATGACAAATGCTCAAATGCACCCCCTCATCCAGCACCACCACATCTTCAGTCAATAGTCCCTGCTCACCAACAGAGGACTTGCAGCTCGCCACTAGCTCACTTACACGAAGCACTCCAAAGAAAGCAAAAGAAAAAGTAATATGGAATAAATCCACTTTGAAGGGTGTAGAACACACCTGCAGCAAGACTGCCAAAAGAGCAGCCAGAATATCTTGCTGGAAGGGCTGCCACAATGGATGTACCAAAGAAACTGACCTAGCTCTCACAAACCCTTTCATCAGCTTCTGAACTACAAAAGAAGCTGTGGGATCTGAAAATCCTTGGACCTTAGACACAAATGACTCACTCGCCAATGCCCCTGAAAGAGATTGGGGCGGCATGTGATGCTCAAATGTAAGCTCCAGAAATCATAATACATCCTTTTGTTCAATCCACCATCCCAGCAACAAGGTCACAGACAGCACTAGGTCAGAAAAATGATGCCGACCAACTGCGTAAGTCTTCAAAGTGTTCGCAGCCAAGGAAGAACTCTGCAATCTTGCAAATGACCTAGAAGGATGTCCCAACAATGCTGTGGGATCCGGGAAGGGATGTTCATCCACCACTGGAGCTAACACTCAAAACCAGGCCCACTGTAAACAAGATAAAGCATCAGCAATTGAATTATCCACCCCAGCACATGCTTTGCCACTAACAACAATTCAACTGCAAACACCGAAGCACAAACTGGCGCAGCAACCCCACCACCAACGAGGAGCTAGCGGACTGCCGATTAACTGCATGTACCACTGGATCACAAGAGCAAGCATAGATTGTGCAAGTGATCATCCCAAAACAACAGCACCATCCACACAGAGAACAGTTCTAGAAAGGCAATATTTCTGCACCAACCCCTGGCTCTCCAAACCTCCAGTCAAGATTCTGCACACATTGTCCCTCCATAATATATCCCAAAGCCAATCCCACCAGAAGCATCTGCATAGAGCTCCAGGTGATGGCTGGAAACCACAAGCATCAGCCATACACAAATCCCATTGAAGCCCCACAAGGACTCCAATCAAATGTCCAAATCTGCTCGCACTCAGCTGTTTAACCAAATAAAATAATGCTTCTTCCACACCCCTCTTCTTAGAAAAGCAAGCCACCGTGTAAAAACTCTACCCATGGGTATCACACAACAGGCAAAACTGAAATGTTCCAAGAGCTCCTGCACTTTCCGCAAGGTCAATTTTGAACAATACAGGACCTGCTGTATCAAAGCCACCAGTTTCAGAACTTTCTCCATTGGCAACCATAACTCCAAACCATAAGGAATCCAACTCAATGTCAAGAAAAATGAGTGAGGTAGTGGGACCTTCCATCTTCTCAACCACCAGTGGCACACCAGAAACCTGCACCAGCTGCTGAAATAGCCCCAATAACCAAGCACACTTACCAGACCCAGCCAGTCCCACCAGCAGCAAAGAGCTATAATTTAAATCAAATCAGAATATAGCTTAGCATAAAAGGCAAAATAGGGTCAGTACTCTTTGAGCAACAAACAAAGTCTTCTAGAGACCTTTCCAAAGAGGCCTTCTACCTAGGGGGCAGGAGACCTGTGAAACCTTTTCAATAGGTGTTAACACCAGGTGGCAGGTCAAAAGGCCATTTTGAAAGACTCCTTCTATCGAAGTAGGGACTGTTAATCACCCAGGAAGTTGGTCACAGCCTACCTCAGCAGCACAGGCATAAATAGCTCAACCAGAGCTCTGTGATCCTCAGTCTTGAAGGACTAGAAAAGGGGACTGTTACTTCTGGAGAGAGATTTGCAATTGTGGGTATATACCTCTGGGAATTTTCTGAAAGGAATTCTTTGTATTAAAGCTAATTAATCTGTGAACCCACTAGTTTGTGTTAAATCAGTCAGGGCCTAGTAGCAGCAGTTTAAGTTTAAATTTAAAACACAGAAGAGAGCTTTCTGGTTAAATGTGGAACCCAGCAGAGAGCTTGTAGTTTAAATTTCATAATAAGTTAGAGCCTAGCAGCAGCAAAGTGCAATAATTTAAATCAAATCAGAATATAGCTTAGCATAAAAGGCAAAACAGGGTCAGTACTCTTTGAGCAACAAATAAAGTCTTCTAGAGACCTTTACAAAGGGGCCTTCTACCTAGGGGGCAAGAGACCTGTGAAACATTTTCAATAGGTGTTAACACCAGGTGGCAGGTCAAAAGGTCATTTTGAAAGACTCCTTCTATCCAAGCAAGGACTGTTACTCACCCAGGAAGTTGGTCACAGCTTACCTCAGCAATCAAAATATAGCTTACCTCAGCAACACAGGACTGGGTACTGTGTAGCAGCCCTCTTTTAATAAATGACTGCTTCTTGGAGCAGCTGGTTCATGAACTGACCAGAGGGGAAGCCATATTAGACCTAGTCCTTAGTGGAACACCAGATGTAGTGCAAGAGATAAGGGTGTTGGGGCCACTTGGCAATAGTGATCATAGCATGATCACATTTGATTTAATTAGTGGAGGAGGGATAGTAAGGCAATCCACACTACTACCTTTTAACTTTCAAAAGGGAGACTATGATAAAATGAGGAAAATAGTTAAGACAAAATTAAAAGGAGCAGTTGCAAAGGTTAAAGACTTACATCAAGCTTGGGTGTTGTTGAAAAATACTGTCTTCGAAGCCCAGACCAGCTGTATTCCACGCTTTAAGAAAAGTGGAAGGAAGTCCAAAAAACTGCCAGCATGGTTTAAAGGTGAAGTCAGAGAGGCTGTTGTTGCCAAAAAAGCATCTTTCAGGAAATGGAAAAAAGAGACAAATGATGAAACCTAGAAACAGCACAAGCACTGGCAAGTCAAATGCAAGGCAATGATAAGGCAGGCAAAGGGAGAATTTGAGAAGAAGCTTGCTGTGGAAGCAAAAACGCAAAATAAAGACTTTTTCAAGTACATTCGTAGCAAAAAACCTGTGAGAGAGTAAGTTGGTATATTAGATGATAGAGGGGTTAAAGGGGCACTAAGAGGCGACAAGGAGATAGCGGAGGGACTGAATGAATTCTTCGCTTCGATCTTTACTGAGGAAGATGTAGGGATGTTACCTAAGACTGAAGTGGTATTTAAAGGTGTGGAAGAATTGAAGGAAATAGCAATACATCGGGAAGATGTATTACAACTATTCGATAAACTGAAGAGTAGCAAATCATCTGGGCCGGATGGTATACATCCAAGGGTGTTGAAAGAACTGAAATATGAGATTGCAGACCTGCTATTAGTAATCTGTGAACTATCATTAAAATCATCTCTAATACCCGAAGATTGGAGGATAACCAATGTAACACCAATTTTTAAAAAGGGTTCCAGGGGTGATCCGGGAAACTACAGACCGGTGAGCCTGACGTCAGTACCGGGAAAAATGGTAGAAACCATCATAAAGAATAAAATTACTCAACATGTAGATAGTCATGGCCTAATGGGAGACAGCCAACATGGCTTTAGACAAGGAAGATCTTGTCTTACTAATCTGTTATGTTTTTTTGAAGGTGTGAATAAACAGGTGGACAAAGGTGAGTCGGTTGATATAGTGTATCTTGACTTTCAGAAAGCCTTTGACAAGGTCCCTCATCAGAGACGTTTGGCAAAACTAAAGAGTCATGGGATAGGAAGCGGTGTACTATTGTGGATCAGGAACTGGTTAAAAGATAGGAAGTAGAGGGTAGGGCTAAATGGCCAATTTTCCCAATGGAGAAAGGTGAATAGTGGTGTATCCCAGGGATCTGTGCTGGGTCTGCTGCTTTTTGACATATTCATAAATGACCTGGAAAGGGGAATAACGAGTGAGGTTATCAAATTTGCAGATGACACAAAACTGTTTATAGTTGTTAAAACCCAAGAGGATTGTGGAAAATTGCAAAAGGATCTTGATAAATTGGAAGACAGCATCAAAATGGCAGATGAAATTTAATGTAGACAAGTGCAAAGTTATGCACCTAGGGAAGAACAACCCAAACTATGGTTACATGATGCAAGGTTCCACATTAGGAACCACCACCCAGGAAAAAGATTTAGGCGTCATTGTGGATAACATGTTAAAAACCTCAGCCCAGTGTGCAGCGGCGGTCAAGAGAGCAAATAGAATGCTAGGTATCATAAGGAAAGGAATGGAAATTAAAACAAAAGATATTATAATGCCTCTATATCGTTCCATGGTGAGACTGCACCTTGAATATTGTGTGCAATTCTGGTCGCCGTATCTTAAAAAGGATATAGCGTTATTAGAAAAGGTTCAGAGAAGAGCCACCAAAATGGTAAAGGGGATGGAAGGATACTCCTATGAAGAAAGACTAAAAAGCTTAGGGCTCTTTAACCTGGAAAAGAGACGGCTGAGGGGAGATATGATAGAAGTCTATAAATTAATGAACAGAGTGGAACTGGTAAACGTAGATTGATTGCTTACATTATCAGAATATAGAAAGACTTGGGGACATGCAATGAAGCTACAGGGTAAACTATTTAAGACTAATAAAAGAAAATATTTTTTCACTCAACGTGTAATAAAACTTTGGAATTTGTTACCGGAGGATGTTGTAAAGGCTGTTAGTGTAGCTGGGTTTAAAAAAGGTTTGGACAAGTTCCTGGAGGAAAGGTCCATAAACCATTATTAAGAAGGGACCCAGGATATCAATGCTTGATCCAGTATAAGCATTGTGGAACCTGTGTCTTTTGGGGAAACTGCTAGATACATATGACCTAGATTGGCCACTGTTGGAAACAGGATACTGAGCTTGATGGACCTTGGTCTGACCCAGTATGGCATATCTTATGTTCATATGTTCTCTAGGAAATCATCTAAGTAGTGCACCATTGAATCCGAACCAGCTGCAAGTTGGAATGGCCGCGAAGAAAAGAAGAAAAGGGCTCTAAACAAGCACATGCTACTAAGCATCCCATGGGCAAACACTTATCGACATACCTCCCTTGGAAAGTGAAACCCAGGAGCTGGGATGGACAAGGAGCAACTGAAAGGCCGACTCCACATCCGTCTTTGCCATCAATGTCCCATGCCCCACCCTCCAAAGAAGTCGCACCGCTGAATCAAACAAAGCATACTGAATCCAGCATAAAAGTCATTCACACTGCTGCCTGCCGGGTAGGGCAAGTTATGAATCAACTGATACTTTCCCTCCTCTTTCTTTGGCACTGCACCCAAAGATGACACCACTAGATTTGGCAAAGGAGGGTGAACAAAATGTCCTGCTATTCTCCCAAGCTTTATCTCCTTCTGCAGCTTCATCGCCACAAACCCTTGTAACCGCTGCACAGAAGAAGTGTTACAAGACTGATGAAACAATGGTGGGCAAGAAAACGGAATAACAAACCCCTCCCGGAAACTATCCCTTAATAGATGAGCGGCATGCAATTCTGGGTAACCCCACAGTCCTTACACCAGGACTGCAAAATTAATGGGTGATGGTGCCCTGGCCAGGGACCATTGCTGAGGGTGCACCATCTAGCCTAACCTGTCCACTTTTGAACTGGCCCCCTTCTCGAATGGCACAGCGAAAGGCTGAGTACCCACCCCTGCACATGGAACATCTATGTTTGAAACAACTTACTGGTCACTCACAATGGCCCTTGTTGAATTGAAAACAGGCATTGTCCACCCCAAAGCCCTGAAACCCACCAGGATTAGAACCCCCCCCCCCCACACACACACACACACACTGCCCAACACCCCAGATGAGTATCCCTCCCTACACCCAAACTCTTACCAACTTCTTGAGACCAGCTCCTCCGGGAAACCAGAGGAGCTGTGCCAGGCCTCCTGCAACACCAGACTTCCCAAAAAAGGACCTAAAAGGGATCATCTCCACCAACCAAATGTCAATATCATGAAACCCCCATGCATCAGACTTATCTTTAGCTATACTCTTCTGAAATTGTTCATCATGAGCCAAACCCAACCCCCATAAGTCCTATGATCCCTCAAAATCACATCTGAATACTGCAGCAAACCTCTCCCAGTATAGAGGAAAAAAACATGAAAAGCCAACAACCAATTACTGATTGTAATAGGAACCTTGCAGCGCCCCTTCTTGCAATCTTTCTTACTACTCTCCCGCTTTTTCTTATCATCAATCTCTTGGTCATGAGCCAGAAGAAAAAAGATGTCAATACATCAACCATGCAACACTTTCGCCCTCAATTTCTGAGAAACAAGACAATCCAAAGGAGCAATCAAACTCAGTGTGTGCCCACTACGAGTCAACCTTGGGTCACTACCAAAGCCACCAGCGCCCTGCTCCACAGCACCAAGCCCTGGCAAGGCAGAAGTATTCAAACCACTCACCTCCTCATTAGACTGTCAGACAAAGAGGATGAATCAGATGAGTCCCAGTAGTTTGAGGTATCCCGCACCTGCACTGCCAATGCATCACCTGACCGACGCAAGTGCTTCGCCTTATGCATGTGACACTACTCTCCATAAAATTTTCAAGAATTTCTTATCCCTTAAATCTTGAAAGAGACTCCTTGTCATTTTTACCCATCCACTCACCCTGCCGAGCGCTTGCGTCCATATCAACAGACACCCACCACTGCAAGACACCGACCTGCACTCCCTGGTGCAGACTCCACCTGGCGAAGATGCTCCTCTCTGGAATTCTGCTCTGCACAAACATCCATCACTGGAAGAAAAATCAGTCCAGGCCTCCATCTCGGGACTCAGTCCCCTTTAACACCCCCCCCCCCCCGAAATCCCAACAACATTCCCTTTTTTTTACCTGACCCAACTGTTGTCTACCCCCCACCCCCACTCCCCTGTCTCCCCCCCCCTACAACTTTACATGGTACTGGGCCTGCTACCTCCCCAGCGAAACCCTCCTCAATAAAATGGGCTGGCAGCTTAGCCCACCTCTTGGAGAAACCCCCCACCTGTTGAACAGGGTCTTTTCCCCTTTAACCTTCCAAGGAGCCATAGCCAAATAGCCCCCAAACAGTACAAAGACGCAAAATCCAGAGAAACCCTAACAACCCAAAGCAAATCAAATAATCAGCTCCCCTCATCGACCCCACCAAGCAGCCCAAACCTGCACATCCCTGCCAGAACCCCCCTCCACCACTCCAAAAATTACCCACCCACAGCACACCTTCATAAAGCCTCCTAACTTACACAAAAACAATGACAGCACAGATAGAAATAGCCTGGTAACAGTCCAAATGTCACCACATATGGCAGGCACTAGGACCATCCTGGCTGCCTAAACTCATAGCCCCACACACTAAGCCAGGTTCCCAATTCAGGTCTTTTATGAATGTGTTAAAAAGCAGTGGTCCCAGCACAAATCCTTGGTAATCCATTATTCTTCTCTCTTCATTTTTCCCTACTCTCTGTTTTCTATTTTTTAACCAATTCCTAATCCACAATAGTCATTTTGTTGTCATCTGAGAAGCTTTTCACTACAAGGAGTTGTTCTTGTAGAGTGTCCACTCTTTTGCAGATCTTCATGTCGTCCAGAAAAGGGTATGTTTTCCCTTCTAACTCTTTGACAATATCACTCACAAAGATATTGACTAGAACAGCCCAACTACTCAATTTCATTCTTCTAAATTGATACCATTTAGCACCACCTTCTGTCGTTTCACAGTCAACCAATTTTTAATCCAGTTGACTATCCTTGAATTCATTTTTATTCAATTTATTTATAAATTTGCTATGAGGAACCATATCTGAAATCTAGTCACCCAGTCATAAAAATCAAATAGATTCATATAGCATGACCTGCCACTGGTAAAACTATATTGCTTTACAATCCACTGGACCATAAGAACCTCACAAGCCTGTCCGTCAGTCGGGTCTCCGTTACCTCTCCTACTACCAAAGTGAGGATTACCAGCCTGTAGCTTCCTACTTCATTGTTACCATTTCTGTGAAGAGGGACTACATCTGCCTTTTTATAGTCCCATGGAACTTCTCCCATCTCCAGGGATCTTTAGAACATATCCTTTAGTGGAGCAGCCAGAACCCTAGTTCCCTCAGTATCCAGGGATGTATTTCATCCAGTTCCATAGCTTTGTCCACTTTGAGTCCTACTTTTTTATTCATCTCCCTACTGTTTTAACTCTTTGTTCATTTGATGACTCGTGATATGAGTGCTGACCATCACATAAGTAAGAAACAACCTCCTTATAGCCTATAGCAAAAGTAAACCAGGGAGGGAGATATAACAGTAATTACAGAACTATTGCTACAAAACCATCAATATAACAAATGGAGATATAGAAATAGCCACGCTTAGCAGAGCCTTTTGTAAAATACCGCCAGAACTATGAACATCCCAATTCATACCTCAGTATTCTATGCAAACTTTTCCTTCACTTGTCACTGCAATATTGTATTTCTCTATAAGAAAAGCAGTTGGAGGTCATTGTGCAAGACTGTTGAATTTTTCATATATTAATTGTTTCTTTTTTTTAAGTGCCATCAAGTCAATGCAGTCCCTGGGTTTTCTTGGCAAGGTATGACAGAAAGTAGATTGCCAGGTCTTTTCTTCTGAGGCAACGGAGGGTAAAGTGACTTGCCCAAGGTCACAAGGTGTACTAGTGGGAATCAAACTCAGCCTTCTTGAGCACTAGGTTACCTCTCCACTCAAAGTTGCTATTACAAAATATATTAAAAACATACTTTGAAAGAAAGTAAAGATTATACTCGGCACTTTATTATGTGAAAACATACTCCTCCCAACACCTCTGCTTGCACTGTCATCACTTTTTTCTCCTCCCATGTTGGTATTTATTACATTCAGAGCTTATGGAACCTCTGAAGTCACTAGTGAGGAGGAAATTGTTGACTTCCTTACATGCGCTTTCACCATTCTGTCAAAGCACTAGGAACGTGCAGGCCAAAAATGTTTATTTTGTTTTGTTTCCCCGTGTTATTTGTGGGATTTTTCATTTTGTTTATTTATTTTTTAAATTTCATTTTTGGGAGACATTCCATTAATAGCAGTACATACTATGAAACAATAGTGTATGCTCTGGGTGAATAGGGTATGCTATTGGAGTGTATATGTTCTTATGTACCTTACCTAGAAATTTATGATAGACGATTCATACATTTTTTGATTGATAGTATGCACTATTTGCTCACGTGCATGTGCGAATAGTGATCACTATCACTCAGTAGCATTCACTATCACTCAATAGTGCACATTATTTTCCCATTGTATGCATTTTTGAGTGACAGTGCATGCTATTAATGACAGACAGGGAGTAATGAAATCTCTTTTTTTACTTTCATTTTCATGACATAAAATGATATGGGACATGTTGTTTACATTTCCTATGTCATTTCAAATTATTGTGCATGCTTAGAAAAGACTCTGATATCTCTCGATCAACAACTAGAGTGCTATAAAGGTTTGGTGAGTTCTTTCCTTTTTTCTATTTACCTGACCAGTTTTGTTTCACTTATTTCCCCTTTCAACTGTCACTATTAATTCTAACCCCAGTGGGACACAAATCCTCTTCACTTTTTCTTCCCCTTCTAATATCTCTTCAGGTTTTTTTTCCTTGTATTTTGACAGCTGCTTCCTGGCTGCACTCCAGGCAATTCATATTTACTGCATCAAAAACTAAGATACCATCTATACCGGATAGTCTTCTGAAATAATTTCTCAAAGTTAAGAATCCATCTACTTTGACTACACCACTCTATCTTTTTCTTCCTCAGTTAAAATCTTGTTGTCCTTCTCTATTTCTCTTTATCATTCATTTCACCTACAACTTCTCACTGTTCACCTCTCAGCTCACGGTGTTTTTAATATCAGGAAACATTGCCCTCGGGGGGCTTATTCTCTAAAAGGTTGTGTACTTTTAGCTGTAACATATGTGCATACTTTGTGGTTATTTTTTACTTTATTTTCCAAAGGCACAGACAATGGCGAAACAAGTTTTATACATCAGCATAACAGTCTAATATGACAACAGTGTAGAACATCTGCGAACTTCCCCACGTGTGCATCTCTTCAGAAAGTAAGAAAGCATTTCATTTGGGCTCATGGTGGGACCTTTGCTGCTTCCCAACATTTCAGCTACAATTATCGTGCTCACTCTCTGTCCCCCCATCGCGTGCCTTATTTTCATTCTTATTCTCCTTGAGCCCCTATTCACCCCATACATCCCAATTCTCATCCAACATCCCCTGTGCACCCAACACTCACCTCACACTCTCCTCCATATTCCCCACCTCTAATCAATGCATTTATCTGACCACATGTGTGCATTAATGACCTCTTATAAAACAGCAATCAGTGTAATGGTGCATGATGGCTCGTACTTTGCCAGTGGGCATCCGCATAGTTGGAGTTTGGGCAAAGAATGGGCAGAGCACACAAGTAGATTATAAAGTATTATAATTTACACACCTACTTTTTTTATAAAATAAGTTTAATATAGGTGCCTTAAAAGGGGTAACTAGGTACCCCCTTATAAAGCTACCTTCTGGTTTTTGACATGTTATCTTTTGATTTCTTATCTGCTACACCTCAATCACTGCAATACACCACTGGCTACTTTCCTTGACTTTCTCTTTAACGTTTTCAGATCTTCTTTATCTGTCTCCTCATGCTCTCAGGCTATTCTACTCCTTTATGCTTTCCACTGGCTCTCTGTCAAATACTGATGCCAATACAGAGTTCTCCTGCTTGCTTTCAAATGTATTAATGGTCTACTTCCCTCTTATCTATCATCCCTCATCCCACACTATTTCACTTCCAACTCACTCCATACTATAAATTGTACATTCTCACTATACCATATTCCAGACAGGATCCTCCTTACTTGTCAGCTTTCTTTCTACTTGCAACTTTCCCCTTGAAGCATCTTATTGCTTGTATGCCAAACATTCTTGTCCTTCTTCAAATCCTCACTAGAATCTTATCTGTATACCTCAACCTTTTCTATTCTGTAAAATTTAATATGATGTATTGATTCTCTTTGAGTCGTACTGGATGAGGGCTTGATATAAATACAAAAATAAACATGCCAAGAGCAACTTTTTAAAAGTTATAGTCAGTGGATTCTTTTAAATGACAGCACAGCAAGAACATAACAGATTATCTATAAAATGCATAAGGATGTGGGATCTTACTCTTCAACAAATAGCACAAGTTTTACATAAGAACATAAGATATGCCATACTGGGTCAGACCAAGGACCATCAAGCCCAGTATCCTGTTTCCAACAGTGGACAATCTAGTTCATACATACTTAGCAGTTTCCCCAAAAGACACAGGTTCCACAATGCTTGTACTCGGTCAAGCATTGATATCCTGGGTCCCTTCTTAATAATGGTTTATGGACCTTTCCTGCAGGAACTTGTCCAAATCTTTTTTAAACCCAGCTAAGCTAACAAATTCCAGAGTTTGATTACACGTTGAGTGTAAAAATATTTTCTTTTATTAGTCTTAAATAGTTTACCCTGTAGCTTCATTGCATGTCCCCTAGTCTTTCTATATTCTGATAACGTAAACAATCGATCTACATTTATCCGTTCCACTCGGTTCATTAATTTTTAGACTTCTATCATATCTCCCCTCAGCCGTCTCTTTTCCAGGTTAAAGAGCCCTAACCTTTTTAGCCTTTCTTCATAGGAGTATCCTTCCATCCCCTTTACCATTTTGGTGGCTCTTCTCTGAACCTTTTCTAATAACGCTATATCCTTTTTAAGATACAGCGACCAGAATTGCACACAATATTCAAGGTGCAATTGTACCATGGAACGATATTGAGGCATTATAATATCTTTTGTTTTATTTTCCATTCCTTTCCTTATGATACATAGCATTCTATTTGCTCTCTTGGCCGCCGCTGCACACTGGGCCAAGAGTTTTAACATGTTATCCACAATGACGCCTAAATCTTTTTCCTGGGTGGTGGTTCCTAATGTGGAACCTTGCATTGTGTAACCACAGTTTGGGTTGTTCTTCCCTAGGTGCATAACTTTGCACTTGTCCACATTAAATTTCATCTGCCATTTTGATGCCCAGTCTTCCAATTTATCAAAATCCTCTTGCAATTTTCCACAATCCTCTTGGGTTTTAACAACTTTAAATAGTTTTGTGTCATCTGCAAATTTGATAACCTTACTCATTATTCCACTTTCCAGGTCATTTATGAATATGTCAAAAAGCAGTGGACCCAGCACAGATCCCTGGGGTACACCACTATTCACTTTTCTCCATTGGAAAAATTGGCCATTTAGCACTACCCTCTGCTTTCTAACTTTTAACCAGTTCCTGATCCACAATATTTCACTGCCTCCTATCCCATGACTCTTTAGTTTTGCCAAAAGTCTCTGATGAGGGACCTTGTCAAAGGCTTTCTGAAAGTCAAGATACACGATATCAACCGACTCACCTTTGTCCACCTATTTATTCACACCTTCAAAAAAACATAACAGATTAGTAAGACAAGATCTTCCTTGTCTAAAGTCATGTTGGCTGTCTCCCATTACGCCATGACTATCTACATGCTGAGTAATTTTATTCTTTATGATGGTTTTTAACATTTTTCCCAGTACTGACGTCAGGCTCACCGGTCTGTAATTTCCCGGATCACCCCTAGAACCCTTTTTAAAAATTGGTGTTACATTGGCGATCCTCCAATCTTCAGGTATTAGAGATGATTTTAATAATAGTTCACAGATTACTAATAGCAGGTCTGCAATCTCATATTTCAGTTCTTTCAACACCCTTGGATGTATACCATCCAGCCCAGGTGATTTGCTACTTTTCAGTTTATCTAATAGTTGTAATACATCTTCCCGATGTATCAATATTTCTTTCAATTCTTTCGCACTTTTAAATACCACTTCAGTCATGGGTAACATCCCTACATCTTCCTCAGTAAAGACCGAAGCGAAGAATTAATTCAATCTCTCCGCTATCGCCTTGTCGCCTCTTAGTGCCCCTTTAACCCCTCTATCATCTAATGGACCAACTGACTCTCTCACAGGTTTTTTGCTACGAATGTACTTGAAAAAGTCTTTATTTCGCGTTTTTGCTTCCGCAGCAAGCTTCTTCTCAAATTCTCCCTTTGCCTGCCTTATCAATGCCTTGCATTTGACTTGCCAGTGCTTGTGCTGTTTCCAGGTTTCGTTGTTTGGCTCTTTTTTCCATTTCGTGAAAGATGCTTTTTTGGCAACAGCCTCTCTGACCTCACCTTTAAACCATGCTGGCAGTTTTTTAGACTTCTTCCACTTTTCTTAACACATGGAATACAGCTGGTCTGGTTTTTCAAGATAGTATTTTTCAACACCCAAGCTTGATATAAGTCTTTTACCTTTGCAACTGTTCCTTTTAGTTTTTTCTTAACTATTTTCCTCATTTTATCATAGTCTCCCTTTCGAAAGTTAAAAGGTAGTACTGTGGATTTCCTTACTATACCTCCTCCACTAATTAAATCAAACGCGATCATGCTATGATCACTATTGCCAAATGGCCCCAACACCCTTATCTCTTGCACTAGATCTGGTGTTCCACTAAGGACTAGGTCTAATATGGCTTTCCCTCTGGTCGGTTCATGAACAAGCTGCTCCAAGAAGCAGTCATTTATTTCATCTAGGAACTTTATCTCCCTAGCATGTCCTGCCGTGACACTGACCCAGTCGATACCGGAGTAATTGAAATCACCCATTATTATTACTGCTCTATAACATTTGTTAGCTTCCTTGATTTCTTTGAGCATTTCATCATCCATTTGTTCATTCTGGCCAGGCGGTCGATAGTACAGCCCCACTGCCATCGCCTTCCCCTTTTTACATGGAATTTCAATCCATAGAGATTCTACAGCAAATTTTGTTTCCTGCAAAACTTTAATCCTTTCTGACTCAATGCCCTCTCTTACATAGAGCATAACCGCTCCACCAATTTGATCAGCTCTATCATTACGATATAGTTTGTACCCCAGTATCACAGTGTCCCACTGGTTGTCCTCCTTCCACCATGTCTCTGATATTCCAATCATATCTAACCTCTCATTTAGTGCTATATATTCTAACTCTCCCATCTTATTTTTTAAACTTCTAGCATTTGCATACAAGCAGTTTAGAGACTGTATTTTATTCATATTAATTTGGCTATTGGTAGACATGGGTAATTTGGGATGTTTAAGCTCTGTCTGCTCCATTCTCGAGGGCATTTGGGCTACTTTAATCTTTTTTGGAACCTCTCTGCTTTTGGTAGAATCCTTCAAGGATGCGTTCTTCCGAACCATCCGCTCTTGGGCGACTTTCGGCTTTCCCCTATTATCTAGTTTAAAAGCTGCTCTATCTCCTTTTTAAAGGTTAATGCCAGCAGCCTGGTTCCATCCCGGTTAAGGTGAAGCCCATCCCTTCGGAAAAGCTTCTCCTTTCCCCAGAATGTTCCCTAGTTCCTAACAAATCCAAAACCCTCATCTCTGCACCATTGTCTCATCCATGCATTGAGACTCCCTGCGCGTGGAATGGGAAGCATTTTGGAGAACGCTACCCTGGAAGTTCTGGATTTTAACTTCCTACCTAAAAGCCTAAATTTAACCTCCAGAACCTCCCTACCACATTTTCCTATGTCATTGGTACCGACATGTACCAAGACAGCAGACTCCTCCCCAGCACTATCTAAGACCTTATCTAGGTGGCGCGTGAGGTCTGCTACCTTCGCACCAGGCAGGCATGTTACCAGATGATCCTCACGTCTACCAGCCACCCAGCTATCTACATACCTAATGATCGAATCACCAACTATAATGGCTGTCCTAACCCTTCCCTCATGGGCACAAGGCCCTGGAGAAACTTCCTCGGTGCGAGAGGGTTTTACATCACCTGGAGGACAGGTTCTAGTTACAGGATCACTTCCTGCCACACCAGGGTGATGCTCTCCTGTCACGTGACCTCTCTCCTCTATGGCAACAGGGATGCTGCCAGACTGGAGGTGGGACTTCAGGACTATATCCCTGTAGGTCTCGTCTATGTACCTCTCTGTCTGTCTTATGTTTTCCAAGTCTGCTACTCTAGCCTCTAGAGAACGGACTTGTTCCCTGAGAGCAAAGAGCTCTTTGCACCTAGTGCACATGTAAGACCTCTCACCAACTGGGAGAAAAACATGCATGTGACACTCAATGCAAAAGACTGGAAAGCCCCATCTCGCTGCTGGACTGCTGTCTGCATCTTAGTTTTAAGCTTTTGTTTAGATCTTTAAGTTCTTTATTTACTAAGGGTTGCCATGGATATTTATAGTAATAAAACTGTATCTAATATGTTTAATATACCTTGTTCACCTGAAGCTTAATTAATCTAAAGTCCTTAGTGTATGACTGATTTGGGTAACGAGCTTCACCTGAGAGCACCTCCTGTCCTTTAAGATGTGTAAGTACCTATAAACCTTTGATTATCCCAGGGGTGGGTGGGTGTTGGGAAGGGAGGGAGGGAGGGAAATAACACTTATTAAAAGAGGGCTGCTACACAGTACACTGTCCTATGCTGCTAAGGTAAGCTATATTCTGATTTGATTTAAATTATAGCTCTTTGCTGCTGCTAGGCTCTAACTTATTATGAAATTTAAACTACAAGCTCTCTGTTGGGTTCCAAATTTAACCAGAAAGCTCTCTTCTGTGTTTTAAATTTAAACTAAAACTACTTTGCTGATCCTAGGACCTGAGTGACTATTAAATTTAAACTACAAGCTCTCTGCTGGGTATGAAATGTAACCAGCAAGTTCTCTTCTGTGTTTTAAATTTAAACTTAAACTGCTGCTACTAGGCCCTGTCTGATTTAACAAAAACCAGTGGGTTCACAGATTAATTAGCTTTAATACAAATAATTCCTTTCAGAAAAATTCCCAGAAGTATATACTCACAATTGCAGATCTCTCTTCAGAAGTAATAGTCCCCTTTTCTAGTCCTTCAAGACTACATACATGGTCCTGTTTTTGTGTTATGTTTAAATTATATTACGTTACTGAAAATGCCTGTAAACTTTCACTTTTCATATTTAATTTATTATGACCCCCTTTATATCCTTTATTTATCTGAAAAATTCTGATTAAAAGTAGATTAAAACAGCAAATATCACATCGCAATAAATTTCAACAGAGTATACAATGAAAATAATAAGGCATCTGCACTGATGCACCTGAGCCAATGGTGATAGTGATGGTAGAGAGTAGTGTTGCCTTCCTGTTTGGCACACATGTCGACTGGGAGTACAGATGGTACTATGGCAGTTTGCAGAGGTACAGGGGAGGCCGTGGCCCATTGCTATATGAAGTAGCAGAAGTCTCTGTGTAGCCCCTTAATTTCCTCAGTGAGAGTCTCTGTTGCCTCCAGCTCTTTCCCTTCCAGGTGGATATGGTGCTCCTTGATGGTCAGCAATCTTCTCAGCAACTTAAGTATTTATGCTTACTGTGCCTAGAGCTATATATTCTGTTGCAGCAGACATCACTGAAAGTAAGCTAGTCAGTACAGAGCTGTGTACACGGCCAGGATATTCAACAATATAGTACTAGCCCTAAGAAAGAGTTAATACCATTTAGAGTTTTTTACTCAGTAACATCCTTGATAGACTCTGCTAGGATAATTAGGTGAAAGGTTCCAGATAACATAAACACTAGTCTATGTTTATAGAAGATAAGTAAAGGGCAAGTTGTCTCCCAGTCTCTCAGTCTTGGGTTAGAGATATCAAACTGTCAGTATTAGAATTAATTAGAATTAATTCCTACATAGTTATGTCTGAGATTATGTGTATGTCTTCTCATGATGACCTATGCTAATAAGAATTGACCTATGATGGTATGGATACGTGATGTTTGATGTAGAACAATACGTGAGAATTATGCTGTATAATCAAATATTTACCTATAAATAAAGTGGCCATAAGCTATGATGTCAGAGTAAACATAGATGATGCCTTAGTTTGCTCTCCCAAAGCTTTGGTTATTTTTACAGTACAAGTGTGTTGTGTATTATTTACTGCTTTACCAATTAACCTTCTCATTGCTTTGTGTGTGGATTTCTGTTATACCCAAGAACCCTGCCTTCTTTCAGGTGAGGGAAGGTGCAGAGTACTCGTTCAATCACCACAGCACAGAAGCTGATGACTCCACAGACTGGTATTAGTGACATCTGGGCTCACAGCTTCTCTTTCACCCTTCCCAAACACCTGACCATCATTGAAGGGAGATGGAGGTGGAAACTGGATGTCATCCCTCTTGAAGTCATCTTTGCCCTTCACTGAGATATCAACCTGGTCCTCGCCATCAGTGTCCTGATGTCCCTCCTATCTGGACATCTGGTCTCTCTCCTCAGCTTGGGTTCCAACGTCTTCTTTGGATGCCATAGAATGTGTTATGGACCCCTCACCAGTGGTCTGTCCACTGATGCCTGCACTGCTGCCCTCCTATGGATCTCCAGCCTTGTCCTTTCCTGTATGAAGGACATGAAATGCACTCATTCACTATGTGCAAGCCATATATCTACCCATTGTGACATTAGTGATAAATTCTCTTCTGAATTCATGAATGCATGGCTGTGTGGGTGGTATCATCAAGAGCGTTTTGGTTTCCCAGACCATAAGATGATTTTCCAAGGGCTGCTGAGCAGATATGGTGTCCACCTATCGAAGAAGGATCGGTGACTTCCACAGCAGACTGGCTAGCCTACTGAAGAGAGCTTTAAACTAGATTCATTAGGGATAGGTGGAAAAAGCCCCTAAGTAAGTAGAAGCCCTCAAGTAAGTGAAACATTTAATACCTTTGTAGAAATAGGTAAAAGTGGCAATGTCTGGAAAGGTTTGCCTCTTACAGATGATACCAAAATCTGCAATAAATATCCAGGAAGGAGAAGATAAGATAAGGAGGGATCTAGCTAAGCTAGAAAAATGGTTGAGAATTTTCCATTAAACAATTGTAACAGTCAATATATCAAACAAGTTATAACATATGTACAGTCTGATGGAGGGTATCAGGGGAGTGGGGAGGTTATACAGTCAACATAATCACAAGTTATTTGCAGGAGGTTATATAGTGAATATAATCATAAGCTATTTAAAGTCCAGTTGGCTGCCATAGGGCATAGATTACTTATTTATACTGTGGACTTCTTATGGGGCATCGTACGAGTTGGTGTTGAAGTGGTCTCTGAATAATTGTGACTTTAATTGTTTCCAGAAGGGAGTGTTTTGTTGTTCCAGATTTTAGTTGGAGAGAGTTCCATAATGACAGGTCATAGAGGTTGAATGCGCGGGCACATGCTTGGTTGTTGTGTTTTGTCCTTGCATGTGGTATGGTCAGCATGATGTTTGCAGCTTGTCTTGTGGATCATTCAGAGCATGGTTGTGGTAGTAGGGCATGGAGGTTGGAGTTTTGCTGTTGGTGTAGCGCTTTATGGATCAAAAGTAAGGTTTTATATTTAATCCTTGAGTCCAGTGGGAGGATGTGGAGGTGCTTTAATATTGGGATGATATGGTCATACTTCCTCACTCATTGTATGGTCAGGACAGCCATGTAAAGGGCAGTGCGCACAGGGTAGAGAGTGGAGAGTGAGAGACCTTGATAAATCGCATTACAGTAGTCGAGATGGGGGAACGTCATGGCTTGGAGCACTGATCTGAAGTCTTGCGGGTCTAGCAGGGGTCTGAGTCATTGTATCATTTTGGTTTTGTAGAATATGGTTCTTGCTATCTTCGCTATCTGCTCTTTAAGTGAGAGCGTTTGGTCGAGTATGATCTCTAGTTATTTTATTTGTGGTTGGTAGGTACATGCAAACAATGTTTTTTCTATTTCTCCTACAGAAGTTGTAGATTGACGGGGAAAGAAGGCTTCTAGGGAGGGATGGGATGGAGGAGTGAGAAAGAGGGTTCTATGTGTTTTTATCAATGTTTAAATATGTTTTCCAGAATCCCCACAGTTCATCTTAACATGTACATAGGGGTAGGGGGCCAGAGGTTTTAAGCCTGTTTTACCAAATTATGTATGTGCTTGCCAGGGTCTCCCAAAGCCCATTGTAACATATATGTAGGGACTGGGAGCCAGAGTTTCTGCATGGTTGCCTGAAAATTACCATGTATGCTATGCATTCATATCACTCATTGTCATGTACATTTGGCTGTCTTTGCAGTGTAGTTCCACTGTGACCACACCCTTAAGAACATAAGAACATAGATATGGTATACTGGGTTAGACCAAAGGCCCATCAGGCCCAGTGCCCTGTTTCTAATAGTGGTCAATACAGGTCATAAGGGATTCCCAAAAGGTAGACAGATTCCATGTTGCTTATTCTAGGGGTAAGCAGTGGATTTCCCCAGTCCACTGTAATAATGGTTTATGGTGGCTGTTCTCACTGACAGTATTTTGCTCCAAAAACTTGTCCAAACCTCTTTTAAACCCAGCTGCACTAACAGCTTTTACTACATCCTCCAGCAATGAATTCCAGAGTTTAATTACGTGTTGCGGTGAAAAAATATTTTCTCCAATTAGTCTTAAATGTCTGACATTGTAGCTTCATTATGTGTCCCCTAGTCTTCCTACTTTTTTAGGGAGTAAACAACTGTTCTATGTTTATTCATTTCACTATATTCATTATTTTATAGACCTCTATCATATCTCCACTCAGCCATCTCTTTCCCAAGCTCAAGAGCCCTAACCTTTTAAGCCTTTCCTCGTAGAGCAGGGGTGGGCAATTCCGGTCCTGGAGGGCCGCAGGCCAGTCAGGTTTTCATGATGTCCCAAATGAATATTCATGAGATATATTTGCACCCACTGCCTTCCATTGTATGGAAATAGGGCCATGAATATTCATTAGGGACATCATGAAAACCTGACTGGTCTGCGGCCCTCCAGGACCGGAATTGCCCACCCCTGTCGTAGAGATATCCTTCCATTCCCTTATCATTTTGGTCGCTCTTCTCTGTACCTTTTCTAATTCTGCTATATCCTTTTTTAGATATGATAACTAGGAATGTATTTAATATTCAAGGTGCAGTCACATCATGGAGTAATAAAGAGGCATTATAATATCCTTGATTTAATTCTCCATTCCTCGCCTTATGATTCCTAGCATTCTATTTACTTTCTTAGCTTCTATTGTATACTGAGGACAGGTATTCAATATATTTTCCATGATGATGCCTAAATCCTTTTCCTTGCATCATGTATCTGTAGTTTGGGTTGTCTTTTCCTAAGTGCATAACTTTGCACTTGTCTTCATTAAATGTCATCTGAACAATCAGTCTCCCAATTTGTCAATACTCTTGTGATTTAATAATTTTGAATATTTTGTGTTATCTGCAAATTTGACCACCTCACTTGTTGTTCTCATTTTCAGGTTATATATGAATATGTTAAAAAGTAGCAGGCCCAGCACAGATCCCTGGAGTACTCCACTATTCACCTTTTTCCATTGAGAAAATTGGCCATTTAGCCCTACTCTCTGTTTTCTATCTTTTAACCAGTTCCCAGGCCACAGTAGTACACTGCCTCCTTTCCCATGACTTTTTAGCTCCCTTGTGAGTGGAGGAGTAACCTAGTGGTTAGAGCACTGGCTTGGTAACCAAGCAACCAGAGTTCAATTCCTACTAGCACTCCTTGTGGCCTTGGACAAGTCACTTAACCCTCCATTGCCTTGGAAGAACTCCATCTACAGGAGCATGCATCCAGAATACATAACTCAGTAATTACAGCTCCTCTGGTGCAACATTGTATAGAATTAAATCATTCATTCTCCAATTTTCACTGGCAAATTATTGATCATGTTCCACAAAACCCCAGAGGGGGAGATAGAGAACAACAGCTCCAGTGGGTGGAACAAAGTTGGATTTTTCGGATTGACTGTTTAGAGCCGAAGGGGTTGAACTTGGAACAAGATTGGTTGAGCTTAGTCTGACAACATAATGGCGGGTAGTTGAAGCCTTTAAAAACTTTTCACTATGCTTTGGACTCATAAAAGTATGACTGCAACAACGGAGGGGTACGGTTTCGGAGACAAAGAAATTTCGTTGTAAGAAGAGCTGAAAGAAGGAGAACAGCCTTGTGCACGGATGGGGATCCGATATTAACCCAGATGAGTATGAATATCAGATATTTAAGCGTTGAGGCAGAGCCGAAAGAAAGAGTGCGGCTCTAAACGCAGTGCTGTGTTCGTCGAGATCTGCAGTGTGGAACTTTAATTTAGTCATGTTTGTGATGTAGCATCAGGTTTGAATGCGATTACCTCACAGTTTTTATACGGTGGTTTGGTTACCACAATAGTAATTAAAAGGGAAGTCACGCTTCAGGAGGGAGAAATCTCTCAGGGCAATAACTTCCGACAAAAAAATATTACACACAAATTTAGTATTTAGATATCAGTTACTTTGGATTCACTCGATTGGTGGGATAAGATTTTGATAAGAGAGTGAAGGGTGGTTTATCATTTAGTTGGAAGAAAGGCCTGGCAATCTACTTTCAGTGACACTGCCAAGAAAACCCAGGAGCTTCTGAGTCACCAGGAGTCAGGACTGACTCAAAGGCACACATTGCATTGCAAGAGTCTCTCATGAGGGACCTTGTCAAAAGCTATTTGAAAATCTAGATATACTATGAGGCAGATTACATATAGGCTGGTTAACTCCAGCAGACACATTCAAATAGGGCACTGACATGATTCAATTCTAATTCCACATCCACAGGATAGATGCACCCATGTTTATAGACTTGGCATGTAGACATGTCTGATGTGCAGACCCATGCACATATTCAGAGCGAGAGCCTTGCTTAGATGCAGGGACAGGCCATACAGTGAGGCAGAGAAACCCATCCTTGTTAATATTACAGGACATAGTAGGTGTTGAAATGGTTTGGATGTCCCTGTGTTTACCATATTTTAGACAGCTGAACGTTTCCGATAATACCCACTTCCACAATATACCCACAGACGCCTCTGATGGCTACACCTCCTTGGTTAAAATGTCCATCTCCTAAGCTGATGTTCTCACTGATAGTAATTTGCTGATGCAAACTAGACATAAATGCTAATGATAAATGAATGCTGATGGAAACTAGACTATATACGTCTTTTTCATGCCCAGAAAAGTGATAAGTAATCTCAGTGCACTCTAATATATTATAAAAAAAGTAAATATTAATATGTTTGTCATGACATACCTTGCATCAAAATGTACTTGGCAGTATAAAAGTGTTTCAGTCATTCTTGCAATGGCCATCTCTAAAAACACTAGTTAAAATGCTAAGTATGGACCTTTACCAAGTTCACAAAAACCTAAACTCACTTTGCAGTTTCCCAAAGGATGCATAATATTGCTGAGCTACAAAAGTATGCTTTTTTAATGACCATGGCCTTCTAGCTATGACATGTCTCTCATATATCTGGGTACTAGAATTTCTCACAGTACCTCCCTAATTGTGGATACACCTGTTCCATACAACATCCACTCTCTATCTTGGCTTACTTTGGTCTGTATGCATCTGCTATCTTTGGGGAAACCATGTCTGCCTTCCCATAATCTGCTTTGTGGCAATGCTCCCCTGATCAGGCCTGTGTGATCATGGGAGGGAGATCCCTATGCCATCATAGCAAATAGCCAGCCTCCAAATATATCACCACTCTTACAGCTTGCATAGATCCTTGACTCGGTAAGGATGTATGCCTCATTGCACAATCTACCTGTTAATTCACATCTTCAAAAAAATATAGTAGATTAGTGACACAAGACTTTCCTTGGTTAACTCCATGTTGGCTTTATCCCATTAAAATATGACTATGTGTTAAGTAATTTTGTTCTTTATAATGTGTTTTACCATTTTGCTTGTGCCGAGGTCAAGATCACCAGTTTGTAGTTGCTCAGGTCACCCCTGGAATCCTTTTTAAAAACTGACGCTTACATTGGCTACTCTCCAGTCTTCAGGTTCTATAGATGAATTTAATGATAGTTTACTAATTACTAATAGTAGGTCTGCAATTTCATTTTTGAGTTCTTTCAGTACCCTGTTATGTATATCATCCAGTCCAAGTGATTTTCTACTCTTATTTTATCAATTTGCTCTATTTTATCTTTCAATGTTGACATCTGGGATCCAGCCTCACTTTTTTATGTGTGCATGTGAGGTGAAAAGTGAGTAGGGATTCTACCAACATGATGTGATGCTGAATCCTTTCCACATAATGTGGCCCCAGAGGTTATCAAATGTGGCAGCAAAAGCCTCTGGTCACTGTAGGGAGGAAGGATGTGAAAGCAAAAGTGATCTTTACAAGTGATGAAACTTGTGTAGATGTTGATGAACCCAATTAAGGCCATATCCAGCCATGCTCAGGCATGGCAACTCCTAACACTGAAACCATATCTTTGTGTGGTCTCTTTAGGCATATACTAACCAATGTTCTGGGGACATGTTTTGCAATCCTAGACATATTGTACATGCTTCTGTAAGTGTAGGTAGGCCTCTACCTAACTTATGCCTGCATATCTGTGTCTGCCCATAGGTCATCACATCCCCTGGACCATCCAGCTGATGATGGCAGTAACCATGTGCACCAGGGAAAGTGTGAGTTTTGAGAGCAGAGATATGCATAGATAAAACACCTTGACAGCTTTTAGGAGCCAGATAACTGATGGGGAAGGAGGGATGCAGAAGCAGAAGTCCCAACACCTTGTAGTGTAGATGCCTTGGCTAGGTATCACTACGGTACCAAGGGGTAGCTGGTGAACCCTTAACAGCCTGATCTCCCATTATATGCACACGGATACCCACATGCCTCATGACAGAATCATATGGCATAAGAACATAAGATATGCCATACTGGGTCAGACCAAGAGTCTATCAAGCCCACTATCCTGTTTCCAACAGTGGCCAATCCAGATCACAAATTTCTGTCAGGTTCCCAAAAGGCACACAGATTCCATGCTGCTTCTCCAATGGGTAATTATTAGTGGATTTCCCTGGTCCTCTTTAATAAAGGTTTATGGACTTCCTCCAGAAACATGCCCAAACCTCTTTTAAATCCAGCTACACTAACAGCTTTCACTACATCCTGCGGTAACGAATTCCAGAGTTTGGTTACACGTTGATTGAAAAAATATTTTCTCTTATTAGTCTTAAATGGGTTACATTGTAGCTTCATTGTGTGTCCCCTAGTGTTTCTATTTTTTGAAGGGGTAAACTACGGATCTACATGTACCCATTCTACTCCATTCATCATTTTATAGATCTCTATCATATCTCCCCTCAGCCGTTTCTTTTCCAAATTGAAGAGCGCTAACTTTTTCAGCCTTTCCACACACAAATATCCATCCATCCCCTTTACTATTTTTGTCGCTCTTCTCTGTACCTTGTCTAATTCCTCTATATCATTTTTAAGATATGGCAGCCAAACGTGTTTGCAATATTCAAGGTGTGGTTGCATCTTGGAGCGATACAAAGACATTATAATATCCTTTGTTTTATTTTCCATTCCTTTTTTATTATTCCTAGCATTCTATTTGCTTTCTTGGCCACTGCTGCTTACTGGGCAGAGGGTTTAAATGTATTATCCATGATGACACCTAAATCCTTTTCCTTGGTGGTGGTTCCTAATATGAAACCTTGCTTTGTGTAATGTAGTTTGGGATGTTCTTCCCTAAAGGGGTCATTCCACAACATGAATAAGGGGTTTGTATGTGCGGCAGGGACATTTATGTGCCAAAAACATCCCCACTGTATTATGAAACATTGCTGCCGGACATGCGGGATGGAATTGGGCCCATAGTGTTTATTCAGGCTATGCCCTAATATGCTTTTTGTGCTAAAGGAGCCAATCTAGGGGATCCTCACAATTCCCATGTTCTGAAAAATGGGACTGCTGATGCAAGGATACTATGGGTGTGAGCAGGGAAAGGATTCTTTCTTGAGTGAGAAATGCAGATCTTATTTGTAGTCCTGGTAACCCATGCAATTATGTTATGTCATAGCTGTTATATATAGGTTCAGGGCATCTTTTTGGCAGAATCATGTTTTTGTGACAGAAAGTGAGAGATTGTGTGTGTGTGTTTTGAGGGGTGCATGGGGGATATGGTGTTCTCATCTGCAATTCAGGGGGGACATAAAAGCCTGGCCAGTATCTGGACTGTTTGGATGATCGCAGCATCACCAGGTGCCAGTATGATTGGGCAGTCATACTCAGAGAGGGCTCACTATAGCTAAATGTCAAAACATATCCTTGTCAATAATAACGGACATTCAGAATACTCAACAGTGAAAACAGCACTAATACATGTCCATAATGCACATTTTGTGGGTCCAATGATGTTGCTGTTGAAATGCTGTTTGCACAGCTGAATGCCCTTATTCTGAGGTTCCCTTATTATTGACAAGGATAGGTTTTGACATCTAGCCATAGGAAACCTATGCTGATCCCTTCTGGATTATTTTTCATAGGATACTCTAATAACATCAGATATTGTTGGCAGTGTGATAAGGCAGCCATACATCCACTTTGCCAGGCACTGAGAGACAAGACTGATGTAGTGCCAACATTCCCCAGTTTGTCCCATGTGGCCTACATCCCTACTCAAGCGAAAACTTATGAGATCTGCGAGAGTGGTGATAGATCGGGAGTCTGGCTACTTGGTGTGTGGGCACAGCCCTGACCATGCGCACACAGCCCTGACCATAGGAGCATTATCACAAAGCTTACTGTGGGAAGGCAAACAGGGTCACCTAATAGATAGCGGATGTACACAGACCGACATACGCCATGATGGGACAGGTATAGCTGCTGCGAGAAATGCCAATTCACAGGTAGGTGGGCCTCAGATGCCATAACAAGAAGGCCCTTCTACTACTACTACTGCTACTGATCATTTGTATAGAGCTACAAGGTTTATGCAGCGCTGCACAGACACATGCAAAAGATGGTCCCTGCTCAACAGAGCTTACAATCTAATCAAGACAGACAGCACAGCAGCTGTGGACAGGATACATCCAGGGGGAATGATCAGGAAATACAAGAGAGCTTAGGCGGATCAGATCCAACAGCAGCAGATGAGATGAGCACTCAGTCTGGATTTCAGAGGGGCCAGAGACGAAGCCTGACGTAGACTCAGGTAGGTTGTTCCAGGCATAAGGAGCAGCAAGATGAAAAGAGTGATGTATGGATTTGGCAGTAGAAGAGAAGGGCACAGATAGAAGCAATCTGACAGAAGAGTGGAGTTCCTGGGGAGAGGTATGGAGAGAGATAAGAGGGGAATGATAGTATGGAGAAGCAGAATGAGTGCACTTACAGACCATAGGCATGAAAAGGGCATACATCTGTTGCTCAGCAATATTATGCATCCTTTGGGGAAATGCAAGGTTAGTTTGGGGTTTTGAGCACTTGATGAGAGTCCATCCCTAGCAGTTTACGGCATGTTTGTAGAGATGACCAGGACCGGTTCCTAATGCCATTTGATGTAAGGTATGTCCTGACATACATTTTCTCGTATACCGTATTGGGGTGCACTAGGCTTGCCTAGCACTTTTTAGGGCATGAAGGGGACTGGTATATGGTCTAGGTTGCAGCAACTGTCATTTCTCATTCGTATTTATGTCTAGTGTGACTCAGCAAGCTACTGTCTGTGATGAGCAGCTAAGGAGATGCACATTTTTCCCAATGGTGTCAGCAGGTACATCACGGGGATGGGCAGGATCCAAAATGTGTAAGAATACGGTGGGCACGGGGATGTCCAAAACGTTTATCTGTGTCAGAGGCATGGGCCAGCTTAATAACACCAAACACATCTATCTTCCCGATTCAGGACCCACGAGTGTGTCCAGACCCGCGGATGCGGAATTAGGTTCAAGGAGGGCCTGTTTTTATTTAGATGTGTCCATGGGCCAGATGTGCATGTTATGGAATCATGCTCCACTTGCATAAAATTGCACTTGTCCACATTAAATGTCATCTGACATTTGGACATCCAGTCTCCCAATTTGTCAAGGTCCTATTGCAATTTTTTACATTCCACTTGAGTTTTAACAGATTTGAATAATTTTGTGTCATCTGAAAATTTTATCACCTCACTACTTGTTTTCATTTCCAAGTCATTTATAACCATGTTAAAAAACAGTGGGCCCAGCACAGATACCTGAGGTACTCCACCATTCAGAGAAGGTGCCTGACATACAGAATCAGGTAGTTTGTTCCATTCTTCCTCCTCTCTCTTATCCCCCTCCAATGTGTTCAACTCCCTGATGAAGAGTCACTGCTGCTTCTGCTTCTGCTTCTTCCTCAGTGGTGGTGGTGTGATACACAGATCTCCTTCACAGGGAGAAGTGGATGGAGATTTAATAGAAAACATATGCATTACTACCATGAAAAGGAAAAGTGCTACTGATAGGTGATTTCAATATGCCAGATGTTGATTGGTGCATTCCTGCTGCAGTGTCATCTAGAAGTATGGATATCCAGGATTCTCTACAGGGAGAATTATTCCGGCAACTGGTAATAGAACCCACATGTGAAGGAGCCATACTGGACCTGGTGCTTACCAATGGAGAAAGTGTTTCTGATGTTATAATGGGGCATCATCTCACATCCAGTGATCACCAGATGGTGTGGTTCAGTATTAGGACTAGGACTGATAAAGTCCATTCAAAAGTGAAGGTCCTAGACTTTAGCAAAACTAACTTTGCCAAGATGGGACAATACCTCAAGGCATTAGTGGAATGGAAACAGCTGGGGGGGTGTAGAAAAGCAATGGGCAAAATTGAAAAGGGATATTTTAAGGGCAATAAACCTTTTTTGTTGGAAAGGTAAATAAATGTAAAATGAAAAGGAGGTCACTATGGTTGAAAGAAGTAGCTGAAAAGGTGAAGAACAAACACCTTCATAAAATACAAGAGATCACAGAGAGAGGAAGACAAGCATCAATATTTTGAAAAACTTAGAGAAGTTAGGAAAGTAGTCAAGAAAACAAAGATACAAAAAGAAGAAGAAAGCCAATGCAATAAAATGGGGGACAAGACATTTTTCAGATATGTTAGCGAGAGGAGGAAGTGCAAAAGTGGTATTGTCTGACAAGGATGAAGGGGAGGAATATGTAGAAGCTGATGAGGATAAAGCAGAATTGCTTAACAAATATTTTTGTTCTGTGTTCACAGATGAATGGTCAGGAGCAGGACCTCAGAAAACACCCACAAATAGGAACAGAAGTGAAGGGGATCTTAAACGATTTTCAGAACAATTGTACTTGTGAGGAACTAGCTAAACTAAAAGTAGACAAAACGATGGAACCTAATTGTATATTTCTGAGAATATTGAAGGAACTCAGGGATGTTCTAGTGGCTCCACTGACTGAACTTTTCAATGCTTCTTTAGAGTCAGGAGTGGTCCCAGAGGGCATTGATGATCTTGTCTAGGTCCTTCATAGTCAATTATACCTAGGTCACGCTCTTCTTTCATGGATAAAAGTACTTCGCCCCCTACACTACGTCAGAGAAGCAGGACTGTATGACGACAACAGAGGTGTGAAGATTAGTGGGAGACTCATGCACAACCTTAGCTATGATGATGATACCACATTACTGGCTGAAAGTGAAGACGATCTGACACTTTTGCTTCTCAAGATCAAGGAACATAGTTTTAAACTGAACCTGCACCTTAATGTAAAGAAGGCTACTGGCAAAATCAATAAATTCATCCTTGATGGAGAAGAAATTGAAATAGTTGACAAATTTAATCTACTTGTATCAACTATCAATAAAGAAGCAACAAGCAGTCAAGAAATCAGATGATGCATTGCTCTTGGCAGAATGGCTATGAAGGACCTAGACAAGACTATCAAGAGCAGAGATGTCTCTCTCCATATGAAGATTCAACTTGTTTAAGCCACAGTATTTTCAATAACGTCATATTGATGCAAACATTGGACAGTGAAAACGATAGACAGGAAGAAAATCAATGCCTTTGAATTATGGTGCTGGTGGCGAATTGGAGTATTCCTTCTGCAAATCTGGAAAGAAGTAAAAAAATTGTGGATGCCTTCCAAGATGCATTACATAGACAAATGGTGATGGAACCAACCAGGGAGTGCTCAGTACTGGATTTAGTGCTCACCAATGGAAACAGCTTGTCGAATATCTGGCTGGGTGCCCATGTGAGCAGCAGCAATCATCACATTGTGTGGTTTGAGATAAAAGCCAAGGTGGAATCCTATCACAGCAAGTTCAAAGTCCTAGACTTTGAAAACACTGACTTCAGTAAAATGGCCAAGTACCAGAAGGAGGAGTTGACAGGGTGGGAGTGGATAAGGGAAGTGGAATTGCAATGGGCTGAACTAAAGGAGGCAATAAAAAAGGGCAACAGATACATATGTAAGGACAGTAAATAAAAACAAGAGGAAAAGGAAACCTATTTGGTTCTCCAAAGAAGTAGCTGTACAAATAAAGGCAAAAAACACAGCTGTCACAAAATTCAGACGTTCACAAACGGAGGAACACAGAAAGGAATACAGGATCAAACTAAAAGAGACAAAGAGAAATAAGGATAGCAAAATCAAAGGCAGAAGAAAAGATGGCTAAAAATGTGAAGTGTGGCGACAAAACTTTCTTCAGGTATATTCGGGAGAGGAGGTGGAATTTCGGGGCTCAAAATTGCTGAGAACAGATTTGTGGAAAGTGATATTGAAAAAGCAAAAATGCTAAACAAATACTTCTGATCTATTTTTTTTAATTTAATATTTATTAATTTTCCAATATATATCCAACAAAGAATATACATCATAGAAATATATGAATAAAATATGAAAAAAAAACAAAAAATAAAAATCAAACCAATCTGTCATATCTTATCATATCATATCCAGATTAGTCCACAAAAAAGAGGAAAAAGAAGGAGGCATCAGGAACTAACATCAAAAGATCGCGGGACATAAGCCTGTAATCTAACAGATCAGTACAAAAGTCCAAAGAGGGTAAAGACTTTAGCATCAGCCTTATGGGACGCCACATTCACCACAGGTCCCTTCCTTGCAATTAGGAACTGTCCCGGCTCAAAAAAAATGTTTTATCCAAATAAGAAATTATACAACGAGAAGAAAATCTCAAAATAAACTTACCACCCCCAGGGAGAGGACCCTAGACCAAAGGGCTAGGAATTCCTTCCTCCTCTGCTGGATAACCCATGAGAGATCAGGAAAAATGTAGACATATGAGCCCAAAAACTGCAAACTGAGGTTCCTAAAATATGATCGAAGAATTACAGATTTATCAGATTCCAAGGCTAGGGTTACAAGGAGAGTAGTTCACTCAGTAATTACATCAAGGGAACTCCCCAGAAACCCAGTCAGGTCCCCAAGAGACCAAGAGGGATCACTGGAGCCCAACCCCCTAGATCCAGAACCCAAGGACAGATACTGGGCATTACAAGAGGGGGCAAATTATCAGAGGGCAATTTAAGTACCTCCTGAAAATATTTGGCACCATCTCAGAGGCAGACAGAACAGGAGATTTAGGAAAATTAAGCAAACGTAAGTTATTCCTACGAACTTGATTATCCAAATATTCTGTCTTTCTCAGGAGCACAGTTCTGTCTTTAACTTGGGCTGCACACACACCATGAAGTTGGAACAAATCCTCTTCCAACTGAGCTATCTTCCCCACTTGCTCCTCCTGCAGCCGAGAATCCTCTGAGAAGCTGGTTTTCAATTAAGAAAGTTCAATAGTCACAGTCCCAACAACAGTTTGAAGTGAGGAATTGATTGTGGCCAAGGCATCCCACAGTGCTTCTAAAGTAATCTTGCCAGGTTTCATGAAGGCTCCGGTCACCGGAATCTGCACTGCTCCACCACTTGCTCCTACAGCATCCCCAGACATGGGGAGAGATAAATCCGCTGATCCACCAGCACTACTCAAGCCCACACGAGCAAGGGAATCAGCAGACTGCACTGCCACGGATCCCTCTTCACTACCCCCCCCCCCCCCCAGTGTGCTTGAAAACAAACAAGGGGGAAGCATTCCATCGGCTGCCAACTCACTTCTGGGCCTCTGCAGAGGGGGGAGGTCACTGCTCTGGAGAGAGCCATAGCCCAGATGCGCTCAGGGCCATTAAGGAATCGTCTACCAGCCCTGCTGAAGGTGCCACTCCAGGCACCGAGGCAGTAAAGACACACTGTGTCAGTATCCTTTGCCCAGCTGTGATATCTCCTGCCGAGTTGCTTCCGTCTGCGGTGTCTCATGGCTCCAAACAAATTTTCTCAGCAGGCTCTGGACCGACAATCAGAGGCGCTCCACCCGGGACTGCTCCCTGCTGCCATCTTGCCTTGAGACTCATTCCTTCTGCTCTGTTTTTACTAGAGAAAATCCTGGAGAAGGACCACCTGTGACTAACAAATATATAAATGGGAATGGAGTAGATACCACACCATTCACAGAAGATGATGTGTTAGAGCAGCTTGCAAAACTGAAAGTGGCCAAGGCCATGGGACGTTTTTAATAGAACCTTGGAGACAGGAGAAGTTCCACAGGACTGGAGAAGGGCTGATGTGGTACCTTTTCACAAAAGTGGCAATAGGGAAGAAGTGACAAACTACAGGCCAGTAAGCCTTACCTCAGTGGTGGGAAAAGTAATAGAGGCACTCCTGAGAGAACAATGGACTTCCTAGAAACCAAGAGGTTGCATGATCCGAGGCAATATGGTTTTACCAAAGGATGATCTTGCCAAACAAATCTGATTGAGTTCTTTGACTGAGTGACCAGAGAACTAGACCAAAGGCATGCAATGTATGTTATCTGCCTAGATTTCAGCAAAGCCTTTGATACTGTTCCTCATAGTAGACTTATCAATAAACTCAATAGCTTGGGCACTGACAGACAACAGAAGGTAACGGTAAAAAAGAATTCACTCAGATGAAAGGAAGAAGATAAGCGGTGTGCCCCAGGGTTCAATTCTGGGACCAGTACTGTTCAATGTATTTGTGAATGATATTGCTGAAGGACTTAATGGGAAAATCTGTCTTTTTGTAGGTGACATGAAAATTTGCAACAGAGTGGACTCCCTTGAGGGAATAGATAACGTGAGGAAAGATCTACAAAATCTGGAAGAATGGTCTAATGCTTGGCAGTTAAGATTTAATGTGAAGAAATGCAGTGTCATGCACTTGGGAAGCAGAAATCCAAGGGAATTGTATGTGATAGGGGGGTGAGAGGTTGGTGTGCATGAACCAGGAGAAGAACCTTGGAGTGATTGTTTCTGAGGTTCTCAAGGTTGCGAAACAGTGTGACAAAGTGGTGCAAAAGCCAGAAGGATGCTGGGTTGCATACAGACAGGAATTACCAGCTAAAAGATAGAGGTACAAATGCCACTGTACAAGTCGCTGGTGAGGGCTCACGTGAAATATTGTGTTTAGATTTGGAGACCATATCTCGTAAAGGACATAAAAAGGCTGGAAACAGTTCAGAAGAAGATGACCGAAATTATTTGGAGCCTGTGTCAGAAGACTTATGAGAAGAGACTTGAAAACCTAAATATGTACACTCTGGAGGAGAGGAGGGACAGGGAAGATATGATTCAGACCTTTAAATACTTAAAGAGTATTAATGAACAAACAAACCTATTCCAAAGATGGGGAAGCTGTAAAATTAGAGGGCATAACATAAAGCTGCAAGGGGGTAAACTGAAAGGCAATGTCAGGAAATACTTTTTCCCTGAAAGGATGGTGGATGCTTATAATGCCCTCTCAATGGAAGTGGTTGGAGCAAATACAGTGACAGAATTCTAAATGGCATGGGACAGACACAGTGGATCCCTCTATAGCAACAGGATAAATCAAAATAAACTTAACTACCTCTTATATCTCAGTAAGTAGGGGTGATCTACACGGAGTGGTGGGTACACCCCTAAACAAAGGCATGGTGAGGGGTGACTTGCACGGAGCAGCAAGTGCACCTACTCTTGCCACCTTGCTGGGCAGACTAGATGGACCATACTGGTCTTTATCTGCTGTCATATACTATATTACTATGAATACTGTGTATATTATGCACTGTCCGAAGAACAAACCAGTCAGTACTAGAAGAGATCAAACCTAAGTTTTAGAAGCTCAGATGACAAGACTTTGACTTTCATACTTTGGACACATCAAGAGAATAGAGAGATCATTAGAGAAAGACATCATGTTTGGCAAGGTAGAAGGTCAATGCAAAAGATAAAGGCCAGCAATGAGATGGATTGATACAATAAAAGCAGTTATGGATGCCAGTCTGTCAACAATGAACTGCCAGACTGAAGAATGAAAACAGTTTAGGACAACTATCCAGAGGGTCACCAAGAGTCCACACCGACTCAGTGGCACTTAACAACAAAGATGTGGTGTTATTATTGCTTGGCAGACATATCTAAAATCATGAATATCAAGAAGCGGGCATAGGTTTTGTAGTATCTTCATCCTGTGGTATGCTGAATTAGTGGTCCTTCTGATATGTGATAGCAAGTTTAGTCTCTGATTTAGTATTATACCCAGATACTTGACTTCTGATTTGATGTCCAGCTCTATGTCATGAATTCTTAGCGTAGCTGGTGGGGTGAAGGTTGGTCTCTTGTAACATGGAGCACTTCAGATTTCTTATAATTTACTAAAAGATTTTGTTCAAGCCATTGCGTGATTGCACTGAAACATAATATAATAGTTGTATAGACAGAGTTCTTTGTGGAGTATGGAGTGTAAATCATGCTATCATCTACATAGATGTGGTATTGGATGTGGTGCTTTTTTATTATTGTGCATAGTGGTTGGATGTAAATGTTGAAAAGGAGGGCAAGGAGGGAGGTCCCCTGAGGCACACCTTATCATTGTTTAAAAGGGTTTGATGTGAGCATTCCAGATTTTACCTGCTGCTGGCAGTCTTTTAGGTATGATGTAAACCAATCCAGAGTAGTGTTGTGAATTCCCACTTCCCGTAGTCTAGTTATGAGAGTATGGTGGTTTTCAGTACCTCCTCTTAATGTGCCAAATAGGGTGTTGATACTATGGTGTGGATGAACGCCGTTTTGTTGGGGATCTAATGGTGCATGTGAATTAATGTGTTCTTGTAGTTGATGCTATGCTACTTTTTCCATTATATTTGCAATGAATGATATACTAGAGATAGGTCTAAAGGAGCTAGGTGCTGTTGGGTCAAGTGAAGGGTTCTTTAGAATTAGTCTAATTGAGGCCTTCTTGAGAGAGGAAGGCATGTGGCCTTCAGAAAGAAAAGAACGGACAGTCTTTAGAATTATTGGGGATAATTCGGCTCTTGCATTCTTAATCCACGATACCGGGAAGGGTCTAATTGGGATGTAGTGGTGTCAAATTTATAGATAATGTCTTTGAGTTGTTCTGTCATTATCCTTTTGAATGTCTCCCATCTGTGGATGCAATTTCCATTAACAGTTGTTCTTTGGGTAGCAATTATCTTGGGGTCAGTGGAATTATACTTGCCATGAAGTTAGTTAGCCATTACTTGTGGGTTGCTCTATACACAAGCATCCCAGCAGGACTCAGTGGGTTAATACGTTTTTTTTTAGTTTTCACATACTTATGCTTTGTATATACCCTCCTTTCTCCCCCTTACCTCCCCCCTTTTCCCCCCAATTTTTAGTTCTCCTATATAATTATATTGTGTTTCGTTTTTAGCTACAGTACATTACTGTTTCCCATAATACAGTCATAGATAGTATTTGATCAGACTACAACAATAAGTTCCATCCTCCGAGTGGGTCGCCCTTTCTTTCTCTCCCCTTATATGTGCTATTATCAATTAGTGCCTATGCTATACATATGTTATGATTATATCTTACCATGTTTCTATTCCAGTGGATAACATCTTTCAATGATTTTATTTTTAAGGATATTTGACTTTTATATGTTTTTAATTTTTTATCTGTTATAATCATCCAATTTATAATCTTAGTCCCTCTAATCTATAACCAACTGCTTAGGGATATATACACTCTACAACTCTTATGCTATACATTTTTATGGTTTTCATGCATACAGGTTTTCTGTAGGTTCTTAGTCCTCTTATATATGTTTTTAGCCACATGGAACCTGATTCAGTAAGATGGGAGGAGTGGTCTAGTGGTTAGGACACGGTACCTCAGGCTGGGGGTTAAAGTCACACCTGGGGACAGCAATCTTAGGCTGGAGGGACTGGGGTTTCTAGTACTATAGGCATTCCTTGGGCAAGCCACTTAACCGTCTTTTGCCTCAAGTACACATAGATTGTGAGCCCCTTTGGAGATAAGGGTGTGTATCCAGTACCGTTTTGTAGTGATTACAGAATGTAAACTGCCCGAGGTGGTATATAAAACTGGTTAAATAAATAAGGTGCATATCTGGGCCATCTAGATGTCCAAGAACAGGATGGACTGAGATCATACCTGATTCTGCACCATAGGGAGCCAGATGTTCCCATAGTTGCAGGGTTGGGCACTGAGATGGCCTGGTGTGCCCCTGAAGCCCTGCTGGAGATGTCCTCTCTGAAGCATGGTCAGCCTGCACACGCTCGTGCTAGTGCCATGGTGTCCTGTTGTCATGGCACTAAGACACCCAGCAGGAATGTTGAAGGCCTGCTGCAGTGCTGAACACCATTTCCCCACCACCACCACCTGACCCCCCAGCAGGGGCAGATAGGACTAGGATCAGGTGGTGAGGACTCACCCCCTCCTCTGGCCATGTGGGGTTGTGTGGGCAGCATCCTCTGAGGTGATATAAATTCCATGTCTGGACTGCCACTGATGGCCATACAGAGCTGTGACCTGAATTGGCCCTGAATGTCTGGGTGTGATGACCCACCCCTGCTCCACCCACTTTCTGCCCCTCCTGTCCTGTCCAGCGCTCCCCGCACAGTGGCTCAGTGCATGTGGGGACCATTTGAGGCAGAATACGGTCCCTGCGAATAGCTTTGCTCTGTATTTAATCCCCTTTTGGGAACCTGACAGGTACTTGTGACCTGAATTGGCTACTGTCGGAAACAGGATACTGGGCTTTATGGATCCTTGGTCTGACCTAGTACGGCATATCTTATGTTTTTATGTTCTAAAAAATCCACATGAAAGGGCAAGAGAGAAGACCAATCCATACGGACATTTAAATCACCAAGAATAAAATAATTAGCAATTTCACGATTTAATACCACCAAAAGGTCTATCAATTGAAATGTTTCGGTATCAGACTGTGAAGGACAATATATCTGATCCCTTTATTCTCCTGCTCATCATCTGTGTATCTTTGATTTCTCTTAATCCACCTTAGTCCCTAGTTGTTATGTTGTCAAGATTAGACTGTGAGCTCTATGAAGTAGGGACTGTGTCCTACATGAATATGTGCAGCGCTGCTTACGCCTTGTAGCACTATACAAATGATGTGATGTTGTAATAGTAGTAAGGCAAAGACCCCACACATGAAATGTCAAACATTCATAACCTTACCTACAGTATTTTGTAAAGTTATACAGGAATAGGACAACCTTTTATTAATCTAAGCCAAACTCTCCTCTCCCTGGGTCAATCCTCAAGATCAAAACTCTACCCTTTAATTAGAAAGGACACACTATTACGAGCTATTAAATAGCTTTCTGTAATCAAAAATTCAGTCATATAGAAAATATCAGTTATTTTATCAGTCATAATAGTGTATGTCACTTCAAATTTAGATGTGACCGAATGGCCATTAATCAAATAAATCTTCAACAAATCAGGTGAAACTTTGGTAGTCTGAGGCAAAGCTATCAGATTTTGAGGCTAACAAACCAGCCTATCAAAAACGATAGGCTGGAAAGGTGCATAGCAGCCCACCGGTATAGAAGAAAAATTCTTAATATTTAAAAAGAAAAACAAAGGGCAACAAAAAAATGCCAAGATAACTTGCACATGAATGGGAGCACAAAGACATGCCCCTTTGGCATGGTGCCTTATGCACAACACCTCAGTGAAGCATTCTTGAAGTATGCTTAAGTCTGCTGACATCATCAACGGGCACTGTGCTTCTCAGCCCAGTTAGAACATAGGCAACATGATACTTGCACAAACAGCACAGCAGGTAAACGGCAAAGTGGAAATAAGACTGGTCAACGGTGCTTTAATTCTCAGTGAGGAGTTCTTGAAATATTTGTTTGAATTTCTGGTACTGGCTACAGACCCTTGTTTTTCTCCAGCATTTCCTTCATTTTTTTTTTGCATTTAGTACTTATCCCATGCTTCTTGTATTTCATTACCATTTTTGTCTCTACTACTTCTAATGGGAGGCATTTCCATGCAACCACTATTCTTTCCATGAAAACATTTTTTAAGTTGTTCCTGAGTCTACCACCTTGGAGTCTCATACCATTAAATCTTGTTCCAGAACATTCTAAATCCCAACTTGCCATCTTCATACTGACCTATATCCAGCATACCCTTCCTAGCAAAGCTAATAGAAAAATCAGTACAAATACAATTGCAGGACCACATTGATTCTATACTCCTCTGGATCCACAACATGGGTTTAGACAAAATCATGGGCAAGAAACATTATTATCGTCCTTAACCAAAACACTGCTTAAAGGAATCGAGAACCCCAAACAAAGATTTATACTGATCTTCATAGCAGCTGCCTTTTACTCACTAAACCACACCATGCTCTTATACAGATTGATGGAGATTGGAATTAGTGACACATCCCTTTCATGGTTTTATTCTTATCTAACAGATTGTCAGTCCCAAGTCAAGATAAGAACAGAACCTCTCAGCCAATTAAACTGCAGCAAGGTATATCCAGGGATTCTAAATATCAGCCCTTCTATTCATCTTATACTTAAAACCAGTCTGCAAAATCATACGACAGAACTTATACTATCACCTCTATGTAGATGATCTGATGATCTATGCCCCATTTGAATCCAGAAAACCGGACTACTTCACTATAGCATCCTGCTTGAGATCAGTCACAAACTGGCTAGAACTCTTGAAGTCTTGAAGGGCTACCAAAAGGGACTGCTACAAGGAAATAGATCTGCACCTGTGAGTATTAATCTTCTGAATTAAACTCTAAATCTTGGAGAAAAAGGGAATTCTTTGGGTTAAAACTAATAGATTTGTGTATTTTAGAATTCAGTGTTTTTGCTGAGTCAGTCAGGTCTTACTACCAAGAGAGAGCTTACTATTTAAGTAAAAGCAGAGTATAGCTTAGCATAAAAAGTAAATTAAGAGTAAATAGACTGAAATTTGCTTCTAGAGAGCTTTTCATTTCAATCACATCAGAGTATAGCTTAAACATAGAAAGTTGAATAGTTACTGAAACTTTTTTATCTAAATCAAATCAGAGCACAGCTTAGCATACAGATAGAATAGTCCTGAATAGGAAGAAATAAACTTGTTTCTAGTGACCTTTACAAAGTGGACCTTCCAGTTAGGAGGCAAAAGATCTGTGAATTTGTCTTGAATAGGTGTTAAAGGCAAGTGACAGATCAAAAGGGCAATTTAAAAGGCCCCTTCTATCAAACTAAGGGCTGCATGAGTCATCCAGGAAATTGGTAAGCCTTTCTCTTAGATGCGCAAGTATGAATAGGTCAACCAGAGCTCTGTAAAGCTCAGTCTTGAAGGACTACCAAAAGGGACTGCTACAAGGAAATAGATCTAGACCTGTGAGTATTAATCTTCTGAAATTAATTCTAAATCTTGAGGAAAAAAGGTAATTCTTTGGGTTAAAACTGGTAATTCTATGTATTTTAGAAGTCAGTGTTTTTGCTGAGTCAGTCAGGTCTTAGTACCACCAGAAAGCTTTGTATTTAAGTCAAAGCAGAGTATAGCTTAGCATAGAAAGTATCTTAAGAGCAAATAGACTCTAAAATTTGTTTCTAGAGAGCTTTTCATTTCAATCAAATCAGAGTATAGCTTAAACACAAAAAGTTAAATAGAGTAAATAATTACTGAACTGAAGTTGCTTCTAAAGAGCTTTTTATCTAAATCAAATCAAAGCATAGCTTAGCATACAGGTAGAATAGTCCTGAGTAGGAAGAAATAAACTTGTTTCTAGTGAACTTTACAAAGCGGGCCTACCAGTTGGGAGGCAAAAGATCTGTGAAGTTATCTTGAATAGGTGTTAAAAGCAAGTGGCAGATCAAAGGGGAAATTTAAAATACCCCTTCTATCAAACCAAAGGCTGCTTGAGCCACCCAGGAAATTGGTAAGCCTTCATCATAGAAGCAAGCCAACTTTTAAATCGGTCTTCATTCCCTCCCTCCCTCCCTCCCCACTCCCATCCACCACTGGGATAATCGTAGATTTATAGGCTTTGGAGAAGAAATTGAAATAGTGGACAACTTTAACCTACTTGGATCAGCTATCAATAAAGAAACAACAAGCAGTCAAGAAATCAGATGACACATTGCACTTGGCAGAATGGCTATGAAGGACCTAGACAAGATTCTCAAGAGCAGAGATGTCTCTCTCCATAAAAAGATTTGACTTGTTCAAGCCATGGTATTTTCAATAATGTCATATGGATGTGAAAGTTGGACAGTGAAAAAGATAGACAGAAAGAAAATTGATGCCTTTGAATTATGGAGTTGGCGATGAATACTGTGTATGCCATGGACTGCCTGAAAAACAAACCAGTCAGTACTAGAGGAGATCAAACCTAAGCTTTCTTTAGAAGCTCAGATGACAAGACTTCAACTTTCATACTGAAAAGAGATTTTTAGAGAGATCTTTAGAGAAAGGCATCATGCTTGGCAAGGTAGAAGGTCAACACAAAAGAGAAAAGCCAGCAATGAGATGGATCGACACAATAACAGCAGCTACGGGTGCCAGTCTGTCAACAATGAGCTGCCTGTCTGAAGACAGAACACAATTTAGGACAACTATCCAGAGGGTGGCCAAGAGTAGACACTGACTCAACGGCACTTAACAACAACAACATAGGCTCTTAACCCTCTTAAGGGGAAGGAGGTGCCCATATTCACTCTCAGATGCAGCTGTTTATCCTTATCAAGCATACATTAAGGATCTGAGATTAATTAACCTTGAGGTGAACAAAGTCTATTAAATGTATTAGATATAGTTTTATTAGTATAAGTATCCACAGTAAATCTACATAAGTAAACAACTTAAATATATAAGCACAACCTTAAAACTAATATGTAGACAGCAGTCCAGCAGCAAGATGGGGACTTTCCAGTCTTTTGCATTGAGTGTCACATGTATGATTTTCTCCCAGTTGGTGAGGGGTCTTACATGTGCACTAAGTTCAAGGAGCTCTTTGCTGTCATGGAACAAGTCTGATCTCTGGAGGCAAGAATAGCAGACTTGGAGGGCATAAGGAAGACAGAGAGGTACATAGATGAGACCTACAGGGATATAATACTGAAGTCCCACCTCCAGTCTGAAAGCCTCCATGTTGCCATGGAGGAGAAAGGTCACATGATAGGAGAGCATTACCCAGGTGTGGCAGGAAGTGGTCCTGTAGCTAGGACTGTCCTCCAGGTCATGTAAAACCATTTCAAACTGAGGAGATTTCTCCAAGTTGGTGATTCAGTCATTAGGGAGCTGGGTGGCTGGTGGACGTGAGGATTGCCTGGTAACAGGTCTGCCTGGTACAAAGATAGCAGACCTCACACACTACCTAGACAAGATCTTAGATAGTGTTGGGGAGGAGTCTGCTGTCTTGGTACATGTTGGTACCACTGACATAGGAAAGTGTGGTAGGGAGGTTCTGGAGGCCCAATTAAGGCTTTTAGGTAGGAAGTTGAAATCCAGAACTTCCAGGGTAGTATTCTCTTCAATGCTTCCCATTCCATGCGCAGGACCCAAAAGGCAGGCAGAGATCCGGTGTCTCAAGGTGTGGATGAGACAATAGTGCAAAGATGAGAGTTTTAGATTCTTCATGAACTGGGCAACATTCGGTGGAAAAGAGGGGCTATTCCGAAGTGATGGGCTCCAACCTAACCGGGATGGAACCAGGCTGCTGGCATTAACCTTTAAAAAGGAGATAGAGCAGCTTTTAAATTAGATAACTGGAGAAAGCCGAAGAGCGCATGGTTCAAAAAGATGTATCCTTGAAGGATGTTAGCAAAAGACTGAAGTTAGGGCATATCGACAGAGAGGTTCCAATAAAGACAAAAGTGACCTAAATGCCCCTACGTATAGAGCAGACAGAACTTAAAGATTCCAAATTACCCCTGCCTACCAGTAACCAGATTAATATGAATAAAATATAGCCTCTAAAATGCTAACATAAGAACATAAGATATGCCATACTGGGTCAGACAAAGGTCCATCAAGCCCAGTATTCTGTTTCCAACAGTGGCCAATCTAGGTCATATGTACCTAGCAGTTTCCCCAAGGGACACAGGTTCCACAATGCTTGTATTGGTTCAAGCATTGATATCCTGGGTCCCTTCTTAATAATGGTTTATGGACCTTTCCTCCAGGAACTTGTCCAAACCTTTTTTAAACCCAGCTACACTATTTTATTTATTTATTTATTTAACAGTTTCTTATATACCGCCCCTTCCAGAGATCAGGGGCGGTTCACATCGAACAAAAATCAATATACTTCTGTATATTTTACATGGAACTTGTGTTAACTATGTACACGTTTAGTTACATTGAACATGTTTTGAACATTAACTAGAGTAACACTATTCAAACTATGTACAGGTCATCACAACAGCCTTTACTACATCCTCCGGTAACAAATTCCAGAGTTTGATTACACGTTGAATGAAAAAATCTTTTCTTTTATTAGTCTTAAATAGTTTACACTGTAGCTTCATTGCATGTCCCCTAGTCTTTCTATATTCTGATAAGGTAAACAATCGATCTACGTTTACCCGTTCCACTCTGTTCATTAATTTATAGACTTCTATCATATCTCCCATCAGCCGTCTCTTTTCCAGGTTAAAGAGCCCTAACCTTTTTAGCCTTTCTTCATAGGAGTATCCTTCCATCCCCTTTACCATTTTGGTGGCTCTTCTCTGAACCTTTTCTAAAATCGCTATATCCTTTTTAAGATACGGCGACCAGAATTGCACACAATATTCAAGGTGCGGTCTCACCATGGAACGATATAGAGGCATTATAATATCTTTTATTTTATTTTCCATTCCTTTCCTTATCATACCTAGCATTCTATTTGCTCTCTTGGCCGCTGCTTCACACTGGGCCGAGGGTTTTAACATGGTATCCACAATGATGCCTAAATCTTTTTCCTGGGTGGTGGTTCCTAATGTGGAACTTTGCATCGTGTAACCATAGTTTGGGTTGTTCTTCCCTAGGTGCATAACCTTGCACTTGTCCACATTAAATTTCATCTGCCATTTTGATGCCCAGTCTTCCAATTTATCAAGATCCTCTTGCAATTTTCCACAATCCTCTTGGGTTTTAACAACTTTAAATAGTTTTGTGTCATCTGCAAATTTGATAACCTCACTCGTTATTCCACTTGCCAGGTCATTTATGAATATGTCAAAAAGCAGCGGACCCAGCACAGATCCCTGGGGTACACCACTATTCACTTTTCTCCATTGGGAAAATTGGCCATTTAGCCCTACCCTGTGGTTTCTATCTTTTAACCAGTTCCTGATCCACAATAGTACACTGCCTCCTATCCCATGACTCTTTAGTTTTGCCAAAAGTCTCTGATGAGGGACCTTGTCAAAGGCTTTCTGAAAGTCCAGATACACAATATCAACCGACTCACCTTTGTCCACCTGATTATTCACTCCTTCAAAAAAACATAACAGATTAGTAAGACAAGATCTTCCTTGTCTAAAGCCATGTTGGCTGTCTCCCATTAGGTCATGACTATCTACATGCTGAGTAATTTTATTCTTTATGATGGTTTCTACCATTTTTCTCGATACTGATGTCAGGCTCACCGGTCTGTAGTTTCCCGGATCACCTCTGGAACCCTTTTTAAAAATTGGTGTTACATTGGCGATCCTCCAATCTTCAGGTATTAGAGATGATTTTAATGATAGTTCACAGATTACTAATAGCAGGTCTGCAACCTCATATTTCAGTTCTTTCAACACCCTTGGATGTATACCATTCGGCCCAGGTGATTTGCTACTCTTCAGTTTATCTAATAGTTGTAATACATCTTCCTGATGTATTGATATTTCCTTCAATTCTTCCGCACCTTTAAATACCACTTTAGTCATGGGTAACATCCCTACATCTTCCTCAGTAAAGACTGAAGCAAAGAATTCATTCAGTCTCTCTGCTATCGCCTTGTCGCCTCTTAGTGCTCCTTTAACCCCTTTATCATCTAATGGACTGACTCTCTCACAGGTTTTTTGCTACGAATGTACTTGAAAAGGTCTTTACTTCGCATTTTTGCTTCCGCAGCAAGCTTCTTCTCAAATTCTCCCTTTGCCTGTCTTATCAATGCCTTGCATTTGACTTGCCAGTGCTTGTGCTGTTTCCAGGTTTTGTCGTTTGGCTCTTTTTTTCCATTTCCTGAAAGATGCTTTTTTGGCAACAACAGCCTCTCTGACCTCACCTTAAAACCATGCTGGCAGTTTTTTGGACTTCCTTCCACTTTTCTTAAAGCATGGAATACAGCTGGTCTGGGCTTCCAAGATAGTATTTTTCAACAACAGCCAAGCCTGATGTACGTCTTTAACCTTTGCAACTGCTCCTTTTAGTTTTTTCTTAATTGTTTTCCTCATTTTATCCCTTTCGAAAGTTAAAAGGTAGTACTGTGGATTTCCTTACTATCCCTCCTCCACTAATTAAATCAAAGGCAATCATGCTATGATCAATATTGCCAAGTGGCCCCAACAACCTTATCTCTTGCACTAGATCTGGTGTTCCACTAAGGACTAGGTCTAATATGGCTTCCCCGCTGGTCGGTTCATGAACCAGCTGCTCCAAGAAGCAGTCATTTATTTCATCTAGGAACTTTATCTCCCTAGCATGTCCTGACGTGACACTGACCCAGTCAATACCGGGGTAGTTGAAATCACCCATTATTATTACTGAGCTGTAACTTTTGTTAGCTTCCTTGATTTCTTTGAGCATTTCATCATCCATTTGGTCATTCTGGCCAGGCGCTCGATGGTACACCCCCACTGCCATTGCCTTCCCCCTTTTACATGGAATTTCAATCCATATAGATTCTACAGCAGATTTTGTTTCCTGCAAAACTTTAATCCTTTCTGACTCAATGCCGTCTCTAACATAGAGAGCAACCGCTCCACCAATTTTATCAGCTCTATCATTTCGATATAGTTTGTACCCAGGTATCACAGTGTCCCACTGGTTGTCCTCCTTCCACCATGTCTCGGATATTCCAATCATATCTAACCTTTCATTTAGTGCTATATATTCTAACTCTCCCATCTTATTTTTTAGACTTCTAGCATTTGCATACAAGCATTTTAGAGAATGTATTTTATTCATATTAATTTGGCTATTGTTAGACATGGGTAATTTGGAATCTTTAAGCTCTGTCTGCTCCATACTTGAGGGCATTTAGGCTACTTTACTCTTTTGTGGAACCTCTCTGCTTTTGGTAGTATCCTTCAAAGATACATTCTTCCGAACCATCCGCTCTTGGGCGACTGTCGGCTTTCCCCTAATATCTAGTTTAAAAGCTGCTCTATCTCCTTTTTAAAGGTTAATGTCAGCAGCCTGGTTCCATCCCTGTTAAGGTGAAGCCCATCCCTTCGGAAGAGCCCCTCCTTTCCCCAGAATGTTCCCCAGTTCCTAACAAATCCAAAACCCTCATCTCTGCACCATTGTCTCATCCATGCATTGAGACTCCGGAGCTCTGCCTGCCTTCTGGGTCCTGCGTGTGGAACAGGAAGCATTTTGGAGAATGCTACCCTGGAAGTTCTGGATTTCAACTTCCTACCTAAAAGCCTAAATTTAGCCTCCAGAACCTCCCTACCACATTTTCCTGTCATTGGTACCGACATGTACCAAGACAGCAGACTCCTCCCCAGCACTATCTAAGACCTTATCTAGGTGGCGCGTGAGGTCCGCTACCTTCGCACCAGGCAGGCATGTTAACAGGCGATCCTCATGTCCACCAGCCACCCAGCTATCTACATGCCTAATGACCGAATCACCAACTATAACAGCTGTCCTAACCCTTCCCTCATGGGCACATGGCCCTGGAGAAACGTCCTCGGTGTGAGAGGGTTTTACATCACCTGGAGGACAGGTCCTAGTTACAGGATCACTTCCTGCCACACCAGGGTGATGCTCTGCTGTCATGTGACCTCTCTCCTCCATGGCAACAGGGATGCTGCCAGACTGGAGGTGGGACTTCAGGACTATATCCCTGTAGGTCTCGTCTATGTACCTTTCTGTTTGTCTTATGCTTTCCAAGTCTGCTACTTTAGCCTCTAGAGAACGGACTCGTTCCCTTAGAGCAAAGAGCTCCTTGCACCTAGTGCACACGTAAGACCTCTCACCAACTGGGAGAAAATCATACATGTGACACTCAATGCAAAAGACTGGAAAGCCCCCATCCCACTGCTGGACTGCTGTCTGCATCTTAGTTTTAAGTTTGTGTTTATATCTAAGTTCTTTACTTACTAAGGCTTGCTATGGATATTTATACGAATAAAACTGTACCTAATACGTCCTTAGTGTATGACTTATTTGGGTAATGAGCTTCACCTGAGAGCACCTCCTATCTTTTAAGATGTGTAAGTACCTATAAAGCTACGATTATCCCAGGGGTGGGTGGGTGTGGGGAGGGAGGGAGGGAAATAACACTTATTAAAAGAGGGCTTCTACACAGTACCCTGTCTTGTGCTGCTGAGGTAAGCTATATTCTGATTTGATTTAAATTATAGCTCTTAGCTGCTGCTAGGCTCTAACTTCTTATGAAATTTAAACTACAAGCTCTCTGCTGGGTTCTAAATTTAACCAGAAAGCTCTCTTCTGTGTTTTAAATTTAAGCTAAAAGTACTTTGCTGATGCTAGGCCCTGAGTGACTATTCAATTTAGACTACAAGCTCTATGCTGGGTTCCAAATATAACCAGAAAGCACTCTTCTGTGTTTTAAATTTAAACTAAAAGTACTTTGCTGTTACTAGGCCCTGAGTGACTATTAAATTTAAACTACAAGCTCGGGGGCGGAGCCAGCCGCGGAGCAGAATGGACGTGTAGTTCTGAGCTCCCGTTGCCAGACAAGAATCCTGAGCTTATATCATCAGAGATAACCCCTAAATGTGAATACTGGATTAGCTCTACACAATAAAAGATGTCAACCCTAAAACCTGTGCGATTGGAGTTCCCGCAAGGCACCAGTTCAGCGCCAAAGAGGCTAAAACCAGAGGCCGGATCCCCACAAAAAATGGCCGCGACTAGCAAGGAAGCTGCGGGGGACGACATAAAGGAGATTTTAGTAGAACTGAGAATTGTGAAAGAACTCATCGTAGCCAATACATCCTCTTTATCAGCGATTCAGGAAGATTTAAACGAAGTGAAAAGTCGAATGCAGGACCTGAACAGTCGATTAACTACAACGGAAGGAGTAGTGCAAAAACATGGCGCCATGCTTGAGTGCGTAGGATCTTTATCAAAGCGTGTCAAGATGATTGAGACTCAACTGGAGGATCAAAACAACCGATCAAGGAGAAACAACGTGTGCCTGGTAGGAGTCCCCGAAGGAGCAGAAGGGACAAATATGATAGAATATCTTGAGAAGGTGATCCCAGAGGTCCTACAGATTTCCTTTACTAAGGCCTTTGAGCTTGAGCGGGCACACCGTGTACCAATGCACAGATTAGAAACCAGCAAATACCCGAGGCCAATTGTGATGAAAGTGCTGCACTACCCACAAGTGCTACAAATACTTCAAGCTTCAAAAAAAGCGGCGCCGCTGAGACTGCAGGGGCAGAAGATCTCCTTCTTTCCAGACTTAAGTAAACCCACAATGGACCGCAGAAAGGAACTACTTGCATGCAGGCCACTCCTGCAAAAACTTCAGGCACGATATGGTCTTTATTACCCCAGTACAATGTGGGTCACGTTGAACAACTCTACAAAGAACTTTGTCGATGCTGGAGCTCTGAGAGCGTTCCTGCAGGAAAGCAGCGCTATGGAGACTTGATAAATATATGGAGAAGTCTGTCCGATAAGTATTGGTGCAGATATTACAAATGGGAAAATAAAGGGCCCTGGTTGGGATGTGGTATACTGTATATGTATTTCTAAGACACATGAGACAGGGAAGATCAGATCAAGTCCTCATTACAGGTTAGAATTATACTGTTGTATTATAACATCTTGTTTCACCCAAGTGCTGTAAATATACTGTGAGCTAGTTAGAAATGTTAAGCTGTTCCACAGAAAATGGGGCTCAAATACAAGAAATATAATGTTATACTGGGCAATGTTGGAAGCTATTAAATGGGATATTCTGCTAAAGTAGGATGGTTTTCACCAAAAGATGTTTAATTGTTAAGTTTAAATGTTCTGTACGGGCAATCCAATCTAACGAGATGCAACTACTGTAACGGTCCCCTAAGGAGCAGTGCCATAGAGTTATCATGTCCAGCTCTATTCAAAATAACCCATACAATGAGTAGAATAGTACTGCTTACCCTGAATGTGAAAGGAGTAACAAATCCATTAAAGCGCAAGAAAATCCTCACATACTGCCAGCAAAAGCACGCTGACATAGTATACCTACAAGAGACGCATCTGACCGAAAAAGAGTCCTTGAAGGTGGTCTCAGCATTCTATCAAGTAGTAGCTGCCGCGCCTGCAGTCAAAAGGAAAGGAGGAGTTTTGATATTAATACGGAAGTCCTTGACCGCAACAGTAAAGGAAACGAAAATTGATACAGAAGGTAGGTGGGTTAGAGCTACCCTGGAAATAGCACAGAAATCCTATACATTAATGAACATATATGCCCCAACTAAAGATGAGCCCTCATTTTTCAGGGCTGTAGCCAAGGCTTTAGTGGACAAGTCCCATACTGAAATAGTACTAGGAGGGGACTTCAATTTGATCTTAGACCCCCTGATGGACAGGAACCCATATCGATCGATCTATAAAGTGAAGTCACATGCAGTAGTACAGAGTATGATAAAGGAACTGCAACTTAACGACGCCTGGCGTCTCCTAAATCCCACTGACAGAGAATATACTTTTTATTCTTCTCCACATGCTACCCAGACGCGAATTGACTATTTTCTTGTAACAAGCGGACTGGTTAAACAATTAGCCACTTCTGAAATTAAAGCGGGAACAGTTTCAGATCATTCAGCAGTCACTCTAGTCCTAGACACAGGGCAGACACATCAAGTGCCCCGTCGGTGGACTTTCAATAAAGCTTTACTAGCGGAAGCCGACTTTGTGGCATACATGAATAAAGAGATCGAGGCATACGACAAGGTCAATAGTCCTTCTGAGACATCAGTATGGGCCTGGTGGGAGGGCTTCAAAGCGACCATCAGGGCGCACATAATGACCTACTCCATCCAAAAGAGCAGAGCTCAAAAGAAAGAGCAAAAAGATTTAGAGGACCAGATAAAAGCTGGAGAGCGCTTGTTGGCAAAGAGAAAAGATTCCATGATATTGATAAGGCTCCAGAAGCTTTGAAGTAAATATAATAATATTCTCTCAGTACGGGGCACAAACTTGTGTCAGACTGCAGTAAAGCACATATTATCATGAAAACAACCGAGCTGGATCGCTCCTGGCGAAACTACTGAAGGTGAAGAGAAATATGACTCATATAGCGGCACTGCGCGGTGAGGACGGAAATCTCCTAATGCAAAGTGACCAAATATTAGGACGCTGCAAAGAATTCTATGAAAAGCTGTATAACTCTGAAGTAGTTTGTGACGCTACAAGATTCCAAGAATTTGTTGCAGATATTTTGGGTCCCAAATTGTCAGATACTCAGGCACGAATGCTAGTCGAAGACCTCACTGTCCAAGAAATACAACAAGCGATTAGTCAACTGTCTAAAGGGAAGGCATCAGGCCCAGATGGAATTCCACTCGAGTTCTATCAAAAATGTCAACAACGTTTAGCACCCATGTTGTACACATACTACAGTGGACTAACTTCAGAAATGCCGAAAGTTGGAGCCTTTGCAGAGGCGACCATTGTGATACACCGAAAGCCGGGACGGGATCCGCAGAAAGTTGAGAATTACAGACCAATCTCTCTGCTCAATGCAGATTACAAAATTTACGCAAAGATATTGGCCAATCGACTCAACAAAGTTCTCAGCTCGTTAATACACATAGATCAATGCGGCTTTATGGCCGGCCGGTCTACCTCTGATAATGGAAGGTTACTCGCTCATGTATTACTTGAAGCGCAGAAGACTTCTGAGCCGCTGATAGGATTATCATTAGACGCCGAGAAGGCCTTTGACAGGCTGGAATGGTCCTTCCTGTTTCAGGCTCTTAAATGGTTTGGAATCAAAGAAACTTTCCTCAATAGGATTGCGCTCTTGTATGCTAACCCTATTGCTCGGATAGCAGCTAATTCCGACACTTCGGGTCCTTTTGTACTTCAAAGAGGCACCAGGCAGGGGTGCCCTCTATCTCCGCTGCTCTTCAATCTAGCCTTGGAACCGCTTCTGATATCAGTTCGACAGCTTGATCGGATTAATGGAATAACCCTGGCGGATGGTCCATGCACGTTATCTGCCTATGCCGACGATCTTATACTGTTCTTGCAACCAGCCTCCTTGCCCACGGCTCTGGCCCTGATTGACAACTATTCATCTGTATCTGGCTACAAAATTAACCGGACCAAGACGACAATTGTTCCCTTAAACTCTAGAGTAAGAGCTGATATGTTCACCGATTACTCCTTTCAGTTCGCACAATCATCTTTCAAATACTTGGGTGTCGAATACGGGCATACTATGTCGGAGACTGTAAATCGGACAACTGAATACTGTAAAGAGCTAGTCAGCTCTTGTGCAAATGCTTGGTCCCCTTTAAACTTAACCTGGTGGGGAAGATTGGAGACGATTAAGATGGTATTAGTCCCGAAACTTAGCTACATACTGGGCATGGTTCCAGTAACTTTCCCTCAAGGTTTCTACAAACAAATAAACAGCATGTTAGTTACATTTCTCTGGAACGCAAAGGTCCCCAGGATAGCAGCGTGGAAGCTTAAGCTGCCCACAGAGAAAGGGGGAATACATTTCCCTGACGTAGAATGGTTGCATCTTTCTGCTCTGTTAAAACAAAGTGTGCAATGGGTAGCAGAAGGGGACAGAAAAGAATCTCCTCGATGGCGGCTAGTAGAAGAAGCTATGAATGATTTGCCGGAAATGAGTATGATGATTGGAACTACTAACTTGCGACAAAACGATGTCATCATAGCAACACAGCAAGCATGTCGGTAATTGACACCGTGTATTGAAGGAGGCGCAGATTTTGCTTTAGAGACACCGCTCTGGTTGAATCGTGGTATAGTCATAGGAGGTAAACCTCTCCTATGGAAGAAATGGATAAACTGTGGTATTAATGTTCTAGGACATCTGGTACATGGCAACACTTTCAAAACTTTTGAAATGCTGGTAAGTGAATTTGGCTTACCCACCGCCTGTTACTTTTAATGGTGCCAGCTCCGATATTGTTTGAGCAAAGCAGGAATCTCCCCACTACTTCTGAAGCCAGGATGGCCCTTACTCCAGAAATTTAGTGAAATACAGTCGGAATCCCGAGTCATTTCAAAATTCCTGGAATTACTTAGAACGGGTTCTAGCAAACTATGCGCTGGTGTGCAATCAGTCTGGATAAAAGAAGCAGGGAAGCATATGCAACATGAGTGTTGGGACGCCTTCTGGGCCCTTACGCGAGTAACCAGAGCGGCGTCTCTCACACAGTCATTGTATTTTCTTTCACATAGGGCGTACCTGACTCCCGTTAAGATAATGAAATGGGCGCCACAAGCTGGAAACAGATGCTGGTCCTGTAATACGGAGATGGGGACGCTGGATCATATGCTAAATTATTGTGAACATCTTCAGGGTTACTGGAAATGTGTGCTGCAGCGAATATCCGAGATCCTTGGCTTCATAATTCCCACCTCCTATCACATAATCATATACAAGTCTACGGTAGAGGGACTCATACTTGGAAAGCCGGAGAGTCGACTATTGGATGTCCTACTCAGTATCGGCATCAAAGTAATCCTGCTCAACTGGAAGAATTTTGAGAAAGTGCATAGCGACTACTGGTGGAATTTAGTGTGTCAACACAAGGTGTATGAGGAATTATATGTGATTAAAGCTCCTGGCTCAGCTAAGATGCTCGACAAATGGGAGCTTCTCAATAAGTACTTGAAGATAAACTTTCCCTAGCCTATGTCCGTTTGTGCTGGACATTCTGCCACGACTCCGTAAGGATATACAGATTGTCAGCAACACCAAAAAGATAGCTCGGCATAACTAAGATTGCATTGCCCACTAGTTTCAGTTCTAGCAGGTTTCAAATATCTGTTATCTGTATTTTATTTTCTTTTTACGTTTCCACGGTATGTTATTGCTATTGAAAGTAATGATATGGTCAATTTCTGTTTTGTAAAATGTTCAAAAGATAATAAATTAAAAAATAAATAAATAAATAAACTACAAGCTCTCTGCTGGGTATGAAATGTAACCAGAAAGTTCTCCTCTGTGTTTTAAATTTAAACTTAAACTGCTGCTACTAGGCCCTGACTGATTTAACAAAAAATAGTGGGTTCACAGATTAATTAGCTTTAATACAAAGAATTCCTTATAGAAAATTACCAGAAGTATATACTCACAGTTGCAGATCTCTCTCCAGAAGTAACAGTCCCTTTTTCTAGTCCATTCATTGCTTGTATGCAAATGCTAGAAGTCTAAAAAATAAGATGGGAGAGTTAGAATATATAGCACTAAATGGGAAGTTAGAAATGATTGGTATCTCAGAGAAATGGTGGAAGGAGGACAAATTATATCGCAATAATAGAGTAGATCAAATTGGTGGAGGGGTTGCACTCTATGTTAGAGAGGGCATTGAGTCCCACAGGATTAAAGTTTTGCAGGAAACAAAATACACTGTAGACTCTCTATGGATTGAAATTCCATGTAAAAAAGGGAAGACAATAACAATGGGGGTGTACTATCGATCATCTGGCCCGAATGAACAAAAGGATGATGAAATTCTCAAAGAAATCAGGAAAGCTAACAAAAGTTACAGAACATTAATAATAATGGATGATTTCAAATATCCCGGTATCGACTGGGTCAGTGTCACGACAGGACATGCTAGGGAGATAATGTTTCTAGATGAAATAAATGACTGCTTCTTGGAGCAGCTGGTTCATGAACCGACAAGAGGGGAAGCCATCTTGGACCTAATCCTTAGTGGAACACAAGATCTGGTGCAAGAGATAAGGGTGTTGGGGCCACTTGGCAATAGTGATCATAGCATCATTGTGTTTGGCTTCATTAATGGAGGAAGGACAGCAAGGAAATCCACAGTACTGCCTTTTAACTTTCAAAAGGGAGACTATGATAAACTGAGGAAAATAGTTAAGAAAAAACTAAAAGGAGCAGCTGCAAAGGTTAAAGATTTACAAGCATGGGGGTTGCTAATTATCTTGGAAGCCCAGACCAGCTGTATTCCACGCTTTAAGAAAAGTGAAAGGAAGTAAAAAAAAACTGCCAGCTTGGTGTTATGTATCCAAAAAAGCATAATTCAGAAACTGAAAAATGGAGCCAAATGACAAGAACTTGAATGAACATAAGCACTAGCAAGTTAAATGCAAGGCATTAATAAGGAAGGCAAAGAGAGAATTTGAAAGCAAACTTGCTGTGGGAGAAAAAATGCATACTAAAAATATTTTCAAGTACATTCATAGCAAAAAACCTCTGACAGAGTCAGTTGGACCATTGGATGATAGAGAGGTAAAAGGGGCACTAGGAGGGAACAAGACCATAGCGGAGAGATTGAAAGAATTTGTTGCTTTGGTCTTTAATGAAGAAGATGTAGGGAAGTTTCACATGCCTGAAATGGTATTTAAAGCTGATGCAGCAGAATAATTAGAAAGAAATATAGATAAACTAGGAAGATATATTACAACTATTTGATAAACTGAAGAATAGCATATCACCTGGACTAGATGGTATACATCCAAGGGTGTTGAAAGAACTGAAATATGAGATTGCAGACCTACTATTACTAATCTGTGAACTATCATTAAAATCATCAGTAATACCTAAAGACTAGAGGATGGCCAATGTAACACCAATTTTTATAAAGTGTTCCAGGGGTGATCCAGGAAACTACAGACAGGTGAGCATGATGTCAATACCATGAAAAATGGTAGAAATCATTATTAAGAACAAAATTTCTGAACATATACATACTCATGGTTTCATGAGAGGCAGCCAACATGGCTTTAGCCAGGGAAGGTCTTGTCTTACTAATCTATTATAGTTTTTGAATGTCTAAATAAACAGGTAGACAATGGTAGGTCAGTAAATGTAGTGTATCTGGATTTTCAGAAAGCCTTTGACAAGGTCTCTCATGAGAGACTCTTAGTGAAATTAAAAAGTCATGGGATAGGAGGCAGTGTACTAGTTAAAAGATAGAAAGCAGAGGGTAGGGCTAAATAAACAATTTTCCCAGTGGAGAAAGGTGAATAGTGGAGTACCGCAGGGATCTGTGCTGGTTCTGCTGTTTTTAATATATTCATAAATGACCTGGAAATGGGAATAGTGAAGATGACACAAAATTATTCAAAGTTGTTAAAATCCAAGAGGATTGTGAAAAATTGCAAGAAGTCCTTAATAAGTTAGAAGACTATACGTTCAAATGACAGATGAAATTTAATGTGGACAAGTGGAAAGTTATGCACCTAGAAAAGAATAACCCAAACTAGTTACATGATGCAAGGTTCCACATTAGGAACCACCACCCAGGAAAAAGATTAGGCGTCATCATGGATAACACATTGAAACCCTCTGCCCAGTGTGCAGTGTCGGCCAAGAAAGCAAATCGAATGCTAGGAATCATAAGGAAGGAATGGAGGATAAAACAAAGGATATAATAATGCCTCTGTATCATTCTGTGGTGCAACCGCACCTCGAATATTGTGTGCATTTTTGATCGCCGTATCTTAAAAAGTATAAAGCAGAATTAGAAAAGGTACAGAGAAGAGCCACCAAAATGGTAAAGGGAATGGAAGGATAACCCTATGAGGAGAGACTAAAAAGGTTGGGGCTCTTCAACCTGGAAAAGAGATGACCAAGGGGAGATATGATAGAGGTCTATAAATTAATGTATGGAGTGGAATGGGCAAACGTAGATCAATTGTTTACACCATCATAATGTAGAAAGACCAGTGGAAATGCAATGAAGCTACAGGGTAACCTATTTAAGACTAATAAGAGAAAATATTTTTTCACTCAACGTGTAATCAAACTCTGGAATTTGTTACTAGAGGATGTAGTAAAAGCAGTTAGTGTAGCCGGGTTTAAAAAAGGTTTGGACAAGTTCCTGGAGGAAAGGTCCATAAACCATTATTAAAGGGGACCCATGAAATCCACTGCTTGTTCCAATACAAGCACTGTGGAACCTGTGTCTTCTAGGGAAACTGCTAGGTACTTGTCACCTAGATTGGCCACTGTTGGAAACAGAATACTGGGCTTGATGAACCTTGGTCTGACCTAGTATGGCATATCTTAGGTTCTTATGTCCACAATCTTACAATCAACCACAACAAATCATAGGTCCTTACAAACATGAGAGATACCACCTATAGTCCACCTGATGTGCTCAAAATAAATAACCTCTCCATTCCGGTGTAAAAGGAAGTTAAATATCTAATAATGATGACATACAAGACTGCACAATCAGTCTGCCAACTGCCTACAACCCTTGACCTGGATGGCCCCAGAGTCTCGAACAAGGAGAAGACAGCACCAAAATACCCTCTCAACCACATCCGTCAGAATCAGTAGCTTCCAAACAACTTGCCAGAAAGCTTTTGAAATCTATGGACCGACACTGTGGAACTCACTTCCATATCAATTAAGATCAATTAATGACACTTCTGACTTTAGGAAAATGTTAAAAACTCATCTGTTCATTGAATAGTACGGCCCAACAACTTAGCCTCCATTATTATCACCCTTATTTGGACTGTAAATAAACTTGCCTGTCTAACCCCTACCCTGAATGTCAACCTTCAGCTTTAAATGTAAATAATTACCGCTATTGATGTCGCACAGTTAATGGTGTTGATATAGTTATCTTTACTGGTTCCATGTATAATTGTTGGGTTAATTGTAAACTGCTTTGATAATATTGAAAGATGGTATATAAGAAATGTTAAATAAATAAATAAATAAATAAATAAAGCAAACCTTTCTTTTGAAAAACAAAGATTTGCTTCTTGTGCGTTACTATTAATTTCAGGAACAATTTTCAGACTATACACATCTAATTGTATAAGGTCATTCCTATGCATATGTAGCCACATATATGTGTAGATGGCCTCATATAAAATACCAACCAGCGTAAAAATACGCGCTTTGACATCAAGCTGCTGGTGGACATGCAGATGGGTAGAGCATGGGCATTGCATGGGCAGAGCATCGAGGTATGTATGTAGATTATAAATACTACAATTTACATACATACTTGAAAGATAGATGTGCAAATTTACACTGCTCTATAACTGAGGTAAATGTCTGTACCTACAACACAGGCATATGTTACACTATTTAGGCTAGTATGTTATAAAACTACCATCAAAGGGTTTATAGAGCAATATAACCAGTAAAAATAAAAAAATTGCTCAAAATAAATGCAAGATACTGAACAAACTTTCTTACATATAAAAGATACAATCCAAATTTTATAGTTATGAAAAATATATTTTTGTGGATATGGGTCTCAGAATGAATGGGGAAGGGTAACTACAGGCCACAGCAATTGAAAAGCCTGAGAAATCCCTAACCCCTTCCTTACATCAAGGACCCAAACAATCCTATTTTTTAATAATTTGTTATGAAAAAGTAGTTGAAAAAATAGTTGAAAAAAACGCAGATTTCAGCTATCAAGAGCTCTGCTAACTCTTATCTGAAGAATGACGACTACTTGTAAATGCTTCCAGTCATCAATAGTTTCAAACGGTTTAAAGAAGAGACTGCTGACTTTAAAATAGAAAGTCCAAACAACTTATCTGTTGAAGATCAGTCTCTCTGCACCCGACGCAAACTGGTAGCGCTAATGCGTTTCACCGCCTTCGCGGTTTCATCGGGGGGAAGTTTTTCTCTCACAGCGTGTCATACAACTTCGGTTTAATTCATAATGAATAGCTTAAAAAAAGAAAGAAATGTATTGATCAGTGATATGAATGCATATCTAAATAAAGTCAGAGCCTATCAATTTTCTCATAGATACAGTTAAATCTTTCCATATATATGATTATGCCAACAGACCTTGAGGCTTCGTCTTGCCAAGTTGTGAAGAGTCAAAAAACGCCGCGCATGCGTAGCAAAATGTGTGAGCAGGCATTTTATAGGCCAGGAGGATCAACTGAGAACTACCAATCATCAAACTGAAAAAAACAATGGAGCATGAAAACTTCCACAAATGCCAAAAAGGCACTGAAATGCCCACCTTGAAAAAACAGGACTACGTTGTTAGTTACTAACTAAAGCTATAAACAAACTGACCAGTCGATTTGAGAATTAAGACCTCCAGGGCAGACTGTTTGCAAACAATAAATCCAACGTTGCTCACTTATAAGTAAACTTTGACTCTGAGTTTTACCAGCATATCCTGCTAAGGTCTGATCGATGCAGAAGCACCTAAGCTGTTCAAACTGATGATGAAACTCAAGGCAATGAGCTACTATTGGTGCTTCTAGCTTCTGACAGTGGAGGCGACTGCGATGTTCACCCATGCGTATTTTAAAAGGTCTAGTTGTCTTTCCAATATATAAAAGCTGACAGGGACATTGTATGGCATAAACCACAAACGTGGAAGTGCAGTCAGTCAGTTTTCGTAACTGGTATATGATCCCATGATAGGTAAACTGTGTGAGCTCTAGAGTGACAGCACAAATAGCACAATTCCCACATCTTACATGCCCAACCGGAACAACTACAGTCTCTGAGGTGACAGTAATGTGAGGTGAACGCAATTCATTTGGGCTTAATAATTCCTTAAGGTTCTTATTCCTTTGCCATACACAGCGAATAGATTTGTCTTCCAGTCCAGGTAGATGACTTAAGACATTACTGTGACGGTTCAGGATTTTCTTAAGTTTAATACTCAACGGAGAATATTTTGAAATAAAATTTATTTGTTCTTCTGTTTGATCATTTGATCGTTTATCCTGTAACAACAAAGCCCGGTTGTTGAATAATGCACGTGTGTAAGCTTGTTTAACAACTGTTTGTGGATACCCTCGATCACAAAAGTTCTTCTGTAATTGCTTGGAGTGTAATCTAAATTCCTTTAACACGGAGCAGTTACGTCGGAAACGAAGAAATTGAGAGAAAGGGAGTCTATTTTTAAGCTGTATGGGAGGAGCACTTTGGTAATGCAATAATGCATTTCTGGCTACTTCCTTCCTGTATACAGTTGTCTCCCACGTGGATCTACCTTTACGAATTTCCAAATCAAGATACGTGATTCTACTGAAAGCACAAGTACTGGTAAAACGTATGTTAGGATCACACTGATTAAACCATTGATAAAACAAGTTGAACTGGGCTTCTGAAGCGGTCCACAACAGAAAAACATCATCAATGTAACGGCCCCAAAAGGGGATTTGTTGCCAAAAATCAGATGGATATAACCATTTCTTCTCTTTTCATGCTCCATTGTTTTTTTTCAGTTTGATGATTGGTTGTTCTCAGTTGATCCTCCTGGCCTATAAAATGCCTGCTCACACATTTTGCTACGCATGCGTGGCGTTTTTTGACTCTTCACAACTTGGCAAGACGAAGCCTCAAGGTCTTTTGGCATAATCATATATATGGAAAGATTTAACTGTATCTATGAGAAAATTGATAGGCTCTGACTTTATTTAGATATGCATTCATATCACTGATCGATACATTTCTTTCTTTTTTTAAGCTATTCATTATGAATTAAACCGAAGTTGTATGACACGCTGTGAGAGAAAAACTTCCCCCCGATGAAACCGCGAAGGCGGTGAAACGCATTAGCGCTACCAGTTTGCGTCGGGTGAAGAGAGACTGGTTCTGACCTTTTGATCTTCAACAGATAAGTTGTTTGGACTTTCTATTTTAAAGTCAGCAGTCTCTTCTTTAAACCGTTTGAAACTATTGATGACTGGAAGCATTTACAAGTAGTCGTCATTCTTCAGATAAGAGTTAGCAGAGCTCTTGATAGCTGAAATCTGCATTTTTTCAACTATTTTTTCAACTACTTTTTCAAAACAAATTATTAAAAAATACGATTGTTTGGGTCCTTGATGTAAGGAAGGGGTTAGGGATTTCTCAGGCTTTTCAATTGCTGTGGCCTGTAGTTACCCTTCCCCATTCTTTCTGAGACCCATATCCACAAAAATATATTTTTCATAAAATTTGGATTGTATCTTTTATATGTAAGAAAGTTTGTTCAGTATCTTGCATTTATTTAGAGCAATTTTTTTTATTTTTACTAGTATGTTATAAAGACAAGGAGGCACCTAATTGTCTTTATATTATAAGCTTATAGGTGCCTTAAAATATGCATCTAGGACACGTTGTTGAATCTTATTTATCAATTTTTTGCACAGTGCACTTTATTTTTATGGGGATTTTTAGCAAGGCGCTGTGAACTTTGTGACCCCACTGACATCATCAAGCAGCATCATTCTCCTCCTTAAAAGTTGTCACTACTGTGGCATGCCCCTTCATGCACTTTGTGGGCATGGGGCATGGACCCCAAAGTTTTTCTGGTTTCTTTGGTTCTTTCTGTGTAGTTATGTTTGAGAGTTTTGTAGGTCAGGCAAGAATGGGTATTGGTACCGCCAATATGCTTCCTTTTTCTGTGTTAACTGGGCAAGGTAGATATAGGAATCTCAAACAGGCATAGATGAATCTAAGGAAATGGCAATTGTTCAAGATGATTTTGATTCACCAAAAGGAAATAGTGTGAATGATCTTAATCTTTTATTAATTAACATTAGACCTGTTTATAATAAGCTCTAGTGATTGTTGATCTATTGGAGGATGACCACTTATTTCTTCTATGTATTACCGTAACCTGGTTGAAAATAATTGACTCTTTATTATTGAATCAGCCCTTCCCCCCCTCCCCGCCCCCGTTCCCCAGCCCTAGAGCTAGTGTAAACGTTAAAACCTATATTTTTCAAGACATGCATAAATTATAGTATTTTATAATCAATTTAACAAACAAATTCTTTGGCTAATATATCTTATTAGTAAATGAGAAAAAGGACCTCAGTGTGTCAGCCATACTTATAATGTAGTAATATCTGGCATCCAAAAGAATATCATTGCTTCAGAAAAAACTCCTTTATGCTGTCGGGGGTGTGGAAAGCATTTCCCCAGCAGTTAATGTGGAGCCCTGTCCCACAGTACACGAGGCGGCGTTAAGTGATACAGTTAGTGTGTTCTGTGAATCCAGCGTTAACGCATGGAGCACATATGCCCACTCTCTGCCCACTCACACTCCTAATGCAAGTTAAACAGATAACGCGGGAATCATCCTGTGCTATATGGCCCTGCACTAGCTGGCAATACGTGTCCCAACCCACATTCAGCGCATGCCACAACATGCGTTGCCAGCTGACGCCCTTTAGTAAAAGACCCCCTTAGATTGTAAGCCCTTTGGGGATGGGAAAATGCCTGGTGTTCCTGAATGTAAGTAGCTTTACTGACTCCTGAAAGAGGTGTGCGGTAATTTAATACCAGTTTATATGTCAGGGAAAAGGCAGCATAAAGTGCCATGGTTTTCTATTGATTTGGTGATATGAAAAGGAAATTGGAATATTGATAGAGGAAAACTAAAGGAGTGGCTGAGAAAGATAGGGGCTAAGTGTGGTTAGTCTTTGCACTTACTGCACCTTAACTGCAAAGTCTGTGTAATAAATACAGGGGGCGCAGCTAACATCTGCCCTGCATTTAATGCTCAGGGCACACTGGAGCCATATTCCCTTATTCGACAGGTAGCATGACAGCACCCGTGCTACCTGAAGAAGCAGGGAACACTGCCCTGGCAACAAGAAAAAAGAAAGACTTTGTAACTACTACCAGGATATTTTTCCATCCAAGGCATAAACCCCCTGTTTGGCCCCATCTAATGACTCCTTTATGGTTCTGACTCTCCCATGCAGAGTTGCCCCCGAGAAGCCCCCCTTCAGTACCTCCAGAGTCTCAAACCCAACAAGGACCTACCACTGATCTTCCTCCACCCCTCAAGCTCTCATTCTGGTTCTTTCCCAGGGCTCCCTGGTGCTCTTAGTGATCAAAGGGACCGGAGTGGTTCTCCTCTGCACTCTTCACCTTGCTCCAGCAGTTCTCAAAATGGTGCTGGTAAGTCCTAGCAATAGCCTGGCAGAGCAGTGGACCACTCCTGGCCCCTCTGACTAATACAACCAGGGAGCCCTGGGTAAGACTTGGGTGGGGGAGGGAGTCAGGGATAGCACCTTGTTGAGGGGATGTCTGATCAGTGGTTTGGGTCTCAGGGGAGTTGCTGCATCATATTCATCTTAGAAATCCAGAGGGAGGTGTGATGCTTGGAGGGAGGGCTCAACTTGAGTGGTGTCAGAGCTGAGAGGGTCATTAGCTGGGGGATCCAATCAGAAGATTTCTGCCTAGGGGGAATCTGTGCTTGGGGAGGGGGGGAGGCGAGAGGGCGTGGAATACCAGTGCAGCAGTACTGGCATTTTTCTTTTATGTTGCATTAAGTGCAGTGACACTATTGGCAGTTGTGACAGCTAGCACACAGTGCCATCCCACATGATAGCTGTCACTAGCTTCCATGGTCAATCTCCATCCATATCTCACTCCACTCTTGCCTTGACTTAATAAAGCTGTCAGGGCAGGGATTTTACTGCACTGGCTGCTTTTAGCATATCATAGCTGTTAGCATGGGCCCTTAGCACACACTAAAGCCCACAGTAATGGCTCATGCACTTTAGTAAACATGCATCATAAGGGATTCATTCTGCACCACAGATAGCGGGGATGTACGTCCTGCCTGGACTTACATTCCTGCTATTCATCCCCCTGCCTCTCCCAATACAAAGGCTCCCCGTACGAACAGCGCTGTTGTATGAGGAGCCTTTGATGGGGGTGGGAGGGGGCGGTCTAGAGGTGGAACGAGGGCGGGGAATGGATAGGCCATGATCCTGGATGTACAGGGCCGATTCTGAGGTAGGCCCTGTATGTCCAGGGTCGGCCACATAGATGGGGGATGCCGGAGCCAGGGGGTGGCGACGAGGTGAAGCGGTGCAGGCGAATCCCCACAGCCTGACCCTGGCCATGGGAGGCCAGATCAGGGGTTGGGAGGCAGGGAAAGGACGTTGGATCTTGCGGTCAGTGACCGTGGCACCTGAATGGAGCTGCGGTGACATGGCGACGGGACACCATAGCACTGTAGCTCCGTTCAGGAGCCTGGCAGAGTTAGCAAGGGATCTGTTGAACATGCGGCCCATCAGAATCAGGGCTTGGCTTTCACATCCAAGCCAGTAGACCCGATTCTGATCCCGCGGGCACGTCTAGCCCCCACAGTGTCAGAATCAGGTGCTACCACTGTATGCCCCAATTTGGAGGGGCCACTCAGGGGCTGGACGGTCAGAATAGAATTGGCCTCTAGTTATTTGGAGGCATCTTTATTTTTAATTTATTTGATTTTAACTATACTTACAATAAGCAAACAGAAGGAAATACCTATAAATAAACAAAATAAGATTATCATAAGACAATCTTGAAACAATATACAGCCTATATCTAGGGGAGTATTAAAAGGAAAAAAGGAAAATAAAGAAAAAAGAGGTTAACCACAAACTCAGAGCCAAAATTTCAATATCACCCAAAATCCCCCATCACATTCCAGAGTTTGATAGGACACTTGAAATGAGCCAGGAAAGTAGTTGCACATTTTTCAAATGCATTAGTGTTGGCATCTTCATTGGAGGATTAGTTCCCCTTCTTTGAAATATAACAGCATATGTCATATTTTGAAGACACCATCAATTGATTAAATGGTAGTGGGAAATTGTCACTCCATTGTGAGTCTGCCCTTTTTGCCAGAGTTGATGAAAAGGATTATTAGGTTGCAATGACAGGGTTATCTGGATACAACCCAACAATCCTGGTAGAAATGAGTGATAATCAAACACATCAAACAATACCCTAAGCACTGATCAATATCCATTATACAGGAGGAAAGAGACCTCAGATAATATCCTCTATGGATGTATTAGCTATAGGATATCCTTCAAGGGGTACTCAACTGGCTGCCGGGACTATTCTTAACAGGTCAAGAATAGGTATAGACTAATTTTCACATCTTCTAATGGATTTTCACATATTCTAATGGATTTTTATACTTGCAACACTCCCATACAGCTTTTAATTTTATACACCTCTTATGAGGTAGCATAATCACTATCTCCCCTAACAAACATTTATCTTGCAGATTTGTTATAAAGCATCCTGATGTACTTAACTTGCAATTTTATTATGTGGCACACCCAATGAGGCCTATATTTCGCATATCTTCGTTGCATTAGGAGTGTGTATACAAGAAGACTGTCTAGCCCTACGGGACCAGAATCGCGAACATCCCTGTACGTGCAGGCCGGGACTGCGATTCAGCCCAGCCTGCATGTACAGGGAAAAGCCTGACTAACTCAGTCAGGGCTTTACAATGGAGCTGCAATGTCATGGCACCGTGATTTCATTGTAAAGCCATGATCCCAGCCACCAACTGAAAAAAGGCTTTCCCCGCAGCCCGACCCCCGATCCGGCCTCCTAAGACCAGGGTTGGGCTGTGTGGAATGTTCTCGGGCTCCCTCTGCCCCATCCGCGCCTCAGGCCCGCAGCAAAAAGACATCCAGGGAAGTTATTCCACATTAGAATCAGCCCTGTATGTCCAGGGCCAGCAACTGCCCACCACCCACCCTAACTCCGCCCCCAATCTACCCCTTCCCCTCTCCCATCCAACCTCCCCATACAACCAGTGGGGAGGGCACGAATAGTGGGGATGTTGCTATTCATGGGACAGAATCGGGCCCTAGGCTATTAGACATCCTAGACATCCCCATTCTGAAATACTATTCTGGGGATGTCTATCTAGATATTCCCAAAGATATCCACATTGGTCACGTCCACGTTGTGAAATTGTGTCTGAACTTAGACATGCCTACTATTTTTTTCAGACATCCTGGCTTATTATCACTATCATTAATTTCAAGACATGATTGCTATATACAGGGTGGCCCCAAAAATGTGAGAACATCTCGTAGCATATAAGTTATTTAAAATTTCAAAAAGACAGATGTAAATGTTTGACAAATTTTTTAAAAAAAAGATGGCGACCGGAAATTGTCGAAATAAAGACGTTATATAGCTAAAAAGGTAAATAAGTAAACTATTTAAGCTTTTAATTTACGAGATGTTCTTACTTTTTTTGGGCCACCCTGTATATTTACTAAGTGCTATCTGTATTGCGGATACTAAGTAATAAAATCTATGTCAGCAAAAATCTCAGCCAAATCTACAGGACTCATCCTAAATGCTATATTCTAACTCTCCGAATCCACCATCGTACCTGTGCACATACCACTAATGATATTACATAGGACACCACAATATTTACACACCACGATATCACTGGTCAACACTGAAATTGTTACTGACTTTAAAAGGCCCTAATCTGTAGTATATTGGTGAGCTGAACACGAATATAACATTAAAAAACATTTATTGGCTCTCGTTTTGAAGATATTGCATGTAGTTCATTTTTGATGTTTCACCGTGTAAATTTATCCAGTAGGACATCAACAACATCCCAAATAAGCCTTGAATGATGTAATATTGCATCACATTGCATAATACCAGCATGCACACATCATCCAGAGTTGAATGTATCATTTTCTGATGCAATGCAATACTACTGCCAGACGGCTGCTGAAGCCATCTGACGTCAGCAGTGTACTATACGCAGTTGGAAAGGTTGAGCATTTAAAATATTTCAGACTGTGTGCGAGACAGTTTAAGCTACATGTAACTTTTATTAATCATATAATTTTAGCCATTTAGGTACAATACAGAACAGTAATGCCATGAAAGTGCGTTAATACCATTGACAATTTCTGCTACATTTGTGGAGAAGTGACATTTGCCAACCAGAAGAAAAGTATCACTTCTCAACTGAAGAAGGCATCATCTTTACTTCGGATGCAAGATTGGTGACCAAGACAAGCCTTGGGCCCCGCATATATACTGCACTACATGTACAACACAGCTTTCACAGTGGTTGAAATGCAAAACACCATCAATGCCATTTGCAGTCCCCATGGTGTGGAGAGAGCCAAGCAACCACATAAATGACTGTTACTTCTGCTTGGTTCCTCCTCTTTCCAGCGGAATAACGAAGCAAAAGTCGTCGCGCATAATCTACCCAAACATTCCGTCTGCATTGAGACCATTTCCACATGGTGAGGGACTTCCTATTCCAGAACCTCCATCAGAATATTCTCTTGATTCATCTGATGAGGACAAGGGTGAGCCGACCTGTTCTTCTCCTGGTCTGTCAGCATGCAGTGACCCAGATTTTCACTGGGATGCATATGAACTCCACATAGAATAACACAGGAAGAACTAAATGACCTGGTTCGTGATTTGGACTTATCCAAGAACAAGGCAGAATTGCTAGGATCAAGACTCCAACAATGGAATCTTCTAGAAGAAGATGTCAACTTTACTTCATATCGAAAGCGCCACCAGCAGTTGGAGCATTTCTTCAGAAAGGAAAGTAATCTGGTATTCTGTTCCGATATTGAAAGCCTCATGAATGCCTTAAAAATCACTCATGACCCACAAGACTGGAGACCATTGTTCCCTCTAAGCTGTGCGTGTGTGCGCGCGCATACACCTCGCCGAGCGAGCGCACATACTTTACAACAGAGCGCACAAAAATTACAGCTCTGATTCTAATAGAAAACAACACAGACGTCTTAAAATGTAAAAGTTATGATTGTAATTACTAGAAATTTCCTGCTTCATTTAGTAATCGTCTATTTTCATTTAATTTGATTAAAATCAATGTGGTGTACATACTGTATTCTGACGTTTAGTCAAATTTTAAAGTATATAACTCCGAGTGTCGTTATGTGGCACACAAAAATTTAACCTTCCTTCAAAAGCTGCACACAGCTGATATTTTATGCGCACACAGCCAACAGAAAATTAGAGGGAACATTGCTGGAGACTATTTCTAGACTCTTCGAAACCGAGTCTGAAGGTTGTGCTTTTGAACAATGGAAACCGTCTTCCATCTATTCCAGTAGCGCATGCCGTCCACATGAAAGAGACATACGATAACTTAAAGCATCTACTGACTTCCATTAACTATAAGAAGCACAGCTGGCACCTCTGTGCTGACTTGAAGGTAGTTGCCCTTTTAATGGGACCGCAGCAGGGATATATAAAATGTATGTGTTTCTTATGTGAGTGGGATAGCTGAGTAAGGGATTGGCACTTCTTGTGGAAGGAATGGAATCGCAGACAAAATGTAACAGTTGGAGAGAAGAATATCCAGCACCCAGGTCTGGTTGAGGCTCATAAAATCCTGCTACCTCCCCTTCACATCAAACTAGGTTTGATGAAAAACTTTGTGAAAGCCATGGACTGCACTTCGCCAGCTTTCCGATACCTGCATGAAAAATTCCCTCGACTCAGCGAAGCAAAGATTAAAGAGGGAGTTTTTGTGGGTCCTCAGATTTGAGAGCTCTTCAAAGATGACCGGTTCAACAACTTGCTGCAGGGTGATGCGAAACAAGCATGGAATGCTTTTGCCTAGTGTCAACAAATTTTCTTGGGAATGTTAGGGCAGAAAACTACAAGGTACTAGTAGAAGATATGCTGATGCAGTATCAGAAACTTGGCTGCAATATGTCTCTAAAGATCCATTTCCTTGATTCCCATGTCGATTTCTTTCCTGACAACTGTGGTATGGTTAGTGATGAACAGGGCGAACGTTTTCACCAGAATATCGCAACGATGGAGCAAAGATACCAGGGAAAATGGTCCACTACAATGCTGGCTGACTACTGCTGGACACTCCCCAGAGAAGCTCCTGAACAGCTGTACAAGAGACAGGCGAAAAAATCTAAGAAGTAGTCTATGATTTGGTTTTTTACGGGTATTAACCGAAGGCCTATTATATTTACTATTGACATGCATTTTGCGATGTAAACATTAATTCTTGCAGATTACAAAAAACTAGAGCCAACTTTGCAATTTCACTGTCATATTCGTGTTCAGCATATAAAAATTGATAAGAAATGACTATTTTTATTTCAGTAACATGACTTTTGTAAAAATTTGTTGACCAGTGTATTTATAGTTTCTACAGAGCAGCCCTGCTTCTTGAACTGCCAAAATGGTCTAACACTGAAAATAGTACCGTCTTTTAAAACATCACAGTCACAAGATGGCAGAACCCAGAACTCTGTTGATGTCAATCAAACAAGGATTTACTTTATTGTTCCCAGACTAGTTACGCTGTGTGCCGCGCAGAATAAAACGATTTAAAAGCCTATCAACGTACACATCCAATTACTACTAAATACCGCAGTGTCAGCAAACCCATTCCAAGGGTAATTATCTGCCTTAAAGTACTTCTGTATACAATAAAGTTCCCATAGACTATTGCCTTCTTTAATATAGGAAGACACAATGTTTATGCTAATCTAACCAGTATAATAATAATTATTAACAAACCAAATCAAGAATGAAGTTTTCAACAGTTTTAAAACAGTTGCCCACCATTCTCCTCCTATATCACTGCTCATAGCTAGAGATATGGTGTTATAGTGGGAGATCATTTCACATCCAGTGACCACCATATGGTGTGGTTCAGTATTAGCACTAAGGCTGATAAAATCCATTCAAGAATGAGAATCTTAGACTTTAGGAAAATTAACTTTGCCAAGATGGGCCAATACCTATGTTTGGGTGCATAGAGAGAGGACTGACCAAGAGAAGAAAGGAGGTGATAGTGCCTCTGTATAAATCTTTGGTGCGACCTCATTTGGAGTATTATGTGCAGTTCTGGAGACCGCATCTTCAAAAGGTTGGAGGTTGGTACAGAGGGTGGTTACTAAAATGGTTAGTGGTCTTCGTTATAAAGCATATGAGGGCAGACTTAAGGATCTTAATATATATACTTTAGAGGAAAGGAGGGATAGAGGTGATGTGATTGAGACGTTTAAATACCTCCATGGCATAAATGCAGAAGAGGAGAGTCTCTTTCAATTGAAAGTGAGCTCTGCTACGAAGGGACATAAGATGAGGAGAAAGGGGATAGACAGGAGTAATATGCGGAAATATTTCTTTACGGAAAGAGTGGTAGATGCATGGAATAGTCTCCCAGTGGAGGTTGTAGAGATGAGAACAGTATCTGAATTCAAAAAAGCATGAGAGAAACACAGAGGATCTCTAAAAGAAAAAAGGGAACTGTTGTAGTCGTTGATAAGGAAGGGCAGACTAGATAGGCCATGTGGTCTGTTTTGCCGTCATAGTAACATAGTAAATGAGGGCAGATAAAACCATTTAGTCTGCCACTCCATGCAGGCCACCCCTCCCCATGTCTTTGTTTAGGGGTGAACCCACTCTCTGTGTAGGACACCCCTGTTTGTTGAGAAATTAGATAGTTAAGTTTATATTGATTTTATCCTGTTGCTGTAAAGGGATCCACTGTGTCTGTCCCCTGCCATTTTGAATTCTGACACTGTATTTGCCCCCACCACTTCCATCGGGAGGGCATTCCAAGCATCCACCACCCTTTCAGTGAAAAAGTATTTCCTGGCATTGTCTTTCAATTTAACCCCTTGCAGCTTCATGTTATGCCCTCTAGTTTTACAGCTTCCCCGTCTTTGGAAGAGGTTTGTTCATTATTTCTGTTTTAAGTATTTAAAGGTCTGAATCATATCTCCCCATCCCTCCTCTCCTCCAGAGTGTACATATTTAGGTCTTCAAGTCTCTTCTTATAAGGCTTCTGACGCAGGCTCCAAATCATTTTGGTCGCCTTCCTCTAAACAGTTTCCAGTCTTTTTACATCCTTTGCATGATACTCATATGGTCTCCAAAACTGAACACAGTATTCCAAGTGAGGCCTCACCAGTGATTTATACAGTGGCATTAGTACCTCTTCCTTTCTGCTGGTACTTCCTCTTTGTATGCAACACAATGTCCTCCTGGCTTTTGCCACCGCCTTGTCGCACTGTTTTGCCACCTTGAGATCCTAAGAAATAATCACACCAAGATTCTTCTCCTGGTCCGTGCACACCAACCTCTCGCTCCCTATCGCATACATTTCCCTTGGATTTCTGCTTCCCACATGTATGACACTGCACTTCTTCACATTAAATCTTAACTGCCAAGCATTAGACCATTCTTCCAGCTTTTGTAGACCTTTCCTCGTGTTATCCACTCCTTCAGGGGAGTCGACTCTGTTGCAAATTTTCGTGCCATCTGCAAAAAGACAGATTTTTACATTCAGTCCTTCAGCAATATCACTCACAAATACATTGAACAGTGCCGGGCCCAGGACTGAACCCTGGGGCACCCAGTTAATCACCCTCTTTTCATCCGAGTGAGCTCCAGTTACCATCACCTTCTGTCGTCTGTCAATCAACCAATTTCTGATCCAGTTCACCACCTTGGGACCCATCCCCAAACTACTGAGTTTATTGATAAGCCTCCTGTGATGAACAGTATCAAAGGCTTTGCTGAAATCCAGGTAGATGGCATCCATTGCATGCTCCTGTTATAGTTCTCTAGTCACCCAGTCAAAGAACTCAATCAGATTTGTTTGGCAAGATCATCCTTTGGTAAAACCATGTTGCCTCGGATCATGCAATCTGTTGGTTTTGAGAAAGTCCACTATTCGCTCTTTCTGGAGCGCCTCCATTACTTTTCCCGCCACTGAGGTAAGGCTCATGGGCCTGTAGGTTGTCATTTCTTCCCTGTCACCACTTTTGTGAAGAGGTACCACGATGGCCCTTCTCCAGTCCTGAGGAACTTCTCCTGCTTCCAAGGATCTGTTGAAAACATCCTTTAACGGCCCTGCAAGAACCTCTTTGAGCTCTTTCAGTATCCTGGGATATCCCATCCGGTCCCATGGCCTACATCCGGTCCCATGGTCATGTTTCTGTATTTCTAATTATATCCAATATATCAAATAAACATATGGAACTCAATAGATGAATTCAAGCCCTGAGGCTTCAGTGTTTATAGATCCATTTGATTTTTAACTGTAATAACCTTCTCTCTCTATTACCACTCCTGTTGGTTTGGGGTGATGAGCAATTCACATGAATTTTAATAAGAAAAGGCATGTGCAAATTCAAGCAATGAGATACAATGTGTGCTGATTCTTTCTGATGCTGTAGACAGTATCGATGTTCATTGATCCTTGTTGTAGTCTTTCCTATACAAATCTTATCACAGAGACACATGATCCTATAGACTATGGGGATCATTCTAGAACACGAATAAGAGATGTTGACGTGCGGCATGGACGTGCAAGTGGCGAAAATGTCCCCTACCATATTCCGAAACACTGCTGACATGCACGTCCAGGGGGGTGGCACTGGGAGTTAAGAACGTGGGCGGGAGAGGGTGAAACAGGGGCATGGTCAGCCACAGAGACATAGAAAGCTTATCCCCAAAAGGGCCATGTATGTATGAGGTGTAATCTGGAAACATCCTCGTTATACCTGCTGAAACCAGGTATAAGGCTCAGACTTAGAAATTATTCAGCTCTGCCCCACAATGCATCCCATATAGGTGAATGGATGTGACAAGTAGGTTTTGAAGTGGCGCCACTGCAGTCAGGACAAATACAAGATGCAGTCATAAGGTACAGGGAATAGAACTGAGGGAATGTTAAAGGGTAAAGAAACACATCTAAACACACTTGCAGCAATATTAAGAAGTCGCTAACAGGGGGAAAATTACTCTATTACAAACATTCTAACCTATAAAACGGGAGTGCTCTAAGTTATAGAATACTGATTTTTACGCTCGGAAGTAGTCTCAGACTGATCGGCTGCCTCAATTGTGATACTTAGTATCTTATGGCGCCTGTTAGCATCAATGACTCAGTTTCCGGCTTTTTTTATAAAGTATAACCTCCCTCTCCCTATAGAGTTGCACACTTAACTTCTATTGAAAAATCGTTTTGAATAGTGTCACGTAGCTGCTGTTACTTTCATTCCCAACGCCTCACATACAATATCGTGACTGTGTTTCTCTCGACTTCATGAGGTTCTTCAGGGGACCATTCTTAAACCAGCCAAGTGTTTCACCAATATTGATTGAAGCAATTTTTTGACGTTTTACTGGAGCGTGTTTCTTCTCCACTTCTTTTCTGAAACAAGTCTACTTTTTTCCCCAAAAAACATTATGTCATGATGGTCAGGCAGATTTGCAAATGTAAGATATGTACTGTATGTGTCCTGAACACAACAATGGCCCCCTGTGTGTAATCCATGCAGGCCAGGGTGAATGAGAGCTGTGGATGCAAAGAGCTAGCACAGAGGCTGGTCTGACATAGCGCATGCCTGACCAGCCACAACTTCATTGGCCCAGGGAAATGCCAATGGCTATAGGTATGGGACTGGATGCTGGACAAGGCACCACAACATCCACATGCCTATCCACACGGGATGATACCCAGCAATGTGGCCTATAACTACTGACAGCCATACATCTCACATAGTGGATGTGTAGTGCACTGAGAACAGCACTACCTGGGAACCAGACAGCCATGGGTTTGTGACCTACCACCACCCAATATGGCAATGTAATATCCACAGCACCACATGTTCCCTGTAAAATAGTTATCTCCAAGTTATAATGCCCTGTTCAATGTAATTTCAGTTTGTTCAATGTAAACCGCACTGATGCAGAATAGCGCCGTATATAAGAGAATGTAAATAAATAAATAAATGATAAAAAATATGAGGCACACCTGGCTCTCCACAGGAGTGCACCACATGCAGCAACCGCAGGCCCAGGAAAACATCTGCACAGCACATGCAAATGTGTTCAGGACAGCTGCCATTAGCCAGCAAGCAAGACAGGAGGCCCCTAATGGGTCACAACACCACCAGTGTCCCAAGGCCCATGGGAGCCCCAGGACACACATACCCTGAGCACAGACAGAAGCTCCAGCACCCTGTGGAGGGTATAAAGACTGGGTAACTGGCACCCCCAACACCCTAGCAATATCAGTTGTGGAGGGAGCCCCAGGGCAAGTACCTGATTTTCTGTCAGTGGATGTATGTCTAAGCAGACCCAGATTGGAGGAAGGTGTAATAAATGTGAAAGTGGTCACAGCACAGACAGGTGCTGCATGCATGCGGTGATGCTGGCAAATGTCCCCAGCAGTGACGTCCAGAAGTGGCACACAGGGAAACTGGCCATCAGACCAATGCCACACATACCAGGAACTGGGGCTGGACAGTGTGTGGCTGGCATGGACATATCAATGTTTAAGTCCTGCAGCAGCACATGAACATATATATCCATTCCCTGCAAGCCTAGACCTATGAGGCAGTGCTATCCTGTGGACCCACCCACTCCCCAACCACCCATGCCCACCCACATGCCACAATGTCACACAGACAGCCCTGGAACGTGACTGACACCCACCCCACATACCCCTGCCCACATTCACACTGCTTGTGCACCTCCATGGACCCAAACCCACTCACCAAGCATGCCTCCCCCCAACTCTGGTGCTAGATGACTCTCCTGTGGCCCCTCCCCTGTGCCCGCCTCTTGCCCCTCCCTGAGGGCCCTTGCACCTGTGCCTCGGTCACCACAGTCACAGGTGTGCATGGTGGTGAGTCCTCAGACCCAGAGTTGTCACACTCATGCTATCTGACTCTCTGTGGAACTGGCCCAAGGAGAGAGTGTGCCACATTGTCACACCATTGGGGCCCGGATGCGGAGGCACCGGCGCATATGCAGCTGAGGAAGTTGCAGCTGTGGGAGCTGCCCCACCATGCCCTTCCCAGACTCCACGAGAGGGACACTGAAGTGTGCATGGGGCTGTGCTGGGGCCCAGGGACACAGCACAACTCCATCAGGATCTCCACCATGGTAGCCTGGAGTGTGCCATAGCAATGGACAGCTGCTCTCTAGCCACGACATGCCTCTCCTGCAATGCCATGGACTGGCACAGCAGCTTTAGCTGTTGCTTGGACCATGCTGTTGGGCAGCACTGTGAGCAAACAGACGCTCAGCACATTGACACAGGTGTCGCTGTGCATTTGATGTACATGCACAGGGGCTGGTTCCCTCCCCTGTTAGGTCCTCAGGGCACTCACAGCTCCAGCCTGCTGATTCTGTGCCTGACTCACAGTGCTGAGGGTGCTGGGTTCACCTCCTGCCTTGGGGCCTGTATTACTTTGTTTGCCCCTGTACCATTCATACTGTGCCTTCCTCGACTTGCTCTGCTCTCACTTCCTAGGGGGCCAGGACCACTCACAGCTCTAGTCTGGTGGTTCTGTCCCTGATCTACAGTGCTCTGGGTGCTGGGTTCACTTCCCACCTGGCGGCATGTACAGGGTCATTTTTTGGGAGGCTTCTCAGGGGGCATCTGTTTGACCTGGGGTTGTGGCTGACATTCTGAGACTGCTCTCTGCTATGCTTGTCCCTTCCATCTGTTGCTGTGTTCCCCTGTACCTTCACTGTGGGCCTGCTTGCATCCTGTTCTCCCTTGTTTCCTGGGGCTGCTCTGTCTGTGCTGTGCTGTGCTGTCACTGTGCAGCCTGCCTGCTTTCTGCCAGGGGCAGCTCCTGACTTTCCCTGCCCTTCCTCTTCACCATGGTGCATACCTGTCTCTGTGCCCACTTGTGTGCTGCTCCAGCCTCCATACTTCTCTCTGCTTCCAGGTTTGTCTGTCTGTATTGTGATTTTCTTACTAGGTGAGGGTCGTCCTGATGTGTCCCCAACCCCTGCGTGATACTGTCTGGGCTGGCCGCCTCTGTCCATTGGGGAGGAGAGTCTCCACCTACTCCAGGACCATGGTCACCATCAGCCTCGTCTCTGCCTTGCTGAAATTAGGCTGCCTGGTAACCATGTTGATTGTGTGTGTTATGATGGGGCCCCCTCTTTCTGGTTCCGGTCACACATGATCTGCAGGACAAGGAGTTGGGGATGTTTTCAGGGTTGCAGGTGCATGGGACGGCTGGAGCAACATGGCCAGTGTACACACAGCCTAGACGTGTTCTTGGCTCAGGATGGAGCGATAGGCCGCCAGTTAGGCTTGCTTCCCCGGGAATGGCCACACGCTGATTCTACATCCCCATATGCATGTCTACGTGGGGTTGTGAAATCAGTGTTGTGCATGCTTGTCCTTTCTGGAGACATGCATGGGGCCTGGACATGCCCCTTTCTGAATCGGGCTCCACAATGATCATAATAATCCTGGTAGCCAATTGAATACCTTTTGAGGGATATCCCATAGCTTATAAATCTATAGAGGATATTATCCGTGTTTTTTCCACTCAGTATGATGAATATTGATCAGGGTTATCTGGATACTCATGCTATTTTACTGTATTTCTGAGCCAATATGGCTTCCAGAAGGACATAACCCAGAAATCCTTTTAACGTCCTTCTTACAGTATTAAAAGATTATCTGACATTAGAATCAAGGGCAGGGTTTATGATTGGTTTGATTTTTCTGTGTCCTGTTGCTTTTCCCAAATGAGGGTAGTTGCCGATAGAAGGTCCTGCAAGGCTCCTTATTATCTTTATCACTTTTTAATGTTTATATATTACCACTCTGTCTCTTATTAAAAAAAAATAGGGATCTCGTTTAGGCGTTATAGTGACAATCTTATGATATTTTTACACTTATAACTCAGAAAGAGTCATAACCACTTGAGGAGGTAGAAGGTTTGCGATCAGGTTTAGACTGAATGGGGAGTAATAGGTTAGCACTGAACTAGAGTAAATCAGAAGCTCTTATTAGATCTTGAGCTGCAGTAGTTTAAATTAGATTACATCAAACTAGATGATTGGAATATCCTTATCTGATCTGAAGTGAGGTACCTGGGCATAACTGTAGATCCTGAATTTAACTTTTGATGCCAGATGAAGGATGTTATGAGAAGTCTGTCTTTCATCTCCATTTGTTATGAAGATTGAGGTGCCTGCATTCAGATATTTCTCGGTTTGTCTTGCAGGCATTGTTTTTTTCCTAGTTTAGATATTATATACTGGGCTCCCAAGAGTTGAACTGCAATCATTACAATTGGCACAGAACACAGTGGCAAGGTTGGCTACAGGCTGCTTATTTCAAGACCCTATTACACCATCGCTGGTGGAGCTTTTATATACAATACAAATTCCTCTGGTTTGGAAAAATGTTAATAAAATGGGTCTGTCTCACTTATCACTGGTTGAAGGATTATGTTTTCGGTCATGCTTTAAGATTGAGCCAGGAAGGATTATTAAAGGTTCCACCTTCAGAAGCAACATGCTTAGATGCCTCTCACTCTAGGGAATTTTTTGTTGTTGTGCGTCCTGCTTTCTTGGAATGAGCTGCCAGCAACCACAAGGAGTAAATCATTTTATCATCATTTTAAGAAAAAAACTTAATGTGTGGTTATTTAATGAAGCCTTCAAGAATTAATGATGGGGGGGGGGGTTGTTATGATGGCAGGGTTTATTGTTCAAAATAGGCTATCAGTGATTATTTCAAAATGGGACATGTTTAGGACATGATTATGTTTTCAAAGTGGGTGGGATTTACAGGTGCAAGAGGTTTGTAGTTCATCTATTAAGTTAATGTATTGATTTTTTAATGTTATTTCGTCAATGTTGTTGCTGTAATTCACCTAGAAATGATGTGATAGGCAAAATATAAATGTTTTAATAATAATAATAATAATAAATACAAAATCTGTGGATGGTTTTTACCTGCAGACTTTATGCCAGCTTTCAAAGAGTAAAGGAATAGCTTAATGGTTAAAGCAGTGGGTTAAGAGCCAGGGAAACCACGACAAATCCCACTGCTGATTCTTGTGATCTAGAGGAAGTCACTTAACCCTCCATTTCCTCATGTACAAACTTAGAATGCAAGTCCACCAAGGCCAGGAAAATACCTACTGTGCCTGAATGTAGCTTGCCTTGATATTCTAAGCAAGGCGTGAGCTAAATCCAAAAAAGTATGCATACAAATTTGTACCTATTGCAGGGGTTCTTAACCCTTTTATGACTACAGACCCCAATGGATCATCCAGTATGTTCCCATATCCCCTTTGTCAGCCTGTCAAAATCATATATATGTATATAGCTAGAAACAGAACAGTTTAAAGAAAATCTTAAGGATTTTACCATATTTATTCAAACCACACATATACAAGCTAGCTACAACTAGTGAGATTTTTGCTGTTTTTTTGTGCAATCAAAACAGAGAATTGTGGTACATTTACTGAGAATGCTACTCTCATGTCATCTGACACATCAATTTAATTTCCCCTTGTTGATTTCAGGTTTAAAAATGCAGAGAATCCTGTTTTGCAGAGATAAGTAGTTTATTTATTTATTTAGACAGTTTTTGTATACCACCTTATCCGTCAATCAAAGCGGTCACAACACAAGTGGGGGATACATTTAACATGTGGGGATATGAGACACATACACGGAACATGGGCAATGGAGGGTTAAGTGGCTTGCCCAAGACCACAAGGAGCATCTGTGGTCTTGGGCCTTCCTTCCAGCCCAAGGTTGCTGTCCTCTAGTGGGATTTGAACCCCTGACCTTCCGGCCTGAAGTACCTTGCCCCAACCACTAGGCTACTCCTCCCAGTTGTGAAGGGAATCAGAACATTCATTGCCCTCATTACCAAGCTAGGCTAAGCTGCGATTTTCTCACACCAAAACTGCCTGATATCCAGCCCAGCCTTTCCAAAATCAGTTTTCTTTCTTGGGTCTTCTTGGGATTCAATGAAATCATCCTTTGCTAAATCGTTGTCACTCGTCATAGATATATCAAATGAGAATGGGTTCATGCCCCAAAAGGATTCTATGCTAAAATCATTAATATCTGAGAAGCAAACCTCAAAATTTATACTTAGAACTTCCAAGTGGTTCTTGACTTCTTGAAGTATTTTCACAGGCAATGTTTGACCATCACCAGTGAGAATATTGTCAAGGATTGGAAAGTTTGCTAGATTTCCACTTTCAACACGACAACTCCAAATAAGTAATGTCCATATAAATGCCACAAGCTTTCCCCTGGCTTGAATAAAAGTCACTTCCCTTCTCTGCATCGGCATATTGAAATCATTGAGGAGACTGAAAATATAGGCCAAATTTCCCAGGCTAACAATAACATGTTCATCCTTAAAATGGTTTGCAAGAGAGGATTGTTGATCCTCAAAGAATTTAGAAATTGCATCACAAAGTTCCACTATACATGCCAAAACACGACCATGACTTAGACAACGTATCTCCATGTGGTACAGTAAAACAGTATTCTCTACTACCTCATTGTTGATGAATTTCAAAATGGTGATGGTTATACCCTCCTTTGCTAGTTTGCCCTTCTACAGAAGGAGTAGACAGGGGTGAACCTGCTGTAGAATAGACTGAAGAGGGGGGGATGGTCAGGGTATGCAGCCCCTTGGACTGTGGGAGAAGGTGCTTTGAGCCATGTAGCCACTTAAACTCTCCACCAAGCGGGAGAATGGTGGGTCAGGGCAGATCTCTTTATGGCAGGAAGGTATGAGGGTGGTTCAAATCATGTGGCCATTTGATTCTGTGCCAAGGAGAAGAGATAGGATCTTAAAAACAATAAATAAATGTATTGTAATATAACGAAATCTGAGAAACTTTATTTCTTATCATTTTTAAATGATTGCAGAAGTAAAAGTACTGTAGAGACCTCTTGTAGCTAATAAACAGTATGTTTTCATTGGTCATGACCCTCAAAAATTTTGCAAACCAGTTGTGGCTTATGCTGGGTGGAAGCTAACCATGCCTTCTTTGGGTAATTGCTTATAACAAAGCAGAAAATCTAAAGTGCAGTGCGTAACCTCAAATGACTGGACATCATGTTTTTCACTCAGTGGTTAAAGCAAGAAACATTTTTGGTTTTCATCAAGGATTATGTTGTCATCTGAGGAAAAAAAATGTTTTTAAGATCCCATGCCTAGTTTCACAGTAGTTTAGATTCTGAATCATGTTTAAAATCCTGGTGTCAGCGTATTGGTGTTTCAAAACCATTTGAATCTTGTTAAAACAAGGTTTGCTCGCCAGGTGAAAAGTTGCCATAATCTGGGCGCCAGTTTTCAACTCTGAGGTTTCATGACTTGTCACTGAAGTTAAAGAATCATTCCTCGGGTTTAAATGGTAAAAGAGAAACATGGCATTGTCTTTACTACATTAAGCTTTTTCAGTGTAGTTCAAACTCATTGCCAATCCAGGCTTAAGAAGGCTTTGGGGTTATTCTAACAGGAAACTAGCATCTTATAATGTCTGAATGGAATGCAGAATGATTCAAATGATCACCAGAAACCTATCATACTACTGATCTCAACAGAACATTGATTTTATTGCAGCAACATATCTTCATTTCTTCATAAATTATAAATAAAAACATGATTGAATCTCAACCATGTAGTTAATTACTGAATTATAACAAGTCACTGGACAATTTCCATATTTTTGTTAGAGTTCCTCATCAGGCTTTTATAAAGCTTAAGTAAGGTCCTCCAGGAATTGTTAAGAACATCCTTGTAGGCTGCAATACAACCCTAAGATTAATCTGACAATGTTGTTGTTCATAAGTTCCAAGGCCAGAAAGAACTCCTTTTCCAAAGCAAATTCTTTGGATTGAGAAGCTCTTACAGAGAGCAGGATCTGTCTTTCATTCTTTACAGTTTCATAGTACACAGTCCACTGCTTTAGCCTTCACCATTCCATGGAGGAATCGCTAAGCAGAGAGAGCTGACAGGACCAAGGGATTGATTCATCCAGTTTGTTGGTGACTTCTAGAGAGGAAGGAGAGGCAAAAGCATAAATTGCAGCAGTTGTAAATGTGGATATTCAACAGGTATTCAGTACAAAGAAATAAGATTTTCCATTGCCTGGAGAAAAGACATTAAGGGGGTCATTCCGATCCGCGTTTAGCGGGGATATATGTCAAGGAGCTCTCTGCATGTGCTACAGAGATGTGCGGGGAGCTCTGCATGGGGGCGAGAGGGGATGGGCCAGAAGAGGAGCGAGGGCGGGAAGTAGGCAGGACCTTGACACTGGACATACAGGGCCGATTCTTTGGAGATAGAATAAGTCCCCCCCCCCCCCCCCGACATCGTTGACCAGGCCAGCTGGGATCCAGGATGCAAGCGAGCAGGGTAGATAGTTTCCCCACAGCCCGATCCCAGCCTCGGAAGCCCGATTAGGGGTCGGGTGGTGGGGAACAGGACCTTTGTTATGGTGTGGGCGATTGGGACTCCTGCATGGAGCCTCAGTGCTATGGCGATGGGACATCATGGCATCACGACTCCATGCAGGAGCCTGGCTGGACTACCTGGGGAGACATCTGGATGTCTGGCAGGCCGGAATTGGGGTACATCCGGGAAGTCTAAGCCTTATGCCCCAATTCTGCTCCCGGGAGCAGAATCGGGTGTATATCCAAGCCATCCAGATTTTGGATGTCCGGACGGCACGGACATGCCCTGATTGGAATTGGCCCCCACAGGAATGCAGGAGAAACAATCAAAAATGTTTTATTTGCACCTTCCACTCCTTAATATTTATTTATTTATTTATTTTATTAACATTTTTTATATACCGCACTATTCGTTATCAGCGTGGTTTACATAGAACAAAGAACCTCAGCCAAGATACAAATATCTGGTTTTTACAGTTAACAGGAAAATAAACTTATATAACATGAGAACAGTTCACAGGAAAATCAACTTGGATAACAGGAGTAACTATATACAAGACATATATTTACATCACAGTGTTAGAGTATGAAAAGTGTCATGTAAATCTGTTGAAGTAGTTAGATGTGCTGATGAGACAGAAGAGACAGATGAGACATGAAAAAAACCCAGAAAGGCTCCTTTTATTTCTTCTGTGAGCCACCCGACACAAATATACGTATCTATCAGTGACTGTACATAGGAAAAACCACAAGCTCCCTTCCTTCATAGTGGAGCAGTTCAGCAATGTAATATTATTTTATGCTTGGAGACTATGAGGAAATGTAGCTTTAATAATGTTTCTTCTTTAATTCTCTTAATTTCTCTCACTCTACCCTGTGAAAAAAAACTATTAGCTCTCCTATATGCAAAGTCTAACTAAATGATCTCGGGTAAAAGATATTTTTGATGGGTCTGTGTTTTTTCCCACTACAAGATGGCAATGTTTCCTCGGAAAAGATACTTTGTCATATTTCCTTTTCCTCCCAGTAGACTACTTGAAATTGCGTTCATATCGTCTCTCTCTAGCACATACATATGCCTCACAAACTCAGCTTTGCACTTCACTCTTTCTCCGTGGAACACGTTTGCACAGGGCCGGATTTACCTTGAGTGAGGCCCTACGCCAACAAAAATTGTGGGCCCCCAGCAGGGGCGGCCCAAGGGGGATGCGGGGCCTCATTTGCATAAGGGGCCTCATTTGCATAAATATTTGCATAATGTTACCATATACTAACTTTTAGTAAACGTGCCTCTTAATGAGTGTATGGATAAAGAAAGACTAAAAGATTTCTACATTACTATAATCCAGTGCCAACTACCAGACACATTAGGAACTACTACAAACACTGCCCTTTTAGAACCCATAGTAAACTCGCCGTATCCTAACATCACTACCAGGACTCACAAAGCACCATACTCTACCAATCAAAAGGCAACACTGCAAATATTAAACCAATACATTTCAGAGAACAACAATACATGACCTACTGGGGAAAGAGAACAAGTGGCAATGTCAAATAGGAATTATATAAACAGAACACCTCAGCTCAGTTACACATGCAGAACATAGACCATCACCAAACAAGTAATCACAATTTAGAAACAGGAAGACAATAATTAAACTGGGAATCCCAAAAGCCAAACTTGGAATGTACAACACTGTAGAAATAAAACTATACATTAATTTGCTCTTGTACTAAACAAAGCGCAGACGTTAATGATGCACATTTACCAGAGCTGACATATTCCAATTAATAAATTCAAAATAAAGAGATATTTTTCTACCTTTTGTGCATTTTTTTCAGCTGCAATTGCTCCAGCCACTTTCTTCTGGTTTCTTCGTGTCTTCTGCTAACTCTCCATCGTCTGCTGTCCATTTGTCCTTTCTTCTCTCTTCTAGATTTTTTTCCATTCTCTCTCTACATCTGCTTTAACATACTAATCTTTCTCCTTTTGCTCTTTCCTCATTCCTATTTCATCCACTGAAATTTTACCCCTCCATCCTCAATCCCCACTTACTCTCCCAATACCCGGCCAATTGTAGATTTTTTATCCCTCCCACACAAAATATTTTCCCTTCTCCATTTTACTCTTCCAGCCCCATCCCATTCTAATCCTCCCCCAACATCAGCTCCCTTCTAGTTCCAGCCTCACCCAGCATCCATTCCCTTCTAGTCCCTGCATCAGCCCATTTCCAGTCCTAGCCACCCATCAGCCCATTTCCAGTCCTAGCAACCCCCCAACCCAATACCAGTCCTAACCCCCCATCACCCCATTTTCAGTTTAAGCCCCCCCTATAACCCATTACCAGTCCTAACCCCCCCATCAGCCCACTTCCAGTCCTAACCCCATCAACCCATTTCCAGTCAGCCCCCCATAGCCCATTGCCAGTCCTAACCCCCCCATCAGCCCACAGCCCATTACCAGTCCTAACCCCATCAGCCCACCTCCAGTTTTAACCCCCCCAGCCCATTTCCAGTCCTAGCCCCCCATAGCCCATTACCAGACAACCCCCATCAGCCCACAGCCCATTACCAGTCTTAACCCCCCCCCCAAAAGCCCATTACCAGTTCTAAACCCCCCAACAGCCCACAGTCCATTACCAGTCCTAACCCCATCAGCCCACCTCTAGCCTTAACACCCCCCCCAGCCCATTTCCAGCCCCAGCCCCCCCAATAGCCCATTACCAGTCCTACCCCCCCCCCCATTGGCCTAAAGTAAAATTTAATTTAAAAAAAAAAACCTGCTGGCTGCCGCCGCGGGGCCCCCTCTGCTGCCGCGGCAGCACAGACTGACCTGTGGGGGCCCCCTCTGCAAGCTGACTCCGTCGGTCCATCGATCCCTCCCTCCCTCCCTCCCTCCCTCCTTGCACGCTGTGAGAGGCGCGAAGGTAGAGTGTCTCCCTCGCGTCTCTGTTAAGCCCGCAGGGGCTTAACAGAGACACGAGGAGACACTCTCCTTTCGCGTCTCTCACAGCCTGCACCCTGCACGGAGGGAGGGAGGGAGGGAGGGAGGGAGGAAGGAAGGAACGAACCGACGGCTTCAGCTTGTAGAGGGGGCCCCCGCGGGTCAGTCGGTGCTGCCGCGGCAGCAGAGGGGGCCCCGCGGCGGCAGCCAGCAGGTTTTTTTTTTTAATTTTATTTAAAAAAAAAATTAACTTGTTCTTTTTTTGTGGGCCCCTGTCAGCTGTGGGCCCTACGCCATGGCGTACATGGCGTATAGGTAAATCCGGCCCTGCGTTTGCAAAAACATATGTCTTATCATCTCAAACACATTTTAGACATCTATTGCAATGCTGGTTCCAAGAACTATGTGGAGATTAAAATACATATGGAGGGGGAGCAATTTTATAAACTTTCTCATGTGCAAAACCTGGTTTTATATGAGCAAGAAGGCTTTTATAAAGTTACCCCAGGGCTGCGTACATAAAAGTAGGTACGTTAAGAACATGCATACTTCTAAATGACCCTGGTATAGGCGTGTTCTGGGCTTACCTTTGGTTTGAACATGAGTGGAACCACAAAATACAAGTGTTCTTTATAAAATATGTTTGTTTGCACAGATTGTGTACGTGTATATTTATGCCCGCTCACAAGCTAGTGTAAACGTCCAGAGCTTCAATTAAGTCAGCATTTCTGTTGGTTTACCTCTCATATTTTGAAAAGATACATAGGCATCTATGGGTCAAGTTTCAGTAAGTGCAAAGCCTCTGTGATAAATACAGGGGAATGCTCAGCATCTGCCCCCAAGTTTACCATGAAGGGCAGAGACTAACCACACAGTCCTGCTTTACATATCTTGGTATGTAATGTTCTGCCACACAGCACTGTTGTTAGTCCACCTCATCACAAGACCCCCACCCAATTTTGAGATCTGCCACCCAATCATGGCCCCCAGCTCTCATCACCCTCAATGTACAGTTGCCATGCTCCCATTGCTCCTCTCAGTCAACCTCCTCAGAATACCTCCCCCATTCAGCAGACCTTACCTCAGAAAGAAAATGCATAGTAAAGGCAACCCCCTAGCCAGCCCCCCCAAAAGACACAACCTCTTCCCCCTTGTTACCAGGACATACCTACCCTGTGGCTCCCTGTTTCTAAGGGGTCCTTTCCCATCTGCTGAGGTATCCAAAATGGCACTGGTAACCCCTAGTTGTGGTCTTGCAGTACTATCACTAGTTTTGGTCCCAAGAGGTAATACTGTGCAACCTACCGCTAGGGGTCGTCAGTGTCATTTTGGATCCCTCAACAAATGGGGCTGGAGCAGCAGTAGACTGTGCTTATCCCACCACTGAAACCAACAGGGAGCCCCCAGGTGATACTGGAGGTAGGGAAAGGGGGTTACACCTTCAGGCAAGAACCCAGTTGGGGGGATTGCCTTTGCTATATATTTGCTTTCCATGGTGAGGAGTGCTTAATGGGGAAATGCTGAAAGGGTGGTTGACCAAGAGGGTGGATTAGAGCATGATGATTATACAAGGAGGGTGATTGGAGAAGGGAGGATGTGATTAGGTGGGGGCTTAAGATCGGGCGGAGGCTTTTGCTCGAGGGGAGCTAACAGTAGCACCGTGTGACAGCAGTACTTTGGATTTTCTTCATGGGCAGCGGCCTCACTACTAGACTATTGGTAGCATTGCTGCACATAATGCACTAGCTGTCACTGGCCGCCATGCCCATTCTCTGCCCCATCCCACCCCTTCTTGCTAAAAGCAGTTGGTGTAGGATTTTTACCATGCTGGCTCTTTTTAGCATGTAGTAGTGGCTACTGTGGGCTTTTACTAAGTTACTAAACCCCAAACTAATCATTACTGCAGTTTGTGTCTTTATATAATAGGCAAGAAATAGGTGCCTCTTTGCCTTCACCACTTAGGTAATTCATTATAAAGTTTCCCCCATACAGTACTAGTTAGAGGTGTGCACAGCCAAAGAAAATTCAATTCATGTTTAAAACACCTTTTTTTCTAATTTTAAGACATCTTTTCAGTTTGTTTCACCTGTTCATTTGTTAGGCATATTGTATATATGTAAGTGCTTTTTTAAGCATGCAAATCGATTCTATGCATGTTCATTGGTAGGTATAAGTGCATTCAAGTGATTTGCTTGCACTTTAAACTTTTAGACACCCAAATGAACCAAATGCATGCTCACAAAGGCATATCCTTTGTACAAGCAGGCATGACTCATTCATGCTGATTACCTAAGTTATGGTTCCTATTCTGGGTTATAACAAGAAAACCCCAATACACCTTGATGAGGAGTTTAGGTTACTCTGGTTATAGCTGAAAAATCCCAAAGTCATCCTTCCTCAAGTGATCTGATGACATTGGCGAGTTGCTGCTATCAAAGCCAGATGTCATCAGAGTCGTCGTCCCTCTCACCACCTTCCCCCCCAGTTGCCTGTATGTAAAAAAGGAGGATTTTTCTGGAGTCCTCACCATGTGACTCTCAATAGATTTGACCTGCGAAGGTGGGCGGAGCCTAGCATCGAGCAAGATGGCTGCATAGAGCGTTTGCTCCGGAGGGTTGGTGAAGAATCCTGCTTTGTATCCCCAAATTCGGCGGCGCAAAAGAGAACCGTCGGTGACTGCGAGCCAGGGGAGAATGTCTGCTTCGAAGCCGACACGGCTTGACTTCCCAAATGCGCAGAACAATAGCGCTAAGCACTCGAAAATGGAGCCCCCCTCACCACAAAAGATGGTGCCTGTGCTGAACCCGAGGCCCTGCAGGAGCTCCTTTCGGAGGTACGAGCTATCAGGGAGATGGTGCGGGCGAATGGGGAGGCGCTGTCGGCAGTCCAGGATGATGTCGGGGTGCTGAGAGTTTCTTTGGAGGCCCTGACCCTGAGGCAAGATAAGACGGAAAATGTGTTGGGTGTGCATGATGAGCAGCTGCGCATCCTGGAGAGGCAGGTGAAGCAAATCAAGACATTGCAAAAGGAGTTGGAGGAAGGGAACAACAGAGCTAGAAGGAATAATGTGAGAATCGTTGGTATCCCTGAAGGGGCTGAAGGCAGGGATATGGTGGCTTTCCTGCAGAAACTGATTCCACAGGTGTTATGTCTTACTTTCACACTTCCTTTTGAGATAGAACGTGCGCACAGGGTTCCTTCCCAGACCCAACTCAACAGCAAGCGGGAGAGGCCTGTTATCCTTAAGGTGCTGCGGTTCCAACAAGTAATGCAGATTATGGAAGCCTCCCGGACGCGCGCCCCAGTCGAATATGAAGGGCACAGGCTTCTCTTTTTCCCGGACTTTGCCAAACATACTGTGGACAGACGGAGAGGCCTGTTAGCCATGCGGCTGCGCCTGCAGCAGCTTCAAGCCAAGTTCAGGTTGTTCTATCCGGCGCGGATGCGGGTGACCCTACATAATCAAACCAGGACTTTCGAGGACCCGGAGGCTCTGGCGGCGTTTTTGGAGGAAAAAGAACAACAGCAGATGCGCTGAGGCCCATTAAAGAGGGACCGGTGCTACGTGCCTGGTACCCCTGGAGGAGTTGCCCGCCTTGTGACTGGGGGGGAGCTGCTGTTTGGGGGGTTGGTTGAGAGGCCCTGACTATGTCTGTGGGGGGATTCCCTCTGTTTGAAGAGGGTAAGGGCCTGGCATATGTTTTGTTTTGCTCGATGTCGGGTCGAATGGGCACTTTTGCAAGGTGGTGGGGGGTTGGGGGAGGGAGTTGTGTTTAGACTCCTCTAGGCTTTAGTTTCTCTGTTAAAATACAGGCTTGTATCAGAGTTTGGGGTTAATTCTGCTGTTTTCCCTCTGTGCCCATCTTGTATCCCCTGGGCTTGCCTTTTCATTTGGGTAAAGGGGTACTCCACTCGGGGTCTGCAGGGATGTTGTGGTTTTGTGAAGTATGGGGGGCATTGCAAATGGGTGTGGTTTGTCATTGCACTGGGATTCTAGAATGGGCTAACATTTCAAGGTGGGGCATGGCTGGTGATGTCAGGGGCAGGCTTGGAGAGGCCAGGGGCCCGCTCGTAGCGGGATTTTGTTGTGATAACCATGCTGTATATTAGGGTACTTTCCCTAAATGTCAAGGGGATTAACGATCCTGTCAAACGTAAGAAAATAATTCTTTATGGGAGTCAGGAGAAGGTGGATGTTTTGTTTCTTCAAGAGACTCATCTGGACTCAAGAGAATCCCTGAAACTTAGTATACATCCCTTTACGGTGGTTGCATATTCGGCCGCGATACACAAGCACAATGGTGTGGCTATCTTGGTGCGGAAGTCTCTGGTCCCTGGGGTGCTCCAAACACGCTCGGATACTGAAGGCAGGTGGGTTAGAGTCCTGCTGAAAGTAGGGGGGGTAGAGATAGTTTTTTTCAATATCTATGCCCCCAATGTAGATAGCCCAGATTTTTTTAGAGGCCTTGCAGAAGAGCTTTTTGCGATTACGCACATGCCGTTAATTTTGGGGGGTGACCTTAACCTGGTGTTAGATCCTCTTACGGATAGGGCTCCCGTGAAAACGGTGAAGCCCTCAAGGGCACACGCAATTCTTCAGCCCCTACTGGAGGAGATTGGGCTGGTTGATATCTGGAGGCTCCAGCACCCGTCCGGTAGAGAGTTTACCTACTTTTCTCCCCCGCATAAGACCTCCTCGCGTATAGATGTGTTGTTGATTTCCAAGACACTCATTCCTACAATTAAAGAGTCTAAGATCCATGCGATGCACATTTCAGACCATGCTGCCATATCCTTATTGCTAGAGGTGGGTGCCCTTGGTACTCCCCTAGGGAGATGGTCTTTCGATAGGAGCCTTTTGGATGTGGAGGAGTTTAGGATGACAATACGGTTGATGATTCAGGAATACTTCCAGTTCAATCGATTTCAGGATACGGCGGGCTGGGCCTGGTGGGAAGGCTTTAAAGCATCCATCAGAGCAGCCATTACAAGTTATAGAATTAGACAACAAAAGCAGGCTAAGGCTCAGCTTCAAGATCTGGAGGCCCAAATAAAAGCGGGTGAACGGGTCCTTTTTCGCCGCTCGGACCCATGTATTTTGTTGGAATTGCAGCGCTTGAGATATCAATATAACCAATTGTTATCTGATGAGGTGTCGCGTAGTATAAAGGCGCCGAATGGTACCTACTACTGGGAGAGTAATAAGGCAGGGAAATTGTTGGCCAACACCCTGAGAGCTTGCAGGGCGGCAGGTCGGATTACTGCCATACGAGACCCTCACGACCAGAGTCTCCTGACTACGGACGTGGCGATTGCAGAGGCTTTTGAATCCTTTTACAGGGACCTCTATGCCTCTGAGGTGGATTTCACGAAGGAGGGGTTTGCGGAGCTAGTTGCCGAGCTGCAGAGACCTGTGCTAGACGGAGAGGACGTGGATAGGTTAGATGCTGCCTTTTCAGTAGAAGAGATTCACCAAGCGATTGCTTCCCTGTCAGGGGGGAAGGCTGCCGGCCCAAATGGACTCCCTATTGAATTCTTTAAAATATTTGCTGCAGAATTAGCCCCGCAGCTCCAGATGTATTTCCAAGCTTTAGCACAGGAGCCGGATCAACCCGGGGGTTTCGCTGCAGCGAATGTTATTGTGCTGGGGAAACCCGGTAGTTACCCTCAGCTGGTAAGTAATTACCACCCTATCTCGCTATTGAACTCTGATTATAAAATTTACGCGATGGTCTTGGCCCGCTGGGTGGCCGAAGTAGCCCCTCGGCTGATTCACCCAGATCAATGTGGGTTCGTGGAGGGTAGGTCCACTGCTGATAATGCCAGACTGCTCTGTCATGCCCTTATAGGGGCTGAACAAGTGGATCACCCCGTTATTGGTTTGTTGCTCGACGCCGAAAAGGCGTTTGACCGTTTGGAATGGCCTTTTATGATGGCGGTGTTGGAATGGTTTGGCTTCGGTAGTGGATTCATCAACTTACTTCAAGTGTTATATGCTCGTCCCACCGCCTGCATTTGTGTGAATAGCACTCAATCGAAGGGAATGACGTTGGGTCGGGGCACTCGGCAAGGGTGTCCCTTATCCCCGCTGTTATTCAACTTTGCGCTGGAGCCTTTGGCCTTGCTGATCCGGCAGAACCAGCATATTCAAGGGATTAGAATGGCGGGCCTTGACGTCAAGTTATCGGCTTATGCTGATGATTTGCTTTTATTCTCCACTCCAGGTTCAATGTCGAAGATTTTCAACCTTATAGATCAATACTCCTCTCTGTCCGGCTATAAAGTAAATTGGTCAAAATCCACGGTGTTTCCGATGAATTCACATGCAAGGAAAAGTGACATGGAGCACTTCTCCTTGGTATGGGAGCCAAAGATGGTCAAGTACCTGGGGGTTCAGTTCTGCTATCCGTTGGAGGAGACCATTCGGTTTAACTCATGCTGGGTGGTGGATCTAGTACGGACCCTGTCCAGCAAGTGGTCTCCGTTGGCTCTGTCGTGGTGGGGGCGGTTAGAGACAATTAAGATGGCGATTACCCCGAAGATTAATTATATCCTTGAGATGCTCCCTTGTTACCTCCCAAAGCAGGTCTACCACCAGATTGAGGGCCTGTTAAGTCGCTACTTGTGGAACAACAAGACACCCAGAATCGCCTTGGCGAAATTGAAGGCTAGGAAGGAGGAGGGTGGGGTTAACTTCCCTGATTTTTTTGCTTATCACTCGGCCTTTTTACTTAAACAGGGATCCAGGTGGACGGAGCAGGTCACGGAACGGAGCCCTACATGGCTGGTGCTGGAGCAAAAGCTCATTGCTCCTATTCCCAGTTATCTTCTATCTCAGATGGTCTGCCCACAAGAGGTTGCCCCAGTAATGATATGTGACTCGCAAAGAGCTTTCGTAACTCTGCGGCGTGCTTTGTTGCATGGCAAAGAGGTTTTCGAATCTATACCCCTGTGGTACAACCCTTTATTCAAAATACAACGCGAGGCTTTTGCTTAGCGCAAGTGGTACCAGCGGGGCATCTGGGAACTAGGACAGCTTGTGGATGAGGGTAACTGGAAGCCTTTTGATAGGCTGCAGCGGGAGTTTCTCCTTCCTGGGTCCTTATACTTTCAGTGGTTGCAAATTAGACATTGTGTGGGGAAGGTTATAGGGGATATGCAACAGTTGGCCAAAGAGAGCAGTGTGGGGCTCGTGATCCAACAGGTTGTACAGCAGACCGGGGTTGCGTCTCAGTTCTACAAGTTGTTAAGGCAGAATGATCCTTCCCGGATACGGGGGCTGAAGGGTGTTTGGAACCAGGAAGTTGATGTCGACCTTCCCACCCAGGGCTGGGCAAGGTTTTGGTCAAAGTCGGTCAGGGTGTCAAGATCGGGATCACTGACTCAATCGCTCTTTTTTTTTGCGCATAGGGCTTACTGTACCCCGGTTAGATTGGCCAAATGGGATGAGACTTCCGGCAACAAGTGTTGGTCTTGCCATCGAGATATAGGCACGCTGGAGCACATTGTGTTCAGTTGCCCTTGTGTCCGGGGGTTTTGGATGCGGGTATGGGACAGGATACAATTAGTGTTGACGTTCCAGGCGCCTCTCTCTTGGGCCATAGTAGCCTTCTGATCCCAAGCTAAGATCCCTGCTCTGGACAAGGATTGCTACTTTCTCCTTGACTTTATGGTGGGGGTTGCTTTGCACATGGTTATCACGAATTGGAAGCACACCTATGAATTAAGTTGGCATGCTTGGTGGAATCAGCTTTCGCTGTATGATAAATATGAACAATTGCCTAGAAAAGGTGGGCCCTTAGGCCTGTCCCAGCATGTGAAGTGGCAGGCTCTGAATGAGTTTGTTGCCCACATGTGAGCAGTTCAGTGGGTTAGTCTGCCCGACAACCTATTGTTGATGGTTATTGCCCAATAGGAGACTGTTCCCTGATGGACCCTGGGAGTAGGGGTGGGGTGGTTATGGGGGGGGGGCGGGATGATTAGCTGTATAGTGAATTTTCTCTTGTTTTACTTTGTATTATGTTGATGTTCTATTTGGTGTTTGAAAATCAATAAAAAAATTTACAAAAAAAAAAAAAGATTTGACCTGCGAAATACAGGACCCCCTGTGTTGGTCTGACCCTCAACTGTTTTGCAAGACTAGCACGAGAGTTCCTGCCCTGCACAGCTGAAGCCTAATGAAAGCCGCACAGTGAGGGCTCCAAAGAGTTCATGGTTTTCCAGAAGCAGCAGCAATAGCAGGCATGACTGGGACTTATACCAGCTGACTGGTTGATCAGGAGGTGCCTAGGATGTTGTGGGGGGGGAGGGGTCACTGGCTTTTTGGGAGGTAGAATCTGAGATTACTGTAGACGAGCAAGGGTTGTCTCAGCGGCTGTCTTAATTTCTTAATTGTGGTATTATTTCCTTTGAGTTGCTTGAGGGTTTCCTCCTATCTCAGGTTTACTTTTCTCCCCCTCCTAATTTTGTTGTGGACTGCAAGAGATTTTTGGGTCATTTTCCTTTTCTGTATTCTTGTAATGTTTACCCATTATATTTCTTTTTTGTACGGGACATTTGTCTTGATGGTTTGTTTAAAATTCAATAGATAAATACATTTTTTTAAAAAATCTATTGTTTGGCTTTGAAGTTTGTGTTCTTTGCCTCCCCCCTGAAGCTGCCATCTTAGGTGACTGCCTTGTTTGCCTAATGCCTGGCCTGGCCCTACCACCAGTTATTTACCATGTTTTACTACCATCCTTTCCTGTGCTCTAAACTGTTGGCAGAAGTATCGAAGGTGTTACTTGGAACTAGTGACATTGTCCACTGAATATCTGGTTTTCTAGGTCCTAGTAGTCTTCTGAGACAGTATGGGGGTAATTTTATAAGGGCCTTTTTTCACGTATGACAGTATACATGTATAAAATGTATAAGTACACATGATGCATGGTTAAGTCTGACTCCGTAGTAGGCTGGTTCAGGGAGTAGGGGGTGGGCAAAGCATCGGCAAAGTTGTGATGTACAGATATCTGGTATTTTTGTCTTGCCAATAAAGTTGTTGCAGCCATGATGTCACCACATCTACGATGTACGGGGGATGCTTTGGCTCCCCCAATGCTGAAGTTGCCACTGCCGCTATTGCTTGTATTTTGTGAACCCAATAGATTGTTTTTTTGTTTAATGTAGCGATTCTCCTGCTCCTGATGCAGAAAACAAAACCGTTTAGTCAGGTAGGGCAAAGGGGAGGTGAGGAGAGCTGATAAGAAGTCATTGGAGTAATTTTTCAACTGGATAGCAATTATGAATGTTGTTAATGCTGAGTCCATAGAATGCAGAGACCAGACAGCAACTGTGAACAGTGAGAATGCCGAGTCCAGATAAGTGATTGGTTTTATATTTTGTGCAATAGGAGTCATATGAAGTAGGTGGTTTTTTGTTACATTTTTGCACTCATGGTGAAGGAGAGAATTTTTTAGATACAAAAACAACACGGATGAATGGTCCCTTCACTTATATTTTTGAATAGTGAATATAGTTTTAAACAGTGAATATAGTATACAGTCCAGCTTTCTCCACTGTGGAGTTGGTTGTTTTTTTGGAGGTGTTGTTTGATTCTACATTATATAATGTGAAGGCACATCTTAGATAAGCTGTTCATGTGCCCCCTCCTCTGGGATGTTCATGTCAAAACGTCCAAAATAGAGAAAGTGGACATGTATAAATGCATTCTAATATCAATGTGCTCCTGCTCCAAAATGATAAGAACATAAGAACATAAGATATGCCATACTGGGTCAGACCAAGGTCCATCAAGCCCAGTATTCTGTTTCCAACAATGGCCAATCTAGGTCATACGTACCTAGCAGTTTCCCCAAGGGACACAGGTTCCACAATGCTTGTATTGGTTCAAGCATTGATATCCTGGGTCCCTTCTTAATAATGGTTTATGGACCTTTCCTCCAGGAACTTGTCCAAACCTTTTTTAAACCCAGCTACACTAATAGCCTTTACTACATCCTCCGGTAACAAATTCCAGAGTTTGATTACACGTTGAGTGAAAAAATATTTTCTTTTATTAGTCTTAAATAGTTTACCCTGTAGCTTCATTGCATGTCCCCTAGTCTTTCTATATTCTCATAAGGTAAACAATCAATCTACGTCTACCCGTTCCACTCCGTTCATTAATTTATAGACTTCTATCATATCTCCCCTCAGCCGTCTCTTTTCCAGGTTAAAGAGCCCCAACCATTTTAGCCTTTCTTCATAGGAGTATCCTTCCATCCCCTTTACCATTTTGGTGGCTCTTCTCTGAACCTTTTCTAAAATCGCTATATCCTTTTTAAGATACGGAGACCAGAATTGCACACAATATTCAAGGTGCGGTCTCACCATGGAACGATATAGAGGCATTATAATATCTTTTGTTTTATTTTCCATTCCTTTCCTTATCATACCTAGCATTCTATTTGCTCTCTTGGCCGCCGCTACACACTGGGCCGAGGGTTTTAACATGGTATCCACAATGACGCCTAAATCTTTTTCCTGGGTGGTGGTTCCTAATGTGGAACCTTGCATCGTGTAACCATAGTTTGGGTTGTTCTTCCCTAGGTGCATAACCTTGCACTTGTCCACATTAAATTTCATCTGCCATTTTGATGCCCAGTCTTCCAATTTATCAAGATCCTCTTGCAATTTTCCACAATCCTCTTGGGTTTTAACAACTTTAAATAGTTTTGTGTCATCTGCAAATTTGATAACCTCACTCGTTATTCCACTTTCCAGGTCATTTATGAATATGTCAAAAAGCAGCGTACCCAGCACAGTTCCCTGGGGTACACCACTATTCACCTTTCTCCATTGGGAAAATTGGCCATTTAGCCCTACACTCTGCTTTCTATCTTTTAACCAGTTCCTGATCCACAATAGTACACTGCCTCCTATCCCATGACTCTTTAGTTTTGCCAAAAGTCTCTGATGAGGGACCTTGTCAAAGACTTTCTGAAAGTCCAGATACACAATATCAACCGACTCACCTTTGTCCACTTGATTATTCACTCCTTCAAAGAAACATAACAGATTAGTAAGACAAGATCTTCATCAAAGTCTCAGAAAATGGGGCTGTACAGAATAAAAGTTCACACAAAAACACACATACAATCTCGCTTGTCAGCAGAACAAAGGGGCGAGAAAGTGACACAAGAAAGTCCTGAACCGGTCTGTTAGCTTCCAGGTTCACTGAAATGGGTTCTCTAAGGGGCATGTTTATTAAGCCCATTAGCTGTTAATGCAGGAAAAGTGTGTTGCGTTAACAACTAATGTGGGTCAACTGCAGATAGTGTAGAGGGTTCCTGCACTATCTGCAGGCTGCAAAATATGCATGTAAGTGGGTGTGGTATGGACAGAGATTGGGTGTGCTTGTAACATGCAGTCACCACTAGCATCGAAAGCGTATGGTAACTGCAGACATTGAGGTTGCATTAGCTGTACCCACAGAGTCAGCCATGTTTGGTCTTATGAAATCCCTGAGGAAACCTTGACAGTAAAACCTATGGCCAAAAAATCTGGCATCTTTTGAAAAGAGTGTCTGGATAAGATACTCTCCTACTTCTACAGATATGTTTTACTGGCTTTCTTGAAATCTTTTTGAGATTAATCGGACAAGTTTGAATTTGAGAAACATTTGAAAATTACAAGTTAAAGATTAAAACATTAAAAATTTTTTAAAAAATCTATTTATTGGAGGGAGCAATGATGAAGTGATAGTTGAAGCACATAAATGTTGATTGTGCTATATAATTGAACGCCCTCCATTGACTTTTTTCTTGATGTTAACAGCTATATAGGAGTTTTGAACTTAAAGGCAAGCACATAATGTTAGAGGAGGGGTGTTTGAAGTACTAGATTGATTTAAGTTAATAAATAGGTAGATTTCTTCCTTCAAATTAATTGCATTTTTAGTTTTGCACATGCCATCTCACTTATAAGACAGGGTATGTGGAGTATGATGTCAGTCTTTCAAATTTACTGCTAACCCTCGGCGTAATACTTGCATCATGTCGCAGAGATCTTCCATCTGAATGTATTCTATAAGGTCTGTATACTAAAGCACATTAGCTGCTACCATGGGGCTAAAGTGGAAATATGGCCGTGCAGTTAACATGGATGAAATGCAGATATCACAGGCAGTTTTCATCAATATCTGCATTTCATGCAGTATAGTCGAGGGGGGCGAGATTGAGGCAGGCAATATGCATGTCGATTTTCGGCAGTCACTGTGTAAATCTTGTCACACGATGGCTATCAAAATCAGTCTGATCTCACCTCATGTGCCATGGTGCTCTTTGCTCCTGCCCTTTTGTACTAACAAAAATGGCGCTGGTCTCGCTGCTGCGCCTTAGCATCAGGACACTAGGGGGCAGCACTATGAGATCAGTGCCATTTAAATAGCACCTAGGATGGGGGCAGGAGCAAGGAAGACCACTTCTGCCCCCGGGCCCACTAGACCACCGTGATTTTGGAGGTAGGGACTAGAAGAGATTAGGGAGTTGGAGAGCCAGGAGGAGCCATTTTATTCCGACTAGCTAGTTAGGTAGTAGTTATTGTATGGCAGGGATGGGAGGAGTGGGAAGGAGGGAGGCTGACTGGTTAGACAGGTTGACTGAGGGAAGTTGGGAGGTGGGAGGGCACTCATTTCTAAGGTGGGGTGTCTGAACCCCGCACCCCAGTACAGTTCCCAATGGGTTTGGGAGCAGTCTGGCTTTTAGGTGTGTGGGGGGGGGGAGAATAAAGGGGGCCTCTGGGGAGGGAGTAGGGAGACAGAGTAATCACTCGCACTGGCCATGGATCCTGTAAATCCCTGCATTGGCAGGCATCATAGGAGTTTGCAGGCCACCTTCCAATTCAGGGATCGCGGGTCACTGCAGCAAGCGGAAAACCTCTGTGATACCTGCAGGGGAAAGGCTGGGAACACTCCCTGCAGATACCACAGGCCTTTTGCAGCTACTGTGGAGCTTTTTTAAAATTTATTTCATTTTTATTTATTTATTAAATAAATACATTTATGTGCTTGTATATACCGCTTTATCTAAAATCAAAGCGGTTTACATGGAACAAGTAACCAATTACAAGTAATGATAAACATAGAACATTGAACAAGTGAGGAAACTAGGGGATATACATAGTATTAGGTTTTAACTATTTACAAGTCTTAAGTAAAAAGAACAGCAGCTTTTGTATATACAGGTAAAGCTTTTGTGGGGTTAAATTGTCAATATACTTAGGGATATATACAGAATAATAAACCATTGAGGTTATACTTATGGTTAGATAGGGGGGGCATACAATAGCAAGCATTGAATTGTAATAGGAAGAAATTGGGTATAACATACAGTATATAGAGGATTGGGTTAACATATATTTATGTTATGGAGCCTTCAACGTGTTTTTTTGAATAAGAATGATTTTAGGAGCTTGCATAATGATTGCAGGTCTGTCGTGCTTCTTCTGTGTTCATGGAGAGAGTTCCAGAGACTGCGTGCATAAAGTGAGAACACTCTCTTGCATGTGGATTTATTGCCCTTTGTGTATTCCACAGGCATAGAAGGTGTGTTTCATGAGCAGATTCATCTTGTTCTTAGGTATGTGTTAAGTTGCAAGAGCAATCTTAAGTAGCTAGCGGATTGTTTGTGGAGTATTTTGAATGTGTTTAGTAGTATTTTGAATTTAATTCTGCTGCCTATTGGTAGCCAGGGAAGTTGCTTTAGGATTGAAGTTGCTGTGGAGTTTGAAAGATTATTCAGGCCATAGTATTCTGCACCAACTGTATTAGTGTTAGCCGCAGAAGACTTTTGCCCCATAGTAAACAGACTCCTATGTGTGTACACATGTGGAGGCACATTCTAATGTGTGCGTCCAGGACCATGTGCGTCCAATTGGAATTGGGACACATAGAGGCAGACCTGATTCTGATCCCGCAGGGATCAGAATCGGATCTAGGGCCTGTATGTGCAGGCCGGGAGCAGATTCAGATTGGCCTGCACGTACAGACCTCTGCCCAGCTACCTCAGTGAGCAGCCAACCACAATCTTCTTTCTCCGCAGTCCGACCCCCAATCTGGCCTTCCATGGCCAGGGTCAAGCTGCTGGGAACCCCCTGTACACCCTCACCTCTCTGCCAGTGCCTGGGCCTGCCATCCCCTGCCATCCAGGGAGACTTATTTCACCTCCGCAGCACCCCCTCCTGCCCCCTTCTAAGCCTCCTCATACAAACTCCTTGTTCGTATGGGTAGGCTTTTGCCAGGGACGGAAGGTGGGCGAATGGCGTGGATGGACATCCCAACAGGACATCCATTCCCGCTATTCTCAGTATAGTATAGACCCCATATCTTCTAAAATATGAATGTATGTTACAGCTCCACCCACGCTCTGCCCAACTATATCCCAGAAATGTCTAACCCCTGTGAAATATGTTTTATAATATTACCGCCATGTTACGTTAAGTTTCTTTATGCAGTTTTAACAAGACGGCAATATGGCTGTGTTCCCAAAGACTTTTTTAATAGTTGAATTTACTAAACTGACATTCAGGACTAACCAACCGGACCTCTCCCCTCTAACAAGATGTTTTGAGGCAGTAGCAGAATGGTTCAGCACACAAAACATGAGAATCAACTACAGTAAAACAGATGTCCTTTTCATCTCAAGGAACCAGGACTTCACCCCTCCACTCTCTTTAAAAATCGGCAACACAGAACTGAAAACCAAACCCACAATCCGCTACCTTGGCGTTACACTGGATCAACACCTGGATCTGAAAACTCACATAAAAAACACAGTAAAAACAGTATACATGAAAATAAAGACCTTAAAACATCTCCGACCGCTACTCGACTTCAGCGACTACCGATCGATCTATCAGGCATTAATATTACCTCATTTCGACTATGCCAACGTAATTCTACACGGTCTCCCTCAAGCAACGTTAGCTCCTCTCCAGCTTGCAATGAACACTGCTGCAAGAGTACTAACAGGGGCTTCACGGAGAGAGCACATAACGCCAGTACTGATGAACCTCCATTGGTTACCGGTTCAAGCAAGAACCCTCCACAAAGTTCTAACCTTAACTTTCAAAGCCTCAAACACTCTGACCCCCACAGCCCTCAGCAAGATGATACATAAAGTACCACAGAACAGAAACAGAAGAACCATGATGCAAAACACCCTAGAGGTCCCAAAAGTAATGACAAAATGCACAAGAACAACAACAAATAGGGCCTTTACGATTTACGCTCCCAGAGCATGGAATGCTCTCCCTACCTCTATTCGAAATATCACTTACCTAACCCACTTCAGGAAGGCAATAAAGCAGCACCTGTTCACTACATACTACCCTGAATCTAGCCTTAGTAACCATACATATGGCCCCCCAGACAATCTCTCATTACAAGTAAACAATCAGACTCAGCATGAAAAAGGATAATCAACTGATCGCTCAGAATGTACCCCAGTGTAAATAAGATGTAGATATGTTCTGCCTGAAATCAGGTACCAGTGTGATACAATGTATAGAGTTAAGAATTGTACATAGTTTCCCCCAGTTACTTACAAGTTGATCTCCCTGTTTATTGTAAATACAACTCAAAGTTCCTTGTGTTGTATAGTTGATGTTAAATGTAAACCGCTCTGATCTAAAATAGAGCGGTATAGAAGAACTGTTAAATAAATAAATAAATAAATAAATGTTGCAATAAATACAGAGATTTAATCATCCATGATCCAGCTTTGAAACAGAAGGATTCCTCCAAAACTATATGTTGAAGAATTTAATTCATTACCTTTTGATTTGGTTGTAGCTCTGGAGAGTTAATCAAGTATGCAATAGTGATGTATTAGTTTCTTCCCTCTTTCCATCCCTCTCAAATAAATTCCATTACTTCCAAACATAAATTAACTGCTTAGCCATATAATGTATTTGGCTTGTTGCCTTGATTAAAAAGATACACCATCACTCGTTCTTGAAGGTCTTGAAATCTGGTGGGAAATATCCCAAAGCTCTCTTAGGATCTTATTTTACCTAAACTCCTGAGTTTGTACTTTTCTAATAAAACTAAACCTGGCTGCAATCTTCTTCTGCAGGATTTCTCTTAGTTAAGAACTCCAGGAAACTTTCAGAGAACTCTTCGTACTCCTCAATAAGAATATGCTATGAAGTCGTTTTCTCAACAACACCTTTCCAGAGATCCTCTGAAGAGTATTCTTAACTCACATTTGTAAAAAGCAGAACTCTTCAAACTCTCCTCTCCTCGATAATATTCAAAGGGAGAGATTCTAACCTGCTTAGCTTTTTCTCATTAGAGTAGTGCTTTTCAAATTTATCCCCCATATGACCCCATTTTATCAATTAAAAATTCATGTGACCCCAAATGATGATGAAATCAAATTGGTGGATCTCAACCTCCTTCCCCTCCCTCCACTCATTTAAAGCAGGAAGGCAGCAGCAGAAGTCAGCACAGGGTCCCTTGTGTCAGTGTGCAGTGTGCGCTTATAGACCTCACTACTCAATATGGGTTTCCAGTCCAATGGGAAGCTTACCCAGGAGAGGGCAATGGTCTATGAATGTTCACTAACTCACAGGCCACATACTGACAGGTGATTGCCACTATGTGGCATAGGTCACAGTGAAGGTCCAGAGAGAAGGGGAAATGGTCATGTTTCTGTGACCCCATCTACTGATGATGTGACCCCATTTGAAGTCTCAACCCCAAGTTTGGGAACCACTGCATTAGAGAATAACTAATTTTCCCCTCTGCTCCTTTTGCAATAGCTCTTATCAGTAGGAAAAACCCAAGAGCAGTGAGCAGGTGAAGTTCACCGTTTAACCCTGGGGTCAGTAGCATGGACTCTATCTACTTTTTGGGAACCTGACTGATTGATACTTATAACCTGGTTTGGCTACTGTTGAAAATAGGATACTGGGATCAATGGATCTTTGATCCAACACAATATGGTATATCTTATGTTCTTATGTCCATGGACAAGCTTTCCATAAGATGGGATACCCCAAGTCTTCTACCTACAGCAGCCACATTCCCTTGAATTTGAGCCCTGTGATGCTGGTGCCACCAAGTCTTCACTGCCGAAATTCAGGACCCAAAGTGAAGGAGACAGGAAACACAAAAACAAGGCATTCACCAAGGAGGTGCAAGGCAGGAAGAAATCTGAAGGCCCAGCAGATACTGGTGCAGAATATAGGAATATCCAGCAAGGTGAATCAGGATCCAAAAAGTAGCAGGGAGCCAAGCACAAGGTAACACCAAGGTGCAGACCAAGTTCTGGCAAAATAGATAAGAACATAAGAACATAAGAACATAAGAAATGCCATACTGGGTCAGACCGAGGTCCATCAAGCCCAGTATCCTGTTTCCAACAGTGGCCAATCTAGGTCATACGTACCTAGCAGTTTCCCCAAAAGACACAGGTTCTGCAGTGCTTGTACTAGGCCAAGCATTGATATCCTGGGTCCCTTTTTAATAGTGGTTTATGGACCTTTCCTCCAGGAACTTGTCCAAACCTTTTTTAAACCCAGCTATACTAACAGCCCTTACTACATCCTCCGGTAACAGATTCCAGAGTTTGATTACACGTTGAGTGAAGAAATATTTTCTCCTATTTGTCTTAAATAGTTTACCCTGTAGCTTCATTACATGTCCCCTAGTCCTTCTATATTCTGATAGCGTAAACAATTGATCCACGTTTATCCGTTCCACTCCATTCATTAATTTATACACCTCTATCATATCTCCCCTCAGCCGTCTCTTTTCTAGGTTAAAGAGCCCTAACCTTTTTAGCCTCTCTTCATAGGAGTAGCCTTCCATCCCCTTCACCAATTTGGTGGCTCTTCTCTGTACTTTTTCTAATAACTCTATGTCCTTTTTAAGATACGGTGACCAGAATTGCACACAATATTCAAGGTGCGGTCGTACCATGGAGCGATACAGAGGCATTATAATATCCTTTGTTTTATTCTCCATCCCTTTCCTTATGATACCTAGCATTCTATTTGCTTTCTTGGCCGCCGCTGCACACTGGGCGGAGGGTTTTAACATGTTATCCACGATGACTCCTAAATCTTTTTCCTGGGTGGTGGTTTCTAATGTGGAGCCTTGCATCGTGTAACTATAGTGTGGGTTGTTCTTTCCTAGGTGCATAACTTTGCACTTGTCCACATTAAATTTCATCTGCCATTTGGATGCCCAGTCTTCCAATTTATCCAGATCCTCCTGCAGTTTTCCACAATCCTCTTGGGTTTTAACAACTTTAAACAGTTTTGTGTCATCTGCAAATTTGATAACCTCACTAGTTATTCCCTTTTCCAGGTCATTTATGAATATGTCAAAAAGTAGCGGACCCAGTACAGATCCCTGGGGTACTCCACTATTCACCTTTTTCCATTGGGAATATTGGCCATTTAGCCCTACCCTCTGCTTTCTATCTTTTAACCAGTTCCCGATCCACAATAGTACACTGCCTCCTATCCCATGACTTTTTAGCTTCGCCAAAAGTCTCTGATGGGGGACCTTGTCAAAAGCTTTCTGAAAGTCCAGATACACTATATCAACCGACTCACCTTTGTCTACCTGTTTATGCACACCTTCAAAAAAACAGATCAGATTAGTAAGACAAGATCTTCCTTGTCTAAAGCCATGTTGGCTGTCTCCCATTAGGCCATGACTATCTACATGCTGTGTAATTTTGTTCTTTATGATGGTTTCTACCATTTTCCCTGGTACTGACGTCAGGCTCTCCGGTCTGTAATTTCCCGGGTCACCCCTGGAACCCTTTTTAAAAATTGGTGTTACGTTGGCGACCCTCCAATCTTCAGGTATTACAGATGATTTAAATGAAAGTTCACAGATTACCAATAACAGGTCTGCAATCTCATATTTCAGTTCTTTCAACACTCTGGGATGTATACCATCCGGTCCAGGTGATTTGCTACTATTCAGTATATCAAATAGTTGTAATATATCTTCCCGGTGTAGCGATATTTCTCTCAATTCCTCTGCAGTATCACCTTTAAATACCACTTCAGTCTTGGGTAACATCCCTACATCTTCCTCAGTAAAGACCGAAGCAAAGAATTCATTCAGTCTCTCTGCTATAGCCTTGTCTCCTCTTACTGCCCCTTTTACCCCTCTATCATCTAATGGTCCAATTGACTCTCTCACAGGCCTTTTGCTACGAATGTACTTGAAAAAGTCTTTATTTCGTGTTTTTGCTTCCGTAGCAAGTTTCTTCTCAAATTTCCGCTTTGCCTGCCTTATCAATGCTTTGCATTTAACTTGCCAGTGCTTGTGCTGTTTCCAGTTTTCATCATTTGGCTCTTTTTTCCATTTCCTGAAGGTTGCTCTTTTGGCAGCAACAGCCTCTCTGACCTCACCTTTAAACCATGCTGGCAGTTTTTTGGACTTTCTTCCACTTTTCTTAATGCGTGGAATACAGCTGGTCTGGGCTTCGAGGATAGTATTTTTAAATAACACCCAAGCTTGCTGTAAGTCTTTAACCTTTGGAACCGCTCCTTTTAGTTTTTTCCGAACTATATTCCTCATTCTATCATAGTCTCCCTTTTGAAAGTTAAAAGGTAGTACTGTGGATTCCTTTACTATCTGTCCTCCACTGATTAAATCAAACATGATCATACTATGATCACTATTGCCAAGTGGTCCCAACACCCTTATTTCTTGCACCAGATCTGGCGTTCCACTAAGGACTAGGTCCAGTATGGCTTCCCCTCTGGTCGGTTCATGAATCAGCTGCTCCAAGAAGCAGTCATTTATTTCATCTAGAAACTTTATCTCTTTAGCTTGTCCTGCTGTGACACTGTCCCAGTCGATACCGGGGTAATTGAAATCACCCATTATTACTACTCTGTTGTGGCTTTTGTTAGCTTCCTTGATTTCTTTGAGCATTTCATCATCCATTTGTTCATTCTGGCCAGGTGGTCGATAGTATACTCCCACTGCCATCACCTTCCCCTTCATAAATGGAATTTCAATCCATAGAGATTCTACAGCAAATTTTGTTCCCTGCAAAACTTTAATCCTTTCTGACTCAATGCCCTCTCTAACATAGAGCGCAACCCCTCCACCAATTTGTTCAGCTCTATCATTACGATATAGTTTGTATCCAGGTATCACAGTGTCCCACTGGTTATCCTCCTTCCACCATGTCTCTGAGAGTGCAATCATATCTAACCTCTCATTTAGTGCTATATATTCTAATTCTCCCATCTTATTGTTTAGACTTCTAGCATTGGCATACAAGCATTTTAGAAACTGTATTTTATAAATATTAATCTGGCTATTGGTAGGCATGGGTAATTGGGAATCCTTATGCTCTGTCTGCTCCTTACTCAAGGGCATTTGGGCTACTATACTCCCTTTTGGAACCTCACTGCTTTTGGTAGTATCCTTCAAGGATACCTTTGTCTGAACCATGCGCTCCTGGGTGACTGTCGGCTTTCCCCTATTTTCTAGTTTAAAAGCTTCTCTATCTCTTTTTTAAAGGTTAATGCCAGCAGTCTGGTCCCATCCTGATTAAGGTGAAGCCCATCCCTTCGGAAGAGCCCCCCCTTTCCCCAGAATGTTCCCCAGCTCCTAACAAATCCAAAACCCTCATCCTTGCACCATTGTCTAATCCACGCATTGAGACTCCGGAGCTCTGCCTGTCTTTTGGGTCCTGCACGTGGAACAGGAAGCATTTCGGAGAACGCTATCCTGGAAGTTCTGGATTTCAACTTCCTACCTAAAAGCTTAAATTTAGCCTCCAGAACTTCCCTACCACATTTTCCTATGTCATTGGTACCAACATGTACCAAGACAGCAGACTCCCCCCCCAGCACTATCTATGATCCTATCTAGGCGGTGCGTGAGATCTGCTACCTTCGCACCAGGCAGGCATGTTACCAGGCGATCCTCACGTCCACCAGCCACCCAGCTATCTACATTCCTAATGATTGAATCACCAACTATAACAGCTGTCCTGACCCTCCCCTCATGGGGACATGGCCCTGGAGAAACGTCCTCGGTGCGAGAGGGTTTTACATCACCTGGAGGACAGGTCCTAGTTACAGGATCACTTCCTGCCACACCAGGGTGATGCTCTCCTGTCACGTGACCTCTCTCCTCCATGGCAACAGGGATGCTGCCAGACTGGAGGTGGGACTTCAGGACTATATCCCTGTAGGTCTCGTCCATGTACTTCTCTGTCTTTCTTATGTCTTCCAGGTCTGCTACTCTAGCCTCTAGAGAACGGACTCGTTCCCTGAGAGCAAAGAGCTCCCTGCACTTAGTGCATATGTAGGACCTCTCACCAACTGGGAGAAAATCATACATGTGACACTCAATGCAAAAGACTGGAGAACCCCCATCTCGTTGCTGGACCTCTGTCTGCATCTTAGTTTAAAGCTTGTGTTTAGGTCTTTTAAATTCGGTATATAATAAGGATTGGTGTAGATGCTTATACTAATAAAAGTGTATCTAATACCCCTAATACACCCTGTGTACCTGAAGCTTAATTAATCTCAGGTCCTCTGTGTATGACTGATTTGGATTAAGAGCTGCACCTGAGAGCAGCCCCTTTCCTCTAAGATGTGCAAGTACCTATAAAACTACAATTACCCCAGGGGTGGGTGGGTGCTGGGGAGGGAGGGAGGGAGATAAGTCCTATTAAAGAGGGCAGTTACAAGGTACCCTGTCCTGAACCCTCAGCAGGGGGATGGGGGTACCACACAAAGCCCAGTTAGTTGAGAGAGCAAGGTAAGTACAGCTGAGAAGGCTGAACTAGCACACCACTAAGACAAACAATAAATAATTAAACAAACAGTTAGACAAACAGTAAATAATTAAATAAACAGCTAGAACTCACAGTAAGATGTCCCAGGAGGCAAATATCCACTCGCTAGCAGAGCTCTGTAAAAGTTCAGCCCTTCTCTGATCAGAGAAAAGCAAACTAAAACAGCCTATGCACACGTGGAGAGAACAGGAAGAAGGCTACACAATACCTCAGGGGGAGGGGGGGAGGGGGAGGATTCACTCAGGCAGGCAAGGACAGGAAAAAAGCTCAACAAACAGCAGGTTCTGGGGAGAGAGATTTAATTCAAAATGGCTACCACACAAAGCCCAGTTAGTTGAGAGAGGCAAGGTAAGTACAGCTGAGAAGGCTGAACTAGCACACCACTAAGACAAACAATAAATAATTAAACAAACAAACAGTTAGACAAACAGTAAATAATTAAATAAACAGCTAGAACTCACAGTAAGATGTCCCAGGAGGCAATCTAGCCAGGGTTGTGTTTATATAAAGATCCCAGATGAGAACAAGATAGCCTCAGAAAGGAAGTAGCAACATAAAGAAAGCTAAGGCAGCCAGCCAGATATTGGCTGGCTGAACGTCAGAGTTAATTCCAGCAAGGCTCTTCTGTAAACTGAGCCACATGCAAGGTGGTGGAGGAATCTTACATGTTTTTCTTTCTCAGAGGCAACTCCTCTTCATCTAGAGGTCTCCAGTATTCTTATTCCTGATTTAGACCATTTTATCCTTTTTTTCAGTGAAACACACCACATTAGATCATGAAGGTCTCAAAGGCACTCTTAACTTCTAGAAAGACCAAGAGATCCTTACGACTACTTACTGGAATAGCCAATAAGACTGCCCATTCTACTTCCTGCAGGTTAGTAAGCTTGCACCATAGCTAAAATGTGGGGACACACTTGGCACCTTGACACTGGCTTACATACTGTAGGTCCTTCAGCTACTATGGTTGAGATTAATCAGGCAATGGAAGAAATCATGTGACAAGCATGGCATGTTATATGACCATAACGATAATGCTACAGAAACATTTAGGGGACAATTTTAAACCGTCCATATTTGGATAAAACCTGCAAATAATTTATCTTTGAAACTTGCTCTGGGTACAATGTACTCACAGGCATTTGTAACTGTTTTTTTCTGCAGATAGTTTTTCCATGGAAAACAACACATGTAGAGTTGATAATGCAATGTCCATGGGTTATTTTCCTTTGCCTACCTAAACACACCTTGAGAATGCCTTCTCTAAATGCAGGTAAACGTGCACAGACTTTAAGGGGCCTAGTTGCTAAGCTGTGGTAAAATGCTGCATTTTAATGCAGCTTAATTTACTATGGGAATCACTAACCTGCAGTAATTCAATACTGCAGGTTAGTCACTGAAGCGATAAAGAAATAATGCAGCTTCTGATCCACCTCACAGGTTGCGTCATTCTGCTCCCCAAGACCATCAGATCAGTAATGCATGGCCCTAAGCTCCCTGGGAGCCTTTCTTAAAGGGGCCAACACTGTTTAAAAAAATTGCAGCCCAGGGTTTCATTTCTCCCTCCCCATGGCAAAGACTCCCTCCACCCCCAAGGATATCCTCACGCCCCACAGACCCCTCCCTGAAGATACACTTCATCACTCATATAGTTATCCCTAATGACCCCCCTAAGCCACTTTTAAATCCCCCCTGCCCCCCCCCCAAAGGATACCTTTAGCTGTCCCTGGTCTAGTAGTGTCACGGCAGGAATGATTTCCAGTTGCTTCTGCCCCTACCAGTGCTAGGTACTCATGACCCTCTAATGATAGTCTTGTGTTACTACTGCTGGGAGTCAAGCTGTTATATAAGGCCAAAAAGGGGGGATCGCTCCTGCTCAGAGGTGCCTCTCATGGGGGTTTTTCGGTTTGTCTGTACGTGGAATGAGGGGTATCTTCAAGGAGGGTTTCACTTGGGGCAATTTCTCGAAATATCATGACAATCAAACCTCACTCCTAAGCTCTATGGGGGAGTGGGGGGTGCTTGTGCGGAATCCTCAGAGGGCAAGGATATTTTATTTGGGGGGGGGGAGGGAAGAGGAGGAAATGGGGACCTCCAGGATATTTTTGTAAACAATGCCAGCCCTTTAAGAGAATGGCCAGGAGCATCAAGTGACATATTAGTTGTCCAGTACTGGGAGTCATTATTTTTCTAGAAATAATACACTTGCACTGTTCAACACAAGTTGCATTATTTCATTTGCATAATAATCAGGATTTTGCATGCATTTTACATGTTTTGCATCTCATTACTAATCAATGCTTGGGGTAAATTAATACGCACTATACTAATATAATGCACAAGTTTGCCCCTTAATTGTGTTAAAGTGTAAAAATCATGCATTATCCCCTTAAGACACGTTAGTAATTTTTCCCCTTGGTCATATTGAGGGAGGGCAATTTTTAGAAGGCCATTTTTAGAATAGTTTTAAAATTTATCCTTGTGGGAGGTAATTTTAGAAACATTTAAAGTATGTAAAACCTATTGTACACATGGAAATGGGCTTTTATAAAATTGCATGACTGCGTACACACATAAGGGAGGTAATTTTTTGAAGTCATTAATGTGCATATGTCACAGTTTGTGAGTGTTAAACATCTCTTATAAACTTTCAACCAATGTAAAGATGCACACTTTGAATTTGTGGGTAGGAATAGCCAGGGGTACGATCAGGCTGGAGTGTAGGCAGAGTTTGCAAGTACACATGATTATAAAGTAGCTCAATTTGAGGTATACTTTGCAAACTTTATCCATCTAGATTTTTACCTGCTATAGAGCAGCTGCAAATGTCTGCACCTGCCAGCATGTTGTAAAGGCAAATAGTGCCTACTTGTCTTTATAAAATAGGCATAAAATAGATGTGTTTTTGCTGCCTTAATCTAGGCACCCTCTTATAAAATTAGTCTCAAAAAGTACATGCATGGAAAATATGCTGCCACTTTTAATGATCTATATGTAGGCATTCCTGGGAGAGATGGTTTAAGTGGAACACAGGCAGGGTTGCAATGCATGCACATATTTTATAAAGGCACACAGGTGCCGATGTGGCTTTTATAAAATAGGTGCTTTTGGACTTCTCACATAAGTATCCTGTGATAACGTCCGGCCCTTTGTTGTTATTATACAGCACTTTGAGAGTCAATGGGATAAAGGACTTCAATAAAGGACTGGATAGACAAAAAGGATTGCAGGTAGGATATGACTTCCTATCCATTTAGACTGCGAATGTGTCAGAACTGTGTTACACATACATGCATGTGTCTGAATAAATGATCCTCCTGTGAAATGATCATTTTTTCTGAAATTGGTGACATTACACATCAGAGCCTTGGGAACAATGGTTTCCTACTGGCTCCTACAAAATATATTTACTCTTCTTCTCTCCTCCACCCTTTGTTGTTGAAACCTGAAACTAAAGTATCCCTTTCTCCTCATTTCAGATGTGTCCATATTTGTTTGCAATAAATCTGGTAACCCTAAAATAAATAAATGCAACTGAAAATCTCACAGTCTAGAAAGGCCGGCACTTATGCAGATAAGAACAGTACCACCCTTGCTCTGCCTACATACTGCTCCTGCAGAAACCGGATAGCGCCGGGACGGTCTGTGGAGATATTCAGGGGCACTATCCTGACAGTGCCGCTGAACTATTTCTCTCAGCACCTTTATCCGGATAACCTCCTGTGGGCTATTCAAATAAGGGTTTAGAACATTGGCCTGAATATCTATTTATAAAACCTACAACAGCACCACATACCACTAAAATCTATTTCTACTTGCAAAACCTAATCAATGCAGCACTAGAGAGAGCAGAACTCCCCCTTCCATAACCCCAGCCTTGATGAGAAACAGCCAGGCCTTAAGATTTTTACAAAACTGACTTTCATTTGCCTCCTTTGTTATCCTTCTGGCAGCTTATTGCAGAGTTCTGGTATTACCACTGAAACAGCTCTGGCTTTTAATCTCCCCTGATGAAACTGCCTGAACGAAGGAACTGCCAAAAGCGCTCCCTCGCTGGATCTCAGACCTTGGCCCGGTGCGTACCATTTCAGCTTCCTGGCTCTTTCTCCCACGTAGCTCAAAAGGCCAGGCACAGCAATTTAGACCTAATCCTTGACTGAAGCAGAAGCCAGTGCAGAGTGTTCAACAACACTTGAGCTGACACCCACCTGGGCTGCTTTAAAATCAGCTTGGCCGTCACATTTTGAGCCACCTGTAGGCGACGCAAGCGTGAATAAATTGCCTTCTATCAGCAGCTGGCATTTATAGCATGTTCTGTTCAATCAGTACCTAATGTGTGGTCTGGAGTACTAAGACACATGATTTAATGCTAGGGTGATCATTTTGTCTGCATTGGTATTTCACCATACTCATTTGCATTCACCTTGACATTATCACCTAGCAATCAATTCACTTGCTAAAGTATACTATTAGCAAGCACCTTCGTGTGCACACGGCTTCAGTGAATGGAATGCTGTTTTTGGACACACTAAAATTGTTTAGGAAGCAATTTTAAAAGAGTTATGTGCCAGCTGCATGTATGATAAGTTAAATCGGCATCTACATAGGAGATGAAATTTTAGATCAGGCGCTCTTTATAGGTGTATGCGGTAGCATGCAGAGGTTTAAAGGAGGTATGTCCTAGGTGTGATATGCATAGCCCTTCAAAGTATCGTGCACTACACATATATTCTGAAAAATCTCTCCAGCAGTGTTTACACCTGCTTTGAGTCACATACAACACCCTGCAAACTTCTCATTTGGACCTGAGGTTTGCAGGAGAGCATTCAAAGCCACCTCAAATGGGAAAAGAATTTGAGGTTTGGAGGATGGCTCAATAATCACTTTCCTTTGGGCATGACGATTTTTAAAATCTATTGCTTGTACCTAGGAAGTGCTGGCATTTACACTACTTAGTATACACCCCCTAGCAATGCTGCTCTTTGGGCTAAATTGACTAAAATGTGCTACGGGGGGGGGGGGGTTCTTTTTTTGTGCAGTCAAGTCAATGCTGACTTTTGGTGACCCAGCTGCCTCTGGGTTTTCTTGGCAATGTACCATCTGAAGTAGATTGCCAGAGCTTTTCTTCCAAGGCATTGGAGGGTAAAGTGGCTTAATAAGGTCACAAGGAACATCAGTAGGATTTGACCCCTTGATTTTCTGGGTAGTTGCTCTCACCACTAGGCTACTCCTCCACTAACTAAAGTGCTAGAGCGTGCTAATGTGGTCAACATATATTATGCAATGGGCCTATTTACTAATAACATACATTTACAGCATTAGTGTACACTAAAGCAGAAGTGTACATTAGCAAATTTAGCATGTTTTTTTGAACATAGCTTTTTGTGAGATGGCTGTTTCTGCTGTGCATAGTGCATGGTGGAGTTATATATATTTTAGAAAAAGCTTCACATTTTCCATGCCTTTTCTAAAATACTATATATTTTATGAATACATGGACATAACTGTCAGGTTCTCAGCTTATATGACCTTTTCAAAGTTATCCTCCATTCATGTACCATAACCGTTAGCAACTAGCAATCAATCGGTCCTAGTGTTCAATGTAACCTGCTCATTGGCATGCAGTATAAATTAATTTTTAGCTAAGTAATAATTTGTAACTACTATTTCTTGCCATACACAATGGTCACACAAAAATTGAGCACATTCTGGTATTGCTGACCGTAGCTCATTGCAAATCACTTTCACAATCCATTAAAAAACTTAATTTAAAGCAAACCATTACGTACGCAGAAGGAAAACAATGACTTCAGTTCTAACAGCCAAGGACAGTGAATCTAATTTTTTGCTGGACAGTCAAGTGAAGACTCCAACCATGAATCCCACAACTGTTGCTGCTGCCACTGTAAATTATGAAATTATCTAAAATGTAAAACAGATTATACTTATCTAGGAGCACTTTTTTGAAATCAGAAAGATCTGTTGGCCCAAATTCAACATTGGGCCTTATTCTGAGGGGACTTTTTTTTACCATTACATACCTACGTAGAAAAATATTTACTTGATAATACCCAATGAGTCCTAAATCAAGCAGTCATTGTTATTTTTTAAGGGCAACTCCTGCATGGTGCTATGGAATTTAGACTGAAGGATAGTTGGCAAGCTTAACCCAAAAAAAGACAAATTGGGTATGATGATAAACAGCACAAAGGAAATGCAATCATTCTCTTTTACATTGACCAGCATCTTATGAATCTTGGCTCTCGGTTGTGGAATCCATGCTCTTCTTACAGCCTTAAAACTTCCTCCCATTAAATTGTTTCTACGTCCTTACTTCTCCTTTCTGCTTGTTTTTCCCTTTCTCCTTTTTATATCTCTCACCAGTGTCTACATCTCATCTTCTTCATCTTCTTCATCTCCTACCTCTTATGCCTCTATATGTTCCTTTTCTTCCTTCCAGTAGCCTGTGTACAAGCATAACCTTTAGACTAAAATTGCTTGAAAATTTTGTATTTAAATTGGCAAAGGCATTGTAAGAGGCTGAAAGAGAGCCTCTGTCAATTGTTTATAGGATTAGAAGTCAAATAGGTTTATACAGACAGCATCCGGTTGCTTGACCCAGTTAACAGGACAATTCCATTGGTGGTTGACTTTGTTAGTTTATCTATGCAAGTGTAAAACGTTGGATGAAACATTTTAGGTTAGCTCTTAATATTCACGAGATAAAGGCTTTACTCTTAGGCCAATCCATTCCTTTCAGTTTCCCCTCATCTTTAAATATAGGCAAGTGGATTGTTCCTATCTTGACCCAACTGAAGATTCCCATCTTAGTATGAAAGCACAGATTTGGGCAGTGGCTGCTTTTGATTCTTTGCTTGAAAGTATTCTTAACTAACAACAACTTCTGTGTAGTGCTGCAAATTCTTTATCTTTTATATTTATCTTTATTTCACATTTGATATACCGCCCGGGCCATGGCATCAGGGCGGTTTACAATAATAACAACAATGCTGCAGAGCCAAGAAACAGAAAGGAGCACCATAAATTACAGTGGTGTGCAAAAGTCTGGAATCACTTGTGAGTTTTGCGTTTTGCGTTTTTCGTACTTTCTACCTTTTTTTTTTAAATTTTGCATTAGCCAGGCATATTCATCTTTCTATCAAGTTAAAAGGGTTTGGCTATTAGAGTTGACTTTTTTGCATTCCTTGCTTCCAATTTAAATACTTTACAGATACTGGGGCTTTTTTACAAAGCTGCGGTAGCGGTTCGCGATCGTTATCGGAGCCGCGGCCCCATTGAAATCAATGGGGCCGCGGCTCCGATAACGACCGCGAACCGCTACCACGGCTTTGTAAACAAGCCCCACTGGGAGATAGCTACTGCTATTTTTGTGGACCCTGCGTCAAAACTGGATCGAGATTATCCAATATGCACACGTTATTTCTGACCAATCAGGAGGCTGGTTTCACAAACCAATCACAATGCAGATATCTAGCCAACAGTGCAGCTATAAAAATGCGTGGAATTTTTGAATTTCATACGCTTTCTGGATCGACCATGAAGATGACTCAGACCCTGACGTTGGAGGAGCATGTTCGTGTGTCCTTTATGAGCGAGGAAGGATTTTCAAGCCACCAGATAGCCAGGAAAGTTGGCTGCAGTCAGAGCGCTGTTGTTAAGATTGTACAGAAGAAGAAAGAAATGGGTTCAGTGGTGGACAAGCCTCGTTCAGGTCATCCACGTGCATCAACATTATGCCAGGACCGCGCATTATGACGCATTTCACTGACTAATCACAAGTTGACCTCTCCTCAGCTACTTCGAGAGTGGTGAGACAAAAGTGAGATCAGTGTCAGCTCATCAATAGTTCATCGCCAGTGCCTGCAGTTTGGTCTCCGGGGCTGCAAAGCACGAAATAAGCAACTGATGACTGACATACAAAGGAGCAACCAGATCGTGTGGTTGAGAAAGCACTCAACCTGGTCGACTGAAATGTGGGAAAAGGTGCTATTCAGCGATGAAAGCACCTTCTGCCTGTTTGGTAAACAGGCCCACACCTATGTGAGGAGATTTCCTGGAGAGGAATTCAAGCCTGAATGTCTCAACCTCACTGTGAAGCATCCTTTAAAAGTCATGGTCTGGGGCTGCATGGCTGCCAGTGGCGTTGGACGTCTTCACATCGTCGATGGAATGGTCAACGGGGCCAAGTACATCACCATACTGAAAAAGTGCATGGTGCCATCAGCACACCAGCTGTTTCCTGGCCTGTTCCTTTTCCAAGATGACAATGCACCCTGCCATCGCTTCAGACAGGTGATCAGCTGAAAGCAGCGGAACAACATCAAGTCAATGGACTGGCCTGCCCAGTCTCCAAATCTGAATCCAATTGATAACCTGTGGCACAAGGTGGCCTTGGAAATATCCAAGAGGCATCCGACATAAAAGCGTGAGCTGATTGAGTCACTCATTGCAGCTTGGAACCGCGTTGTCACCAATGATCACCTTGTCAGACTGGTTCATTCAATGCCAATAAGGTGCAGTCAGGTGAAAAAGAACAAAGTGTAGCCCATCAAATACTGAGCCATCACTGACACATAAAAACGGCCTTTTTCAAGGCCACATACATTAATTTGAAGGAAACCTGGCATGCGTCCATAATATTTTAAAGCATACTTACAATAATATATCGTTGGCCAACGATGTACATTACGCGATTTTCACAGAAAATCTATCAACAGGACAATTATAGGGAACAAACTCAGAAAATAAGGGCCAAACCAATACTAAAAGTTGGTACTAATAGCCAAATCAATCACTTATCATGAGATACATAGAAAAAGCCACTGGGAGGAAAATGAAATTAAGATATAAGGTCACGCAGTTGAAAAAACATCAAATTTACAAGTGATTCCAGACTTTTGCACACCACTTTAATAGGACAGAGGAAGGACCATCAGGACATCAGCTAGAGAAGAGCAGCAGGAGACAATGAGGAGCAATGTGGATCATTAAATGGAATGTGAAAGGCTTGGTGAAACAGGTGGGTTTTCAATTGTGCTTTGAATTTATGGTAGGAAGATTTGAGGCGGAGTTTAGACGGCAGGGAGTTCCAGAGTGTAGGACCAAGGAAAAAGAATGCAGTAAGACGAGTAAGTTCTAGGTGAGCTTATGATGGTGAAGGTAACCAACTGACGTGAATAGATCAGAGCTGGTGATAGGGGGTATGTAAATATAGGGGGTAAATATAGGGGGTATGTAAATATAGTATATGACGGCAGATAAAGACCAGTATGGTCCATCTAGTCTGCCCAGCAAGGTAGCAAGAGTAGGTGCACCTGCCGCTTCGTGCAGGTCACCCCTACCCATGTCTTTGTTTAGGGGTGAACCCACCATTCCGTGTAGGGCACCCCTGTTTGTTGGGAAATTAGATAGTTACGTTTATTTTGAATAAGGTTAGCCAGGTATTGAGGCATGGAAGTTTTAAGAGCCTTGTATGTCATGATCAAAAATTTATATTGAATTCTAAAATAAAGGGGAAGCCAATGGAGGTGAATAAGAGGGGTGACGTGATCCGAATGCTTGGCATGTATGATAATGCATGCCGCGGTATTTTGCAACTGCTGTAAGCACTGCAATTGATACTGAGTCAGGCCTGCCAACGCAACATTGCAGTAGTTCAATCTACTCATTACTAAGGACAGTAGGAGGGTAGTGACCGAAGAAGGGGACAGAAATGGTCGAACAGCTCTGATCTGACGTAGCGAGAAGAAGTAACGGTGGACAAGAAGGAATAGGTGCACCTGGAATGAGAGTGCTGAATCCAAAGTGGCACCTAGGTAGCGGAGGGAGGACAGGAAAGGGATGGGAGCAAAATTGAGAAGAGGAGCAATGCAAGGGAAGGGGATACTGAATGAGAACCATATGGCTGCCAATTTAGAGGGGTTAAGGTGTAGATAATTAGTTGAGATCCAATTAGAGATATGTGTGAGATAGTCATTAAGTAACGACAGATCAAGCGCAATAGGACTAGTGTGATAAAGGGCAATTACGTCATCAGGATAGTAGTATGCTGATACAGGGTATTGCTGTACAATGAGCGGCAGAGGGGCAAGAAAAATATTAAAGAGCAAAGGTGAAAGAACAGAGCCCAGCGGAACACTACACACAAGGGGTACTGCAGCCGAGGAGACAGAGTTCAGGTGCACAGAGAAGGAGCGGGCAATAAGAAAAGAACAAACCCAATGTAGAAGAGTACCCCAAATCCCAGAACTATGAAGACGTGAAAGAAGGGTGTTGTGGTCGACTAAGTCAAAGTCAGAAGAGAGCTCTAGGGAAACATCTAGGGAAATATCACCGTGATCATGAGAGACGTAAAGTTCATTTAGAAAGGAAATGAGAATGGTTTCAGTGCTGCGGTCTGTACGGAATCTAGATTGGTGAAGGTGGAGGATATTGACAGATTCAATGTGTGATTACAGTTGATTGAAGACTAATTTTTCTAGGACTTTAGCCAGAAAAGGGAAGTTTGAGACGGGGCACCAGTTGTTCACATATCGCGGGGTCAAGTGTTGTTTTTTTGAGGATTTGGACGAACAATAGCCGATTTCCAGAGGGAAGGAAAAGCGCCAGAGGACAGGTTAGAGTTAAACATAGCTAGGATAATTGGTGAAAGGGCAAGAGATGGGTCAGATAACCACTGCAATGGAATCGTATCCAACAAACAGGTCGTCTTCCGGGATGTAGAAAGAGCTCTGTGTAGGTCCATCGTAAAAATTGGATGGAAAGAGGTCCAAGTGTGGGTTAAAGCTAGATTGGAGGAAGGAGCAAAGGAGAGTTCTTCAACTGAGGAAACAGGGGGGGAGGGTGGTAGGTAGGTAGGGAAGGAGGGGGATGGGTAGGAAAAGAGGAATGCAATTGTGTGACTATCTTTGAAGAAAGAAGCCAGTTGAGATAGAGTATCAGATGATGACTGCCTGTGCCACCGATGCTCAGCATGACGAAGCTGAGAGCAGAGAAGGCGGAGGCCAGAGTGGTACCAGGAGGAGTGGTTGCGTCCGGTCCATGCAGTAGTAGAAAGCAGGGGTGCTGGAATTATTGCAATGCTTTATACTTGGGGCTTCCTAAAATATTATTTCATTCTCTTCAGGCTATTCAAAATGCAGCTGCACATGCATTTGACACAAACAAGTCAATTTGATCATATCATCCCTGTATTACATTCACTGCTTTGGCTGCCAGTGCCGTGGAGAGTCCACTTTAAGATACTGGCACTTATATATAAGGCTCTATATATCAAGGCACTATTCAGTATGGGAGTCATTCCAGAAAACAAATAAGGGGTTTGTACATGCGGTGGGGATGTTTATGTGCCCCCTTGATTGTTTGCTGTGTAAACAGCTTTGATTGAATGATAAGGCGGTATATAAATACCATTAAATAAATAAATAAATGTGCTGAAAATGTCCCAGACTGTATTTTGAAACACTGCTTACATGCACATCCAAGGCGCTAGCGCAGGGATCTCAGAATGTGCTTAGAAGGGGTGGAATGGGGGTCTGGTCAGCCATGGAGACAAAGAAAATGTATTCAGGAAAGGCCCGTATATATATTGTTTCCCAAAATCTTCACGTTATTCCTGCTGAAACGTAGAATAAGGCCAGGACTTAGAAAAAATTATGTTCTTCTCTGCAATGGGGCCCATATTGAAGAATGGATGTGACAAGTATGTTTTGAACTGGTGTGACTGCAGTCTGGAAAATCACAAGATGCAGTTTTAAGGTACAGAGAGCAGAGGTGAAGGAATGTTGTAAGATCTAGACACATGAATACAACGCCGTACCTAGCCCTGTGCGAGCACAGGGCACAAAGAAATAGGGGCACATTTGAGGTTGCTAGTATCAGCTCCCGCCACCATGCCTGCCCTTGCCCTGCTGCTGTTTTTTATGTTTCCGCAGAAGGGGCGATAGCAGCAACAGAGCAAACATCAAATTGAAGAAAAAGAAGTATGTCTTTTCGACTCCGCGCTTGCCTGCATGTCTGATCCCTACCTCCTCTGGCGTATGCTCATATCAGAGGAGGGAGGGACCAGACCAGCCATTCAAGTTCAGAGTTGCAAAGGCCCGTGTTGAATGGCTGGTCTGGTCCCACCCTCCTCTGACGCGAGCATATGTCAGAGGAAAGAGGAATCAGACATGCAGGCAAGCGTGGAGTCAGAAAGACCCACAGTTTATTTTTTTTCAATTTGATGTCTGCTGCACTGTTGCTATTGCCTCCTGCTGCCACCAAGGGAACATAGAAAATGACAGTGGGGCAAGGGCAGGCAATGCTGGGAGCTGGCTGGACATAGAGGTGTAGGGTAAGACATGATGGGAAGATGCTGGGCAAATGGCAAACTTGTGATGATTGGGGGCAGGAGCACACCAGATGTGCAAGTCACACAGGGCACATTTACAGCTTGGTAGGCCCTGCATGAATAAACACCCTTACAGAAATATTAAGAAGAGCAATAGTGTTTATTCAGGCTATGCACTAATGTGCTGTTTGTGCTAAAGGAGCCAATCTATGAGACCCCGATAATTCCGATGTTCTGAAAAATGGGACTGCTCATGTATGGGTGTGAGCAGGGAAAGGATTCTTTTTTGGGTGAGAAAGAGAGAACATATTTGTAGTCCTGGTACCCCATGCTATTTGTGTTATGTCATAGTTCTTATGTATAGGTTCAGGGCTTCTTTTTGCCTTTTTGGCAGCATCATGTTTTTGTGACAGAAAGTGAGAATGTGTGTGTGTGTGTGTGTGTGTGTGTGTCTGTGCACATGTGTGTTATGTGTGCACGCGTGTGTGCACAATTTGAGGGGTGCATGGGGGATCTGGTGTACTCATCTGCAATTCAGGGGGGACATGAAAGCCTGGCCAGTACCTGGACTGTTTGGATGACCGCAGCATCTCCAGGTGCCAGTGTGATTGAGCATTAAGCTTTAGTAAGCATCCCCCTAAGTGTCATTTGATTGCCTAGATGTGTGTCTATTTTGCACCTCTGTTATACTGTAAGCATGTGAGTACTTTCTGCAGAGCACACACACACTTTGTCTGCCAAGAAAAGACCACTTCTCTGAAAGGCTAACTTTGCACTGGGGAAGGATGCCTGTCTGTTGAAGGAGGGGATAAAGCATCTGAAGGTCCTAAATGAGACAGGCTGCACCAAAGCCATGGGTCTTCCTGCCATGCATTATTCTTTTCTAACAATCCAGCAGTTTCTGACTGTGCATAGATTTCCCTTCCCTGTGTGAAGACCTCTGGCTTATAGCTGCCAGGGTACAGCCTTCCCCTCCACAGATCTGCTGAAGACCTCTTTCATAGGTGTTAGAAAGGGATGGGCCACATCAAAAAATCTGTTGCAATCATGGTAAAGACCTCTCATGTCTGCCTGTGGGATATAGGAAGTGAAGAGTTAGGACAGAGTTAGAGTGGAGCATAGGGTAGAGGTAGGGTAGAGCTTGGCGTTCCCCCCTCCCCAAAAGAAAAAGGTGTTCCGCTGCCCCTGGACCTCTTTTACACCTTACTGCAAAGTTGCTTGATTGAAGGTCATGTGTGGTGGAGGCCATGGCCTGAGGACTTGGATGAACAAATTTAAGTAAGGTCACAGGATGCACTGTGCAGACAGAGCTACTTAAGGCACTCTTAGAAAGCTAATATATTGCTGAAGTCCTAGTTTTTCTTCTCAGTGATCTCATCTGTATGGCAATAGTAGTACCAGAGTGCCATCCATGCACATATCTTGGCTACTATGTATTTTTGTGTTTCCTACTAACAGAGAGAGAGAGAGAGAGAGACAGGAGATGAAGAGAGACAGGCAAAGAGAAAGGGCAGGCAGACAGGGAGCATGTACTATGCAAGGGTTCTGGAGGTTTTAAGCAAAACTCAGCCTTACTTCTCCCACCCCCTCAGATTTTGCAAATTAAACCCAACAACCATGACCATCCCAACACCCTCAACTCACCACAAGCTTGTAAAAACGTATAATTGGACATCATAAAACTTTCCTTTGCATGTATGCATGTGCCTGCCCTGTCTGAGAATAAAAGAGCGCTGATGGCTCTTCGAGTTTGTGTGTGGCGTCAGGATCTATTGCTTTGCTTTGACTGCTGCTGCTGCCCCTTGCTGCTCCTCAAAAGCTGCTCTGCTGGGGAACTACCTAGTCTAGCCTAATGGTTGAGCCGCCCCTGACAAGGATGACATAATGGACACAAATATATAGAGGAAAAGAAGAAGCAGACATACAGAAAGGGGCAAAAAGAGGGGACAGATAACAGAGGAGAGAGCAAAAAAGGGTAAGAGGACGTAGAGAACGAAGAAGAGGAACACCGACCGAACATTAACTCTGAAGCCAGTCTTCAGCACAACCAGTAATGGCTGCAACAGGTCCCCAAAAACAAGTTGTTTTTTTAATTAGGCATTATTTCTTGCCATATAAAAGTGTGCACCCATTTCTTGTGACATAATCGCACATTTACATTATAAAATACTTACATACCCCTTTTAGTACATGCACATTCATCGCCCAGAATATACTGTTTCTGTAGGCACTTAGTTGTCTGTATTACGGTTTATGTACGCATGTTACCCACTCTTTATAACATAGGGGTCCTTTTACTAAAGGACTCTAAGCAGTTAGAATAGGTTAACCCCACGCTGTGACCCATGGTAACTGTTAGCATGGGGCCAGCATAGTTAGAGCGACCTGCTTTCTGCGGTAACTGTGCTGTATGTGTTGGGGTGGTAAGTTGGTGGGTTAGAGGTAGAGAGTAGGCAGGGTGAGTGCCTTCCAGTCAGCATGCCCTGCCCTAACTGCAATATGTGCCATTAGCACAGGTGCACATACCGCCACCCCATAGGTAGAGGTAAATGTACCTGTGCTTATTTTAGCCGCATTGGGGCAGGGTACACTGCGTTAAATGCAGGAACAAGAGTTCCATGCCCCTAACAGTTAACGTGGTGGTGTTGCACCTAATGCAACATGGCTTTGAGTGTTATGGTCACATTAGGTTCGATGCCATAGTGCCCTTTAGTAAAAGACCCCATGGTCTGGAATACATAGCCCGGTACCGGAAAGCTACTCAGCGTACAACTGCCCACGCACCCACAAGCGTGGAGGAGGAGTCCTGATAATAGCGAAAACAAACCTAAAGTTCAAGACACAGAACCTCACCGATACACAGCAATGTAACACAATTAGCATCAAGAACAAGAACATTACAATCTGCCTAACCTACAGAGCACCCAGAGCTCCACCCGACGAACTAGCCTTCACACTCGAAGAAGCCTGTGCCATAACATCAAACAACAAACCAGCGCTACTGATTGGTGACTTCAACCTCAAGTCCACCAATGCCAAAGACGCAGAGGCCTTCCTTCAAGCAATGACCTCACTACAATTCACACAGATAATCAATGCACCAATGCATAAACATGGATCATCCCCAGACCTCATCTTCGCATCCAATTACCTAACATCAAGAGACCTAATTTCCCAACCCACCATTACCCCAGTGCCATGGTATGACCATTACCTAATCGAAACAAAGCTGCGATCACCAGAGGACCAGACAAACAAAAGAGCAAACAGCTCACACACACAAAGACGATTCAAACATTTCGACAGGGACGAATTCATACAGGACACAACACAGCACTCGAACATTACTACAGATGACCTGGAGGAACAAGTTTCCAGTTGGAACAGCATTCTAGCTAACGCCGCCAAAGCAGCTGGTAGCGGGATCAAGAATCCACTCCACAACAAGAGACAAAACAAACCATGGTACTCAGCAAAAATACGACAGGAAAAGAGGGAGCTCAGGAAGATTGAACGGAGATGGAGAAAAAACAAAACAACTGCCGACCAGCATCTTTATCTAACAAAGCAAAAACAATACAATACACACATCAACCAATCAAAGATGGAATTCAACACAAACATGATAAATTCCTCCATCAACAAACCCAGGGAGCTTTTCGAAATAGTAAAGATCCTCACAAAAGAGCAAACAACAGAAGGGGAAGTACAAGTTGATCCACAGGAATTTGCCGACCACATCAAAAACAAATTTCACTCCACGGATCGAACAACACATAGTGGGAACAACAGGACGGACGTTCAATCCAAAACCTGGGGCACATTCTACACACCCTCAACAGAACAGATATCTCACATCATCTCTACAATCAACACAAGCACTGCTCCTACAGACCCGTGCCCAGTGTCATGGGTCAAAGCCACCAAATCAAGCTTCATCCCCACCATACACAAAATGGTACACAACTCACTCACTCAAGGACTCATGCCAAAGCAACTAAAACTTGCCACAGTAAGACCAATCCCAAAGAAAACAACTCTCGACAAAAAAGATCCAGCAGCATACCGACCAATTTCCAGCATACCCTTCCTCGCAAAAATCATCGAAAAAACGGTTCAACTACAGCTTCAGGAACACATCGACAAACACGAAACACTTGACGACAACCAACACGGATTTCGTCCCAACCATGGAGTCAAAACACTTCTGATATACCTCTTCGACAGCATCCTAAGAATAACTGACAACACCAGGAATGGAATCATAATGATCTTCATCGACATCTCCTCTGCCTTCGACACAGTGGACCACAACACACTCTTGGAAAGACTAAAGAACACTGGTGTACACGGTATCACGCTGAAATGGTTCCAATCATACCTAACCGAAAGACAGCTACAGGTCAAGGTGGGACACAACACCTCCCGACCCATAAATGTCCGACAAGGAGTACCTCAAGGATCCGCACTCTCAGCACTCCTATTTAACATCTACATCAAACCAATATGCAACATCATGAAAGAGAGCAACATTCAATACACAATCTATGCGGATGACATCATGATATATACCCCGATAGCGATCGACAACCCGGACTTCTCTAAAATAACAGACTGCCTTACCCAAATGACGAGTTGGTGTCAAAACAACAACCTCGCAATAAACTACAACAAGACTGAAGCCTTAATCATCACTCGGAACCAAAGCTTCATACACCCAACAAATATAAGGATACAAAGCACCACTATACCAATAAGATCAGAAGTAAGATACCTCGGAGTTACTCTGGACAATAAACTAAACCTCAAGCCACACATAGACAAAACAATCCAAAAAGCCTACTATAGGATGCGAATAATCAGAAGACTGAAACCACTCCTCGCCCCAGATCACTTCCGTACCGTCTGTCAGGCACTGATAACACCACTACTGGACTTCTGCAATCCGATATACCTTGGACTACCGAAACAAGCCCTCAAACCACTCCAACTGGCACAAAACACTGCAGCACGAATCATATCCGGAACTACAAGACAAGAGCACATCACACCTATATTAAAGGACTTACACTGGCTCCCAATCGGTGCACGCATCAGATACAAAACTATCATAAACCTATTCAAGATAAAGCAGCACACATCAGCCAACAGCCTACACGCCCTCATACAACCAGACACCAGCACACGTCCCAGAAGAAAACAAACACACAACCGAGTCAGCACCCCAAGTGAATACAAACATACACGCAAGGACACAACAGACAGAGCAATCTCCATGGCTGCTCCAACAATATGGAACAAGCTACCGGACGACCTGAGGGCAACTACTGACCTCAAAGACTTTAGAAAACAGCTTAAAACCATGCTATTCATAGAACACTATGGACACATCACATAACCTCAGAGAATGTACAACAGTACATGATACCACCCAAACAATGGATGTAAGAAAGGTTTTAGCACCACTGTATATAGACCACCTTGTATATAGCTCAAACCAATCTAGCACACAATACAACACACACTCAACTAAATTTCACCCTCACTGCATGTATAACACACACACTTTACCTGATTGTTTGCTGTGATACCGCCTTGATTATCAAGATAAGGCGGTTTAGAAATACTGTTAAATAAATAAATAAATAAATAGCCCTCAGTATACATATGTACAGTACAGTACATGCCATTTCTATTTGTCTCCTTTCAGCTTAAGAATATTACACACTTACCATACATATTATTTTGTTATTTTCAGTGCATATTTTAAGAAATGCATCCATATATTTACCCCCCTTCCCAGCTCTACCCACACCCCAGGAATGCCTCCACTCAGTTTATGTAAAGTTAGGAGGCCATATGCATGTAACTTTGTGTACCCATCAGGCCTTCAATTTTAGAAGCGCCTATTTCTGCACATCATGTACTGCTTTACATATAGAAATAAGTGCAAAAAGCAAGAGATGGTGCTCACAAAAACAAACCCCAAAATATATATCAACACACCAGAGCAGCATATTCAGAGTTAAGGGGGGCATAGTCAGTGGTGGTGGGCAGCACTGTTAAAGCAGTTGGCTGTCGTCACTTTAATTTAAAGCTGAATATTCACTGCCGGGCCATATCCAGCCATCGGCACAGAATATCCAGTTTGCCTGGATTGTATTTTGCCATTCGGTCAAGAGTGATATTCAGCCCTTGACTGGATTGCAAAACTGCCTAAAGTTAGGACAGCCTTTCACCTGTGTTTAGGTGTTTTAGCTAACTGGTTAGTGGATGAATATTACCACTGACTGGCTAGCTTGTGATGCAGCCCCAGCTCTGCCCCCGGAATGCCCTGTCACTAACCGATAAGTGATGGTGTGTTGAACCGGAATAGGAGAGGGAAACATTCATTCAGTTTGCAAGTCTGCAAACCAGTTACAGTAAATCCTCTTGAATATGCCTCCCCTAAATTTTTAGCACATGTAGCTCCTGCCAGGTTGTGCGTTCCTTAAAGCACCTATGCACGCTGTTTGGCAGACTGCTACTACTACTTCTACTGTTTATCATTTGCATAGCACTACAACTTCCAAGAGCAATGCTGTCCTTTCAATCTCTACTCTAGGGGGCAATTAGGTTTCCTGAAGTGGAATCGATACATACTGGGAGGCCTTTGACAGTTTCACACCACTCATCCCACTTCCCTTTCATCAGTAACAGAGTCCAGGCCAGAATTTGTGTTCTGAACCAAATGATTTACTTAAAATAAAGTTGGGGGTCACTGATAGGCAAAGTGAAAATACAGATAATGACAGAGTCAAAAAAATGATAGTACAAGTAGTTGCACTCCTTCCTCCTTGCTACAACTCTTTTATAAATAGTTACACTCCTTTTCTCCTTTATCTATGACTAACTCTGATAGGGGAAACCTTCCTCCTGAGCTATATTCTTTGAGTATACCTTTGGGATGCTAGCTGCAATAGGCACAAGTTCCCGATACTACATTCCCGGCTCTAGTGTCACTGGGCTACATCTAGGTCCTCTCCTTGGCTCCTTTGGGCTAGGGACCAGGGCCGGCCCATCCATTGAGCAAGAATGTTTTTTGCACAGGGCCCCGCGTTTCAGGGGGCCCCGCGCAAAGAACATTCTGCTTTAAAAATAAATTTAAAAAAAAAAAGCTGGATGCTGCCGCCACCGCCACAGCAGCAGCAGAATCGACTGTCCCGCGGGGGCCCCCCCTGTCCAGCTGAGCCCTCCCTGCCCGGCTGAGCCTCTCCACGACAGCTTTCAGATCTGCGAAGGGAGAGTGTCTCCTCGCGGCTCTGTTAAGCCTGCAGGGGCTGATGGGAAATTTCCCATAATCCCCTGTGGGCTTAACAGAGCCGCGAGGGAGACAGTGAGACACTCTCCCTTCGCAGATCTGAAAGCTGTCGCGGAGAGGCTTAGCCGGGCAAGGAGAGCTCAGCCGGGCAGGGGGGCCCCCACGGGACAGTTGATTCTGTTGCTGCTGCAGTGGCAGCAGCAGCAGCCAGCTTTTTATTTTTAAATTTTCCCTGGGCCAATGGGGGGGAGGGGGTTAGGACTGGTAATGGGCTGTGGGCTGATGGGGGGGCTAGGACTGGAAATGGGCTGATGGGGGGTTAGGACTGGAGGTGGGCTGATGGGGTTAGGACTGGTAATGGGCTGTGCGCTGATGGGGGTTAGGACTGGTAATGGGCTATGGGAGGCTAAGACTGGAAATGGGCTGATGGGGTCAGGGCCGGCCCGTCCATTGAGCAAGAATGTTTTTTGCACAGGGCCCCGCGTTTCAGGGGGCCCCGCGCAAAGAACATTCTGCTTTTTTTTTATTACATTTAAAAACAAAAACCTGGCTCTAGCTGCTGCCGCTGCCGCGTCCGTCGCAGCAGCGGCAGAATGGCGTGTCCCGCGGGGCCCCTTCTCCTCTTCGAGCCCTCTGCAAGGGCTTTCAGATTCGCGAAGGGAGAGTTGTGCTCCCTCGCGTCTCTGTAAAGCCCGCAGGGGCTAATGGGAAATTTCCCATCAGCCCCTTTAGACGCGAGGGGCGGATGGGAAATTTCCCATTAGCCCGGGCTTTACAGAGACGCGAGGGAGCACTCTCCCTTCGCGAATCTGAAAGCCCTTGCAGAGGGCTCGACGTGGAGAGGGGGCCCCGCGGGACACGCCATTCTGCCGCTGCTGCGACGGACGCGGCAGCAGCTAGAGCCAGGTTTTTGTTTTTAAATTTGCCGGAAGGGAAGGGAAGGGGGGGGGGGGCTGATGGAGGCGTTATGGAAATGGGGTTATGGGGGGTTAGGACTGGAAAAGTTCAAGGGGGGGGTTAGGACTGGAAAAGTGCAAGGGGGGGGTTAGGACTGGAAATGTGCAAGGGGGGGTTAGGACTGGAAATGTGCAAGGGGGGTTAGGACTGGAAATGTGCAAGGGGGGGGGTTAGGACTGGAAATGGGCTGGGACTGATGGAGGCTGACTTGAAATGGGCTGGAGGGGGGGTTAGGACTGGAAATGGGCTGGGGCTGATGTAGGCTGACTGGAAATGGGCTGGGGAGGGTTAGGACTGGAAATGGGCTGGGGGGGTTAAGACGGCTCAGGGGCTGGGGCTGAGGGAGGCTGACTGGAAATGGGCTGGGGGGGTTAGGACTGGTAATGGGCTGGGGGGGTTAAGACTGGTAATGGGCTGGGGGTTGATGGAGGCTGACTGGAAATGGGGTGATGGGGGGTTAGGACTGGAAATGGGCTGGGGGGGGTTAAGACTGGTAATGGGCTGTGGGCTGATGGGGGCTGTCTGGAAATAGGGTGATGGGGGTTAGGATTGCTAATGGGCTATGGGGGGGGGGGTTAGGACTGCAAATGGGCTATGGGGGCGCTAGGACAGGAAAAGGGCTGATGGGGAGGGGTTAGGACTTGAGGTGGGCTGATGTGGTTAGGACTAGTAATGGGCTGTGGGCTGATGGGGGGGGTTAGGACTGGCAATGGGCTATGGGGGGCTGACTGGAAATGGGCTGATGGGGTTAAGACTGGAAGTGGGCTGATGGGGGGTTAGGACTGGTAATGGGTTATAGGGGGGGGGCTTAAACTGAAAATGGGTTGATGGGGGGCTAGGACTGGTAATGGGTTGGGGGATTGCTATGACTGGAAATGCCCTGTTCAATGTAATTTCAGTTTGTTCAATGTAAACCGCCTTGATATCATGAAAGGCGGTATATAAGAAATGTGAAATAAAAAAAATAAATAAAAAAATTGAGGATGGAGGGGTAAAATTTGTGTGGATGAAATAAGAATGAGGAAAGAGCAAAAGGATAAAGATTAGTATGTTAAAGCAGATGTAGAGAGAGAGGATGGAAAGAAAACTAGAAGAGAGAAGAAAGGACAAATGGACAGCAGACGATGGAGAGTTAGCAGAAAACATGAAGAAACCAGAAGAAAGTGGCTGGAGCAATTGCAACTGAAAAAAAATGCACAAAAGGTAGAAATATATCTCTTTATTTTGAATTTATTAACTGGAATATGAAAGTTCTGGGAAATGTGCATCATTAACGTCTGCGCTTTGTTTGGTACAAGAGGAAATTGATTTATAGTTTTATTTCTACAGTGTTGTTGTACATTCCAAGTTTGGCTTTTGGGGTTCCCAGTTTAAATTATTGCCTTCCTGTTTCTAAATTGCGATTCCTTGTTTGGTGATGGTCTATGTTCTGCATGTGTAACTGAGCTGAGGTATTCTGTTTATGTAATTCCTATTTGACATTGCCACTTGTTCTCTTTCCCCAGTATTCTCAGAAATGTACTGGTTTAATATTTGCAGTGTTTCCTTTTGATAGGTAGGGACTGGTGCTTTGTGAGTCCTGGTAATGCTGTCAGGATACAGCGGGTTTGCTATGGGTTCTAAATGGGCAGCGTTTGTAGTAGTTCCTAATGTGCCTGGCGGTTGGCACTGGATTATAGTAATGTAGAAATCTTTTAGTCTTTCTTTATCCATACACTCATTAAGAGACATGTTTACTAAAAGTTAGTGTATGGTAACATTATGCAAATATTTATGCAAATAAGGCCACTTATGCAAATGAGGCCCCGCACCGAGTCTCCGCACATGGCCCCGCACCCCCCTTGGGCCGCCCCTGGATGGGGTTAGGACTGGAAGTGGGCTGATGGGGGATTAGGACTGGTAATGGACTATGGGGGGGCTTAAACTGAAAATGGGGTGATGGGGGATTAGGACTGGAAGTGGGTTGATGGGGGGCTAGGACTGGTAATGGGTTGGGGGGTTGCTAGGACTGGAAATGGGCTGAGTGGAAGGGGAGGCTTGAACTGCAAATAGCTGAAGGGGAGGAGGGCTTGGAATGGAAATGGGCTGTGAGGTGAGGGTGCTAGGACAGGAAATGGGCTGATGGAGCAGCTAGGATAGGACTGGAAATGGGTTGTTGGGGGAGCTAAGATTGGAAATGGGCTGTGGTGGGGACTTGGAATGAAATGGACTTATGTAGGGGCTAGAACTGGAAGTAGGCTCATGGGGGGCTTGGATTGGAATTGGGCTGAGTGGAGGGGAGCTAGGATTTGACATGGGCTGATGGTGGGGCTAGGACAGGACTAGAAATGGGCTGATGGGGGGCTGGGATTGGAAATGAGCTGATATAGGGACTTGGATAGGACTGGAAATGGATGGGGAGCTAGGACTGGAAATGGGCTGATGGGGGGCTAGGACTGGAAATGGGCTGATGCAGGGACTAGAAGAGAGCGGAAGCTGGGTGAGGCTGGAACTAGAAGGGAGCTGATGTTGGGGGAGGATTAGAATGGGATGGGGCTGGGAGAGTGAAATGCAGAGTGGAAAATATTTTGTGTGGGAGGGATGAAAAATCTACAATTGGATGGGTATTGGGAGAGTAAGTGGGGATTGAGGATGGAGGGGTAAAATTTGAGTGGATGAAATAGGAATGAGGAAAGAGCAAAAGGAGAAAGATTAGTATGTTAAAGCAGATGTAGAGAGAGAGATTGGAAAAAAACTAGAAGAGAGAAGAAAGGACAAATGGACAGCAGACGATGGAGAGTTAGCGGAAGATACGAAGAAACCAGAAGAAAGTGGCTGGAGCAATTGCAACTGAAAAAAAAAATGCACTAAAGTTAGAAAAATATCTCTTAATTTTGAATTTATTAACTGGAATATATCAGTTCTGGGAAATGTGCATCATTAACGTCTGCGCTTTGTTTAGTACAAGAGGAAATTAATTTATAGTTTTATTTCTACAGTGTTGTTGTATATTCCAAGTTTGGCTTTTGGGGTTCCCAGTTGCCTTCCTATTTTGAAATTGGAATTCCTTGTTTGGTGATGGTCTATTTTCTGCATGTGTAACTGAGCTGAGGTATTCTGTTTATGTAATTCCTATTTTACATTGCCACTTGTTCTCTTTCCCCAGTAGGTCATGTATTGTTGTTCTCTAAAATGTATTTGTTTAATATTTGCAGTGTTGCCTTTTGATAGGTAGGGTCTGGTGCTTTGTGAGTCCTGGTAGTGCTGTTAGGATACGGCGGGTTTGCTATGGGTTCTAAATGGACAGTGTTTGTAGTGTTCCTAATGTGCCTGGCGGTTGGCACTGGATTATAGTAATGTAGAAATCTTTTAGTCTTTCTTTATCCATACATTCATTAAGAGACGTGTTTACTAAAAGTTAGTGTATGGGAACATTATGCAAATATTTATGCAAATATGCCACTTATGCAAATGAGGCCCCGCACCGAGCCTCCGCACATGGCCCTACACCTCCCTTGGGACGCCCCTGCTAGAGACTCCCAGATGTTCAGTTGCTTTACTCCTCCTTTCAAATGGTAATGACTGCTCCTTTCCTCCTGAGCTTGGGGAACACTGGTAGTGTTTTCACAGACACAGTGGATATTGGGTGCAAGGCTTAAGTGACCTGCTTCATCCTCCAACCCATCCACTTCCTCCTGAAGTAGTATCTAACCAGGTGGCTCCCTCTGAATGGTTCATTGGTGGTATAGCCAAGATACCTGCTGCTGTGACACAGTGGCTTAGCCAGCCTAAGACAGGTATCTCTCTCTGGATAGGGGTTATATAGTGGTTTAATTTTCCCTCCCAGAAAAGTCTCTTTCCAGGATAATGACACCGAGTAAGAGAAACCTCCCCTGTTCTGGAAAATGAACCAAAATACAGATCACATTGCAATAGTTCTATTGGACCACTAGTGGTCTCTGCTGCTTAAAGGAACAGAATGTAATTCTAAACCATTTTTGAAGGCATATACAAGGGCATCAACATGCAGCTTATCAATAGCTGCATGTTCTTTTTTTTCCAATAGACAAAGGACCTTTAATCTTGTGACAGCAGTTTCATTCATACATTTTATTTGGAGCATGGATCCAGTGATGCTGAATGGTTTATTGTGATCGTTATCTAGAAGGGTGGAGTTATGTGTTAAAAGGCAAGAAGAATGCTGGGAAGTTTGAGCCTTTTAAACTTTGATATGTGTCTTAAAGTGTCTTAGGTAAAAAATCAATATTGCTTAAAAGGTTTTAACTCTTGCTGCTAAATGAATATAACCAAAAGACAAAATAAAGCAAGAAAATTATGAACAAATTATATGAATAAACACCCCTAACTCCAATGAGTATCAAAAAAGAAACTAAACTGTCTCCATGATGTAGAAAAAACTACTCCGGCTTAATATTCATCATTGCTTCTTTGTAACTCTTTTTGTTTGTTAACTTTAAAACTGTGCAGTCCCAATAATTCCTCTTAAATCATCTAAATGTCATTGCTTTCATAAATAATTGTTCATAGAAAAAGACTTACTGAACTCATCTTGTCTACACCATCTGAGCTGCTGAATCCGCAATAAGCTCATTCCTCAAGGATGACAACATGTACCCCAATCTGGCTGATAGTTTCACCCCCCATAGGGAGTTTCACAAGAGTAACACTGTAATGAGAACCACAATCTGTTCCAAAAACTATATAAACCTCCATGAAGGTAAAGTAAGAACCATACTCCCAGCATATTTGAAGAGCAATCATGTTTCACAATAGTGGACTAACAAGTAAAGATGCTCACGCATGCGTTATAAGAGTTAGACTACAGGAGAAACATCATATAAATTCATCGGTCACTCATGTCAAAACCATTGATTAAATGAATGAACTAAATGTATTGTAAGAAAAAAAAATTGATGATGTTATAAAAAAACAGTGTCCTTCAATCTTGCTGTTCAAGTCATGAGGAGTCACTGGGGCAGTGGCAGCACTTAATGTGTGTTAACTTTACTTAATGCATTAACTTTTTGTACACATGCTCTACTGTGTTCAATGTAAAAATATAACACTGTTCTCATAGTAAACTATTAGGCTTATTCGATAAATGATTCCTTGCAAATGCTTCCATGACAAAAAAATCTAAAATCTTAGTGTGTTGACACTGGAAGGACTTTGGGAAACACTTTTTTTGACAAATTCTGCGCAAGCTAATTGACCCCCAAAACATTGATGTCAGGTCTACAGTGTCCGTTTTTGGAACTGTTTTTAAGAAAAGTGATTTTTCTTTCTTTGGGAACATGGTTATTTTCAAATATTGAAAAAAACCTATATACAGGTGGCAGATAATGCTATCCATCCAAACCTAGGAATCAATAATAGATCTCGACAAGCTGGATGCTGATGCCTCTGTATATTCTTTTTAAAAAATTGTAACTTTGAATTTGGTGTTTTGGTGTGTTGATATATATTTTTTGTTATCTAGGGAAATGGCTTTTAAAATTTCTCTCCCCATACATTATTTACTGTGTTTGTGTGTTGGTCACTCTTTCAGTCACAGTTCAAAAAAACCACACTCGCACTGCCCTTTAGAGACACCGAGGAGGTAATTTTATAACATCATTAACATGAATATGTGGCAGTTTGTGAGTATTAATAGCATGTTATGCAATACTGCGTACATGGCCATGAAGCTATGTACTTTGCTGATAGGCATAGCAGGAGCTTCTGTACGGGTGGAGCGTGGGCAGAGTTCATGTGCACATTGATTATAAAATACATGAAGTTACACACATATTTGCATACTAGGCATGTGCATTCATTTTCGTATGAATGGAAAAATCAATAAAAAATTATGATTTTCGGGTCATTCTGGCAGTGATTAACTGAGCATGAATTCTCAGAAAATTTTCACAAATTGCCATTCATAAACTTCAGTTTCGTCAACCATGCAGCTGCTGTCAGAAACACTGGAGCCAATCTGAGAGAAGGAAAAGGTCAAGGAGGGGTCACCAGCAGCTAATGCTAGGCATTTGAACTAATTATGCTGCCAAGCCAGAGAAATGTATTTCTGCCTGAGTTCTGCAAATCCCATGGCCCATGATGTCATAGCAGGACTGGAACACACAGCCCAGTCTAAGCTCCAGAGAATCATTTAGTCTCTGACTTTCAGAGAGTGAGGAAGGGGTGCTAGCTTGAATTTAGGATTGGAAAGAGATAAAAATCGCTTCAAGTCCATCTTTGAAGAAGTGAGGAAGGGATTGGTGGGGCTTAGGACTTGGGACTTGAAAGCTAACAACACAGACAGCTTCAAGTCTGACTGTAAGCCACTGAAACCGGTGGAGCTTGCTTGCTACTTGGAAACATAAAACATAGAGAGCTTCAAGTCTAACTGAGCTATTGAGGAAGGGGTGGAGGCTGGTGTGACTTGTTTAACACTTGAATAAAAAACAATAAATGCCTAGAAAAAATAACTAATCTGAAGGGAGCAGAAGGTTCTTGTCTCCTTTAGAACTGCGGTGTCTGCTTTTACAACCAGGTGGTTGAAAGTTGTGGCAGGTAGCAAGTGTCTCTCTCTGTTTGTGGGAAATCAGAAAAGTCAGAGAGAGGCAAGGAAAATTCTACTTTTATAGTTTCCTGGTTTAATTGCATTTACCATTCTTTGCAATAAGCATTTCTGGAAGAAGGTGCGTTATACACTTTATGGCCCTCATTCTATAATGCGAGTTGAGAGATTGTACATTCCACTGGGATGTGTAGCCCCGCAATCTACCTAAACCCTATTCACCCACCGGCTCTCACTATACATCCTGTGCTTCAGAACAGGGAGAGCTGGTGGGGGTTGGGAGGGGGCGGGCCACCTAGAAGCACGTACAGGGCCTATTCAGTCATGGCCCTGTACGTGCTGCCAGGTCTGCAGGGCCGTACTGCTTATTCCACTTCAGGGATGGCATAAGCAGGTTTTTTTGGTGAATCGGGTCATGGCAGCCACTACTAGGACCGGGGCCAGGTGCGAGGGGAGTCCCACACCACCCAATCCAGGCTGCGGGAGGCCAGCCATGAGTTGGGTGGTGGGGACCTTGAGGTCCGGAGCTGCAGCAGTCTGGGGCACCTGCGGGGAGGTTGTCCCCACAGGCCAGGGGGCATGTCAGGCTGTCCTCAGGCCCAATTCTGGCGCCCATGGGAACATTTTGTTCCCACAGGCCAGAATCAGGTCCTAACATCCCCATCTCCCAGAATTGGCCTCTATGTGTGTGTACAACTTGGCCAGTGGCAGTGGTAGAAGGGCAATTTACTATATCTAAATCTATCTATTCCATTGCACAGCTAGAAGATAAGAGACAGTAAAATACATTTTTTTGCAACAATCTTGTTCACCTTTTGTCTGTGACAGCAGCTGTGGGAGTGAGAGGGCATCTTGTCATATCTATCTATTCCCTCCCATGTTCCTAGAGAACAGTTAAATAAAGCTAAAAAATAACAGCTGAAGGACAGGCAGTCCCTGGTCCCAAGAGCTGGGAATCCAGTCCCCAAGGAGCATTTGCAGGGTAAACACATCCCTTCTTTCTCCAGTTCATTGAGGAATGTCAACAGGCAGGCAGCATAACTGTGCAGTACAGGGCCTACCACAGGCATAACATAATGCTTTGGAAAGGATATGTCTAGAAAATTAAATGGTCAGAGAAGGAAAGAAGGGAAGAAAGGGAAGAATAGTAATAGCACAATTACACAGAAAGAGACAGGACATTTCTGGGGTATGCTTATGGGATCGCCTTGTCAGCCACTCAAGTTAAAGAGAGATATCTTTACAACAAGAGTAGAAAGAGCTACAGCTTCCAGTGCAACTGTGAAAGGGTGAATGTCTGCTGTCATCTCCACAGATAGGAAAAGTGATGTTAGCATGATACAGAGAGGAGGGACATGAAAGGAGCAGCAGGTGACAGCAATTAAATCTAGCAGCCGGCACACCGTATTTCCTGCTGAAAAATGTCTGTGGAGATGGTTCTCCAGAAGCAGAATCTGAGGGATCTGGGATTTACATCTGAATTAACAGATATTGAAAGTGTATTGACTAAAACTGGTGTTAAAAGGTTGTTCTTAATATACTAACTGGTGAGAAGGTAGAAAGTAATAGTGACTTTGCCAAAGCAAAGGTAAAGGGAACAATAGAGAGTGGGAAGGATACCACTGGTCTTTCATCCTCTCCTCCATCCCTAACCACAAGTCAAGCAGCATCACCAAGAACAGCAGTGTCCCCCTACCCCCAAGAAAGGAAGTAGGAGGGAAGTCTCATAAAACTTCACATATGTGGAGGCATTTTCGAGTGCTTCAGGACCATGATATACAAAATGCAATTACTATAGTGAAGCTGATGATTTATCTTATGAACATTAGCATGCTGCATCATCTGTCAAAACAGCAACCTTTCCAGCTCGGTACAAAGGAACTTGATAAAGGAATGGCAATAACAGTGGTGGGAAAAGTACAAGAAAAACAAAATATCTTTTTAAAGCGGAGTCCCTAGCCTCTTCCACTGGTCAGATGTCATGGCAGCAAGCCTGGCATACATCAAAGCAAACCACTATTGAAGAGATGGGTTGGAATTTGTTAGCATTCTTATGGGGCAGACGGTAGGCAGCATCAAGGGTGGTGACATGGTACATCAGTGAAAATATAGCTCTAGATGACCATCCCCTAAAGATGGTTAAAAAGGTAGGGTTTAAGAGGCCGCTGCATCTCTTAACTCCCAGGATAACCTTTAATAGGTAGGTGATCCCCAGCCTTTATAATCAGTTGCATCACCAACTGTAGGCAGAACTGGCAAAAGCAAAGGCTGGTGGTGGCATGCATTTCACCACTGACATCTGGACAAATCAGAATGCTTCACTTACCTATCTCTCTCTGACAGTTCACTGGTGGTCGTTAGATAAGACAGGACCAGGCTCTAGGTATAACTTAAGCAGGACTGGTACTATCCACCTAGCTGCACATCAAACTTGCATAAATACGAAGTGAACACAACAAGGATTAAAGTCCGAACAAATCTCTCTTACTAGAACAGGAATAGACAAACAGAACACCACATTATCACATCGAACTGAAATAAGGTAGACTCCAGGCGAAAAAACCTTTCTACTTGCTACACCACAGGGTAAGGACCTAAACTCTTTTGAAATACATCTTCACTGTTGTTATACCCTAGTTTATATCATAATTATACTAACTCTAGCACAGAATACCAAAAGTATAGATATAAGGCCTTACACATTACTCATCCCCATGATCATTCTACCACTACCATCTGTTGCCACCTTATATTGCCAGCGCCCCACATATCCAACAAAAATATATTGTAATTTAGCTCAACTGTCACAATCACATCTCAAGCACAGTACACATATAAACCCCATCACTGAGTCTCCAATAAAATGTGCACTAATTAATGCAAGATCTGTTAGAAATAAACCAAACACCATCTTAGATTACATACAAGCCAACAAGTTAGATATTATATGCATCACTGAAACATGGCTCACAGACACAGACCAAGTCATACTTAACCAAATTACACCTTCTGAATACACAACTTTCAACTGTACAAGAACACATAAAAAAGGGGGAGGTGTATTAATTCTAGCTAAAAGTTACTACAGATTCAAAACTACAGCAATTATTCACACAACAGGGATGAACACAATCACCATCTCCAACAACTACCTAACCATTTGCCTTATTTATTTATTTATTTACAGTTCTTATATACCGCGCTCTTTGGTATCAGCGCGGTTTACAGATAACAAATTTTCGCATTGGAACAATCCTTTGCTTACATTATAACAGGGTCAGTAACTTGGAGAAACAGGGGAAACTATATACAAACTATATACAAACAGATATTTATAGACCTCCAGATGCTAAGTCTACAGATTGCTCAACAATACTGGAGACAATCTGTATGCATAACTCTCAGCATAAACCACTCATTGCCTTAGGAGACCACAATCCTTGCTCCTCACCTACTAAAGAATCCAGTGTTCCTTTCAGCAATGCAATCTCTCCAATTCACTCAGATTGTGAACATCCCAACACATCAACATGGAACAAGTTCTGACCTTATCTTCTTACCAAAACAAATAAAAAATGATCAGTCCACTGACTTGACAATCACTCTAGTCCCTTGGTCCGACCACTATGTAATAACCTTTTCAATGTTGATTAAAAGCTCAGCTAGCTACAAGAAAGAAGAACGCTTCAACAGGAAATTCAGAACCTTTCAAAAGGATCACTTTCTACAAGAAATAATTCCTAAGCTGCAACATCATAACTCAAATTTGGATAATATAATTGAAAATTGGAACAAAGTCCTTACTGCAGCCTCATCAGCGACAACAGAAGCCCACCCCCACACCCACAAGAGGACCAGTGTGCCCTGGTACTCCGATACTATCAGTGAAGCAAAGAGGGTACTGAGAAAACTTGAAAGGAAATGGATAAAAAATAAGACACATGATAACTTACAGCAATACAGAGTTAGACAGCAAGAATACAATGAGCTAATCTCCAAATGCAAACAGCAATATCACACCAACACCATTATGAAGGCTTTAAACAGACCAGAGAGCTCTTCAGCATAGTACAGAGACTTACCAGGGAGACGACACAGCATAACAATGAACACATAGACCCTCAAGTATTTGCGGACTCCATAATTAACAAACTCAAAAACCTCGCCACAGAACTCCCTACTAGATGGATTAAGACAACGATCATAGAAATCCAAATAAGTTGGAAAAACTTTACTACTTCTTCAGTGCTCCAAATTAAACAAATAATTGACTCCTTGAACACAACAACTTCTAGTACTGACCCTTGCCCGATGGCTTGGATCAAAGATACCAAGGATCAGCTAAGTCAGTGCATCCAGAAAATAGTGGAATTCCCCCTTCTCTAGGGATATATGCCAACCCACCTTAAGCAATCTATCATTCGCCCAGTTCATAAGAATGTCACTTTAGACCATGCGGATCCTAAATCCTACCATGCAATCTCCAGCCTCCCTTTGCTTGCAAAAATAATTGAAAATTCTGTCCTAAAGCAGCTACAAGATCACATTGACTTGAATGCACCTATGGGCATACATCAACATGGGCTTAAACCTCACCACAATGTTGAAACTCTTCTGACTTTCCTAACAGATGACCTTATAAGGGGTACTGATAATATCAAAAAGAGGATTTCTCCTAATCTTTATGGATATATTCACTGCCTTTGATATAGTCTCACACAAAGGAATGATACAACGACTATATGAAGTTGGTCTATGCAATAACACATTAAAATGGTTCCAATCCTATCTCTCCAACCGAACACAACAGGTAAAATGTGGTGACATGACATTGACACACTTTGCCATGATACAAGGAATAACTCAGGGTTCCTCTTTGTCCTCCATCCTTTTCAACCTGTATATCCAACCCATCTGTAACATTCTCAAAAAACATAAGATGCTCTATCATATCTATGCAGATGGTATTATGGTTTATACCCCAATAAATATGCAAGCACCAGACCTCATCCACATAACCAACTGCCTGGATGAGATGATTACATGGCTCACTAACGACATGTCAGTAAACTATAATAAGATGGAGGCAATGTTTATAACCAGAGGGGACAACGTCAATCTTCCATCTACGATCTGCATCCAGAACAAACACATTAAAGTGAAGAATGAGGTAAGATACCTTGGAATCACTTTAGACACAAAGTTAAACCTCCATTCTCAAATTAATAAAACCACTGCAAAAGCATACTACAAATTAAAACTCATATGGAGGCTGAAACCAATTTTAAGCCAAAACCACTTCAGAACTATATGTCAGGCAATCATCACCTATAATAGACTATGGGAACTCACTTTATCATGGACTCCCTAATCAAACCACACACCCTCTCCAACTGGTGCAGAACACAGCAGCTAGAATCATCAAAAATACAGCAAAAAACAAGCACATCACTCCAGTGCTCCAGACTTCCATTGGCTGCCCATTCAAGTTTGTGCAAGATTTAAGGCTACTTTAAATATTTTCAAAATTATTAACAATATATCAGCTAATGCCCTTCAGAACTTAATAACCAGGCACACTAGCATGAGACCACTTAAAACCAGTATGGACAACAGGATAGCCACTCCATCTGATTTCCAAAAAAACATATCAGACAACATCCAGAAGGGCTCCATCCCTTTATGCACCAGAATTATGGAACAATCTAAGTGATAACATGAGAGCCATGAGTGATTTCAAGTATTTTAGAGAAATGCTCAAGACCATACTATTTATACAATATTATGGACCATCCTAGGGCCTGCTATATATCAAGTAACTTGTAAATTGTAATTTGTCACAACTGTATATGCTCCCCCTATATTTCTCCACTACCTTTCCTTACTTCTACCCTATAATTGTATACCTTATGATGTGTAAACCACTTTGATTGAAAAAAATGGTGGTATATAAAACTGGTTAAATAAATAAATATAATAATGGGGGTGCAACAAGAGGAACATACCAGGGGATCAGATGCTTTGCACATTTGCTGCATCTGATTTTCAGAGACTTCCTAGATCTGGAGTGCAAGGAAATTGGCAGCTCTGTCCAAAGACAGCTGATGAGAAGTGCTGAAAAATAGTAAGGTATTTTCTACAGAGTATGAAGGTGGGAGTTGGCTGTATGAGAAGCAGGAATGGAGAGGGGCACTTGCGCACCAGCTCAAGCAGGATGATGCTACCAGGTAGTTTCTACCTATGAAATGCTGGAGAGACTAGTGAAGCAATGGGTGGCCCTGCATCAGATGTCAGTGGGGACCAAGATCGGCATCAAAAGGCCACTGGGTTACTAGGTTTGAGCAAATATCATGCAGATGAAAGAAGGCCTAAGTCCTTTAAGGATGCTGTGGAGGAAATGAGTTCCACGGGGCTACCCTGACCCTTCTCATCCCAGGAGTGAATATTTTACAGGTGAAGTTAGAGGGTTTTCCACAATGACGGGGATTCGCAGCAGACGTTTTGGTGATGGTGGACTTCTTACATGTAGAAAAGAATGTTGGAATCCCTTATGAAGCAGGATGCATACAGTGCTTTGTGAAAGTATTCATCCCCTCAGTTTTTGTCCTGTTTTGTCGCATTACAACCTGGAATGAAAATGGAGGCTCATTTGGATGTTAGGTAATGGACCTAACAATATAGTTCAAATTTGTGAAGTGAAATGACAATAAATACCTTGTATATATAAAAAACAAGTAAAAACTGAAAAGTTGTGAGTGTACTGTATAGGTATTCATCCCTTTTGCTATGAAATCCCTAAATAATATCTGGTTCAACCAATTAACCTCAGAAGTCACATAATTAATTAATTAGTGTCCACCTGTGTGCAATCAGTCACATGATATGTCACATGATGCCTGTATAAATATACCTGTTCTGAAAGGCCCCTGACTCTGCAATACCACAAAGCAAGCAACATGAAGACCAAGGAGCACTCCAAGCAGGTTAGAGACAAAGTTGTGGAGAAGTATAGATCAGGGTTGAGTTTAAAAAATATCCCAAATTCTGAATATCACATGGAGCACCATTAAATCCATTATAACAAAATGGAAAGAATATGGCACAACTACAAACCTGACAATAGAAGGCTGCCCACCAAAATTCACAGGCCGGGCAATGAGGGTATTTATCAGAGATGCCACAAAGATGCCAAGGATAACACTGAAGGAGCTGCAAAGATCCACAGCAGAGATGGGAGTATCTGTCCATAGGGCCACTTTAAGCCATATACTCCACAGAGAAGGGCTTTATGGAAGAGTGGCCAGAAAAAAGCCATTGCTTAAAGAAAGAAATAAGAAAACACGTTTGGAATTTGCACAACAGCATGTGGTGGACCCCCCAAACACATGGAAGAAAGTTTTCTGGTCAGATGAGACAAATTTGAACTTTTTGGCCATCATGGGAAACACCATGTGTGGCACAAACCCACCACTTCCCATCACCCTGAGAACACAATTTCCCATAGTGAAACATGGTGGTGGCAGCATCATGCTGTGGAGATGTTTTTCATCGGCAGGGACAGCAAAACTGGTCAGGATTGAAGGAATGATGGATGGCACTAAATACAGGGCAATTTGTGAGGAAAACTTGTTTCAGTCTGCCAGAGATTTAAGACTGGGATGAAGGTTCACCTTCCCACAGGACAATGACCCTAAACATACTGATAAAGTTGGCTTAAAGGGAAACATTTAAATGTCTTAGAATGGCCTAGTCAAAGCCCACAACTGAATCCAATTGAGAATCTGTGTCATGACTTGAAGATTGCTCTACACCAACACAACCCACCGAATTTGAAGGAGTTGGAGCAGTTTTGCCTTGAGGAATGGGTGAAAATCCCAGTGACTAGATGTGCTAAGCTAATAGAGACATACCCCAAGAGACTTGCAGCTGTAATTGCAGCAAAAGGTGGCTATACAATGTATTGACTTTTTTGGGGGGGTGGGGGGGGATACCTATGGACGCTCATGATTTCTATTGAGGTTGTTTTTGTCTTACTTATTGTTTTATGTCAGAATAAAAGATATTTTGCACCTTCAAAGCTGTAGGCATGTTGTGTAAATCACATGGTGCTTACCCCCAAATATCCATTTTAATTCCAGGTTGTAATGTGACAAAACAGGACAAACACCGAGGTGATGAATACTTTCAAAAGGCACTCTGTATGCTAGCTGTTGCCATGGAGGAGAGAGGTCACGTGACAGGAGAGCATCACCCTGGTGTGGCAGGAAGTGATCCTGTAACTAGGACCTATCCTCCAGGTGATGTAAAACCCTCCCGCACCGAGGAAGTTTCTCCAGGGCCATGTGCCCATGAGGGAAGGTTTAGGTCAGCCGTTATAGTTGGTGATTCAATCACTAGGCATGTAGATAGCTGGGTGGCTGGTGGGCGTGAGGATCGCCTGGTAACATGCCTGCCTGGTGCGAAGGTAGTGGACCTCACACGCCACCTAGATAAGGTCTTAGATAGTGCAGGGGAGCAGTATGCTGTCTTGGTACATGTCGGTACCAATGACATAGGAAGATGTGGTAGGGGGGTTTCTGGAAGCTAAATTTAGGCTTTTAAGTAGGAAGTTGAAATCCAGAACTGGCATATCCTCCCTAATCTATGCAGACGATGTGCTAATATTCACTCCAATCAATGTCACGCTCCCAGATTACACAGCATTAGTAGACTGCTTTAATGCTATAGCAGACTGGCTCCTCACCCAGAATATGCGAATAAATTTCAAAAAAACTGAGGTCGTCATCGTCACGAAAAACAGAGAATTTTCACACCCAGTTACTCTAAAAGTACGAGACGCAGACCTCCCAATCAAGTCCTCCATAAGATACCTTGGAGTAATACTGGACCATCGACTGGATTTTAAAAATCCCCAACCTGAGCCAGTTCAGGAAGGCCCTGAAACATTTCCTCTTTATCAAACACCTCACTTACAGCCCTGAACCCCAGCCACTCTCATATAGTTCGTCCCCAAAAATGTAAAACACCAAACAGGAGCCTTTTTCCATTGAACTTCTTATGTAAATAGTTCACCTTTGTTCTCCAAGTTCCTTTATATAGTTGATACTTGTTCTCCAAATCCCACTCCCTGTTCAATGTAATGACCAGACATATGCATTTTGTCGGATGTTTTTTGTTACATGTAAACCGCGCTGATTGCAAATAGTGCGGTATATAAGAATTGTCAAATAAATAAATAAATAATAAATAAAGAACATATCAACCACACGGTAAAAACCATTTATTTCAAGATAAGGAACCTCCGTCATCTGAAAAATATGCTCGACCCAGACAACGTCAGGACCATATTCCAAGCCATAGTCACACCCCACTTTGACTATGCAAACATGGCCTCCCAAAAAGCACCCTAAATACATTACAACTAGCCATGAATGCTGCTGCTCGGGTCCTGTACAGTGCCTCAAAAAGTGACCACATTACACCCATCCTAATGGAACTACACTGGCTCCCCATAAACTGCAGAATTGCGTATAAAGCCCTACTCATGACCTTTAAAGCGATTAACACGATAGCCCCTTCATCAATCTCAAGTCTCCTCAATCACACTCCCAACATCAGATCCAGGAGGTCAGTAGCTGCAAATACCCTAGCTGCACCACCAGAAGCCACAAAATGCACACGCACAACCACAGACAGGGCTTTCGCGCACTACGCACCCAGATGTTGGAACAACCTACCTCCCACCATTAGAGCAATCACGGACCTCAAGCAATTCAGAAAATCCATAAAGCACCACCTCTTCCTTCTACACTTCTCCCAGTTCCAGTGCCCATCATCAACCCTCTAACACATTCCAAGCCCTCATAGTCAAATTGTAAATATCATATTTACTCAAGATGTTAACAAGAAATGCTATTCATTGTATATAGGTTCATAACATGTATGTACAAAGTTCCCCAAAGTTGAATCCCAGTTGAATGCGCCTGTTACATGTAAACTCACAATAGCCTGTTGCTTGCTATGAGTACTCCTGTTCAATATAAACCGCGCTGATGAAAAAGAGTGCGGTATAAAAGAACTATAAATAAATAAATAAACTTCCAGGGTAGTGTTCTCTGAAATGCTTCCCGTTCCACGTGCAGGACCCAAAAGGCAGGCAGAGCTCCGGAGTCTCAATGTGTGGATGAGACAATGGTGCAGAGATGAGGGTTTTGGATTTGTTAGGAACTGGGGAACATTCTGGGGAAAGGAGGGGCTCTTCAAAAGGGATGGGCTTCATCTTAACCGGGATGGAACCAGGCTGCTGGCATTAACCTTTAAAAAGGAGATAGAGCAGCTTTTAAACTAGATAATAGGGGAAAGCCGACAGTCGCCCAAGAGCGCATGGTTCGGAAGAATGTATCCTTGAAGGATACTACCAAAAGCAGAGAGGTTCAAAAAAGAGTAAAGTAGCCCAAATGCCCTCGAGTATGGAGCAGACACAGCTTAAAGATCCCAAATTTCCCATGCCTACCAATAGCCAGATTAATATGAATAAAATACAGTCTCTAAAATGCTTTTATGCAAATGCTAGAAGACTAAAAAATAAGATGGGAGAGTTAGAATATATAGTACTAAATGAGAGGTTAGATATGATTGGAATATCAGAGACATGGTGGAAGGAGGACAACCAGTGGGACACTGTGATACCTGGGTAGAAACTATATCGTAATGAAAGAGCTGATCAAATTGGTGGAGGGGTTGCACTCTATGTTAGAGAGGGCATTGAGTCAGAAAGAATTAAAGTTTTGCAGACAACAACATTTGCTATAGAATCTCTATGGATTGAAATTCCATCTAAAAGGGGGAAGGTGATGGCAGTGGGGGTGTACTATCGACCACCTGGCCAGAATGAACAAATGGATGATAAAATGTTCAAAGAAATCAAGGAAGCTAACAAAGGTTACAGTAAAGTAATAAGTTCCTAGATGAAACAAACGACTGCTTCTTGGAGCAGCTGGTTCAGGAACCGACCAGAGGGGAAGCCATATTAGACCTAGTCCTTAGTGGAACACCAGATCTAGTGCAAGAGATAAGGGTGTTGGGATCACTTGGCAATAGTGATCATAGCATGATCGCCTTTGATTTAATTAGTGGAGGAGGGATAGTAAGGAAATCCACAGTACTACCTTTTAACTTTCGAAAGGGAGACTATGATAAAATGAGGAATATAGTTTAAAAAAACTAAAAGGAGCAGTTGCAAAGGTTAAAGACTTATATCAAGCTTGGGTGTTGTTGAAAAATACTATCTTGGAAGCCCAGGGCAGCTGTATTCCACACTCTAAGAAAAGTGGAAGCAAGTCCAAAAAACTGCCAGCATGGTTTAAAGGTGAGGTCAGAGAGGCTGTTGTTGCCAAAAAAGCATCTTTCAGGAAATGGAAAAAAAAGCCAAACGACCAAACCTGGAAACAGCACAAGCACTGGCAAGTCAAATGCAAGGCATTGATATGGCAGGCAAAGGGAGAATTTGAGAAGAAGCTTGCTGCGGAAGCAAAAACGTGAAATAAAGAATTTTCCAAGTACATTCATAGCAAAAAACCTGTGAGAGAGTCAGTTGGTCCATCAGATGATAAAGGGTTGAAGGAGCACTAAGAGGCGACAAGGCGATAGCGGAGAGACTGAATGAATTCTTTGCTTCGGTCTTTACTGAGGAAGATGTAGGGATGTTACCCATGACTGAAGTGGTATTTAAAGGTGCGGAAGAATTGAAAGAAATATTGATACATCGGGAAGATGTATTACAACTATTTGATAAACTGAAGAGTAGCAAATCACCTGGGCCGGATGGTATACATCCAAGGGTGTTGAAAGAACTGAAATATGAGATTACAGACCTGCTATTAGTAATCTGTGAACTTTCATTAAAAATCATCTGTAATACCTGAAGATTGGAGGATCGCCAATGTAACGCCAATTTTTAAAAAAGGTTCCAGGGGTGATCCGGGAAACTACAGACTGGTGAGCCTGACGTCAGTACTGAGAAAAATGGTAGAAACCATCATAAAGAACAAAATTACTCAGCATGTATATAGTCATGGCCTAATGGGAGACAGCCAACATGACTTTAGACAAGGAAGATCTCGTCTTACTAATCTGTTATGTTTTTTTGAAAGTGTCAATAAACAGGTGGACAAAGGTGAGTCAGTTGATATAGTGTATCTGGACTTTCAGAAAGCTTTTGACAAGGTCCCTCAGAGACTTTTGGCAAAACTAAAGAGTCATGGGATAGGAGGCAGTGTACTATTGTGGATCAGGAACTGGTTAAAAGTTAGAAAGCAGAGGGTAGGGCTAAATGGCCAATTTTCCCAAAGGAGAAAGGTGAATAGTGGTGTACCCCAGGGATCTGTGCTGGGTCCGCTGCTTTTTGACATATTCATAAATGATGTGGAAAAGGGAATAACGAGTGAGGTTATCAAATTTGCAGATGACACAAAACTATTTAAAGTTGTTAAAACCCAAAAGGATTGTGGAAAATTGCAAGAGGATCTTGATAAATTGGGAGACTGGGCATCAAAATGGCAGATAAATTTTAATGTGGACAAGTGCAAAGTTATGCACCTAAGGAAGAACAACCCAAACTATGGTTACACGATGCAAGGTTCAACATTAGGAACCACCACCCAGGAAAAAGATTTAGACGTCATTGTGGATAACATGTTAAAACCTTCGGCCCAGTGTGCAGTGGCGGCCAAGAGAGCAAATAGAATGTTAGGTATCATAAGGAAAGGAATGGAAAATAAAACAAATAAAACACAGGGTTAAAATGGAAGACATGATCATCAGGTTATTGTGCCTCTTCCTACTTATTATAACACTACCATCTAATATACTGGCCCTCACCACCACACAAAATTACATTCCTATTGTACTATCTAGTGAGAGAAAATGGTCAGGAGACTCTTATCACAACCCACATGGGGCCAACATCCCGCACCGCAACCTCCTATTGCATGTCCCACTACAATACAACATGAAAACTAGACAAACTAAACACGTCTACCCTAGTAGACTGAAGTGTGCACTGATAAATGCCCGCTCACTTCGAAACAAGTGGCCAGTGATTACGGATGTAATAATGTCCCACCAGCTAGACATTCTCATGGTCACTGAAACATGGCTCTCAACCGAAGACAATATCATCCTCAACCAGCTTCTCCCACCTAACTTTACAGCCTTCACTGGACACAGACAAAACAAGAAAGGCGGAGGAGTACTTATCATCACCAAAGCTGACCTCCAGTTTAAAATGGATGAATCCAACAGTAACAACCATCTAGAAACAGTATCAGTCTCAAACAACACATGCTCCATAAACTTGGTCTATAGATCACCGTCAGGGGATCCAGACGACCTAGCAACCATAATAAATCTGGCATCCTTCACCCAGGGTCCAAATAAACCTAATTGGATCGTAGGAGATATCAACCTACCATCATTACAGGACACCCAAGCAACAGCATTCCTAGATGCCCTAGATAGCCTAGGATACACACAAATGGTGCAAGAACCTACTCATGAGAAAGGCAATATCCTCGACCTAATATTTGCACCGCAACTAATTTTGGACCAACCACAAAACATCGTACTATCGATATCTGCAGTCCCATGGACTGACCACAAACTCATCACCTTTCAGATGCCTACCACTATCTGTTCACACAAGACGAAAACGGATGAAAGCAGGCCCGCTAACTCAGCTACCAGAAGATTCCACCCATTTAACAGAGAACGCATCCTCACTGAAATGAGCACACTCTTTGATGACAACTCACTAAGCCTAGAAGAGTTGATCTCCTCCTGGAACAATAAACTCAGCGCAATCGCTATCCGCCCTCCAACGAACAAGAACCCAAAGAAGAGATCTACCGCCCCATGGTTCACAGCCGATTTAAAAACCTCACTATCCATTTTAAGAAGGCTAGAAAAACGATGGAGAAAGTCACGTACCAGCAGTGACCAATCAGCTTACATCCAACACCTGGCAGAGCATCGTAAAGCCATCTCAGATAAAATCAGACAACACCACACAGATACTCTGAAACGGTCACTGAATAAACCTCACGACTTGTTTAACTTAGTTAAAACACTTGCCAAAGAGCCAACCCCTGAGCAACACAGCAGGATCCACCCACAGGACTATGCAATTTACATGCAATCTAAGATGTGCAAGACCAACAAAATATTAATACCAGACCCTCCTGATGAACAAGACTACCCAGTATCACTGGCATCCTTCTTTACTCCCTCGAAGAAAACTATTGAAGACACCATCCTAGCTCTAAACACAACCACTGCACACACAGACCCTTGCCCTGCGCACTGGATAAAGGACCTGCGATGTGACATATCCTCAACTATAGCAAAAATCTTAAACTATTCCTTCACCACTGGCTCTTTCCCATCTACGCTCAAGCAGACCTCTGTAAGACCGCTGCTAAAGAACACCAAACTTGATCCTCAAAAAGTAGAATCTTACAGGCCCATATCTAGCATACCTATGCTAGCAAAAATCATCGAGAAAATAGTGCACAGGCAATTACAGGATCATATAGACACATCAGCCCCACTGGATCCAGCTCAACATGGTTTCAGAGAGTCACATGGAGTAGAAACACTACTCACAACACTCCTCAACAATATAACCTCAGGTGTGGATAACATACGCCAAGGCTTCGCTCTTGTCTTCCTAGATATAGCAGCGGCTTTTGACTCGGTATGCCACGAAATTCTCATCTGCCGACTAAGGGAAAAAGGCATCTGTGGAACAGCACTCGAATGGTGCAAATCTTACCTGTCCGACAGATGGCAGCATGTCAGAGTCGACGGGGATACATCTGAACCTTTCCAACAAAGTCAAGGTGTACCCCAAGGATCCTCTTTATCTGCATTGATGTTTAATATATACATCCAACCCATCTGTGACATCATCAGATCCTTTAATGTCAGTTACATGATATATGCAGACGATGTGCTACTATATATGCCAATATCATTGGACTGCCTAGACCTTACCCCGCTGACCAACTGCTTTGACACCATATCAGAGTGGCTCCTATCACAAAACCTGAGAATACAACACAAAAAGACGGAAGTCCTGTTCGTCTCGAGGAACACCAACTTCACCCCTCCTAGTTGTATTAACGTAAAGGATGCCCAACTCCAAGTTAAACCGGCAATACGCTACCTCGGAGTAACGCTGGACCAAAACCTTGATATGAAGAACCACATAGCCAACACAGTCAAGGCAATCTACTTTAAAATCAGATCCCTCAGACACCTACGCATGCTACTCGAACCGGATGATTTCCGTACCATTTATCAAGCCCTTATACTCCCCCATTTTGACTTCTCAAACTCCATACTACAAGGACTCCCCCGGTCCACCCTGAACCCCCTGCAATTAGCCATGAATAGTGCAGCGAGGGTACTCCTCGGGGCATCCAGGAGAGACCACGTAACACCCCTTCTAAAACAGCTATACTGGCTCCCCATTCAAGCAAGGATCAGTTTCAAGACCTTACTGCTAACATTCAAAGCGGCTAAGGGGCTCACCTCTTCCTCTCTCTCAAACCTCATACAACCACTTGCACCAAACAGGCCACGAAGAACAGCAGAATTAAACACACTAGTTATCCCAAATGACACCACAAGATGCACTAGATCAACAGCCAACAGAGCCTTCCAATTCTGCGCCCCATCTCTATGGAACACCTTACCAGCTCAAATCAGAGCAATACCTAATCTAAGTCAGTTCAGAAAGGCTTTAAAGCATTTCCTCTTCCTTAAATATCTCAATGACAACTCCGAACATAACCCCCAGGTGAATAGCAGAAGTGGTCAAACAGATAGACCCCGCAACAGACCAACTTCACAATGTAAATAACAAGTTGTTCCATATACTATTGTACCACTGTTGTATATAGTTAACCAGGATATCCTTCATCAGATAACCCTGCATTGTATTTAGTTTCCCCTATTTCGCCAAGTTATACTTCCTGTTAAATGTAACGACCAGACATGTGTAAACTGTCGGATGTTTTCTGTTCAATGTAAACCGCGCTGATGTCTAATAGTGCGGTATATAAGAATTGTTAATAAATAAAATAAATAATAAAAGATATTATAATGCCTCTTTATCGTTCCATGGTGAGACCGCACCTTGAATATTGTGTGCAATTCTGGTCGCCATATCTTAAAAAGGATATAGCGTTATTAGAAAAGGTTCAGAGAAGAGCCACCAAAATGGTAAAGAGGATGGAAGGATACTCCTATGAAGAAAGGCTAAAAAGGTTAGGACTCTTTAACCTGGAAAAGAGATGGCTGAGGGGAGATATGATAGAAGTTTATAAATTAATGAATGGAGTGGAACGGGTAAACGTAGATCTATTGTTTACGTTATCAGAATATAGAAAGACTAGGGGACATGCAATGAAGCTACAGGGTAAACTATTTAAGACTAATAAAAGAAAATATTTTTTCACTCAACGTGTAATCAAACTCTGGAATTTGTTACCGGAGGATGTAGTAAAGGCTGTTAGTGTAGCTGGGTTTAAAAAAGGTTTGGACAAGTTCCTGGAGGAAATGTCCATAAACCATTATTAAGAAGGGACCCAGGATATCAATGCTTGACCCAGTACAAGCATTGTGGAACTTGTGTCTTTGGGGAAACTGCTAGGTACGTATGACCTAGATTGGCCACTGTTGGAAACAGGATATTGGGATTGATGGACTTTAGTCTGACCCAGTATGGCATATCTTATGCTTTTATGTTATCTCTATGACCCACGAGCGAAGGAAACTATTCCTCTGCAGTGCAACACACTGACTTACTGAAAAGAAAAGCTGGTGTTGGAGGTGAAGGAAAGGGAATGCCAGAAGCAGGGGAGGTGATGCAGCAGGGGAAATAATGGGCATTCTGGCAAGTAAGGAGCACTGCCCTGTCACCTACCACTCCCCACCTCTAACCTTTCATATCAGCAGTGGCCCATGAGCCCCAGCTAAGGAAAATCTTTGGTGATCACAATACTAGGCAGCAGAGATCAGCCTGCCACAAGTTGGACTCCTGCATGTATTTCAATGAGACGCTACTTTGCAGAGCTCATTGAGTCCAATAATACAGATCCTTGGGTATACTGAGCACACCAGTCAGCAGTCTGGCCAGATCTTGCCAAGATTGCTCATTTCCCATCCTGCTTTCCAACCACTATGCCCAGTGAACATATATTCTTAGTGGTAGGGGATGCCATATGTCCGAATTGTTCATGGCTAGCACCGGAATTGTTGGAAAAGCTAGTGTTTCTGAAGACAAGCCTCCCCTTGCTTGGTTTCTCTTCATTTTCATGTGAATGGGAAGAGGAATGAGTAGAGCTGTACCGATGGACAGTTGCCCACACTCTCTGCCTTCAGTTCTAACTGTGTTTTTGACAATTTGCACTGCAGACTCTCTGGGATGATGCCCATTTCCAGTGGTTACCTTTCAGCCCCCCATGCCAAAACACAAAAGAAAAAAGCGAGACATTAACAAAAATAAAGCACAAAGTAAAACAAACAGAAAGGATATAAAGCAAAAAGAAATGAAAGCCTCCCTCTGCTGCTGGTGCCAGTCTCACTGTCCTGCCATTTCTGTCACAGCCTGCCCCTTTATTTCCAGTCCTGCTCTTGGGATCAAAGCATAGCGAAATGCAAATCCCATTAAAACCTGCACAGTCACTCTATGGCCTATCACATTTCCAGTGGGTCCATTTAGGCCCAAATAACAAATATTTAAAAGTAAAAGAAAGACAACATGAATTAAAAGAAAAAGAAATAAAGAATTTTTTTTCCCTTGCCTCTCTCTGCTGTGGCTGCCTGTGTCACTCAGTTGATAATATGAGTATTTCATGCCGCCATTCTAGCTGTGTGGATCTGCGACCAATGTGCTTTGGCTTTTTCTGCACCACTCCTCATCTTCCTCCTGCGTTGCACTTTTGAGGGTGCCGTCAGCTTATCATGTATGACTTTCACCCTCTTTAAATGCCATGCCAGTTTGTTGCCACCCTTCTAGCTTCAAGGCTCTTCAACCAGTGTGCTTTGTCTTTTTATGGGCTACCCTTCTTCCTCCTCCTGCTTTGCATCTTTGTGGGTGCCTTTGGTTTGTTATTATACTGTATGCATCCTTGCGTGTTCTGATACCCACTTTGGCAGCAGTTCCTAACAACCCAAGTCCAGGAGAAATGAACTCAGCACAGTGGGGGGACATTACCATCCTACCAGCATAAATGAGCCTTGAGTTCTCTCTTCAAAGTTCTTTTCACATTTCCATTACTGTCCTTTTCCAGAGGTTCTAGCAGGGAAGTGCAGCTACTATTACATCCTTGACTGAAGAACGATATTTCTATCAGGAGAGATGAGCATGGAGCGCCGATGGAGGAAGAAGACACCCACATAGCCAACCTGAAAGCCAAATGATCCTAGCTATCATGAGTTGACATATTGCCCTCACATGCACCATCCTCTATTAACTCTGTCCTTGTTGATAATTGCTCTTCTGCCACAACTATAAGCCTTTCAGTATAAGGGCACCCAGCCTATCTTGCTGCTGCCTTGCTCATCCTTAGCCCTTCTGGGTTATTGTTGTCAGTGCTGCAGCTCCACTCCTACTGTTTTTGGTGCCTTCACCATGGTGCGTCCACTGATTCTTCTTTATATCCCTCAGCATGTCATGTAGACAATCCATGAATGATTCTTCATGCTGGGAAGATCTTTCTTTATACTTAAGGTTCCTATGCTGGGACTAAAGTCCTCAGTGCCTGAACTATAACTTGTAGGCACCAAGCTTTACTAAACTCACCCCAGTCCTGTGGTCTGAGCGCATGCTGCCTGTTCTGCTGTTGAGTTGGCTCTCCTCTGCTGTTTTAGGGCCTTGCATGTGCTGTGTTGGTCCCCTTGGCATGTTTGAAGCATTGCAGCTGATCTGTGTGCTATGCTGGCATTTATCCAAAGCGTTGTCTCAAGTGCTATGCAGATTCCTGTTTAGCTAGTGGTTGAATATCACTGATATCCGGGTTGTGCAGCCGCTGACTACTAAATCTGGATATTCAGTGCCAGCCACTATCCGGATACTGGTGCTAAATATCCTGATTTTTTTGCCCTCAGCATCTGGCACTTAAAAAAGTGCTAACTGCCATGGACTGAAAATCATTCTGTGAACAGCTGCAGGGGCAGATTTAGGGCAGGGAACAACATTAGAAACTTAACACTGATGTTCACCATAAGGTACCTAATATGCTCTTAAATCTAGGCAAATGAACAACACACCTAAATTTAGATGTATAGGGCCCAATATTCAGTTGGGCAGGCTCTGCACCGCTACAGTGAATAGCCCTGCATGCCAATCCTTAACACCAGTTATTCAGTGCCGGGGTCATATGTGGCCCCAACATTGAATATCCGGAGATCGCCTCACATGCCGGAAGCCACAGTAGCTAACCGGGCAGTGGCAATATTGCAAGTAGCCTGGTTAGTTGCTGCACCTTAAAGATAGGCGAGGGTTTTCCTTGCCTATCTTTTAGACACAGGTGGCTAACCAGGCAGCATGCCATATGTGGTCTCCTCCCTTGCTCCGCCCTGGAATGCCACCAACATGCCCCAATGATAACTGCATTGCATTGGGGCATTAGCAGGGTTAGTAAGTGCTATTGAATATCACGATTAAAGGCATTTACATGGTTTACTGGGCTGTAATCCATGTAAATGCCTTTCAAATATCGGGCTTATAATGTTTAGGACCCTAAATTTAAAGGACGTTTTAGCTGAAAATGTAGGCTCCTGATTTTGACTGAAAATATGGGATAAATTTAGGAACCTATCTTAAGTTCGTAAAATTAGGAGCTCACAGGTGATCAGTGCATCTTTGTGGTGCAAGGGTAGGGTATGCCTCTTGGTATTTATGTATTTATTTATTTGACATTACTTATAAACTGCCTTTCAAGTTTATCAAGATAGTTTACATTGAACTGAAGGTTTTATAATGAACATGTTCTTCAGAACTATTTACAACAGTAACATCCCTAGACTGTAACTAGTTAACTGTGTAACATTGTATAACTATTTACAAGGCAGTGGTAAGCTCTGGGTTTGTGGATTAATTCTGCATATTTGGTATATTGCCGTAGTGCTCTATGAACAGGCGAGTCTTCAATTCTTTCCTGAAGTTGACTGTGTCTGAGATAGCTCTTAGGTGGGCAGGGAGTGAATTCCAAAGATGTGGGCTGTAGAATTCGAACACTCGCTGGATTGTTGTTTGTGAAGTGCTGGTCTTGCTAAAAGTGGTTGATAGTGTGTTTTGATGCAGGCTTCTCTGCTATCTGATGTCTGGCATTTTTTGGATCAGTTCACTTAGGCATTCAGCAGACTGACCATTTAGGATCTTGAAGATCATTAGAATTGGTTTGTAGCATATGCATGATTGGATGGGGAGCCAATGACGAGAGTATAATGTTGGAGTGATGTGGTTATATCTGTTATTAGCCAAGCCGCAGTGTTTTATGCTATTTGTAGAATCTGGGAGGAACTTTTGGGTAATCCTTGAAGTAGCAGGTTGCAATAATCCAGTTGTGGTGTGATCATGGCATTGCATACGGTGCAGAAGTGGTTGTTATCTAATAGAGGGCGTAAGTTTTGCAAGATCTTCATTTTATAGTAAGCTTTGGCAATGGTCTTCTTAATATGCGCTTGAAAGTTGAGCTTCTGATCAAGGAGCACTCCCAGGTATTTTACTTTGTTACTTACAGGGATTGACCTGTTTCCTATGTTCATTCTTCTCTATCACACTTGCCCTCTCTCTCCCGATATTGGTCCCCTCAATGTCTGTCTTTCCGCTGTTTCTTCCTGGTTTTCTGAGAACTTTTTGCATGTTAATTTGTCTAAAACCTCTGCCATCTGGTTCACTGCTGGTGCTCCTCTTCCCTCTCTTGCTCCCTCTCTGTCCGTTGGGCCTATCCCTCTTGTTTCCTCTATGCGATATCTTGGTGTCACCCTGGACTCGGCTTTAACTTTCCAAGAGCACGTTTCCTCTGTTGTCCAGCGTTCCTTTTATACACTGCGTCGACTTCGTGCTATCCGGCCTTTTCTTTCCTTCTCTTCCTTGACCACACTTCTTCTTTCTCTTGTGGTTTCTCGCTTAGACTATTGTAATGCTTCCCTGACTGGCCTTCCTCTTTCACAGCTTCGTCGTCTTCAACTGGTCCACCATACTGCTGCTTGTCTTTTGACCAACTCTTCCCGTTCTGCTCATATCACTCCTCTCCTTATCCGTTTACACTGGCTGCCTATCCCTTTCCTTATTCAATATAAGGTTCTGATTTTCGTTCACAGGGTTTTGTACACCGGTGTTCCTCTCTATCTTTCTGATTTGGTGCACTTCCACTGACCCTCCAGAGCACTTCGGTCGATTCACATTAACTGTCTTTTTCTTCCACCCCCTTCCAGGGCTCATCTTGAATCAACGCGTTCTTCTGCCTTTTTCTTCCTCGGCCCCTGCCTTTGGAATTCTCTCCCCCTTGCTCTACGTCTGGAGTCATCCTTTAGTACTTTCAAGGCTTCCCTCAAACGCACCTTTTTTGTATCGCTTTTGATCTCCCTTCCCTCCCTGCCCATAGCTGATTGGTCTATATCTCTGATTTCCTTATTCTATCCTTTGCTGTCTCTTTTATGAATAATTGGCGTTCCTTTCTGTTTCCTCAGTAGCCTGTTTTATTGTACACCACTGTATGCCTTTTTGGTTCAGGCGGTATAAAAAGTTTTATAATAAAGATAAAGATAAAGATCTGGTGGTTTGTATGCAATGTTTTTGGTGATTGTCAAGGCTTCGGATTTCTTGAAGTTGATTGATAGATTGTGTTTTGTGAGCCATTCTGAGATTGATATCATGCATTTGGTGATGGTGGAGTAGTCAGGTTTTCTTAAGTCAAATGAGGTATAGACTATCAAGTCATCTGCGTAGAAGTGGTAGTGTATGTTGTGGTTTTGAATGATTTTGCAACCGGTTGAATATATATGTTGAATAAGAGGGCTGATAGTGTGAAGCCCTGCGGTACCCCTTGGTAGATTTGGAAAGGTTTGGAGGATCTCTTCTATTTCTTGACGTGTGACTGGCGGCCTGAGAGGTATGAGGAGAACCATTGAGAGGAGTGCCACTGATGCCTTTCTCAGCCAGTATGTCCAGTAGCATGGAGTGTATTATTGAGTAAAATGTTGATGATATGTCGATAAATATGAGAATGGAGAGGTCAGGAGGGTCTCTACCCCATGGTATTAATGGAATCCATGCTGTTGTGGGTCTAGGGGGGCATTTATATCAATGTGATCTTGTAGGGGTAACAAACGGAAAGCAGTGTGTATAAATGCCTGTAGCATGGGGAATAAGATCCCTGATGTTGAAGCTTTGGTGGGAGTGGCCGACTTGGATTTAGTGGCAGTTACAGAAATATGGTTCACAGAAAACCATGACTGGGAAGTAACTATACCTGGCTATACTTTATTCAGAAAGGACAGGGTAGGAAGAAGGGGAGGAGGAGTGGCACTATATGTAAAAAATACTATTAGAGCTTTGGAATTACAGAGCTTAAAAGGGAGAGAGGAGACATTGTGGGTTAAACTAGAAAGAGGGAAAGAGAAATCTATTTGCATTGGCGTGATATACAGACCTCCCTCACAAGAGAAAGAGGTGGATGGAGAGTTAATTGAAGACATACGCAGCATTGCTAGGAAAGGGGAAGTGCTGCTGATAGGGGATTTCAATATGCCAGATGTTGATTGGCACATTCCTGCTGCAGTATCATCTAGAAGTAAAGTGGTCCTAGATTCTCTACAGGGAGAACTATTCAAGCAATTGGTAACAGACCCCACACGTGAAGGGGCCATACTGGACTTGGTGAAAGTGTTTCTAATGTTATAGTAGGAGATCATTTTGCATCCAGTGATCACCGGATGGTGTGGTTCAGTATTAGGACAAGGGCTGTTAGAATCCAATCAAAGGTGAGGGTCTTAGACTTTAGGAAGACTAACTTTGCCAAGATAGACCAATACCTCAGGGAGTCGTTAGCGGGATGGGAACAGCTGGGGGATGTAGAAAAACAGTGGGCAAAACTGAAAGGAGATATTTTAAGGGCAACCAACATTTTTGTTAAAATGGTAAATAAAGGTAAAAGGAAAAGGAGACCGCTATGGCTTTCGAAAGAGGTAGTTGAAAAAGTGAAGAAAAAGAGGGAGGCCTTCATGAAATACAAGAGATCACAGAGAGAGGAAGACAGGCATCTATATTTGGAAAAACTTAGATAAGCTAGCAAAGTAGTCAGGAAAGCAAAGATTCAAAAAGAGGAGGAAATAGCCAATGCAATAAAATGGGGGGATAAGACATTTTTCAGATATGTTAGTGAGAAGAGGAAGGGCAAAAGTGGTATTGTCAGACCAAAGGGTGAAGCGGAGGAATATGTAGAAGCTGATGAAGATAAAGCAGAATTGCATAACAAATATTTCTGTTCTGTGTTCACAGATGAAGAACCAGGAGTAGGACCTCAGAAAACAGTCACAAACAGGAACAGAATCGAGGGACATCTTGAACAATTTTCAGAAGACTGTGTTCATGAGAAACTAGCTCGACTTAAAGTAGACAAAGTGATGGGACCGGATGGGATACACCCTAGAATACTGAGGGAACTTGGGGACATTTTAGCAGCTCCACTGACTGACGTTTTCAATGCCTTGTTAGAGTCGGGAGTGCTGCCAAAGGACTAGAGAGAGGCTCATGTGGTGCCTTTACACAAAAGTGGAAGTAAGGATGTGGTTGAAAACTACAGGCCGGTTAGTTTAACTTTGGTGGTGAGTAAATTATTGGAAAGGCTGCTGAAAGAGAAAATAGTGAGGTTTCTGGAGTCCAGCGGACTACAGGATCCAAGGCAGCATGGATTCACCAGAGGCAGGTCTTGTTAGACAAATCTGATTGATTTTTTTGACTGGGTGACTAGGGAGTTGGACTGAGGGAGATCCCTAGATGTGGTGTATTTAGATTTCAGTAAATCGTTTGACACTGTTCCTCACAGGCGACTTATAAACAAACTGAGCACCCTAGGGATGAACCCTAAAGTTACTGCTTGGGTTAGAAATAGTTTAGGTGGGAGGCGACAAAGAGTACAGGTAAATGGGGCTCACTCTAAGGAGAAGGATGTTACCAGTGGTATGCCCCAGGGATCTGTCCTTGGTCTGATTCTTTTTAACATCTTTGTTAGTGATATAGCAGAAGGGCTGTCGGGTAAGTTTTGCCTCTTTGCAGATGATACCAAAATCTGCAATAGAGTAGACACCCAGGAAGGTGTAGATAATATGAGGAGGGATCAAGCTAAGCTTGAAGAATGGTCTAGAATCTGGCAGCTGGGATTTAATGCTAAAAAATGTAAGGTCATGCATTTGGGCTGCAGCAATCCAAGGGAGCAATATAGTATAGGGGTGAAGTACTTTTGTCCACTAAAGAAGAGCGTGACCTGGGCATGGTTGTGTCTGATGATCTTAAAGTAGCTAAACAGGTAGAAAAGGCGATGGCAAAAGCTAGAAGGATGCTTGGGTGCATATGGAGAGGAATGGCTAGCAGAAAAAAGGAGGTGATAGTGCCTTTGTATAAGTCTTTGGTATGACCTCATTTGGAGTATAGTGTGCAATTCTGGAGACCACACCTTCAAAAGGACGTGAACAGGATGGAGTCGGTGCAGAGGGTGGCTACTAAAATGGTTAGTTGTCTTCATTGTAAAGCATATGCAGACAGACTTAAGGATCTTAATATGTACACCTTAGAGGAAAGGCGGGATAGAGGTGATATGATTGAGATGTTTAAATACCTCCGTGGCATAAATGTTCAGGGGGAGAGCCTCTTTCAATTGAAAGCAAGTTCTGCTACGAGGGGACATGGGATGAGGGTGAAGGGGGATAGATTCAGGAGTGATATGTGGAAATATTTCTTTACGGAAAGAGTGGTGGATCTGTGGAATAGTCTCCCGGTGGAGGTGGTAGAGATTAGGACAGTAACTGAATTCAAAAAAGCATGGGACAAACACAGAGGATCTCTAAAGGAAAAAAGGGGACTATTGTAGTTGTTGATATGGAAGGACAGACTAGATAGGCCATGTGGTCTTTTTCTGTCATCATATTTCTATGTTTCTATGTTTCTAATTGCCTTTGCGCTGCTTTCTTGATTAGTTTTGCTAGCAGTGGTATATTGGAGATGGGCCGAAATGACGCTGGAGATCTGGGGTCAGAATTGTTGTTCTTTAGGTGAGGCCTTATAGAGGAGATCTTTAGTTCTGGGGGCATGAGTCCTTACGTTAGGGATAGGTTTACCATTTTTGATATCACCGGTGAAAGCTCTTTCAAATTCAACTTTATCCAGGCTGTTGGACAGGGGTCGAGAGGTGAGGTGGTAGTGTTTAAAGATTTTAGTAATGTGCTGCAGTGTTCTTCAGTGATGGAGAGGAATGCTAACCATTTATTTGGGTGGTCTTGGTTCATCTTAGGCATTGGTGTCTGTTGTGTTGGGTGGTTTGGGCTGGCAAGTGTGCTCTGTAGATGGGTTGCAAATGCCTCAGGAGAAAGCAAATCGGTTGTCTGGGGCTGTGGAGATTCTGTAAAGTTCTTTACTATCGTAAAGAGCTCTCTTGGGTGATTTAAGGATTTCATAATGGTATTTGTGTGATATTGTTTCTTTCTATTTTGTATTAATTCGTTATATACTTTTTGTTTAGTCTTGTATTCCAGGAGGTGCATTTGATTTTTTGTTCTTCTCCATTGTCTCTCTAGTTTTCTCAACTCCATCTTGGGTTTTCTTATATCCGTGGAGTACCATAGGGCTGTATTGGTTCACTGTGGTGGTTTTGGTTTTTCTGGCACAGTAGCTATTGAGGATATAATGTTATTCCAGCTTGTTATTAAGGTTGAAAGACTTGTGGTGTTGGTGTCAAGGTTGGAGCGTATATGTTCTAGTAGACTGTCCTTATTGAATTCTCTAAAGCGACGCTGGGAGGTTGTTTGAGGTTGTCTATGCAGCTGGGGTTCCAGTGTGAATTCGAAGGTGATCATATGATGATCCAACCAGATACTGGAGTCACTCAGTGGGATATATTTGAATTGTCAGATTGAAGTCTTGAGGGTGCAAATTCGAGGTCGAGGATATTTCCTCCTATGTGGGTCTGTGCCTCTATTATTTGAGTGAGATCCAGTGAGGCAAGTGAAGGTATCTAGAAATGCTAGTCCCTTCCCCCCATGCACTTTGCTCTTCCCCTTCAGTACCTCTCCCACTTCACCTCTTTTCCCCTCCTCATATTCTCTCCTTCTATCTCTATTCCCTTGCATTTTCACCCCTGTCCTTGTCTCCTCTGCCCCCAATTCATCCCCTTCCTTCTTATGCTCACCCCCTTGCTATATCTCAGGCCTTCTGCCCATCTCTGTCACCCCCCCCCCCCCATGCTTATCTGTTGTCTTTTCCCTCTAATCATCTGTGCTTGGGGGGCCTCTCTTCCTTTTCTTCTGTGACCAGAGATTACCTCCCCATTGGTTATCAGGTGCTGCAGGGCTGGCAGGGAATGAGGTCCCCTCTGGTGATGACTCTCCTCTTGGCTGCAGCTCGTCTTATCTCAAGCAGTGCTTCTGAAAGGGGGGAGGGGCATTGGTATCTGTGCGCAAACAAATAGATGCATACAGACAAACTAGAAAACAATAAAAAAGAATGACCCTTCCACAATAGGCACTACCACTTATGCAAAACATGTCTAAAAACCTGAAATCTTGAAAATGTGTGGAAAAAAATAACTAACCAAAATTGTCTTGCTTATGTACATCCCCAGAGAATTATATTTTGAAATAGTAAAGTAATCGTGTTTGTTTAATAAATACATTAACAAGGGGGTGGGGGATTAGCATTTTTAAAAAAATGCTTTTTAACATTCTGTAAACATGGCACAGTAGAAGTGTCTACTATAGTGGACCAGAGCTTCAGTTTTTCTTGGTCTAGTCAGGGCCGACGCTATCATTGGGCGAATTAGGCAGCCACCTAGAACACCAGCCTTCCGAGGGCACCCTCTGTAAATCAGAAGTCTGCGTCAGAGAGGGTTTGAAAACAGATATTAGAGAAAAGAAACTACAAGGCAGCACCAGTGAGTTGAAGCAAACGCTGAGCTACATCGTGGTTTATGAACCATTATTGCCACTGTAGGCCCAGAGAGGCTGGGCGGTGCACAGCAGAGGACAAATGTTTATTTGTATCTTGCTCTCTCCTTTCTAGTACTAGTTGAAAGTACATTTGATTCTAGGGCTGTGGGTATTTCCCTGTAATTGAAGGGCTCACAATTAAAATTGTAGCTCAGAAAATGAAGGGCTAAATGACTTGCCCAGGGAGCATCGGTGGGACGTGAACGCTGGTCTCTCTAACCTGCTGTTCTAACCACTAGCCTGCTCTTCCATTTGTCTTCAAAGTCTCTATGAAAAAAGTGGCACAGGTTGTTGCATTCACTGTATTAATAGGTTGACTTATTTCCCTGGGAAACTGTCACTCAGTTAACTTTCCAAAAGAAACCGCAATATTATTTCTGACCAGATTACCACTTTCAGTGTTATTATTACAAATATTTGATGTGTGAAATTTTTACACTAAAACGTTTCTCCAAGTACATTTCCCAATAGGAGCAAACAGGTTCATGTGTGCGCACTGGCAATAGACAGCTAACAAGTGAGAACGGAAGGAAAATAAATGATTCCATCCCACGGAGAGATGTGGTGGTGTGATTCCTTTTTCATCATGTGGTGTGTCTCGCAGCCCTGTACCACTGACAGGCAAACCCAGACACTAGGAGACACTCCCTGAGGGAATACCACAGGCAGCTCACTCTTAAATATTTCACAGCATGCTTCTTCTTCGGCCTCACATCCCCCTGCTAGAAGCATTTTACCCTTGGCCGTCGTCTCATGCTGTCTTGTCTGTTATGATTCTGGCACACGCTTTGATCCTCGGGGATTTAGTGCTGGAACAAGACAGAAAACCCTTCTCCAGGTTTCTTTCCTAATGGAATTCCCAAACTCCCTTCTTAGTTACTTGGGAGCCATGAGCTCAAGCAAAATTATAGTTTTGTCTTCTTCTGTAGCCAGAACCATCCAGAGAGAGTTATTCTTGGACTAAACATTTCCTCAAGAACCAATGCCACCATATAAGCACCTAACAAGTAAGAGGCTTATTTTTATCTTTGTCTGACAAGAACAGTTAAGTCATGCAAATGGAATAAATTATAACTGGTTAATCCAAGACATTCTCCATTCTAGCAGGATTATTTTTTGCACTATTTTAGTTAACCTGTGACTGTTCTAAACTGGAACATAACACTTAATCCTTTTTAGTCAGCCTGCACATGTATATATGAATGTAAGGTTACAGTTCTTTGTGATTTGGCAAAAAGGGCACAAAATTGTACATATGTAAAATATAATATCCATGTTCTGTTTGCCGTATTTAAATAGGCTTTGTTTGGTACAATTCGTTGTGCTATTTTTTTCAATTATTTTGGTTAGGAAGGGAAGACTCGATATAGGACGGTAGGAGTTCAGGTCTCTAGGATCTAACCTGTGATTTTTTAGAAGTGGTTTGATGGTGGCTGTTTTTAGAGGTGTTGGTACCATACCCTTGTTGAAGGAAAGGTGTGCGATTTTGGATATGTGCGGACTTAATTCAGTACAAGCAGACTTGATCCAGTGGGCTGGGCAAGGATCAGTAAGTGAGGTAATGGAGTTAAGTCCTTTTATTATCTTTTCAATTTGTTCTGATGAGTATGGGTAGAAGGAGGTCAGTGCAGGGATATTGGTATTTATTGACGAAGGGCTGTCTGTATAAGGTTCCACTGGATGATTGGTGGTCATTTTGGTTTTATTATGAAAATGTTCTGCGAAGTCTTATGGGTGAGGCAAGTTATCTGTTTGTTGGATCAGGGTATCCTTTGTAAGAGACTGGATTAAACAAAAGAGATCTCGGGGGCCTATTGAATGAGCGCATCAGGATGTTGGCGTGGTATTCCTTCTTCCTAGACATAATAGCAGTGCAGTGGTCCTGTAATGCTTTCATATAAATATCTCTGTCGTGGGGAAGTATGGAGTTGTGCCATTTACTTTCTAGTCTCCTGAGACTGAGTAGGGATTTGCGTAAGTCAGCTGTGAACCATATAGCAGACCGTGGTTTCTTTGAAGGATTATTCTCACTGTTTAGGGAAAGTAGTGAAGCCTGGCTTAGGGTTAGGTTCCAGGAGTGTATCATATCATCTAGATCAGTGGAGCAGGCATCAAGTTTAGGTAGGGTTTCATCAAGAAATGCATCTTTGATAAATGGTTTGAAACAACGAGATGGTGGTGATACGTTCTTGATAGGTGCATCTGGGATGGAAGCTGGAATGTGGAATATAATGGCTTTGTGGTCTGACTAAGGGACAGGAAGGATTTGAAGTTGGAAAGAGAAGTTAGAGCCATATGAGCGCAAGGGAGCAAAAATAAGGTCCAAGGCATTTCCTCTAGAGTGGGTAGTGGAATGAATTAGCTGATCATATTTAAGAGCAGATATTGCATCTAGAAAAGCTGAGGAGTTTTTGCTTGATAAGGCTGGTAGATTGAAGTCTCCCATTACCCACAGAGGTATTGAGTTTGATAAATATTTACAGACCATATCCAGGGGTATGGAAAGGTCATCCACACATTTGGCTGGAGCCCGATATATCAGTGCTATTGATACTTGTTTGTTAGTAATAGTGATTGAGTCAAGATTAGAAGAGTTGAGAGAACTAATGAGATGGAATTGCAGATCAGATCTGGCCAATATCAGGGTACCACCTCCTCTTCTGTTAGTTCTTGTACAGTTGTAGAGATCATAGTTGGGGAGCTTAGTTAGACTCGGTTGTGGTTTGTAGATGTGTGTGATTGCTTTCTCACTTACCCGAACAGTGTTGTATTTGGGTATTCTGCTCCTCTGTGTACTCCTTCAGTCTACTCTTAAGGACTACAACTAAGGGCCCTTTGGCGTGGCCTGCCAGGCACAGGCACACTTGAGAGGCATCTGTTTTTAAAGTTCCTACTGCCAGAGTGACAATCTAGGGGGGGGAGGACTTACCTTCACTCCCTCTGTTGCATTGTAATGGCCGGCTGCTTTTCACTGTGATCGGGGCTCAGGGCGTGCAGGTCTGGGGTGTCCGAGCGGTATGGAGGCCTCGGTGGAGCAATCAGGGCTTGGGGCATGCAGATCTGGGCTGTCTGTGAAGTCCTCAGAAGCTTCTTTCAGGGCTCTTTGATGTATATCTTGTAGCTGCAGCTGGAAGTAGAAGCATGGAGGAATTTCAGGGGAGTATGCTCGCTGTGGTTTGGGTGAGCCTTCAAAGCATATTTGCATTCCATATTTTAGAATGCAATACATAATCAACTTTCAGCTGGGATTTTTTTAAACTGGGGTTTGGAGGAGCACTCGAGGGAAATATTGAAAGCCTCTTTAAAGGCCTACTGTTCAAACAGGATTTCGGGGTTGGACTGGTCCCCAGAGCTGACCTGGCTGTGTCCACCTGACCTCTCTCCTCTTGCTTTCCTGTCTGTAACATGGAGTTCCTTTTCTTCTTGCTTTCTCTAGTGTTCTAATTGTAAACCATTCTGAATGCTTGCAAAAGGTAGTGTATCAAGCTAACTAAACCATAAACTATAACTGGTTGGTGATGGTGAGGTTCAATTCCCATTCCCGGTTCCTGTAATTCTTTAGATAATGTATAGTGGGCCATACTTGAGGTGACTCACAAATTCATACTAGATGGAAAGGTCCCATGGTAGAAAAAAAGGATAGGTCTATTTGATTATGAATATAGAATAATAAGGGTCGTACTCAGACCTATCATGTTACTTTGTTAAAACCATGGCAGCCAAGAGTAAGGAGGAGTACGAAGAAGACTTTGGTTCTCATCTGGAGGTGATTAGAAAAGACAGGCAGATGAAGGTCAATGAAGGATTAACAGTGAGGCAGAAGGAGGAAGAGATAAAGGAAATGTTAAGGGAGTTTCAGGATGTCCTATCTTTAGTGCCACTGAAGACTTGGATGTTAGAGCATGATTTTATCCTACTTTCAGGGAAGATAATAAGACAAGGGCTTATAGGTTCACAGAAGTTAAAAGGAGGAAGGTAGAAAGGCAATAAAAGAAATGGAGTTGATCAGGGTAATAGAAATATCTAAGAACCCTTGGGAAAGCCCAGTGTACTTGTCCCAAAATCAGACAAGGCCCAGAGGTTTTGCATTGACTTCATTATACACCACACTATAATGAGTTTTATCCTTGAAATCAACATCACCTCAGCTTCTAAGAAGTAGAGTTGACAACTGGCTCCAAATGCATTCAACAAGCTTGATCCATTCCTGGGTTTACCCCATTGCATGCAGGGACTTGTAGTCTTGCTTTTCATGTGGTGTGCAATACAGAAATCAGAACTACTTATCCCTGCATGCAATGGGGTCAACCCAGGACTGGATCAAGCTTGTCGGGCACATCTAGAGCCATTTGGTAACCTTACTAAGGACATGGTCTAGGTAGAGCTAGATGGAGCAACGATGGTAGGATGCTGCAATAAAAGAAAAACAGCACAATAATGGGAAACAGCGCATTTCAGTAAGAAGGAGATAGTAGAGTAAATAAGTCATCAATGCAGTAGCCTGTAGAGCAGTGTTTCCCAACCCAGTCCTACGGGGCACACCGGCCAGTCAGGTTTTCAGGATATCCCTAATGACTATGCATGAGATATATATGCATTAGAGATATCCTGCCAACCTGACTGGTTTGTGGCCCTCCAGGGCTGGATTTGGAGACCCCTGCCTTACACCTCTGTCATTTAAGATTGTGAGTGGGCAAGGTGCAGATGTCCTAGACATCGAAAGGGTATATAGAATGTGACACATTCCTCCTCGATTCTCACCACCACCAAAAAGTTGTCTAATAGACAATATTTTGGTGGGTGTGAGAATCAAGGAGGAATGTGTCACATTCTATATACCCTTTCGATGTCTAGGACATCTGCACCTTGCCCACTCACAATCTTAAATGACAGAGGTGTAAGGCAGGGGTCTCCAAATCCAGCCCTGGAGGGCCACAAACCAGTCAGGTTGGCAGGATATCTCTAATGCATATATATCTCATGCATAGTCATTAGGGATATCCCGAAAACCTGACTGGCCGGTGTGCCCCGTAGGACTGGGTTGGGAAACACTGCTGTAGAGAATTGGCCTGCCTGAAGAGTGGATGAAGAGGCTCAGGAAAGGGAGTGAGACAGTTCTTGTTTGTTTTTTCCTTGTAAATCAAAAGTAGCTGTGGGACTGGCCGCAAAGCAAGGCTGAGGGAAAGCCCAGAATGCTATTGTAAATAACACTGAAAAAGAGGCATAAAACTATTAAGCTAATATTATTATATTTAAACCTAAACTTCAGAGGAAAACAATTTCCTAACTCCTTCCTCTGAATATTCGGCTTCAGCGGTGACCACCACTGGCTATCCCAATAACCTAACACAGGGGTGGGCAATTCCGGTCCTGGAGGGCCGCAGACCAGTCAGGTTTTCATGATGTCCCTAATGAATATTCATGAGATCTATTTGCATCCACTGCTGCCCATGAATATTCATTAGGGACATCATGAAAACCTGACTGGTCTGCGGTCCTCCAGGACCGGAATTGCCCACCCCTGGCCTAACATCATAAATTTAGGCCTGCTTTTTTTTTTTTTGGCCTAGCATTATGCAGACTGAAAAGCACCTCTAACCACATAAGGCCTTTTCCCTGCCCACAGACTGCCCAATGGAATAGCGCAGCAGCAATCAGAGGAAATATTCAACTATACTATCCAAAGAGATCCCTCTAACCAGATAAACTCCTCTCAATATCAGGCCCTATATTTTTTGCCCTGTTCATTCTGCTGATTTCTTCTCTAGATCTCTCGCTTCCACCCAATTATTCTGCTCGTTATCAAATTTCCAGCAAGCTATGCACTTCATCATCATTAGAAACAACTAAAACAGTTTCACTGCTGGCACTTTGTAGAAGTACCTGGATCATTCACCAGCAAATCTAACAATGTAGCATTTTTCATCTAGTGGAATAAATGCCTTGACAAGCAGTATGTAGGAGAAACCAAACTGATCCTCCAAATAAGGATTAATCACCACCAAGGGACCTACGTGCTAACACGTGTAAAACTGGCAAATTAGTGCTCATAACCTACTATTGTTAATCCATGTGTGGTACGTCAAGCTATAAAGCCTGCCTGATATGCCAAAGTAATGAGTATATAAAGCATGTACAGTATGCATTGAAAGGACCACATTACTGGCCCTTTTAAGGCATGTTATGCATATAAATGGTTTCATTATTATTCCCCTGTTTTAAAGACAGTGGGGATTAATCCTTGTTTAGAGGGTCAGTGTGGTTTCTCTTACACGCTGTTTGTGAAAGCATATATTTATCTTGGCAATCCTCCTGATCGCAAGTACCTCCAATTCTTAACACACACACACACATACATACACCAGTGATTTCCCCACCAATACCTTATCTGAAACCAGCCATGCACCCCCTCGCAGCTCACAAAAAAAGAAATCTGATTGAGTCAACAAGGCAAAAGAACTTTACATCCTGCTGAGTCAGCCTCCGGTATCTCACTGGTGGCATATACAGGGTGGCCCAAAAAAAAAGTGAGAACATGTCGTAGCATATAAGTTATTTAAAAATTCCAAAAAGACAAATTTAAAAAAAAAAGATGGCGACCGGAAATTGTTGAAATAAAGACGTTATATAGCTAAAAAAGGTAAATAAGTAAACTATTTAAGCTTTTAATTTACGAGGTGTTCTCACTTTTTTTGGGCCACCCTGTATAATTTTGAACCAAATGCATGTGATGTGTAGTCCAGCATTCAGAGGCATGTAATAGACAAAGGGCTCACCTCCTGAACCAGCTTGAACTGGAAGAGTTCAGGAACAGTGTCTGCTCTTCAAGAAAAAAAAGTGACATCACAACACGTCTCCCTGCTGCTTTGCTTTGAACATTGAAGATGGTGTACAAACCAAAATGCAAACAAGAATTCCACCACCCCACTTTCAAAACCAAAACACAAGACTCTTTCTGAGGTTGACCCAATGCCTCTTGCAGAGCTCATTCCATACCTCCTTTCTCTCATGCAGAAGCTTCACTTGGACAGCACAGGACCTCCCCCTCAGCTCACTTTCTAGTTCCAAGAGGACACCAAATAGAATAATGTTCCCTTGTCACTCCCAAAGGAATTCCCAATACGGCAATCTTCTTTAGTTCACTATTTTGTGGCAACCTGCCTTTGCAGTTGGGCTGATTCCTCACCTCACCCTAGAGCTGGATATTGACCTGGGGCTCTTACTACAACTACAGTATTTGTGGAAGTTGAGCTGAACTGAGATCTTTATGGAGTCCAGCAGCCTTCCCTGTGCATCAAGTTAAGCTACCTGTTATATGTATCACGGTGTTAACCCCCGCCGTAAATACCTCATGTTCCGTGTAAACTGCACTGATGTTGAAGAGCGCGGTATATAAACGAATTAAATAAATAAATAAATAAATAAATCCATAAGATAATGATTTTGCATTATGTTCCTAGACTGAAAAGCTACTTCCACTTAGTATGTACATGTAGCAGTGGACTTTTCCAGCCAAAATTTTCAAAGGTAAACTCTATTAACATAACAGTGACCCCCACCAGATAGACACAGAAAGAGAAACACACACTTTTGTTCTTCACACACCCACATGCGTAATTCTGGTGTTGATGTCTACTGCTCAGCTCTGCCCATCATCATGTAAAGTTCTTGCAGTTGGTGACAGCTCTTTTCCTCAGCCTTCTTCCCCTTCCCCCCCATCCATCTCCCATTTCTAGCCTTTTTTAGTACCCTCCAGCAGACACTCACTGACTCTTTCTGAGGTTGACCCAATGCCTCTTGCAGAGCTCATTCCATACCTCCTTTCTCTCATGCAGAAGCTTCACTTGGACAGCACAGGACCTCCCCCTCAGATCACTTTCTCTCTTCTTGTGACTAAAGCTGATTCTAGTGCCCTGTCCCTAATGCTTACCTATTGGCTGGAACCTGCTCATTAGTAATGATGCATAACAGCATAAGATTTGCCGTATTTGGTCAGATCAAAGGTCCAACAAGCCCAATGTCCTCTTTCCAGCAGTGGCCAATCCAGGTCACATGTACCTGGCAGGATCCCCAGAGGTAGAAAGATTCCATGCCATTTATCCTGGGGATAAACAGTGGATTTCCCCCTTAATAATGGTTTATGGACTTTCCTTCCAGAAACTTATCCAAATTTAACCCAACTATATTAAGAGCTTCTATCACATCTTCCCACAATGAATTCCAAGCTTAATTATGTATCGAGTGAAACAATATTTTCTCCAATTTGACTTAAATGTATTGGTAACTTCGATGTGTGTCCTCTGGAGGAGTAGCCTAGTGGTTGGGGCACCTGCCTAATACCCAGAAGGTCAAAGTTTGATTCCCACTGGTGCTTCTTGATGGCACCCAAGAAAAAACAGCCAATTCCTTTTTACCCATTCCATTCCACTCAGGATTTTATAGAACCCTGACCTCTTTAGCCTTTCCTCATAGGGGTATCGTTCCATTCCCTTTATCATTTTGGTCATCCTTTTCTGCACCTTTTCTAATTTTGCTATATCTTTTTTGAGGTATGGTGACCAGAATTGCACACAATACTCAAGCTGCAATCATACCATGGAGTGATACAAAGGCATTATTATATTCACTGTTTTATTCACGATTCCTTTCCTTATTAATTCCTAGCATTCTATTTGCTTTCTTGACTGTCACTAAACACTGAGAAGTGCATTTCAATGTATTATCCGTGATGATACTAGATTTTTTTCCTGGGTGGTGACTGCTAATGTGGAACCTTGCATCATGTAGCTATAAGAACCTAAGAACATAAGAAATGCCTTTCTGGGTCAGACCAAGGTCCATCAAGCCCAGTATCCTGTTTCCAACAGTGGCCAATTCAGATCACAAGTACCTGGCAGGTTCCCAAAGAGGCACACAGGTTCCACAATGCTTGTCCCGGGGCAAGCAGTGGATTTCCCAGGTCCTCTTTAATAATGGTTTATGGACCTTTCCTCCGGGAACTTGTCCAAAGCTTTTTTAAATCCAGCTACACGAACAGCTTTTACGACATCCTCCAGTAATGAATTCCAGAGTTTGATTATGCATTTAGTTAAAAAAATATTTTCTCTTATTAGTCTTAAATGGGTTGCATTGTAGCTTCATTGTGTGTCCTCTAGCCTTTCTACTTTCTGATGGCGTAATCAATCTATGTTTACCCGTTCCACTCAATTCATTAATTTATAGACCTCTATCATATCTCCTCTCAGCCATCTCTTTTTGAAGTTGAAAAGCCCCAACCTTTTAAGCCTTTCCTCATAGGGCTATCCTTCCATCCCCTTTACCATTTTGATGGCTATTTTCTGTGGGGCATCCATCCCTGCTATTCCCCCTCCTGCCAACCCCGTCAAAAGCCTCCCCGTATGAACAAGGAGTTTATATGGGGAGGTTAGTTGGGGGGTGGGAGGGGACATTGCGGAGGCAGAGTTAGAGCAGGCAGTGGGCAGTCCATGATCCTGGACATATAGGCCTGATTTTGAAGTTGGCCCTATACGTCCAGGGTCGGCAGACTGGATGAGGGACTTATTCCACCTCGGAGGTGGAATAAGTCCCCCTCGATGTTGGAGGATGGCAGCGCAAGTAAGGTGAGGGGTGAAGGGGATTCCCCGCTGCCCAACCCTGGCCATGGAAGGCCAAATTTGGGGGTTGGACTGCTGAGAAAGGAAAGAGTGATTGGGGGCCAGGGATCGCGGCTCCTGAATGGAGGTACCGTGCCATGGCAATGGGATGCCATGGCACTGTGGCTCCATTCAGGAGCCTGATTGAGTTAGCCAGGCATGGCTCTGTACATGCAGGCTGATCGGAATTGAGTCCTGGCCTGCAAGTACAGACCTTAGACGCGATTCTGATTCCGTGGGGCATGTCTAGCCCCCACAGGATCGGAATCAGGTCTACCTCTGTGTGTCCCAATTCCGATTGTGTGCACAGGAGCCTGGATGCACATGTTGGAATGTGCCTCCATACCTTTTCTAATTCCGCTATATCCTTTTTAAGATACTGCGACCAGAATTGCACACAATATTCAAGCTGTGCTCGTACCATTGAATGATGCAGAGGCATTATAATATCCTTTGTTTTATTCTCCATTCCTTTCCTTATGATTCCTAACATTCTATTTGCTTTATTGGCCACTGTTGCATGCTGGGCAGAGAGTTTCAACGTATTATTCATGATGACGCCTAAATCTTTTTCCTGGTGGTGATTCCTAATGTTGAACCTTGTATAACTATAGTTTGGGTTGTTCTTTCCTAGGTGCACAACTTTGCAGTTGTCCACATTAAATTTCATCTGCCATTTGAATGATCTGTCTTCCAATTTTTCAAGGTCCCCTTGCAAATTTTCACAATCCTCTTGCAGGTCATCAAGCACTTTAAAATGTTTCCACACTATGAGGTTTTACGAGATTTCCCCTTTACTTCCTTGGCAGAAGGGCTACTGCTCTTCTTCCTGCTGCTGGACCCTGGCTGGGGCTGTAAAGAGGATGAAAGGCCAGTGGCGTCCTTCCTGCACTCTACTGTCTCTCTACTTGGGTGGTGCTCTTGGCCTTGGCATTGCCAAGATGACTTTCAACTTCCTTACTAGTTGGCAGGCAAACAACAACCTCTTCAACAGCCTCTTTAGTCAATACACTTTCAACATCGGATGATCCAGATGCAATTCCCACCCATGTGGATGCCTCAGATTCTGTATATGCCAAAACTATATCCACAGACTTTTCAGCAGGGAATGCAACCTTATGTGAGGCTGATTTGCCTTCACCTGCTGTTTCTTTTTTGTCCCTCCACCCTGCATCATGTCAGTCTCCATTTGCCCCTCTGTGGAGATGATGCATCAGAAACTGTAGCTCTTTCTGCGTTCCTTGTACAGACATCTCTCTTTAGCTCGAGCAATAGACTAGAGGTTCCCAGATCCATACCCTGGGAATACCTTGTCTCTTTCTGCACACTCATGCCAGTACTGCTCTTGTTTTTCCTCCCTTCTTTCTATGACCGCTTAATTTTCCAAACTTAACCTTCCCAAGCATTATGATATGCCTCAGTTCTGCCTTCAGTGCCTGCTTGCTAAGGCCGAATGCTTCTACTGGCACTCTTGAAAGGACCGGGGGTGGGGAGTGAATGTGTTAGCTCATTCCCCCCCCCCCCCCCACCAGCTATGCTGTACTTGTAACTATTATGAGGCTCCAATGGCACTGGTATTGTCCCAGGGACTGCTCCTGTACGACAATTTTTTACTTTTAAATGTTTATCTTTTAGCGTCAAAGTTTATTGTTCTATGAACAATGGAATGAAACACATATGGTACAGTAAGGTGCCCTGTGCCATGCTCAGATACCATGGCTAGGGTCCCGTGTCCAGTCTCAGCTCTGCCGTGCTGTGCCTGTCTACTAAGTACCTCTGCTGACACTCTTGAAAGGACCGGGATGAGGTTATTCCACTACCCACCAGCTATATTGCACTTGATTTTCTTATCTCATCAAATGATCAGTTTGGTATGAGTAATATTTTGGACTGTCAATCCACTTTACTACCTTGGACTGACCATTATTTGTTGGAATTTACAGTCTCTTGGCATCTGAAATTATATCAGATTAAGTCTCAGCAAGAAAAATGTTGGCGTAGAGATAAGATAAATGCATATTCTTTTGTTGAGAATGAGTAAATTAGGATTATGAGGGAGAGTTTTGAATGATTTGGTGAATTTTTATGTTGCTCTTATAAAATTAAAAATAATATTTTATCTAGAGCTTGGCAATCCGCTTGTGGAGTCCCTCGGGGCTTGCCTTCATCCCTAATTTAGAGAGAAGCTGAGAGAGTGGGGAGTGGAGTGGAGGAGTGGCCTAGTGGTTGGGGCAAAGTACTTCAGGACAGAAGGTTGGGGGTTCAAATCCCACTAGAGGACAGCAACCTTGGGCCAGAAGGAACAGGGTTTCTAGTCCCACAGATGCTCCTTGTGGTCTTGGGCAAGCCACTTAACTCTCCATAGCCCATGTTCCCTGTAAAATAGTTATAATGCCCTGTTCAATGTAATTTCAGTTTGTTCAGTGTAAGCCACACTGATGCAGAATAGCATGGTATATAAGAGAATATAAATAAATAAGTAGGGAAAGAGTGGAAGTAAATAAATGAAAGTTCAATACACCCTTGTTCTAGAAAAGGGAACACAAGTGTGAGATAGTATGATTTTCAAAAGAGGTGACTGAAAAGGTAAGACCACAAAAAAGCTATCATTCAAAATGCACATGGGATTTCAGTAAGAGAAGGACAAAGAAAAATATATGGAAGGGCTGAGGAAAGCTGGTAAGGTCATCAGGACAGCAAAGGTACAAAATAAATTATAAAGAGCTAAGACAGTAAAGCAAGGTGACAAGACTATTTTTAGATGTTACTGAAATGAGGAAATACAGATGAAGGATGGTAAAACTTAGAAGCTAATAAAGACATTGAGCAAATTCAAGCAGAGAATTAAGATGGTAAAACCACTTAGAGACTGATAAAAGATAACCAGAAGCAGTGCTAAATAGTATTTGCTTAAAAAAAAAAAAGGTTATCAATATATTGCCTCAACTGTCATTCCTGGAGCCAATTCTGTTTAAGGTTTTCATAATTAATATTGCAGAAGGGGTAGTAGAAAAGATTTGCAGCAGGGTGGATACTCCAGATGTAGTGGAAAAATGAAGTGATCTAAGAAAGTTCGAGGAATGGTCAAGCAGCTAAGATTTAATGCAGAAAATATAGAATAATTGTGACAGGACCTTGCTTGTGCCCTGACCTGAAACTCTGTCAGACAGATCAACATAATTTGACGGCCAAACACTCACAGTAAAATGATGTGCTTTATTCTCTTGCATAGAAGTTTATTTTAGAGGCCTTGTGTGGCTTTTATACATGGAAATAGTAGGGTTACAGTTGTATTATGAATGTTTTTATGTAAACTGCATAGACATTTATTGTGTATTGCAGTATAAAATGTAATTTCAGTTTGTTCAGTGCAAACCGCACTGATGCAGAATAGTGCGGTATATAAGAGAATGTAAATAAATAATAAATAAATATATAAATATAATAAATGAAATGAAATGTAAATGACAAATTTCATGTAAATTGCAATTTTACAAAGCTGCTCTTTCTAGGTGTTAAAGCCATGAGAGGTGTAGTTTGGAAGGGGGCGTGCTGTAGGTGTGGTTTAGGCAGAAATTAAAAGTATGTGCATATTTAAAGACTTACAAAAGGAATATATAAAACCTGAATGTCAGCATTTATACTTGCTTTGAGGCAGGCGTGTCAATTAAGTGCTTATTTGGACCCGGGGTTTGCACCAGTCATTGAAGGGCCAATTGTCCTCACCTCTCAGGTGTATAAAACCATTTCCTTTCTATATGGACATGCAGTTTTCTAAAATCCACCCCCATGCATGTAAGTGCCAAAATGTAAAGGCATAGATTGCAAAATCGTCACTTTTGTAGATTTTGCAGAACTCTCTTTTTATTTTAATCTGATTTCTGATAAAATGGCTGTTCCTGCTGGACGTACTGCAACATAAACATGTATTCCCAAGTGTCCGTAGACTCAGGCCTGGTCCAAGGATACCTGATGTCCTGGGCCAATGTTCAGCCATGTGCCCATCTGTGCACTCCCCCCACTATAGTCTAGCATGTCCCCTTCCTCATCCCCCCACCATGTTCAGCATTTCTCCTCCCTACTCCTACTCCCTAACCCCCCAAAGTGTCCAGCATCTCCCTACTCCTTTGGACAGACTTTCTATTAGAGAGAGTGGCAGAATAAGTTCCGTTATTGTTATTGTAAATAGTTGATACTGTTCCATGTAAACTGAATTGTACTTCCCTGTACTGTTTGTATTGTTCATATTGTTCACTGTAAACCGCAATTGATCTGCAGGAAATCGCGATATAAAAATGTTAATAAAAATAAATACATAAAAACATAAATAAATAAATGGCAGGGCTTCAGAGAGGAAAAACCTGCCATTGCACTGAAGCAGCTTGAAAGTCCTGCTCTCCTACCTTGCAGGAGCCGGGCTACTTCCCACCCTCACACACACAATTTTGCTGCCCTAGGCGGATGCCTGAACCACCTAATGGTAGGGCCGGCCCTGTATAGACTATTTTAAAAAAGGCTCCACATTCAGAGAGCCTTTTGTAATATACCTGGGAAATTATCAATGACCCAACTTGGATGTCCCTTTGTGACCTAGATACCCTATGCAAACATCTGCCTTCATGTCTGTTGCCCTATGCAAACATCTGCCTTCATGTCTGTTGCTCTACAGATAGCCAGTAGCATTCCATACATGTACATCAGATGTTTATACGCAGTCAGTCAAAACACTCCATGTGACAACCTGAAACTCCCTTTACAGCTATAGCCTGCTGTAATCTAAGGCAGTGTTCAAGTCGCAGGATTTCCAGTCTTTCTACATGACTATTCTTACTTGGTATGGTAATGCAAAGCTTACACCAGTCCTCCTCCAACCAGCCCCAGGGCTCCCATTTGTAAGCCACCTCTTTTCCAAGAGACTTTTCTTCCTGCTCAAACGGCACTCTAGTTGACTATAATTTCCCGCCCTCCCCATGGGTCCCATTCACATTTGAAACGACATCAACCAACAACCTCCTAGCTAAAGTGACATCACTCCTTCTCTCTCTCTTTTGAGAGGGGAAAAAGAGTGTGAATGAGCTTAGCAGGGTTGAGACTTGGGGGTGCTTAGAAGAAAGGGATGAGCCAGAGTGTATGTTTGGGAGAAAATGAGTGTGTGTGTGAAAGAGGACTGCACAGCGGCATCATCAGAGGGGCAGCCTTCCTCTCCTGATGGTCCCCTGTGCGGTATCATATACATGGGCATCATCTGCTTGGTGTGTCAGGACAGGAGAATAACCTCTGTAGCAAATATATATTGGGCCTGTAAACTGTGTAAATGCCACTGAAGGGGATATTCAATAGCATCAATATGGTTAGTGCCGCTGAATATCCCCAACTAATGCCACTATACGCCCCAATGCTAATCACTTAGCATCAGGGCCTGTAGTGGGTGTTACGGGGCGTTCCTGGGAGCGGCAACAGTCACTAACCTGGTAGCGGCGATATTGCACTGTTACTCAGTTAGTGACCTGTGGGTAAAGCTAGACATAGCAAAAGCTGGCCTAGCTTTACCGATAGGAGCTAAGCGGGTAGCGGTGCACTATTGCTGCTACCTGTTTAGTTTCTGCGGCTGCGGAAACTGTGCGGTGACCCCAGACATTCAATGTCAGGGCCGCATATGACCCCGGCATTGAATATCCGGGTTTAAAGTTCAGCGCCGATGGCTAAGCACTATGCTCATGCCTAACTTTATTTTGGAACATTATCAAGTGCAACCAAGCCAACAAGCTTAACCTTCTATAGATAGTGGGGGGGGGGGGGGGGGGGGATATTCAAAGGCATTTGTACTGCTCTGCTGGATATTCAGTAGCCCTAACAAGGTTAATGCCACTGCATGTCCACGGGTGCCGCCGCCACATGCCCTGATTAGCATTAGTGTGTGCCTTGGTGTGTTTCAGGGCAGCTCCCATCACTAACGAGGCAGCAGTGATATTGAGCCACTGTCCAGTTAGTGATATGGGGCAAACGTCAGGCAGAGGAAATCCTGGCTTAACTTTCACTGCAGAAGCTACTCGCTGCCTGGTGAGCTTCACGGCAATCTGGAACCCTGATATTGCCCCAGCATTGAATATCTAGGTTTTAAGTTCAGCGCACTAGCCGCCAGCACTGAATATCAGGCCCAGTGATTATATGGGATATGCAAATTTCTACTAAGGCTAGACATGTTCTAACTATTGAGATATGAATACAATTTTCTGAGCTTTTTTAACTGAATTTTATATGGGTCTCTGTTGTAATGATTTTGGGCCTGATACTGAGTTAGGACGATTAATTTTTTCCCAAATGTACACTGTGGCTCATCCTTTCTCCCTCAGCACCTCCAAACCTCAACCCCGTTAGGCTCATTCCCTCTCTTTTTTCCCTCTCAAAAGAGAGAGAGGGGAAGTGATGTCACTTTAGCTTGGGGGCTGTTGGGGCCGCCATCCTCTAACCCTGGATATTCAATACTAGGGTCATATGTGGCCCCGGCATTCAATATTCGGGGCTGCTGCACAAGCCCGGAAGCCGCAGAGGATAACTGGGTAGTGGAGATATTGCACCACTGCTCGATTAGCTTCTACATGTAAAGATAGGTGCTGCAAAAGCTGGCCTATCTTTTACCTATAGAAGTTAACCAGATAGCAATGCAGTATCGCCACTACCCAGTTAGCCTCTGTTGCCACTCATGACATGCCCCGGAAGGCGCAGAACATGACCCAGTGCTAAGCAGTTAGCTTTGGGGTGTGTAGGGGAGAAGATCGGGGATAGTCAGCAGCAGTAACTGTGTTAGTGTGGTTGAATATTCTGCTGAGCGGCTTTTACATGGTTTACAGGGCTGCAAACCATGTAAATATTTTTTGAATATTGGGCCCTTTATTTATATTATATGCTGGATATTGTAATATTAAATGTACGCTGACAAGGTTAGATTAATTAATCTTTTAAATAAATAGGTTTTTTTCATAGAAAGGTTTGTTAATGGTTTTTTCAGTTATCAATCTTATTTTTCTAAAGCAGTCAAGTCAGTGTTGACCCAGCTGCCTCTGGGTTTTCTTGGCAATGTAGCACCAGAGGTAGATTGCCAGGCCTTTTCTTCCAAGGTAATGAAGGGTAAAGGGACTTACCCAAGACCACAAGGAGTGCTAGTGGGGAATCGAACCCTTGATCGTCCATGAACTAGTCAGCTGCGCTAACTATTACGCTACTCCTCCACTTGCTATTATCATACTGTGCCACTAACTTCTCTCTTTCTTTCTCCTTCTGCTCAATACAGGCAGCAGTATCTCAGAAGTATAAAAGACAAATACATTATTTGACTGCTTATGCTGCCATTGTGCATTCTTTGCAATGTTTACCAAAGCCTTCCCCCTTCTAGATGAACCTTTCCTCCCTCCCTGCTGTCCAAAATGGATAAGTTGCTGGCTGGGAATTTCCTCCTCCCTCCTTGCCAAAAAAGGGAGGGCAGAAATCTCTTTTTTATCCTTTTTTGAATGAGAAAGAGAGAAAGGGGCCCCCAATTTATCCTTTTTGACAGCATGGAAGAGCTTGGACAATGGAGACTTAGGGGTATGTTTACTAAACTGCGTTAGTGCAAATCGCGTTAGGAGCCGCGTTAGTGAAAGGAAAGCCAAAAAAGGACATGGGTGGGACATCGTAACCACTAACGCGCGTTCCCAAAACTAATGAGCGTTACAGGGCGCCGTGGCGCATTACTGCGCGTTAATTGTATGAAGGCGTACAGACACAAATCACTGAAACAGAGCTGTAGCACAATGGTTAGTGTACTGACTGCTGTTACAGGCAGCATGGGTTTGAGTCCCCAGTGTGCTTAACACAGAAAGCTGGCCCAGGCATCACCCTGTACATTACATAGGGAATGAGGAGGCATGTTTTTCTTTACGTTGATTAGTGGTTACAGAAACACACCCTCGCAGTGTGCGTAGCCATGTACGTTGGTGCGTGCGTACAATCGTGCGTGGGTATGTGTGTTTTTACCAGCGTGGGTAACTTATATTACAGACTCTTTAGGGTGTCTTGCACCTATGCATTATGCTAACAGATGTACGTGTGATGGCCTATGGTGTATCTGAGCCTGTGAGCAGGTGCTGGATTTACCCAGGGTTGGATTGTGCCAGTCACACCCATGATGCACTGCACATGCAAATCAGCCATCCACAGATACACACCATGGGGAATGCACCCCCACAGCACCTCGGCCTGGTAGGGGGTACTGACCATGTGTTGTACTGGCACAGAGTAGCTACACACCGTCACATTGTGCGGGTACTGTGCTCACCATGAGGGTGCAGTGAGGCGCCCAGCACCAGGTCCACAGCACCGTCCGTGGCTGAAAGAGGCCATGGCGCAGGTCCAAAGCAGTGTTAATGTGTGAGATAGGTAGTTTCTGCACAAACACCTTGGATATCTCTGTCTGTTTCAGTCAGGTGTTGCCCCCATGGACCCCCCCAGGCGGCCCATGCAACACCACCCCCCTCCCCCAGGGCCAATGGTGGCAAACAGGCTCTCCCAACAATAGATCCACATTCTACCTCCCTGCAAAGGTGGCAGTAGAGGGGAACATCAACCCCAGTCCTGCTGAGGAACAGACACACCACTGGGCAGTCAATGCAGCTCTGTACACATCCATAACACAATAGCAGACAGACATCAGGCCTGGATATGGTAAGCTGCACCCCACCACTATCTGATAGTCTCCTGCTGCAAGCTATCAGCTACTGCACCCTGCAAGCCACTCCATCACAACACATACCAGCTGCAAACAGTCTGCTAGTTAGTCAATAGTGCATGTACCCACTGGAGATGCATGCACCCAGAACTGGGATGTCAGCATACACAGCAAGCAGATAAATCAGTGATTGGGCCCCAAAAGAAAACCCATATCTATCACATGAGGGAAATACTATATAGCACTATGGGTGTGCCTAGCCATGCTGTGGTCACTGCACAGTCAGGGTGAGAGTGATCTCTCAACAGGACATACTGAGGTCACCCTGTCTGTGTAGGTGGTGGCCGGGCACTAAAATGTGCCTGTCACTGCCCTATGCCCTGTGCAGATGCACCCTGGCCAGGCCACCCTGTCCGGCCTATACCCATGGTACCTTGCTCCTCATTATGCACATTGGCAGCCCAATACTGGCAACATTGCTGGCAGTGCGGGCTGTGGAAGGTGTTTGCAGCCACCACACACTGGATAGACAGACAGCCACCCCCACACCTATGCCAGCATTGTGCTACTATAGAGGTGTTCAGCAGCCATACCCACCACACCAGTCCTGGGCACAGTACAGGCATGGATATGGTACGCAAGACTGTTGGGGGTCACTCCCCAGGGTGGTAAACACTGTCATAGACCAGACCTGCAGCACACACCGCAGACATCAGAATGATTGTTATGGTGGAGCTCACTGAGCAAAATGTGCTTAACCTAGGAATTGATATCTGCCAGTTATCATAGGAAACGTTTGATAGCTGTGTACCATATACCCAGGTGTAGGGTGGCATTGCTAAGTTATTCAACTGCTAGTATTGGGAGATACAGGCAGGGCCCAATGTCCTGCCTCTCCAGGAGGCATTGGCCAATGGGGCCTGTGGGTGTGTCTGGCCCTGTTGGCTGCTGCTTTACGGCAGAGTTCCCCAACTCCAGTCCTGGTGTTCCAAACACTGTTCGGGTTTTCATGCTGTCCCTCATAAATATGCATTAGCTACATCTGCATACCATGGGGGTGGTGCATACATATGCAGCACAGGCATCTTTATTAGAGGCAGCATGGAACCTGAATGGTGTGGGGCCCTCCAGGACTGCATTTGCGAGACTCTGCTCTAGGAAATGCGCCTGTTTCTGGTGTCTGTGTTTGGTGTGGTAAAATATAGGCGTATTAACCATGCGTCTGTTCTCTGCAATAAAGGAGTGTCTTTACTATCACTGTTTAGTGGTGGGTAAAACTATGGGGACTGGGTTGGCAGGAGCCCCAGCTGGGAGTTGAACCTGTGACCCTCTGGTCTTACAGGCACTGGCTGTGTCTGTTGCACCACACTGTGGCCACAGAGACAGTGCAGTCCCTGGAGATAGGAAAACTGGCCTGACGAGTCAGAAACCCTGCTCTGCACAGGTTTACTGTGGGCTCATTTACCTTGTATGGAGACAAAGGTGCAAATAAACCTCAAAAAAGACCTCGAAAAAAGGGGGAAACACCCATAACCAAGCTGGGCAACAATGATATCATTGGGCAACATTACAAAACACTCCCAGATAAGCTCCATTACAATGAAATGATCTTTGAAAGGGTCTACGGAGCGTAGACCCTTCCAAACATCCTTTCTTTTTTTTTGTGCTTTCCTGGGAGTGTTTTTCATTGTTGCCCATTGCTATCACTGTTTCCCAGCTGAATTATAATTTTTACAATGTTTCTTGTGGTCATTTTTAACGTTTTATGTGAAATTTTGTTCTGTGCACATGTATCACACTGCTCACGTTTTGTAGGTTTCCCCGGTTTTGCTGTACATTGCTGACGGAAATGGTTTCTCTTCCCTTTAATATGCCTTTATCGACAGGTTTTCATTCGCGTTGGAATTGAGCTCAGAAATTCAGCGCGTTAATGTGAGGGAAGCCTCTCCCCACCCACTCTCCGCCCATTGACCCCTTCTCTCTGCCCACTCTCCACCTTCTGCGCTGTTTTAACGCGCCGCGGGGCTTTACGATCGTTAACTACGGTTAACGCGCGTAGTATGACGTTAACAGTCGTTGGCGCGTGATTACGCACGTTATACTGCACTTACGATCGTTAATGTCGTACAACGCGCGTTATTCACGTTTACCGCACTTTAGTAAACATACCCCTTAATCTTGAAAAAAGGTATAGTTGGGAGGGAGGGAATGGGATCACTGGTTTGGTGAAGAAAGGTTAGAAATCATGTACCTTGAGAAAATGGGAGACTGGGCTTCCAAAAACAGAAGAAATTTAATATGGACAAGTGTACTTAGTGAAAAACAATCCAAACTATGACTACACAATATAAGGTTCCAAATTCAGAGTCACCACCTAGAAAAAACAGATCTAGGCATCATTGTGGATAAAATATGTTGAAATCCTGTGCTCGCTGTGCAGAGGCAGCCAAGAAATCTAATGGAATGGTAGGAATTATGAGGAAAGGAATGGAAAATAAAACAAAGAATATCATAATGCCTCTGTATCACTCTTTGGTGTGTGTGCACCTTGAGTACTGCGTTGCTGCATCTTAGAAAATATAGCAGAATTAAGAAAGGTATAGAGAAGGGCAACCAAAATGGTAAAGGGAATGGAAGGATACCCCTATGAGGAAAGGCTTAAAAATTTAGGACTGTTCTGTTTAGAGAAGAGATAACTAAGCTAAGATAGAGGTCTATAAAATAACTAATGGAGTGGAACGAGTAAATGTAGACTGGTTGTTTACCCCTTTAAAAAGTACAAACACTATGGGACACACAAAGAAGCTAAAAGTAGTACATTTAAGAGTAATCAGAGAAAATATGTGTTCACTCAATGAATAATTAAACTCTGGAATTCATTGCCACAGGATGCAGCAAAAGCTGTTAGTGTAAGTGCCGGCCTAGCCGCTGGGCCCCGGTCCCGCGGCAGCCTAGTAACCGGGTTCCCGGGGCCCGGCCACGAGGCAGGTCATTGTCGGGGGGAGGGGGGGAGGGGGGGGTGACGCGCGGCTAGGCGCGCACCCGGCAGTCTCCTGGCTCCCGGAGGGAGCCCACTGATTGGTCCTTTGGGCCACGGAGGGGGGGCGGAGTCAGCGCGAGCAAGGAGGGAACGCCCGCAGGCGATTCCTTCTTTCCCTCCTTGCTCACGATCGGGTCGGATTGCTCTGGCTCACCGGTTCCAGGTTGGTCCTCCTGCGGGTCCCGTTAGTGGGGGTTGAGCCGGGTCGTGGGCTCCCTTCGGCCGTCGAGTGTTGCGGCGCCGGCATCTCGTGGCGGTGCTTGTGCGCGCCGCTTCGGCGCACGTGGGAGAGCAGGTCTGTCTCCTGCCTCGTGTGAAGTGCTGCCTTGCCTGTCGCCGCCTCCTGTGCCCGCGGGAACGGCGGGCCTGCGTTGGGGAGGGTCTGTGGGTGGCCCCCTAACCGAGGAAGGGACAACAAACAAAAAAAAAAAAAAAAACACAAAACAAATAATAAATACATAATAAAATAAAATAACGTACACAAAAAAAAAAAAAACAAACAAACCAAAAACGAAAAAAGGGGGATCAACAGTAAGGAGAGAAGGGAGGCCCCTTCCTCACGTGGGCCCAGCCAGCTATCAGGCTGCTGCAGCCCTTGGGCCGGGGGAGAGAGCCCATGGCTAATCAGGCCGCGGCGCGCAGCGCCGCTAAGGGGCGGCGGGGGGGGCGCGCGTGGGCGGGGTACGGCGCGCCCCGGGCCCGCTACAGTGGGCCGCGGTAGGGGGGCCCTCCCTGTTGGTGCGGCTGTCCGTACCCGGGCTACTGCCCGGCAGGGGCGCAGTAGGCCTGGGGGGATCCGGGGGGGTGGGGCCTCCGGGGGGCGCCCCCTGCCTGCTCCGGCGGCTGTGGGCGCTGCTGCGGTCGATTTGGCGTCTCCGGCGGGAAGCCCTGGCGGGGACGGTGATCGGGCGCTGCTCCCGGGGACGTTAGAGCGGGGTTCCTCGGTCTCCCCCGGGCCGGTCGCCCCGCGTGCTCTGGTGCCCGCTCCGCCTCCCGGAACGGCGAGCGGGTGGATTTCGCCTCCCTCCCCGGTCTCTCCTGCCCCTCCTGGGTTCCTCGGCCCCCGGCCCCTTGGGCGTATGGTGCGGTCCCCTGGGGGGGCCTAGGGCCTTGGGGAGGTGGTTGGGGGGGTGGTTCGGGGGGGGACAAGGGGGGGCCGGGGGTGCGGCGGCGTGGGAGGCCGGGGGCTTGGGGCCTTCGTCGCGCTCATGGGGGGCTGGGCCCCCGGCAGTGCTCAGTTCCCCGGGGGCCCGGGCTGCTGGCTTCTCTCCTTTGTCTCCGCAGGTTCCGCCGGGCTCGACGAGTGCCGCTGCTATGGCTGCTTCCAACCAGCTGGCGGGAGCTTGCCCTTCTGGTTCTACGACAGCCGCGCTGGTTCCGGTTCTGGCGGCGCCCACTGGGGGCGCTACGGCTGTCTCCTCAGCGGGGAGTGGTGAGTATACGGGCGGGGCAGGGGGTGGGGTTCCCGACTCGGCTCCCGGCTCCGGGGAGGCGGGCAAAGGGAAGGGGAAGCGCAAGCGCGCTCGTCGTTGCCGGCGGGCGTCCTCGTCCTCCTCCTCCTCGTCGTCCTCCTCGGCCTCGTCCCGCTGCTCTGTCCCGGGGGCGGCGGATGGCGGGGGCCCCAATGGGGCTCCTGTCGTACGCTGCGCCGAGCTGTGGGAGTCGGTTCCGCGGAAGTTGCGCCGGCGGATCCGGCGTCGCCGGTACATCGACATCTTCCGTTTGCTCGACGGTCGGAAGCGCTCGGGGGAGAGCAGGAAGAAGCGCAAGGACGACGAGAAGGCGGGCCGCGTGCGCAAGGTCTCTCGCAACACGCTCAATTGGACCCGCGCTTTTCTGCGTCTGGCGAGTGTGTGGGGGCGTTACTTCCCGAACCAATATGGGGCGTTGTTGGCATACGCCGACAACATTCTGGCTGCCTCCCAGGCCCACGAAGGGTGGGCCTGGTTGAACTACGACGAGGAGTTTCGGGACCAGATGGAGGAGAACAGTCTCCTGCAGTGGGGGACCAAGGACATCAACCTGTGGTTGACCCAGATGTCCTCGAGGGGTCGGGGTGCCGGAACCGGTACAACGGGGGCGAAGGCGGGCGCGTCTCCGCTTTCGCAGGGGGGCCGGTCCTTTCGTGCCCCCGCCCCCGCCTTGCCACAGCCAAAGGCGGCGGTTGCCGGGGGGGACGTCTGTTGGCGCTTTAACAAAGCGTCTTGTCCTTTCCCGGACTGCAAGTTTAAGCACGCTTGCTCCTTGTGCGGCGGTGCGCACCCAGCTACGAAGTGCAGCAGGAAGGGGGTCGCAGGGGCCCCGGCGGGGGGGAAGTGAGGTGTCGCGCGCGCTGGCCGCTACCCCGGTGCGCGTGGCGGCGATGAGACCGTGGCTCCTCGACTACGGGCGTTCCCGCCGGGGTAGGGCGGCCGGTTTGCTTCTGGGGGGTTTCACGCGGGGTTTTCGCATTCCCGTCCGGGGGCCCTCCGCTCTGGGCGGTACCCGCAATGCCGCCTCTGCGCGGCTTCACGCCGAGTTTGTGCGCTGCAAGATCTCCGAGGAGTGTGCTCTGGGCCGGGTGGCGGGTCCCTTCTTGGACCCCCCCTTTTCCCCGTTCACGGTGTCGCCGTTGGGGGTGGTTCCGAAGAAGGAGCCGGGCAAGTTCCGGCTGATACACAACCTCTCCTGCCCTCCGGGCGACTCCGTTAACGATCACATCCCTCGCGAGCTCTGTACGGTTCACTACTCGTCCTTCGATGCCGCCGTCGCCTTAGTGCGTCAGTGCGGTCGGGGGGCCCTGCTGGCTAAGGTGGACATTGAATCGGCGTTCCGCTTGCTGCCGGTCCACCCCTCTGCTTTCCCGTTGCTCGGCTTCCATTTTGAGGCACGGTATTACTTTGATATGTGTATGCCCATGGGCTGCGCGATCTCCTGTGCTTATTTCGAGGCCTTCAGTACCTTCTTGCATTGGGTGGTGGAACGCCAGTCGGGGGTCTCCAGCATTGTTCACTATCTCGATGACTTCTTGTTTGTTGGGCCGGAGCAGGCTGCAACTTGTTCCGATCTGTTGCGCACCTTCCTGCGTGCGGCTGCCGCGTTTGGCGTCCCCGTGGCGGCGAACAAGACAGTGGGTCCGGTCACTTGCCTCACCTTTCTTGGTATCGAGATAGACACGATGGCTATGGTGGTCCGCTTGCCGGCGGCGAAGGTGCAGCGCCTCCGCGAGCTGGTGGCCTCGGTCTGCGCCGTCGCGAAGACTTCCCTTCGCGTTATGCAGTCGTTGGTCGGGCACCTGAACTTTGCTTGCCGTGTCCTCCCCATGGGCCGCCCCTTTTCGAGGCGCCTGTCTTTGGCAATGGCGGGGGCGCGGCTGCCCCACCATCGGATCCGGGTGTCTTCGGGGATGCGGGAAGATTTGCGGGTTTGGGACTCGTTTCTGGCTGGCTTTGACGGGAGCTCCGTGCTTCAGTGGCCGGAGGCGTCGAATGGCGACCTTCAGTTGTTTACTGACGCGGCGGGCGGCGTCAGTTTCGGGGCCTTCTGTCACGGTGCCTGGTGCGCGGAGCCTTGGCCGGCAGCCTGGGCGCGCTCCGGCCTGACCCGCAACATCACCTTCCTGGAGCTGTTCCCGATTGTGGTTTCCTTCTGGGTCTGGCCTGACCGGTTACGGGATCGGCGGGTTGTTTTCTGGTGCGACAACTCGGCGGTTGTTGAGGTTTTGAATCGCCATGCCCCCCGATGCCCCAGGGTGGCGGCCTTGATGAGGGTGTTTGTGCTGGCGTGCTTGCGCCTGAATGTCAACCGCGAGGGCGCGGCACGTTCCGGGTGCTAAGAACTCTATCGCTGACGCTCTGTCACGTTTTCAGTGGGAACAGTTTCGGCGCCTGGCTCCGGGGGCGGACGAGCTGCCCTCGCGGGTTCCGGAGCATCTCTGGACGATTGGGACCCTGACCTGATGGATCTCTTGGCCGCGTCGGTGGCCTGCAGTACCTGGATGGCTTACCGTAGGGGCTATGTGAAGGTGAGTGCCTTTTTGAGTGCGCGTGGGTGGGTTGGGGGGGCGGTGCCTGATGACCTGGTTGGCCACTTCGTGCTTTGGGCAAAGGAGGCGGGATGGGCGCGGTCGGCGGCCGCCGGAGCGCTTGCGGGCTTTTCCTTCTTTGCTAAAGCGGCGGGTTGGGGGAATCCACGTGTCTCCTTCTTGGTTGGGCGGTTGCTCGCTGGGTGGGCCCGCGCTCAGCCGAAGCTACCGGATAGGCGGCGCCCGGTGTCCCACGAGCTTCTGCTGCAGGTGTGTGAGGTTCTGCCGAGGGTAGCCGCCTCGGGCTTCGAGGCGGTGTTGTTTCACGCGTTGTTCACCACGGCTTTTTTCGGCGCCTTCCGGGTGTCCGAGTTAGTTCCTCGGTCGGTGCGGTGGGGGGCTTTTGGGGGGCTGGCGGCGGGGCACGTCCGGGTCGAGCCTGCGCGAGTTCGCATTTTTCTATCCCGTTCTAAGACGGACCAGTCCGGGAAAGGGGGCTGGGTCCTGCTGAGCGCTATCTCGCCCTTGCTGTCCTGTCCTGTCAGGGCTCTCGGTGCATACGCCCGGCGGCGCCCGGTAGCGCCCGGCCCGTTTTTTATTCATGCGGATGGCCGGCCGGTGACGCAGTTTCAGTTCACGGCTGTGCTTCGCCTGGCCCTGCGGGCCTTGGGTTGCGATGAGCGGGGTTACACGTCGCACTCGTTCCGGATCGGAGCGGCTACCAGCGCGGCGGCTGCTGGGTTGGACCCTCTGGTTATTCGGCGTATTGGCCGCTGGCGATCGGGTGCGTATGCCGGGTACGTTCGCCCGACGGCTGGCGGCGGTGCGGAGTAGAGCGGGGTGCTGCCGCGGTGGAGGGCTGCCCACGGTGGGGTGGGGGGTCAGGGGGGGGCACTAATCCTTTCTTTCCTCTTGCAGAGCTGTTTGCTGGTGGTGGTCCACTCTTTCTTCTTTCAGATGGTGCGGTGCCCGGCGATTGGTGGATCATCGGGCACTCTTTTGTTTACTGGGCGGAGCGGCGCGCGGCGGTGCGGCCGCTGGGTGTCCACCTGGGTCTTGCCGGAGCTGGAGTGCGGTTGTGTTGGATGGGCCGCCGCGGCATGCGTTGGGACCAGCTCCTGGACTGCGTGCACGCGGAACTCGGACGGCGTCGGCGGCCGGTCGGGCTGCTGCTCCACCTGGGTGGCAACGACGTTGCCGGTTGGGCTTGCCGGCAACTTATTGGGACTGTTCAAAGAGACATTGCATTGTTGCGGGGGGTCCTCCCTGGGGTGGTTATTGTGTGGTCGGACATTATACCCCGCCCTGCTTGCTGGACCCAGCGGCGTTGGTCAAGGGGCCTGTGCAAAGTTAATCGGCAGATCGGGCGCTGGGTCCAGCAGACGGGGGGGGTTCAGGTCCGGCACCCTTGGGCGGAGGTTGCTTGCGCTGGTTTGTACCGGCTTGATGGGGTCCATCTTGCCCCGGTGGGGCAGGATCTTCTTCTGAACGACTGGCAGGAGGCGCTCGAGTCGTGGTGCTGGTCGCAGCTTCCCCTTGGGGGGGCGGCGCTAGGATAGTTCACTACCTAGCGCCGGTGGCGGGGTGGCGAGCTGGTGCTCGTTGACCCGGTGGATCATTTCAGCTGGAGGCCGCTTTCCTTGTGAGCGGCCCGGGTATGCGCTTGGGGGGAGACGTCCCGGTTGGGGTCTCCGCCCGGAATTAGGCAACCCCTTCAGCCGGCCTTTGCTATCATGGCGAGGCGGGCGGGAAGGGGCAGCTGGGGGGGGGGTGGCTTGGATGGTGCTCCACTTTGCTATACGGCTGGTGGGGGGGCATCATCCGGATGACGGGTGGGGGGGGGGCTCTTGTCTGTTATGGTTTGAGTTGCTGTGTTGGCCCATGTTGGGGCCGGTTTGCTTACTGTTAATAAAAGCTGCGACCATGCATTAACACCATCACTTGACGTCCGCTTGCTTTGTCAATGGGTGGGGGGGGGGGGCGATGGCGGGTTGGGGATCCAGGCCGAGTAGGGCCTCCGGATACCTCGGTTAGTGCCGGCCTAGCCGCTGGGCCCCGGTCCCGCGGCAGCCTAGTAACCGGGTTCCCGGGGCCCGGCCACGAGGCAGGTCATTGTCGGGGGGGGGGGGGAGGGGGGGGTGACGCGCGGCTAGGCGCGCACCCGGCAGTCTCCTGGCTCCCGGAGGGAGCCCACTGATTGGTCCTTTGGGCCACGGAGGGGGGGCGGAGTCAGCGCGAGCAAGGAGGGAACGCCCGCAGGCGATTCCTTCTTTCCCTCCTTGCTCGCGATCGGGTCGGATTCCCGCCCTCCCGCCCTCGTTTTCGGTTGGTTGGGTGGCGGGTTGGATCTTGTCGCAGCTGGTGGGGGGGGGGTAGGGTGTCGGGGGTTATGTGGCACCCGCGAGCGGGGTGGCGAGCTGGTGCTCGTTGACCCGGTGGATCATTTCAGCTGGAGGCCGCTTTCCTTGTGAGCGGCCCGGGTATGCGGTTGGGGGGAGACGTCCCGGTTGGGGTCTCCGCCCGGAATTAGGCAACCCCTTCAGCCGGCCTTTGCTATCATGGCGAGGCGGGCGGGAAGGGGCAGCTGGGGGGGGGTGGCTTGGATGGTGCTCCACTTTGCTATACGGCTGGTGGGGGGGCATCATCCGGATGACGGGTGGGGGGGGGGGGGGGCTCTTGTCTGTTATGGTTTGAGTTGCTGTGTTGGCCCATGTTGGGGCCGGTTTGCTTACTGTTAATAAAAGCTGCGACCATGCATTAACACCATCACTTGACGTCCGCTTGCTTTGTCAATGGGTGGGGGGGGGGGGGCGATGGCGGGTTGGGGATCCAGGCCGAGTAGGGCCTCCGGATACCTCGGTTACTGGGTTTAAAATAGGCTTGAATAAGTTTCTGGACAAAAGTCCATAAACCATTATTAGAGAGGACCTGGGAAAGCCTCTGTTTACCCTGGGATAAGCAGCATGGAATCTGACTATCTCTGGGATCTTGCCAGGTACTTTTGGCCTCGATTGACCACTGTTGGAAACAGGATACTGGGCTTGTAGATCGTTGGTCTGACTCAGTATGGCAAATCTTATGTTTTTATGACATAGACCTAGAGTTACAAATGTGTGTTACCTATTAGTGTACTGCAAGTCCCATTTTATGCAATGGGTGGCATGGACTGCAATTTGAAAACAGGCGTCATTAAATTATTTTATAGAAAATACAAAAATCTTGTGCTAATGGAGCACTTTGATGGATCTCAGTTTTTCTCTCTAATAGCATGAGCAGGATTGAAGATGTTGCTGGAGCTTTTCCAAATTTCTCTTTTTCTATGTTTTGCTAAAAAAAAATCTCCCATGTATGATTTAAATAAATAAATGCAAACTATGTTAGTTTGAACAGAATCATCCTAGATGCAGTCCAATGATAGCGAAAATCACGCTGGATAACTATTTGACTCTAAAAACACATCTGCAGCCAGAGGAACAAGTACAAGAAAGTTTTTGAAACAAAAAATCAAGTATTCCCACTCTCCCACTATGATCATTGCTACTTTTCTAAGCATTTCCCTGGATTCACCTTTTCCTTTCAGTAAAAGACCATCTCATCAAGAGGAACTTAAAACAGGATACAGATTACTTGATGTATAAATCTTATACTATGAGCTTCAAAGTAATTTATAAGTTAATGTTAACAATTTGAAGTCACTATGCAAAAAACATCTTCATCTTCTGTTGTACAGAAGTTTATATTTCTTTCACAGGATCTCTGGCAAATGGTTTTAAGCTTGGAAACCTAGCAAAGGCATTTTCACTTGTGGTGATAAATTTGATATCAACTATGGCTGATGTGATTGGTAGGTTTCTGGAAAAATAGTTTTACACAGTATCTTTTCCAGGAATCAATCAGGCTTTGAACCAAAACATTCCTATCCGACTGTTCTCATAGCCTCCAGTAATGAACAAATGAGTGAAATAGAATGGGTGGAGATATGGTATTTATGGACGTCTCCAGTGGGCTTGACCTTGTTGCTCACATCTGTTGTAAACTGAACTCCATGCTTTTAGATTTCACAGGCCTGCAATATAATGGATATTACTGCATACAGTAAGTGGCAGGGAACAAATTGCTCTAGCTTGAAATTCCCTGTAATTCTCATTATGTCAGTCTTTCAGACTATACCCATAACCTCTGTATTTTTTTCTTTTTTTTTAGCTTCTGGCTGTTGTTTTTCTGTCCAAATCAAATGGGTCTAATCTTACTAAAAAGAGGATCATTGTGCATTATAAATACCTACTCTACCTGATTGTAACTCGAGCTAAAGTTGTAAAGTGAGCTAAATACTAATAAATAATATACTGTTTAAAGAGCCTGATATTAAAAAGGCATTTACATGGTTTACATCCCCTGAATATCCCCTATCTGCTCCCCTACATGCCCCGATGCTAAACACTTAGCATCAGAGCTTGTCGTGGACGTTTCGGGAAGGAGCAGAGGCAGCGACAGTCACTAACCAGGCAGTGGCGATATTTCATGCTGCCTGGTTAGTCACATGTGGCTAAAGGATAGGCATAGCAAAAGCTTGCCTATCTTTTAGCGGCAGGGGCTAACTGGGCAGCATACAATATCGCCGCTACCCAGTTAGTTATTGCTACTGGGAGGCTGTGAAACAAACCCGTATATTCAATGCTGGGGCCATATATAACCACTGCATTGAATATCCAAGGTTAAGGGTAAACACAGGGGGCTATGCGCCGTAGCAGCACATAGCCATCATAATTCAATATCGGGCCCAAAACTATTTGCTCTAATTCTGAGCTACCATGGATAAGGTGGTATAAAAATCTGTCTAAGTAAATAAAATAAATTACTAAGGCAAACATTTTAGAAATAACTAACACATAGGATGGTACATGTTTACTAATGTGTGTGCCCTTAGCACATGTTTGAGCCACATAACCAGCATGGAGGCCCATGCTAACCATTTAGGAGAGTGCACCCGTGCCTTGGCCATTAGCATGTTGGTGACACACCACACTATGCTAAATGTACTTACCACCATCCGTGAAGTGGAATTAGGTGCTAGCGGCAAAATTTCCAGTCAGCGCATGCTCCAAGTGCCCTTGCTAACTGTAATGTGCAAATGTAATGTGCAGTCCTCATCCAACTGGACATGGCAAACTCTTCACTAACAGTAAATATGTCCCAATACGTAAATCTCTTTAAAAACCACTTTGCCTGCTTTGACAATACCAGTGAAATAATTTCAGGTTTGAGTAGTTCAATAAGCTTCTTCTAAAGGAAAAGTTATGTTCAATGCAAAATTTATGGCAAATCCTAAAAAAATTTAAATTTCCTGTCAAACCCAAATCAAATTGAAGTTCAACTTTAAATTGTTCACACATACCTACTTACTATAATACTTAAAAGAGAATATAGTGCTATAGATCTTTTTTAAGTTTTCTGTTGATAAAACATTTGGATTAAATATAAGAACTTTTATTACCATATACCTAGAATGGTAAAGAAACAATGCAGAAGGCAACAAAAGCTGACTTGGAAAAGTTATTACAGTTGTGGTCAATATTATGGCACCCCTGCAGTTCAACCCCTTAATATTCAATATCTCCTAAACAAAAATGGGCAGTGAAATGGACTATATATGCACACATATTTGACACATAAAAGAATCAAATAAAACAAGACCAATTAAAAAAGGAAATTGTAGGAAATTGTATAAAAACTGGGACATTACCAGGACATGATTATTGATACCCTTATAAACAATTCAAATCAGTTTGAACAGAAGAACCACATTCCCATTGCAGTAAAATTAGACGCATCTGTGATCAATTGTAAGTACTTGCGAGACTTGAATCAACCAATAAATGATGGTTCTAATATTTAAAATGGCCACATTCACTCCCTGTTCCATTTTCACAATGGTGAAGCAAGAGAGCTGCCCGAGACCATCAGAAAAGCCATTATCACCAAAGATCAAATTTCAAAGGGGTACAAGGCCTTTCGTGCGATTCCTGTGTTTACAGTCCACAATGTTGTTAATACGTTTTCTGCTCATGGAACTGTCAAGAACCCCTCAGGATGTGGTGGGAAGAGGAAAATTAATCCAAGAAGTCTTCTAACGTTAGTGCGAATGTTGGAAAAACACCACCCAAAGAATTTAAGACTGAACTGAGACAATCTGGAGTGATGATTTCAACTTGTACCATATGCTGTGTACTAAACAAAGAAGGACCTCATGGGTGAAGGCAAAGTAGGACCCCACTGTTCAAAGAAAGACATAAAAAGGTACACCTGATCTTTGCCCAAACCTACCTTCTGGGAAAATGTTCTGTGGACAGATGAAACCAAACTTGGGCTCTTTGGCAATTCAGACCAGCGATAGATTTACAGGCAAAGACATGAAACTTAGAATGAAAAAACAACCACCCTTCCTACAGTTAAATATGGTGGAGATTCCATAATGTTGGGCTGTTCTGCTGTCTCGGGAACTGGAGGCCTGGAACGTATTAAAGGAATCATGAAGTCAGAGGACTACCAAGGTATTTTGGAGTGAAATGTGCTACCTAGTGTCAGAAAGCTAGGTCTGGGTCGAAGGTCATGGCTCCTCCAGCAGTACAATGACACAAAACATACATCCTAAAGTACAAAAAAATGGTTAAAAAGGAAAAAATGGACCGTTTGAAATTGGCCAGCAATGAGTCCTGATCTCAATACAATCAAGAATCTTTGGAAAGAGCTGAAATTTGCCATTGGTAAAAGGAATCCTGGAAACATTCATGAGCTGGAACTAATTGCAGTTGAAGAGTGGGAGAAACTACCAGCAGACTTAAGAAACTACCAGCAGACTTACAAAACTACCAGCAGTATGAAACTTATAGATGGCTACAAGAAATGTTTGGAGGCTGTCATCACTGCCAAGGGTTGTGCAACCAAATATTAGTGAAGGGTGCCATTAATCTTGTCCAGGTCATATTTTGTTTTTTTTCTCAGAAATTACTACATCTAAGTTGCACAGACATCTTTTTTTTGTTGTATACCTTTGAATATAACTATTAAAATATTATGATGACATACAGTTGGAATATTTCCAATTATTTCTCAAGATATTCTAGACAACATACCTAAAATTCAAGGATGCCAATAATGTTGATCATAAATGCATATCTTACACACAACCAAGCTTCTGAAGTTGCCAGCTGGGATATACATTTAGTTCCCGATATTCAGGCATTTACACAGTTTACAGACTTCTGATTACCTGAAGTTTATGGTGAGAATGTGTTTCCTGAGCAATTCTTTCATTCTCTCCAAGCAGATGGTGATCTGTGTATAATCAGGCTGGTCTGTGTTGAACAGTGCAAAGATCATTATATCATCAGCATTATATCAGGCTGCTACATAGAAGAAAAATTTCAGTTGGAATATTTCAGTTTCCATTGTCTGTTACAAGCCTGCTTCACAAGTTGTGGCTAATTGAATCACCTCTACAGCCTGTCCACAAGTACCTGATCAACTCTAGTCTTCAGAGCTTCAAGAGCCTCCACACAGCTAAGCTTTCAGACTTTACTATTGCCTGTTTTTTTTAATAAAGATTTTAACTGTTGGATATACATTTTTAGGAATATTCTGATTGCCTACATTCCTTGCATAGTCTTTAAAGCAGATATCTGAGTGTGCCCTCAGTTCAGGTAAGGCCTACTGGCCTGAGACACTTAGGTACCCAACCTTCACCCACCCACCACAGGGCTGCATTGCCTATATAGTCATCATATACATTGTCCTTTAATTAGATGTTACACCCACCTTTTCTCCTTTGCTCTTTCTCCTAGGACCACTTAATCAGCATGTGGTGCTTTCATTCTGAGAAAAATCATTTGGAACCGTAGAACTTGCCCTATATGCCTCAAGTTAGCTGCTTGACTCTACTAAGGGAAGAATTAGCTGCAATTAAACATACCTCTTTTAGAGTACAACTAGAACAAAATCCACCACCGCTCCCACAAAGAATCAAACAGCCCAGGAACAAAGGGATCACAGTGGGTTCTGGTAGGTTGTGACCAGTAACTTAGAGACATCCTATACATCAAGAGATCTCTCTGCATAATGCCTTCTCTGCCATGGGTAATGAGGGTGCCCAATCCGTGTAAACTGAAGTACCCTTAAATGAGAGTCAATACCCAATCTACTGATAATGCACCAAATATGAAGAAAAAAAATCACAAACAGAAAACTACTACTACTTGGAGATTCCATCATCAGAGGCACCAACTTGGGAATATAGTTCAAAGGAGAGAAGATGGTCAAATGCCTCCCAGGCTCTTCGGTCAGCAGGAATAGAAACCAAATTGTTGGTATAGTTAGTGCAGAAAGTGAGCACTCCAAAATTGATGTTGTTATCCACTTGGATACAAATGACCTGGCTAGAAACAGTACCTCTGCAATTCAAAGGGACTTCCAGATTCTGGGAGAGAAACTCAAGCCCATTGTTAACATTATAGCATTCTGAGAAGTTCTACCTGTCCTTCATAAAGGGGCAGAAAGGCTGCATCACATAAGCAACTTTAATACATGGCTCCAAACCTGGTGCAAACAAGAAGGATTCAGATATATAGGTGACTGGGGAAACAGATAGACCAACAAAAGACTATACTGTGCTGATGGACTACATCTCTCCATCGCAGGGAAAAGGATCATGAGTGAAAATTTCAGGCAGTATGTGGACAGGCATTTAAACTAGGGAAAGGGGGTGATGGATGGAGAAGGACAAGTACAGGATGTCACTCCCAGCAAAAGCATAATAACATTGGAAATAGCCACACTTTTCAACCATAAATTAATGACAAGTGGGAAGAGGTGTGTAGAACAACATCCATGAAAAATACAGGCAAGCCAGTCAACAAATGCTGGAAAACAATGAGCACAAATGTCTGAAGCCTAGCTAACAAAGTTCCTGTCCTGGAAGCCCTAATGGTGGAAATGGACTTGGACATTGTGGCCATTACAGAAACATGGTTTAACGAGTCACATGAATGGGATATAGCCATAGCTGGCTACTCAAGGGACAGCTCACAAACAGCCACCCCAATCACCAAAACCTCTCTAACACCACCCCAGCATGCCATAGAGCAGCTAGCCTCCTGGGTGCAGCTCATATAAATATCAGTATGTACAATATTTATTAGTGTAAATAATTTTGTAGAAAGTTACCCCAGAGGTCCAAGTTCTATCTCCTGTTTCATTGTAGCCCGTCTGCATTGTATAAGGTTCTGTTAAATGTAAACCGCACTGATGGGAATAGCCCGGTATAGAAGAGACATTAAATAAATAAATAAATAAATAATAAATAAATAAATAATCTATTTAGAAGAAAGAGAGAGTAGAAAAAGGAGGAGGAGTAACCCTTTATGTCAAAAGTAATATTAATATGTAATATGCGTGGCGTTTTCCACTATCTCAAACACGACACAATGAGAGGATGTTGAGGAGAGTCCAGAGAAATGCAGGCAGCAATGGTTTAAAGATTTAGAGACTTAGGGGCTTGTTTACAAAGCCGCGGCTCCGATAACGATCGCGAATCACTACCGCGGCTTTGTAAACAAGCCCCTTACTCTCAAAGTCCCCTGAGGAACCTGTCATAGAGAAACACGAGGCGCCTAGACTATTGGCGTTGGGATTATTTGAGCTAAAGAAGAAATAGGAGTACTAGCACATTTTGGCTTCCGAATTTTACACATTAAGAAAAGTTGCAGAGACCAACACGTTTAGAAGCTAAGTACTCCGTTATTTTGAAATTTGGAATACAGCAGATCATTGATGTAAACAAACACACAACAGGAGTTTCGGAGAAACTGGAGTGTGGTGCAAGTGTTGATCTGAGATCAGTTGTTAGAGCATTGTTCAAAAAGAATGTTATAGAAGGATGATTGAACTTCACAAGATAGGTTGAATGAATAGCAGTACCAGTGTATATACCAAAAAGTAATATTAAAGCTACTGAAATGCAGGGAACGTGGGGGAAAAAAGAAGCGCTCTGGAATGTGTTGGAAAGAGGAGATGGCACTGTCATCCATACTGATGTAGTCTACAGGCTTCCAATTCAAACTGAAGAAATAGCAAATTTATAATAGATATTGCAAAGATAGCCACGAAGGGAAGTGATCATATTGGGTGACTTTAATCTACCCGATGTGGATTGGAGTATTCCTTCTGCAAATCTGGAAAGAAGTAAAAAATATTGTGGATGCCTTCCAAAATGTGTTACTAAGAAAAATAGTGATGGAACCGACCAGGGAAAGCCTGATGAGGGATTTAGTGCTCACCAACAGAAACAGAGTGTCGAATGTCCGGGTGGGTGCCATGTGAGCAGCAGCGATCATCACACGGTGTGGTTTGAGATAAAAGTCAAGTTGCAGTCCAATCACAGCAAGCTCAAAGTCCTAGACTTCAAAAACACTGACTTCAGTAAAATGGAGGAGGAGTTGGCAGGAGGAGGGTGGGAGGAGATAAGGGAAGTGGAATTGCAATGGGCTAAATTAAAGGGGGCAATAAAAGGGGCAACAGATATATATGTAAGAACATAAGATATGCCATACTGGGTCAGACCAAGGTCCATCAAACCCAGTATCCTGTTTCCAACAGTGGCCAATCTAGGTCATACGTACCTAGCAGTTTCCCCAAAAGACACAGGGTCCACAATGCTTGTACTGGGTCAAGCATTGATATCCTGGGTCCCTTCTTAATAATGGTTTATGGATCTTTCCTCCAGGAACTTGTCCAAACCTTTTTTAAACCCAGCTACACTAACAGCCTTTACTACATCCTCCGGTAACAAATTCCAGAGTTTGATTACACGTTGAGTGAAAAAATATTTTCTTTTATTAGTCTTAAATAGTTTACCCTGTAGCTTCATTGCATGTCCCCTAGTCTTTCTATATTCTGATAACGTAAACAATTGATCTACGTTTACCCGTTGCACTCCGTTCATTAATTTATAGACTTCTATCATATCTCCCCTCAGCCGTCTCTTTTCCAGGTTAAAGAGCCCTAACCTTTTTAGCCTTTCTTCATAGGAGTATCCTTCCATCCCCTTTACCATTTTGGTGGCTCTTCTCTGAACCTTTTCTAAAATCGCTATATCCTTTTTAAGATACGGCGACCAGAATTGCACACAGTATTCAAGGTGCGGTCTCACCATGGAACGATATAGAGGCATTATAATATCTTTTGTTTTATTTTCCATTCCTTTCCTTATCATACCTAGAATTCTATTTGCTCTCTTGGCCACCGCTGCACACTGGGCCGAGGGTTTTAACATGGTATCCACAATGACGCCTAAATCTTTTTCCTGGGTGGTGGTTCCTAATGTGGAACCTTGCATCGTGTAACCATAGTTTGGGTTGTTCTTCCCTAGGTGCATAACCTTGCACTTGTCCACATTAAATTTCATCTGCCATTTTGATGCCCAGTCTTCCAATTTATCAAGATCCTCTTGCAATTTTTCACAATCCTCTTGGGTTTTTACAACTTTAAATAGTTTTGTGTCATCTGCAAATTTGATAACCTCACTCGTTATTCCACTTTCCACGTCATTTATGAATATGTCAAAAAGCAGCGGACCCAGCACAGATCCCTGGGGTACACCACTATTCACCTTTCTCCATTGGGAAAATTGGCCATTTAGCCCTACCCTCTGCTTTCTATCTTTTAACCAGTTCCTGATCCACAATAGTACACTGCCAAAAGTCTCTGATGAGGGACCTTGTCAAAGGCTTTCTGAAAGTCCAGATACACAATATCAACCGACTCACCTTTGTCCACCTGTTTATTCACTCCTTCAAAAAAAACATAACAGATTAGTAAGACAAGATCTTCCTTGTCTAAAGCCATGTTGGCTGTCTCCCATTAGGTTGTGACTATCTACATGCTGAGTAATTTTATTCTTTATGATGGTTTCTACCATTTTTCCTGGTACTGACGTCAGGCTCACCGGTCTGTAGTTTCCCAGATCACCCCTGGAACCCTTTTTAAAAATTGGTGTTACATTGGCGATCCTCCAATCTTCAGGTATTAGAGATGATTTTAATGATAGTTCACAGATTACTGATAGCAGGTCTGCAATCTCATATTTCAGTTCTTTCAACACCCTTGGATGTATACCATCCGGCCCAGATGATTTGCTACTCTTCAGTTTATCTAATAGTTGTAAGACATCTTCCCGATGTATCGATATTTCCTTCAATTCTTCCACACCTTTAAATACCACTTCAGTCATGGGTAACATCCCTACATCTTCCTCAGTAAAGACCGAAGCAAAGAATTAATTCAGTCTCTCCGCTATCGCCTTGTCGCCTCTTAGTGCTCCTTTAACCCCTTTATCATCTAATGGACCAACTGACTCTCTCACAGGTTTTTTGCTACGAATGTACTTGAAAAGGTCTTTATTTCGCGTTTCTGCTTCTGCAGCAAGCTTCTTCTCAAATTCTCTCTTTGCCTGCCTTATCAATGCCTTGCATTTGACTTGCCAGTGCTTGTACTGTTTCCAGGTTTCGTCGTTTGGCTCTTTTTTCCATTTCCTGAAAGATGCTTTTTTGGCAACAACAGCCTCTCTGACCTCACCTTTAAGCCATGCTGGCAGTTTTTTGGACTTCCTTTTGGAATACAGCTGGTCTGGGCTTCCAAGATAGTATTTTTCAACAACACCCAAGCTTGATGTACGTCTTTAACCTTTGCAACTGCTCCTTTTAGTTTTTTCTTAACTGTTTTCCTCATTTTATCATAGTCTCCCTTTCGAAAGTTAAAAGGTAGTACTGTGGATTTCCTTACTATCCCTCCTCCACTAATTAAATCAAAGGCGATCATGCTATGATCACTATTGCCAAGTGGCCCCAACACCCTTATCTCTTGCATTAGATCTGGTGTTCCACTAAGGACTAGGTCTAATATGGCTTCCCCTCTGGTCGGTTCATGAACCAGCTGCTCCAAGAAGCAGTCATTTATTTCATCTAGGAACTTTATCTCCCTAGCATGTCCTGACGTTACACTGACCCAGTCGATACCGGGGTAATTGAAATCACCCATTATTATTACTGCGCTGTAACTTTTGTTAGCTTCCTTGATTTCTTTGAGCATTTCATCATCCATTTGGTCATTCTGGCCAGGTGCTCGATAGTACACTCCCACTTCCATTGCCTTCCCCCTTTTATATGGAATTTCAATCCATATAGATTCTACAGCAGAATTTGTTTCCTGCAAAACTTTAATCCTTTCTGAGTCAATGCCCTCTCTAACATAGAGCGCAACCCCTCCACTAATTTGATCAGCTCTATCATTATGATATAGTTTGTACTCAGGTATCACAGTGTCCCACTGGTTGTCCTCCTTCCACCATGTCTCTGATATTCCAATCATATCTAACCTTTCATTTAGTGCTATATATTCTAACTCTCCCATCTTATTCTTTAGACTTCTAGCATTTGCATACAAGCATTTTAGAGAATGTATTTTATTCATGTTAATTTGGCTATTGTTAGACATGGGTAAATTGGGATCTTTAAGCTCTGTCTGCTCCATACTTGAGGGCATTTGGGCTACTTTACTCTTTTGTGGAACCTCTCTGCTTTTGGTAGTATCCTTCAAGGATACATCCTTCCAAACCATCCGCTCTTGGGCGACTGTCGGCTTTCCCCTAATATCTAGTTTAAAAGCTGCTCTATCTCCTTTTTAAAGGTTAATGCCAGGAATGAAAGAAAAGCAAATAAAAAAAGAGGAAAAGGAAACCTATTTGATTCTCTAAAGAAGTGGCTGCTCTAATAAAGGCAACGAACTCAACTTTCACAAAATTCAGAAGCTTGCAAACAGAGGAAAACAGAAAGGAATACAGGATCAAACTAAGAGAGACAAAAAGAGAAATAAGGATAGCAAAATTAAAGGCAGAAGAAAAGATGGCTAAAGATGTGAAGTGTGGCGACAAAATTTTCTTCAGGTATATTTGAGGGAGGAGGAGGAAATTGGCCAATGTAAAGCCAATTTTTAAAAAGGGTTCCAGGGGTGATCTGGGAAACTACAAAACCGGTGAGCCTGACATCAGTACTGGGAAAAATGGTATAAACCATCATAAAGAACAAAATTACTCAGCATGTAGATAGTCATGGCCTAATGGGAGACAACCAACATGGCTTTAGCCCAGGAAGATCTTGTCTTACTAATCTGTTATGTTTTTTTGAAGGTGTGAATAAACAGGTGGACAAAGGTGAGTCGGTTGATATAGTGTATCTGGACTTTCAGAAAGCCTTTGACAAGGTCACTCATCAGAGACTTTTGGCAAAACTAAAGAGTCATGGGATAGGAGGCAGTGTACTATTATGGATCAGGAAAGCAGAGGGTAGGGCTAAATGGCCAATTTTCCCAATGGAGAAAGGTGAATAGTGGTGAACCCCAGGGATCTGTGCTGGGTCCGCTGCTTTTTGACATATTCATAAATGACCTGGAAAAGGGAATAATGAGTGAGGTTATCAAATTTGCAGATGATACAAAATTATTTAAAGTTGTTAAAACCCAATAGGATTGTGGAAACTTGCAAGAGGATCTTGATAAATTGGAAGACTGGGCATCAAAATGGCAGATGAAATTTAATGTGGACAAGTGCAAAGTTATGCACCTAGGGAAGAACAACCCAAACTATGGTTACACAATGCAAGGTTCCACATTAGGAACCACCACCCAGGAAAAAGATTTAGGCGTCATTATGGATAACATGTTAAAACCATCGGCCCAGTGTGCGGCGGCGGCCAAGAGAGCAAATAGAATGCTAGGTATGATAAGGAAAGGAATGGAAAATAAAACAAAAGATATTATAATGCCTCTATATCGTTCCATGGTGAGACTGCACCTTGAATATTATGTGCATTTCTGGTCGCCGTATCTTATAAAGGATATAGCGTTATTAGAAAAGGTTCAGAGAAGAGCCATCAAAATGATAAAGGGGATGGAAGGATACCCCTATGAAGAAAGGCTAAAAAGGTTAGGGCTCTTTAACCTGGAAAAGAGACATCTGAGGGGAGATATGATAGAAGTCTATAAGTTAATGAACGGAGTGTAACGGGTAAACGTAGATCGATTGTTTACTTTATCAGAATATAGAAAGACTAGGGGACATGCAATGAAGCTACAGGGTAAACTATTTAAGACTAATAAAAGAAAATATTTTTTCACTCAACGTGTAATCAAACTCTGGAATTTGTTACCAGAGGATGTAGCAAAGGCTGTTAGTGTAGCTGGGTTTAAAAAAGGTTTGGACAAGTTCCTGGAGGAAAGGTCAATAAACCATTATTAAGAAGGGACCCAGGATATCAATGCTTGACCCAGTACAAGCATTGTGGAACCTGTGTCTTTTTGGGGAAACTGCTTGGTATGTATGACCTAGATTGGCCACTGTTGGAAACAGGATACTGGGCTTGATGGATCTTGGTCTGACCCAGTATGGCATATCTTATGTTCTTATGTTCAGAGTGGAATCACAGGACTCAAAAGTACTGGGAACAGATTTGTGGAAAGTGACATTGAAAAAGCAAAAATGCTAAACATATACAGTACTTCTGCTCTGTTTTTACAAAAGAAAATCCTGGAGAAGGACCACCTGTGATTCCCAAATTTAAAAATGGGAATGAAGTAGATACCACACCATTCACAGATGACACGAAAATTTGCAACAGAGTGGACTCCCCTGAGAGAGTGGAGAACATGAGGAAAGATCTTCAAAAGCTGGAAGAATGGTCTAATGCTTGGCAGTTAAGATTTAATGTGAAGAAGTGCAGTGTCATGCACTTAGAAAGCAGAAATCCAAGGAAATTGCACGTGTTAGGGGGTGAGAGGTTGGTGTGCATGGACCAGGAGAAGGACCTCGGAGTGATTTTTTCTGAGGATCTCAAGGTGGCAAAACATTGCAACAAGGCAGCGACAAAAGTGGGAAGGATTCTAAGTTGCATACAAAGAGGAATTACCAGAAGAAAGGAAGAGGTACTAATGCCAGTATTCAAGTCACTGGTGAGGCGTGCGTTTGAGAAGTAATGTTATTGTTATAGCCAGTAGGCATAGTGTGAGTAGCCTGGTGTTCATGGTCGGTGTCTGTGTGCCCTTTGTTGTGGAAGTGTGGTGTCTGTCTTGATTCTTATTTGCTAAGCAGTATGATTTGGGTCCGCGGTCCAGAAGCTTACTTTGGTTTTCTTAGCGCCCAGCCACCTTGTTAACCTCCTGTGGTTCACTCCAAGGGCCATGTCTAAGGGCCCTTTGGTGTGGCCCTTCGGTGTGGGCCCACCAGGCATGGGCACATCTGCAGTAGATTTCTTTTAAATGTGTCCCCGGGCTCAAAGAGATGATGCAGGCAGGAGAAGGTGGAGCTTACCATCGCATTGTTCACCTGCTGGGCTGAGTCCGATGGTGCTTTCTTGGCAGACTGTTTCAGCAGGGAGACGCTGATCAGGGTGATGGCCAGCTCAGATGAGTGCAAAAAGGGTTGCCTCACTGCAGTGCCTTTCTTTTAAATGTTTCCCTGGGCCCTGAGAGATGATGCAGGCAGGAGAAGGTGGAGCTTATCATTGCATTGTTCACTGGCTAGGCTGAGTCCGATGGTGCTTCCTAGTAGATGGTTTTGGCAGGGAGATGCTGATTGGGGTGATGGCCAGCTGGAGTGAATGCAAAAAAGGGTTCTAGTACTGCAGCGCCTTTCTTTTAAATGTGTGCCTGGGCCCTGAGAGATGATGCAGTCAGGAAAAGGTGGAGTTTATCACTGTGTGTTCACTGGCTGTTCTAAGTTCAACAGTGCTTCCTGGTAGGCATCTTCAGTGGGGAGATGCTTTTCTGGCTGATGACTGGCTTGGGTGAGTGCAAATGCTTAACCATTTCATCCTGAAGAAACAGAGAGTAGGGGTAAATGGCCAGTTTTCTCAATGGAGACAGGAAATGGTGGAGTGCCCCAAGGATCTGTACTGGGCCCTCTGTTTTTTGACATATTCATAAATGATATGGAAATGGGAACAATGAGTGAGGTGGTCAAATCTGCAAATGATACAATTTTGCATCATGGAACCTTTCATTGGGTGTAAGTATAATTTGAGTCGTTCGTGACTGTAAATAACTTTGCATTTAACCACATTAAATTTCCTCTGCCATTTGTACACCTAAGGATATAGAAACATAGAAATATGATGACAGAAAAAGACCACATGGCCTATCTAGTCTGTCCTTCCATATCAACAACTACAACAGTCCCCTTTTTACCTTTAGAGATCCTCTGTGTTTGTCCCATGCTTTCTTGAATTCAAATACTGTCCTCATCGATACCACCTCCACTGGGAGACTTTTCCATGGATCCACTACTCTTTCCGTAAAGAAATATTTCCGCATATCACTCCTGAATCTATCTCCCTTCACACTCATCCCATGTCCCCTCACAGCAGAACTTGCTTTCAATTGAAAGAAACACACTAATAGTCCCTAAAGAAATAACCCAATGTACCCAGGCAACAGCAAACAGAGCCTTTAAATTCTATGCACCTAGATGCTGGAACACCCTACCACCAAACATACGCGCAATCCCTGACCTGACCCAGTTTAGAAAGGCAGTAAAGCACCACCTATTCTGCAAGTACTACCAGGTAGACTAGGCCACACATTTGATTCCGCCCATACAAAACACCAACAAATATGACTAGCGAAATACCCCTTCCATGAAGAAAAATGTAACACTGTGAAAAATGTAAAATGTAAATAGTTTCCCAAGTTATCCAAGTTCTCATACCTGTTTATTGTAAACACAGTCCTGCAAAGGCATTGTGTATGTGTTATGTTCCATGTAAACCGCACTGATGTTGAACAGCACGGTATAGAAGAAATGTAAATGTAAATGTAAAGAGGCTCTCTCCCTGAACATTTATGCCACAGAAGTATTTAAACATCTCAATCATATCACCTCTATCCCGCCTTTCCTCTAAGGTGTACATATTAAGATCCTTCAGTCTGTCCTCATATGCTTTACAATGAAGACCACTAATCATTTTAGTAGCCACCCTCTGCACCGACTCCATCCTGTTCACCTCCTTTTGTAGGTGCGGTCTCCAGAATTGCACACTATACTCCAAATAAGGTCATACCAAAGACTTATACAGAGGCATTATCACCTCCTTTTTTCTGCTAGCCATTCCTCTCCGTATGCACCCAAGCATCCTTCTAGCTTTTGCCGTCACCTTTTCTACCTGTTTAGCTACTTTAAGATCATCAGACACAACCACGCCTAGGTCCCACTCTTCTTTAGTAGACAAAGTACTTCACCCCCTATACTATATTGCTCCCTTGGATTGCTGCAGCCCAAATGCATGACCTTACATTTTTTATTTATTTATTTATTTATTTAACAGTTCTTCTATACCGCTCTATTTTAGATCAGAGCGGTTTACATTTAACATCAACTATACAACACAAGGAACTTTGAGTTGTATTTACAATAAACAGGGAGATCAACTTGGAAGTAACTGGGGGAAACTATGTACAATTCTTAACTCTATACATTGTATCACACTGGTACCTGATTTCAGGCAGAACATATCTACATCTTATTTACACTGGGGTACATTCTGAGCGATCAGTTGATTATCCTTTTTCATGCTGAGTCTGATTGTTTACTTGTAATGAGAGATTGTCTGGGGGGCCATATGTATTTTTTAACATTAAATCCCAGCTGCCAAATTCTAGACCATTCTTCAAGCTTAGCTAGATCCCTCCTCATGTTATCTACACCTTCCTGAGTGTCTACTCTATTGCAGATTTTGGTATCATCTGCAAAGAGGCAAACCTTAAACGACAGCCCTTCCGCTATATCACTAACAAAGATGTTTAAAAAAATCAGACTAAGGACAGATCCCTGGGGCACACCAATAGTAACATCCTTCTCCTCAGTGAGCTCCATTTACTTATACTCTTTGTCGCCTCCCACCCAACCAATTTCTAACCCAATCAGTAACTTTAGGGTCCATCCCTAGGGTGCTCAGTTTGTTTATAAGTCGCCTGTGAGGAACAGTGTCAAAGGATTTACTGAAATCTAAATACACCACATCTAGGGCTCTCTCTCAGTCCAACTCCTTGGTCATCCTGTCAAAGAAATCAATCAGATTTGTTTGACAAGGCCTGCCTCTGGTGAATCCATGCTGCCTCGGATCCTGTAATCCGCTGGAACTCCAGAAACCTCACTATTTTCTCTTTCAGCAGCGTTTCCAATAATTTACTCACCACCGAAGTTAAACTAACCGGCCTGTAGTTTTCAACCACATCCTTACTTCCGCTTTTGTGTAAAGGCACCACATAAGCCTCTTTCCAGTCCTTTGGCACCTCTCCCGACTCCAACGAGGCATTGAAAATGTTTACTAAAGGACGTTAAGGGAGTAAGTGTGCTGTTAACGCCTGTTATCAGCACTCTTGCACCCTTAATGCTGTGAAAAAGCTACATTAATGGGCATTAAAGGTTCCTGCAGCATTAAGGACACAGTAAGTGGAGAGTGGGCATTAACAGGAGGAGAGTGGGCATTAATAACAGGTGTTACCTTAATGCCTGTTGCGCTAATGTGTGTTAAAGCCCTTTAATGCTGGGAACCCTAATGCCAAGTAAAACCTTGCAGAAAGGGTGTATCTTGAGGGGAGAGAGCCTATTTAATGTCTGCAATGTGATGCACAGAAAGGGGAGCCCAAGAAAGTAATAGCAGCGCTTCTTTAGCAGCAACAGCATAGCACCCAAGTATGAAAGGCCACCATGTTGATGGTGCAAATGGGGCAAAGGGGATAGCACATCGGTCACTCAGTGGGGGTTTATGTAGTGCAAGGCAGACCAGGCAGCTGCCCATGTGGCACATCTGTAACGTTCGTTATGATCCCACATCGACATTGGCGGCACACAGACATGCTGCTGCTTTGGAAAGGTGATGTGCCACATGGGGTGGGCCAAGGTTTCCTGGTACCCTAGGCAGGGAGCCCAGCCAGCCCCCTCCCCACTGCCACTGAAGCCAGCTCTGGAGGAAGAGGATGATAGTGCCAGCAGATGTATCGCTACAGGGAGCTGCATAATACAGGTGCCTGGAGAAATACCATAGTTGCGGCTGCCTGACACCCCCCCCCCCCCAAGACATATCAGAAGTAGGTGGTGATAGGGTTCTGGCAGCAGCAGCAGCAGTTGTTTGGGGGATGGTGTGTCCGTCAATGTGAGCCTCTGCCCCACCCATCTAGACCTGGTGCCTTAGGCATCTGCCAAAGCTGCATGGTGGACCAGTTGATACTGCACACCACCTCCACTGACAGCATGCTGACATGACAGCATGGTGTGGGGGTGTCGGCAGCAGGTGAAGCGGCACCTGCCTGCAGTCGACATGGTCCTGTGTGCCGATTGCATCACAACATGTGCCCAGGTCTGTTTAATGGGTAACATGTCAGCCCTAGAGACCGGTGTATTCATGTGGCAGCTCTGTGGCTCAACACACAAAGCCATTGTATATATGAGTGGAGGGTCACAGGTTCAAGACCCTTCTGTGGCTCATATAATGCATGTCCCTGTAGCAGGTCCAGCACCAGCATATGCAAACTCAAATGAATTGACCAGCAAGAGTACCGACACCCATCAGCCACACAGACAGACTCCACTATCCACAGCTGCATGGGAAGTCTGCCTCATAGCACCAGCACATTGAGCAGGTGTTAATGTGCATGGCTGAGAGCCTTGTGGTGGGCAGCAGGTGCAGTCTAACTGTGGTGGCTTGGTAGTGCCAGTGAGAAAGCCATTACTGCCTTGCTCACTGTGGCCATAGCAGCCCCTACTGCAGTTGGCATGCATGGTATCTGCTGCTACAACATTGGGATCTGACATGCACTTCCCTAGGAGGGTGCATGTCCAACAGGGGCATGACAGCCATCTATGGCATTCTGCAGTAAACAAGGTGACTAGCATAACAGACAGTAGTTGCCACACACTGGCAGTGATGTGGATCTGTGGAGACCATCTCTACAGTAGTAGTGCAAGCTCTGGGGGCTGGGTGTCCATCCTTACCCTCAGGGTGACTGCAGAAACTGCTCAATAGCATGGTTTGTAGCTGTTCTGTGCTTGTATCACACATTGTCACTGCATGTTGCTGAGCTGAGTGTATTCTCCATTTGGTAATCAGCTGCAAACTGCTGTTCTGCATGTGCACTATATCATGGGTACTGGAGGGGCTAACCTATACTGGCACACACAGCAGACATTTTAGGCAGTGACCTACAGTCCCTTTGTATCCAGCCACTGCTATGTTGAGAGGTATGGAGATGTAGCCTACTGATTAGTACATTGTCTCCATAAGCAGGTGACAGGGGTTCAATTCCTACTTGTTCTGTTTGTGACTGTGTGCTACTCAGATCATTTTCATGCCTGTAACAGTCAGGTCTCTGCTGTGACTGGCAGACACATAGCCTTAGAGATTGTTATGTGTTCTACTGACAATTTGGGCCAGCAAACAGACTATTCGCCATCATGCCCTTCTGAGAGCATGGTTTTATTGGCTGTGCTATAGCACATTGCAGGGGGTCATATATGTTCACCCTGCAGATGTCTGGCATTAGCTTGGAGGTGTGGAATAATGATCATGGCACAAGCTTGGGATCCAGGGTTCGAGGCCCACCAGCACTCCTTTTTTTTGTGACACTTTGGAAGGTTTTACTGTGCAGTTTAATGTATGCAACACCCTTCATGGAATGCCCACACCTCCTTCTGACCCTGGGCAGATCGCCTAACCCTTCATTGCCTCAGCTGACTGCAGGTTCTTACAGTCCCTGTTTTTTATCAGTCATTACAACATTTTCGGTGCAAGGTATCCCAATGTGACTGCATTGATGCAGTGGTATACTAAAAGGCAGTTACATGCATACAGCTGTAACCTGCTTGTGCAACATGAGTCATGTATGCCATAATGACTGTGTAGCTTTGGCTCCATCGCATCTGTGCAGTACATGCACACCCATCCTACTCCTTGGATAGCCACCAGGTATTACCTCATGTCTGTACTTGGCCCATTTGCCCAATTTTTGGATGACACCTATCCAGTTGTTTTCTGCATATTTGTCTGGGGTGTTGTATGAGGGCTCTGTGGCTGGGACAGGTGTGAGACCCAAATGTCTGGTATCAGAGTTTCCAAGTGGCAGTGGCGCAAATTTCACACTCAGTACAAATACGCTAGGGATGGCACCTATGACACATCGGTGAGGCCAGCCCATACTATCCTTTCCTCTGCCACCATCCTTCCTTAAGCCTATCCACCCGCCTCTGTTGGCTGTGTGCAGGCTCCTACACCATGGCCTACACTGGTATTCTTTTCCCCATTTTGGATCTTCACACATTCCTTTCCTGTGCCTGATCTGCATGTCACCACTCCTACTCTGTCCTCCTATCACTGCATACATCCTGCCACTGCTGACTCCACTGGGGGACATGTCTTCCCCATCCTATGCCACACATTGACATTGTGCCATTTTATATTGGCACCCCCCCCCCCCCCCCGTGCATTGGTACAGCTACCTCCCACATGCTAGACCAATTTACTGAGTGCCACATAGGGTGCCCACAGAACTGGCAAGTCAATCAGCTCCCACCTGTCCTTCCATCCATTACCTTTACAATGACTTTTCTTGGTTCTCCTTTATTCAGTGTTAGGATTACAGACGTTTTTGGACACTAAGGTGCATGCTTGACACCTTAATGTCCAATGTCCTGTTAATGCACATTGAATGGCCCATAACGCCCTTTACTCTGGAACACCTCCTACCCACCCAGCGCCCTTTATGCATGTAACACCCCTTATCACTGCCGTTAAAGCCTGTTACCTTAATGCCCTTTAATTAACATACCCTCTAGTCTCTCAATTTCTCAAGGTTCTCTTGCAATATTTTACAATCCTCTTTTGATTTAACAACTTTGAATAATTTTGTGTCATCTGCAAATTTGACCACCTCATTCATTGTTCCCATTTCCATATCATTTATGAATATGTCAAAAAGCAGAAGGCCCGGTACAGATCCCTATGTACTCCACTATTTTCCTTTCTCCATTGAGAAAATTGGCCATTTAGCCCTACTCTCTGTTTTCTATCTTTTAACCAATTCCCAATGCCCAAATCAAATACTAGGTATTGCAAGGAAAGAAATGAAAAGTAGAATCATCATATAATTCTTTTTTGCTAAATGGCAAAACACTAACTACCCAAAATGGAAGAATAATTAAGTGACCCTGTCTAATTCACCCACCCTTTCTTCACAGTGACAAACATTCACACTTCCTTCAAACACATGTCGACCATGGCAGTCTCTTGTACAAATCAGGCAGTATAATAAAACACATACCATCAGAAAATAACAGCCTAGGCAATGCATACTTTTAAAGGCTGTTCGGTTTTTGTCAGTGGAATCATGTTCAGATGCTGAATTTCCAGCTTAACAGAAATGTAAAAGTTAAAAACAGCTATTCTCAGCCCCTTGTCAGTCAGAATGATCTTTGGATCCCAGTCTGGCCTTTGAATCTATGACTGTCAAATGTCAGTCCTCTTACACAAATATATCCCAGCCACCACCATCCAGCTTTAGCTGAAATAAGAAAGTCTCACAGAAAATCAGTTTCTGACAAGCAGTCAGACTTTTATTTCCAGTCACAGCTTCCAAGTGGTTTCTCTCAACTCTTACAGAACTTCTGAAAAAAAAAACCATAGTTCCAGGGCTGGAAAAACAATATTTTTGAGGTATTTTTTTTTTTACCTCAGTTTCGTCAGAGAGAGTTTTAACTCTTTCTGTAATTTCTTAAATTTTCTCTCTCTTCACCAAAATAAGCCTCTCTCACAGCCACTGCCAAACACACAACCTTCTCTCATTCACCAGAAACCCCACTGCCACAGAGCACTTGCCAAAAACAAAATAGAAAACCTGTTCATTCAAAAAAATCTTCCATTTACTGTGATTAAATAGAAAAAAAAAATTTTTTTGTTGGGCTTCATGGATAGACCAAGCGGTATGTTTACTAAGAGAGCAAAGGTGCTATTAACAAGCGTTATCGGTGCCCATGAGCGGCTAACGTTGCAGAAAGCATCAATAACACTGGAATAACAGGCTTAATCATGGAAGGGTCACCGGTTCACGCATACATTATATACACTGCAACTGAGGGAGTAGGCAACCACATTCAGCTGAGCTACATGTGATGCTAGTCTCCTGTTTGCGCTCTGCCAAATATGAGATTATTCCCAGACTGGGCACCTGCACGCACCCGGAAATGGGTACTTTGGTCACTCTGCTAAGTCAATCATCGTCTGAAATGTGTGTATGCATGTATCATGGCCTTCTCGCCTGGCAGGACAGATCTCATATGTAAGACATGAATGTCATTTGAACCAGCAGCATATCAATGCAGTGCTATATACAGACCAAACCAGATGTCCCTCTCCCACACCAGGCTACCATACCTTATCAGGGAAGTATGGGCCAAAGCCTGACGACAGTTATGCAAACATAGGCATACCCAAACTCATGTTTTTAGTCACCATGGCAAAGCCCACATATACAGGGTGGCCCAAAAAAAATGAGAACATCTCGTAACATATAAGTTATTTAAAAATTCAAAAAGACAGATGTAAATCATTGACAAATTTTAAAAAAAGATGGTGACTGGAAATTGTCGAAATAAAGACGTTATATAGTTAAAAAAGGTAAATAAGTAAACTATTTAAGCTTTTAATTTACGAGATGTTCTTACTTTTTTTGGGTCACCCTGTATACACATGAATTGGTGGACCCATGCTACTACATGGCTCCGAATACATGGCCAATTTGTGTGAGAGAGAAGGGTTAGGGCTTCAAGATCAACCTCTGGAACAAGACTAATATGTTCAGGTAGGTTAACTTTATTCTACATTTCCAGAGTTGTATCAACATGGCCTTCCTCATCTCGCTCAGCATGAATCCGCACACTGCGGTCTGCTGTACATCACCTATTATTCCAGAACCACAACGTACCTTATTTCCAGAGACAAAATGCACATGTCTGCTTGATGGTTATACTGGGACACTGACCTCTGAATGGTTCGTGCCCAATACCAGCAGACAATATGTGCCACAGAATGTCATGTTTTCTCTGTTCATTGCTACCACAATCTGAAAAGGCAGTGCCTGGAGGTGAAGGTTGGGGTAGGGGTGGAGGTGGAGGTGGGGCGGAACAGTGACATATCTCTTTTGCCATTTGACCTTTGATGGTAGCATTGCTGCCCAAAGCACAGAACCTACAAAGTCCCACTCAGTGTCTGCGAGTTTCACATCAATGGTCATGCATGATAGCCTCACCTGTTCTCTGTGGGCACCAAGTGTGACAGCCATAAAGATGTCCTTACAGTAGCAAAAGGCAGGGAATGGTGGCATATGTGTAGCCAGCAACTGCACCAATACCTAATCCCATGTCCAACTGGCCATGCTTCCACGTGGACTTCGGGAGGGGGGCCAACTTGGAGAGTGTCTGTGCCACACTGGCCATTTTTGCAATGTCCATGGTTCTGGACATGACATTATATGGAAGTCTAAGCATGGCACTGTGTTCAATGCTCAATGTCCAAAGCTGTGTAGGGAGAAAGTATTTAGGAATGTGATAAATGTATGGCTGCAAAGGGCCCACATGCACTCACAGTCTGTCTTTGGAGCACTTACTAATGTACATTGCATTGCAGAAGCTGTCCCCACTTTCATCATAAAAGGTACAGAAATGAAGAGCAGAGAATTTGGGGTATTGCCTACAACAGAGTGGTTTGCACAGGATGTATATGAGTCGGAGGTTAGGTAAATGACTGAGCCATCCTAATGTGGGTCTGCCATGAGCATGGTCAAGGTGCACATATCAGTTCATGCTGAGAGGCCATTCTCACACCATGTCATGGCTATGTATCCACATAGTGCTATATGGCGTCAAGCTGTAGTGATATGGATGCTATGTCTTTATTGCAGTCCACTCACTAACCAGGCTGCTGGATTTCAATGCTGTTTGTACAAGCCCATATCTTCATGGTGTCTTTGTGTACATGCAGTGGGTGATGACTAGAAGACTGGGCACAGATGGTTTGTGAGTAGCTAACACAGCCCAGTGTTGCCCAACATATGCAAGCTACCTGTGATCAATCTAGCTGATTTGATTTCTCAGAAAGAGAGGCTAGCAGATCTTTTTGGGCTATTGGTAACCTGCTGATGATTCTGGTCTTGGCAGACCCTGTTGATTGGTGTTAGCACCCCACCCCCTTCCTGCCTAGACAATACTCACTCCATTCAAGTTCCTTGGAAACAGCTACCGCAACCTTAGGAAATGACAAGAGATGTTATAAGAGAGTCCCTGGTCAACAAGTGCAGGACACAAGACCCAGATAGCACATGCCCCTCTTACATGCTGCAGTTGTACCGAATACCAAATGACTACCATCACACACTGCAGATAATACCCTACAGCACGCTAGCAATACAATAGATCTGCTCCAGGACATGGAGCATCCATTTATTGCAGTGCCTGGCCTGTGAACCAGGCACAGCTATATTGTGTCTTGGCCTGTGGACCAGGTGATGTGGGCCTTTCCTGACATTTAGAATGACTGCTCCCAAAGATCATTTGCACAAGTGCTGACTGCTATGTGCATGAAACGCACAATGTCTGGTCATATTACAGAGCTGATGTGATGGATCGATGAAATTGCCATTTTGGAAAATGTGGCATATAGTTGCTCAGATACTGAGGTCCATCATGGGAAATTAAGGGGCAAATCTAGAATTATACACAGAGCCCCAATTGCTCCCATAGTGGCAAGTGAGATCACTGGAGCGTTGGCCACTCCCTGCATGTTGTCTGTGATGATGGAGCAAGTGTGCATGGCCCCACAAAGAGGGCAGGATGGTCAGCAATGGACCACAGGACTCAGTGATGTGACATGCCTTTGGTGTATGTGCTAATGTACTTATCTTGCTGTGTACTGCTCCTCATAAGGGAATGTCTGGCCAGTACATGTGCTGCCTCAGTGCTTAGTGTCACACTATAGCCTAGCATATCTCTGTTTGTGACATTCTTTGGGCTTTGAAAGTATGCTGGAGGGATGTGCATCTTGCTCTCAGCTATGACTTGGCTCTTGTACATGAGATGTAGTCAGCAGCTCTGTCTGTTATACAGATGTAGTACTGCGTGTCCAGTGCAGTGTGTACTGCATGTGTTGTGCAGCATGCCAGTCCTAGATGTGGTTCCCGACTGCCTCTGAATGTGCCAACTATGTTGTGTCTTGTCCTGGTTTGTGGCCACTCCAGCCAGGAACCGGTTGTCTGTTAGATTCTAGACACTGCTTCAGCACAGGGTGCTTTGCTGTAGCCTAATGGTTAGAGCATAATGGGAAACATATGTCTAAACATTGCCTAAAACACCCAGTAGTCTGCCATGACTGTAGGGTTTGTTTTCATTGGTGGATCTGGTGTGGATTGACAGGCTTATGGGCCATTGTCTAAGTTCTCTTTGCCCTTTAAGAATCAGCTGGGTTTGGTCCCGGCGTTTTTTGATGGTTGTTTAAATTGTGGAATGAAGAGCACTTGATACAGGGAACATATTCCCGAAACGTGCACGTCGTGCAAGGACTTCAAGGAATTCTATTGGACTGAGCTAAGTCTTTTACAATATACACTAAAAATTTCTTTGGTTAATAAAATGGATTGAGCCGCTTGGGAACATTTGTTTAAATCTATGCTCTGCTGCGGTGATGTCCGACAAAAAAATTTCTTTGATTTGGATAATTTCTGGGGGCATTGTTTGGTGATACTTTCAATTGGTCATGACTGTAGGGCTGGCATTATTATTATATTTTTTGTGCCATCAAGTCAGTGTTGACTCATAGCAACCCAGCTACCTCTGGGTTTTCTTGGCAATTTATCACCAGAAGTAGATTGCCAGCCTTTTCTTCTGAGGCAATGGAGGGTAAAGTGACTTGCCCAAGATCACAAGGAGTGTCAGTGGGAATAGACACCCTTGATATTCTGGGTACTAGGCAGTTGCTCTAACCACTAGGCTACTCCTCCACTCTAAGGCATTGTTATTAATATCACATTATTTGTTATGACTGCATGTTCTGTCTGCAAGCATGAAGATTGCCTGTGGCACTGCGGTTTAGTAAATCAAAAAACTTTTATAGGTATTATACATTCATAAGTATGCACACTACCCACTTGTTTCCTAGCTCAACAGGAGCTCCCAGACTTGAACCAGTGACCCTAGGATCTACAAACTACAAGTGAGATGGCACAGCCATGTAGGCCAAATGGGAAAGCAATGGACACTGTGGTGTCCAAACTATGAAGTGATTCCAGGAATGGGCAAGTGGCATAGACCAGTAACCGTTACATCTGCTCACTCTCCTAGGTTGCCCATGGTCTGTAATGTAATCTTTTAGTGCCTACTCTCTCATGACTTGCATACATTTCCCATGTTAAACATGAATTTTATGTGAATAGCATGCCTACCAATGCATTGGTACATAGAGATGTTTCAACTTGTTCCATTTCCACATCGGCCAAGGATATGTAGCAAGTGTGACACAAATCCAGCAGTCTATGAGTCTGACAGATACATATCCCAGCTTGGACCCTCAGCCATTTGGCCAATGACTATATATACATATATGAAGTATATGTATATGACAAGCAGCTTTTACTAGTGTGCCTTGATGTAGCTGGCATTACCAAGAAGCGCTACTGAGCATACGTTAATGTCTGAATGCAGCCTCGGAGCCAGTGTATTGGATGAGGACAGTCACGTGTATGACATATGCCCCATCCTCCACAGTTCTCTACCTATATTTGCTTCACTGTTGCACGCCCTCTTTGCTACATCACGGCTCACCAGGTTGTCGTGTCGGCATTTAGTGCTTTCCTACTTGCTGAGGAAAATATTGTTCCAAGGCCAGCAGACCAGGCCCTGCTCCCTGCCCCTCCACAACTGGGGGATGGCAATGTGCAGGGGCAACAGCCTGGAGAGCGGAGGTGCTTGCATCCTCGGAGAAGGGAGGTGCCCTGGAAGTATCTCTCACGCAGCTCAGTACCTCCCTGTGCTCCCCCTCACAGCTCTGTGCAACCGGAAATAGGTATTACAACGGACACGGGCTCCTATTTAAATCTGATGCCTGCAGCGTTACGCCTCACTGTCCTCCTTGTTTGCTACCTGTTGCCTATCCGTCTTGTCCACGGCTACCCATCCCCCATGCCAAAACGGTCATGCTGAACACAGCCATGTAAAACTTGGACAATTACAATTGTTTCCAGTGGCTGAAGTGTGGGTCAGCCACTGAAGCCTTGCTGAATGTGGAAGCAGGATGCATCACGGGACCTGTAACCAGAATCATAATGTGTAGATCACCTGATAGAAAAAATATATAGGAGTTGCCACCTTCCAAAACCCCACATCTCGTGTAATGCACTGATCCTAGTAGATATACTGTAATCTATACTTCACATGGGCTACAGTGATCATCCCTGCCAGTGCTTGCTTTCAAACATTCCACAGCAGATGCAATTAGCATTGGAGAGCAGATGTCACACCAGGGACAATAATTAGCATGTGTAAACAAACAGGCCACATTTTAAACAACAGGGCCTATGAAGGCCAAATGCTGAAATTGCACATAGGGTAAGATGTGAATCTTTATCACCCTGACATCTACACGGCTGTCTATGTCCACCCAAAAATTCAGCTCCTTGTGGAGTAATACCAGTTACTGTAGTTGACAGAGATTTGTTTTTTAAGATCTGTTCTATGTGCTGATCTAAGGTCCAGATCTGCCGATACATGATGTTTTTTGTGGTGGAGAGCCTCTAGAACACCTTGAATTTCATTGCCATTGTACCCTCTGCCATCAGTCTGCCTGTGAATTTGTGAAGAATCCTAACAAAAAAAAGAAGGAATCATTCAGAGGCATACAGGATACCAATACACAGAATAGGCTAATAACAAGGTAGCAATGTAGTGAGCCTCCACCTGAATATCTCACACCTGCAATAGTGGATGCAGTCACAGAAGAGGTGAAAAAAAAACATTAGTAGGAGTGATGCCATGATCTCTGTCAGATGACATGTTTGTGATCAACTGTGCCATAGACTACCTCCAATAGTGTATACCCTGTTTGTAAATGAATGAGGGAATCCCCATGATGCCTGCTTAGATGACAGATTACAACGTAGACAGAGTCTGGGAGAAACTATCATATATTTGAGTACAGTATGAAAACAAATTTGTGTTTGGAGTTGCTATGTCTATGCCCTTCCCTCCAAAGTACACAGCATTGTGCTGTGATGTGTGAAGCATTGTGGATCTTATGATGTTGATGTCTGTTTAGATAATGCCATTCGATCCCTGGTCAATACTGTGGTACAATGAAACACATGCTGACTGCTACAATGGACCCTAGGTGAGGCTATGGATGGGTTTCCAGTACATGCTTACCATGGCAATGAGGTTACAAGAGATGGGACTGGTCTGTAGAGCTACTGTGACTCTTAACATGTCCATGTTCTTTTGGAATCAGCATGCCTGTTTTGGAGATCCCTGTCAAGAGCACTGAACAACTCTATCATTGAGAATGTGAATGCAGCTAAATATGTATACATTGACCAAGTAGAAGGTATGACCCCATTGTCCCTGTCAGTTCAATAGACATCCCTCCCAATGTGCTGGTCACTGAGGGATTTTCTATGTTCATCATCATTGGGATACATAGCTGCTCTGCTGGAAGACCAGCAAGTATGTTCAAGCAATTGTGGAGAATATCTGAATGGGAATGGGGCCAAGACAGCACTGACTGGAATGATCACTCTAGGAACTCTGAAAGACAGAACCCCAACTATATCATTTGGGGCTCATCAGAGCTGTGTGCAACTGCTAGGGAAGGTAAGAGAAGTGGGCTGTTCATAGTCAGTTAGGTAACACTGTGCCATCCTGAATGAAGGACACATAAAGCATCATCAGAGTACAGTCACATAGGCTGAACAGTCTGTCACTATTGGCCCTTGAGAATGCCAACTCTCTGAGACACAGCACAAGAATGGACAACTCTGCCCTTCAGAGGCAGAACTGTAAGCAGGTGCTGTTTTGTCAAGGCACCCAGTAGTTCTATTGGGTGTTTGTGGAGACATGTGGTCTGAAAGAACCTCCCTTGCTACCATGCCCTATGGAAATTATTACAGAAAATTTGTATGAGTCCAGACCTACCTTGGTTGTCAGACTGCAAGTCACATGCATTGAGCCAATGGCCAGTGGCCTAATTTTCCTTATCCCCTCATCTATCCATATTTGCAATGTATGTTACAATATCACATTTTCTGTTATCAGGTGATGAAGGATATGGGTACCGAGCATGGTTGATGACCACAGTGCATTTCACAAGGTCACATGCAGAGACAAGGTACAATGAGGCCCATGTCACTACCCGCTCTGTCATTGAGTGCAACTTTGGTGTTTTGAAAAGTCACTTCAGGTGTCTGGATAAAACTGATGGGGTCTTACAATAACAACCTCTGAATGTGGAGAAGATCATGCTGGCCTGCTGCATTCTGCATAACATTGCAATAGGACATTGGATCCTAGTCAAAATTAACCCGGATCTGGAGGAAGATCCAATGTGTTGTCCTGAACGTGACCGAGGGAACACACTTGTGGGCTCCGAGATCAGGCAATGGCTGATTCAGCAGTTGTTTGCATGTGAGTGCTGTCTTTGTAAAGCTATGGGTATGTATAATAACAAAATGAACAACATTCATGGCAAATGTGAGCAATCTTGCAAGGTCTTGTGAATTGTATATCTTGCTGTACTGGAGTCTATATATGACACTTCCTCAGGCTAGGCAACAGTATACTGCAGCACTGTGGTGACTCTCAGGTAAGAGCCAGGTTGCCAGCTCCATATGCATCTTCACATATTGCTTAATTTAAAGGCCATGGATTGGTCAATAGTTGGGCTATGGTTTCACATTTGTGTAACGTGACAGAAGACTGACCTCCACATATCTCCCTGGATGCTGGATTCCAATAAGAGATCGTCTTGTGCTGGCTGTGAGATAAGTGGGCAGAGCAGGGTGGTCATGGGATGTGAACTACATATGAACCTTAGAAAATAGTATAGTAAACATTACTCATGCACTTGTGAGGGGTGCAACCTGATAACCATTATCTGTCATTGTAAACCGCCTTGATAAGCATGAAAAGCGGTATATAAGAAATGTCAAATAAATAAATGTTGAACTGCAGTGTCTGCAACACCTATCTGACTTTTGAGAGAAGCATCATGTGAATGTGAGGTAAGAAACCAGTCTCCAGCTGTAACATCATAGCAGAATAGCATCAGATGATATTATGAGGGAGCCAGACCTGGGTAACATAGCTAATTGTTGTATGTGATCTTCTGCATGTAGCCTATCACTCTGGAATCATTAAAGCAACAATGTGTGCATGTTATGATCCAGTTTGTTAGACCACCCAGTCCAATCAATGTTCAGAGATATGTTCCTAGGACCATGTGCCATGTCAACACCCAAAGAGATCAAGGGCCTGAATTTCGAAGGCAGTTAACATGGGTAGTGCCTTCAAAAATTCCCTGGTTTGTCCTTTACACGCCCCAATGCTATGTGGTTAGCATCTGGGTGTTCCGGGGAGGTGTGGAGGCAGGTCATGGTGCTATCCACGTAGCACCAATTTCCGATGCTACACGGTTAGTGCTCTGTGCCTTAAAGATAGGCAAGGAAACCCTCGCCTATCTGTAAAGCACCGGGACTAACCATGTAACATCAAAAATCAGTGCTACACGGGTAGCTCCTGTGGTCTCCTAGCTGTGCAGAAACATCTGGATTTTAGATGCTGGATCTGCATATACAGCCAGCATGGAAAGTCCAGATTAGGCGGGAGGGGGCGGGTTATGCGCGAGCACTGCCCAGATCAAAATCAGACCCCAAGTGCTCAAGTATTGTAACATATATGGTCAACAACCACATTGCACAACATTATAAATGTGCAAGATTACAATGCTATGACTGATATCATGTTCCTATTTGGATTATGGGATCTGCAACCCGCCAATGTGTGTCAATCAAGTGAACCACTGTAATGTACACTGCTGCTGCCCTTGTTAGCAGCTGGCCCAGCACATAGTGTTATGTGTCTTGCTGCAGTGTTGTAAATGGCACATTGCCTGACATGGTTCATCTCCACTGATTTCTTAGCAGTCTCTGATGTTTATGGTGTTTGACATCCTTTGTAACTCTCAGATGTCCCCTTGCCATGGCACTGCAGTGAGAAAATGTTTCAAAATTGGGATACATATGAGGAATTGCAGATCACCATTATGCAACATCCCTGTCAGGATGAGGAACAGCAGGGGTGTTCTGTGCCAATGTGCCCATCAGGCACTCCATACAGAACAAATACTGCTGTGTATATGCAGCTCTGCTGGGTTCATACCCATTATTTATTTATTTATTATTTATTTTTTTTTAAATGCTTATATACCACATTTCCAATGATCAAAATGGTTTACAAGTAACAAGGAACAATAAGCAATACAATGAACCTGTAAACATTAAAGAACCAGTAAATATTTCAAAGTACTAATGGCATATAATGAACTAGTAAAACATTATTTGCTAATAAAGGACATAATAGTAACTTAACAGTGTGAAGGAAGGGGTAAAGGGACCCGTATCTTCTGAAATGATGGTCATATGTTTATAACAGGAGTTGGGAGTGCACTAATTAGTCTGTATTTATGTGACACCTTCAAAGAGCATTCGGAACAGGTGGAATAGCTCCCTGAAGTCCTGGCTGCGGTAGTTCTAATTTTTACAGGTAATGAGTTCCATTTTGCTGGAGCATATGAGGAGAATGCTTGCGCACATGCTGATTGGTTAAGTCTGGGGGAGAGGTGAGGAGATGCTCTGCAGGGCTTCTTCTCTGCCAATTACTAGGGAGTTTCCTTATTATAGTTTGCAGGTAATCAGAAGATTGCTTATGAAAGATTTTAAATATTGTCATGATGTTTTTATTTTTAACTCTGTCTAGTAGAGGTAGCCAGTGGAGTTCATAATGGGGGTGATATGGGAGCCCCTTGATGTTCCAGTGAGGACCCTAGCCACACTGTTCTGAGCAAACTGTAATGGGAGCAGCTGGGATTTTGGCACACTTAGGAGGATTGCATTGCAGAACTCCATGCGGGGAATTATCATCGCTTGAAATACAGTCATGTACTCATGGAGTTCAAAGCTTGGACAGAGCCATCGGAGTGTAGATATTCTTTGTCACACTGTTAATGTGGGACTGCAGTGTAAGTTGTTGATCAGTAGTTACACCGAGGTAGCGTACCTCAGATTTGACTGTGAGCTCAGCATGTCTGACCTTAATTGACTTTGGTGGGGAGAAGGATTGATCTTTGAATATGAAGAGCACCTCAGTTTTATTGTAGTTAAAGGAAAGGCCCAGTTGGGAGAGCCAGGGGGCAATTGAATTGAAACATTGTACTTTTGGAGTGAAGTCCAGGGATGTGGTTGGGAGGGGTGCATAAAACTAGCTTTTATACTAGATAATAGGGGAGAGCCGACAGTCGCCCAAGAGCGCATGGTTCGGAACAATGTATCCTCGAAGGATACTACCAAAAGAATGAAGTTAGGGCATATTAGCAGAGAGGTTCCAATAAAGACAAAAGTAACCCAAATGCCCTTGAGCATGGAGCAGACAGAGCTTAAAGATTCCAAATTACCCCTGCCTACTGATAGCCAGATTAATACGAATAAAATACAGTCTTTAAAATGCTTGTATGCAAATGCTAGAAGTCTAAAAAATAAGATGAGAGAGTTAGAATATATAGCACTAAATGAGAACTTAGAAAAGATTCAGAGAAGAGCCACCAAAATGGTAAAGGGGATGGAAGGATACCCCTATGAAGAAAGGCTAAAAAGGTTAGGGCTCTTTAACCTGGAAAAGAGACAGCTGAGGGGAGATATGATAGAAGTCTATAAATTAATGAACGGAGTGGAATGGGCAAACATAGATTGATTGTTTATGTTATGAGAATATAGAAAGACTAGGGGACATGCAATGAAGCTTCAGGGTAAACTACTTAAGACTAATAAAAGAAAATATTTTTTCACTCAACATGTAATCAAACTCTGGAATTTGTTACCGGAGGATGTAGTAAAGGCTGTTAGTGTAGCTGGGTTTAAAAAAGGTTTGGACCAGTTCCTGGAGGAAAGGTCCATAAACCATTATTAAGAAGGGACCCAGGATATCAATGCTTGACCCAATACAAGCATTGTGGAACCTGTGTCTTTTGGGAAACTGCTAGGTATGTACGACCTAGATTGGCCACTGTTGGAAACAGGATACTGGGCTTGATGAATCTTGGTCTGACCCAGTATGGTATATCTTATGTTCTTATGTTCTTAGATATGATTAGTATCTCAGAGGCATGGTGGAAGGAGGACAACCAGTGTGACACTGTGATACCTGGGTACAAACTATATCGTAATGATAGAGCAGATCAAATTGGTGGAGGGGTTGCCCTCTATGTTACAGAGGGCATTGAGTCACAAAGGATTAAAGTTTTGCAGGAAACAAAATACATTGAAGAATGTCTATGGATTGAAATTCTATATAAAAGGTTAAGGCAATGGCAGTAGGGGTGTACTATCGACCGCCTGACCAGAATGAACAAATAGATGATGAAGTGCTCCAAGAAATCAGGGAAGCTAACAAAAGTTACAGCAAAGTAATAATAATGGGTGATTTCAATTATCCCGGTAATGACTGGGTGAGTGTCATGGCAGGACATGCTAGGGAGTTAGTTTCTAGATGAAATAAATGACTGCTTCTTGGAGCAGCTGGTTCATGAACCAACAGAGGGGAAGCCATTTTTGACCTAGTCCTTAGTAGAACACCAGATCTGGTGCGAGAGATAAGGGTGTTGGGGCCACCTGGCAATAGTAATCATAGCATGATCGCGTTTGATTCAATTAATGGAGGAGGGATGGTAAGGAAATCCACAGTACTACCTTTTAACTTTCGAAAGGGAGACTATGATAAAATGAGGAAAATAATTAAGAAAAAACTAAAAGGAGCAGTTGCAAAGGTTAAAGACTTACATCAAGCGTGAGTGTTGTTTAAAAATACTATAATGGAAGTCCAGACCAGCTGTATTCCATGCTTTAAGAAAAGTGAAAGAAGTCCAAAAAACTGCCAGCATGGTTTAAAGGGGAGATCAGAGAGGCTGTTGTTACCAAAAAAGCAACTTTCAGGAAATGGAAAAAAGAGCCAAATGATGAAAACTGGAAACAGCAGAAGCACTGGCAAGTTAAATGCAAGGCAATGATAAGGCAAGCAAAGAGAGAATTTGAGAAGAAGCTTGCTTTGGAAGCACAAACGTTTAATAAAGACTTTTCAAGTACATTCATAACAAAAAATCTGTGAGAGAGTCAGTTGGACCATTAGATGATAGAGGGGTAAAAGGGGCACTAAGAGGGGACAAGGCCATAGCGGAGAGACTGAATGAATTCTTTGCTTCAGTCTTTACTGAGGAAGATGTAGGGATGTTACCCATGACTGAAGTAGTACTTAAAGGTGATACTGCAGAAGAATTGAAAGAAATATCGATACAACGGAAAGTTATATTACAACTATCTGATAAACTGAAGAGAAGTAAATCACCTGGACTGGATGGTATACATCCAAGAATGTTGAAAGAACTGAAATATGAGATTGCAGACCTGCTATTAGTAATCTGCGAACTATCATTAAAATCATCTGTAATACCTGAAGATTGGAGGATGGTCAATGTAACGACAATTTTTAAAAAGGGTTCCAGGGGCGATCCGGGACACTACAGACCTGTGAGCCTGACGTCAGTACCAGCAAAAATGATAAAAACCATCATAAAGAATACAATTACTGAACATGTAGATAGTCATGGTTTTATGGGAGACAGCCAATATGGCTTTAGACAAGGAAGATCTTGTCTTACTAATCTGTTATGTTTTTTTTGAAGATGTGAATAAACAGGTAGACAATGGTGAGTCGGTTGATATAGTGTATTTGGACTTTCAGAAAGCCTTTGACAAGGTCCCTCATCAGATACTTTTGGCAAAACTAAAAAGTCATGGGATAGGAGGCAGTGTACTATCGTGGATCGGGAACTGGTTAAAAGATAGAAAGCAGAGGGTAGGGCTAAATGGCCAATTTTCCCATTGGAGAAAAGTGAATAGTGATCTGTGCTGGGTCCGCTGCCTTTTGACATATTCATAAATGACCTGGAAAAGGGAATAACGAGTGAGGTTATTGAATTTGCAGATGACACAAAGTTATTTAAAGTTGTTAAAACCTATGAGGATTGTGGGAAATTGCAAGAGTATCTTGATAAATTGGAAGACTGGGCATCCAAATTGCAGATGAAATTTAATGTGGACAACTGCAAAGTTATGCACCTAGGAAAGAACAACCCACACTATGGTTACACAATGCAAGGTTCCACATTAGGAACCACCACCCAGGAAAAGATTTAGGTGTCATCGTGGATAACATGCTAAAAACCTCCGCCCACTGTGCAGTGGCGGCTAAGAGAGCAAATAGAATGCTAGGTATCATAAGAAAGGAATGGAAAATAAAACAAAGGATATTATAATGCCTCTGTATCGTTCCATGGTGCAACTGCCCCTTAAATATTGTGTGCAATTCTGGTCGCCATATCTTAAAAAGGATATAGCGTTATTAGAAAAGGTACAGAGAAGAGCCACCAAAATGGTAAAGGGAATGAAAGGATACCCCTGAGAAGCTAAAAAGGTAGGGCTTTTTAACCTGGAAAAGAGACAGCTGAGGGGAGACATGATGGAGGTCTATAAATTAATGAATCGAGAGGAAACATAGATCGATTGTTTACGTCATCAGAATATAAAAAGACTAGGGGACATGCAATGAAGCTACAGGGTAAGCTATATAAGACTAATAAGAGAAAATATTTTTTCACTCAACGGGTTATCAAACTCTGGAATTTGTTACCGGAGGATGTAGTAAAAGCTGTTAGTGTAGCTGGGTTTAAAAAAGGTTTGGACAAGTTCCTGGAGGAAAGGTCCATAAACCAGTATTGAAAAGGACCCAGGATATCACTGCTTGACCCAATGCAAGCATTGTGGAACTGTCTTTTGGGGAAACTGCTAGGTACCTATGACCTAGATTGGCCACTGCTGGAAACAGGATACTGGGCTTGATGGACCTTGGTCTGACCCAGTATGGCATATCTTATGTTCTTATGTTTTTATATGTGTCCCACTGACTGTTATTAGAGCATCTGATGTAGATTATAGGTGACGCTGCTCCAAGGCATCCTAACCCATAGGGTTGCAGGGATTTCTGCCACAAAGTAAACCAAATGAAACCACCATTATGGGGGTCACATGACCTACAAAGACACAGGCTTGGCACAGATGCAGGGTCCATACTTGTCAGACTATTTCATAGAACAGTCTTAACTCAGGAGATCCATAAATGTCAAATATGCCATAGATTTATTTATTTTATTTAGTATACATTTGTATACTGCTACTTCCAGCGATCAGCAGCGGTTTTGATTACAGATTGGAAATTGTCAAATCATGACAGGTTTTTTTTGAGGTATAAACACATTGATTAGACAGGAAAGCCCAGCACACAGAGAACATGGGCTATGGAGGGTTTAGTGGCTTGCCCAAGACCACAAGGAGCACCTGTGGGACTAGACACCCCAGTCCTTCCGGCCCAAGGTTGCTGTCCTCTAGTGGGATTTGAACCCCCAACCTTCCAGCCCGAAGTACCTTGCCCCAACCACTAGGCCACTCCTCCACTCCATGATCATGTTGTCAGCACATTGGCAGTGTCCTCTGCCTTAACAGCAAGTCATAGCACACCTGGAATTGACATGTCACTCTGCCTTCTTTTTCCTAGGACCTTCTCTCTGGAATTCATTACCCGCTGCTCTCCTCCAGGAACACTCCTCCAGATTCAAAGTTCTCCTTAAGACCCATTTTTTTCTGTTCTGCCTATGACTTTCCTTCCAATGATCTCTGATAATCTCCCTAGTACCTCTCCTCTCCTCTCTATTCTATTCTCTTTCTCGCTCCCAAATGATTGTGGCCTTTTCTATACAAAATTGTAGTTCCTTTCCTTTTATGGCCTAGGCCATTCTGATTTTGGTTAATTGTAAAGTGCCCTGATATTACGAAGGTGCGGTATATCAATTGTTAATAAAGAATAAAGAAAGAATAGCACAGTATCAATTCCCTTCCACATCCACTGTTTCATATATAGATTTTGGGGCTCCTTTATCCTTCTTCCCTTTATTGCTCATTATACATCACACCCGTATTAGAGAACATTTACTACTATGGCACAAATATATGTAGCCATACAAAGATGTGATATTCCCATCAGGGATGTCCAACTGACATTTGCCACCCTTGATAGGCTTACAGTGCAGCCCTCCTTAATCTCTCCTCAGAGAAGGGCCCAGCCTTATGGGAGTCCAGGGGAGCAAGGTACCAGCAGACACCACCATGATCCGTGATCCACCCAGAATCCCCCCATACCAAACTACTGCCAATCACCATTGCCTTCATTCATGTCACCAGCCTTCATATGCTACATGCACTTCCCCTCATGGCCTGCCCCTCCCAAAAGAACTTCCAGCCCCTTCTGAGAGTTATATTTTTAGGCAGGGCAACAGCAGCAGCCCATGAGGCCACTTGATGTAGCAGTATCGAGCCTGCCATAATGTGGCAAATGCTGGCACTTGAAAACAGCTCTTTGTTTGCAGTCATGAATCACCCTAATGTCCTAGACAGACATGTGGTTAGACTAATAAGTAGGCCAGCCCTGATTGCCATTGTTGGGTCTTGAACTTTCAACTTTGGGTATATGAGGCATTTACATTGTAACTGTAGTAGCAAAGGAAGCTGGTACACTGATGTCACAACATAAACTTAACAGAGATCACCCTGCAATCACCCTGTTGAACCAGGGTAACAGTCTTCATTCCATGAGAATAGCCTGTCTTGACTCATCAGAGGTTATAGCAGACAGTTGTGTCAATCTGAATATTGGATAGCTGAACAGAGCACATGAGCCCTGAATGGAATGGTTCTCTGTGCACTGACCAGTGAGTGGCTACTTACAGCACTCGACAGGGGATATGCATTTCATTGTTCATACTCATGGTTTCCTATGCATTGTGGTGATCCTCTCAGACATCTCACACAAGCATTTGAGTTGGTTCATCCCATACCGATGCTAGTTGGCCATATGCCCATATTGCAGAGGTTCTGGCATGTGCAGGGCCGGCCCGTCCATTGAGCAAGAATGTTTTTTGCACAGGGCCCCGCGTTTCAGGGGGCCCCGGGCAAAGAACATTCTGCTTTTTTCAAAATTAAATTAAAAAAAAAAAACGCTGGCTGCTACCGCTGCCGCCACAGCAGCAGCAGAATGGACTGTCCCGCGGGGCCCCCTCTGCCCGGCTGAATCCCTCCCTCCCTCATGTGTAACTGAGCTGAGGTGTTCTGTTTATATAATTCCTATTTGACATTGCTACTTGTTCTCTTTCCTCAGTAGTTCATGTATTCTTGTTCTCTGAAATGTATTGGTTTAATATTTGCAGGGTTGCCTTTTGATTGGTAGAGTATGGTGCTTTGTGAGTCCTGGTAGTGCTGTTAGGATACGGCGGGTTTGCTATGGGTTCTAAATGGGCAGTGTTTGTAGTAGTTCCTAATGTGTCTGGCAGTTGGCACTGGATTATAGTAATGTAGAAATCTTTTAGTCTTTCTTTATCCATACACTCATTAAGAGGCACGTTTACTAAAAGTTAGTATATGGTAACATTATGCAAATATTTATGCAAATGAGGCCCCTTATGCAAATGAGGCCCCGCACCCCCCTTGGGCCGCCCCTGGGCATGTGATGCAGCTTCTCTCCTCCCAACCCACACTCCAGGCATGCCACACCACAACACAGCAGGCCAATCTCCTACATTTGCTGGAGGTGTGCAAAATTAGAAGCTGATGTCATCTCACCTGTAGGGGCTGCCGTGCTATGTCACAGCACAGCTATATCAGGGACAGAGGCTGTGTGACATTCATACTCTCCTTGCTGGGGTACACATTATGCTTGTGAAACCCTGAGGTCAGTACTGCAGATGCTCCAGCTCACCCAGATATTTTCATTGCAGGAATTTTGTGTTGAAGAATTTGTAAAAGCCACATTGTTTCAAATCTGCTCCTTGAACCATGGACAAACATACATAGTGGGGCTGGATTACAAGGAAGGTTCTATCACAGCCTCCTGCATCTGTGACCCACCCATCAACATACACGCTTTGATAGCACATAAGCACAGCATCACCTTCACATGACACTCAGCCTTTCCTCATGACACTGTGATTCAGGGACAAAAAGTTGGAGCTCGATGTGAGAGTGATGACATCAGAATGATGATAAAAAAATCTTTATTGACATTTACAAGGCATATGGTTTGAATGTGATGCTTACGCTCACATACATATACATATTGTATCATGATAGAGAAAACAACCATTACCACAATATTGGAGAAGTTGTTTGGGAGATAATGTATATTGGCATATGACAGACATATATCCTTATCATATCGCTACATACATCCTTGCTCATATCCATTGCCATATGGCCATCTGCTTCAATTATGTTTACTTCTGTCAGATGCTAAACCATGCACAACCCAGTTAGCTTCTTTTCATTACTACACATTACTCACATCTATCATGTGCCTCCGACACACAGCAACACTCCAGCACTGTCAGTCCTTTCATGGCCACCTCATGGCCATGATGCCTCCTTGCAGGAATACTTACACATGACTCTAGGCCATGCAATGACTTCAGAGCACATTATTTGAGTACCCACCACTTTTGCAGTTTAACTACCTGCAACATTATCCTCCCACTTATGACACATATGAAACATTTGGGTATGTCATCTGCGTCAGCTCTTACATTTTCTTCCATCCAGCATCTGATATGACTTTCAGAAAGGCTCCCTTATCCTGCGTTAAGGTGACCGTCTTTTTTGGGCATTAGGGTACACTCTTGGCACCTTATCGTCCAGTGTCCTCTTAGTCTCTGATATGTGCAGTCAGAATCCCTTACCACTGGCACGCCTACTCCCCGCCCTGTACATTAATGCACATTAACACCCTTAATGCTAATGTTTGTGCTCAGTATTCGAGACGCCATTAACGCTCTTTAGTAAACATGCCCCCAAGATAACACAATCAAGGTATCATTAGAGATTCAAGCCCATTTTACTCTTTTTGCATCATTCTATTCTTTTACATCAAAAATCACTTTGCTGTCAAATAACTCAGTTTTCGTTAAAGTATTTTAACTTCATATCATCATAGTTCATTATACACATTAATACAGACTGATTCCATTCCAACACAGTACTTTGTTTTGGATCAACATTAAATTCATAATAGTCTTGCATCAGGGAATTCTAATCTTTCTTTTGTTTGTAGGTCTCTTCCCTAAGTCATTTCCACAGTAATATCCAAACCACAGCCATATAACACCCAGACCGCACCAAGTAGCCATTCTTTCGGAAAGGGCATCTGACGTTGCACATCCGGGGGCTCCATTAGTTCTTTAAACCCCAGTCTAATCAAAGTTATGCAGCTAGGGAAGAACAACCCACACTATGGCTACATGATGCAAGGTTCCACATTAGGAACCACCAGCCAGGAAAAAGATTTAGGCATCATCGTGGATAACACATTGAAACCCTCCACCCAGTGTGCAGCAGTGGCCAAGAAGGCAAATAGAATGCTAGGAATCATAAGGAAAGGAGTGGAGAATAAAATCAAAAATATAATGCCTCAGTATCATTCCATGGTGGAAGCGCACCTTGAATATTGTGTGCAATTCTGGTCGTCATATCTTAAAAAAGATATAGTGAAATTAGAAAAGGTACAGAGGAGAGCCACCAAAATGGTAAAGGGGATGGAAGAATACCACTATGAGGAGAGGCTTAAAAGGTTAGGGCTTTTCAACCTGAAAAAGAAATGACTGAGGGGAGATATGATAGAGGTCTATAAATTAATGAATGGTGTGGAACGGATAAATGTAGATCGATTGTTTATACCATTAAAAAGTAGAAAGACTAGGGGACATGCAATAAAGCTCCAGTATAACCCGTTTAAGACTAATAAGAGAAAATAATTTTTCACTCAGCCCATAATCAAACTCTGGAATCTGTTACCGGAGGACGTAGTAAAAGCTGTTAGTGTAGCTGGGTTTAGAAAAGGTTTGGACAGCTTCCTGGAGGAAAGGTCTATAAACAATTAAAGAGGACCCGGGAAATCCACTACTTGCCCCAATACAAACATTGTGGAACCTGCATGTCTTTTTGGGAACCTGCTAGGCAGGGCCGGATTTACCTATACGCCATCTACGCAGTGGCGTAGGGCCCACAGCTGACAAGGGCCCACAACAATTGAAAATTCTTAAAATTAAATTTAAAAAAAACAACGCTGGCTGCTGCCGCAGCAGCATGGACTGTCCCGCGGGGCCCCCTCTGCTGCCGCGGCACAGTCCATGCTCAAGTTGGCTCCCACTTTAATAAGCTCCGGGCTCTCCCTGCCTCCTTCCACGCTGGTTGCTGCTCCTCCCCTTACCTTGGCTCTCCCTCCCCTACACACAATCTACAAAAAGAGGCGAAGCACCCAGCGCAATTAAGAATAATCATCGTAATGAGAAAGTAAGAGCCAGCGTCACCCAGACAGATCGCCAGCCCTGCCCCCACCTGCGCGCCGGCCCGTGCAGACTTCAGATAGGCGCAAGGAGACGGCATAGTCTGTTAAGACGCGAGGGAGACACTCTCCCTTCGCGCCTCTCAAAGCCGGCACGGAGGGAGGGAGGGAGGGGGCCCCCGCGGGACAGTCCATGCTGCCGCTGCAACGATGGCAGCGGCAGCAGCCAGCGTTTAATTTTATTATTAAATTTTACTTGAGCCGATGGGGGGTAGGACTGGTAATGGGCTGGGGGGGTAAGACTGGAGGTGGGCTGATGGGGTTAGGACTGGTAATGGGCTGTGGGATGGGTGGGGTAGAACTGGTAATGGGCTATGGGGGGGGTTAAGACTGGTAATGGGCTGTGGGCTGATGGGGGCTGTCTGGTAATAGGCTATGGGGGGCTAGGACTGGAAATGGGCTGGGGGGGTTAAGACTGGAGGTGGGCTGATGGGGTTAGGACTGGTAATGGGCTGGGGGCTGGGGGGGTTAGAACTGGTAATGGGCTATGGGGGGGTTAAGACTGGTAATGGGCTGTGGGCTGATGGGGGCTGTCTGGTAATAGGCTATGGGGGACTAGGACTGGAAATGGGCTGGGGGGGTTAAGACTGGAGGTGGGCTGATGGGGTTAGGACTGGTAATGGGCTGTGGGCTGTTGGGAGGGGGTTTGGACTGGTAATGGGCTATGGGGGGGCTAGGACTGGAAATGGGCTGATGGGGGGGGGATAACACTGGAGGTGGGCTGATGAGGTTAGGACTGGTAATAGGCTGTGGGCTGATGGGGGGTTAGGACTGGTAATGCGCTATGGGGGGGTTAGGACTGATAATGGGCTATGGGGGGGCTAGGACAGGAAATGGGCTGATGGGGAGGGGTTAGGACTTGAGGTGGGCTGATGGAGTTAGGACTGGTAATGGGCTGTGGGCTGATGGGGGGGGGGGTTAGGACTGGCAATGGGCTATGGGGGGCTGACTGGAAATGGGTTGATGGGGTTAGGACTGGAAGTGGGCTGATGGGGGGTTAGGACTGGTAATGGGTTATAGGGGGGCTTAAACTGAAAATGGAGTGATGGGGGTTAGGACTGGAAGTGGGTTGATGGGGGGGCTAGGACTGGTATTGGGTTGGGGGTTGCTAGGACTGGAAATGGGCTGATGCAGGGACTAGAAGGGAATGGATGCTGGGTGAGGCTGGAACTAGAAGGGAGCTGATGTTGGGGGAGGATTAGAATGGGATGGGGCTGGAAGAGTAAAATGGAGAAGGGAAAAATATTTTGTGTGGGAGGGATAAAAAATCTACAATTGGCCGGGTATTGGGAGAGTAAGTGGGGATTGAGGATGGAGGGGTAAAATTTGAGTGGATGAAATAGGAATGAGGAAAGAGCAAAAGGAGAAAGATTAGTATGTTAAAGCAGATGTAGAGAGAGAATGTAAAAAAACTAGAAGAGAGAAGAAAGGATAAATGGACAGCAGACGATGGAGAGTTAGCAGAAGACACAAAGAAACCAGAAGAAAGTGGCTGGAGCAATTGCAGCTGAAAAAAAAATGCACAAAAGGTAGAAAAATCTCTCTTTATTTTGAATTTATTAATTGGAATATGTCAGCTCTGGTAAATGTGCATCATTAACGTCTGTGCTTTGTTTAGTACAAGAGCAAATTAATGTATAGTTTTATTTCTACAGTGTTGTACATTCCAAGTTTGGCTTTTGGGATTCCCAGTTTAATTATGACGTCAGGGCCAACAGCGCGCAGCTGATCCGGCGTGCTCGTTTTTATCTTTTCTGGGGGCCCACAATTTTTGTTGGCGTAGGGCCTCACTCAAGGTAAATCCAGCCCTGCTGCTAGGTACTTGTGACCTGGATTGGCCACTGTAGGAAACAGGATACTAGGCTTGATGGATCTTGGTATGACCCAGTATGGCATATCTTATGTTCTTAAATTATTAACCACCAATCAGATAAGAAGATCAAAGAAGCATTCCCCAATCAACATCTGTATTCATTTCATTAAGGGTCCAGGAATTCAAGTAAAAATTCCACCATTGTTCTAAAATATTCAGATTTCACTGGTGATCACCACCATAAAGGAAGTCAGGAACATAATCCAGAACCCTCCATTTCAGGGAGGTGAATACATGGTTCTTCTCTAGGCAGTGAACCACCATAGGGGAAATGGTAACGTGATTCATCAATCTAGACTTATGTTCTGACAGTCGTATTTTCACTGGGCAACTAGTCCAACCCACATAAAATATCATGCATTCACATTTTACTGGATAGATTACAAAAGAGGACATGCAGGCAGTCAAATGTCTAGCGTGATAAATCTGGCTAGTCAAACTATTAACCGGGTAAGTTCCTTCAAGTGTTTATGCATAATGTTGGCAATTATTATTGCAATAGCAACCTGTCAAGGGATTCGAAGTAGTCTCCAGACATGATTTTTATTAAGTTGTTTTGAATATTCCTTCCCCCTTGTAAAAGCCATAAGGGGAGGGAGATGAAATCCAGGTAATAAAAAGACCATATCCAGGGGCGGCCCAAGAGGGGTGCAGGGCCATGTGCGGAGACTCATTAAAGGGCCTCGTTTGCATAATTAATGTCATTTGTATAACTATTTGCATAATATTAACATGTGCTAACTTTTTGTAAATATGCCTCTTAACGAGTGTCTGGCGCTGTCAAATAGAAACTACATGAACAGAATACCTCAGCTCGGTTACACATGCAAAATACAGACCATCATCAAACAAAGAACAAGGGATCACCGTTTAGAAATAGGAAGACAATAATTAAATTGGGAACCCCAAAAGCCAAACTTAGAATGTACAACAACACTGGAAAAATAAAACTAAAAATGAATTTTCTCTTGTACTAAACAAAAGCGCAAAGACGTTAGAAACATAGAAAAATGATGACAGAAAAAGACCACATAGCCTATCTAGTCTGTCCTTCCATATCAAAAACTACAACAGTCCCCTTTTTTCCTTTAGAGATCCTCTGTGTTTGTCCCATACTTTTTTGAATTCAGATACTGTCCTCATCTCTAACATCTCCACTGGGAGACTATTCCCTGGATCCACCACTCTTTCCGTAAAGAAATATTTCCACATATCACTCCTGAATCTATCCCCTTTCACCCTCATCCCATGTCCCCTCATAGCAGAACTTGCTATCAATTGAAAGAGGCTCTCCCCCTGTGCATTTATGCCATGGAGGTATTTAAATGTCTCAATCATATCACCTCTATCCCGCCTTTCCTCTAAGGTGTACATATTAAGATCCTTAAGTCTGTCCTCATATGCTTTATGATGAAGACCACTACCATTTTAGTAGCCACCCTCTGTACTGACTCCATCCTGTTTATATCCTTTTGAAGGTGCGGTCTCCAGAATTGCACACAATACTCCAAATGAGGTCGCACCAAAGATTTATACAGAGGCACTATCACCTCCTTTTTTCTGCTAGCCATTCCTCTCCGTATGTACTGTGACGGCGCAGGCCAGAAAGAACATAAGAAAGAGGAGAGAAATCCAGGGATTTTCCCAGTGAAAGACAGAGAAACCAGAAGTTCAGGGGTTAAAACTTCTGAATCTGAAAAAAACTCCACACAGAAAGCTGGTAGGCAAGGGACACGCCCTAGTTCCCTAGTAACCAAGCCCGTGCACGAGGGAGTGCAAGGGGTGGAGTCAGCAGGCAGTGAGAGAAACTGCAGGTATAAACACCGGAACTTTAAACAGGGAAAAAAAGGCAAGGAGGAAGCCAGGAAGGAAACCAAAGCAGGAGTTCAGAGAGGAATCCCAAGCAGATGGGAAGGAGCTAATGGAGGTATCTGGAGAGCCCAGCAGAAAGGTCCTCAAACTGCCCAGCCTAGAAGTGCCCGAGAGGGAGGTGCTCAGAGAGCAGAACCGAGGTACACTGCAGGGGAAGGCAACCTTAAGGGAAGGTGCTTTAGGAGACCAGCTTCCACTGACGCTGAATCTTCTTTGGGAAGAGAAGGGACAGACAGAAGCTCCAGTCCTGAATCCAGCCCTAGGGTAATTGGGTCAGGAAATTCCAGGAAGGGAAGAGTTTCTGGGAACCCAAGAATATTACCAAAGAAAGGCACTCCAACAGTGAAAGAAGCCTTACCTGAGTTTCCAAGCAGAGAGGAAAAACCAGCCAAGGGTTTTAAAGCTGGCCAGGGAGAGTTCACAGACCATGTGAGTAATTCACAGTGTTTCCTAGAAGATTTTACAGAGATTGAGCCAACAGCTGCAAGGACAGCCAGGTGCTTATCTCCACAAAATAAGGTGAGCGTGGCTAAGACTTTTAACCATTCTAAGAGTAAGGAACCGTATGAGAGAAGAGGCATTGTCCACAGGAAGAGAGATTCTGCTTTAAAGAAAGTTCTGAGATTGTTAGACCGTTTGCAGCCAGAGATAGCTGGTTTTAAACATGAGGCTGTTCTAACAGAGTCTGAACCTGAGAGCATGGATTTTGAAAATGCTATAAACCAAGAGCTTAGTTCTGAGACAGAAATGGAATGTCTTCCTGTTTCATTATACTAACTAAAGAGGTTTTTGAAAGCATTAAAACTAGCAGCCGTGTTCCAAGGCTGAGCTGAGGGGCTTATGCAAATTAGGTTGGCTAGAAAGCCTGAGAAAGCTTAACCCTTAATGCGAAAGGCTGCACACAAAGTATATTGAGTCTGCTAGAAGGGCAGATAAAGAAACCTGGTTTGAGAAAGGAAAGAAAACCTTTACAGAGAAAGTTTGGCACTGCTGTTTTGCTGAAGAGACTGCAAATGTTTTAAAGCCCTTTTTTTGGAAAGGGGGTTTTATTTCCAACCTTGTTTCAATGGTATGAAGAAATACTTTGTTTGGGTTCATTAACAAGCTGCATGTGGAAGCTGTTTATTTTTGTTACCTGTTTTTCTGGAAATTACCCGCCTTTGTGTTGAATATTTGGGACTGTATGTAAAGGTTCCCTTTTGGCCTTGTGGAGAATAAAATCCTGCATGCCTATATTACTGCTCGGCTGAAGTTATTTTTGCCATACCACAACTACACCCATAGGCACTCTTATAAATAAAAGACTCTCACCACTTCATATACCTAGGCAACCGCCTAGGGCCCACGAAGTCGTGACAGTACCCAAGCATCCTTCTAGCTTTCACTGTTGCCTTTTCTACCTGTTTAGCTACTTTAAGATCATCAGACACAACCACGCCTAGGTCCCGCTCTTCTTTAGTGGACAAAAGTACTTCACCTCCTATACTATATTGCTCCCTTGGATTGCTGCAGCCCAAATGCATGACCTTGCATTTTTTAACATTAAGTCCTAGTGATACACAGTTCCAAGAGCTGACATATTCCACTTCATGTCTTCTGCTAGCTGTCCATTTGTACTTTCTTCTCTCTTCTAGATTTTTTTCTACATCTGTTTTAACATACTGATTTTTCCCTTTTTGCTCTTTCCTCCATTTCTTTCTTTATTCCTTTATCATTCATTCAAATTTCACCCTTCCATCTTCAGTCCCCACTTACTCTTCTAATACTTGGCCAATCATAGATTTATCTTCCCTCCCACACAAAATATCTTTTCCCCTCTCCATCCTCATTCCCCCAGCCCCATCCCCTTCTAGTCCTCCCCCATCAGTTCCCTTCTAGTTCCAGCCCCACCCAGCATCAGCCCATTTTCAGTCCTAGCCCCCATCAGCCATTTCCAGTCCTATTCCAGTCCCCCCCATCAGCCGATTTCCAGTCCAAGCTCACTCCATCAGCCCATTTCCAATCCTAGTTCCCCATCAGCCATGTCCAGTCTTATTCCAGCCCCCATCAGCTCATTTCCAGTCCAAACTCTCCCCCATCAGCCCATTTCCAGTCCTAGCCCCCCTAATCAACTCATTTCCACTCTAGCCCCCCATCAGACATTTCCAGTCCTATCCTAGACCCCCCCCCCCTCCCAAAGAGCCCTGTGCCTGTCTAGGTGGCTTCAGAGGTGAGCCGGGAGACCCATGCGAGGCCCCGGCTCACTTCTGCACAGCCACCAGCATGAAGAGTGGTGTTTTCCCTCACTCTGGCAGCTGTGTTCTAGTGAAGCATGCTGAATATCGGGAACGGTTAAAGGGCATTTCCTGGAAATCGCCTGCTTCACAAGAACACAGCTGCCAATGTGAGGGAAAACATTGCTCTTCATGCTGGTGGCTGTGCAGAAGTGAGCTGGGGCCTCACATGGGCCTCCCAGGCTCACCTCTGAAGCTGGCATTTTAGAGCACCTTGTGGGAATGACGTTTGCGTGGGGCCCCCTGTACAAAAAACATTTTCGCATAATGGACTGGCCGGCCCTGATCATATTCTAGTGTTTTAGAAGAATCCTCCTCACTGCAGGATACATGTTAACTACTGCTCTTCCTCTCTCCTCTGATATGAGAACAACAATGGGCATTGTGCTCTCTTTATAAGCCTTCTTTAAGGTCCAAACTGGATAACTCCCTGGTGAAATCGTTCATACAAGTCTCCAGCTCCAGCATCTATTGACCTATCAGGAGGTTATTTTTCAATCGAGCCAGATGTCAACCCTCATATCGAATGAAGTTATTCCATTCAATCTCCTTCCTATAAAGAGTGGTCTCTAACATCCCATCCTTACATTTAATCTGAATGTCAAGAAAATTTATGGACTGTTGATCCTTAGTCATTTCAAATTTAAGCAACCTCTTATGACCATTAAGCCATTCCACAAAAGCTTTCAGTTGCTCTTCACTACCATACCAAAGAAAAAAGATGTCATTCAAAAAACAGCTCCAAAGCGTGATATATGCAAACCACTCAGAGGAATATACAATTGACTCTTCAAAGTCCCCCATATAGAGTGTAGCGATGGAAGGAGTTACTGTAGCTCCCATTGCAATTCCATTTGTCTGTAAGAAAAATTGTCCCTCATATTGGAAACAATTCTTTTTGAGGACCAATTGAAGGAGCTCCATAAGAAAATCTTTCAGAACTTGAGCTGGCTTAAAATCATCCAAAGAAAGATTGCATATAATCCGGATAGCCTCATCTTGCTCAATATTCATGTAAAGTGAAACTACATCAAGAGAGCATTTGGCGTCATAGCATTCTAACAGAAGACAGACAAGTGCTCCTCCACCCATTTTACCAACAAATAGTTCCTGAGCCCCATTAATACAGAATTTATTCTGTTATTTACATAAAAATTCCCCATCATGGCCCAAAGAGAACTTTTCAATGAATTGTAGTACTGTCTTTTTAAAGATTTTACAAGGTAACTACAATGAAATATGCCATAAAATCACTGGAAAATCACTGGATTCCCACTCAAAAACAGAATTTAACAGATCCCTAATGCATATTCATTTTCAACCCAATCACCTGCTTTCTCGTGCAGCCGCAATCAGCCCACATGCCCAGCACACTATATGCTTTTCATTACTTTTGGATTTGGCTTGGGACCAAACCTTTTAATTGTATCATTTACAGTGCATTTTTCCTAGCAAAAAAGGTGCCGATACTCATATGCAGGGCTCTTTCATTAATACTTTAGCACCAGGGGTCAGTTTTAGCAGGCAATGAAAAAGGTGCCGGTACTCTGTACCACTGCCTACCCTCTGAAAAAACGCCCTGATTATTTAGGCTCTCCTGAGCATCATCAATTGCTGCTAAAATCAAGAGCTCCAGAGTCCTTTGGAGCCCCAGGAATTACTGCTTAATTTTTAATTTCAGCCATGATTTGTGGCAAATTTTGGCCCCTTTAATAGATTTAAAAATAATCCTCCAGACTCTCCCAGCCTTATCCCCTCCTCTGCTGGCACTGAACCCCCATCGATACTGGGTCACTCATCCCACTGGCCTTAATAGTACCTCCTCTCCTTTAAAACTAAAGCGCCACCTTCTGACTGGCCTCAGTTTTGCAAGAGCAGCACAAACCCAGAGCAGACCCAAACCCTGCTGGGACCCTTTCTTGCATTGGTGCTTCATCCAGCTTCAACCCCTGCAGCATCCACATACATCTAAGAGCCCCCCATCCTTGCTCCAAATCAGCAAGCAGCATTGCTGGCCCTCATCACCGCACATTCCCATTGGCCTTGCAACCTTTTTATTTTTTTATATATATACTGCTGCCATGCTACTTCTGAGATCCCCCAGCTTGGACACACAAATCACAGGCCCAGCCTTCTTTCAGCTGAAGCTCTCCTGCCCGTAGCCCCACCACTTAAACTGTGGCCCCCAATTCTTTGATTCAATTATTTTAATTTTTGCCATGCTTGCACTGCCCTGAGGACAGCGCTGATCTGCTGCAAAGAACTTCAGCACCAACTAACGCGATCCTGTGGACCTCATGATACCCACACGGTATATACAAATAAAAAGAAATGTATTTTAGCAACTGGTTACAATATTATAAAGTTTACCGCTTTGGAATATCAAGGTCATAAACTCCTGTTCTTCCTGGACTTTGCGAAGGCGATGGTGGATCGGAGAAGGAGTCTTTTGGCTTTGCGGCCACGCTTGATTCAACTGAAGGCCCGTTTTGGACTGTTATATCCTGCCTGCATGAAAGTCACATTGCATAACCAGACCAAGACTTTTGATGATCCCGAAGACCTATGCACATTTCTGGAGGATAAGGAGTCGGCGGTGATGTGGTGAAGGTTATATTGCATCTTCTACTTGCTACAGTTTTATGGCTACACACTTCATTTTGGTCTTGTTTTGAATGATCAACTGTTGTATGCTTTGATGAAAAGTCGTTCAGTATCAACACTTTGAAGAATGGAAATAATCTCAACAATTTCTTTGTAATTAAATCAGGAGCACTTGCTTGTAAGAAGGTCTCAGACTTATTTCGGCTGTACCTTTCAGACTCACGTCTTAAACCGGTACTATGCCTTATAGCATCAACGACCTTCAAACTATTTTCCCCAGTGGAGCTATTCTTGGGAAAGCTAATGTATTAACTAAGATGACAGCATGGACAGCTTCAACAAGATACAAGGTGTAAAATATACACTTAGCTTTCAGCTGTTAGTCTCCTAGCTCCTCTGTCGCACAGACATATGCTGATTTCCTGTTCCATAGCAACAGTTTTATGGCTAGCATGGGCGTTCAACTGGTCTGAGGCTGTATGAAGGCGACTTATCCATGCAGAAGTGGCATTTAAGCGTGTAACACTGCTATTTACTGAGACATTTTATTCTGTCTTGCTTGAAAGACATTGTTACTTTCAATAAGGGAGGTGAGCAAGATGCGATCTTTTGAGTATTATAGAAATGTGGAAGTGTTGGGTCATTGAGCCCTCCATGTCTGTCTTGTCCTAGTGGGCTCGCCCGTTAAGTTTTGTGTGTTATATAGCCCCCCCCCCCCCCTCTGGTTTTAGGTGGCTTTGAGAAATGTTTTCTTCTTTTTCTTTTGTAGAGTTGGGTGTTTTATTGCGTCTGATCATATGACATGGCCTCTTTTCATTTCTGTGGGCTATAGGTGCAGCCACACTTTATAGGTGCTTAAGAAGTTGTTCTACAATGTAAAACTACATGCTACATATTGATCTGTTTCTGCAACATATGAATGTTAATTTGGAGTTATATTCAGTACACTTTCCTTCAAGATGGGGTACCTGAATGTTAAGGGCATTAATTTCTACCAAGAGAAATATTCTCTTTTGTATGGTATTATTATTATTATTATTAGCCGCAGCTCATAAAAGCAAACGCCAACAACCATGCCAAATTTCGCAATCCCCTATCACGATCTGCCTCATCAACGCCAGATCTATTAGAAATAAAACACACATCATCCACAACATCATGTCTGACAACAAACCTGATATTCTATGCGTCACCGAAACATGGCTCACAGACACTGACCCAGCAATAGTAAACCAGCTAATCAAACCTGACTATACAGTGTTCAACTGCCCTCGACCTAACAGGAGAGGTGGAGGAGTCCTAATCCTTGCCAGAACCTCCCTTCTTTTAACAAACACGTCCTTAGCTCCATCCGAGGGCATTGATATATTCAAGATTGAGAATAAAACATTAACAATATGCTTAATCTACAGACTCCCCACATCCCACCATGATAACCTGGCCACTGCACTGGAAATTATCTCAACCTCTGCAGTCAAGAAACAGCGAATTATCCTGGGAGACCTAAACCTGCCTTCCATACCCCACATTCAGGCCGATACTTTCCTTGAAGCCATGAACCAGCTTGGATATATCCAAATTATTCAGGAAGCCACCCATAACAAAGGCAACACCCTAGATCTAGTGTTCATATCATCCAACACACAACTAAATGAAATGCGAAAACCTAAAACTCAAATAACGCAGGTCCCCTGGTCTGACCACTACCTAATCGAACTTGAAATACAACTACCAACCACAAAGGAGAAACCTCAAGCCGACGCAAAAATACCACACCAAATGAAGTTCCGGAAATTCAACAGTGAAACACTGGTAGCATCCATATCCACACGCTTTGAATACACCCTCACGGACCTAGATAAGCTGGTAGACACATGGAACTCAGGGATCGAAGCAGCAGCAAGTCCAAACTGGAAAGCCGCAAACACACCAACAAGAACAAGAACTGAACCATGGTACTCCTCTACTCTATGCAGAATGAAAAGGGAACTAAGCAAACTAGAAAAGAAATGGAGGAAAGCGCAAACCGAGGAATGCAAGCGACTATACCTAACTCTACTCATGGAATACAAGAATGAGGTCAACCAGGCAAAAAAGAATCACCACACTAACCTACTCAATAAAGCTATTAATAGACCCAGAGAGCTATTTTGAGCTTGTCAAATCTCTCACCAAAACCTCCCAAGACACCGACTGGACCGACGAAATCAAATCCCAGACGCTTGCAGACCACTACGCCAAGAAACTTAACCCGCAAGTACCCACTGTCACGGATCAAAGTATGTCTCTAGCACTCACCCCTCAGGAAACCTACACTGTCCCTCACACGGAATCTGTTGCGGAATGGAACACTTTCCACCAATTAAATGAACAACAGATCATAAACATCTTAACCAATTTAAAATCCACCACCTCCCCTCTTGACCCATGCCCTGCGGCCTGGATAAAAGCAACTAAAAAAGAAATTGCAAAACCAATCACCCACATTGTTAATCAGTCACTCCAACAAGGTACAATGCCAACCTATCTCAAGAGATCACTTATAAGGCCCATCTTAAAGAACAAATCACTCAACAAAAATGATCCTGCGTCCTATAGACCAATCTCGAGCATATCATTCTTAGCCAAAACAATTGAAAAAGCAGTCCAGCAGCAGCTGCAAGATCACATTGACGATAGGAAAGCCCTAGATATGCATCAATATGGGTTCCGCCAGCACCACGGAGTAGAAACCTTACTGCTCGCACTCCTTGACAACCTCCTCAGGGGTCTTGAGAACAAAAATGACATGTTCATACTTGTATTTATAGACATCTCAGCAGCATTTGATACAGTACATCACAGCACCCTCTTAAAACGACTAGCATCCATAGGTATAACAGGGACCCCCCTAAAGTGGTTTGCATCATACATATCCAATAGGATGCAACAAGTCCTATTCAACAACGATAAAGCTGATGCCTTCCCCCAGACCCAGGGGATCCCCCAAGGTTCTGCCCTATCATCTCTACTTTTCAACCTGTATATAAAACCAATCTGTGAGATCTTTCAGAAGTGCAACATCAATTACCACATCTATGCTGACGATGTGATGCTGTACACACGCCTAAACAGACCTTTAAATATTTAAAGAGAAATAATGAAGAAACAAACCTCTTCCAAAGACAGGGAAGCTGTAAAACTAGAGGGCATAACATGAAGCTGCAAGGGGGTAAATTGAAAGGCAATGTCAGGAAATACTTTTTCACTGAAAGGGTGGTGGATGCTTGGAATGCCCTCCTGATGGAAGTGATGGGGGCAAACACAGTGACAGAATTCAAAATGGCTTGGGACAGACACAGTGGATTCCTTTCCAGCAACAGGATAAAATCAAAATAAACTTAACTATCTAATTTCTCTACAAATAGGGGTGTCCTACACGGAGCGGTGGGTTCATCCCTAAACAAAGACATGGGGAGGGGTGGCCTGCACAGAGCGGCAGGTGCACCTACTCTTGCCATCTTACTGGGCAGACTAGATGGACCATACTGGTCTTTATCTGCCGTCATTTACTATGTTACTATGAGAAGCCAATGAAACGACATGAGGAGAGGAGTGATGTGGGAAAATCGAGACTAGCGGAAAATGAGTCAAGCAGCGGAGTATTGAATTGACTGAAGAGGAAAGAGGTGGCTTGCGGGGAGGCTGGCAAGGAGAACATTACAATAATCAAGACGGGAGGTAATTAAGGAGTGGACAATCAATTTAGTGGTGTCAACAGAGAGGAAGGGGCGAATTTTGGAAATATTGTATAGAAAGAAACGACAAGTTTTAGCAATGAGCTGGATATGTGAAGAGAAAGAGAGAGAGGAATCAAAGATAATACCAAGGTTATGTGCTGAAGAAACAGGGAGGAGTACAGAGTTATCAACAGAGAGAGAAAGGGGAAAGAGGAGGGGAAGCATTTGGGGGAAAGATAAGCAGCTCAGTTTTGGCCATGTTCAGTTTTAAGCGGCGGTGGGACATCCAGGCAGCAATGTCAGAGAGGCAGAGTAAGATCTTAGACTGGATATCAGGAGAGATAACAGGTGCAGAAAGATAGATTTGAGAGTCGTTGGCATAGTGATGATAGTGAAAGCCATGGGAAGAGATAAGGGTGCCAAGGGATTGGGTATAGAGAGAGAAGAGGAGTGGACCTAAGATGGAACCCTGAGGAACTCCTACAGGTAGTGGGAATGGAAGGTGCTGACATCTCACTGTTGCAAGAGACATACTTAAATGTTATGGAGTTGATGAAATTCGATATTCAGGGTGGCCCAAAAAAAGTGAGAACATCTTGTAAATTAAAAGCTTAAATAGTTTACTTATTTACCGTTTTTAGCTATATAACGTCTTCATTTCAACAATTTCCGATCGCCATCTTTTTTTTTTTATTTGTCAATCGTTTACATCTGTCTTTTTGAATTTTCAAATAACTTATATGCTATGAGATGTTCTCACATTTTTTTGGACCACCCTGTATATGCCCTACTTTAAAGGGTTTTCAGCCGCCCATCATAAGAGTAAGGGGATGGCCGTCTCAGTATGGAAAGTTGTATCCCCCATGGTTTTAAATTCTACGTGTTGATTCTCCTAGCTTCCAAAGGAATTGCTCTGGATTTAGTGATTCTACTATTCATGCGGCTCACAGTTAGGTTCATGCTGTAATCTCATTCACCCTCTTTGTCTTAATGAGCTCTAATTATATACAGTAATGTGGTCGTCGGTCTGTTTCTTGGTGGGGTCGTTTTGAAGACATAAGTATGTCTATCACTCCTAAAGTGAGTTATATAATAGGAATACTACCAGTTTCCTTATAAGTAAAGTGTATTGTTAAATTGATAGAACTTTAGTTCAGTTATCATGCAGAAATAACCGCCTAGATTTGCACGCTGGAAGCTTGGGTTTTACTAGAAGGAAGGGGGAGGAGCTTTCCTGATTATCTGGCCTAATACTTTGGCTTATGCCAAAGCAAGGTTCACGATGGGTGGAGGGGGTCGTAGGCACACGTTCAATATGCAGCTGAGAATATGTGTTAGTCTCATCAAGGAGATGTCAGCAACTTGAGATATGTGGTGTAGGACTGACCTAACATTCAGTCTCACTGGGTTTCAATATAGGACCGTATTGGGTGGTATTGGGACTCAGGGTCACTCTCTCCTGATTTGGGGTCATTTTTCAGTCAGCAATTGACATCTCGTCCTTACAAAGGGATTGTCAGTTTGAATTAGCTCCACACGGGGGTTGCCCTATTTCCGTTATTTTTAGTGGAAACACACTACTGAGCTTGGTAGATGCGCATGGTGGCACATATGTGCCTATGTTCTCTGTAGTGGAGTACTGGCTCTTCTATAGCCCTTTCAGGCCTTGTAGGCTTGCAGATGCTCTATATTTCTTTCATATGGTCCCTGATGATCGCATGATAATAGGAGGGACAGGGTGTGGTGGGCTGTGTTTAGCCTTTGAATATTTCGTGTCACAGAGAAGAATTGTGTACTTTTATTTGCTGTAATTTGGTTTTCTCTTTTGTTTGTATTTTGTTGGAAAATGTAAATAAAGAAATTTAAAAAAACAAAACAATATTACAAAGCTGAATTATAGGATGCAGTCAACTTTCTCCTGCCCATCTTTGCACACAAAAATTATAGTTACCACTTTCAAAGTGATTCACTGGCCATGTTGTCATCTGTAGTCACAAACAGGGTAAAGCCGATCTAGTCACACACATTTTCCAATATTTATACCTCTTGAATATGCTAGTAGATGATTATCGGAACATACTGCATTTGATGCAATATAAGAATATTCCAACGGTGCCACCACTTGCTCTGGTCTTGGTTGAATATGGTAACACACAAGTCATTCTATTTTCTTGTTCTCTGACTGTATGGTAACAACAAATCTCAATGGGCATATTTAAATCGTATATACTGTATGCATTCTCCAAAATATGTAGGAAATAATCATGCTGTAAGATGGGCATCAATTTTCATGATTTGAAATGACATAAGAACATAAGACTATAAGATATGCCATTCTGGGTCAGACCAAGGGTCCATCAAGCCCAGTATCCTGTTTCCAACAGTGGCCAATCCAGGTCACAAGTACCTGTCAGATTTACAAAAGGTATATAGTTTTCATATTGCTTGTCCCAGGGTAAGCAGTGGATTTGCTCGGTTCATTTTATGGACTTTTCTTCCAGGAACTTGTCCAAACCTCTTTCAAACCCATCTACACTAACAGCTTTTACTACATCCTCTGGTAATGGATTCCAGAGTTTTATTATGCGTATAGTGAAAAAATATTTTCTTCGATTTGTCTTAAATGTGCTACATTCTAGCTTCATTGCAGGTCCCCTAGTCTTTCTATTCTTTGAAGGCGTAAACAACTGATCTATGTCTACTCGTTCCACTCCATTCATTATTTTATAGACCTCTATCATATTTTCTCTCAGCCGTTTCTTTTCCAAGTTGAAAAGCCTTAACCTTTTTAGCCTTTCATCATAGGGATATCCTTCCATCTCTTTTACTATTTTGGTTACTCTTCTCTGTTCCACTTCTACTTCTGCTATATCCTTTTTAAGATATGGCGACCAGATTTGCACACAATATTCAAAGTGAGGTTGTACTATGGAGCGATGCAGAGGCATTATAATATCTTTGGTTTCATGCACCATTCCTTTCCTTATGATTCCTACATTCTATTTGCTTTCTTGGCTGCTGCTGCACACTGGGTGGAGGGTTTCAACATATTATCCACAATGCCACCTAAATCTTTTTCCTGGGTTGTGGTTCCTAATGTGGAACATTGCATCATGTAACTGTAGTTTGGGTTGTTCTTTCCTAGGTGCATAACTTTGCACTTGTCCACATTAAATTTTATCTGCCATTTGAATATCCAGTCTTCCAATTTATCAAGGATCTCTTGCAATTTTTCACAATCCTAACAACTCTGAATAATTTTGTGTCATCTGCAAATTTGATCACCTTACTTGTTATTTCTATTTCCAGGTCATTTATGAATATGGTAAAAAGCTGTGGGCCCAGCACAAATCCATGGAATACTTCACTATTCACCTTTCTCCATTGAGAAAATTGGCCATTTACTCCTACTTTCTGCTTTCTGTCTTTAAACCAGTTCTTGATCCACAATAGTACACTGAATCCAAGCTCATCATTTTTAATTTGTCCAAGAGCCTCTCATGAGGGTCCTTGTCAAATGTTTTCTGAAAATCCAGATACATTATGGGACCGATGCAGAGACATGGCCCGATTCCCCCTCTGGCTCTCTCCGCACGTCCAGAACAGCAAGAAGAGCAGAGCAGGCAGGAGCCAGGAGGAGGCGGGACCTGGGCAGAGCAGGGGCAGGCCAGCCCAGTAGAACATACAGGGCTGATTTAGGTTACGACCCTGTACATCCTGCCTGTTCAAAGGAGACATGCTGCTTATTCCACATCGCTGTATCTCAAAAAGGATATAGTGTTATTAGAAAAGATACAGAGAAGAGCCACCAAAATGGTAAAGGGGATGGTAGAATACCCTTATGAGGAGTAGCTAGAAAGGTTAGGATTTTTCAACCTGGAAAAGAGACGGCTGAGGGTAGATATGATAGAGGTCTATAAACTAATGATTGGAGTGGAACAGGTAAACGTAGATCAATTGTTTACACCATCAAAAAATGGAAAGACAAAGGGACATGCAATGAAGCTTTATAATTTCTGATCCCTCTTGCACTCATCTGAAAATTGAAAATTACTCAGAAACGCAGAGAAGCTAAAGCCAGAGGAGAAAGAAAGACAATCGCAGAACTCAACAGAGATTTCCAACGTGCAGCAAGACAGGACAAGGAAAAGTACTACAATGACACTTGCAAGGAAATAGAAGCAGAAACTATTAGAGGAAGAACAAGATCGGCTTTCCTAAAGCTACGAGAGTTAAAGAAAAAGTTCCAGCCTCAAATTGGAATGTTACAAGATGCTCAAGGTTCCATGTTGAATGATGCTGAGAAGATCAAGAAAAGGTGGAAAGAATATACAGAGTTTTTATCTGATAAAGATCAAGTGGACCAACAGCCATTTCAACCTGTACCTTATGATCGGGAACCATTGGTGATGAAAGAAGAAGTTGAAGCAGCATTGAAAGCCTTACCAAAGAACAAAGCACCAGGCATTGATAGCATTCCCATAGAAGTATTACGGCAATCTGATGCAGCTGTTACCATACTTACAAGGCTCTGCCAAGAAATATGGAAGACAACATCATGGCCAACTGACTGGAAAAGATCTGTGTTTATACCAATACTAAAGAAAGGTGATCCAACTGACTGTGGAAATTATCGAACAATCGCTCTGATCCCACATGCCAGCAAGATTCTACTGAAGATTATTCAAAAGAGACTACAACCATACCTGGAACAAGAACTACCTGAAGTGCAAGCAGGGTTCAGGAAAGGGCGAGGAACGAGAGACATCACTGCGGATGTGAGATGGATCCTTGAAAAGACTAAAGAATACCAAAAGAATATCTATTTGTGCTTTATCGACTATAGCAAGGCTTTTGACTGTGTAAACCATGAGAAACTCTGGGCCACATTAAGAAGCATGGGTATACCAGAACACCTGATCGTTCTCCTGCGCAACCTGTACATTGATCAAGAAGCAACAGTTTGAACGGAACAAGGAGAAACAGAATGGTTTAAAATAAGCAGAGGTGTAAGACAAGGCTGCATACTTTCCCCCTACCTGTTTAATTTATATGCAGAACAAATCATCAGAGAAGCAGGATTGTATGAAGACAATAGAGGTGTAAAGATTGGTGGAAGACTCATCAACAACCTTTGCTATGCTGATGATACTACATTACTGGCTGAAAGTGAAGATGATCTGAAACATTTGTTTCTCACAATCAAAGAACATAGTCTCAAAATGGGCCTGCACCTTAATGTAAAGAAGACAAAGATCATGACAACTGGCATAATTGACAGGTTCATCGTTGAAGGAGAAGAAATTGAAATTGTGAACAACTTTAACCTACTTGGATCAACTATCAATAAAGAAGCAACAAGCAGTCAAGAAATCAGACGACGCATTGCTCTTGGTAGAATGGCTATGAAAGACCTAGATAAGATTCTCAAGAGCAGAGATGTCTCTCTCCATACAAAGATTCAACTTGTTCAAGACATGGTATTTTCAATAACATCATATGGATGTGAAAGCTGGACAGTGAAAAAGACAGACAGGAAGAAAATTGATGCCTTTGAATTATGGTGCTGGCGGCAAATATTGTGTATACCATGGACTGCCCGAAGAACAAACCAGTCGGTACTAGAGGAGATCAAACCTAAGCTTTCTTTAGAAGCTCAGATGACAAGACTTCGACTTTCATACTTTGGACACATCATGCGAAGAGAGAGATCATTAGAGAAAGACATCATGCTTGGCAAGATAGAAGGTCAATGCAAAAAAGGAAGGCTAGCAATGAGATGGATCGATACAATAACAGTAGCTACGGGTACCAGTCTGTCAACAACGAGCCGCCTGACTGAAGACCGAACACAATTTAGGATAGCTATCCAGAAAACTCCGACTCGACGGCACTTAACAACAACAACAACTTGCACTCATCATTCAACAATCTGCTCTATCAGGTTATTTTTATGCTGATGATATTATTGTACTTCAGCACACCAATCCCACAACACCCGACCTCACCCCCATGAACTCCTGTTTACCTCAAGTATCCTCTTGGCCATCAACAAACTTCCTCCATCTTAAATCTGTGCTAAATCCACTGTCATTTGGTTCATATTCATGTCCACTTCCCCCACCCTGGCACCCTCAGTCACTAATCTTACCATTCCCCTCACCACCTCAATTCGCTACCTTGGGGTAACTCTGGATTCCTCTCTCTCTTTTCATGAGCACATCTCCACTCTTGTATCTCACTCCTTTGCCTTTCTTCGGCAGATTTGTGCGGCGTGCACATTCCTCTCCTTTCTCTCACTCACAACCCTCACATAGTCCCTAGTCACCTCTCGCTTTGATTACTGTAATGTTGCTCTGGCTGGCATCCACCTCTTTCAACTCCAGCACCTCCAAATTCTCTAAAACACGGCAGCTCGAATTCTTACACATTCCACCCATTCAGATCATGTAACTCCCATGCTTATCGGATTGCATTGGCTGCCACTTAAATAAGAACATAAGAACATAAGATATGCCATACTGGGTCAGACCAAGGTCCATCAAGCCCAGTATTCTGTTTCCAACAGTGACCAATCTAGGTCATATGTACCTAGCGGTTTTCCCAAGGGACACAGGTTCCACAATGCTTGTATTGGTTCAAGCATTGATATCCTGGGTCCCTTCTTAATAATGGTTTATGGACCTTTCCTCCAGGAACTTGTCCAAACCTTTTTTAAACCCAGCTACATTAACAGCCTTTACTATATCCTCTGGTAACAAATTCCAGAGTTTGATTACACATTGAGTGAAAAAATATTTTCTTTTATTAGTCTTAAATAGTTTACCCTGTAGCTTCATTGCATGTCCCCTAGTCTTTCTATATTCTGATAAGGTAAACAATCAATCTACGTTTACCTGTTCCACTCCATTCATTAATTTATAGACTTCTATCATATCTCCCCTCAGCCGTCTCTTTTCCAGGTTAAAGAGCCCTAACCTTTTTAGCCTTTCTTCATAGGAGTATCCTTCCATCCCCTTTACCATTTTGGTGGCTCTTCTCTGAATCTTTTCTAAAATCGCTATATCCTTTTTAAGATACGGTGACCAGAATTGCACACAATATTCAAGGTGCGGTCTCACCATGGAACGATATAGAGGCATTATAATATCTTTTGTTTTATTTTCCATTCCTTTCCATATCATACCTAGCATTCTATTTGCTCTCTTGGCTGCCACTGCACACTGGGCCGAGGGTTTTAACATGGTATCCACAATGACGCCTAAATCTTTTTCCTGGGTGGTGGTTCCTAATGTGGAACCTTGCATCGTGTAACCATAGTTTGGGTTGTTCTTCCCTAGGTGCATAACCTTGCACTTGTCCACATTAAATTTCATCTGCCATTTTGATGCCCAGTCTTCAAATTTATCAAGATCCTCTTACAATTTTCCACAATCCTCTTGGGTTTTAACAACTTTAAATAGTTTTGTGTCATCTGCAAATTTGATAACCTCCCTCGTTATTCCACTTTCCAGGTCATTTATGAATATGTCAAAAAGCAGCAGACCCAGCACAGATCCCTGGGGTACACCACTATTCACCTTTCTCCATTGGGAAAATTGGCCATTTAGCCCTACCCTCTGCTTTCTATCTTTTAACCAGTTCCTGATCCACAATAGTACACTGCCTCCTATCCCATGACTCTTTAGTTTTGCCAAAAGTCTCTGATGAGGGACCTTGTCAAAGGCTTTCTGAAAGTCCAGGTACACTATATCAACCGACTCACCTTTGTCTACCTGTTTATTCACACCTTCAAAAAAACATAACAGATTAGTAAGACAAGATCTTCCTTGTCTAAAGCCATGTTGGCTGTCTCACATTAGGTCATGACTATCTACATGCTGAGTAATTTTATTCTTTATGATGGTTTCTACCATTTTTCCCGGTACTGATGTCAGGCTCACCGGTCTGTAGTTTCCCGGATCACCCCTGGAACCTTTTTTAAAAATTGGTGTTACATTGGCGATCCTCCAATCTTCAGGTATTAGAGATGATTTTAATGATAGTTCACAGATTACTAATAGCAGGTCTGCAATCTCGTGTTTCAGTTCTTTCAACACCCTTGGATGTATACCATCTGGCCCAGGTGATTTGCTACTCTTCAGTTTATCTAATAGTTATAATACATCTTCCGGATATATCGATATTTCCTTCAATTCTTCCGCACCTTTAAATACCACTTCAGTCATGGGTAACATCCCTACATCTTCCTCAGTAAAGACTGAAGCAAAGAATTCATTCAGTCTCTCCGCTATCGCCTTGTCGCCTCTTAGTGCTCCTTTAACCCCTTTATCATCTAATGGACCAACTGACTCTCTCACAGGTTTTTTGCTACGAATGTACTTGAAAAGGTCTTTACTTCACGTTTTTGCTTCCGCAGCAAGCTTCTTCTCAAATTCTCCCTTTGCCTGCCTTATCAATGCCTTGCATTTGACTTGCCAGTGCTTGTGCTGTTTCCAGGTTTCGTCGTTTGGCTCTTTTTTCCATTTCCTGAAAGATACTTTTTTGGCAACAACAGCCTCTCTGACCTCACCTTTAAACCATGCTGGCAGTTTTTTGGACTTCCACTTTTCTTCAAGTGTGGAATACAGCTGGTCTGGGCTTCCAAGATAGTATTTTTCAACAACAGCCAAGCCTGATATAAGTCTTTAACCTTTGCAACTGCTCCTTTTAGTTTTTTCTTAACTGTTTTCCTCATTTTATCATAGTCTCCCTTTCAAAAGTTAAAAGGTAGTACTGTGGATTTCCTTACTATCCCTCCTCCACTAATTAAATCAAAGGCGATCATGCTATGATCACTATTGCCAAGTGGCCCCAACAACCTTATCTCTTGCACTAGATCTGGTGTTCCACTAAGGATTAGGTCTAATATGGCTTCCCCTCTGGTCAGTTCATGAACCAGCTGCTCCAAGAAGCAGTCATTTATTTCATCTAGGAACTTTATCTCCCTAGCATGTCCTGCCATGACACTGACCCAGTTGATACCGGGGTAGTTGAAATCACCCATTATTATTACTGTGCTGTAACTTTTGTTAGCTTCCTTGATTTCTTTGAGCATTTCATCATCCATTTGGTCATTCTGACCAGGCGCTCGATAGTACACCCCCACTGCAATTTCCTTCCCCCTTTTACATGGAATTTCAATCCATATAGATTCTACCAGGGCCGGATTTACGTATACGCCATGTACGCCATGGCGTAGGGCCCACAGCCGGCAGGGGCCCACAAAAAAAGAACCAGTTTTTTTTTTTTAAACTCAATTTTAAAAAAAAACCTGGTGGCTGCCGCCGCGGGGCCCCCTCTGCTGCCGCGGGGGCCCCGTCTACAAGCTGGTCGGGTCGGGTCCGGTCGGGTCTCTCTCCCTCCCTCCCTCGCTGCAGGCTGCGAGAGACGCGAAGATAGAGCGTCTCCTCGCGTCTGTGTTAAGCCCGCAGGGGCTGATGGGATTTCCCATCAGCCCCTGCGGGCTTAACACAGACGCGAGGAGACGCTCTCCCTTCGCGTCTCTCGCAGCCTGCAGCCTGCAGCGAGGGAGGGAGAGAGACCGGACCCGACCCGACCGGACCGGACCGGACCCGACCAGCTTGTAGACGGGGCCCCCGCGGCAGCAGAGGGGGCCCCGCGGCGGCAGCCACCAGGTTTTTTTTTTAAATTAAATTTTACTTTAGGCCGGGGGGGGGTAGGACTGGTAATGGGCTATGGGGGGGGGGTAGGACTGGTAATGGGCTATTGGGGGGGGGTAGGGCTGGTAATGGGCTATGGGGGGGGTAGGACTGGTAATGGGCTATTGGGGGGGCTGGGGCTGGAAATGGACGGGGGGGTAGGGCTGGTAATGGGCTATTGGGGGGCTGGGGCTGGAAATGGGCTGGGCTGGGCTGGGCTGGGGGGGTTAAGGCTAGAGGTGGGCTGATGGGGTTAGGACTGGTAATGGACTGTGGGCTGTTGGGGGGGCTTAGAACTGGCAATGGGCTTTGGGGGGGGTTAAGACTGGTAATGGGCTGTGGGCTGATGGGGGCTGTCTGGTAATGGGCTATGGGGGGGGCTAGGACTGGAAATGGGCTGGGGGGTTAAGACTGGAGGTGGGCTGATGGGGTTAGGACTGGTAATGGGCTGTTGGGGGGGGTTAGAACTGGTAATGGGCTTTGGGGGTTTAAGACTGGTAATGGGCTGTGGGCTGATGGGGGTTGTCTGGTAATGGGCTATGGGGGGCTAGGACTGGACATTGGCTGGGGGGTTAAAACTGGAGGTGGGATGATGGGGTTAGGACTGGTAATGGGCTGTGGGCTGATGGGGGGGTAGGACTGGCAATGGGCTATGGGGGGCTGACTGGAAATGGGTTGATGGGGTTAGGACTGGAAGTGGGCTGATGGGGGGTTAGGACTGGTAATGGGTTATAGGGGGGGCTTAAACTGACAATGGGGTGATGGGGGGTTAAGGACTGAAAATGGGGTGATGGGGGGTTAAGGACTGTAAGTGGGGTGATGGGGGGGCTAGGACTGGTATTGGGTTGGGGGTTGCTAGGACTGGAAATGGGCTGATGGATGGCTAGGACTGGAAATGGGCTGATGCAGGGACTAGAAGGGAATGGATGCTGGGTGAGGCTGGAACTAGAAGGGAGCTGATGTTGGGGGAGGATTAGAATGGGATGGGGCTGGAAGAGTAAAATGGAGAAGGGAAAAATATTTTGTGTGGGAGGGATAAAAAATCTACAATTGGCCGGGTATTGGGAGAGTAAGTGGGGATTGAGGATGGAGGGGTAAAATTTGAGTGGATGAAATAGGAATGAGGAAAGAGCAAAAGGAGAAAGATTAGTATGTTAAAGCAGATGTAGAGAGAGAATGGAAAAAAATCTAGAAGAGAGAAGAAAGGACAAATGGACAGCAGACGATGGAGAGTTAGCAGAAGACACGAAGAAACCAGAAGAAAGTGGCTGGAGCAATTGCAGCTGAAAAAAATGCACAAAAGGTAGAAAAATATCTCTTTATTTTGAATTTATTAATTGGAATATGTCAGCTCTGGTAAATGTGCATCATTAACATCTGTGCTTTGTTTAGTACAAGAGCAAATTAATGTATAGTTTTATTTCTACAGTGTTGTACATTCCAAGTTTGGCTTTTGGGATTCCCAGTTTAATTATTGTCTTCCTATTTCTAAATTGTGATTACTTGTTTGGTGATGGTCTATGTTCTGCATGTGTAACTGAGCTGAGGTGTTCTGTTTATATAATTCCTATTTGACATTGCCACTTGTTCTCTTTCCCCAGTAGGTCATGTATTGTTCTTCTCTGAAATGTATTGGTTTAATATTTGCAGTGTTGCCTTTTGATTGGTAGAGTATGGTGCTTTGTGAGTCCTGGTAGTGCTGTTAGGATACGGCGGGTTTACTATGGGCAGTGTTTGTAGTAGTTCCTAATGTGTCTGGCAGTTGGCACTGGATTATAGTAATGTAGAAATCTTTTAGTCTTTCTTTATCCATACACTCATTAAGAGGCACGTTTACTAAAAGTTAGTATATGGTAACATTATGCAAATATTTATGCAAATGAGGCCCCTTATGCAAATGAGGTCCGCACCCCCCTTGGGCCGCCCCTGCTGGGGGCCCACAATTTTTGTTGGCGTAGGGCCTCACTCAAGGTAAATCCGGCCCTGGATTCTACAGCAGATTTTCTTTCCTGCAAAACTCTAATCCTTTCTGACTCAATGCCCTCTCTAACATAGAGAGCAACCCCTCCACCAATTTGATCAGCTCTATCATTACGATATAGTTTGTACCCAGGTATCACAGTGTCCCACTGGTTGTCCTCCTTCCACCATGTCTCTGATATTCCAATCATATCTAACCTTTCATTTAGTGCTATATATTCTAACTCCACCATCTTATTTTTTAGACTTCTAGCATTTGAATACAAGCATTTTAGAGAATGTATTTTATTCATATTAATTTGGCTATTGTTAGACATGGGTAATTTAGGATCTTTAAGCTCTGTCTGCTCCATACTTGAGGGCATTTGGGCTACTTTACTCTTTTGTGGAACCTCTCTGCTTTTGGTAGTATCCTTCAAAGATACATTCTTCTGAACCATCCGCTCTTGGGCGACTGTCGGCTTTCCCCTAATATCTAGTTTAAAAACTGCTCTATTTCCTTTTTAAAGGTTAATGCCAGCAGCCTGGTTCCATCCCTGTTAAGGTGAAGCCCATCCCTTCGGAAGAGCCCCTCCTTTCCCCAGAATGTTCCCCAGTTCCTAACAAATCCAAAACCCTCATTTCTGCACCATTCTCTTGTACAGCTGTTCGGGAGCTTCTCTGGGGAGTGTCCAACAGTAGTCAGCCAGCATTGTAGTGGACCATTTTCCCTGGTATCTTTGCACCATCGTTGCGATATCCTGGTGAAAACATTTGTCCTGTTCATCACTAACCATACCACAGTTGTCAGGAAAGAAATCGAGATGGGAATCAAGGAAATTGATCTTTAGAGACATTGCAGCCAAGTTTCTGATACTGCATCAGCATATCTTCTACTAGTTCCTTGTAGTTTTCTGCCCTAACATTCCTGAGAAAGTTTGTTGACACTAGGCGAAAAGCATTCCATGCTGGTTTCGCATCACCTTGCAGCAAGTTGTTGAGCCAGTCATCTTTGAAGAGCTCTCGAATCTGAGGACCCACAAAAACTCTCTCTTTAATCTTTGCTTCATTGAGTCGAGGGAATTTTTCATGCAGGTATCGGAAAGCTGGAGAAGTGCGGTCCATGGCTTTCACAAAGTTTTTCATCAAACCTAGTTTGATGTGAAGGGGTAGTAGCAGGATTTTGTGAGCCTCAACCAGAGCTGGGTGCTGGATATTCTTCTCTCCAACTGTTACATTTTGCCTGCGATTCCATTCCTTCCGCAAGTAGTGCCAATCCCTTGCTTGGCTATCCCACTCACATAAGAAACACATGTATTTAATATATCCCTGCTGCAGTCCCATTAAAAGGGCAACTACCTTCAAGTCACCACAGAGGTGCCAGCTGTACTTGTTATAGTTAATGGAAGTCAGTAGATGCTTTAAGTTATCATATGTCTCTTTCATGTGGACGGCATGCGCTACTGGAATAGATGGAAGATGGTTTCCATTGTTCAAAAGCACAGCCTTCAGACTCAGTTTCGAAGAGTCTATAAATATTCTCCAGTCTTGTGGTTCATGAGTGATTTTTAAGGCATTCATGAGGCTTTCAATTTCAGAACAGAATACCAGATTACTTTCCTTTCCGACTGGGTATACTGTACACTGCTGATGTCAGATGACTTCAGCAGCTGTCTGGCAGTAATATTGCATTGCATCAGAAAATGATTCAATCAACTCTGGATGATGTGTGCATGCTGGTATTATGCAATGTGATGCAGTATTACATCATTCAAGGCTTATTTGGGATGTTGTTGATGTCCTACTGGATAAATTTACACGGTGAAACGTCAAAAATGAACTATATGCAATATCTTCAAAACGAGAGCCAATAACATTTTTTTAATGTTATATTTGTGTTCAGCTCACCAAGATACTACAGATTAGGGCCTTTTAAAGTCAGTAATGATTTCAATGTTGACCAGTGAATTTTCCAACCACTTTGCCTTCTTCTTTGCTGCCAACGTTTGCATTTCCAGTCACCCATGACTATTAGGATATCCTGTTTTCATGTTCTGTCAATTTTAGCTTGTACTTGTTCATAAACTCATCAACTTCATTCTCTTCTTCAACTGTTGTTGGGGCATAGACCTGAATTATACTCATGTTGATTGGCATTCCTTGTAGACAAATAGAAGTTAAGCGTTCACTGATTGCACTGCATTTCATTACAGTTTTTGCAAGTTTCTTCTTAATTATAAACGCAACACCATTTCTTCTTTGTTTTTCATTTCTAACATAGTATACCATGTGATCATCAGATGGAAAGTGTTCAATGCCAGTCAATTTTAGTTCACCGACACCCAACAGACTGAGTTGTAGAAACATAGGGGCTTGTTTACAAAGCCGCGGTAGCGGTTCGCGATCGTTATCGGAGCCGCGGCCCCATTGATTTCAATGGGGCCGTGGCCACGATAACGATCGCGAATCGCTACCGCGGCTATGTAAACAAGCCTCATAGAAACATAGAAATATGACGACAGAATAAGACCACGTGGCCTATCTAGTCTGTCCTTCTATATCAACAACTAAAACAGTCCCCTTTTTACCTTTAGAGATCCTCTGTGTTTGTCCCATGCTTTTTTGAATTCAGTTACTGTCCTCATCTCTACCATCTCCACTGGGAGACTATTCCACGGATCCACTACTCTTTCCGTAAAGAAATATTTCCGTATATCACTACTGAATCTATCTCCCTTCACCCTCATTCCATGTCCCCTCGTAGCAGAACTTGCTTTCAATTGAAATAGGCTCTCTCCCTGAATATTTATGCCACGGAGGTATTTAAACATCTCAATCATATTACCTCTATCCTGCCTTTCCTCTAAGGTGTACATATTAAGATCCTTCAGTCTGTCCTCATATGCTTTATAATGAAGCCCACTAATCATTTTAGTAGCCACCCTCTGCACTGACTCCATCCTGCTCACATCCTTTTGAAGGTGCGGTCTCCAGAATTGCACACTATACTCCAAATGAGGTCGCACCAAAGACTTATACAGAGGCACTATCACCTCCTTTTTTCTGCTAGCCATTCCTCTCCGTATGTACCCAAGCATCCTTCTAGCTTTCACTGTTGCCTTTTCTACCTGTTTAGCTACTTTAAGATCATCAGACACAACCACGTCTAGGTCCCGCTCTTCTTTAGTGGACAAAAGTACTTCATCCCCTATACTATATTGTTCCCTTGGATTGCTGCAGCCCAAATGCATGACCTTACATTTTTTAACATTAAATCCCAGCTGCCAGATTCTAGACCATTCTTCAAGCTTAGCTAGATCCCTCCTCATGTTATCTACACCATCCTGGGTGTCTACTCCATTGCAGATTTTGGTATCATCTGCAAAGAGGCAAACCTTACCCAACAGCCCTTCCATTCCAGCCCAGCCATTCCATTTCATTCTTGTCCACTTCCAACTTCCCTTGGTTCATGATTCGTATTTTCCATGTCCCAATATGTAAGACCTCTTTGCAGCTTCTGACTCTCATTTCCTACACAGCTGCATCAGCAGTCAGACTTTCCGAGGGTTTTAATCCAACCACATCATAAATGCTGGCATTACTATGAAAAGTCTTCAGCTCCTCCCCAGTAGCTAGTTGACTGCCTTCCAACCTGGGCGTCTCATGTTCCAGTACTCTAGTGCAATTTGTTTTGTTGTGACTATCCATTGGCCTTTCGTGGCAAAATATGTAAGTGGATTGCCAGACCTTTCTTCTAGTGTTGTTGCAATTGTCACAGAACTGTGATTCTCCACCACCAACACCAACCCATTCTGCTGCTGCTTAGATGAGTGGTTTGTCTTGGTCTGACTCCTCAGCTGAGACTTGTCCATCTTGGGAGACCCTGCCAGTAGTTAAGCTACTGATAGCTTAGCTCTCAGCATCACTGATACATACAAGTCCTCACAGACTTAAAAAATGTCCAAAATGTCCACTTTCATTTACTATTTGGTTAAAAATAAATGCAGATCCCTAGCACTCTGTTTTCTGACTACTGAATGTATAAAATATAGCAAATTTTAGGCAAGTCATGTGCCTGTGTCTACTTCGGCCCAATTAAAAGTGCGTATTAGGGGTGTGCATTTGGTTCATTGGGGTGCTTTAAAAAAAAGTATATGCAAAGTCAATTTAATATATAAACCTAAGGAAAATGATTTCTGCATGTTAAAAAAGTTCACATTTTTTTATTGATATAAAACTGTGAAATGAACAAAAAAAAAGTCCAAACCCTCTGAAAAAATGAATAGCTCTGTTTCTAATTGCATAGTTTATGCCAGGTAGCTACATTCCACCCTGACTGCTTCAGTCAAGTCTATCTTTTAAAAGGTGCTCTGCTCCTCTGTCTGTATCTTTAGGGGTATGTTTACTAAACCGCGCAATTGTGCGGGGCGCACTTGAGCGTGCACTAAGGTACCTTAGTGCATGCTAATAGTGCATTTTTAGTGCCCCACACACGTGCGCGCCGCCCGCAAAGGTGCGCGGCGAGCTGATGTGTGATAGAGGCGTGGAAAGGCATTTCGAGGGCGGAGGAAGGCTCCCGAGGGGAGGGGGGACAGGGTCAATGGGTGGAGAGTGGGAGGGGAGAGGCTCCTTGTACAGGAGCGTGGCTGAATTTCGGTCCAAAATATACCGCGAGTGAAAACCTCGCGTTAGAGCCGATTTAAAGGGAAGAGAAACTATTTCCGTCAGCAATGTACAGCAAAACCGGGGAAACATACAAAACGTGAGCAGTGTGATACATGTGCACAGAACAAAATGTCAAATAAAACTTTAAAATGACCACAAGAAATATTGTAAAAACTATAGGTCAGCTGGGCAACAGTGATAGCAATGGGCAACAATAAAAAACACTCCCAGGAAAGCTCCAAAAAAAAAAGAAATGATTTTTGGAAGGGTCTACGCTCCGTAGACCCTTTCAAAAATCATTTCAGTTTATTAGAACTTTCCTGGGAGTGATGTTTAATGTTGCTCAGTGATATCACTGTTGCCCAGCTTGGATATGGGTGTTTTCCCCTTTTTCCGAGGTCATTTGTGAGGTTTATTTGCACTTTTGTCTCCATACAAGGTAAATGAGCCCACAGTAATATTGTGCAGAGCAGGGTTTCTGACTCGTCAGGCCAGGTTTCCTATCTCCAGGGACTGCACTGTCTCTGTGGCCACAGTGTGCTGCAACAGACACAGCCAGTGCCTGTAAAACCAGAGAGTCACAGGTTCAAATCCCAGCTGGGGCTCCTGCCAACCCAGGCTCCACATTTTTACCCACCACTAAACAGTGATAGTAAAGACACTCCTTTATTGCAGAGAACATAAGCATGGTTCAAACACCCATATTTTACCCTACACCACACACAAACCATAACAATGGGCATTACCTACAGCCGTGTCACCCAGATTCAGTCCTGGAGTGCCACCAGTCAATCAGATCATATGCTTTTTCCCAGATAAGGACATGTCTGCATGTTGGCAGAAGGGTACAGGTGATGGAGGGGGCAGTGGCTGCAAGCCACAGCAGACAGTGGCCTAGGCCTGTGCAGGCTGGCACCGTCCACCGCAAGACAGGCTCTGTTGGATGTACAGTCATGGACTCCCCAGGGAATGCAGCATATCCGTGGCAACACGGTGGTGCAGTGCACACAGACAGTGTGGGCAAGAACAGAAGGTCACAGGTTCAGAGGCCAGCTGGGGCTACTGCCAATCCTGTCCACATATTTTTCCCACAACTAAACCGTGATAGTAAGGACAAACCTTTATTGCTGAGAACCTACACATGATTAATACTCCTATATTTTACCACAACAAACACAGACACCATAAACAGCCGCATTACCTAGAGCAGAGTCTCCCAAATGCAGTCCTGGAGGGCCCCACACCATTCAGGTTCCATGCTGCCTCTAATAAAGATGCCTGTGCTGCACATCTATGCACCACCCCCACGGTATGCAGATGTAGCTCATGCATATTTATGAGGGACAGCATGAAAACCCGAACAGTGTTTGGAACACCAGGAATGGAGTTGGGAAGCTCTGCCGTAAAGCAGCAGCCAACAGAGCCAGACACACCCACACACACACACACACAGGCCCCATTGGCCAATGCCTCCTGGAGAGGCAGGACATTGGGCCCTGCCTGTATCTCCCAATACTAGCAGTTGCATACCTTAGCAATGCCACCCTACACCTAGGTATATGGTACACAGCTATCAAACGTTTCCCATGATAACTGGCAGATATCAATTCCTAAGTTTAAGTAGCCAAAAAGCAGACACAGCACTGCGTTTCGGGCGGTTCAAAAGATTTTCGCCCTGTCTCAACGCTCACCAACTACATCCACTCTCTTCGTTATCGTCACTGATGCAAGAGTAAGACGCCAGCGCATGCTCAATAGCAATCCGTTGAGCGTTGAGACAGGGCGAAAATCTTTTGAACCGCCCGAAACGCAGTGCTGTGTCTGCTTTTTGGCTACTTAAACAGTGCTGATTATTACTCAAAGAACCTTTCCCACAATTTCAACTCCTTGAATATTTATCCAAGGAAGAGCATCAGGCCAATCGCATACCTTCATGAAACGGAGAGACTTTAGATAAGTATCCGGTTACTAGTGGATTGCTTTGGCCTTTTGTCTAAAAAAACTCACAAGTGGTTTTATGACTTTTTCTTATTTATTGGTGACACTTTCATGTGGTGTTAAACCTTAATTTTCGTAAGCTCTCAATGGGCTCAATATTTTGAGCAAAATGGAATATTAGCTTCAAGAGATAGTAACACTGTCTCAAGGCTACTTTTCCGACATTCACAGATCTACACACGTCAGTTTTAGATTTAGGTTAATTTATTTCTCTAATTTAGGTGAAGTGGAGGCATTATTGACATTTATGTCTGTGTTGGTTTTAATCATCTTTGATTGCAGGTAGTTTGCGTAGTCCTGCGGCTGAGGCATAGGGGGTTGTGCTGAGACCGGTTCTCCTGTTATGGATTTTACTATGCTGAACAGTGCATGAGGTTTATTGATGGAGTGTTTTAGTTCAAATCATTTTTATTAAGTTTTAAACTTTTAAAAACATGTACATAGCTTGTATCAGGAAGCAGAAGAGAGGCATAAACAACGGGCTCAAGATGCACAACACACATAACAATGCGAAAAAGGACACTATACAGCCCTAGAACTTCACAACAGCATATACATCAATGCAAGAAATAACAAGATTTGAATGTACAGTACAGAAAGCCCTACAAGGTGCAAAACAAAGTTATTGCCCATACAACAACTGGCTTCCATCTCCTAGGTTCTCCCCCTCCCCTTCCACCCCCCCAAACCCCCCCCCCCTCATCCCCCCCTCCCCACCCACCCCCCCACCACCCTCTCTATTTATTTATTTATTTATTTATTTACATTCTCTTATATACCGCGCTATTCTGCATCAGTGCGGTTTACATTGAACAAACTGAAATTACATTGAACAGGGCATTATAACTTGGAGATAACTATTTTACAGGGAACATGGGCTATGGAGGGTTAAGTGGCTTGCCCAAGACCACAAGGAGCACCTGTGGGACTAGAAACCCCAGTCCTTCCGGCCCAAGGTTGCTGTCCTCTAGTGGGATTTGAACCCCCGACCTTCCGGCCTGAAGTACCTTGCCCCAACCACTAGGCCACTCCTCCACTCTGGTCGGTCCTCATGTATAAGAGTATAGGAGGTACTCAGGGGCCAGGGAAAGAGGGCAAGTCAAGCCGATAGGGCCAAGGACACCCCCTAGTCATCCAGTAAAAGGACAAGTTGCGTAAGGTACGGGCGGGGGAAATCCAAGCCAAAGCGGCTGAGGCGGACCTAAGAGGCAGCATGAGCGTACCGTAGCAATCGGACACACTACCCCTCGGTCACACCATATACATGCGCCCGGCCGCGCCTCATACATTCAAAATCACACTCCTCTCTCGGGGAGTTAGAGTCTGAATAACTGGGAACCAACGTCCCATGAAGATATCCCAGTGTCTTCCTCCCTGTTGCTTGGCCGTGAGTTTCTCCATATACAATAACTCGCGCAGGGCCTTTTCCCACAAGAACAGTCCTGGTGGCGCAGCATCCATCCAACGAGTCAAGAGGGTTTTCTTGACCAGCAGAAAGCCACGCTCCAGAAGCTCCCTGTGTGGCAGGGCCGGGATCGGCGCCACAGCATTCCAGTCATGAAAAAGACAAACATCCCTCTGACAAACATCCCCAATATCTAACCATCCTGCCAGCTTAGTACAGGCCTGCCGCCACACCTCTCGCACTGCAGTGCAGTCCCAAAAGCGATGCAACAAAGAGCCCACATGTTTGGAACACCAGGCGCAGGTAGACGTGGGACGCAAACCAGCCTGAAAGGCCCATTGATCTGTAGCATAGGCTCTCCAGAGAAACTTATACTGCAATTCCTGTAAGTATACCCAGAAGGATCCCTTCGGGATGCGGCCAAACGCTGCGCGCAGGGACTCTTCCGTCATCCCCTCCACCCCATCGTTACACCACCTGGTCGCCAGCGCGGAGAGTGGGGGGCCAGCCGTAAGGGAGCTCAGAAGCTGACGGTAAACCGGGTTTCCTCGGTCTCGCTCCACCAGTAATTGCAAAAGTTGCCTAGGGGTCCCCAGGAGAGGCTGCTCCCCGCCCGGTAGCCGTCCCCGCAAACCCTCTAAGTAATGGCGAATCTGCAGATACCCATAAAATTGGCGCGGGGGGAGATGAAAGCGTGTTGCGAGAGCCTGATATGTCTCAAGGCCCTCCCCTCCCGGCAGATACAGATCCCCGAGACACGCCAAGCCACGTTCCAACCAAGAGTGGAATATATTCCGGGGAGACATCCCAGGGGGAAACGCCGGATTACCCACCAGAGGGAGCAGTAGAGAAGTCTTCGAGTTCCACCCCAACCGAGCACTCAGCGCGCGCCAGGCAGCTCGGAGCGCCCCCATATAGACACCACTCCCTCCTACCGTCCCTAAAGAAGGCCGCTCCATATGCAAGACATAAAGACTATGATAAGGGGCACACACCCCATTCAGGGGAGTTATTGGAGTACATCCCTCTCCGCCGTCCAACAGGCCCCAGAGGTGGCGCGCCATGTAGCGAATATTGTAGAGCCGCAAAGAAGGCAAACCTAGTCCCCCTTCCTCCACCCCCGTCATCAAGGCCTTCAAAGGGATCCGGGCGCGCCTTCCACCCCACAGGAAACCCCGGAGGAGGCCGTCCAACTTCTTCCAATCTTTCGCCAAAATCCAAAGAGGCAGTAGGCGAAGAACATATAACCAGCGAGGAAGCTCAACCATCGTGAACAGTGCCACCCGTCCCTTCAAAGACAACGGTAGTCCCTTCCAGCCGGAGAACACGGCCTTTGTTTTCGCCAGCAGGTGCGGGACATTAGCCAGGTATAGTCGATCAGGCTGGTCTGGGAGATTAACACCCAAGTACCGGAGAGAATTCCCGGCCCAGACCAGGGGGAAAGGGCCGTCCCACGTCGGCCGCACTCGGCCGCCCACATCCAGCACCATTGACTTGGAGGCATTTATTTTAAGACCCGAAAAGCTACCATAGTACTCTATCAACTGCAAAGCCCGCGGCAGAGACTGCGCGGGATGTGTGAGACACAAGAGCATATCATCTGCGAACGCGCTGACTTTGGTCTCCTCCCCTCCCATCACCACCCCCCGCACCTGCGGGTCCCGTTGGATAGCATGCAATAAGGGCTCGAGGGCTAAAACAAAGAGAAGAGGGGAGAGAGGGCACCCCTGTCGAGTGCCCCTCTCAAGAGTAAATGGCTCGGAGAAAGTACCATTAACACCCACTCTAGCCATAGGCAAGGTATAGAGAAGCCGTAACCAATTTGCATAGGCACCGGTAAAACCCATGACTCCCAGGACATCCCACAAAAAAGTCCACGCCACCCGGTCAAACGCCTTTTCTGCATCCAGGCTAACCATCAGTAAAGGTGCTTTCTGGCGTAATGAAGTTTCCATCCCCAAAAGTAATTTGGCAATATTCTTAGAGGCCTCTCGACCCTGCACAAAACACACCTGACGAGGATCAATGAGAGATGGCAAGATGGGGTTTAACCTTTTTGCCAAAACTGAGGCCAAAATCTTCATATCACAATTGATAAGCGATATAGGTCTATATGAGGCCGGATCTAGCAAATCCTTCCCCGGCTTTGGGAGCACAGTTATATCAGCGCAGCGCATATCCCGAGGGAAGTGACCCAAACGACAAGCTTCATCATATAGGATCACCATTGTTGGGGCAAGGCGTGCTGATAGAATTTTATAATATTCATACGTAAACCCATCTGGGCCCGGAGCTTTATGATTACTCCCCGCGTGAATCGCCCGCTGTATTTCCCCTACCGTTAACGGGGCATTAAGCTGTTGCACTTCCTGCTCAGATAAGCGGGGTAAGGCCAGGTCGCGCAGAAATCGTTTCCCGGTCTCATAGTCCCGCTCTTCTTCAGTGTACAACTGCGCATAAAACTGTCGGAAAAGTTCGGCTAATTGCGGTGGTTGATGTTGCAACATTCCCCTTGCATCTCGAAGCACTGGGATGAAGCGCGCACCGCCAGGGGCCTTGACCAATTTGGCCAACAATCTGCCAGACCTATTTCCATATCGAAACAATTGATGTTTATGGCATTGCATAGAATAGTGGGCTCTGCGATGCAGAAGTTCATGAAGGGCCGCCTGCGCCCCAACATACTCTAGCCGCAGCGCTTCCCCCCCTACCCTGCCGACCTTACACTGCAGATCACGTACTTTGCGCTCTAAGACCAAAAGACTGCGGTCCATGTGTTTGCGGCGCTTGACACAGTAAGCGATAATCGCTCCACGCAGGACCGCCTTACTGGTTTCCCAGAGCAAAACGGGCGAACAGTCCGGCGTATCATTAAAAGAAAGGAACTCATCCCATTGCCCTTCCAGGAATTTTCGAAAATCCAAGTCTTCCCACAAGTAGGTGGGGAAGCGCCAGCCCAGTCGCGAAGGCCCCGCACATTCCCAGGTTACCCACACGAGGCCATGGTCTGAGATCACGATCGGTTCAATGCCAACCTGCACCACTTTGGACACAGCCCCTTCGCTCACCAAAATATAGTCCAGACGAGACCAAGTATGGTGTGCTCGGGACTGGTGGGTATAGTCGCGCGACCCAGGATTAAGAAGACGCCATATATCCACCAAGTCCCCCATCCGGCACAGGTACCCCACACCTCTATTTCGCCAAGCCCGCACATCACCAGACATGGATTTGTCCAGGAGCGGATCATGCGGACAATTAAGGTCTCCCGCCAAAATCAAACTACGGGTTTTTGCTCCTTGGACAAAGCCCAGCAATCTACGGAAGAAGGCATGGTCGTAGATGTTAGGGGCGTAGACATTGACCAGCCAAATTTCCTCGTTATAAACTTTGGCATGCAGTAGGAGGTATCTCCCCCCAGGATCAGCCGTCAGGTGTTGCACTTCAAAGGGCGTACCCCGTTTCACCAGAACCGCCACCCCAGCCTTCCTAGTCCCGGAAGAGGCGCCATACACACTCCCCACCCAGTCTCGGGCCAGCTTCTGATGCTCCACATCGCTGAGGTGCGTCTCCTGCAACAGGGCTATATGGGTCCCCTGCCGCTTAAGGAATTGCAGTATTTTAGTACATTTCACAGGGGAGCCAATGCCCCCAACATTCCAAGATGCAATTTTCAAATTAGACATACACAGTTAAGAGAGGTGCACATTGCAACAATATCACAAATACAAGTCCCGGGAGTCGCCCAGCCTCGACTCCCAGAGCAAGTTCCCATTCAGTAAGCCCAACAGACCCTCTCCCTGATCCCCCACCTCCATCTTTGAAAGACCCAACAGGACCGTCCCCCCCCCCACTGCCATAACCCTCCCTCCCCTTACCCCAGCCTGCAACCATTCCCCTATCGCCCCCCCCTCCCCATCATCCTCCCTACTACCCCCACCCCTCCCCCCCCTGCTCTTCCCCCCCCAGTCACCTACCCAAGGCCCAAACTCACCCTCCCAAGCACCCACACACGCAGTCCCACACACACTCTCACAGTCACTCCCAGTACTACCCCATTCCCAACTCCCCATGAACATCCTCCCCATCTTACCCAAATACTACCTAACCCTAAGGCGTATATACCCCACTACTTGGGGGCAAGATCACTCACCACCTCCCATGCGCCTCCAGGCCAACAAGTATTGCAGGCGGCAACAAATAGCCCAGCTGCACCACCCAAATGGAGGACACCGAACAAAGGCCAACCAGCCAAACAGTGCATGCGCTAAGGCCCTGCCAAACGCAGTCTCACTTATATAGTCCATCAAGGTTGATCAGCTGCCGCAGCGGGAAGAGTCGTCAAGGCGGCCAAAAACTTTCTCGCAGCCGGGGCCTGTTCAAAGCTGTGCGTGGCGCCCTTATGAAATATCTTCAATACGGCCGGGTAGCTCAGGGCAAAGCGGATTCCCCTTTGGATAAGCTCAGCACAGATGGGCGAAAACTCTTTTCGTTTGGCAGCCAGCGTGGCCGAGTAGTCCTGGAACAGGTAGACGGGCACATTGTCCAGCTTCAGGTCTCGTTTTTTTCGATACGCTTGAAGAATGAGGGTCTTCTGGTGAAAATCTAAGAGGCGCGCTAATACCGGTCGAGGCCTAGCACGATTCTCCTGCCATTGGCCCAGCCGGTGTGCTCTTTCCACGCGGACCCGACCTTGCAAATCTGTCAGGCCCAGCTCCTTCGGCAGCCACGTGTCAAACAGAGAGAAGAGCTGCTCCCCCGTCCAGGATTCCGGGACCCCAATCAGTCGCAAGTTATTGCGGCGGGATCTATTCTCCAGGTCATCAACCTTGAGAAGCAGGGCGTCAATCTGCGCCTGCTGCTGCTGCTGGGCCCGCTGTGCTGCTGATTCCCCTTCCTCCAGACTGGTCACCCTCTGCTCAACCTCCTCCATTCTCTGGGTGAGTTCTCCAAACATGTCGGTCATCTCCGCAAGCTTCTGCATCACCGCTGCGAATTTGGGCTCCAGCAATTTAGCAACCTCATAGGCCAGCTCTTCCGGCCCCGAATCTGCACTCTCCTTGCCTGGGGAGTCGGGCCCCCCTATCGATTTCGCCGCCGGCGCCATCTTGGGCTCTCGCGCCCCGGCAGCCTTCTCCCGTCTTGCCACAGATTTCATTATCCGGCCCCGTTAGCACCGAATGCAGGGCACCGGAGCGGTTCTTTAGTGTTCGGTACAGCTGGTAGGTAAGTTTACCGCCCAAGCGGTCGTTTATGCCGCCGATTTAATTGCAGATTCTTAAGGAGGCCTGGGAGCTCGGCAAGGACACGTCCTCACCCGCTCATGCGCTCATGTGATCTTCCTTGATGGAGTGTTTTAATAAGTCTGTGTGGTAAGTTTTCCTGCTCTGTGTTATCTTCGCTCGGTGGGTAGTTTTGTATGAGTTGTATGCAGCCAACGCCTCAGGGGAGTGAGTTTGTCGCCACTGTCGCTCAAGTTTGCGTAGATGGTGGAGAGATGTACGAAGGTCTGTGGAGAACCATGGAGTATGTTCACGTCATGATGACTTGCTGCAGGAGAATATCAGATAGTGTTGGGGTGCAGCTTACCATATCCAGGCCTAATGTCTGTCTGCTATTGTGTTATGGATGTGTATAGAGCTGCATTGACTGCCCTGTGGGGTGTTGGTTCCTCAGCTAGGACTGGGGTTGATGGTTCTCTCTACAGGGAGGTAGAATGTGGATCTGTTGATGGGAGACCCTGTTTGCCACCCTCAGCCCTGGAGGAGGATGGAGTTGCATGGCCCACCTAGGGGGTCCATAGAGACTACACCTGACTGAGACATCCAAGGTGTTTCTGCAGAAATTACCTATCTCACAGTTTAACACTGCTTTGGACCTCCAGCATAGCCTTATTCCACCATGGAAGGTGCTATGGACCTGGTGCTGGGCGCCTCACCGCACACTCAGGGTGAGCACAGTACCCGCACAATGTGACTGTGTGTAGCTACTCTATGCCAGTTAAACACACGGTCAGTACCCCCTACCAGGCTGAGGTGCTGTGGGGGTGCACATGGTCACTTCCCCCTACCAGGCCGAGGTGCTGTGGGGGTGCATTCCCCATCTTGTGTTTATCTGTGGACAGCTGATTTGCATGTGCAGTGCATCATGGGTATGGGTGTGCTAACCCTATCCTGGTGACCACAACAGCCTGTCTGTGTGGTGACGTGAGGCTCTCTGCAGCCAGTCTGGGGCTTGCTAGAAAATAATAACCTCAGTATTAACCTAAAAAAAACTGAAGCGATGTTTGTGTCAAGAAAGCCAGATACTACTCACCCAGAAACTATAATAATCAACAACACCAAAATTCCAGTTAAAAAAAGGTAAAATACTTAGGGATTATACTAGATCACACCCTTAGGATGCTCCCTCACATAAAACAAACCGTGAAGACCATATTTTATAAACTTAAGACCATACAACACTTACGACCGCTCCTAGACACACATGATTTCAGATCTGTCATCAGTGCACTTATCACTCCCCATTTTGACTATTGTAATAGTCTCCTAATTGGCCTCCCAATCACAAATACCAACCTACTTCAAAGAGCTCAAAACATCTGTGCCAGAGTAACAACAAAAGCTCACCTCACTGACCACATAACTCCCATTCTCGCTGAACTACATTGGCTTCCCATAAATAGCAGAATATCATATAAAATACTCTTAACCACATTTAAACTTCTCAATGGTATCTCACCCTCACATCTCACCACCCTACTACATGCTCCAAAGGAACTTAGAACCCGCAGACAAAACGCAACCTATTCTCTAGACATAAAAAAATCCACCCGCAAAACAAAGAACACCACAAGCTCCAGACCTTTCTCATATGCAGCTCCCGCCCTATGGAATAAACTTCCACTGAACCTCCGCAAGATCTATTCCGGAAAGAACTAAAAACACACCTGTTCACAGAACACTTTGCAAATTTAAATGAATCCCCCCTATCCTCCATATTACACCTCCCTAACAATCCACCATAACCCCAGATTAAAAAACCCCAATACACCTAAAAAGAAAAAAATGAAAGTCTTACAGAACTACGATTAATGAGAAATGTTTGTAAATAGTTAATGACACGCTATCGCATGTTAATCCATTGTTATCGTTGCTTGAGTTGACTTTAATTAATTTCAAGATGTAAAAAGTTACTACAATTTGATATTGTTCATGAAAGGTTAATTGTATATAGTTAAAACACTGTTCCATGTAAAAACCTTTGTTTAATATTTGTTATATGTAAACCGGCTTTGATCTCTGGAAAAAGCGGTATAGAAGAATAGCATAATAATAATACTAATAAGAATAGTTGCTATGGAGCTGTAGCCCAATGGTTACTTCACTGCCTCTGAAACCAGAGGTCATGGGTTCAAACACACAGTGGGGTTATTTGATAGGGTTGTCCAATGCATTACCTTTTTTTAATGTACATATTTTGATGCCAGCAAAAACACCTTCAGCGTACTGTACCCATAAGGTGCCTCTGAGGGTGCTTTATAGGGTGCCCTATAGGGCACCATATGGTTCCCGTCCATATAAGGTGCACTATACATTATCCTGTGACGCAACTTATAGGGTGCCCTATAGGGGACATTTTAGGGTGCTGTAGCGGACAGTGCAATTTATAATGTGCCCTATGGAGTGCCTTATAGGGTGCCTTATACGGCACCTTCAATTACGGCACGTGAGGGCATGTTTGCTGGCAGCAATTAATAAATTAAAAATAAAGTGCTGCAGGGAAACATATGTACAATGCAAAGCTGATGCCACAGCCAGCCTTACGTATTAAGCACACTGGGGAGCAAACTCATGACCCCTGTCTCAGCAGTCAGTGCCGTAACCATTGTGCTCCACTGCTTCTTCCCCTTGCCTGTCAGCGCACCTACTTATGCTTTCCTTTCCTTAAACTGCACAGTGCTGCCATAACAAACAGTACTCTGACCTTGCGGTACCTCATACGGCACCCTCTAAAGCACCCTATAAGCAACATTCTAGGGTGCCTTGGCTGGCAGTGCACTTTAAAATGTGCCTTATAGGCCGCCTTATGTTAACACGCTTTGAGAGTGCATTTGCTAGTAGTGAAAATTAAAATAAACATAAAATGACTCCTAAGGCAATCTTCCCCGTAATGCCTCAGCCAGCCTTGATTCATTGGGCACTGAACCCTTGATCCCTGCACCATTGGTCAGCGTCTTAACCATTGTGCTGTGGCTCTGCTCATGTGTTTGTACATTAGCACGCCGCCTTATGCTGTCTAATATTAAAAAGCCTCCTAAATCAATAGCACCCTGCCTAATGCCCATCAGCAAGCCACCTTATGTCACACAATATTAGACTAGCTCCTAAAGTAACGCCTCAGCCAGCCATCTTCATTGGGCACTGTGGGGGATTGAATCCCTGTACCATTGGTAAGTGCCTTAACCATTGTGCTGTGGGTCTGCTCTTCTGTGTGCACATTAGTGTGCCACATATGTCTCCCGCGCAGCTTCCTCATGTGCTAATGTGCGGGGCGCACATGGGCGCCGCACACCTTAGCGCATATGTCAATCACGGCTTTTCTTTTTCAGGACGGAACGCCCACTCCTTATATGGCATCCGCTCACTACCGCGGCCCGCACATTAGCGGGGTTTTAGTAAACATACCCCTTAGTTTTTGGAGAAGGTTTGCTGTCCAAGGAGTAGCTACCTTGCAATGCTCCCACTCATAAGCCTGAGGGTCCTATTGCATTTTTTCTACAGAGAAGCCAGAGCCTTCTGGTATGTGCTTGGGATTACTTTGGATTATAAGCTAATTTTTCATGCCCACATCTCCAATGTAATTAGAAATCTATGTCCTCTGACCTTGTCTAGATATCAAGGTGTTGTGCATGCTTATCCATTCTCTGATCATTAATCATCTGAACTACTGTCTGGACTACTGTCATATCTTCTTTGCTGGCTTTAACAGTCATTACATTAAAATGCTTGCAGCTTATTTGGAATATGACAGTCAAGCTCTTGCTCACTGTGAAAAGATCAGATCATGTTACACTCCTTCTTTGTGAACACTGGTTACCTATCATCCCAAGGATCAATTTTAAACTCTTTTTTCGTACTCAATGCATCTGTTTTACTGGTATTCCAGTTAGTTAGTTATTTATTGCACATTTCTATACCGCCCCGTCCAGAGATCCAGTTTATCTTGTCTCTTTTATCGTTCTCTACTGCCCATCTTGCTCCCTAAAATCATCCATGGGTTATCTCCTGACTATACCCATTGCAATAAAAATCACACTTGAATGCACTCATCGTTCCATGTTTTGCTGTCTGGCCCCACCTTATTAGAATTTATTACCACTGAACTTATGAACTTATCAATAAACTCAGTAGTTTGGGGATGGGTCCCAAGGTGGTAAACTGGATCAGAAATTGGTTGACTGACAGACGACAGAAGGTGATGGTAAATGGAGCTCACTCAGATGAGGGGAAGGTGATTAGCGGGGTGCCCCAGGGTTCGGTCCTGGGCCCGGCACTGTTCAATGTATTTGTGAGTGATATTGCTGAAAGACTGAATGGAAAGGTATGTCTCTTTGCAGATGATACGAAAATTTGCAACAGAGTGGACTCCCCCGAGGGAGTGGTTAACATGAGGAAAGATCTGGATCTACAAAAGCTGGAAGAATGGTCTAATGCTTGGCAATTAAGATTTAATGCAAAGAAGTGCAGTGTCATGCACCTGGGTAACATAAATCCAAGGGAAATGTACGCGATAGGGCGCAAGAGGTTGGTGTGTACGGATCAGGAGAAAGACCTTGGTATGATTATTTCTGTAGATCTCAAGGTAACAAAACAGTGTGACAAGGCGGTGGCAAAAGCCAGGAGAATGTTGGGCTGCATACAAAGGGGAATTACTAGCAGAAAGGAAGAGGTACTAATGCCATTGTATAAGTCACTGGTGAGGCCTCACTTGGAATACTGTGTTCAGTTTTGGAGATCATATCTTGCAAAGGATGTAAAAGGAATGGAAACTGTTCAGAGGAAGGCGACCAAAATGATTTGGAGTCTGCGTCAGAAGCCTTATGAGAAGAGACATGAAGACCTAAATGTGTACACTTTGGAGGAGAGGAGGGATAGGGGAGATATGATTCAGACCTTTAAATACTTAAAGAGAATTCATGAACAAACAAACTTCTTCCAAAGACGGGGAAGCTGTAAAACTACAGGGCATAACATGAAGCTGCAAGGGGGTAAAATGAAAGGCAATTTTTATTTTATTTATATTCTCTTATATACCACACTATTCTGCATCAGTGTGGTTTACATTGAACAAACTGAAATTACATTGAACAGGGCATTATAACTTGGAGATAACTATTTTACAGGAAACATGGGCTATGGAGGGTTAAGTGGCTTGGCCAAGACCACAAGGAGCACCTGTGTGACTAGAAACCCAGGTCCTTCTGTCCCAAGGTTGCTGTCCTCTAGTGGGATTTGAACCCCCCAACCTTCAGGCCTGAAGTACCTTGCCCCAACCACTAGGCCACTCCTCCACTCCAGGAATGTCAGGAAATGCTTTTTCACTGAAAGGGTGGTGGATGCTTGGAATGCCCTCCCGATGTAAGTGGTGGGGGCAAACACAGTGACGGAGTTCAAAGTGGCATGGGACAGACACAGTAGGTCCCTTTACAGCAACAGGTTAAAATCAAAATAAACGGAACCATCTAATTTCTCAACAATTGGGGGAGTTCTACACGGAGCAGCGGGTTCACCCCTAAACAGAGACATGGGAAGGGGTGGCCTGCACAGAGTGGCAGGTGCACCTACTCCTGCCGTCTTGCTGGGCAGACTAGATGGACCATGCTGGTCTTTATCTGCTGTCATTTACTATGTTACTAAAACAATTACACCTGGTTCTTTGTTCTTGCTTTTGCAGGCCAATAGGAGGCTAATGGAGGTTGATAGGAACTGCTTTTCTCAAATCCTTTACCTAATGTCTCTCCTGTATTTTGAACGATCATCTAATGCTGGAATTGCAACTTTGTATCACTCTTGTCCTTCTTATCCTTTTTTCCTGGCTGTTATCTAAATGTATGTGTCTCTTCTCCTGACTGCTTCCCAGTTAATCTGATTGATATATAGTAACGTGGTAAGATAAAGACCATCATGGTCCATCTAGTCTGCCCAATAAAGTGGCTAGAGTTGTAGAGTTGCACCTGTCGCTCTGTGCAGGTTACCTCCTTTTATGCCTTTAAGGTTGTGCCTCTGCTCTGTGCAGTTTAACCCCCCCCCCCCCCCATGCTTTTTTGTAAACCACTCAGTTCTGCTTGTTGAAGGGTAATGCAGCCATGTACGGCTTGTTCAAAATGGACTTTAAGTCTAATTCCCCTAGAGGGGGGAAATAACAATGAGCAGAAAGATTGCAAATGTGGCGACTTATGTGCTAAAAGAGGAAGCAGTGAGGCTGAAAAGCATTTGGGAGCAAATGTATTAAAATATTTATATATAAGGACAAAAAAATTAAAACAGATCCTATTATAAACCTTAAGCCAGTGTAACTTAGGAGAAGAAGAGTCACTGCTGTATACTGAGATGTAACATAAATGAGGCATGCCGCTGTATTTTGCCACAATTGTAAACGCATAATTTGGCGCTGTGAAACAGTATTAGGATCATTCTGTGGCACAGATATTTGCCCACCCCCCCCCACCCCCCGCCACCCCCATCTAACTTTCCCACTCGTTGTACAGGAAAGTTAGATGGAGACGGGGACGGGGAAGGAGCAGATCAGGGGCATCATTAGGGCGGGTGGTGGTGGGTGGTGGCTGTCATCAGCCCCAGATGTATAGGGCCGATTCCAATGTCAGTCCTGTATGTCTGGGGCTGACGGCTTGTACAGGGAACTTATTCCACCTCTGAAGTGGAATAAGTTCCCCGATGTGGAAGGAACAGCAGGCCCGGGGCTGGGAAGGGAGGGCAGGGGGCAGAGGGCATTCCCCACAGCCCAACCCTGGCTTTGGGAGGCCGGATCGGGGATCGGGCTGCAAGGAAAGCACTTTGGGAGCCGAAGGCTGGGGATCGTGGCTTTTCAATGGAGCCACGATGCAATGGCAACCAGACACCATGGTGCCATGGCTCCATTGAAAAGCCCTGACTGAGATAGTTGGGAAGGCCTATATGTGCAGGCCAGATGGAATCGGGGTCCCGACCTGCATGTACAGGCCTGTTTGTGATTCTGATCCCGTGGGCTTAGAAGTGCCCCGTGGAATCAGAATCGCGACTCCCTCTGTGCGTCCGGTTCAACTGGGCGCACAGAGGGACAGTCCTAACTGTCTAACGGTTGGGTTAGTAAATCTGGATGTGGTTTAGAGTTATTAAAACATAAGACTTTTGTCTTTGAGGCATTTAATTGTAACCGAATAATTTTTGCCCATATCTCTAATTGCAGAATAGCATTCACTGTCACTTGATAAAAAACTCTAGATGCTTGCAAAAAGGTCAGCAGAATCAAAATATCATCTACCTATGACCTCTCGCCCATTTTCCTTGTACTTGGTATGATCCTTATATAAGCACTGAGTACTGCAACCTGCTCTACTAGGCCCTCCAAATGCAGTGATCTTGCGACGACCATTGCTAAGGCATCAACAAGATGCCAAGGTCAGAGTATCCTACCTGCCAACTTTGTGTCTCTGCAGGACAGTGGCTCGATCTGGGTACTTAGCAGTATGGCATCATGGCCCATACTAAATAGCTTTTGTTTACTAGTTATTCTCTGTGCTTTTCTGCTCAAAAGCTATTTTATGGCTCCAGAGTGTGCCCTTTGGTATGAAAAGGGAAGCATTTCTGTTATATTGCTTGAACAGGTGCAACCAGGCCTAGCTCATTAACTGCTGATTTCTCCTCTGGGCAGGGATGGGGAATAGCTTTTCCTGTTGGTCCACCATCAGCTGGACCAATGGGAGGTTGTTTCAAGCTCAAAGATAGACTTCCTTGTCCACAATGTCATTTTGTCTATATCCTTTTTGGATATTTTTCCCAATTTTTGGACATTTGTTTTCAGTTTGTTTCAAGCTACTTTTATTAAATTTATTAACATGCATTAGAACTTTTTAACTTGCTCAAATCAACTTCATGCAGGTTAATATGCATCGAATTGCATACACTACACTAGTTTTTAAAAGACATGCTAATGAACCAAATGCACGCTAACAAATGCACATTCCTACCCCATACATGTCAGGGCACATCACATATCAATGTAAGAGCCCAAATCTGTGCTTACACGTTTATGCGTGTATACTTTTCATCAATACACATACACTTCAGGGGGCTGAGACATGCCTATATTACAATCTATATGGTTCTTTTTATCCACTTATAGAATACAGGCTAACATTTAGGCAGCCTCATTTCCTGCGGATATCAGCCTCTACCAAACCTATTCAAAATTGCCTTCATTGTGTGCATGGAAAGAGCATCTAAGTAGGACAAGATTTTATGGGCTGTAGACAGCAGTTCTGTGAGTTTATCCATTGTGACAGAAAGCAGTTCACAACCAGATTGTTCATGTTCAAAACAAAGAACATGAGTTATGTTTCCTTATTTCAGTGCAGCTATGATATTGGCACCATTGTCAGCTGACACAAAGCCAGCAACCAAAGAATGTAGTACAAACCAATCGTCAACAACGCCCTGCAACTTGTGAAGTTCATTTACTGTTTTGTGACATGTCCACAGGAGGATAATTTCCAAAGATATTTGTGTATTTCAAGCAGTGTTCTCACATGCAGAAATGACCTATTACAAAATTCTCAGCCCTATATGTGCATAGACGTATGTGTATACAAACCTGTGTATGGACAATTGACGTGGAGGCCCATTCCAATATGTGCATCTCCAGGGCCGCGCATGGAGATGCACCTGATTCCACTTCCACGGGAGCTAGACATCCCCATGAGAGCAGAATCACATCACAGTGGCTGGATGTCCAGGAGGTGTCCTGATTCAGGCAACCCGGTTGTCCAGCCACTTCCCTGGCAAGCTCAGCCAGGATCCTTCATGGAGCCATAGCATCTTGTCGCCATGGCACCGCGGCTTCATGCATGAGCCATGATCCCTAGCGGCAGTGGTATCCAGCCTGTTCCCCGCAGCCGACCCCCGATTGGGCCTCCCATGACCTGAATTGGGCTGCGGGAAACCCTCTGCACCCCTTACCTCCATGCCGCCTCTCGGTGCCACTGTCCCCTGATGGCCAGGGGGATTTATTCCACCTCTGAGGTGGAATAAGTCCCCTGTTTAAGTAGCTGGCCCCAGACATACAGGGCCGACCTCAGAATCAGTCCGATACATCCGGGGGCGCATTCCCGCCCATCACCTCCCTTGCTCCTCCCAAAGCCCACCCCCTCCCACCCACAAACAGAGCTTCCTGTGCAAGTCGGCAATAAGTGCAGGAAACTCTGTGACCACCAGTATGATCTTGACATCCAGACCTGCTAAACAACAATCGGAATGACCTCATGTTTGAAGAAGCGTTCCTGAGAGTGGGCTTGAAGAGTGGTTAGCGCTTATGTGCATACCTTTGAAAATTCAAACTACATATATATTTTACCCTAGGAAAATTGTGTGTTCCTAACAGCAGACATAAATGCGTAGTACATAAATGCCCTGGGGGTTTTTTCAAAGCAGAAGTTTGTGTTTGTAGTTTCACTTTGAAAATCAGTAAAGTCCACACAGAGAAAAGTACCACAGCTATAAATGTATTTTTTATAGTATTTATCTTGCACCTGTCCAGTAGTAATTCAAGATGAGCTACACAGTCAGGTACTTGCCTATCCCCTGGAGGGCTTCTAATCTAAAGAGCTGATGCAGTAAACCTTAGCAAGGCATTTTTCTGGCGCTTTTCCTCCGCTAGGCTTGTTCTCCGATGCAGAAAGCAAGTTAACACCAGAAATACTACCACACTAAATTGCAGCACAGTGGGTATGCAAATAGCATGCAAAGTACTACATATTTAATTGCACCTGATGTAAAACTGAAACTTAGTGCAGTTTGTTTTACATTATTTTTAACACTGGATCTTTACGCCACCTTCAGGCAGGTGTAAAGATCTATCCAGTAGCAAAAGATGAAGTCTGACACTTCACCTCAGACAATCCAGGCATCAGGGAAAGCTCCCAATGCCATTGGCACAATGTTGGGGGGGAGGGCAAAATCCCTCGCTGAACAATGACCCCCCCAAAAGAAATAAATTTGCTGGTGGCCCATGCAGCCCGATCCCCCCACCCCTGAAACATCAAAGGAACTGGTGGTCAAGTAGTCCTCAAACTTCCAACCCCACAAAACAACAAAAGGACTTGGTGGCTCGGTGGCCCAAACCCAAAACGAAAAAATGGCTGGTGGCCCAATAGCCCCAACCCCCCCCCCTCCCCCAACTCCTCTGAAACAAAAAAGGACTTGGTGGACCTTTGGACCCTAACCTCCTACCCCCCAAATCCTCCCCTGTACCTTAAACATTGTGGAGCGGTAGCATTGCTCATATGCTTCTGCCCCTGTGCAGATGCCTTGCAAAATTGCAGAGCCTGGCGCCCCCCATGGTGCACCCTATGATGCACCTGGTGGGGTCAGACCGCCATATAAGACAAAAAAATGCCTTATATGAGAGAGCGAGATCCCCCTAAGGTTGCATCCTGGGAGAGCCCATCCCATATTGTGCATCCCAGGATGCAACCTGGGGGTACCTCTGTCTACAAGGCCTGGATCACATGAGGTGAAGTGTCAAACTTCATCTCAGATGACCCTGTTTCTCCGGGCAGCAAGCCAAACTTACACCGACACCTGTGTGCATGTGTTTGTCTTGCTCTCCCAGTTTAATGGTAACTTTTTGCATAGTGGCTAATTTACATATGGCAGCACAGCTAAAAAGATAGTGTTACACTCTTGCTATGCTAGAGCTTTAAGCACTGGACTCTACTGTGGGATTTCTGCACTGACCTGTAAGTTTGTACCTGAGGCAATGGAAGGTTAAGTGATTCACCCAAGACCACAAGAAGAGCCAGTGGGATTTGAACACTGGCCTCAGTTGTCACTAGGCCACTGCTCTGACCACAACGCTTCTCCTCCACTCCTTTAGCCCCCTTCAAGATCTGTATGCTAGAGTCTTATGACTACCATCATAGATTCTTCCAGATTCGTAAGTGGTGAAGGTCTATTCTGCAAAGCTTCTGCTGCTAAAAACACTTTCCCTGGAGGGGACAAAAACCCAGGAAGCAGTGACAGTCAGTGATCTATCCTTTTAGTCCATATGCCTCTATTAAGTGAAGCCCTCTGCCTCTGATTTTAATAATGCTTTGTCTACTGCTACCATGACCTTTCTATACAATTCAGGAACAGCCTTAGTGCAGGTACAGCTGGGAATCTGCCAGTGGGGAAAAGTACATTCCATTAATTCACAGAAACGTTGTGTCTCCACAAATGAGAACGGGAGCAGGGCTACTGCCAACATTTTGCAATTCTGGCATTCAAAAGACGTATCCTCTCATGTTTTCTGTGATATTTTTGGCCCCTTTCAAAGATTTCCTCAACCATTGTCTACAACTGGATGGGACTGTTCATTTGTAATTTGTGCCTAACACTTATCCTGTCGCCACTGTGTCTGCGTACCATCCTCAACAGTTCTCCTTGTCACTGTGACATCACTGAAGCTGCATAGCAGCAATTACCTTTGTTGAATCAATTCATCTGATCCACTACTAATTTTAGAAAGGACTGCTGATGTTAGTAATATTCTCCGCATTCCCCCCAAGACATCCGAAGTTCAAAGTGTGTGCGAAACAGTCACTCATTCTTTTCTGTTTGCCTATTTTTACACTAGATTTTGTACCTTTGCAAAGTTATATTGCTTCTCTAAAAAAACCTCAGCATCCGTTTACTATATAGCATACAGAACAAAGAGAATGTTTGAGTGTTATCTAATAAATAACCAGTGACCAAATTAGAAGGCTCTATATACAACAGAGTTAGCTCTATAAGCCTAATCAAAGCCTGGGATCTGTGCTTTAAAATGACGCTCCATCATCTTCTATTTTTCAGCACACAATGGTACCAGACAGGTTAAGTCCCACCTATTTATAGTTTCTAACAGCTGGGCACAAATTGTTTATGTGATAGATAGGTATGTGCGCACCAAAGATTTTCAGGTTCAAATTTGTTCATCAGAATATACCAGTTTGGTTAGGAACCGGGCCATTTGTGTGCTCATTCCATTTGTCCTCATTAAAGTCCATAGGGGAAACTATTTTGCAATGCACGAATCAGGTTTGCCATCTATTTTCAATCACACCAGCTTGAAACTCGATGGCAGGCATCTGTAACACAGACACAGTGGATCCCTTTACAGCAACAGGTTAAAATCAAAATTAACTTAACTATCTAATTTCTCAACAAACAGGGGTGTCCTACACGGAGCAGTGGGTTCACCCCTAACCAAAGTCATGGGGAGGGTTGGCCTGCATGGAGCAGCAGGTGCACCTGCACTTGCCATCTTACTGGGCAGACTAAATGGACCATATTGGTCCTTATCTACCGTCATTTACTATGTTACTATGTTACCAGGACCGTACCTAGCCCTGTGTGAGCGGTGTGGCTGCACAGGGCACAAAGGCTTAAGGGGCGCATTTCGGCTGTCCGCCGTTGCCTGCCGCCGCCACTTTTTCTTCTCTCAGCGGCGGCAACAGCAGACAGCCAAAATGCGCCCCTTAAGCCTTCTTGCGGCACGCTAAGCAGGTCCGGTTCCTCCGGGAGGGACCAGATCTGCTTAGTGTGCCACTGACTTGCACATCGGGTGCGCGCCTCTTCTCTACCACCCTCATAAAGGAGCTAGATGGAGGTGCGGGGGGGGGTGGGTGTGCGCTTGATGTACAAGTCACACAGGGCACATTTCACGGCCCTGTATGTTACTATGTAAAAGTATAGATAAATATTAATAAAAAACAAAAAGGGGGGAGGGGGAGAGGGGAAGGCTGGAAAAGGGGAGAAGGAGGGAAATGGGGAAGGGTAGAAGAAGAAGGGAAAGGGAGGGGGGTGGAAGGACAATGAACTGTCAATTCATGGTGGCCCACAAGAAAAATATTAACACAACTAACCTTCTTGTGCCTTTCTCTCTGTCTATTCCACAATCTTTACCAAAGGTTGTTGGGCTCTTCAAATGTGGGTGCTGCTCCATGTGTATTCATGGTCTGGTCACAAGAGAATTTTTTCTTCAACCTAATTCAAAAAAGGAGATCCCTTTGACTGATTTCTCAAATTGTGAGACACACCATGTGATTTACATTGTGGTCGGCCCTTGCAATCTTCTTTAGGTAGGGAAAATAAAACACACTGTATGCACTCGTATTATTGAATACTGTAGTTGTCTTAAGTGCAAGGTTGAGGACAGTCTACATGTAGTGCCCTGGATTTCGGTGCAACACAGTATGTCCGATATAGAGTTTCTTGTGATCAAATTAGTTAGACTCCACTGGAGAGGAGGTGACATGCTAATTGTACTTCTACAATTAGAACAGAAATACATTTTAATTTGGGTACTCACTATGTATCCTTGTACATGACAGCTTTATATGTCCTATTTTATTATTTATATCATCTTTTTTGTTTTAGGAACTTGCCCCCTGGCGATGGCAATTTGAAAGAATGCAGCCATGTTTGGGCCTTTTGGTCAGTAAAGTTGTTCCTTTTGTTCCACCAGGCTTTCCTTTGTCTGGTTCTCCTTTACAAGTGTGTGTGCTGTTTTGAGGACCCCAGTCCTTAGTGGAACACAGGATCTGGTACAATAGATAAGGGTGTTCGGCCACTTGGCAATAGTGATCATAGCATGATTGCATTTCATGTAATAAATGGAGGAAGGATGACAAGAAAATTTACAGTATTACCTTTTAACTTGATTCAGTGGGGCCGGGGCTCTGATATCGCACAGAGCCCGCTACCGCAGTTTAGTAAACATACCCCTTAGATGAGATTGCAGATCCACTATTAGTAATCTGTGAACTATCATTAAAATCACCTGTAGTAACTGAAGATTGGAGAATGGCCAATGTAATGCCAATTTTTAAAAAGGGTTCTAGGGATGATCCGAAAAACTACAGACCAGTGAGCCTGACATCAGTTCCTGGCAATATGGTAGAAGCCTTTATATAGAATAAAATTACTGAACATGTAGATAGCCATAGTTTAATTGGAGCAATCTAACATGGATTTAGCCAAGGAAGTTCTTGTCTTACTAATCTGTTATGTTTTTTTGAAGGTGTGAATAAACAGGCAAAGGTTAACCAGTCGATATACTGTATCTGGATTTTCAGAACCCTTTGACAAGGTCCCTCATGAGAGATTCTTGGCGAAATGAAAAAGTCATGGGATAGGAAGCAGTGTACTACTGTGGATCAGGAACTGGTTAAAAGATAGAAAGCAGATAGTAGGGCTATATTACAATGTTCTCAATAGAGAAAAGTGAATAGTAGAGTATCCCAGGAATCTGTGCCGGTCCCGCTGCTTTTTAGCATATTTATAAATGACCTGGAAATGGAAATAATGAGTGAGGTGATTACATTTTCAGATGCCACAAAATTATTCAAAGTTATTAAAACATAAGAGGACTGTGAAAAATTGCAAGAGAACCTTGATAAATTTGAAGATTGTACATTCAAATGACAGATGAAATTTAATGTAGAGAAGTGCAGTTATGCACTTAGGGAAGAACAACCCAAACAAGGTTCCACATTTGGAACCACTACACAGGAAAATAATTTAGGTGTCATCATGGATAATATCTTGAAACCCTCCGCCCATTGTGCAGTGGCATCCAAGAAGGCAAATAAAATGCTAGGAATCATAAGGAAAGGGAGAACAAAACCAAGGATATTATAATGCCTCTGCATCGTTCCATGGTGCAACCATATCTTGAAGTGTGTGCAATTCTGGTCATCATATCTTAAAAAGGATATAACAGAATTAGAAAAGGTACAGAGAAGAGACACCAAAATGATAAAGGTAATGAAAGGATAGCTTTATAAGGAAAGGCTTAAAGGCTAGGGCTCTTCAATATGAAAAAGAAACGGCTGAGGGGAGATATAATAAATTAATGAATGGAGTGGAACGGGTAAACGTAGATTGGTTGTTTACTTCTTCAAAAAGTATAAAGACTAGGGGACACTCAGTGAAGCTGCAATGTAGCCCATTTAGGACTAATAATAGGAAATATCTTTTCACTCAAGGAGTAATCAAACTCTGGAATTCATTACTGGAGAACGTAGTAAAAGATGTTAGTGTAGCTGGGTTTAAAAAAGATTTGGACAAGTTCCTGGAGGAAAAGTCCATAAACCATTATTAAAAAGGACCAGGGCAATCCTCTGCTTACCGCGGGATAAGAATTGTGGAATCTGTGTACCTTTTTGGAAACCTGACAGGTACTTGTGATCTGGATTGGCTGCTATTGGAAATAGGATACTGAGCTTAATGGACTTTGGCCTGATCCAGTTTGGGATTTCTTATCTTCTTATGTTATGTTCTTATGATTTAGCTAACAGACTGACTAGGTGGGTATCCCCTTCCTCTATCAGCACTCCATGCTCATCCCTTCTCATAGAAATATCGTTCTTCAGTCAATGATATAACAGTAGCCGCACTTCCCTGCTAGAACTTTCAAACAAGTACAGCAATGGAAATTTGAAAAAATATTTTGAAGAGAGAGCTGAAGGCTTGTTGACAGTGTTAAGCAGGTAGTGTCCTCTTACAGCACTGAATACAGTTTCTCCCAGACTCAGGTTGATAGGAATTGCATGGAAAAGTGGGTAGCAGAACATCCAAAGTGGCATTTAATAACAAGCCAAAGACCCCCACAAAGTTGCAAAGCAGAATGATGAGAAGTGGCACAGAGAAAGTCAAAGCACATTGGTTATAGAGACACAGAGTAAGAAGGGTGGAGACAAAAGGGCATGGTACTTGTTGTTGTTATGTGCCGTCGAGTCGGAGTCGACTCATGGCAACCCTCTGGATAGCTATCCTAAATTGTGTTCGGTCTTCAGTCAGGCGGCTCATTGTTGACAGACTGGTACCCGTAGCTGCTGTTATTGTATCGATCCATCTCATTGCTGGCCTTCATCTTTTGCGCTGACCTTCTATCTTGCCAAGCATGATGTCTTTCTCTAATGATCTCTCTCTTCGCATGATGTGTCCAAAGTATGCAAGTCGAAGTCTTGTCATCTGAACTTCTAAAGAAAGCTTAGGTTTGATCTCCTCTAGTACCGACTGGTTTGTTCTTCGGGCAGTCCATGGTATACACAGTATTCGTCGCCAGCACCATAATTCAAAGCATCAATTTTCTTCCTGTCTGTCTTTTTCACTGTCCAGCTTTCACATCCATATGATGTTATTGAAAATACCATGGCTTGAACAAGTCAAATCTTTGTATGGAGAGAGACATCTCTGCTCTTGAGAATGGCATGGTACTTAAGGAGGATGAAATTCATATAAAGTAGCATTTCACAAATGATGTCCAAGTGCAGTCTGGGTTATTCAAGTCAGAACGCTTGGAAAAAAAGCAAGCATGTTCAAATTCATGCACAATTTGGGCAGCTGCAGGGCATCTACATAGACATCTCCAAAATAGTTTTCCAAGTCTAAGATATCTACAAATAGCCTAATGGTAAGTGCAGAGGGCAAGCACTAGAAAAGCCTGGGTTCAAATCCCACTTTTGCTATCATTGTGATTGGGTAGCGTGCAGTTTTCTCTATACCCTCTGGATGTTTATGGCCAAAATAAGCACTTTACTGATGACTATTTGTGTTTGAAGCACAGCTCTGGACATCCAGGATTTTTCTCAGATCAGGTGGTGATGTCCAGTCACTTGGGAACGGCCAGGCCAAGCCTACATCACATCCCTGTTCAGGCTTAGATGTCCACAGACCTGGCTTTTAAAATGCCTTTGGGGATATCTCTGCGTTGTGGACATCTCTATGCCTGTTTTCAAATGTCCAAAGCACAAATAGAGCTTCTAAAATAACCCCTTCATGACAAGCTTAAGCAGTGCACCCACCAAGGTACAAAGCAGGAGGAGGATAAGGAATGGCCCAGAAAAAGCCAAAACACAGTGCACAGAGCTAGGCAGCTAGAAGGGTGACCAAATCAGCAGGAGAGAGATAAAGGCCAGCAAGGTGCCGGTGCCAACACAATGACACAGCAGTAGAGAGAGAGACAAGGGGAAAGGGTTTCGTTTTATTTCATTTTTATTTTTTATTTTGCCATGTGGGCCTAAATGGACCCACTGGGAACGTGCTAGTAAGCCACAGAGTGGCTGTGTAGACAGGAACAGGATTTGCAACAGCTGCAATATGGTTGTTGTGGTTCTGACAACTAAGTGGCAGGTGTGACAGAAATAGCAGCACAGTGGTACTGCCACCAGCATCAGAGGGAGACTTTTATCCATTCTTTTTGTTCTATTTCCTTTCTGTTTGTTTTGGTTTTCACTTTATGTTTCCTTTTTTTATTTCTGTTTTTTATCTTTTACATTTTTTTGGGGGGGGGGGGTGGCTTAAGAGTAGTCACTGGAAATGGGCATCATCCTGGAGAGACTGCAGTGCAAACTGTCAAAAACACTGCTAGATACTGAAGGCAGAGAGCGTGGGCAAAGTCCCCTTAGTAAAGCTCTGCGCTTATTCCTCCTCCAGTCACATGAAAATGAAGGGAAACCAAGCAGGGAGAGGTTTGCCTGCACAAACACTAACATTTCCACCAAGTCTGGTGTTAACTGTGAACAACAGGGAGACACAATTTCCCCTTCCATGCAGAATATATATATTCACTGGGCACACTGACTGGAGAGCAGGATAGGAAATACTGCACAACCTTGGCGAGGTCTGACCAGCTGTCAACTCATGTGCCCAGCATGCCAAGGGATCTGTGTGCATGACTTTGGGCTGCGCAAGGTAGTGTATCCCTGAAATCCATGCAGGAGTCCAACTTGTGGTAAACTGTTCATCTCTGCAGCTTAGCATTGTAGTAAGGGCTTTGATCACCAAAGATTGCCTCCGGATAGTGATCATAGGCCACAAGCATATAAAGGCAGGTGACAGCGTGGAACTCATGTGAACCAGCATGCCTGGTATATCATCTGCTATATCACCACTGCCACCTCCCTCCTGCCTCTGGTACTCTCTTTCCTCTACCTTAGTCACCAGATTTTCCTTCAAGTAAGTCAGTGAGCAATAGTCCCTTTTGTCCACGGGTCACAGAGGCCAGCTAGCATATAAGCATTCTCTTTCATAAAGAGTTCCAACCTTTTTTCCAGTTGACCATGCAAGAAGTCCACCATCAACAAAATCTTGCTATGAATCCATGTCGCTACCAAACCATCTAACATGGCCTGTAAAATATTCACTATTGGGATGACAAGGCTCAAGGTAGTCCTTTTGGAACTCACTTCCTCTGTGGCAATCTTAAATATCTTTCAGACTTCCATCACCTATGTTACATTTGCTCAATCCTGGTGACTCAGGGGCCTGTCATTATCAATCTCGGCCTCCAAGGTTATCTGATGCAGGACTGCCTATTGCTCTACTAACCTCCCCAGAATGTTACAAATGACACTCTATGTACTGCTAACATCATAGCCTAATGGTTAGAGCACTGGTTTGTTAACCAAAAGACCAGTGTTTGATTTTCACTAGCATTCCTTCTGGCCTTGGGCAAGCCAGTTAACTCTCCATTGCCTCAGAAGAAAGGCCTGGCAATCTACCTTCAGTCAGACTACCAAGAAAACCCAGGAGCTGCTGGGTCACCAGGAGTCAGCATTGACTCAAAGGCACACATTGCATTTGCAATTTTGCTAACATCCTGCATGAGCTGATGCGCATGTTCCCCTGTTGCTTCCTGCAGCTCATGCCCACCCTTCACATTCCAGTGAAAATGCCCAGCTATTTTTTGGCACTTCTTGATATGTTCCCCCAGGACAGGGCTGCCTCTTGCCTTGCTTCCCAAGCTTAGAGAATCTTTGACAACCAGATGCAATGAGTGCACAAAATATCTGATCCCATGAAAGCCCCCTCTTTCACTGCCTTCACCATATTCATCCCATTATCTGTTACAAAGAAAGCTGGATGCAAGCTGCTCTGTGGGTTCCCTATGTGCCTGCCCTGCAGCATTGCATTTCTTTCTGCTTAGTTATGCATCCACTTATGTCTATCATCCATTACTTGGTTGTGCAACACAATCCATCAATATCCTTCTGCTCTTTTTATTTATTTATTTATTGACATTTCTAAACTGTTGCATGAAAACATTAGCAGTGTACAGAATCTATAAAATATCAAACCCCAACCCCCTAGCAATGCTATACAAACCACAAATTATAGAATTTTGCAAACATGGTACTACATTCCCCCTTCCCCCATTAGACCTGCACCCTGCATGCCGTCCAGGAGAGGTAGACATGTGCAGCATTCTGACTAGCCTGGATGACAGTGGTGAAATGCACACTAATATCAATCTCTGTGTTTTGCCAGCTCTGCTGGAGCTGGTGATGCAACTGATTATACAGGCTGAAGATCAACTGCCTGTTACCAGATGGTGTGGTTCAGTATTAGAACTAGGGTTGATAAAGTCCACTCAAAAGTGAGGGTCCTAGACCTTAGGAAAACTAACTTTGTCAAGATAACACTATATATGTTTATTTATTTATGTTCTAACTTTTTATTGATTATACTCATAGTTTTAACTTTTTATTCATTATACCTATAGTTTTACCAAATAGGTCATTTCATATTGGTTACAAGGTGAAGTGTCCTCTATATCCAACATTCAGGTAAAATTTTCAGTGTTTTTATAGAAATATCCTTTTGTCACATTTGGATACTGTACATTTATATGATTTTATATTATTGATTTTATTTTAAGCATCTGTTCTTGATGTAGCTGTTTTTATTATTGTTTTACATTGTATGTTTTTATGATTGTAGTTTGTCCACCAATCCCACCCCTGACGAAGGGTATTCGAAACATGGCCTGTGTCGGGTGGTAATGGGCCTATAAGTGTGAATAAACTTGTCTTTCCTTAATAATCACGTATTGGACTGGTTGTTGCATCTTCACGTGATTATCTGCGTTTTTGTGCCATATTCATGGCAGACTGGATAGGCCATATGTTTTTTTTTCTGCTGTCATGTTTGTATGTTTGTTAAAGCTGGCCTAGAGGGCACTAAGCAAGCAGAAGCTAAGAGATGCAGTAGCCTCTTAAACCACACTTTTGCAACTATCTTTAGGGAATGGCCATCCAGGGCTATCATTTCTCTGCTGTACCAGGTTTCCCTCAATGCTGTCTACTGCCTGCCCTGTGACAGTGCTGATGAACACCATCCCATATCTTCCATGGTGGCTTGCAGTGATGTGCATTGGACCTGCTGCCATACCATTTGACTGGTGGAAGAGCATAGTTTTTTCTTACTGCTTGTCATTTCAACATTTTGTGACAGCAAACCATTCATGGCAGGATATTTTTTGTGATTGATGTTATGCCACAATTAAAGTGGAGATTTGACAGGCAGGATATTGGCAGGATATTGATGTTGTGCCACAATTAAAGTGGAGATTTGACACTACAATTGGCTCACAGAGAACAGAGATGGATGTTTGAACTGAATGGTTTGTTTCCATTTGGTATGAACAAAGAAACTGAATTGATATCAATTTAGATCATACAGTGAGTGACATCATATTTTTACTTTTGGTTTGATCCTGTACTATCACTAAGGGGTATGTTTTCTAAAACCCCGTTAGGTGCGCGCCGCGCTATTGTGCAGGATGCCATAAAAGGAGTGGGCGTGTCAGTTTGAATAAAGCAAACCGGGATTATTCATGCGCTAATGTGCGCGGCGCACTAATGTGCGCCGCGCACATTAGCGCATGAGAAATGCGCGCAGGAAGCATAAGTGGCGCGCTGATGTGCAAGTACAAGAACAGAGCCACAGTACAATGGTTAAGGCACTGACCGATGGTGCAGGGATCATGGGTTCAATCCCCCACTGTGCCCAATGAAGAAGGCTGGCTGAGGCATTGCCTGTCATAGGTAATATTGCAGTCTGAGGCATAATAATTTTATTTTAATTACTGCTACTAGCAAACGCACTCTGAAAGCACTGTAACATAAGGAGCCCCATAAGGTACCCCAGAGGGCACATTTTAAAGTGCACTGTACGTCAAGGCACCCTAGAATGTTGCTTATACGACGCTTTATAGGGTGCCATATGAGGCACCGCAAGGTCACAGCACTGTTTTTGATGGCAGCACTGTGCAGTTTAATGAATGAAAATCATAAGTAGGTGCGCTAGCAAGCAAGGAGGAGCAGCAGTGTAGCACAATGGTTAAGGCACTGACTGCTGATACAGGGGTCATGGGTTCAATCCCCTACTGTGTCTAATGAAGAAGGCTGGCTGAGGCATTACCTGTTATAGGTAATGTTGCTGTAGGAGGCATTTTATTTTTATTTTAATTAGTGATGCCAGCAAACACACCCTCAAAGTATTGTAACATAAGGTGCTGCATAAGGCATCTCATAAGGTACCCCAGAGGGCACATTTTAAAGTGCACTGTCCGTCACGGCACCCTACAATGTTGCTGAAAGGGTGGCCTATAGGGCGCCATATAGGGTGCCCTATGAGGCACAGCAAGGTCATAGCACTGTGTTTGATGGCAGCACTGTGCATTTAAATGCATGGAAATCTGAAGTAGGTGTGCTGACATGTAAGGAGGAGCAGCAGTGTAGCAGAATGGTTAAGGCACTGACTGCTGATGCAGGGGTCATGAATTTGATCCCTAGTGTGCCTAATACATCAGCTTTGATATGTATGTATTGTTTCCTGCAGCACTTTATTTGTATTTTATTAATTGCTGCCAGCAAACACGCCCTCACGTGCCATAACTGAAGGTGCCGCATAAGACACCCTATACGGCACTCCATAGGGCACATTATAAAGTGCACTGTCCGCCACGGCACCTATAATGTCCTCTATAGGGCACCCTATAAGTCGCTCCACAGGATAACGTATAGTGCACCTTATATGGACGGTAACCATAAGGTGCCCTATAGGGCGCCCTATAAAGCGCCCTCTGAGGCACCTTATGGGTACAGTACGCTGAGGGTGTTTTTGCTGGCAGCAATAATGTACATTAAAAAGAGATAATTCTTTGGGCAGCCCTATCAAATAACCCCACTGTGGGTTTGAACCCATGACCTCTGGCTCTACAGGGAGTGAAGTAACCAGTGGGCTACAGCTCTATAGCTACTAGCAAGCCCCTGGCTGGCTGCAGAGGGACTGCACGTCACCACACAGTCAGTCTGCTGTGGTCACCAGTATAGGGTTAGCCCACCCGTACTCATGATGCACTGCACATGCAAATCAGCTGTCTACAGATGAACACAAGATGGGGTATGCACCCCCACAGCACCTCGGCCTGGTAGGGGGAACTGACCATGTGTGTTACTGGGACAGAGTAGCTACACACCGTCATATTGTGCATGTACTGTACTCACCCTGAGTGTGCGGTGGGGCGCCCAGCACCAGGTCCACAGCACCTTCCATGGCAGAAACAGGCCATACTGCAGGTCCCCAGCAGTGCTAATGTGTGAGATAGGTAGCTTCTGCGGAAACACCTTGGATATATCTGTCTGTCTCAGTCAGGTGTAGCTCCTATGGACCCCTAGGAGGATTATATACCACCACTCTCCTCCTCCAGGGCTGAGGGTGGCAAACAGGGTCTCCCATCAACAGATCCACATTCTACCTCCCTGCAATGGGGGCAGTAGAGGGGACCATCAACCCCAGTCCTGCTGGGGAACAGACACCTAGAGGGCAGTCAATGCAGCTCTGTACACATCCATAACACAATAGCAGACAGACATTAGGCCTGGATATGCTAAGCTGCACCCCACCACTATCTGATATTCTCCTGCAACAAGCCTTCAGCCACTGCACCCTGCAAGGCGCTCCATCAAGACACATACCAGCTGCAAACAGTCTGCTAGCTAGTCCATAGTGCATGTTCCTGGTGGAAATGCATACACAACAAGCAGATAAATCAGTGACTGGGCCCTAAAAGGAAACCCATAAATAACACATGAGAGAAATACTACATAGCACTATGGGGGTGCCTAGCCATGCTGTGGTCACTGCACAGTCAGGGTGAGAGTGATCTCCCAGCAGGACATGCTGAGGCCACCCTGTCTGTGTAGGTGGTGGCCGGGCACTACAATGTCCCAGCCAGTGCCCTATGCCCTGTGCAGATGCATCCTGGCCAAGCCACCCTGTCCGGGCTATACCCATGGTACCTTGCTCCTCATTATGCACATTGGCAGGCCAATACTGGCAACAGTGCTGGCAGTGTGGGCTGTGGAGGGTGTTTGCAGCCACCACACACTGGATAGATAGACACACACTCCCACACCTATGCCAGCATTGTGCTACTATAGAGGAGTTTAGCAGCCCTGGCCACCACACCAGTCTTGGGCACAGTGCAGGCATGGATATGGTACGCAATACTGTTGGGGGTCACTCCCCAGGGTGGTAAACACTGTCAGAGACCAGACCCGAAGCACACTCCACAGACATCAGAAAGGTTGTTATGATGGAGCTCAATAAGCAAACTGTGCTTAACGTAGGAATTGCTATCTGCCAGTAATCATAGCAAACTTTTGATAGCTGTGTACCGTATACCCAGGTGTAGGGTGGCATTGCTAAGGTATGCAAGTGCTTGTATTGGGAGATGCACGCAGGGCCCAATGTCCTGCCTCTCCAGGAGGCAATGGCTAATGGAGCCTGTGGGTGTAGGTGTGTCTGCCCCTGTTGGCTGCTGCTTTACGGCAGAGGTTCCCAACTCCAGTCCTGGTGTGCCAAACACTGTTCGGGTTTTCATGCTGTCCCTCATGAATATGCATGAGATACATCTGCATACCATGGGGGTGGTGCATAAATATGCAGCACAGGCATCTTTATTAGAGGCAGCATGGAACCTGAATGGTGTTTGGCCCTCCAGGACTGCATTTGGGAGACTCTGCGCCTGTTTATGGTGTCTTTGCTCTGTAGGGTAAAATGTAGGTGTTTTGGGCAGGTTTAAGTCATCTGCAATAAACGTTCTGTCTGTATTAGCACGTTGTAGTAGTGGGTAAAATATGGGGACTGGGTTGGCAGGCACCATAGCTGGGACTTGAACCTGTGACCTTCTGCCTCCAAACACACTGGTTGCGTGCACTGCACCACTGTGTTGTCATAGAGACAGTGCATTCCCTGATGATACCATGACTGTTTGTCAGACAGAGCCTGTCTGTTGCAGTGCATTGCACCCACCTACACAGGGCTAGGCCATGGTCTGCTCTGGGCAGCTGCCACTGCCCCCTCCAACACCAGTACCCCTCCGCCACCATGCTGACATGGCCTTATATTGGAGACAGCATAAAACCTGAATGATTTGTGGCCCTCCAGGCCTGCATTTGGGGGACTCTGGTCTAGGTAATGCGCATGTTTCTGGTGTCTGTGCTCGGTGGTGTAAAATATAGGTGTATTAACCATGCGTATGTTCTCTGCAAAAAAGGTTTGTCCTTACTATCACGGTTTAGTAGCGAGTAAAATATGGAGACTGGATTGGCAGTAGCCCCAGCTGGGACTTGAACTTGTAACCATCTGCTCATGAACACACTGGCTGTATTCACCACACCACACTGTGCTTGCAGAAACAGTGCAGTCCCTGGAGATACCATGGTTGTTTGTCAGACAGAGCCTGTCTGTTGCCGTGCATGGCACCCACCTACACAGGGCTAGGCCATGGTCTGCTCTGGGCAGCTGCCACTGCCCCCCTCCACCTCCAGTACCCCTGTGCCACCATGCTGACATGCCCTTCTGCTAGTGGTGCTGGTGGTATGCAGTCTCAGGCCATCCTGTATGCGGGTAGGCGGCTGCCTATGGTGCGGGTTATGGGGTAGTAGTGCCTGCATATCTGTCCGCACGTCCCCCTATCACTGCCTGCCAATGTTCTGTGCCCTAGGGGGTACTTGCTGGGTACTATCCCCTGTGACACTGTGATAAACACTCTCGTGCCCATGTTGTGCCCTCATCAGTTGCTGTCTGGCTGCTGTTCAGTTTCAGCATTCCTAAGTGCCACCTAGGCATCTGCCTAGTCCGCACTGTGCCCCAGCTGCACCACAGCATGTGCCGCCTGCAGCCCTTTGTATCCCCTTTCCCAGCATCTGTCCAGTTGCCCATTCCAACCTGCCCGCCCTGCTGTTGTGGAACATGTGCATGCCATAGGTAACCTGTCCAATGGAGAGAGAAACCCTGATCAGTGCTATTTCACTGTGGGATCATTCACCTTGTATGGGGACGGAGCGTAGGCCCTTCCAAAATTCATATTTATTTTTTGCGGCTTTCTTGGGAATGTTTTTTTTATGTTTCCCATTACTATCACTATTGCCCAGCTTGATTATAATTTTTTTTATTTTGTTCGGGTCATTTTCAATGTTTATGTGCACTTTTGTACCATGCACATGTATCACACTTATCACTGTTTTGTAGGTTTCCCTGGTTTTGCTGTACATTGCTGACATAAATGGTTTCTCTTCCCTTTAAATTGGCTCTACCGCGAGGTTTTCACTCGCGGTATTTTTTGCCTTGAATTTCAGCCTCGCTAGTGTGCGGGGAGCCTCTCCCCTCCCACTCTCCACCCATTGACCCCTTCTCTCCGCCCCTGTGGAGCCTTCCTCCGCCCTCCGGGAGCCTTTCCACGCCTTTATCGCACATTAGCGCGCCGCGCACATGAGCGTGCACTTTAGTGTGCCGCGCACCTGTGCGGGGCACATTAGTGCTCCGTAACGCGACATTAGCGTGCGCTAAGGTACCTTAGCGCACGCTAATGTGCGCCACGCACATTAGCGCAGTTTAGTAAACATACCCCTAAGAGTAAACATATTTAAACACTGTTTTGAAAGTGTTTGCAAGAAATTTTTCAGCATTGTTGCTCCTTTTTGTAAAGTTTCCCCTGATGCAGTCAAATTGGCCATTGGAACTGCTTTTTTGGAAACAGGAATGGTAACGGCGTGCATCAAAGATTCAGATAAATAAAATTTTCAGCTGTCGTAATCTCTTTTGATACTGTTCATGTTTTCATGATATTTCTGTGGTGTTTTGTACTACATTTAAGGAAATGAATTATGAGAGGTAGATCTACTTTTGGGATCTGTTGGGTACTTATGACCTGGATTGGCTACTATCGCACATAGGATGCTGGACTCAATGGCAAGTGGAGGAGGTGAAAGCATCCCTGGAAAGGGAAGAACCAGAGCTCAAGCACCCCAAAGTTGCAGAATCAGTGACCACAAGGAAACAAAGAGTAGTGGTGGCTGGTGACTCTCTTCTGAGGGGTACTGAGGGGTCCATATGCCGACCAGACTTGATGTCCAGAGAGGTATGCTGTCTGCCAGGTGCCAAAATCCAAGATGATATGGAGAGCTTCCTGAGACTCATCAAGCCTACTGATTATTACCTGATGGTGCTCATCCATGGTGGCACAAATGATACTGCTAGGCATCCCTCTTAGCATATCAAAAGTGACTTCATGGCTCTGGGACAGAGGGTGAAGCAGATAGGTGCTCAGGTAGTATTCTCTTCAATCCTCCCCATTGAAGGTAAAGACCAAGGTAGAGAAGCTCGCATACTGGAGATAAATGCATGGCTACATGGATGGTGTATCAGACCCAGGGTTTTTAACACACATGGGTGTTAAACAGGAGAATAGAGTAAGGATCCAAAAGCAGCTTGGATTTGAATAGGGTCGGAGATGGAGTCTGACACACTGATTAATACACTATCAAGCAATGGTGTGCCCTATTTGTGTAACAGTACATGCTACTGAGCAATAGTGAGCATTATTGATAAAAAAGGAAAGCAGTTTGGGGGGGAGGTCCTGTCATTTTATGTTAAAAAACAAATGAAATGACCCAAGAAATCTTGTTGACATTTCTCTGTTATTTTAAAAGCGCGCACATTCCTAACAGTGCATACTATTGAGCAATAGGGAAAACTACAGAGCACTAATATGCATTATTGATGACACAGGGAAAACAACATTTTTGGTATTTTCTTGTTGTTTGGGGTAACAAATGAGATGAAGCATCAAGGGAAATTCTGTTGACATTTCCCATGTTGTTTCAAATGCACGTACATCCCTATGAGATATTGGAAATGTTCATGTCCAAGGGGAGTCAGTTAAGTAACCACGCTCCAAAAATTCAAATTTTTTGAGATGGTTTTGAACAGAGAAGAGTGAGCACAATTCTGCCCCCCCTCCCTTCACTCCTCTAAACCCCAGGTCCAAATGAGCAGTTGGCTGACAGCTATGCATTCCTCACAACAGAGGTAAATGCGAAAGAAAAATTTCTGTTGAAAAATAGGAATATTGAGGTCCATCAGGGCTACACTCCCTTCTAGCATACTCATATATAAGTAGCACTTCTTCTAAAATTGCTACTTAAATGTGTATGCCAATTTACATGTGTAAACTTTCTAACATTGCCTCCAGAACATTCTTATAAATTCCTTATTAATGGTGGTAACTGAAGTCACAAACAGTAGTAATTATGGGCCCACTAAGGGAAAGAAAAATAACAATTCATAGGTAATTATGACCCTGATTAGTTTTGGCAGGTGACGTTTCGAGTTCCAGACAGGGAATCTAAGCCAAACACCATGCCACAATAAGCTAATTATATTCCCAATGCTGACGTGCATGATTGCATTTTTCTCCCAATTTGATTTTATAATAGGATAATTTGAAACTACTGATTAAACAGGCTTTTCTGTTTCATACGGAGAAGCCAGATTTTCATTTCACTAGATTTCCTTGCTTGTGCCCATAGGCAGCAAGCAGTGAGGCTTGTACCAAGCCAACCAATAATGCGTTTAATTATTATAAAGCCTGGCAAAGGACTCTACATGTTGCAGAGGCACTTTCTCATACAGACACTGTGTTAATTAAATTCATCAAGAATAATAACTCTTTGAAAGATCATTATCACAAACAATGGCCTGCCTTTTCCCTTCCATACCTGTCCTTAATCTTCAGTTGAAAATTAAGAGCATTTAAGGGTTTGACTAATCTTTAAACAAAAAAAATTAAAATGGTTGCAGTAAAATATCTGCTCATTTAAAGCTCTCAAAGGAAAGATGGTATGGCTTATAGTTACCAGCATCAGGTTATTGTAAGTAAAATACTTTATTACTTCCTTTCCCCCACTTCTGCCTTTTTCTCTTTAATGTTTTCTTTCTTCACAGTCATGAAAGAAATGCCAGTATTTACTTTCTCTGTTTGTCTCAACATAAAGAAATCTGTGTTGTAGTTATAGGTTTTGTAGCAGTGGCAGCATTCAGGAAAGCCCTGCTGAAAAAACTCTTGGATGATCGGGGCGGCTCTATAATTAGGCGGAGTGAGGCAGTGGCCTCAGGCGGCAAACCTTTGGGGTCGGCAAAAATGCCCCCAAAACAGCCGCCTCACTCCGCCTACAGTTTAAAAAAAAATGCGGACAAGCTGCTGCGGCCGCAATAGCTTTTAAAAAGAAAAGGAAACTGGTGTGGAGCCTCCAAGTGCTATGGAAGCTCTGCTGCTGCCGCGTCCCGCCCCCAAAAGGAAGTTACGCTAGAGTGGGATGCAGCAGCCGCAGAGGTTCCATAACACCAGGAGGCTCCACACCAGTTTCCTTTTCATTTTAAAAGCTATCACAGGTAGCCAAAGGGGAAGGAGTAGTACTGTGGAGACATGACCGGCAGAGCAGAACGAGTTACCTGAGGTGGGGGGAGGAGAGAAGCCGAATGAACTACATGGGGGTGAATGAGAGAAGCCAAACAAACTACATGGGGGGGGGGATGAGAGAATAGGAACAAGCTACTCGAGGAGGGGGGGGGAGGAGAGAAGCCAAACGAACTACATGAGGGGAATGAGAGAAGAGGAATGAGCTACACAAGGGGGGGGGGGGAGAGAAGTGAGATGAAGTACACTGGGGGGGGGGGGAGAGGGAGTTGAACGGAGCTGACAGAGGGGAAAAGAGGGGGCTGGAAGAAAGCTGACAGGGGGAAGACAGGACTGGAAGGGAGCTGACAAGGGGCAAAGAGGGGGCTGGAAGGGAACTGAGAGAGGGGAAGGAGATGGCTGGAAGGGAACTGACATGGGGGGAAGGTGGGAGCTAGAAGGGAACTGACATGGGGGGAAGAAGAGCGAGTGGAAGGGAACTGAGAGAGGGGAAGCAGATGGCTGGAAGGGAACTGACATGGAGGGAAGTTGGGGGCTGGAAGGGAACTGACATGGAGGGAAAGAGGGGGATGGAAGGGAAATGACACCTGGGGGTGGGACTGGAGGGAGTTGACATTTGGGGATGGGACTGGTAGTGCTGGGTAATGGGGAGGAGGCAGGCAGGGAGGGGGCACTGGGACTGGAAGAGAGCTGACACGTATGGAGGGTCACTGGGACTGGAAATAGGAAGTGAAGAAAACAAAAGAAAAAACAAGAAATGGCAGATAGAGTGCTAAGAGAAGACAGGAAAGCAGAAGCCTCAGATCAGGACTGCCATGACCAGAGAATAAAATAGTCAGAAAAAATAATTTTATTTTCAATTTAGAGATTGGACTTTGTGCTATCTTTATAGTTTACACAGTATGCGGAACTGCATCTCTTATCTGGTGTTGCACTGCATGCAGAGTCTGGCTTCTTGGAGTTTCGGTTTAATTTTTGTCTAAATATATTTTATTTTTACTTTAGGTTGTGATCACTTTATCTGTACTTCGTCAGAGTCTGTGTTCTGGGTGTGTGACCAAGGCTGTGTGTTCTGTTAACATGAAATCTGTACGCAGGGATCTGTACTGTAGCAATTTAATGTGGACAAGTGCAAAGTTATGCACCTAGGAAAAAACAATCCAAACTATGGTTACACGATGCAAGGTTCCACATTAGGAACCAACGCCCAGGAAAAATATTTAGGCGTCATCGTGGATAACATGTTAAAACCCTCCACTCAGTGTGCAGCGGCAGCCAAGAGAGCAAATAGAATGCTAGGTATCATAAGGAAAAGAATGGAAAATAAAACAAAAGATATTATAATGCCTCTGTATCGTTCCATGGTGAGATCGCACCTTGAATATTATGTGCAATTCTGGTTGCCATATCTTAAAAAGGTACAGAGAAGAGCCACCAAAATGATAAAGGGGATGGGAGGATATTCCTATGAAGAGAGGCTAAAAGGGCTCTTCAACCTGTAAAAGAGACGGCTGAGGGGAGATATGATAGAGGTCTATAAATTAATGAATAGAGTGGAATGGGTAAGCATAGATCAATTGTTTACATCATCAGAATATAGAGAGACTAGGGGACATGCAATGAAGCTACAGGGTAACCTATTTAAAACTAATAAGAGAAAATATTTTTTCACTCAACATGTAATCAAACTCTGGAATTTGTTAGCGGAGGATGTAGTAAAAGCTGTTAGTGTAGCTGGGTTTAAAAAAGGTTTGGACAAGTTCCTGGAGGAAAGGTCCATAAACCATTATTAAAGTGGACCCGGGATATCACTGCTTGACCCAATACAAGCATTGAGGAACCTGTGTCTTTTGGGGAGACTGCTAGGTACTTATGACCTAGATTGGCCCCTCTTGGGAACAGGATACTGGGCTTGATGGACCTTGGTCTGACCCGGTATGGCATATCTTATGTTCTTATGTAATTTGCCTTGTTCAGCTTTTCAAATAGGTTTTCGATGTTTTAGGGTCTGCTGCAGTACTTATAGTGCTGGGGTTTTTTGGACATTTATGCTGGTAATGGTATGGTAGATTTGGCCTTGTAGATCTTTGGTGATTTTTGTAGGGTTTTATATCAGTTCCCAATATCCCTGGTACTGGAGAATATTTGTTAGTGAGATGACCAGAATCAGATTTTTTTTTTTAAGTTATTGAGTTCTGTGGGTGAATGTCCCGGTTCTGCTCTGCACCTACTGTTGAGGGAAGGGATTCTGTGGATGCAAAAAATATGTTCAAAAATAAAAAAAACAAGAACCGTAACGCAGTTTATAATAAAATAAAAATGAGATATAATTTAGTTTTAAAAAGTGTTCTGTGGTTCTCGCTCATTCTTTTAGTTCCTTGGTGTGCAAACATCTTGCATTTCCTACATATTATCTAATCAGTTTGTTGGTTTGGTTCATTTCCTGATTGGAGTTTTGAGAAGCCGCCCCCCCCCCCACACACACACACACACTATGGGGGTGGGATGGGGAGGGGCGCCATCTCATCCTTTGCCTCAGGCAGCAGATTGCCTTGAGCCGCCCCTGCTTGGATGGCAGACATGATGCTGACTGAACCAACAGAATGAACTGCAAGCAGCCTCCATGCTAGTGTTGAAGGTGCAGCATCCACCAGTGGTGCATATTACATCATATGAAACACAACAGAACCCAAGGAAGGCAAACAAGGAAAGTGCATAGGTGGACAGTAACTCACTTCCTGGGGAGGCCAAAGCAGAGGAGGGGAGGGAGCCAGTTTAGCACTGGGATGCTTTTCCTTCAACAGCCCCAAACACACAAATGCACACAAATAAATAACTCTCACACTTGCATAATCTTTTGCTTTCTCTTCTTTGGGCCCCTATCCTCACTCATTGTTCTCTCCTCTTACTGCCCCATACCCCCAATACTGTCTTGCATTCTCCTCTCTGTGCCCCCTCCTTTGACACGTCAGGCATTCAAGAAAATGTTTTTCTACCTCTGGCTGCTATTTGGTTCATTCTACCAGTCAGAACCAATTAGAAACAGGAAGTTGGGATTTTCAAGTGCAGTAAGAATTTAGCTTCACTGCAGGCATTCAAGACATTGTTTAAGAACATAAGATAAAAAAAAATGCCATTCATCTGCTGACATTGTAACAACGTTCTCCGTGTACTCAAGTAGGGTTTGTGGTGCTCAATATATGGATTAAGTAAAATACTGGAATTGGCATTAAATTAAGCTAGTCATTGCACCAGTTGAATATTGGCTCCAAAGAAAATATCTTTAGAGTCTTAAAACTGAATTGCTATGTCTTAGGAAGGTACAAAGTACGAGGGTTGCTCAGAAAGTAATGCCCCACATGTTTTTTCTCGGTCCAAAATGAAGACAGAGGTGTGAAATTGAAAGGGTAGTAACTTGGAACTTCAAAGGACACATGTGTGTAATTTTACAGTCGTCCGACAAATAGCGAGGCGGTAGTGATCCTTCAAATGGCATCTGTGAGTGACACACGATACAAACAACGAGCTGTAATCGAATTCTTGGTGAAGGAGAAAGAAAGTGTGAGAAAAATTCACAAATGGTTGTGTGCTGTGTATGGAAGTTCTGCGATATATAGGAGCACCGTTGAACGATGGGTGAAGAAAGGTTTCAGGAAGTGATAAAACGGAACTGGAAGATTGGCTGCGCTCTGGGCGTCCTGCCTCAGCCACCAGTCCAGACAAGTTGCAGCCCGCTGATGATATTATTCGTGCGGATCGGCGCATCACGAGTCGGGAATTCTCCGTATAGCTTTCCGTCAGTAGAGGTAGTGCAATGGCAATTATTGACTCTTTGGGATATTCAAAGGTGTGTGCAAGGCACACCGCAACAGCTTACAGTATTTTAATGCCCACTGGCAGCTATCACAGGGCGCTGCAACTTGTCTGGACTGGTGACTGAGGCAGGACACCCAGACCGCGGCCGATCTTCCAGTTCCATTTTACCACTTCCTGAAGCCTTTACTCTTTTCATCCATCGTCCAACGGTGCTCCCATCTACCGCAGAACATCCATACAGAGCACACAACCATTTGTGAATGTTTCTCAGACTTTCTTTCTCCCCCACCAATAATTCAATTACAGCTCGTTGTTTGTACCGTGTGTCACTCACAGACGCCATTTGAAGGATCACTACTGCCTCGCTATTTGTCGGACAACTGTAAAATTACACACATGTGTCCTTTGAAGTTCCAAGTTACTACCCTTTCAATTTCACACCTCTATCTTCATTCTGGACTGAGAAAAAACATGTGAGACATTACTTTCTGAGTAACCCTCGTACAATGAAATTCAATTACAAAAGGCTATGTATCAAAACTGGGGAATAGAAAGTTTCTCCTATGTATGCACACTACCTAGTCTTTAAATATCCAGTTTTCAACCAGGGCAATCTACTGAGATAAATGCCTTGGACAACTATCCCATAGTTGCTTCCCTGCATTCTGGTCCACAAAAATATAACTCTGGCTACTCAGGCAGCAAAGGAAACCTTTCACTTAGTCAGAAGATTCACGGCTCAGTCCCTCCACAGTCCATAATGGCATTATATATCATAACCCAAAGCAAAAAAAGAGTATGGGAAATGGAGAATAATCTGTCTTACGTCACTCTTCTATTTATACAAGGGGCTCTGTCTTTATATATGCCACAGTTGGTTGTTGTTGTTAAGTGCCATCGAGTTGGCGTCGACTCATGGTGACCCTCTGGATAGTTGTCCTAAATTGTGTTCGGTCTTCAGTCAGGCGGCTCATTGTTGACAGACTGGTACCTGTAGCTGCTGTAATTGTATCGATCCATCTCATTGATGGCCTTCCTCTTTTGCACAGTTGGTAGGAGCTGAGAAATCTATACATGAGATGCATAACTGCATTGGGAAAATCAACTAAGAACTTTGCTTACCACTCATTTCTTCTGCTGTACCATTGTCTCATATTCCAGCAAGAACCCCTATTTTGCACTTCATCTTCTCATGCATCTTGAGAGAACCCATGGATATCTGCAGAGGATTCCAGCACAATTAGGATGCCCCATGAGTAAACTAATAATAGAACTATATTTTTCCTTGCACATTGGCTAGGCAGTCAAATAAAATGCGATATTGTCATTAAGGGAGGCATTCCGAGCTGCGCATAGCAACATTGAAATTGCAGGCAGGGCATCCAGCCTGTGCCTAGCTTCCCAACTCTATTCTGCCAGCAATGCTCTCTGCAGTACACAGCATTTGAGCGGGGAGCGCCATATGTGGGTGGGAGGGGGTGGAGCAGGGGTGTGGTCAGGCATTAGAACGTACAGAGCCTATTCAGGAAAGGCCTCTGTATGTCTCCTGGCACCCTAATGGATGCCTACATTATTCGTGGCCACAGGTGGAATACGGGTCCAGCCGAGCATCCCACACACGGCGAACCCTGCTGCTTCCCATGGTGCTGGCCAGCTGTGACCCCTGCGTGCCCGATCCAGCCCATGTTGGACATCAGCTGTGGGCTTGCACCTGTGCGCAGGGTCGGCAAGATCACAGCTGATTCTGAGCAGCTTGGTGGATGGCTTGGTGTCATGGTGATGGGACGCCACAGCACAGTTGCTGCACTGCTCGCATGGGCATATGTGGATGGGTAAGCCTGCTGACGTACACACATCTTGGACAGGGTGTCCGCCGGCCCGTCTATCTCCCCAATTCACAGGGGTGTCTTGGCCCCGCGGTTGTGGAATTGGGTCTAACTCGGCCCCAGCCCTGTTTTGTGCATGCACATGGCCCAGACATATGGGGATTGGAATTGGCTTCCTCTTGGACAACCAGGATCTGGATTAGGCTTGGTAAATGTCTCTAATAGTATATTTAGATATGGTTTCACAGAATTTCTGGCACAAGAACATAACTAAAGGAAAATCTTTGGAGTAAATCTCAACAGCAGGAATCAATAGTTTCTCTAGGCAGAAAAGTCAGTTAGCATGTTCCATAGAGCAACACACCAGACAAACTTTGGGCGAGTTAGGAAACAAGAAGATCACCAGCAATATGAGTTAAGAGCAGGCTGGTTAAAAAAAGTGTCCTCTCCCCTTTCCCTCCTCCCCCATAGTGATTTGATAGTTCTTCCATAAGATGCTTGCCTTCTAACCCAACGGTTGCTAGTTTGAAGCCAGCCTCTAACTGTGAGGAAAAAAAAATCAGTTGAGTTTTCGTTTTCCTGTAACCTTTAGTAACTTTTCAGCCATGTTTTTCATTTGGACAGCAGCCACAACTACCTCTTTAATTAGCAAAATTGCCATGAAATGATAAAATTTATTAAAATAAAATTAAACAAAAGCAAACTAAACTAAATTTTTGTGCCTGCACACCCTTAGAGTTTAATATACACTGCTGTCTGAACCCATCCATCATAGTAGTGATATTTTCTGGGAATACCTTTCCATTTACAAGCCACTTAACCCTCCATTGTCCATTTTCCCTGTAAGTATTAGTGTATGTCTATGTCTACGTCCCAAATATTTGTCAAAATCATGAATGTTGGCCCACCTGGTGACGGCACATACCCTAGAATTGATTATTGTCCCCCCCCCCAACCCCCCCGTTCAATGTTCCACCGCTTTGACCCAGTGAAAAGTGGGATATAAATACAGCTAAATAAATAAAAAATAAATAAATATGTGTCTCATATCCCCTCGTGTTAAATGTATCCCCCAATTGTGTTGTGACCACTTTGATTGAAGGATAAGGTGGTATACAAAACCGTCTAAATAAATAAATTTACTTCAGTCTGGAATTGTGTACACTGAATGTCTTGTGCTTATACCTCAGTTCTTTGACCTGAAAATGATCTGCTGTGCTGTAGATTTTGTCTTTTGGGCATGATTTACTTTTAGGCACAAACTATGTAAAGGCAATGCAGTGCTATATATACAGCATACAAAGTGAGTAGCATTTTTAAAAATGATGACAATCTGTCCTGTCTTTTGTTGTATAACTTGCCTGGTCCCTTCTGTTCATTCTGCCTTTGCTGTTTCTGTGCAGGTGTACATGTGTTGCTGTTTCAAGCTTTTTCAACTCTTTGTCTTCTTTTTGCTGTGTAATATGATGACCTCATTCTGTGTTGACCTGAACAATTCTGGATGTGCTGCTTATGCCTTAGATTTTTATTTTGGTTTCCATTGTCAGAAATGCCCTTTGAAGATGATTAATTGCCTTTTCTTCCTTTCAGTCACAGAAAGACATGTTAATTCTCGTATGAGAGAGCCAGTTACAAGAGATGCTGACAGAATGATAGAAAAAAGACCCTTCGGCTTTTACTCAGTCTGTGGTATTCTCCCTCTTTCCCCATGCCTTCGAAGTCCCTTTAGGGATAGCTTTGTAAGCAACCATGTAAAGTCATGTACCACCTATGCATGTAAACTGTAACATTTAATGATTTACATGCGTTCATCAGTATTTATGCGTGTATTTTGGCAGGTCATGATTTTATAAGCACCCGCCTCAGCCCAATGGTGGATACTTTTCCTGTGAGTGTCTGCATGGGTGGAGTTCAGGTGCATGGAGTGTGAATATAAATTATAAAAACTATGTGGCCAAAATTCAAAGCATTTTAGCTGGCTAGCAGCTAACCGGCTAAAATGTGCTGAACCTGATATTCAGCACCACTAAAGGATCAGTCAGCACCACTAACTATCCCTACAGACTTCGCTGGTTAAATCCGGCACAGTCTGTGGGCAGATCGAGGGTGGAGCCAATCATGAGGTAATTGTTTGCCCCATGTGGTACTTGCAGGGGCAGATGCTGGGCACACCCCTTGCAATTACTGCACAGGATTTCTACCTACCACACTGCAATTTGGCTATGCCACGCAATATTTATTTATTTATTTGAACAGGTTTTATATCCCGCTTTTTCCTTCAATCAAAGCGGTCACACTTCAATACAATACATTGCATTACAAGGTTGTACAGAGTTGAGGGAAACATGTACCACTCTTCGTTACATCAGAGCAGTAGCAAATGGAATTACATAACACAGGGAATACATTACAGTACATACACAGTGCATACATAGCATAACTACACAGTATTACATAACACAGGGAATATATTACAGTACATACATAGCATAAGTACACAGTATAAGTTACCACATGGGTTACATTACATACCGGCTGCAAGGGGTGAAAGCCAGCCCTGCCAACGTGACCCGCCTAAGGGCCACGCCAAAGGGCCCTTTGGCGTGGCCCTTAGGCGCGGGCCCAGCAGGCACGGGCATGCCTGCCGTTTCCAGTTCTTTAAACAGCTGCCTGGTGCACCCCGATTGGGCCTTGGTGGGGGGGAGCAGGGGGGGGGAGCAGCTCCCACTACCTCCCCCCCGACATCCAATTGGCAGCGTGGTGTGGGTCCAAGAGGCAGTTTCCTGCCGGTTCCAGCTCTTTAAACAGCTGCCTGGTCCACCCTGATTGGGCCTTGGTGGGGGGAGTGGGAGGGGCGAGCAGCTCCCGCGTCCTCCCCCGATGTCCGATCAGCAGCGTGGTGTGGGTACAAGAGGCAGTTTCCTGCCAGTTCCAGTTCTTTAAACAGCTGCCTGGTGCGCCCCGATTGGGCCTTGGTGGGGAGAGCGGGAGGGGTGAGCAGCTCCCGCTTCCTCCCCCAACATCCAATCAGCAGTGTGGTGTGGGTCCAAGAGGCGGTTTCCTGCCAGTTCCAGTTCTTTAAACAGCTGCCTAGTGCGCCCTGATTGGGCCTTGGTGGCGGGAGCGGGAGGGGCAAGCAGCTCCCGCTTCCTCCCCCGACGTCGGGTACTGCACCTTAGTAAACATGCCCTGCGTTATGTGTTTCCATTCATCTGACTACACTTTATTGGATGGCCAATATTGAAACGCCATAGCTTAATATTCCATGGCAATATCCACATAGGAGCTGCTGCCGACTATCTTGACTGAGCGGTGCTATACGGATAAGTGCTGGAACTTATCCAGTTAGTGCAATATTTAGCAGGTACTTATCCAAACAACTTTGACTGCATATAAAGCTGTCCTAAGTTGCAAATTGGAAGTCTGCACCAGAGAGTGTGGAAGAAGCAAATGGTAAAAGACTGAAACCATGGCACAGTGCCAGAACCCTAAGTTAAGCACTGTGTCACAGTTTCACAGCCATTGCTGCCTCAGCAGACCCTTGAGTGGGGCAGCAGCAGTGGCAATTGGTGCCCCCAGAGGCCTGGTGCTCTAGGCAATTACCTAGTTCACCTAATGGGAATGCCAGCCCTGATTATCTGGATATGATGGTCTGCCTCCTTAGCCAGCCAGCCTCCCATTGGCATTCGTGAAGTGTCTACAGTGGCTTCTCTTCCTGTGAAACTCTAATGAGCATGTTGAATATTTTTGACTACCCTGAATATCTCTCGATTATCATTGTTTACAATAGTTGCTGTTTAGAAAAAATCAGAATAGTCTGTTATGTTCACCTTCTGGAGCCAAAGGAGATGAAGGGGGAATCAAGGTCATAGGCAAATCAACAAATTACACTGTTTAGTGTACCTTATGCCAACATACCTTTGTATATTTTATACACTAATGAATGATGCTTTTCTAGCAAAATTAATTAAAATCAGGTAACTCACTACAAAAAAATGAGCATCTGTAGGGAATAGGGTTTGGAAGCAGCATAGTAACTTTTAATTTTTTTCCCCGTAAAATAAATAAAGTTGTAAATTATTTCACAAAACTTCAGTCACATCATTTTTTAAGAATTTGTAGGTTGAAAATTAGAGTATATAATCAAATGGCGGGCACAATCCAGTTTCTACAACACACTAAACAAATTTTTGAACCTTAAATTCAAATCTGAACTTACCAAAGGGGTGAGAACTGTCTCACAAGGAACAATTTGAACAAGTTTATTTTTGAAAAAATTTCTACTTTTAATTTGTAAATATAGTACAAACTCAAATTTTGTAAACAAACAATAACAATCTTTATAAATATAGTCAAGTATTTTCTGTGAACAAATCTTTAAATGCTTCTATTCAACAGTGGTACAACATTGCCTCTTTCAAAAACAGGCAGGCATTAGTTAACTAGCTTGAGAATTCTTTACTCCTTAGTAGAAGAAAAGTTCAGTTCTAATATTGCCTTTTATCTGTAACTTTGTAGGTGAATGAGTATTATCATTCAGGTACTGTAAAGTTACCTTTGTTTCAAAACAATTATACAACTAATGCACTAGTATTTTGCCAAAAAAAAAATAGTCACTGTGATGTGTCAGTCACTTATCTCAAATCTTTTTTTTAGGTCATGCTGCTTTCTTGACTTTGAGTGCTGTAGGATCCTCTCTGCTCCAGCGATGTCCAACTACAGTTCAGATATCTATTACCTGTCTTTAAAAATCAGTAAAAGAAACTACTTCCCTAGATGTGTGCGCAGTAACTAGAAAGTGTTCCTATCTTTTTTTTCTATATCTGTTACTTGTGAGACTTGCTTTTTCCAAAAAGAAAAGATAATCAGATTCTCTGTCTTTCCCTCCACAGAACTCTGTGCAAAAATCAGTTTTTCTTGAGGTATATGCCAGTCAATCCCTATAACTACCAATCAGTTCAGGAAAACTATACCAATTACCAATAAATGTAATTCTTTAAATAAGACAATGGTTTTTTTCTTTCTCATACATTCAAGTCTTCACTCTTTCAAACATACACTCTCTTCCTCACTGAAACAGTTCAATATGTTTCAAGACTCAATAAATTTATTTATTTATTTATTTATTTTACTTCTCTTATATACCGCGCTATTACATATCAGTGCGGTTTACAATAAACAGAACAATATTCTGTGCGGACGGGCCACAGAGTATTTACATTGAACAGGGATTAAAACTTGGATTTAACTGGGGTAACATATCTACCCATTATTTACAGTAATGCCTATGTTTTCGGGTTGTGGCCTTAATCTATTCGGTATTGGCCAGTTTGGACCGGCTCTCCTTTGACTTGCTGGGTATGTTGTTGGGATGTTCTGAGTGTTTGGTGTGATTAAATCCTCTGAGCAGTACACTGTTTTAAAACAGCTCACTTTTAAAGTTTTGCTTTTCACTGCACTGAAAGTTTTATACCTTCAGCCTTCTTTTCCTTTACTGCTTGATGGACTCCAGTGCTATAGAAAGCAAGTCACACACTGTTAAGTTTTTAACCAAAATTAAACTCACTCTAATAAATCAATTCAAATTCTCACTCTCTGACTAATCAATTCAAATCCTCATTCAGCTTGGTTTTAAAAGTGCTTGAATGAGCTTCAGGACTCCCTCAGTCTGCTTCTAGTGACTAAGGAAAAAAAAGTTCTCACATTTACTTTTAAGTTTTCTCTCCAGTTTTCATGCAAGCTCTTTGCACACTCCACCTGACAATAATGCTCAGTTACTTACAATTCTGATGTCAAACAACCTTTCACAGCTCCCCCACACAGAGACACTCTGGCACACCTTTCTTTATCATAAATCTTCTTCCCAAAAAACCTCCAGCTAAAGTTTCTGCACATGGATTCTATTCTCTTCTTAAAAGTATTCTTACACCCATCTCTGTCCAGATATCTGTTTTATTTATTTAACTAGGTCATGTTTTTTTATCTCCTGTGAGCTCTACTGCTTGCCCCAGGCTCAGTTGCTTCCTGCTTCAGCCCTACTTTGTGCATTAACTCCTGCAACGCTGTACTGAAACTGCAGTCTGATTCCCTATACATTCATACTTGCCTGCAGGGGCTGGAATGGTTCACGGGACAGCATTTCTAGGGGTGTGTGTACAGGGCCTGCCTGCTGATGCCCAGCCCTGCCACCCCCCCCCCCCCCCAGTTCTGCCAGCATGGGCAGTCTACCTCAAGCAAAGTGCATCTCCATGAGGGTCCTCCTTGTCACCACAGCATGTTGGTAGGTAGGACCATGAGACGGCTGGGGAGGCCACCATGTAATCTACCTCACCCTCAGGCTCACTAACGGCTGCATCAGGCACAGGCTGTCTCTGGCGCAAGGCATAGCTGTACAGCATGCAGCATGCAAGGAATGTCCTGCACACCTTGGCTGGGGCATACATCAGCTCACCAAGAGACCGGTGAAGACAACAGAAGCAGCTCTTCAGCAGACCAATTGTCTGCTCAATGATGGAGTGACCAGTTGGATCTCAGCTCCTCAGATGTACGCAGGTTGACAACGGGGGTCATGAGCCAGTCCCTTATTGAGTATCCCCTGTCACCTGCAGAGAATAACAGTGGAAGGAATGTCAACATGTGGTGCCATGGCCAGTAATGTAAGTGATGGCATACCCATGACCACATGCCACTCCACCAGGTCCAACATGCATTTGCACTACAACTGTACCATGTAGTGTCCCCCTATTCCTGGGGCCAACCAGCACTGACCCCTGTGCATCCCCAGCTGCGGCAATGTCTCAGCTCCAAACATATCCATGTGGTGATTGTGGTCAGCTGCCCCATGACCATGCAATGGCAGGGGTGCCAGTGGCCCCCTGCCACATATGCACAACCCACAATCATAGTGTGGCCATCCTGTGGATATGGCCTACCTTCATGCATGCACTCAGCTGACCATGCCCCTGTGCCTCTGCGGGTATACATGCATCTGCATGAGACACCGTCCTGTGTCCACTGTGATAAGGAAGCTTATCATAGCTCAGGTAGGAGCTATAGAAAAGATGATGTGACTCTGAACAAGCAACCTGTCAGTTTTGGTAGAAGTAAGAAAACAGAGTTTTCACATAAAAGACTACCAGTCCCAGAATGCACCAGGTTTCCAGCAGCCATGAGGGGGGCTGAAGTGAGAAAACGTGTGTGCAATCAAGAGAGCTATGAGGTAATCCCTAAGCACTCATCTCAAAGGGCAGGGCCTGATTCAACACAGCTGCGCTGTGTTAGGGAGGAGCACACATTAGAACAGAATAAGAATAGAGCTTATTCTACAGATAACAGCTACAGAAAGAGCTTCAGACACAGATACAGCAACAGCTTCAAGCTCAAGCACCAACATCATCTCGAGAAGCAGAAGCCAAGCCAAGCGGATAGAGAGAGAAGGAAACTCTCTGGAAGGAAGAGAAGAAAGGCCATTGGCAGGTTTGGGAGAGTCCAAGGCAGTACCAATACTGGGAGGTATTCCAAATGCCAGCAGAGTCCATTGGACTGGAGTCAGCCAGAGGAATGGAATGGCAGAGATAGGAATCACCAGTGGCTACCTGCAAGAGAGAAGACTGCACGTGGAAAGGACTTTCAGACCTATGCCAGAAGGTATGTGAGGAAAGATCCAGTGTCCAGGGATCAAGATTGGAAGGCTGGACATCAGAACTGGATTACATACTGGCCAGGCTATACAGAGAGGAATTATGATAGCAGGAGAGGCTCAGGTATGAACACTGATCCAGACCCTATCTATAATAGTGAATGGCAGCAAGGGAATAAGCATTCTCATGATAGTGCCTTATTGAAAGACTCGTCTGTGCCAATGTATGATAGTGACCCTATGCTGATTGATGAAGGGGGAGATACAGCAGATGAAACTATTGATTACATGGACTGTTCTTTATCCAAGTGCTATTGCTAGCTTTCTGTGAGCAAACACATCAGCCATCACAAAGAAACCTAACTTTGTTCTTTATTTCCACTGCAAACAGCTCCTAAAGCAGGATTTTGGGTTCACACAGTAGCAGCCAGCCAGCTAAAGGGTTTCAGCTGGACAATTGATAGTAATTAAAGCTGCACCTGATTGTGTGTGTGAGCAAGGGAGAATCACTGCAGGTTCTGTGTGGAAGATAAGCAGAAGTTAACCTAACAAGCAAAGTTCATTCATTTCTTTGTGCCTTTTTATTTGGTAATTATTTGCTAAGAAAACATTAGCTAATTGCCTGACAAGCTGAAGGTTGTTTTCTGATTTGCTTTGTGACTTTATGTTATCCATTTAAACACTGCAAGCAAGTAACCTCATTTATATTGCTACCAAGCATATTTGTGCTGGGTGAATTAAACCCCATCAATAAAAGAAGTATTTTATTGGCCTTACCACTGGTTTCACAACTCAATTATTGTCTTCAGCTGTGTTTGGGAGTGAATGAACTACATTACCCACAATACCTTGCAAGAATCATATGAATATATGCATCGTCAAGATTGTGTAAGTTCTCACCCTAGGCAGCCGTCTGACAAATGGCGTAGTTTTTCGGATTGCTTTTGCACCAAGAGGATTTATTTGCTGTGGATTACAAATAAAATTCAAGTTTAAAGCTGAAAGAAGATTTTTCCCTCATCTGCACTTTGGAGGAGAAGTGGTTGTTCCAGGAAGCTGTCCCAGATGAAAAGACCCTGTACAAAGCTGGATTCATCACTGAGACAAGGTAATATGTACCTGGGCATGTCTAGTGGTGGATATGTGTAAGCACAGGGGGTAATTGAAAAAAAAAAAAAAAGTTGAAAAAAACACACCTGGTTGGAAGGTGCTGCACTTTGGGGTTTTTTTTCTCTTTATTTCTTGCAGGGGTCAAGATGGATCCGAGGGAGATGGCTCAGTGGATGGCAGCCCAATTTAGCAAGCAGCAGGAGCTATCACAGCAGGCCCAGGACACTGCTATGAAGGCCTTAATGGAACAGCAGAAACCAGTGCTTGATCTGGTGCAAGCTCTAGTTCAGCTGCAGAGCCAAAGTGGAACAGATGCAAGACCAGCAGTTAGTACTGGTACACCACATGTGGACAGTGTGGGACTCAATCAAGGGATTGGGGCATTTAATTTTGGGAAATTAACTCCAGATGATAATGTTGATGATTTTCTAGAGTCTTTTGAAAGAGTGGCACAGGCTTTAGCATGGCCAGAGACCCAGTGGGCAGTAAGGCTGGCAGCCTCATTAACTGGAGAGGCACTTGCAGCCTACAGAGCAATGCCAGCAGCCCAGGCTTTGATTTATAAGGATGTAAAGGCAGCTATTAGAGATCGCCTAGGGTTGTCTATTTCAGAGTATAGGCGAATGTTTAGAGCTGTTACATTGAAAGTGGGTGAGACACCCAGGGCTCTGAGTCAGAGAATCAGAAGTTTAGCTGTAAAATGGTTGGAGCCTGAGCAAAAGACAGTAGAAATGTTATTAGATATTATAATGCTGGAACAATTTATGCTTGGGGTACCTAAAGATTTGAATGTTTTTCTTATACAGCAAAATTGCCAAAATCTTGGAGAGGCAACCATGCTAGCCGAGAGATTCTTGGAAGCCACGCAGGCTTGCCATAGAATGGGTGGCCCTCTAAAGATGGATGCTGAGGCTAGATGTGCTGTATCAGAAAAGGGGATAATTAAGAATGTTTCTGAAAATGAATGTACTGTATCAAACCAGATGACACAGTGGAATAGAAAGAAATGTTTCAAGTGTGGAAAATTGGGACATTTAGAGAAGAGATGCCAGACACACACTAGTTTAATGGGTCTGGATTTAAAACAGCCCAAGGAAGGATTTCTTTTGATGGTTGATGTGCAGGGAATTACCACAAATGCATTATTAGACTCTGGGGCAGACCAGAGTATGATGTCAAAAAGGCTTTGGAAGAGGATAGAGGCCCAAGAAAGATTTGTGCCTAGAACCCCTGAAAGCCAAGTTCACATCAGATGCATTCATGGTGCTGCATCATCATATCCCACCTATAGGCTAAAGGTTAAGTGCCTAGGGAAACAAGAGGAAGTCCTGTTAGCAGTGGTGCCTAGGCTACCCTTTGATCTGGTTCTAGGAAGAGACTGGCCAAGATTTAAGCAGGGTCTAGTGGAAGGACTAGGAAAGAAGGAGGGAGAAGGTTTAATGGTAGTAGCTCCCGGGCCTTTATTTGGAAGTCCTCAGACCCCAGCTAAAAAGATGGTTAAGCGTCCAGAAGACCAAGCTACCCCAAAGCAGATATTCGTCCTAAAGTACCATAAGGTCTCTGAGAAGGCCCAAGCTCCTAAGCGGGCAACCCCTCAATCTGCTGGGTTTGACCTGTGCAGCATAGAAAATGTGACTACCTAGCCAAGGGAGAGCCCTGGTTGACACCGGTCTCCAAGTGGAAATACCAATTGGATGTTATGGGAGAATAGCCCCAAGGTCCGGATTAGCCCTTAAATATTTCATCGATGTGGGTGCGGGAGTAATTGATCCCGATTACAGGGGCAATATTAAAGTTCTGTTATTTAACTTTGGACAGAATGAGTATCACGTGAAGACAGGAGATAAAATTGCCCAATTGATCTGTGAGAGGCTGGGTTTTCCACCTGTGGAAGAGGTCACATCCCTAGAGAATTCTGAACGTGGAGCCAAAGGCTTTGGTTCTACTGATGTCAAAGGGGTTAAAAGCTTAGCTGCCACCTGTGCCCGAGAGAGGGAGGTGAGTGAAGAGGAAGATTTGGGACCCCAGGTATCTGATTGTAAAGAAAAATCAGAGCCCCAAATAGGTGAGGACCTGACAATGGTACAACAGGAAGAAATTAGAAAGTTGCTTAAGGAATTCCCAGATGTGTTGACACCCATACCTGAGGAGACCCATTTGGTGGCCCATGAAATAATAACTCCACCTGGGAAATTGGTTCGTCAAAGGCCATACCGCTTGCCTGAAGCCAAAAGACAGGAGGTAGTGGCACAAGTCCAGGAGATGTTGGACATGGGGGTAATAGAGGAGTCAAAGAGTCCCTGGAATAGCCCCATAGTCCTGGTGCTGAAGCCTGATGGATCCTTAAGATTTTGTATTGACTTCCGGCAGGTAAACGCCATATCAGTTTTTGATGCATATCCAATGCCAAGAATTGAGGAGCTGTTGGACCAGCTGGGACAGGCTCAATACTTAACCACCCTTGATATGACAAAAGGATATTGGCAAATCCCTCTCACCAGGGAGTCGAAGCCGAAGACTGCGTTCAGCACCCCCGTTGGCCTTTTCCAGTTCAAGAGGATGCCTTTCGGACTGCATGGAGCAACGGCTACCTGCCAAAGGTTAGTGGATCAGGTTCCTGTACACTGCCTCGTGCAGGTGTGGTGGGCAGAGAGCCACATGTGTGCAGTCAAAAGCCCCAAGGATGGATGGGAATCCTGCAATCTCACTGAATGCCTATATGGTCTACTGCTGCTACTGTGGGGTACATGGGAAGGTAATGTACTGTGCAGCATGTCCCACAAAGGCATCCAGGAACTGGCTGATGTTGCATCACTCCACTGCCTGACTCATCCCAGCTGATGTTGCCACAACAGATTGGAACATGCCTGTCCCCAGGAAGGCTAGAGCTGTGAGCATCTTCACATGGAGTCTTGAAGGACTAGAAAAAGGAACTGCTACTTCTGGAGAGAGATCTGCAATTGTGAGTATATACATCTAGGAATTTTCTGAAAGGACTTCTTTGTATTTAAGCTAATTAATCTGTGAACCCAGTGTTTTTTGTTAAATCAGTCAGGACCTAGTAGCAGCAGTTTAAGTTTAAATTTAAAACACAGAAGAGAGCTTTCTGGTTAAATTTGGAACCCAGCAGAGAGCTTGTAGTTTAAATTTAATACTCGGGGCCTAGTATCAGCAAAGTACTTTTAGTTTAAATTTAAAACACAGAAGAGAACTTTCTGGTTAAATTTAGAACAGAGAGCTTGTAGTTTAAATTTCATAATAAGTCAGAGCCTAGCAGCAGCAAAGAGCTGTAATTTAATCAAATCAGAATATAACTTAGCATAAAAGGCAAAACAGGATCAGTACTCTTTGAGCAACAAATAAAGTCTTCTAGAGACCTTTACAAAGAGGCCTTCTACCTAGGGGGCAAGAGACCTGTGAAATGTTTTCAATAGGTGTTAGCACCAGGTGGCAGGTCAAAAGGCCATTTTGAAAGACTCCTTCTATCCAAGCAAGGACTGTTAATCACCCAGGAAGTTGGTCACAGCTTACCTCAGCAGCACAGGCATAAATAGCTCAACCAGAGCTCTGTGATCCTCAGTCTTGAAGGACTAGAAAAAGGGATTGCTACTTCTGGAGAGAGATCTGCAATTGTGAGTATATACTTCTGGGATTTTTCTGAAAGGACTTCTTTGTATTGAAGCAAATTAATCTGTGAACTCAGTGTTTTTGTTAAATCAGTCAGGGCCTAGTAGCAGCAGTTTCTATCCAAGAAAGGATTGTTAATCACCCAGGAAGTTGGTCACAGCTTACCTCAGCAGCACAGGACAGGGTATTGTATTTCCCTCCCTCCCTCCCCTGGGATAATCGTAGCTTTATAGGTACCTACACATCTTAAAGGAAAAGAGGTGCTCTCAGGTGAAGCTCGTTATCCAAATCAGTCATACACTAAGGAACTGAGATTAATTAAGCTTCAGGAGAACAAGGTATATTAAACATATTAGGTACAGTTTTATTAGTATAAATATCCATAGCAACCCTTAGTAAGTAAAGAACTTAAAGATCTAAACACAATTTTAAAACTAAGATGCACACAGCAGCCCAGCAGCGAGATGGGGGCTTTCCAGTCTTTTGCATTGAGTGTCACATGTATGATTTTCTCCCAGTTGGTGAGAGGTCTTACGTGTACACTAGGTGCAAGGAGCTCTGTGCTCTCAGGGAATGAGTCCGTTTCCTAGAGGATAGAGTAGCAGACTTAGAAAACATAAGAAAGACAAAGAGGTACATAGACGAGACCTACAGGGATACAGTCCTGAAGTCCCACCTCCAGTCTGGCAGCATCCCTGTTGCCTTGCAGGAGAGAGGTCACGTGTTAGGAGAGCATCATCCTGGTGTGGCAGGAAATGATCCTGTAACTAGAACCTGTCCTCCAGGTGATGTAAAACCCTCTTGCACTGAGGAAGTTTCTCCAGGGCCATATGCCCATGAGGGAAGGGTTAGGACAGCTGTTATAGTTTGTGATTCAATCATTAGGCATGTAGATAGCTGGGTGGCTGGTGGATGTGAGGATCGCCTGGTAACATGCCTGCCTGATGAGAAGGTAGCGGACCTCACACACCACCTAGATAAGGTTTTAGAAAGTGCTGGGGAGGAGTCTGCTGTCTTGATACATGTCGGTACCAATGATATAGGAAAAAGTGGTAGGGAGGTTCTGGAGGCTAAATTTAGGCTTTTAGGTGGGAAGTTGAAATCCAGGACTTCCAAGGTAGCGTTCTCCAAAATGCTTCCCATTCCACGCGCAGGACCCAAAAGGCAGGCAGAGCTCTGGAGTCTCAATGCATGGATGAGACAATGGTGCAGAGATGAGGGTTTTGGATTTGTTAGGCACTGGGGAACATTCTGGGGAAAGGAGGGGCTCTTCCAAAGGGATGGGCTTCGCCTTAACCGGGATGGAACCAGGCTGCTGCATTAACTTTTAAAAAGGAGATAGAGCAGCTTTTAAACTAGATAATAGGGGAAAGCCGACAGTCGCCCAAGAGCGCATGGTTCAGAAGAATGTACCCTTGAAGGATTCTACCAAAAGCAGAGAGGTTCCAAAAAAGAGTAAAGTAGCCCAAATGCCCTCGAGTATGGAGCAGACAGAGCTGAAAGATCCCAAATTTCCCACGTCTATCAATAGCAAGATTAATATGAATAAAATACAGTCTCTAAAATGCTTGTATGCAAATGCTAGAAGTCTAAAAAATAAGATGGGAGAGTTAGAATATATAGCACTAAGTGAGAGGTTAGATATTATTGGAATATCAGAGACATGGTGGAAGGAGGACAACCAGTGGGACAATGTGATACCTGGGTACAAACGATATCGTAATGATAAAGCTGATCAAATTGGTGGAGGGGTTGTGCTCTATGTTAGAGAGGGCATTGAGTCAGAAAGCATTAAAGTTTTGCAGGAAACAAAATTTGCTGTAGAATCTCTATGGATTGAAATTCCATGTAAAAAGGGGAAGGTGATGGCAGTGGGGGTATACTATCGAGCGCCTGGTCAGAATGACCAAATGGATGATGAAATGCTCAAAGAAATCAAGGAAGCTAACAAAAGTTACAGCACAGTAATAATAATAATAACCCTTCAGGTTTCACCAGATCCAGGTGGTGCTCTGCATACATCCCCATTTTCTGCAGAAGGTGGTCTCAGTTTTTCAACTCAACTAGTCCATTGTCCTTCCAATGTTCTTTCCCCAGCCTCATGTTCCCTGTAAAATAGATATCTCCAAGTTATAATGTCCTGTTCAATGCAATTTCAGTTTGTTCAATGTAAACCGCACTGATGCAGAATAGCGCGGTATATAAGAGAATGTAAATAAATAAAATAAAAAAATAAATTTCAACTTCCCCGGTATCCACTGGGTCAGTGTCACGGCAGGACATGCTAGGGAGATAAAGTTCCTAGATGAAATAAATGACTGCTTCTTGGAGCAGCTGGTTCATGAATCGACCAGAGGGGAAGCCATATTAGGCCTAGTCCTTAGTGGAACACCACATCTAGTGCAAGAGATAAGGGTGTTGGGGCCACTTGGCAATAGTGATCATAGCATAATCGCATTTGATTTAATTAGTGGAGGAAGTATAGTAAAGAAATCCACAGTTCTACCTTTTAACTTTCGAAAAGGGAGACTATGATAAAATGAGGAAAATAGTTAAGAAAAAAATAAAAGGAGCAATTGCAAAGGTTAAAGACTTACATCAAGCTTAGATGTTGTTGAAAAATACTATTTTGGAAGCCCAGACCAGCTGTATTCCACGCTTGAAGAAAAGTGGAAGGAAGTCCAAAAAACTGCCAGCATGGTTTAAAGGTGAGGTCAGAGAGGCTGTTGTTGCCAAAAAAGCATCTTTCAGGAAATGGAAAGAAAGAGCCAAACGATAAAACCTGGAAACAGCACAAGCACTGGCAAGTCAAATGCAAGGCATTGATAAGGCAGGCAAAGGGAGAATTTGAGAAGAAGCTGGCTGCGGAAGCAAAAACGCAAACTAAAGACTTTTTCAAGTACATTCATAGCAAAATACCTGGGAGAGAGTCAGTTGGTCCATTAGATGATAGAGGGGTTAAAGGGACACTAAGAGGCGACAAGACGATAGCGGAGAGACTGAATGAATTCTTTGCTTCGGTCTTTACTGAGGAATATGTAGGGATGTTACCCATGACTGAAGTGGTATTTAAAGGTGCAGAAGAATTGAAGGAAATATGGATACATCGGAAAGAAGTATTACAACTATTAGATAAACTGAAGAGTAGCAAATCACCTGGGCCAGATGGTATACATCCAAGGGTGTTGAAAGAACTGAAATATGAGATTGCAGACCTGCTATTGGTAATCTGTGAATTTTCATTAAAATCATCTGTAATACCTGAAGATTGGAGGATCGCCAATGTAATGCCAATTTTTAAAAAGGGTTCCAGGGGTGATCCGGGAAACTACAGACCAGTAAGCCTGACGTCAGTACCGGGAAAAATGGTAGAAACCATCATAAAGAACACAATTACTCAGCATGTAGATAGTTATGGTCTAATGGGAGACAGTCAACATGTCTTTAGACAAGGAAGATCTTGTCTTACTAATCTGTTATGTTTTTTTGAAGGTGTGAATAAACAGGTGGACAAAGGTGAGTCCGTTGATATAGTGTATCTGGACTTTCAGAAAGCCTTTGATAAGGTCCCTCATCAGAGACTTTTGGCAAAACTAAAGAGTCATGGGATAGGAGCAGTGTACTATTGTGGATCAGGAACTGGTTAAAGGATAGAAAGAAGAGGGTAGAGCTAAATGGACAATTTTCCCAATGGAGAAAGGTGAATAATGGTGTACCCCAGGGATCTATGTTGGGGCCGCTGCTTTTTGACATATTCATAAATTACCTGGAAAAAGGAATAACGAGTGAGGTTATCAAATTTGCAGATGACACAAAACTATTTAAAATTGTTAAAACCCAAGAGGATTGTGGAAAATTGCAAGAGGATCTTGATAAATTGTAAGACTGGGCATCAAAATGGCAGATGAAATTTAATGTGGACAAGTGCAAGGTTATGCACCTAGGGAAGAACAACTCAAACTATGGTTACACGATGCAAGGTTCCACATTAGGAACCACCACCCAGGAAAAAGATTTAGGCGTCATTGTGGATACCATGTTAAAACCCTCCACCCAGTTTGCAGCAGCGGCCAAGAGAGCAAATAGAATGCTAGGTATGATAAGGAAAGGAATGGAAAATAAAACAAAAGATATTATAATGCCTCTATATCGTTCCATGGTGAGACTGCACCTTGAATATTGTGTGCAATTCTGGTCGCCGTATCTTAAAAAGGATATAGCGATTTTAGAAAAGGTTCAGAGAAGAGCCACCAAAATGGTAAAGGGGATGGAAGGATACTCCTATGAAAAAAGGCTAAAAAGGTTAGGGCTCTTTAACCTGGAAAAGAGACGGCTGAGGGGAGATATGATAGAAGTCTATAAATTAATGAACAGAGTGGAATGGGTAAACGTAGATCGATTGCCTTATCAGAATATAGAAAGACTAGGGGGACATGCAATGAAGCTACAGGGTAAACTATTTAAGAATAATAAAAGAAAATATTTTTTCACTCAACGTGTAATCAAACTCTGGAATAGGTTGTTAGTGTAGCTGGGTTTAAAAAAGGTTTGGACAAGTTCCTGGAGGAAAGGTCCATAAACCATTATTAAGAAGGGACCCAGGATATCAATGCTTGAACCAATACAAGCATTGTGGAACCTGTGTCCCTTGGGGAAACTGCTAGGTACATATGACCTAGATTGGCCACTGTTGGAAACAGAATACTGGGCTTGATGGACCTTGGTCTGACCCAGTATGGCATATCTTATGTTCTTATGTAAATAAGTCGCCTGTGCAGAATGGTGTCAAAGGGTTTACTGAAATCTAAGTACATCACATCTAGGGCTCTCCTTCAGTCGAACTCTCTGGTCACCCAGTCAAAGAACTTAATTTAATTTAATTTTTCTGACAAGACCTGCTTCTAGTAAACCATATTGCCTTGGATCCTGCAGTCCACTGGACACCAGAAACCTCACTATCCTCTGTTTTAGCAGTATTTCAAATTAATTTATTCACCACAGAGTCAGACTAACTGGCCTATAATTTCCAACTCATCCTTACTTCTGCTTTTGTGTAAAGGGACCACAGGACCCTTTTCCAGTCCTCTGAGACTAGTCCTGACTCTAAAGAAGCATTGAAAAGGTCAGACAGTGGAGCCTCTAGAACTTCAGCAGGTTCTTTGAATACTCTCAGATGTATCCCATCCAGCCCCATTGTTTTCTCTACTTTCAGTTTAGCTAGCCCCTCGCGAACACAGTGTTCTGAAAACAGTTCAAAATCCCCTTCACTTCTGTTCCCATTTTGGATGTTTTCTGAGATCCTGCTGCTGGATCTTCACCTGTGAACATAGAACAAATATATTTGTTAAGCAATTTTGTTTTATCTTTATCAGCTTCTACATATTCCTTTCCTTTACCCTTCAGTCTGACAATGTCACTTTTTCACTTTCTTCTCTCACTAGCATATCTGAAAAAAATCCTTGTCCCCCTATTTTACTGTATTGGATATTTTTTCTTCCATTTGTATCTTTATTTTCCTGACTAATAGTGATGATTGTCTTTCTCTTTCTGTGATCTCTGTATTTTATGAAGGCTACTCTCTTTTTCTTCACCTTTTCAGATACTTCTTGAGAACTATAGTGGCCTCCTTGCCTTTTACATTTATTTACTTTCCTAACAAACAGGTTTGTTGTCATTAAAATATCTCCTTTTAGTTTTGTCCAACCCCAGCTATTCCCATCCTGCTAATGACTCCTTAAAGGTGAGCCAGTTGATATAGTGTACCTGGATTGTCAGAAAGCCTTTGACAAGGTCCCTCATGAGAGACTCTTGGCGAAATTAAGAAGTCATGGGATTGGAGGCAGTGTAGTATTGTGGATTAGGAACTGGTTAAAAGACAGAAAGCAAAGAATAGGGCCAAATGGCCAACTTTCTTAATAGAGAAAGGTGAATAGTGGAGTACCCCAGGGATCTATGCTGGGCCCAATGTTCCCTCTAATTTTCTGTAGGCTGTGTGCGCATAAAATATCAGCTGTGCAGCTTTTGAAGGAAGGTTAAATTTTTGTGCGCCACATAACGACACTCTGAGTTATATACTTTAAAATTTGACTACACATCAGAATACAGTATGTACACCACACTGATTGCACTAGAAAATATTGTAGAACTTGTGAAAACCATAAATACACAACAACTTTTCAATTTTAAGAACGTCTGTGTTGTTTTCTATCAGAATCAGAACTGTAATTTTTGTGCGCTCTGTTGTAAAGTATGTGCGCTCACTTGGCGAGGTGTGTGCACGCGCACACGCGCACAGCTTAGAGGGAACAGTGGCTGGGCCTGCTTCTTTTTAGCATATTTATAAATGACCTGAAAATGGGAATAATGAGTAAGATAATCTAATTTGCAGATGGCAGCAAATTATTCAAATTTATTAAAATGCAAGAGAATTTCAAAAAAATTGCAAGAGGACCTTGAAAAATTGGGAGACTGGGTGTCGAAATGGCAGATGACATTTAATGTGGACAAGTGCAAAGTTATGTACTTAGGGAAGAATAGCCCAAACTACAGTTACACAATGCAAGGTTCCACATTATGAATCACCACTCAGGAAAAAGATCTAGACATCATCATGGATAGTAAATTGAAACCTTCTGCCCAGTGTGTAACCTCAGCCAAGAAAGCAAATAGAATGCTAGGAATCATTTATTTATTTAGCAGGGCATATATTCTCACTTTTCACTGGGTCAATCATAAGGAAAGGAATAGAAAATAAAACCAAATATATTATAATGCTTCTGTATCGCACCATGGTGCGTCCATTCCTTGAATATTGTGTGAAATTTTGGTCACCGTATCTTAAAAAGGATGTAGCAAAATTGGAAAAAATACAGAGAAGAACAACCAAAATGATAAAGGGGATGGAAGGATATCCTTATGAGGAAAGGCTTAAAAGTTTAGGTCTATAAAGTAATGGATGGAGTGGAATGGGTAAACGTAGATTAGTTGTTTACTCTTTCAAAAAGTGGAAAGGGGACACACAATGAAGCTACAATGTGGCACATTTAAGACTAATCGGAGAAAATCTTTTTTCACTCACTCCTAGTCGAACTCTGGAATTTCATTACCAGAGGATGTAGTAAAAGTTGTTAATGTAGCTGGGTTCAAAACAAGTTTGGACAAGTTCCTGGAGGAAAAGTCCATAAACCATTATTAAAGAGAACTGGAGAAATTCATGCTTACTCCTCGGACAAGCAGCATGGAATGCGTATACCATTGGGAACCTGGCAGGTACTTGAGACCTGGAATGGCCACTGTTGGAAATGGATACTGAGCGTAATGGACCCTTGGTCTGACCCAGTATGGCATACTGTACCTTATGTTCTTATATTCTAACCTGATAGGTACTTTGAAATCGGATACTGGCCTTATTGGATCTTTTTTCTGACCCAGTATGGCATATCTTATTTTCTTATGAAATACGATTACCATTCACTATCATTTATTTCTCATGCCTATCCAATACACTGTAAGGAAATGTCTTACCCAACAATAAAAGTTGACAGAAGAGCTTGAGTTACTTACAAACCCCTGTTTCTCTGCAGCCTACAAAATGAAGAAGATTAGGACAAACTCATTTTCATCTATACTAACACTTGATCCTGGTTATGTCTGGCTCAATATCCAATCAAGAGAAATAAAACCTGTATTACTCTCTTATTCTGAGTTTGGAAACTAATTTGTAGTCAATATTTGACTACAGAATGACCTATCCTCAGCTAAGGAATGTATTTAAATTGGTTTTAAAGCAGTTTCTTAAAGAAAGCTAAACTAGATTTATAACTCAAAATAAGTCTGAATAAGCCATCTGCTGATATAATTACTGCCAAGTCAGTAAGCTGCTATAACAATTGGATTGACAAATTCCAACAAATGGGATCATATGACATCAATCCTGAATTACTAATGATGGATCTGATAAATTATGATTCCTTTCCTCAAATGTGTCTATTGTCGTTATATGAAGACTTTACCATGGATAGAGGGATTTTTGATGGGTGATTGCTAGTTTTAATATCGTGAGTCCAAAACTAATAGGCATTGTTCTGGTATTTGGTATCATACAAAAATGAATTCTCTCCATTTATATATGTACTGCTTCAAATCTTTGCACACTGACCATGCTGGGTTTGTTTTGAAAAGACTTCCTCACCCGTTATTGCCTAAGGCATGTTCTTCTTGGTTTTCCCATTAAGAATCTGTGCTTTGTGAAACAAAACCCTGACTAATTTCCGAACTCAAGCAAGCGCTGTATCACAGCATCAGCTAATTTCCTCAAAACATCATCACGTAATGATAGGCCCCCTGAGAAGCCTGTCCTGACCCAGCTCAGTATGACAGATTGAAGATGCTTTTCCTATAGTGCTGGAGCTCAAGGTTGACAGGGCTTCTTCAGGGAATGAAGCTCATTTTTTCCAAGGCAGTACCAACTGCAGGTCAAGTATGGTGCTTACTATAAAAAACCAAGACTTTTCCTGTTGCCTTGTCGGTGTACTTTCATGTTAATCTGGTGGGATTAGCCATTACCAATACAATTGTACAAAGTTTCAAGGAAACTGCCTACATACTTATTATTTTATACACTGAACATTTGACCCCACTTATTGCCCAATTTTATCTGAACAGAAATATCCCAGTTATATTTGTTTGGCTCGATCTCTTCTACTTCTAGATCTCTGTATGTTCTTAATTAAACATCAGAACAAAAAGAAATACCACTGACTGGTAGAGCTACCTATCCCTAAAACTCAATAATTAATCCCAAGGGAATGACAACTGCTTTGTAATTTATTCTCTGTTGTTTGGCTGCAGTTTTGAAGAAATACTGACTCAGAATTAGTGAGCAATTTAACTTCAGATCTGGAAAACATATGTTTTACTTCCATTATTTAATCCATCAAACCACAAAGGCCTGGGGAAAGGTGCATAGAATATTTCTGATATTCTTCATTAACATTAACATCCTTGGTACTGAGATAGGTTTTATTTGCAGGTACATGCTCCATGCGCATCTGGGAACACTTTGAATGATTGTCAGAAAAGAAATGAAAGAAAGTCAACCCATAACTAATGATCGACATCTCCTTTTAATCAAATGAAGTCACTATAATGTGTCTAAGCTCTGGGGAAGCTAGGACCTTTCACCTTATCGAGGCCTGCAGTAGCATGAACCTGTGCTGGTAGCTTAGGTCCATCTATTGTTTACAGGCACCAGGAAAAGTAAATAGTAATTTTTACATATAAGCACATCCTGAAAGTACTTTCGGCTATGAAGAATTATGATGTGTTTAGCTCCCACTAAAAGATTTAACCAAGAAACAATTATGAAGGAAAGTAGATTTATAAAAGGATTACTTCAAAAATGCCTGTCCATCGCTCAAGTCCTAGTGCTTTGCACTGAGACACTGGACACTAAGGTTTGAATCTCCTATCTGACTGGATTAGTAGAGGTTGAGCGCAACATGAAGGTTGCATGCACTATCTCAGAGAAGGAAGGAGAATGATTGTCTCTGCTATGACAATTCCGATTGGGTAAAGGATTGGTGCTGAGGGTAAGTCTTCGAGCAGACTTCCTTCCAGACCTACTGACCAGTAAGGATATATGTTGTCAATGTGTCATTTGTGTGGTGAGATGCATGCATAAAAGTGGTAAAAATGGGCAAATATTAGTGCTGCCTTGGTTGAGATATGCATTCATTAATTAGTGTGCCTTCAAAATTTTAGTGCACACAAAATCAATTTAATGCATACTAACAAACAAATGCAAACACAATTAATCTGTTCACACTAAGGGGTATGTTTACTAAAACCCCGTTAGGGTGCGCGCCGCGCTAGTGTGCGGATGCCATATAAGGAGTGGGCATTTCAGTTAGAAAAAAGCAAAACCGGGATTAATCATGCACTAATGTGCGCTGCGCTCATGTGCGCCCCGCACATTAGCGCATGAGAAAGTTGCGCGGGAAGCATAAGTGGCGCACTGATGTACAAGCAAGGAACAGAGCCACAGTATAATGGTTAAGACACTGACCAATGGTGTAGGGATCATCGGTTCAATCCCCCCACTGTGCCCAATGAAGAAGGCTGGTTGAGACATTACCTATTATGGGGAAGATTGCTTTAGGAGGCATTTTATCTTTATTTTAATTATCTCTACTAGCAAACGCACTCTCAAAGCGTGTTAACATAAGGCGCCCCATAAGGCACATTTTAAAGTGCACTGTCCGCCAAGGCACTCTAGAATGTTGCTTATAGGGTGCTTTATAGGGTGCCGTATGAGGTACCGCAAGGTCACAGCACTGTTTTTGATGGCAGCACTGTGCAGTTTAAGGAATGAAAATCATAAGTAGGTGCGCTGACATTCAAGGAATAGCAGCAGTGTAGCACAATGGTTAAGACACTGAGCAATAATGCAGGAGTCATGGGTTCAATCCCCCACTGTGCCTAATGAAGAAGGCTGGCTGAGGCATTACCTGTTATAGGTAATATTGCTGTAGGGGGCATTTTATTTTTATTTTAATTAGTGCTGCCAGAAAACACACCCTCAAAGTATTGTAACATAAGGTGCTGCATAAGGCGCCTCATAGGGTACCCCAGAGGGCACATTTTAAAGTGCACTGTCCGCCACGGCACCCTACAATGTTGCTGAAAGGGTGGCCTATAGGGCGCCATATAGGGTGCCCTATGAGGCACAGCAAGGTCATAGCACTGTGTTTGATGGCAGCACTGTGCATTTAAACGCATGGAAATCTGAAGTAGGTGCGCTGACATACAAGGAGGAACAGCAGTGTAGCACAATGGTTAAGGCACTGACTGCTGATACAGGGGCCATGAGTTTGCTCCCCAGTGTGCATAATATGTAAGGCTGGCTGAAGCATCAGCTTTGCAATGTATGTATTGTTTCCTGCAGCACTTCATTTGTATTTTATTAATTGCTGCCAGCAAACACACCCTCACGTGCCGTAACTGAAGGTGCCGCATAAGGCACCCTATAAGACACTCCATAGGGCACATCATAAAGTGCACTGTCCGCCATGGCACCCTAAAATGTCCCCTATAGGGCACCCTATAAGTCGCTCCACAGGATAGCGTATAGTGCACCTTATATGGACGGTAACCATAAGGTGCCCTATAGTGCGCCCTATAAAGCGCCCTCTGAGGCACTTTATGGGTACAGTACGCAGAGAGTGTTTTTGCTGGCAGCAATAATGTACATTAAAAAGAGATAATGCTTTGGGCAGCCCTATCAAATAACACCACTGTGGGTTTGAACCCAAGACCTCTGGCTCCACAGGCAGTGAAATAACCAGTGGGCTACAGCTCTATAGCTGCTAGTAAGCCCCTGGCTGGCTGTAGAGGGACTGCACGTCACCACACAGACAGTCTGCTGTGGTCACCAGGATAGGGTTAGGCCACCCGTACCCATGATGCACTGCAGATGCAAATCAGCTGTCCACAGATGAACACAAGATGGGGTATGCACCCCCACAGCATCTTGGCCTGGTAGGAGGTACTGACCGTGTGTGTTACTGGCACAGAGTAGCTACACACCGTCACATTGTGCGGGTACTGTGCTCACCCTGAGTGTGCAGTGGGGCGCCCAGCACCAGGTCCACAGCACCTTCCATGGCAGAAATATGCCATGCTGCAGGTCCCCAGCAGTGCTAATGTGTGAGCTAGGTAGTTTCTGCAGAAACACCTTGAATATATTTGTCTGTCTCAGTCAGGTGTAGCCCCTATGGACCCCCTAGGAGGATTATGTACCACCACCCTCCTCCTCCAGGGCTGCGGGTGGTAAACAGGGTCTCCCATCAACAGATGCACATTCTACCTACCTGCAATGTGGGCAGTAGAGGGGACTATCAACCCCAGACCTGCTGGGGAACAAACACCCTACAGGGCAGTCAATGCAGCTCTGTACACATCCATAACACAATAGCAGACAAACATTAGGCCTGGATATGCTAAGCTGCACCCCACCACTATCTGATATTCTCCTGCAGCAAACCTTCAGCCACTGCACCCTGCAAGGCAATCCATCAAGACACATACCAGCTGTAAACAGTCTGCTAGCTAGTCCATAGTGCATGCTCCTGGTGGAAATGCATGCACCCAGAACTGGTATGTCAGCATACACAACAAGCAGATAAGTCAGTGACTGGGCTCCAAAAGAAAAACCATAAATATCACATGAAAGAAATACTGTATAGCACTATGGAGGTGCCTAGCCATGCTGTGGTCACTGCACAGTCAGGGTGAGAGTGATCTCCCAGCAGGACATGCTGAGGCCACCCTGTCTGTGTAGGTGGTGGCCGGGCACTAAAATGTCCCAGCCAGTGCCCTATGCCCTGTGCAGATGCATCCTGGCCAGGCCACCCTGTCCGGGCTATACCCATGGTACCTTGCTCCTCATTATGCACATTGGCAGGCCAATACTGGCAACAGTGCTGACAGTGTGGGCTGTGGAGGGTGTTTGCAGCCACCCCACACTGGATAGACAGACACCCCCACACCTATTACTATAGAGGAGTTTAGCAGCCCTGGCCACCACACCAGTCCTGGGCACAGTACAGGCATGGATATGGTACGCAATACTGTTGGGGGTCACTCCCCAGGGTGGTAAACACTGTCAGAGACCAGACCTGAAGCACACACCACAGACATCAGAAATGTTGTTATGAAGGAGCTCAATCAGCAAACTGTGCTTAACGTAGGAATTGCTATCTGCCAGTAATCATAGCAAACGTTTGATAGCTGTGTACCATATACCCAGGTGTAGGGTGGCATTGCTAAGGTATGCAAGTGCTAGTATTGGGAGATGCACGCAGGGCCCAATGTCCTGCCTCTCCACATAAACCATAAACCACTCTGCTGGAGTGGTTTATGTGGTGAAATGTCCTTGTGAGTTTCTCTACATTGGTAAAACCACAAGGATATTTCGAACGCGTATGAGAGAGCACCACAGCAGGTTGCGTTGTAGAGTGATGACAGCCCCGCTTGTTCAACACTGTATTGACTGTGGACACACTTTTGAACAGTTAACATGTTTCTGTATTGAGCAGGTCACCCATGGTTTTGGTAATCGTACCATAGATCAGGTTCTAATCCAGCGCGAACAGCGCTGGATTTATGAACTAGATACTGTAATACCGAATGGGTTGAATGGTATGATAGAGTGGGCGGCTTGTTTATGAGAACTTTTCTGTTTAGAGTGCAAGTTTATTGCAGATCAATGTGTCAGCTGGCCTTCAGGAGTTCTGTGTAAAGTATAGGGGTGATTAGCGAGTGGGTGGCTTGTCTATAGTATGTGTATGTATAGGTAGTCTCTCGTTTTGGAGGCTATTCTTTTGAATGGGGCAGTACAGAGCCTCGTTTTGAGATAATGCTATTTAATTGAACCCTTTGCTGCTAGTCCGCATGCGCGGCGTCTCTCTGTTGAAAGCTTCTTACGAGTTGAGAATAGATTGGAAGCTGGCACAGTTTTGTGGTGTTTGACGTGGGCAGCATTTTTGTAAGTAACTGCTGACATTTGTTTTACCCACGGGTTTTTAATGAGTGATTTTAGAATGTTTTTTTGGGTTATACACGTTGTTTGTTGTGTTTATAGGTGATCCAGTAAATCCCTGAAGAACCCTCTGCGGAGAAACGCTCCGAAGGCGCTGGGGGGAGGCGTCGGGATGATTGTGGAGCTTGGATCTGCTTAAAAAAGTTTGTTTGAGTGTGTTCTAACGGTGCTAAGAAGAAAACTTTATACTTGGCTTAGTGTTCCTATTAGTGAAGAGAGAGCTATTTTTCTATATATAGGCCGAGTTATATAACTATATCACCGCTAGCTACCAATGGGGGTCGTTGATGTTATCCAGCTTTTGTTCCCTTGAGTTTGACTTTGAGTCTTTGGGTGAACAGCTGTGCAATTCTGAGACCTTCCGGTAGTGGTTAGATATAGTCTATTTAACCATTTTTTACGCCCAAACAGGCAATTGTTTTTGGATGTATTTCCCAGTTGTGTTTTACTAAACGCCTTATTTTTGGAATATTTAGTACTGCCTCTCCAGGAGGCATTGGCCAATGGGGCCTGTGGGTGTGGGTGTGGGTGTGTCTGCCCCTGTTGGCTGCTGCTTTACGGCAGAGGTTCCCAACTCCAGTCCTGGTGTGCAAAACACTGTTCGGGTTTTCATGCTGTCCCTCATGAATATGCATGAGATACATCTGCATACCATGGGGGTGGTGCATAGATATGCAGCACAGGCATTTTTATTAGAGGCAGCATGGAACCTGAATGGTGTTTGGCCCTCCAGGACTGCATTTGGGAGACTCTGCTCTAGGTAATGCACCTGTTTATGGTGTCTGTGCTCGGTGGGGTAAAATATAGGCGTATTAGCCATGCATATGTTCTCTGCAATAAAGGTTTGTCCTTACTATCACGGTTTAGTTATGGGAAAAATATGTGGACTGGATTAGCAGTAGCCCCAGCTGGACTTTGAACCTGTGATCTTCTGTTCTTGCATACACTGTCTGTGTGCACTGCACCACCGTGTTGCCACAGGTATGCTGCATTCCCTGGGGAGTCCATGACTGTACATCCGACAGGGCCTGTTTGTTGCAGTGCACGGCACCCACCTGGACAGGGCTAGGCCATGGTCTGCTGTTGCCACCAGCTGCTGCCACCTCCACCACCAGTACCACTCCATCCTTAAATTGGAGACAGCATAAACCCTGAAGGATTTGTGGCCCTCCAGGACTGCATTTGGGGGAATCTGCTCTAGGCAATGTGCATGTTTCTGGTGTCTGTGCTCTGTAGGGTAAAATAGAGGTGTTTGAGCCATGCTTATGTTCTCTGCAATAAAGGTTCATCTTTACTATCATGATATAGTTGTAGGTAAAACATGGGGACTGGATTGGCAGAAGCCCTAGCTGGGGCTTGAACCTGTGACCTTCTGTTTCTAAACACACTGGTTGTGTGTACTGCACCACTGTGTTGCCACAGAGACAGTGCATTCCCTGATGATACCATGACTGTTTGTCCGGAAGGGCCTGTCTGTTGCAGTGCATTGCACCCACCTACACAGGGCTAGGCCATGGTCTGCTCTGGGCAGCTGCCACTGCCCCCCTTCACCTCCAGTACCCCTGTGCCACCATGCTGACATGCCCTTATGCTGGTGGTGCTGGTGGTACGCAGTCTCAGGCCATCCTGTGTGCGGGTAGGCGACTGCCTATGGTGCGGGTTCTGGGGTAAGGGTGCCTGCATATATGTCCGCACGTCCCCCAATCACTGCCTGCCAATGTTCTGTGCCCTTGGGGGAACCTGCTGGGTACTGTCCCCTGTGACACTGTGATAAACACTCTCGTGCCCATGTTGGGCCCTCATCAGTTGCTGTCTGGCTGCTGTTCAGTTTCAGCATTCCTAAGTGCCATCTAGGCATCTGCCTAGTCTGCACTGTGCCCCAGCTGCACCACAGCATGTGCCGCCTGCAGCCCTCTGAATCCCCTTTCCCAGCATCTGTCCAGTTGCCCATTCCAACCTGCCTGCCCTGCTGTTGTGGAACATGTGCATGCCATAGGTAACCTGTCCAATGGAGAGGGAAACCCTGATCAGTGTTATTTCACTGCGGGATCATTCACCTTGTATGGGGACGGAACGTAGAACCTTCTAAAATTCATATTTATTTTTTGGGGCTTTGTTGGGAGTGCTTTTTGATGTTTTCCATTACTCTCAGTATTGCCCAGCTTGCTTATGATTTTTTTATATTTTGTTGGGGTCATTTTTAATGTTTATTTGCCCTTTTGTTCCGTGCACATGTATCACACTGCTCACTTTTTGTAGGTTTCCCTGGTTTTGCTGTACATTGCTGACATAAATGGTTTCTCTTCCCTTTAAATCGGCTCTACCGCAAGGTTTTCACTCGCGGTATTTTTTTGCTTGAATTTCAGCCCCGCTCGTGTGCACGGAGCCTCTCCCCTCCCACTCTCCACCCATTGACCCCGTCTCTCCACCCCTGGGGAGCCTTCCTCCGCCCTCCAAGAGCCTTTCCACTCCTTTATCGCACATCAGTGCGCCGCGCACATGAGCGGGCACGTTAGTGCGGCGAGCACGTGTGCGGGGCACAAAAACACATCATTAGCATGCGCTAAGGTACCTTAGCGCACGCTATTGTGCGCCGCGCACTTGAGCGCAGTTTAGTAAACATACCCCTAAGAAGTTCTAATGCACATTAAAATGCTTAATTAAAATGAGCGTGTGAAATGACCCCAAAACACCTGAAAATCAGAAACATTTCAGAAAATTCTGAAAATAAACGGAATTTATTTTGCCCATGCACATGTTTATGCTGGGTGAGAAATTTGTTGCAATATTAATGAAAATATTCCAGGATTTTCATTTAAAAATGCTCATGCAAAAAGGGAGCAAATTTAGTAATATAGAAAAAAGTTGAAAAATGGATAAATCTCCCAATATTTTTTAAATAATAGGCTTTGTGAGTCAACTGAAACTATATTCATCTTACGTAAGCTTCCTTAGCAGGAAACAGCATTAAATCCTGTATATTTGTAGAATCTCATTAGTGAAGGGAGGTCTAAAGTCTATTTCTAACAGGCATGTTTACTAAAAGCAGGCGCTTACTGTCCTTTCAGTTCAAAAATAATGTCCCTGTTCAATGTACAAGTTTAAGTTGCATGTAAACCGCTTTGATTGAAATGATAAAACAGTATAAAAGACCTGTTAAATAAATACATACATACAAATGCCTCAGGATGGTGCTGAACATATGCTAAAAAATGGAGGCATACCTGCCATTTCCTCATGCAACTATCGTTGGTTCCACACCACTCCAGCAAAAAGCAGTTTGCTGTGATTAACACATTAAGGGGTATATTTACTAAACAGCAGTAGTGGCTTCCATGCGATATCGGAGCCACGGCCTCATTGAATTCAATGGGGCCGTGGCTCCAATATCGCATGGAAGCCACTACTGCTGTTTAGTAAACATACCCCTAAAAGCAATACTGCCAGTTAGTGTTCATTAGAGATGCCCACTCCTCACTCCTCACCCACCCATTTCGAACCCTAACACATGATTTAAATCTCATGGGTGACAGGTGAAGTCTTTTAAAAGAGGTCCATTGGATACATGCACGTGCTAGCATGTGGACTGGAAGCCATCAGCAGCTAGTATTTTTAATACCAGCATGCCTAAAAGCAAGGCCTGTGCCAGTATGAAAGTATGATGTTCCATCTGTGCTGACTCCACACAATCTACATGGCTAGCTGCTCCATGAATCCTGACAGGTTCCTGGGGATTGGTCCCAGGGGTATGATCTAACTCTACAGTTGGTAGTAAGTGTGGGGTTGCTAGTCTAATACTTGTGTTTCCTGCCCACTATTATTGAAGCAAGTGTTGAAGCAAGTGTTGTATTGCTAGTGAGTGTCAGCTGCTGTGAGGACAATGCTTTCCATTCGCCACACAAGGCCACATGAAATCCAATTTCACACAGCCATAAAGGAGCCAATATAATGAACAGTTATATCTGCACTCAATCCAAATGGCTCTGGTTATCCAATATTTATTATTTATTTAATGACACTTTTATACCAATGTATCTACAAGTCACAGCAGTTTACATGGAACAAAGAGTGTTAACTTTACATGGAACAGACGTTGAACAGGCTAAGAACTAAAACGATAACTCTGAACATAGTGAACAGTCTAAGAACTAAAATTGATAACTGTGAACATAATGAACACATAACTTATTAACATAGTAGGTAGTAGTTTCTGAGTATGTGGGTCCATAGGTAACTGAGTATGTGGGTCCATAGGATGTGAAGGTGGCTATGGAGGTCATTCTGAAAGGCGGATTGCAGGGGGATGTGCAGCCCCACAAGCCACCTGTATCCTATTCCCCCACCGGCTCTCCCTATATGTCTTGTGCATCAGGACAGAGAGATCCGGTGGGGGGCGAGAGGGGGCGGGATCGAAGCAGAGCAGGGTGGGGCGTGCCAGCTCAGTAGCACATACAGGGCCAATTCAGGTCGCAGTCCTGTATGTGCTGCCAGGCCTGCTGGGACATGCTACTTATACAAACTCAGAGGTGGTATAAGCAGCACAATTTGCTACATGGGGGCAGGGGAGCCACCCTTGGGCCTGGGCTGAGTGTGGGAGGGAGTCTCTGCCGCTCGATCCAGTCTGTGGGAGGCCAACAGTGGGTTAGGCAGTAGGGATTTGAGGAGCCGGAGCCACAGATGCCAAGGGCACCTGCCGGGAGGATGTCCCCGCAGATGGAGGGGGCACGCTGGGCCATCCTCGGGCCCGATTTTGGCTCCCAAGGGAACATTTTGTTCCTGCGGACCAGAATCAGATCCTAATAGCCCCATCTTCCACAGGGATATCCGGACGGCTCGGACATCCATCTCCCAGAATGGGGCTTTATGTGTCTGAGCTGAAGTATTCTAGAAACAGAAGTGTTTTTAGTCTTCGGCAGAAGTCTCCAATGTCTGATAGGGAGCGAAGATCAGGAGGAAGAGCATTCCAGATGATGGGAGCATAGTAATAGAATGCTCTGTTGGAGGTAGAGTTGTTGGTATGGGTGATTAACGGGAGTTCTAAGAGTAGGATATTGTTAGCGCTTCTACGGGTTCTCTGGCCATGGGGTTTGTTAAGCATTGACTGCAGAAAATGGGCTGAAATTTGTAGCAATGCCTTGCAAGTTGTTAAGACCACCTTGTATTTCACCCTATTGAGTATTGGTAACCAGCGAAGCTGCATTAGGATGGGTATTGTATGATCATGTATGGAGGTACCCATGATGAGCTGCTACATTCTGTGCCAGCTGTAGTGGATGTAGCAAGGATTTAGGGAGCCCTTGATAGATAATGGAAGAATAGAACATGAAAGGCCTCCCCAAACTGCAATCCTGGTATGGCGTGCCACCTGTGCAGACAGCTCAATACTGTATGGTTGCCAATACTCTGGGTCAGACTGTATGGCCAACTGTGGCAGACTCTGTATAGTAGTGTGTGCTCACAGAAAACCTCTGTTAAGACAATGGGAAGAGGAGAATAATACAATAGAGCTAAGAAAGGTAAAAGACCACCAAAAGAACATAAGATATGCCATACTGGATCAGACCAAGGTCCATCAAGCCCAGTATCCTGTTTCCAAAAGTGGCCAGTATAGGTCATAAGCACCTAGCAGATTCCCCAAAAGACACAGGTTCCTCAATGATTGTATGGGTCAAGCAGTGATATCCCGGGTCCCGTTTAATGGTTTATGGAACTTTCCTCCAGGAACTTGTCCAAACCTTTTTTAAACCCAGCTACACTAACAGGTCTTACTACATTCTCCGGTAACAAATCCCAGAGTTTGATTACACGTTGAGTGAAAAAATATTTTCTCTTATTAGTCTTAAATATGTTACCCTCTAGCTTCATTGCATGTCCCCTAGTTCTTTTATATTCTGATGATGTAAACAATCGATCTACGTTTACCCGTTTCACTCCATTCATTAATTTATAGACCTCTATCATATCTCCCCTCAGCCATCTCTTTTCCAGGTTGAAGAGCCCTAACCTTTTCAGCCTCTCTTCATAGGAGTATCCTTTCATCCCCTTCACCATTTTGGTGGCTCTTCTCTGTACCTTTTCTAATAACGCTATATCCTTTTTAAGATACGGCGACCAGCATTGCACACAATATTCAAGGTGTGGTCGCCCCATGGAACGATACAGAGGCATTATAATAGCCTTTATTTTATTTTCCATTCCTTTCCTTATGATACCTAGTATTCTATTTGCTATGTTGGCCACCGCTGCAAACTGGGTGGACGGTTTTAACATGTTATCCTCGATGACGCCTAAATCTTTTTCCTGGGTGGTGGTTCCCAATGTGGAACCTTGCATCGTGTAACCATAGTTTGGGTTGTTCTTTCTTAGGTACATAACTTTTCACTTGTCCACATTAAATTTCATCTGCCATTTGGATGCCCAGTCTTCCAATTTATCAAGATCCTCTTGCAATTTTCCAGAATCCTCTTGGGTTTTAACAACTTTAAATAGTTTTGTGTCATCTGCAAATTTGATAACCTCACTCGTTATTTCTTTTTCCAGGTCATTTATAAATATGTCAAAAATCAGCAGACCCAGCACAGATCCCTGGGGTACTCCACTATTCACCTTTTTCCACTTGGAAAATTGGCCATTTAGCCCTACCCTCTGCTTTCTATCTTTTAACCAGTTCCTGATACACAATAGTACATCACCTCCTATCCCATGACTTTTTAGTTTTTCCAAAAGTCTCTGAAGAGGGACCTTGTCAAGAGCTTTCTGAAAGTCCAGATACACTATATCAACCGACTCACCTTTGTCTACCTGTTTATTCAAACCTTCAGAAAAACATAACAGATTAGTAAAACAAGATCTTCCTTGTCTAAACTCATGTTGGCTGTCTCCTATTAAGCTTTGACTATCTACATGCTGAGTAATTTTGTTTTTTATGATGGTTTCTAAAATTTTTCCCAGAACTGACGTCAGGCTCACCGGTCTATAGTTTCCCGGATCACCCCTGGAACCCTTTTTAAAAATTGGCATTACATTGGCAATCTTCCATTCTTCAGGTATTACAGATGATTTTAACGATAATTCACAGATTACTAATAGCAGATCTGCAATCTCATATTTCAGTTCTATCAACACCCTTGGATGTATCCATCTGGTCCAGGTGATTTGCTACTCTTCAGTTTATCAAATAGTTGTAATACATCTTCCCGGTGTAGCGATATTTCTTTCAATTGTTGCGCACCACAGCCGAGGTGCTGAAAGCATATGCATATCAATTTCCCGTTCCTAACATAATTCACTGACAGCTCCGTTACATGAGCATGATGCCATTGATCCATTTTGCAACCCACTAAGATCACAGTGAGAGAGATAGTATAGCCACAGATGTGACCGTTTTAAGATGTGTATGTTAGAAGAGATGTGAGGTTTGCCACTGGTTGCACATATGCGAAGGAGAAATGATGGAGTCTATGGACTATAGGTGAGGTCAATATAGTTCAAAGGGTGATAGTGGAAGTGGATTCACTGTGTTGATGGTCTGATAAATTTGTAACCAATTACTTGTCTGATGTATGAAGAGTGTTCTTTTACACATGGTGCGGAGGCAAGGTGCATCATACAGGCTGATGGCCAAGGCTGTAGACAGAAAATATAGAGAGTCAACATGTGGAGTACGTGTACAGTGTGATGAATGCATACTGCATGTCACTGGCATAGTGCTAAGCAAGACAGGTAGCATCTGCAACCACATGCTATGTGCCACACAGCATTGCTGCATGATTGATTCTCTGAACATTCCTATGTGCAAGGTAGACACACAGAGCAGCTGTGTGAAGATGTAAAAGTGTTCCGTAGAAAATGATTCCTAAGGATGTTGTGGTTACTGATTAGGTTCTGTGTGTAGGCGAGAGGTATATGCACTCACCTTCCTCCTGTGGGCTGATCTCTTCCAGCACCTGCTGGAAGAACTCAGGGTGCTTCCTTCTGAGCTCCTGCCCCTTCTTCCTAAGATCCTAAAGCTGTCAAGGAAAGAGTACAGCGATGAGTGACCTGTTCCTCACAGAGATGACACAAAATAAAGGCTACCCTCCGATCACAGACCAGGGTCTGCTAGAGTTCTAGTTCCACACTGTCCTCAATATGCAGGTTGCCATTGGTTGCCCTGCCTCGCACACACTGAAATCACTGATGCAGGTACAATTAGGACTGTCTCATAAACCCACTTTTTGAACTGAATCACTTGCCAACCCTGCTACATACAACATCCACAAAATATTGTCTGCAAAATAGCACTGGTGACAAGGCACTGTTGTGCCTCTCAGATGTGTGACTCTGATGTGGCTAACTCAACTGCTACTTAGCAAGGTTTGTGACTGCCTAAGCCCTCCAGGTCACCATCCTCAAGTCCAGCTGGACCTGCCATGCCTTCCATTGGCAGCACCCTAAATGCATGTGTGAGAGTGCAAGAAGGTATAGCAGGCTTCGCTCAGGGTCATGATAACTTGGCACCAAAGGGCAACTACCAATCTGAACCAAGCTGTTACACAGTCCAAAGACTAATCTGCTATCAGATCTGTGCTGTCGCCACCATGTGACAACAACATGTCCTTGCCGAAGTCTGCATAAAACTAAATATGTGTGTCCAGATTTATGAGGTAACGCAATTGCGGAGGTGGCACCTCTGACTGGATGTAGATGTTAATGTGCCTGAATATACATAATGTTATGTGATGTGGCTTATATTAGGCATACGAATAAGCCTTACTTGACTCATTATGCACAAGTTGCAGATCATCAGACATCCTGGATTGCTATCTAAAATCATTCCTAGAACAGGGTAACTTGGCATTTCAGGCCAAATCCAGGAGACGGAATATTTTCTCAATCTGGGGTCTCACATTACCACTGTGAGGAAGTGTAGGATCTTTTAGTCCTCTATCTCACCCCTGGAAATCACTGTGACAGGATCCATAATGCATCTGCATGACATTCTCAGTTATCCAGGAGAGGCTTCCAAGCCTACTCTTGGAACTGTAATACTTGGCAACTCTGATGCATCTAGGTCATACATAAATGGTCAGGCATAGTGCAGTGTGACCAAGGCCCAGCAGGGCATCTGTGTTGCCTCACCCTGATGTGACCCACTCATTTGCTCCCTTCCCACATTCGGGCTGCTGGTAGTGGCCATTGTCACTAGATGTGCAGACTTGCTAAATTACCCAGTGTCAGGAACAGGGCCGGATTTACCTTGAGTGAGGCCCTACGCCAACAAAAATTGTGGGCCCCCAGAAAAGATAAAAACGAGCACGCCGGATCAGCTGCATGCTGTTGGCCCTGACGTCATAATTAAACTGGAAATCCCAAAAGCCAAACTTGGAATGTACAACACTGTAGAAATAAAACTATACATTAATTTGCTCTTGTACTAAACAAAGCGCAGACGTTAATGATGCACATTTACCAGAGCTGACATATTCCAATTAATAAATTCAAAATAAAGAGATATTTTTCTACCTTTTGTGCATTTTTTTTCAGCTGCAATTGCTCCAGCCACTTTCTTCTGGTTTCTTCGTGTCTTCTGCTAACTCTCCATCGTCTGCTGTCCATTTGTCCTTTCTTCTCTCTTCTAGTTTTTTCCATTCTCTCTATACATCTGCTTTAACATACTAATCTTTCTCCTTTTGCTCTTTCCTCATTCCTATTTCATCCACTCAAATTTTACCCCTCCATCCTCAATCCCCACTTACTCTCCCAATACCCGGCCAATTGTAGATTTTTTATCCCTCCCACACAAAATATTTTTCCCTTCTCCATTTTACTCTTCCAGCCCCATCCCATTCTAATCCTCCCCCAACATCAGCTCCCTTCTAGTTTCAGCCTCACCCAGCATCCATTCCCTTCTAGTCCCTGCATCAGCCCATTTCCAGTCCTAGCCCCCCATCAGCCCATTTTCAGTCCTAGCAACCCCCCAAACCAATACCAGTCCTAGCCCCCCATCAACCCACTTCTAGTCCTAACCCCCCATCACCCCATTTTCAGTTTAAGCCCCCCCTATAACCCATTACCAGTCCTAACCCCCATCAGCCCACTTCCAGTCCTAACCCCAGCAACCCATTTCCAGTCAGCCCCCCATAGCCCATTGCCAGTCCTAACAACCCCCCCCCATCAGCCCACAGCCCATTACCAGTCCTAACCCCATCAGCCCACCTCAAGTCCTAACCCCTCCTCATCAGCCCATTTCCTGTCCTAGCCCCCCCATAGCCCATTATCAGTCCTAACCCCCCCATAGCCCATTACCAGTCCTAACCCCCCATCAGCCCACAGCCCATTACCAGTCCTAACCCCATCAGCCCACCTCCAGTGTTAGCCCCCCCCATCAGCCCATTTCTGGTCCTAGCCCCCCCCCATAGCCCATTACCAGTCCAACCCCCCTCCCAACAGCCCACAGCCCATTACCAGTCCTAACCCCATCAGCCCACCTCCAGTCTTAACCCCCCCAGCCCATTTCCAGTCCTAGCCCCCCATAGCCCATTATCAGACAGCCCCCATCAGCCCACAGCCCATTACCAGTTTTAACCCCCCCCCATAGCCCATTACCAGTTCTAGCCCCCCCATAGCCCATTACCAGACAGCCCCCATCAGCCCACAGCCCATTACCAGTTTTAACCCCCCCCATAGCCCATTACCAGTTCTTGCCTCCCCATAGCCCATTACCAGACAGCCCCCATCAGCCCACAGCCCATTACCAGTTTTAACCCCCCCCATAGCCCATTACCAGTTCTAGCCCCCCCATAGCCCATTATCAGACAGCCCCCATCAGCCCACAGCCATTTAACAGTTTTAACCCCCCCATAGCCCATTACCAGTTCTAACCCCCCCCCCCCAGCCCACCTCCAGTTTTAACTCCCCCAGCCCATTACCAGTCCTACCCCCCATCGGCTCAAGTAAAATTTAATAAAATTAAACGCTGGCTGCTGCCGCTGCCGTCGCAGCAGCGGCAGCATGGACTGTCCCGCGGGGCCCCCTCTGAATCCCTCCCTCCCTCCCTCCGCGACGGCTGAGCCCCTCCGTGCCGGCTTTGAGAGGCACGAAGGGAGAGTGTCTCCCTCGCGTCTCTGTTAAGCCTGCAGGGGCAGATGGGAAATTTGTCAAGGCCCTCTTGCAATTATTCACAATCCTCATATGTTCTAACAACTTTGAATAATCTTATGTCATCTGCAAATGTGATTACTTCACTCAGTATTCCCATTTCTAGGCCATTTATGAATATCTTAAAAAGCAGTGGATCCAGCACAGATCCCTGGGGTACTCCACTATTCACCTTTCTCCATTGGGAAAATTAGCCATTTAGCCCTACCCACTGCTTTCTATCTTTTAACCAGTTCCTAATCCACAATAGTACAGTAGTCTCCTATCCAATGACTTTTTAATTTCACCAAGAGTCTCTCATAGGGACATTGTCAAAGGCTTTCTGAAAATCCAGATACACTATATCAACGGACTCGCCTTTGTCTACCTGTTTATTCACACTTTGAAAAAAAACCATAACAGATTAATAAGACAAGACCTTCCTTGGCTAAAGCCATGTTGGTTGTCTCTCATTAAGTCATGACTATCTACATGTTCAGTCATTTTGTTCTTTATAATGGTTACCATTTTCACGGTACTGATGTCAGGCTCACCGGTCCATAGTTTCCCGGATTACCCCTGGAACCCTTTTTAAAAATTGGCATTATATTGGCCATCCTCCAATCTTCAGGTATTACAGATGATTTTAATGATAGTTAACAGATTACTAATAGTAGGACTGCAATTTCATGTTTCAGTTCTTTCAGCACCCTTGGATGTATACCATCCGATCCAGGTGATTTGCTGCTCTTCAGTTTATCAAATAGTTGTAATACATCTTCTCGATGTATCAATATTTCTTTCAATTCTTCTGCAGCATCACCTTTAAATACTATTTCAGTCATGGGTAACATCCCTACATCTTTCTCAGTAAAGATTGAAGCAAAGAATTCATCCAGCCTCTCTACTATGTCCTTGTCCCCTCTTACTGCCCTTTTTACCCATCTATCATCTAATGGTCCAACTGACTGTCAGAGCTTTTTTTGCTACAAATGTACTTGAAAACGTCTTTATTATATGTTTTTGCTTCCATAGCAAGCTTCTTTTCAAATTCTCTCTTTGCCTGCCTTATCAATGCCTTGCATCTAACTTGCCAGTGCTTATGTTGTTTCCAGTTTTCGTCATTTGGCTCCTTTTTCCATTTCTTGAAAGATGATTTTTAGGCTACAAAACCTCTCTGACCTTACCTTTAAACCAAGCTGGAAGTTTTTTGGACTTCCTTCCACTTTTATTAAAGCATGGAATGCAGCTTGTCTGGGCTTCCAAAATAGCATTTTTAAACAAAACCCATACTGGATGTAAATCTTTGACCTTTGCAACTGCTCCTTTTAGTTTTTTCTTAACTATTTTCCTCAATTTATCATAGTCTCCCTTTTGAAAGTTAAATGTAGTACTGTGGATTTCCTTACTATCCTTCCTTTATTTATTAAATCAAACGTGATCATGCTATGATCACTATTGTCAAGTAGCCCCAACACCCTTATCTCTTGCACCAGATATTATATTCCACTAAGAACTAAGTCCAAAATGGCTTCCCCTCTGGTTGGTTTATGAACCAGCTGCTCCAAGAAGCAACCATTTATTTCATCTAAAAACGTTATCTCCCTAACATGTCCTGCCGTGAGACTGACCCAGTCGATACCGGGGTAATTGAAATCACACATTATTATTACTGTGCTGTAACGTTTGTTAGCTTCACTGATTTCTTTAAGCATTTCATCATTAATTTGTTCATTATGGCCAGGCAGTCGACAGTGCACTCCCACTGCCATTGCCTTCCCCTTTTTACATGGAATTTCTATCAACAGAGATTCTACAGTGAAACTTTAATCCTTTGTGACAGAATGCCCTCTCTAACATAGAGTGCAACCCCTCCACTAATTTGATCTGTTCTATCATTATGATATAGCTTGTACCCAGGTATCACAGTGTCCCACTGGTTGTCCTCCTTCTGCCATGTCTCCGAAATATCAATCATACCTAACCTCTCATTTAGTGCTATATATTCTAACTCTCCCATCTTATTTTTTAGAGTTCTAGCATTTGCATACACACATTTTAGAAGCTGAATTTATTCATATTAATCTGGCTCTCAGTAAGCAGGGTTAATATGCAATCTTTAAGCTCTGTTTGCTCTGTACTCAAGGGTATTTGGGTTACTTTTGTCTTTATTGGAACCTCTCTGGTGATATGCCCTAACTTCAATCTTTTGCTTGTATCCTTCAAGGATACATTGTTCCGAACCATTCGCTCATGGGCGACTGTTGGGTTTCCCCTATTATCTAGTTTAAAAGATGCTCTATCTGCTTTTTAAAGGTTAATGCCAGCAGCCTGGTTCCATCCCAGTTAAGGTGGAGTCCATCCCTTCGGAAAAGCCCCTCCTTTCCCTAGAATGTTCCCCAGTTCCTAACAAATCCAAAACCCTCTTCCTTTCACCATCCTCTCATCCATGCATTGAGACTCTGGAGCTCTGCCTGCCTTTTTGGTCCTGCGCGTGGAATGGGAAGCATTTTGGACAATGCTACCCTAGAAGTTCTGGATTTCAACTTCCTACCTAAAAGCCTAAATTTGGCCTCCAGAACCTCCCTACCACACTTTCCTATGTCATTGGTACCGACATGTACAAAGACAGAAGACTCCTCCCCAGCACTATCTAAGACCTTGTCTAGGTAGCACGTGAGGTCCGCTACCTCGCACCTGGCAGGCATGTTATCAGGTGATCCTCACATCCACCAGACACCCAGCTATCTACATGCCTAATGATCGAATCACCAACTATAACGGCTGTCCTAACCCTTCCCTCATGGGCACATGGCCCTGGAGAAACCTCCTTGGTGTGAGAGGGATTTACATCACCTGGAGGACAGATTCTAGCTTCAGAATCACTTCCTGCCACACCAGGGTGATGCTCTCCAGTCACGTGACCTCTCTCCTCCATGGCAACAGGGATGCTGCCAGACTGGAGGTGAAACTTCAGTACTACATCCCTGTATGTCTCGTCTATGTACCTTTCTGTCTTCCTTATATCCTCCAAGTCTGCTATTCTAACCTCTTGAGATCAGACTTGTTCCCTGAGAGCAAAGAGCTCCTTGCACCTAGTGCACATGTTTAACCCAAACACATGTTCAATTGAAACTGCCACACATTGTCAACTCTTGGAATTGGGTAGTGTGGCTCCTCTGGATGTGTTCGAAAGCTGTGACCCAGTTCTGTGTGGACCGCAAAGTACTTCTATTCATACCAATCACCTCTGCATTATCTACGTGGCCAATGCCTTCACATAATTATCAACCCCCTTAGATGTAATAGACAAGTGCATATATCAAATCACATGGTTGTCAAGTTTACCAACTCTTGTATGGTATTTATAGACCCTGCTTGGATTCATGTGATGCCGAGCAGCAAGTCCGTAAATGCATCAGGATGAACTACTCATTAAACCTGGACTGGCTTAATATGTCACTCCTAGACCTGGGTACCAGGCAACTCGGAACTTCTGGGATGGAAAAATATATTAAGGCATTGGATATGTATGTATGTAAGAGCTAATATATATGAAGAGATATGTGAAATCTTTATGTCTCAATATGAGGATTGTGACACATCAACTTCTATCTCAAGGTTATATATGTTGCGTGAGTAATCATTTCTTCTGACCTCTTGATTACATTGCATTGTATGCAGGGATTTATAGTCTGGCCTTTCTGATGGAGCCTAACATTAGAAACATTAGAAATATGTATCCCTGCATGCTTTGGGGAGAATAGATGACAGGATCAGGCAGGCTGCATGCACTGGGAGCCAAGTGGCAGCTCTAGTTGGCCAAGTGACTAAGGCATGAACATAAGAACATAAGATATGCCAATGTACTTCCCAGAAGCTAGTTGGATTAGGCGTCAGCATTTCCTAAGCTAAGTACATTGGCGGTGACTTTGTGGGAGCGCTTGTGAAAGTCTTTAATCGCTGTGTTCCATTTTGTTTGCAGGAGTATTCCTTTGAGCTGGTGCATGTAACAGCTTCTCAATGCATTCCCCGGGTGATCACTACCTTCATTCTGGTTTTACCTCTAAAAGACTGTGGGTAAAGAGGGTTCCAGTAATTGTTGAATAGTGCATAGGTAGAAATTGTATTGATAAAACTTGATTAAAGAAATATTGGAGATTGAAAAAGTACTTTTTAAGTCTTTCATTTGAAATAAAAATAAAAATTTGAATAAAAAATGGGGGAGTTTTTTAAGCCAGTAACGTTGAGTGTTCTATTTCCCCTATGGCTGTGATTTGCTGCATAGAGGGATGTGATAATATCCTGAGGCTTTTTCTCCCCTGTTTGGTAAAATGTTGAGATTTGCATGACTGGCTGATCTTTCTTTCCTTTTAAGACTGGATCAATAGAGTGGGACCCTTTTTGTGCAATTTTGCCCATAAGGGAAACTTCTCTATGTATTTCCCCATAGCAAGTGATGGGAATGGCTTGGGCACCAGTGATATGGGGACCTCAAAAGGCTGCTGGCCAGCATGACTACGGTATCTGCCAAAATGCAGGTCACTGGTACATCAAGGAGTCATCAAGATGGGTAATCCAGTTCTTTACTCGCTACAGCTTAGCTGTTGAATTGAATTGACAATGCTCAAATTGAGAAGTTTCTCTGAAGCGGTAAATATTGCAATGTTGAAAGCCAGAAGGACTCTACTTCACTTGGTTATGTGCATACATGGAAGCTCTTTGAGGCCTGGTGCCAAGCAAAAGGTCTGTGAGATTACAGATAAACCATTTCCTGGAGACAGCAAAGTTAAGAAAAAAGCCCTTCTCTTAGCAGCCTTAAATGCCATTGAGAAGCCCTGTCTTGTTACAGGTATCAAGGGCCTCCATACTAACATAAAAGGATGTGGTGAGATTTCTGCAAAAGGTCTTGCATATTGGGCTCCCAGTGCGTGCAACAATACCGGCATGAGAAGTTGCAGCATTAGTCATAAAACCAAGCCTCTCTTGAGAACATCAATGAGAATGCTTAGTCTCAGGATGGTCTTTTTATTGGCTATTACATCAACCAGAAAGGTGTTAGAACTGCGGGTCTTGGCTTTCCAGGAGCCCTTTTTGAAGATCACTAAGAATAGGGTTCTGCTACAATGATACCATTCTTTCTGCTGAAAGCCATGTCTGCATTCCACTTTAATATGCAGATTGGGTTGTTCTCCTTTGCCAGAACATTACGAGGATGAGACCGAATTTGCCTATACTGTCTGGATGTGGACAGAGATTTTTTAAGTATCTGAAAGTGACAAATCAATTCAAGAAAGCAGAGAGACTTTTTGTGCTCTTTGGGGACATTAGGAAAGGAGGCAGCATCTAAGGTGATGACAGCTAGGTGGATCAGGTGGGCCATATAGGCCTAATGGGAGACAGCCAACATGGCTTTAGACAAGGAAGATCTTGTCTTACTAATCTGTTATGTTTTTTTGAAGGTGTGAATAAACAGGTAGACAAAGGTGAGTCGGTTGATATAGTGTATCTGGACTTTCAGAAAGCCTTTGACAAGGTCCCTCATCAGAGACTTTTGGCAAAATTAAAAAGTCATGGGATAGGAGGCAGAGTACTATTGTGTATCAGGAACTGGTTAAAAGATAGAAAGCAGAGGGTAGGGCTAAAAGGCCAATTTTCTCAATGGAAAAAGGTGAATAGTGGAGTACCCCAGGGATCTGTACTGGGTCCGCTGCTTTTTGACTTATTCATAAATGACCTGGAAAAGGGAATAACTAGTGAGGTTATCAAATTTGCAGATGACACAAAACTGTTTAAAGTTGTTAAAACCCAAGGGGATTGCAGAAAAATGCAGGAGGATCTGGATAAATTGGAAGACTGGGCATCCAAATGGCAGATGAAATTTAATGTGGACAAGTGCAAAGTTATGCACCTAGGAAAGAACAACCCACACTATGGTTACACAATGCAAGGTTCCACATTGGGAACCACCACCCAGGAAAACGATTTAGGCGTCATTGTGGATAACATGTTAAAACCCTCCGCCCAGTGTGCAGCGGCGGCCAAGAAAGCAAATAGAATGCTAGGTATCATAAGGAAAGGAATGGAAAATAAAACAAAGCATATTATAATGCCTCTGTATCGTTCCATGGTACGACCGCACCTTGAATATTGTGTGCAATTCTGGTCGCCGTATCTTAAAAAGGATATAGCGTTATTAGAAAAGGTTCAGAGAAGAGCCACCAAAATGGTAAAGGGGATGGAAGGATACCCCTATGAAGAGAGGTTAAAAGGGCTCTTCAACCTGGAAAAGAGATGGCTGAGGGGAGATATGATAGAGGTCTATAAATTAATGAATGGAGTGGAACAGGTAAACTTAGATCAATTGTTTACGCTATCAGAATATAGAAAGACTAGGGGACATGCAATGAAGCTACAGGGTAAACTATTTAAGACAAATAAGAGAAAATATTTTTGCACTCAACGTGTAATCAAACTCTGGAATTTGTTACCGGAGGATGTAGTAAAGGCTGTTAATGTAGCTGGGTTTAAAAAAGGTTTGGACAAGTTCCTGGAGGAGAGGTACATAAACCATTATTAAAAAGGGACCCAGGATATCAATGCTTGACCCAATACAAGCATTGTGGAACCTGTGTTTTTTGGGGAAACTCTAGGTACTTATGACCTAGATTGGCCACTGTTGGAAACAGGATACTGGGCTTGATGGACTTTGGTCTGACCCAATATGGCATATCTTATGTTCTCATATATGTGACACAGGGATTACAGCCACCAAGGGAATTAAAGGCACACTCTACCAGATCAATGACAACTTCTTGGGCAGAATTTAGAACAGTGTCACCAGAAAGTAACTGGAAGGTAGCCACATGGAAGTCACTCCATGTGTTTGCAAGGCACTAGAGCACTGGTTCTCAACCTTTATTGTAGCGTGACCCCTTTTACCATTGGTCAACTTGTGGTGACCCCCAATGATAAAATCAAATGTGTCTCTCTTCCTTTAATGTTTACGCATTGTCGCTATAATCATTTGTTGAATTATTAATATATTATAGGCCGTTGCAATATGTTTTTATTTATAACATTTACTTATTTAAACCACAATAATTAATCACAATAACAAGTAACAATATTTTATTTCAAAATTATGATGATTTTGTAGTCATATCACTAATATGAAATAAAATTATTTTTTTCTACCTTTGTTGTCTGACCAATTTATTCTCTGATCATGCTGGTCTCAATCTGAGGCTTCTGCTTTCCTGTCTTCTCTTAGCTCTCTTTCTGTGGTCTATGGTCCATCTGCCATTTCTTATCTCTTCTTTCGTTTTCTTCACTTTTTTCCATCAGCCTATTTCCACTCCCAGTAACCCTCCACAGTATCAGCCCCTAACTCTCAGTACCTTCCAATGTCAACTTGCATTCCCATGACTGCCACTGGTGTCCATTCCCTTCCAGTCCCCCTCCTTCCCCACTGACCAGTCCCTTCTAGTATAAATACCATGGCAGCCCCTCTCAGATCCACTCCCTTCCAGTTCCATTCTCCCATCCCCTCGTATCAGCCCATTTGTAGCCTTAGCCCCCCAGCTTTCTTCCAGGGCCAGCAGCTCTATCCTCCCCTCCCCACAATCAGCCCATTCCCAGTTGAAGCCCCCCAATCAGCTCGCTTCCTGTGCTAGCCCCCCCTCAACCCCATTGCCAGTGCTAGCTTCCCCTAATCAGCCCAATACCAGTCCTACCTCTCCATCAACTCATTACCAGTCCTAGCCTCCCCTAATCAGCTCATTTCCAGTGCTAGTCCCTCCTCAACTCCATTACCAGTGCTAGGCTCCCCTAATCAGCCCATTACCAGTCCTAACCCCCATCAGCCCATTTCCAGTCCTAACCTCCCCGATCAGCTCATTTCCAATTCTAGCCCCCCATCAGTCCATTACCGGTCCTACCCTCCTATCAGCACATTACCAGTCCAAACCCCCCCCCCCCCCCTTGATCAGTCCATTCCCAGTCCTAGCCTTCCCTAATCAATCCATTACCAGTCCTAGCCCCCCCCCCCATCTGCCCATTATAATCCTAACCCACACTGTCTCTCCCCTCTGTCCAGCATTTATCCCCCATCTGTCCAGTATGTCCCCCTGTCTCTTCCCTTTGTCCATGTCAGCCCCTCCCTCCCTCCATCCATCCATCCATCCATGCCAGCCCCCCTCCCTCCATGTCAGCCCCCCTGTCCATGTCAGCCCCCTCCCTCCATCCATCCCTCCATGTCAGTCCCCCCTCTGTCCATGTCAGCCCTTCATGTCAGCCCCCCTCTGTCCATGTCAGCTCCTCCCTCCCTCACTCCATCCATCAATGTCAGCCCTCCCCGCCCTCCCTTCCTCCATGTCAGACCTACCCTCCCTCCCTCCATCCATGTCAGCCCCCCTCTCTCCATATCAGCCCTCTGTCCATGTCAGCCCCCTCTCTCCATGTCAGCCCCCCTCCCTCCCTCCATGTCAGCCCCCTCTCTCCATGTCAGCCCCCCGTGTCCATGTCAGCCCCCCCCCCTCCATCCATCCATCCATATCAGCCCCCTCCATCCATGTCAGCCCCCTCCCTCCCTCCATCCATCCATATCAGCCCACTCCCTCCCTCCATGTCAGCCCCCCCTCTGTCCATGTCAGCCCCCTTGTCCATGTCAGCCCCCCTCCATCCATCCATCCATATCAGCCCCCTCCCTCCATGACAGCCCCCCTCCCCCATGTCAGCCCCGTTGCAGGTTCCCTGCTCCCCTCTCCCCATGTCTGCCTCCTTCTTCTGCAGCCGCGGCTCCCTGTCTCTTAGGGAACCGCGGCTATGCCTGTAAAACTGTTGGGGAGCCTGTCTGTCTCTAAACGGGCTCCATGCAGCATTGTCCTGCATCCAAAGGAAGTGGTAAGCAACTTCCTTTGGAGGCAGGACAATGCTGCACGGAGCCCCGGCGTCGAGAGGCAGGAAGGCTCTGCAACGGTTTTACCAGCATAGCCGCGGTTTCCTAAGAGGCATGGAGCCGCGGCTGCAGAAGATTGGAGTCTGTGAGTTTGTCGCTGCCGAGAAGCGGACTCGGCAGTGGCAGCAACTTGTGCGGGTTTTTTTTTTTTTTTTAACGGCGGAGTGAGGTGACCCCCGCTATATCCTGTAGCGACACCTGTGGGGGTCGCGGCCCACAGGTTGAGAACCGCTGCACTAGAGACTGTAGCACAGCAGGAGAGTCCCTAGGGATCAAAATATATTTCAAGTGATAGGCCATCCACAGTTTTTATAAAGAAGACCAAATCACTGCTTTTACCTGAATATGCATTGAAAGTTGATAATCCAAGCAAATCCCTAGTGATTACTGACAATTGATCACAGGTGTGTCTAATTTTACTGCAAAGGGAATATGGTTCTTCTGTTCAAACTGATTTGAATTGTTTATAAGGGTGCCAATAAACATGTCCTGGCAATGCCTCAGTGTTTATACTATTTCCTACTATTTCCTTTTTCAATTGGTCTTGTTTTATTTGATTCTTTTATGTCTATGTGTGCATATTTAGTCCAAAGCCATTTCACTGGCCACTTTTTTTTTAGGGGATACTGGACATTAAGGGGTTGAACTGCAAGGGTGCCAATAATGCGGACCACAACTGTAAATTGACAAGCTGGAACTACTGAATGGACAATGACTGATTGTTAATTTGGCTGCAATCTGAAATGCAAAAGCAGTCATTTATGGCCACTGAAAGGTAGAAGCTGCTTAACATACAAACTGCAAATACAAAATCCAGGAATCCTGGTACCAGCCTTATGTTGCCATCAATAGATTGCTCCATTAAAGAGGTGTTTTGGTATTTTGTTTGACAGATTAGTGTGTGCATCATTCCCTGTATTGGTAAGAAAATAAAAATAAACTTCTCACTACTTAATTTTGCTATGACCATGACACCCTGAGTGTGCTTGCTCTTGCCTGAACTCAGAAGCTAAGTAGGGGCTTGGGCCTGGTTAGTACTCAAATGGGAGACCACCTTGGAATGCAAGGTGCTGTAGGCCTAATACGTGGAAGAAAGTCTTGGCAATCTACTTCTGGTTGCAGCTTGCCAAGAAAAGCCAGGGGATAGTTACGACATGGACAACTATGCATTGGGTTGCCCAGAGTCAACTCAAGGGCACCTTTTTTAAAAGTTAGAATTCATGCTTTACAAAACTAAAGCAAATTGAACAGGAAATGACATGGAAATAACTTCACAGGAGGAAAAAAGACTAGAAAAAGGAAACTAAGGAAGTGTCATGGACATCAAGTCCTCACTTGCCAGTAAGACAATTCTCCAGTTGCAAGGGTTTTACAAATACAACATACTCCTTAACTCAAGGGCACTTAACAATAGCAGTTTAATTCTCTAAATTTGTGGATAGGTACTGTGAAAACCCATGCACTGTACAGTAAGAATGGTGATATGGACACCATCAGTGGCTAAACTTTGTTTTGAGACTGGTTGACAATTTGACAGACCTTAAGTAAGTTTTACTGTTTTAGCAGCACAAGAAGTCAACACATCACAAACCTTCTTAGGCACTTCAGAATTAGTAAACATTAAACTGAACTGAGTGGTGTATCTTTAAAACCCAAGAAAGGTTTTCCATGTTTCATATTTAACATGTTATTTTCACATCAGTCTCTCAACACCTTGAACGCTTTAGAGGATTTAGAATATATAGTCAGAAGTATACTTGCATGAGGGTTCAATTAGCAAAAGTTTGAAATTTGTGAGCTCTGTGCTATTCATCAAAGCTTCAACTCTTACTACTTGATGGTTGGTATTACTGCTCATGATTCAAACTGGTCCTAATTTAATCCTCATTATGGGCCTGATGTTATTTTAATCCTACTTTTTAAAGGCAGCATAGGCAGCTATGTGCCTTTATAAAATAGACACCCAAAACCACCTCTAATAACACACAGTGCTGATGTACATATTTACACCCGCAGTGAAGCAGATGTAAATAAATGTGTGTATCCTATCCATGTAGGGCTCGATATTGAATTGGACAATGGCACCGAATATCTGGGGTTGCCGCACATGCCCTGGAGCTGCTGAAGCTAACCTGGTAGCAGCGATATTGCACCCAGTTAGCTTCCACGAGTAAAACTAGGCCAGCTTTTCCTATGCCTAGTTGTACTCACCAATCACTAACCGGGTAGCAGTGCAATATCTCCACTACCCGGTTAGTGACAGTCTCTGCCACCACTCCATCCCAGAACGCCCACAACACGCCCCAATACTAACCGCATAGCGTCGGGGTGTGTAATGTGCTTAGAAGGGGATATTCAAGGGCACTAACCATGTAAGTATCATTGAATATCCCAATTTAAGGTATTTGCATGGCTAACTGGGCCGTAAACCATGTAAGCCTTTTAAATATTGCGCCTGTACTTATTTATTTTATAAAATATATACATATACCAAAGGTCGGCCCCTGCACCACCCAAACTATGACCCTGAGAATGGTTACATGCAGCGCATATCTACAGTAAGGATGCCCCTATCTCGATGCCGTGCTTACTTATACACACATGTACCGATGTGCACTTTTATGAAGGGACTTTTTCACATGTAAAGCAGGCTGTGCCCTGTGCTACGACAACACTGCAACATCATCCTATTTTGCACAAACTCTAGGCTATTTCTGATACTACGCCCCCCTCTCGCTCCCAACACAATTATAAAATTCTAATTATGAAATAAAACTCTTTTCTACCCAGCTCTACAGCTCTGAAGAAAAAGAGAGCATTGCTAATTAATGTCATTTTCATTTCATTGCATTGAAACTACTGCCTGTCATTTCTCGGCATTAGTTTTCATGCAATGAAATGAAAATTTTATTCTAAAGGATGCCACTGCTTCAGAGTGGATTGGTACCAACCCCTGCCTAAGACATTTTGGCCACTTGTTAGTACTGCTGGCAAGAGCAATTCCTCAGTGATCCTGCATTCTCAGTTCACTATAATCCCTTGGTATCAATGCATTTAAATCACTGTCACCAGACTGGAAACATTTTTATCCTATCCCCTTTGTACTGTCTCATCTTCCTGTGGGAACTCCTGGAGCCCTTGATTTAAAATAATGAAACAATTTGTTGCTAAAATTGCGTGGTTCTTGTCCTGACTGAACAGGTGGAAGGGTGGGCACAGGGATCACTCTATTCACCTCTCCTGTGTCTTTAAAAGTGGGGTTCTCATGATCTGTTTCTTATATGAGTCTTTTATTTCTATAGTCAGTATTTACAATCATCTCATTTTGCTTCTGTTTTCCTTAATCGATGAAAAGCTTACAGTGTTAAAGGCAGAAGAATGGTCTAAATGAGGAAACAAGACAAGCCAGGAGAAGAGCTTTAACATTTCCACTTCAAATCAGCTATAGGTGCTATACACATGAAGTAGTATTTTAGAAGGGCCATCTAGGAAAAATTAGTATTTAGCTCATGCCTTTCCAATGGTAGTTCAAGACAAGTTACATTCAGGTATGCATTTCCTGTCCCCAGAGGGCTTACAATCTAAGTTTGTACCTGAGGCAATGAAGGGTTAAGTGACTTGCCCAAGGTCACAAGGAGCGCCAGTGGGAATTGAACCGAGATCTCTTGGTCACTAGACTACTCCTCCACTGGGACATCTAGAGCAGAACATCCAAAAACTGAGGGCGTGGCAACTGTGCCTTCTGAAATTGTTCTTTCTCCACCCTGAGAAGTGCATGTCCCAGAGATGAGTCTGGAGGCAGGCCCGCGCAGATAGCAAGGCCAGGTACAGGCCATTTTACAAATGTGGATATCCCCAAAGTGCTGAGTACTTGAATGGCCTGGCCTGGTTGGTCAGAAGGGGGGCATCTGTGTTATGAGACTAACATATTCTGCCCTGCCCTTTCAGATACTCGGATGTGTGGCAGTAGGCCCCTAAAATGTTTGGAGTCTGTATTTATGGTCAGATTTCTTTGGCCAGGAAATTATTAGTAATATTTAGCTCTGCAATGGAAGTGCATTTTGCTCATCCTCCCTGGAAGCATTGCAGCCATGAAATGAGCACATTTTTTATTTGTGGTCAGGAGCAGGTATAGGCATTGATGCCTCAACAACCAGGACCTGATGTGCTTGTGGTGTTCTGAAATCACACCACAATGTTCAACTCCCTTGCTCCGCTCAGGGCTTGCTTCCACCATGTCCCGTGCTCCCTGGACATTCTCACTCCAGGGACATCTACAAATCTGCCTTTCTAAAAATGGTTCTGGGGACATCTCCATGATTTGCTTGTCTATGTGCCCGTTTTCAGATGTCCAACTCATGAACAGAGCTTCCAAAATGACCCCCAAAGTCAGTAGAATAGAACTGAATTCAGTGTCATTTCCATGGAATCATGATATATTACACCCCAGAAAAAGACCTAAAGTAAAAATGTAATATTGTTTTCAGTTGGTCATTGAGGTAGCCATTTATAATGAAAGAAATAAAAATGTATATTTATGACATGTGTATTTCATTTTTAAAGCTGTGAGCTCACTGTATTCCATTATGTACGTGCCAAGTGGCCATAGACCAGTGCTTTCTTTTATTCTGTCTGGCCTAAAAACTGACAGCACAAACTGAAGTGAGAGCCTGGGTTCTCTGGATCAGCAGACAGTGCCAAAAAGTTAGGATTTCTGTTTACTGAGTGGGTATTCATGTTAGAAATACAGCACTTGGCAATGCATGCACTCATGTGGGGTGCATACCAACAGCTCCCTGCTGAGCAGGGCTGTTGGAAGAGGTGAGTGAGGAGATAACTGCCCAGGGAACCATGTCAATTCACCGTGTCACAGGGTAAGGCTGCCTGCAGCACTCCACGCTGCCAACGAAGACCTAGAAATAATCGGAGCAGTTTTCAACACTGCAGGGGCTGTTAAGAAGCAGCCATGTCTTCGTGGGATACTGGTCAGCTAGTGGTATCATTCAAGAGGTCCCACACCCCACACCTGATCACCTTAGATGTCCTCACTTCCTTAGACTGCTTGGGGTGCTGGCTGGCAGGCAACAGGCCTTCTCCTGAGAATATAAATTTGATTAAGAACACAGCACACCGACAGCAAAATGCGCAGATGGAAATATTTAGAATGATGTATTTACAAAGGCAATTAAAGATAACATGACTGGAATAAAATTCAAGAAAACACTGTAGGTGGGGGTCCGAGGAAAACCTCTGGGGTCATGGTAAGAAACCTGTAAATTCCTCATACGAACATAAAAAATGCTCTACTGGCACAGAGCAAGAGTCAACTGAGCCCAACGTCTTGGCTCTATCAGAGTGCTCACAGAAATATGAAGTGGAGACACCTACTTCTAGAAACTGTGTATAATTGCTGAGGAACCTGTTCTCCAGAAACCTGACCAAACCTTTTATAAACTCAGGTATACTATTAGCTTTGATCACACTTCTCAGTATTCAAGGTGTGGTTGCACCATTGATCCATATGGAGGCATTGATATATTCCTATTTCTTTTATATTCCTTTTTGAATAATTTCTAACATTCTATTGGCTTTTTTGGCCACTGTCACATGGAGATGATGATTTTAATGTGTTTCTTACCAGGACTACAAGATCCTTTTTCTGAGTGGTTACTCCTAATATGGAAGCCAACATTGTGTAACTATGAATAATTTTGTGACATCTGCAAAACTGATCGACTCAGTTTTCTAGATCGTTTATAAATGTTTTAATGGTATTGATCCCACATATGCACTGATTTTAAGGGGAATACTTAACTGCTTACCCCTCTCTACTGGGAAAACTGATAATTTAGTCCCACTCTCCACTTTCTTTTTATCAAAATGTACATTAACAGCTGAAATCAGCAAGGAAAACTTCATAATATACATTGGAATAAACAATATCTCATTTAAGGAAAAAGAAAAGAAGAACAGCTGACATCAAGGGATTCAAATCTGGACTCATAAGAAAAATAAAATAATACAAGCAAACAGGCACACAAGCCACAATGGAGTTCATAAAATTAACCAACTATTACCCGCCCCCACTATATTCCCACTATCAGACAAAACGTTCTCAAGCTGGGAAACATCTATAAAAGTAAACGAGTCCCCTTGCAAAGTGACCATGCACTTGCAGGGAAAACAAAGAAAACACGTTGCCCCACAGGCTAAAACTCAGGGCTTCAAATTAAGAAATTGGTTCCTCCAGAGTTGCATTCTGCGAGTCACATCTGGAAAAATATTTATGCGATGACCACAGAATTGGATCTCCTTTTTTTGAAAGAAAGCTTTAAGAATTTTAACCTTAACAGATTCTGAAGGAAATAATGTGAAGCACCGAGTAGTATGATCTGTAGAATCCTCAAGGAAAGCGATCAGATTCTGGGTAACAGACAAAGTTAAAACATCTATTCCACCTTAAAAGGGGTTATCTTCCCACTGACGAGAAGGAAGATAATATGCAGGGCCAGCCCGTCCATTGAGCGAGAATGTTTTTTGCACAGGGCCCCGCGTTTCAGGGGGCCCCGCGCAAAAAACATTCTGATCCTAAAGTCAAATTTAAAAAAACAAAAAAGCTGTCTTCTCCCGCTGCCGGGGCCGCCGCGGCAGAATCGAGTGTGCCGTGGGGCCCCCCTTGCCCAGCAGAGCCTGCCCTCCCCTGTATCCGCTCTCTCATACAGCTGCCTGCAGTCTCACGTGCCAACTTTCAGAGCGCGAGAGGAGAGTTTCTCCCTCGCTGCTCTGTTAAGCCCGCGGGGGCTGATGGGAACTTCCCATCAGCCCCCGCGGGCTTAACAGAGCCGCGAACGGGAAACAAGTCCGTTCGCGCTCAGAAAGCCCGCGCGTGAGACTGCAGGCAGCTGTACGTGTGAGCGGATACAGGGGAGGGCAGGCTCTGCGGGGCCGGGGGGGCTCTGCGGCACACTCGATTCTGCTGCGGGGGCCCCGGCAGTGGGAGAAGTCAGATTTTTAAAAAAAATTTTTTGGCGGGGCTGGGGTGGGGTGGGCTGTGCTGCGCTGAGCTGAGCTGGGCTGGGGGGGGGGTTAGGAGTGCTGATGGGCTATGGGGGGCTGGGGGGGGTTAGGAGTGTTGATGGGCTGGGGGGGTTAGGAGTGCTGATGGGCTATGGGGGGCTATGGGGGGCGGGGGGGTTAGGAGTGCTGATGGGCTGGGGGGGTTAGGAGTGCTGATGGGCTATGGGGGGCTGGGGGGGTTAGGAGTGCTGATGGGCTGGGGGGGTTAGGAGTGCTGATGGGCTATGGGGGGCTGGGGGGGTTAGGAGTGCTGATGGGCTGGGGGGGTTAGGAGTGCTGATGGGCTGGGGGGGCTATGGGGGGGTTAGGAGTGCTGATGGGCTGGGGGGTTAGGAGTGCTGATGGGCTATGGGGGGCTGGGGGGGTAGGAGTGCTGATGGGCTGGGGGGGTTAGGAGTGGTGATGGGCTATGGGGGGGCTGGGGGGTTAGGAGTGGTGATGGGCTATGGGGAGGCTGGGGGGGGGGTTAGGAGTGGTGATGGGCTATGGGGGGGCTGGGGGGGTTCGGAGTGGTGCGGGGCTATGGGGGAGCTAAGTCTTTATATGGGCTGATGGGATTAGGACTGGAAGTGGGTTGATGGGGGGGTTAGGACTGAAAATGGGCTATGGGGGGCTTAAACTAAAAATTGGGTGATGGGGATTAGGATTGGCAATGGGCTGGTGGGATTAGGACTGGGAGTGGGCTGATGGGGAGGTTAGGACTGGTAATGGGGTATGGGGGGCTTAAACTGAAAATTGGGTGATGGGGATTAGGACGAAATGGGCTGATGGGGGGTTAACACTGGAGGTGGGCTGATGGGGTTAGGACTGGTAATGGGCTGTGGGCTGATGGGGGGTTAGGACTGGTAATGGGCTATGGGGGGGGTTAGGACTGAAAATGGGCTATGGGGGGGCTAGCACAAGAAATGCGCTGATGGGGAGGGGTTAGGACTTCAGGTGGGCTTAGGACTGGTAATGGGCTGTGGGCTGATGGGGGGTTAGGACTGGTAATGGGCTATGGGGGGGTTAGGACTGATAATGGGCTATGGGGGGGCTAGGACAGGAAATGGGCTGATGGGGAGGGGTTAGGACTTGAGGTGGGCTTAGGACTGGTAATGGGCTGTGGGCTGATGGGGGGGGTTAGGACTGGCAATGGGCTATGGGGGGCTGACTGGAAATGGGTTGATGGGGTTAGGACTGGATGTGGGTTGATGGGGGGGGTTAGGACTGGTATTGGGTTGGGGGTTGCTAGGACTGGAAATGGGCTGATGGGGGGCTAGGACTGGAAATGGGCTGATGCAGGGACTAGAAGGGAATGGATGCTGGGTGAGGCTGGAACTAGAAGGGAGCTGATGTTGGGGGAGGATTAGAATGGGATGGGGCTGGGAGAGTAAAATGGAGAGGGGAAAAATATTTTGTGTGGGAGGGATAAAAAATCTACAATTGGCCGGGTATTGGGAGAGTAAGTGGGGTTGAGGATGGAGGGGTAAAATTTGAGTGGATGAAATAGGAATGAGGAAAGAGCAAAAGGAGAAAGATTAGTATGTTAAAGCAGATGTAGAGAGAGAGAATGGAAAAAAAAACTAGAAGAGAGAAGAAAGGACAAATGGACAGCAGATGATGGAGAATTAGCAGAAAACATGAAGAAACCAGAAGAAAGTGGCTGGAGCAATTGCAACTGAAAAAAAAATGCACAAAAGGTAGAAAGATATCTCTTTATTTTGAATTTATTAACTGGAATATGAAAGCTCTGGGAAATGTGCATCATTAACGTCTGCGCTTTGTTTGGTACAAGAGGAAATTGTTGTACATTCCAAGTTTGGCTTTTGGGGTTCCCAGTTTAATTATTGCCTTCCTGTTTCTAAATTGTGATTCCTTGTTTGGTGATGGTCTATGTTCTGCATGTGTAACTGAGCTGAGGTATTCTGTTTATGTAATTCCTATTTGATATTGCCACTTGTTCTCTTTCCCCAGTAGGTCATGTATTGTTGTTCTCTGAAATGTATTGGTTTAATATTTGCAGTGTTGCCTTTTGATAGGTAGGGTATGGTGCTTTGTGAGTCCTGGTAGTGCTGTTAGGATACTGCGGGTTTGCTATTGGTTCTAAATGGGCAGTGTTTGTAGTAGTTCCTAATGTGCCTGGAGGTTGGCACTGGATTATAGTAATGTAGAAATCTTTTAGTCTGTCTTTATCCATACACTCATTAAGAGACATGTTTACTAAAAGTTAGTGTATGTTAGCATTATGCAAATATTTATGCAAATAAGGCCACTTATGCAAATGAGGCCCCGCACAGAGTCTCCGCACATGGCCCCGCACCCCCCTTGGGCCGCCCCTGATAATATGCATTAAGAAATTCTACCGAATCCAAGAAGCCCAAAATTTCAACAAAGTATCCTCTTTTTTTTTTTTAAACTTTTATTTTCATTTTGCAACAAACAAAAGAAACAACACACCAAAGGAGACAAAACAAGTATACAATAAGGAAAAGCAAACCCTATTACCCCCCACCCCCATGCTTCTTCTCTAAACCGATAGTATCAGCATGTGAGCGCTGCCAAACAACAGTGATCTTACATCAAAACGAACATAAATAGTATCTGCGATACAGAATGATCACATGACAGAGATTTATACAAATTTAAACAGTCAGATGAGAGCATTTAGCATTGTGAACATAGTCATTGAGCATCTTCCATTTAGACAGATGATGGGGGGTCTGAACGGAAGAAGCAAACATACGAGGTATTTGTTCATATTTACTATAGAGACAGACATGATTCCACCATTCATTGGGGCTCAGATGGGAGCTATTTTTCCAGTATTTCGTAATTAGGGAGATAGCGATGCCCAGCATAAAGTCTAAAAGGAAGTAAGCCGATTTTGGAAGAGAGGGGATCCCCGCAGCTGAGCGGAGTCCCACTATCCTCCAAGAAAGGGGCTCTTGAAAGTGCAAAATAGATTGGATACGACCCCAGACCCGACGCCAGTAATACTGTAGTGCGGGACATTCATACATAACATGAGTTAGTGAACCAATGGCCGCATGGCATGTCCAGCATCTATTGCCCTGGGAGGTGTTCCATTTGGCTAATCTGTCAGGAGTATAGAAATTCTTTCTTTTGATTGGGCTATTGATGCCTTTTACGTTAAGTGATAAGATCTTACATAAGGCCATTCAGAAAGGTTAAAAATTCTGAGCATGATAACGCACATAATTTCACAATGTCCCTCAAATTAACTGTATCTGGCTGTACACATAATATGATAGAAAATAAGCTAATGTAATACAATGAAGTGCCCCACATTAAAAAAGAAATACCGCGGTTCGGTAGAGAAGAAGCAAAACCCCAGAAATTACTGGCGACCATGTGTCTGCGGGGAGAAACCCCAGAGAAGGCCGAAATTGAAAACATATAACCTGTATAACTGTGCGTGCTCCGAATCCAACCGAGGCACACATCATGGAGGGATAGGAGACCAAGAGAGTCATATAGAGAAAGAAAGAAAAGTCCAGGCAGTCTCTGTGCTTGGCTATGACCACCGCGTCGGGCCCTTCAAAATGGCGATCAGAGCCGGCAGATAATAAGTCCAAGTTGTTGGATTAGCGCATCTGCTCTGCTTCTTTGGAGTCTAAAAATGTTGATAGTAGATCAGGATCTTCGAATGTCCTAGTTTGGTTGTGGAAAGTCACTCGGAGCTTCGCTGGATACAACAGGCCAAAGCGAGCCTGTAGCTATTGAAGTCGAGGGCGAAAAGCAAGGAGCCTCTTCCGACGGTCAACTGTGGGCTTTGCCAAATCAGGGAAGAAGGAGACTCTATGACTTTCAAACTCCAGATGATGATTCGCCCGGGCAGCGTTTAGAATTTGTTCCACTTGTTGATATCGTAGTAATCGAAAGATAATAGGCCGGGGGGTCGTTCGATTGAGCGCCATATGGGTAGGAACACGATGTGCTCGATCAATTTCCAGATCTCTATGAAAAGTGATCTTCAGCAAGGAGGGAAGAGTTTTGAGCAGGAATTCTCTTATATCTCCTGCTTCCGCCCCCTCCGGTATTCCAATGAGCCTCACATTGTTGCGACGGGCTCGATTATTGCTATCTTCTAACTCTTTTTGAAGATTCTGTATCTGGCGCTCAGCCTTGTCCAGTTTGACCAAGCGCACCGCGTGCGAGTCGAGGACCCCCGCCATGTTGTCCTGCCGTAATGAAAGACTTTCAAGTCGGTCCTGGAGCACACCGAAGTCTTCTCGCATGGCTCGAAGCACTTCTCCGTTGGACTGCACCAGTTCCTTCACGCCGCGTATTTCCTCTAAGATCTCCTGGTGCATTTCGGGGTTTTCCCGAAGTGGAACCATCTTCTGTGGGGAAGACACCTCTGTTTTGGAGCGTTTTCCGTGTGAAGAAGAAGGAGACCCGAAGTCCAAGCGCGCTGGTTTATGGGCCGCCATCCCCCCCCGAGGTACCCCGGTAAGTTCGGAGCAAAATATTAAGTTTATGTAGGTATTAAGTCAGGATTCTGAGTAGGCCTCTCGGGAGCTTCAGCGCGAAGCGTCTTACCCGCTGGACATCAGGCTCCGCCCCCCAACAAAGTATCCTCTTAAAAGAATGTTAGGGGATAGCAAATCTGTTTGCGGAAAGTTCAAAAAACATAAATTGCGGGCCCGAATTGAATTCTCCAGTGCTTCCATTTTCACATGAATAATCAGAAAATCAGTAATATGTGCTACATTAGCTTGCAGAATTGGTTGCATTAGAGATTCCAATCTGGAAACCACATTACTAGTTAAAGACATTTTACTACAGAATTCTTGCAGACAAGCTGCTGTCTCCTGGGAAAAGATGCATAATGAAAAAATTATGCAACTTAATTTAGTATCTATAGACCTAATAGCTCTGCTGATATCTGAGGGAACAACTGGGGAGTCAAAAGAAACCCCCAACTCCCAGGGTGTTACTAGCTTAGGGAAAGATAATGATAAAGTATCTTGACATTGCTTACTTGAGGAGCCAGACTCTACAAAAGTAGATGGTAATAAAGGGTTTGGCAGAGCGGTCGGGTTCTACCACCAGAGCTAAGGGAGACCCCTCCAGGTGAGGAGTGCTGTGCCAAGGGGACAAGGTGAAGATCCAGAGGGCTGACAACCTTGCCTGCCCAAGCACTGGACACTAACTACTTTACCCCAATCGTTTTCTTCCGCTTCCCCATATTAAAAAGAAGAAAATAAAAACACCTGAAAAACATAAAGGAAAAGGAAGAAATACAACACTGTTCGCTGCTGTGTTGCCGAAGGGGTGCCAAGTGGCATGTGCTGCCCCTTGGTTCATGCACCTTCATACCGCATTTCATGGCCAAGGACTGCAGCAGCAAGATGTTATAATCCCTGGGGTGGGGGGGGGGGGGTCCTTCCACTACTGAGGCTGCTCCCTCCGTGCCAATCCGGAGACTAACAACAAACAGAAATATTGAAATATGATGGCAGAAAAAGACCACATGGCCTATCTAGCCTGCCCTTCCATATCAGCAATAGTCTGATAATACCACTTTTGCCCTTACTCTTCTCACTAACATATCTGAAAAATGTCTTATTCCCGCATTTTATTGCATTGGCTATTTCTTTTTCTTTTTGTACCTTTATGTTTCTGACTACTTTGCTAGCTTCTCTAAGTTTGTCTAAATACAGATGCCTATCTTCCTCTCTCAGTGATCTTTTGTATTTCATGAAGGCCTTTCTCTTTTTTTCACCTTTTCAGCTACTTCTTTTGAGAATCATAGTGGCCTCCTTTTCCTTTTACATTTATTTACTTTTCTAACAAAAAAATGTGTTGCCCTTAAAATATCCCCTTTCAGTTTTACCCACAGTTTTTCTACATCCCCCAGCTGTTCCCATTCCACTAACGACTCTTTGAAGTATTGTCCCATCGTGGCAAAGATAGTTTTCCTAAAGTCTAAGACCCTTGCTTTTGAATACTGAAACATATCATCTGGTGATCACTGGATTTGAGATGATCTCCCACTGTAACATCAGAAACACGTTCCCTATCGGTAAGCACTAAGTCCCATATGGCCCCATCACGTGTGGGTTCTGTTACCAGTTGCCTGAATAGTTCTCCCTGTAGAGAATACAGGATCTCCTTACACCGCAGCACAGATGAATCAATCCACATCCGCATATTGAAATCACCTATCAGTAGCCCTTCTCCTTTCATGACAATACTGTCTATGTCTTTTATTAAATCTTCACCCACTTCTACACTCTCTAAGGGGGATCTGTATATAACTCCATTGCTAATGGATTTCCCTTTCCCTCTTTCTAGTTTAACCCACAGTGCCTCCTCTCTTCCTTTTAAGTCCTGCAATTCTATAGCTTTAATATTATATTTTACATATAATGCCACTCAACCTCCCCTTCTTCCTACTCTGTCCTTCCTGAATAAAGTATAGCCCAGTATAATTACATCCCAGTCATGGTTTTCCATGAACCATGTCTCCGTAACCACCACCAAATCCAAGTCAGCGTCTTCCATTAAAGCTTCAACATCTGAGATCTTATTTCCCATGCTACAGGCATTTATACACACCGCTTTCCAGATCTTTCCCATATTACCCATTTCTACAGAGTTGTTTACTGTTTCACTTACCTGGGAGATTTCTTCACTCATCCGCAATGAATCTAGCTTAAAGCCCTCTTCGTAGGTTAGCCAGTCTCCTGCTGAAGACTGAGGCTCCCTTAAGGCAAAACAGCATTCAGCAGGCAGGCCAGAGTCCATGTAAAGGGCCACTTGAGTACCTTTTTCACACAGCCAGATCAAGTTCAGAAGGTAATGCAGAGGAACAGGTTCTATAGCCCCTGAGAGCAGGGGGTGGGTCCTTCCACCACCGAGGCCGCCCTCTTTGTGCAAGTCTAGACAACCAGCAAGGCTCAAGGGCCACTTGAGCACCTCCTTCCCAGAACCAGATTGAGTCCCATTACTTTCCACTTTCTGTCTTTTATCCATTGATCAGTTCTTAATAAGGCACTGCTGGCAATCTACTTACAGTTACACTGCCAAAAAAAACAGGAGCTGCTGGGTTGCCAGGGGTCAGCATTGACTGAAAGGCACACATTGCATTGCCTATCCTATAACTTCTTGACTTCCTGGGGAGCTCTCACAAGGGATTTTGTTAAATGCCTTTCAAAACTGGGAATTTTAGAAAGAATGTCCAAGTGCAATCTGGGACGTCTAAGCCAGAACATCTGCCTTTATGGCACTATTTCCGACAGCGGATTTTCTTTTCCCTGATACCTTTCCTTTATTATCTGTCTGTGATCAAGCTATTCACTGGAAGGATTCTTTGTCTAAAGCACTAGACGCTGTTGCTCCTAGAACAACTCGCATTCATTCCAGGCGACCATTGCACCCTTGGATTCATGATGATCTATTCCTTCTTTGACGTCAGGTTAGAGAGACGGAGAGGATTTGAGGTAAGAACAAGTCTCTGTTTAACTTATAGCAATTTTGGGTTAGTCATGTTTACTATCACTTTCAGTTATGGCTGGCAAAAAAGGAATTTTTTTCTAATTCTATTAATGATTCCTCATCATCATCTCGAGCTATTTTCAAAGTAATATTGCAATTTGTTTCTCAAACACGAAACCTTTCAGAAGTTGAAGAATTTGCAGATTATTTTCATGATAAGGTGATTACTTTGCAGGCTTCTTTTTCACAATGATAGACTTCTGAAAAGGATGATTCTGAAGAAACCATATGTAAAGCATATCATCCAGCTAAAAATATAGATAGGAAGTCTCTTCTTGAGAAGAAGGTACGTCCGCGGCATAATCGGGTCGTGTGTGCTCTCACCTTTTCGGCATTGTCTAAAGATGTCTTTATTCATCCATTTACACAACAAAAATTTTTCTTGAATGATTTTTCTAATTTCACTACTACTAACGTTATATATGTAATTATATGCCTCTGTAATTTACTTTATGTAGGCAAAACCACACGTCCTATAAAAATTTGGATTATAGAACATAAAAGCTGTCTCAGCAGATGGGTTCCTGACAAACCATTGGTTTCTCATTGGGTAGATAAAGATCATAAAGTTTCAGACCTTAAGTTTTTTGTCATCAAGGTGGTACACCCACACTGGCGGGGTGGTGATGTTGATAAATTACTTCTCAAGTTGGAACAACATTACATTTTTGAGTTAAAGTCCCTTGAACCCCAAGGGTTAAATCAAGAATTTAATTTGGCGGTCTGTCTATAAGTTTTGTTATACTTGCTTATATTTTATACTTTTTTATTGTACATGTTAGAAGTATTTTTTGAAGATGTATATTTTCCTTTTGTTTCTAAAGATAGGCACACTACTTGTCTCAAAAAGTTTTTTAAGTATACATTTTTGTTGATTGAGGATATGGATGTCATTTTGTTTAAATATACTTTTACAATGTGTCCTATTTTATGGTATTCTGTATACATACCCCTTAATATGTCTTTAGATAATGATATGCACAATTTTCCTTCTCAATAGGACTAGGATATAAGTTTATGTGTAACACACTTATGTTTTCATTATCTATTCTGTATGCACGTTTGACGCCGTGTCATATGACGTCACACTGACGATGCTTTAAAATGAGACGCTAAGCTTCCCGCGGTTTTAGAGAGGTTTTATGTTACACGCTGGTACATTAACAGGTAAATGTATACTTTCATTTGCTTCCGATATAACTTTAATCCGTTTTTGTGATTTTACAGCCGTTTGCTGTTTTTTAATGATACCACACTTACACTTTGTATTTTAAAGCTGGTTTTCTTTTCACTGTTATGTCCGTTTTTTAAAAAGATTCAATAGTCGCTCGTTGTTTTCCTCACATCAATTCAGATGAGACAATGATTTCCTTTTTCAATAGGAACATTACAAAACTTTGTGCTTACAATTTTTGATTTGGTATGCATGCTTTTATGTTTTGACATCGCAATTGATGACACCGCATTCACGATGCTCTCAGAATAAGACGCTGAAGCTTGCCGTACTTCTTGATAGTCTCTTTGCCATATGCCAGCACACCAACGTATTTTTATATATAACTTTAATCTGTTTTTGTGATTTTACAGCCGTTTGCTGTTTTTTAATGATACCACACTTACACTTTGTATTTTAAAGCTGGTTTTCTTTTCACTGTTATGTCCGTTTTTTAAAAAAGATCCATTAGTCGCTTGCTGTCTTCTTTACATCAATTCAGATGAGACAATGATATTCACAATTTCTCTTTTTTAATAGGACCATTATAAAACTTTGCGTTTACAATTTTTGATTTGGTATGCATGTTTTTATGTTTTGACATTGCAATTGATGACACCACGTTCACGATGCTTTCAAAATAAGATGCTGAAGCCTGCCGTGTTTCTTGATAGTCTCTTTGCTATATGACAGCACACCAACGTATTTATATATATATTTTTTTTTTTTACAATTTGTCCCCCTGTTTTTTTTTATACCCTTTTTGGTTTAATTTTGGTATAAGTTTATTTCATTTTGGTTGCTATTTTATGGTATTCCTTTTTTTAAAGGCATTAATGTCATTTCTACACTATTTTAAAGATTAGATATGTTTGATTGCTCTTAGTTTAACTTTGTTTCTCTGTTTTGACTATTAGTGGCCATAAACACATTTATTCATGAGATTAGTGTTTTCATTTTTTAACTCAGAGGTTCACCGTCATTCATCCAACTATAGAGTACATATATATACATATATATATTTTGTAAGCATTCTGCCTTTTGGTTTTCTTTCCGTTGGTCTGGGTTTTCCCTTTATTCCTTTTGTATGTAAATATGATATTAATTATCATGTTTTTATTTTTAGCTCAACTTCCATTATATTAATTCAGTTCTACAGTAGTGTTTTTTCTGTGCGCTTCATCACTCAGATGGTATTTAGTAATGTGAGTATGTTCCACATACTTTTATAATGTAATGTCTTTTTGGATATTTATATGTCCTTCTTTTATGCTTGTTAAAGAGATTTGTATACAATCTTTGTTTATGTATGGTCATTATATATTATTAATGTATCTGTTTTTATTCAATTATTTTTATTCATTTGCATATAATTTAAATGTTTTGCTTATGATGATGTTTTATTTATTTATTCATTTATTGTTTGTTGCTTGCAGTTCTTAGCCCCCTGATGAAGGTGTTGCCGAAATGCGTTGGGGTAATTTATTAATAAAACGCATGTGACCTGTGATGGCGCAGCTGGGTCAAACACTAGTGAAAGGTGCAGAAATCACTCTTTTCCACTGTAGCTAAGAGCAGTACAGGCAGAGAAAGGGTTAAACCTTCAACTAATGGAAAAAACCCTGTGCTCAGAAAGCAGGAGAGTGAGCCACACCTCAGCTCCATGACAACCAGGGGAGCTGATGTAAGAGGAAGGGGGGCAGAGTCAAAGCCCATAGGACAGCCCCAAACATTTAGCCACGAGGAAACAGTTAGAGAGAGATCAGCAGGTTCAGGATCAGCAAGTTCAAGAGCAGCAGGAACAGGGAGCTCAGGAACAGGAAGAATGTCGGCAGCAAGGAGCTGTAAGAGTTCTGAAAGAAACCTTGAAAGGAGTTCTGAGGGGACCTGTGAGAGGAACCGAGATGGGAGTTTAAGCAGGAGCAAAGTTCCAAGTGAAAGGCTGCACAGACACTCTGATTGCAGGCAACGTGTGAGTAGCTCTAGTTCAGAGAGTAGCACAGCTGCATATGAGCAAGTGGCTGATTGAAAGCTCTGGAGACAGGAGTCAGAGTCAGACTCTGTTGAGCAGGAGAACAGCCGGGAGCAGAGGAAGCAGTCTGGGGACAAGAGGTTGCCTGTAAACTTGCCAGAGAGGGTACGGAAGGCCAGGAAAAAGGTGAGCCCTTTTGAATCTGTTAAGGCAGTACTCAAAGAGACTGGTGTTCTAAGTTCCTCCCTCACAGCTCAGACTAAAGAAGAGTCCCATTTGAAACAGTTAAAGGCTTTATTAGATCAGTGGAAGCCTGTTCAAGAGAAGCCTGTATTTAAAGAAAGCATATCAGACTCAGAGGGAGAGCCCATGCAGTTTGAAGAAGCTGGTGCTGCTAGTGAGGATTCTGATATGGAAACTGATTGTGCATTTTGCCAGAGAGGGTAAAATCTATGAACTGTGATACTAATAGTAAGTGCTGGAAGAAGCCTGACATTGTGCCAGGAGGATTTTACACGGGAAGAGGCAGAGAGCTACTGGAGTGTAAAAAGCCAGGCCAATTAGGCAAAAACCTGGAAGAAAAGAGCACTACTGCTTTTGGTGTTTTAAGGAAACATTTTTATTGCTGAAGGAGAAAGCAGTAAATGTTTATATCGGGAAGAAGCTGGAAGACAGTGCTGTGAAAGGAACATGCCTGTATGTTTAGAAGCTGAATAATCCTGTTTCAGTTAAAGAGACTTTGCTTTGGAGAAGTATCCTTTATTTCTGTTATTGGGATAGTAGGTGAACCATTGTGCGACAATAACAATAAAACTTATTGTTAACCCTATTCCTTGCTGACTCGTCTGTGCCACAACTACAAGGGAACAGTAACTGCAGCACTTAAAGAGATACAAATAAATATGTGGTCGCGCCACTCCCACTAGGCAGCCGCCTATATAAGGGGTGGACGCGACAGCTGGCGTAGTTTTTCGGATAAAACTACTACCTCACAGATACAAAGGTCTTGTATACTACTATATCCAATAGAAGTCTCTGGAAAAGAAACCAAGCAGCGCAAGTACCTCTGAAGAGCTTACCAAGTTCTGCAGGAATTCGTGGAGTGGAGTATCAGCAGAAGTGGACCGGATCCAGTGTTCCAGTGATACTGCTATCCTGTGAAGCGAGACTCACCACTTGTAGCAGGTAACCTGTAGATAGGAAGGGGTTATCTTGGATTCTGCTACAAGGGGGTGGGGGTGGGGGTGTGCAGAACCTGAGTGGAAGCGGAGAGAGGGGGCATTTGTGTGTGAGCCACACTTGGGTTGTTTGCTTTCTGTTTCATTACAGCTGAACCAAGATGGAGGCAGCAGACCTGATGAATTGGATGACGGACAGATTCAGGCACCAGCAGGAGATGTCAGCCCAAGCCCAGGAGAGAATGGCAGAGATGCTAAGGGCTCAGCAAAAGCCGCTGTTGGACATGCTAGGCGCCTGGATCGGCGAGCAGAGACAGACAACGGATGCCCTTAAGACTGTCTCAGGTTCTCTGGGAGCAGTATCTGGACTGGGAACCCTAGGGAAGGGGGTATTATCTCTTGGACAGTTATCAAAAGATGATGATATAGATGATTATCTTTAGGTTTTTGAACGTATTGCTCTCATAAGTGGTTGGCCGAAAGACCAATGGGCCATAAGATTAGCAACATCCCTCACGGGAGAGGCTCTCGCAGCCTACCGAGCTATGCCCAATGATCTTGCATCCAACTACGAGGAAGCGAAAAAGGCCATAAGAGACCGGATGGGCTTAACATCAGTGGTCTATCACCGCCTTTTGCGGGCTTGCAAATTGAAGCCAGGCGAAACACCACAGGCCTTATGCCACCGGATAAGAGCTCTTGTATATAAGTGGTTAACTCCAGAGGGTAAGAGTGTGGATACAATTCTTGATAATATTGTTCTAGAGCAATTTGTTGATGCTGTACCAGACGAATTACAGTCTTTCTTAATTCTGCAGGACTGCAGAAACACTAAGGATGCCATTTCCTTGGCCGAGCAGTTCCTAGAGGCTGGAGCAGTAGGCCAGAGGAAGATGGGTGTTTCTGGTCCAGCAGTCCTGGGAATTACAGAAAGGAGAGAAAAGGTAATGCTGGGGGAATGTGTGAAAAAGAGACCCCTAGGCAAAGCTGGTTGGGAACAACGTAAATGTTTTTCTTGTGGAGAAAAAGCCACATAAAAAGAGAGTGTAGAGAAAAAGTAGTACTAGTGACCACCCAATCCAAGGAGGTTGGGGAGGGATTTATACTAGCAGTCGAGGTGGACAATATCCCGGTCGACGCTCTTTTAGATTCAGGGGCCGACCAATCAATGATCTCTGAAAGGTTATGGAGGGATATTGAAGCTCAAGGTAAAGGTTCTGAAAATGAAGCTGAAGGGAAAATCAAGATAAGGTGTGTGCACGGCGCTGCTTCAGCATATCCCTTACACACAGTCACAGTATCAGGCCTAGGCTTAAAAAAGAAAATTCCTGTGGCAGTAATACCCAGACTACCACATTCCTTAGTTTTGGGAAAGGATTGGCCACAGTTTAGGAAAGGCCTAGTGGAAGGGTTAACATCTACCATACCTGATGCTGAAGCCTTAAGCTCGGAAAAGACAGAAAAGGAACCCTTAGGAGGGGAAATAAAGGAGAAACAGGTGACATCCTCTCAGGGAGGAAAATCTAGGCTGAGGATAATGCCTGCCCCTTTATTTGAAACCCGACAGGGAAAGACAGGTAGGGAAACAGTTCCGAGTCCTGGCCCTGCTGATAAGACAAAATTTGTATTGAAGTGTTGTCGTCTCACTCCAAATGCTCAGATTCCCAGGCGAGCCTCTGAGCAAGCGGCAGGCTATGATCTTTATAGTGCCGAGGATACTGTTATCCCGCGGCAGGGAAGAGCATTGGTAGAGACAGGTATACAGATGGAGATACCGCCCAGATGCTGCGGACGGATCGCTCCACGATCCGGTATAGCAGTAAAAGACTGGGTTGATGTAGGTGCCGGGATGGTAGACCCTGATTTTAGAGGAGCCATAAAGGTTTTGTTATTGAACTTTTCTAAAAAGGATTTTAGGGTTACCACTGGGGACAGGATAGCACAGCTCATTCTGGAAAGGGTTGGGTTTCCACCAGTAGAAGAAGTTGCAGAGCTGAACAATACGACAAGGGGGTCGAGTGGATTTGGATCCACAGGCCAAGACATAATGCCATGTTTAACAGCCACTAGGGAAGAGGAAAAGGTGAACGTAGACCTTGATTCTCAGGTGGGTGAGGGCGAGACCAAGACATTGCCCAGGGTCAGGGGGAAGCTCTCTTGGCATCAGCAGCAAGCCCTACTGAAAATAATAGAGAAGTTTACGGATATCTTAACCCATATGCCCGGGGACACTAAGTTTGTGGCCCAGGATAAAGCGAACCCTCAAGGAGGAATTCTCCGGCAAAGGTCGGATGGATTACCAGTATCCAAATGGAAGGGGGTAGTCCGACAGGTGCGGGAGCAGTGGGTGAAGCCCAACAGGGAGGAGGGTGAGAGACCCCTGTTTCGAGGAGATTGGAGGGAGCGTTGGCAACGAAAATCCCGGATAGTAGAAGGGGGTAAGATAGCTGGTCAAGCACACCAGGAAAGGTATTATAGTCGTGATACCAGACCTCACCACTGGGAGGTGGGTGAAATGGTCAGGGTAATGGTGCCCGGGACAAACTCAAAATTTGAAAGGATATGGGAAGAACCCTACAAGATTGTCAAGCAGGTAGGCCCAGTCGCCTACAGGGTGAAATCTTGGAAAGGGAAGTGGAAAATTGTTCATAGGGAGATGCTACGGCCTTGGCACGAGCATGTAACCTTAACTCATGGGGCTGCAGAAAGGGACATCACGGATAGCTACCAGGCCCAAGATAGGATTCCGTGCTGTGCTGGAAAGGGCCAGCCAGCCCGGAATATCTTAAGGGGGGGGTTATGTGATGGCGCAGCTGGGTTAAACACTAGTGAAAGGTACAGAAATCACTCTTTTTCCACTGTAGCTAAGAGCAGTACAGGCAGAGAACGGGTTAAACCTTCAACTAATGGAAAAAACCCTGTGCTCAGAAAGCTGGAGAGTGAGCCACACCTCAGCTCCATGACAACCAGGGGAGCTGACGTAAGAGGAAGGGGGGCGGAGTCAAAGCCCATAGGACAGCCCCAAACATTTAGCCATGAGGAAACAGTTAGAGAGAGATCAGCAGGTTCAGGATCAGCAAGTTCAAGATCAGCAGGAACAGGGAGCTCAGGAACAGGAAGAACGTCGGCAGCAAGGAGCTGTAAGAGTTCTGGAAGAGACCTTGAAAGGAGTTCTGAGGGGACCTGTGAGAGGAACCGAAATGGGAGTTTAAGCAGGAGCAAAGTTCCAAGTGAAAGGCTGCACAGACACTCTGATTGCAGGCAATGTGTGAGTAGCTCTAGTTCAGAGAGAAGCACAGCTGCATATGAGCAAGTGGCTGATTGGAAGCTCTGGAGACAGGAGTCAGAGTCAGACCCTGTTGAGCAGGAGAACAGCCGGGAGCAGAGGAAGCAGTCTGTGGACAAGAGGTTGCCTGTAAACTTGCCAGAGAGGGTACGGAAGGCCAGGAAACAGGTGTGCCCTTTTGAATCTGTTAAGGCAGTACTCAAAGAGACTGGTGTTCTAAGTTCCTCCCCCACAGCTCAGACTAAAGAAGAGTCCCGTTTGAAACAGTTAAAGGCTTTATTAGATCAGTGGAAGCCTGTTCAAGAGAAGCCTGTATTTAAAGAAAGCATATCAGACTCAGAGGGAGAGCCCATGCAGTTTGAAGAGGCTGGTGCTGCTAGTGAGGATTCTGATATGGAAACTGATTGTGCATTTTGCCAGAGAGGGTAAAATCTATGAACTGTGATACTAATAGTAAGTGCTGGAAGAAGCCTGACATTGTGCCAGGAGGATTTTACACGGGAAGAGGCAGAGAGCTACTGGAGTGTAAAAAGTCAGGCCAATTAGGCAAAAACCTGGAAGAAAAGAGCACTACTGCTTTTGGTGTTTTAAGGAAGCATTTTTATTGCTGAAGGAGAAAGCAGTAAATGTTTATATAGGGAAGAAGCTGGAAGACAGTGCTGTGAAAGGAACATACCTGTATGTTTAGAAGCTGAATAATCCTGTTTCAGTTAAAGAGACTTTGCTTTGGAGAAGTATCCTTTATTTCTGTTATTGGGATAGTAGGTGAACCATTGTGCGACAATAACAATAAAACTTATTGTTAACCCTATTCCTTGCTGACTCATCTGTGCTACAACTACAAGGGAACAGTAACTGCAGCACTTAAAGGGATACAAATAAATATGTGGTCGCGCCATTCCCACTAGGCAGCCGCCTATATAAGGGGTGGATGCGACAGACCACCATACCTCTTGCTCTGTGTGTCTTTTCAACTGGATGCCATGGCGCCACAGCTCCATTCAGGAGCCTTGACTGAGTTAGCCAGGCAGGTGCCTTTACATGCAGGCCAACTGGAATCGGGTTCAGACCTGCACATACAGGCTTAGAGGGGATTCTGATCCCACAGGGATTAGATGTGCCCTGCGGATGCACAGGGGCTGGGACATCCAGCGCAGAATACGCCTCTCTGCCAATGAACCTTCATCATAACAAAACTCAACAAAATTGAAGAAATATCCCAACTACTCAACAGTGTCTTTGAGGATATCTGGTTCACTATGGAAATGGCCAAGGACAACAAACTCCTATTCCTGGATGTTCTGGTCACAAGAACCAAAACTGATGAATTCCATACATTAGTCCACAGGAAAGCAATAAGCATGGACCAAATCCTGAACTTCTACAGCAACCACCTGAAGTGCCACAAACAAAGCTGCATAAAAACGCTATTCAGAAGAGTAGAATTGCACTACAACATGACAGAAGCTAAAACAGAAGAAGAGAAACACTTATACAAGGTGCTAGCAAAGAGTGGAGGAGTAGCCTAGTGGTTAGAGCAACTGCCTAGTACTCAGAGGATCAAGGGCTTGATTCCTACTGACACTCCTTTTGACTTTGGGCAAATCACTTTACCCTCCATTGCCTTGGAAGAAAAGGCTGCCAATGTACTTCTAGTGATACATTGCCAAGAAAACCCAGAGGTAGCTGGGTTGCTATGCGTCAATACTGACTTGATGGCAAAAAAAAAAAAAAAAAAAGCAAGGAACAGATACTCAGTGAACTTCATCCACAGATGTCTGCAACCAAAAAGCCCCAACCTCCAGATCAAAAGTGCATGCCAAAGATTCACCCTCCCTGACATCCACAACACCTCCTAAATGACTGCAAGACTACTTAGAGGCCATGGCATTATATTAGCCCATAAACCAACTGCAGTCCTGAGAAGAATCCTGTCAAAACCAAAAGGACAACCAGAGAAAGATCAAAGGACAAATGTCATGTACAAAATTCAATGTGATGACATTGGCCAAACAGGAAAAAAACTATCCAACAAACTATATGAACACCAACTAGCCAGCAAAAGACATGACCCACTCTCCCTGGTCTCAATGCATAAGGACACAAATTCAACTGGAATACAACCATAATCATAGCATGAAGAGAAAGAGAATTTCTGGAAGCCTGATTTTCTACCACAAAATCAACAAATAGACATATTGACATAGATCTGATCTACCAATCCCTACAGACCAAATTGCTGAAGTACCACCAACTCACCCAGGAACAACATCCACACCCAGCAACCCTTAGGGAAACCAACCAACCTAACAAGGCTCAGAAACAGCAACCACACCCCAGCAATAGTCAGGGCAACCAACCAACCAACCAATCTCTATAGACCAAAGAGCTGAGTCACCATCAACCTCACTATAAGTACAAACACAAGCATTCCATCTTTAACCCCACAATGATGATGTCCCCTCGAATGGTGACAAAATGTCTGCAATCAAACCTTCAAGCTCAGAGAACAATCCAACATCAAGAGAATATAAGAACATAAGAACATAAGATATGGATATGCCATACTGGGTCAGACCAAGGTCCATCAAGCCCAGTATTCTGTTTCCAACAGTGGCCAATCTAGGTCATATGTACCTAGCAGTTTCCCCAAGGGACACAGGTTCCACAATGCTTGTAATGGTTCAAGCATTGATATCCTGGGTCCCTTCTTAATAATGGCTTATGGACCTTTCCTCCAGGAACTTGTCCAAACCTTTTTTAAACCCAGCTACACTAACAGCCTTTTCTACATCCTCCGGTAACAAATTCCAGAGTTTGATTACACGTTGAGTGAAAAAATATTTTCTTTTATTAGTCTTAAATAGTTTACCCTGTAGCTTCATTGCATGTCCCCAGTCTTTCTATATTCTGATAAGGTAAACAATCGATCTACGCTTACCCGTTCCACTCCGTTCATTAATTTATAGACTTCTATCATATCTCCCCTCAGCCGTCTCTTTTTCAGGTTAAAGAGCCCTAACAAATTTTTAGCCTTTCTTCATAGGAGTATCCTTCCATCCCTTTTACCATTTTGGTGGCTCTTCTCTGAGCCATTTCTAAAATCGCTATATCCTTTTTAAGATACGGCGACCAGAATTGCACACAATATTCAAGGTGCGGTCTCACCATGGAACGATATAGAGGCATGATAATATCTTTTGTTTTATTTTCCGTTCCTTTCTTTATCATACCTAGCATTCTATTTGCTCTCTTGGCCGCCGCTGCACACTGGGCCGAGGGTTTTAACATGGTATCCACAATGACGCCTAAATCTTTTTCCTGGGTGGTGGTTCCTAATGTGGAACCTTGCATCGTGTAACCATAGTTTGGGTTGTTCTTCCCTAGGTGCATAACCTTGCACTTGTCCACATTAAATTTCATCTGCCATTTTGATGCCCAGTCTTCCAATTTATCAAGATCCTCTTGCAATTTTCCACAATCCTCTTGGGTTTTAACAACTTTAAATAGTTTTGTGTCATCTGCAAATTTGATAACCTCACTCGTTATTCCACTTTCCAGGTCATTTATGAATATGTCAAAAAGCAGCGGACCCAGCACAGATCCCTGGGGTACACCACTATTCACCTTTCTCCATTGGGAAAATTGGCCATTTAGCCCTACCCTCTGCTTTCTATCTTTTAACCAATTCCTGATCCACAATAGTACACTGCCTCCTATCCCATGACTCTTTAGTTTTGCCAAAAGTCTCTCATGAGGGACTTTGTCAAAGGCTTTCTGAAAGTCCAGATACACTATATCAACCGACTCACCTTTGTCCACCTGTTTATTCACACCTTCAAAAAAACATAACAGATTAGTAAGACAAGATCTTCCTTGTCTAAAGCCATGTTGGCTGTCTCCCATTAGGTCATGACTATTGTGATCCCTCCCCTTTCCAGTACCCGTAGGTAGGGGTTAAGGAGTTTAAGTTCCTTCTTTAAACCAATGTTCTGCTACTTCCTGGAGCAGGGATCGTAGGGAAATGTAGTTTACCACCAGTTCAAATGAAGAGTAGTGTGACTCAGAATGTTTGCAAGCAGAAAGGGATTTATTTCCCCTCCCGGGGTTGGACTTCACAAGGATAAAAAGGTAACACAAAATATCTGCTCTCTGGCAGCAAAAAGGACAAAAATAAGAATAGCTTTCTTCAGCATGAAATAAACATTTTTCTTTCCAGCAGGTTGAAATTCAGCACATGGTTTCATACAGCTCTGTTTCCCTCACAGCCAGCTTGTATTTTCTTCACCATATCTCTAACATAAAGATATTATCTGTTCAGCTAATGTAATCGTGCAATCCATTTCCTCTGTGGGGTAATTCATATAGGACGGCTCTGTGTCCATATGTTCCACCTCTGAGGTAGGAATAATCTGACCAGTTCTTTCTAGGGCCGCGCCCTTTTCTTCAACCCTGAGCTTTTCAAAACATTCAGGATTTAAATACCGGTTAAAGCCAGTATTGTAGCCCCAACCTTCCAGGTCATTACATTCACATGGATTCCTGTAATCCCAGCCCTTGGGCTTACCTGGGGACCTGGCTGTGGAAGCTTTTCTCTGGGGTTTAAAAATACCGGTTGGTTCCCTGCTGAACCTGTGTGAGGCAGTTTCCAAATGCCTTCCTGGCTGCTTGTAATCCCGTGTATGCTTCAGCTGGTCTGATCTGCTCCTTCGATAGCTCTCAGCCGGAGCCTCTGACCTCCCTTCAGCTATAAACTCTGCCCACCTCCTGACTTGGCGTCTGCTTTCCTCTCTCTCTCCTTCCTCTCTGCCTGCTGGGGCCTCCTTATGAGACAGCCTTCCTGGGTAGGGCCTGGCTCCACCCCCTAGCAGGTGTTCAGACTTTCCCCGTGACTCTTTGCTAAACTGATAGCAGGGGCGTGTTTCCTTCTCTCGTGCCTTGTTTCCCTGACAACTGGTAGCCATGTGCCTTTGTTTATCTTGCAGCCCTGCACTTTCTACCTGGTTTTCAAGCATTTCTACCGGGCCAGAAGGACTTGCTATGTCACACTATCTACATGCTGAGTAATTTTATTCTTTATGATGATTTCTACCATTTTTCCCAGTACTGATGTCAGGCTCACCGGTCTGTAGTTTCCCGGATCACCCCTGGAACCCTTTTTAAAAATTGGTGTTACATTGGCGATCCTCCAATCTTCAGGTATTAGAGATGATTTTAATGATAGCAGACCTGCTATTAGTAATCTGTGAACTATCTCATATTTCAGTTCTTTCAACACCCTTGGATGTATACCATCCGGCCCAGGTGATTTGCTACTCTTCAGTTTATCTAATAGTTGTAATACATCTTCCCGATGTATCGATATTTCCTTCAATTCTTCCACACCTTTAAATACCACTTCAGTCATGGGTAACATCCCTACATCTTCCTCAGTAAAGACTGAAGCAAAGAATTCATTCAATCTCTCCGCTATCGCCTTGTCGCCTCTTAGTGCTCCTTTAACCTCTTTATCATCTAATGGACCAACTGACTCTCTCACAGGTTTTTTGCTATGAATGTACTTGAAAAGGTCTTTACTTCGCGTTTTTGCTTCCGCAGCAAAATTCTTCTCAAATTCTCCCTTTGCCTGCCTTATTAATGCCTTGCATTTGACTTGCCAGTGCTTGTACTCTTTCCAGGTTTCGTCGTTTGGCTCCTTTTTCCAGCAACCCTGGACTGGACTGGGTCAGATCAAGGGTCGATCTGGACTGGATCTGGACTGGGTCAGATCAAGGGTCGATCAAGCCCAATATCCTGTTTCCAAGTGGCCATTCTATGTCTCAAGTACCTGTCAGGCTCCCAAAGATGTACACATTGCATGCTGCTTGTCCCAGTGGTAAGAACTGAATTTCCCCAGTCCTCTTTAATAATGGTTTATGGACTTTTCCTCCAGGAATGCATCAAAACCTGTTTGGAACCCAGCTACATTAACAGCTTTTACTACATACTCCAGTAACGAATTCCAGAGTTTTATTACATGCTGAGAGAAAAAATATTTTCTCTGATTAGTCTTGAATGTACCACACTGTAACTTCATTGTGTGTCCCCTAATCTTTCTACTTTTTGAAGAAATAAACAACCAATCTGCATTTACTCGTTCCACTCCATTTATTATTTTATAGACCTCTATCATATCTCCCCTTTTTCCAAGTTGAAGAGCCCTAATCTTTTAAGCCTTTCCTCATAGGAATATCCTTCGATCCCCTTTATCATTTTGGTCACTCTTCTTTGTACCTTTTTCCAATGCTGCTATATCCTTTATAAGATTTGGTGACCAGAATTGTATATAATATTCAAGGTGCAGTCACACTATGGAGAGATACAGAGGCATTATAATATCCTTGGTTTTATTTTCTATTCCTTTCCTTATGATTCCTTGCATTCTATTTGCTTTCTTGGCTGTGGCTGCACACTGGGCGGAGGGTTTCAATGTACTATCCACAATGAACTCAGATCTTTTTCCTGAATGGTGATTCCTAATATGGAACCTTGCATTGTGTAACTGTAGTTTGGGTTGTTCTTTTGTAAATGCATAACTTTGCACTTGTCAACATTAAATTCCACCTGCCATTTGGATGCCCAGTATCGCATTTTTTCAAGGCCCTCTTGCAATTTTTCTCAATCCTTTTGTGCTCTTTTCATCTTTGAATAATTTTGTGTTATCAGCAAATTTGATCACCTCACTCGTTATTCCCATTTCCAAGTCATTGATAAATCTGTTATAAAGCAATGGCCCAGCACAGTTCTCTGGGGCATTTCATTATTCACCTTTTTCCATTGAGAAAATTGGCCATTTGGCCTTACTCCTTTTTTTCTATCTTTTAACAAGTTCCTAATCCAGAATAGTACACTGCCTCTTATGCCATAACTTTTTAATTTTAGCCGAGTCTCTTATGAGGGACCTTGTCAAAGGCTGTCTGACAATCCAAATACACTATATAAGCTGGCTGACCTTATCTACCTGTTCATTCAGACCTTCAAAAAAATAGAACAGATTAGTTAGACAAGACTTTCCTTAGCTAAATCCATATTGGCTTCCTGAAATTAAGCCATGGCTAGCCATAACTATCCACATGTTCAGTAATTTTGTTCTTTATAATGGTTTCTACCATTTTGCCTGATACAGACATCAAGCTCACCAGTCTGAAGTTTCCCAGATCACCCCTGGAACCCTTTTTAAAAATTGCCATTAATATGGACACCCTCCAATCCACATGTTCTACAGATGATTTTAAGAATAGTTCACAGATTACTAAAAGTAGGTCTGCAATCTCTTATTTCATTTCTTTCAGCACCCTGGGATGTATGCCATCCAGTCCAGATGATTTGCTGCTTAATGGGAATAAGTCGTCATTGGTTTAACCATGGCAAGTTTTGCCTTACTAATTTATAAGATTTTTTAAAGGTGTGAACAAAATATGGCCAAAGGCAAGCCATTTGATGTGAAGGCACATTTTAGAAAGGACATCTGGCTACAAAATGGAAGTCCAAGTCAAAACATCTGATATGCAGTGGGAGGGATAGCCAAGAAGGTAGTCACGTTTATGTGCTTGTAAAATTAGCCTTTCTTCATGTGTCTTCCACGTAAAAGCTAAAACAGGGAGAAAAGAGTTATGAGTTAGCCCATGCAGGAAGTCTCTGTATTTTAAAAACTTGAATGTGTTGTATATGCGCGTCCACAGAATAAGAGACATAGGCATGCACACTGCCCTATCACAGAGTGCAGACCATGGATCTCTCCTCCTTTCATGTCCTAGCCTGTTATTTTGCAAACATGGGGCATTTTGCAGTACGGGAGTCTGGAGAAATGCATGTTCTACATATTGGCGAGTACCTTGGAAGGAGTGTAAAGTATCGCCGGAGTGAACTGTCATTTCCTTCTCCATCGTACTGTAGTTATTTTGCGGAAATGAGCATCTTTACTAATCTTGTTTGTGCCCTTGAGCAGGCATAGCCATGGACTTCCCCGATGGCGATATCAAATGTGCAGCTCTGCTTGGAAATTGTGTATTGTAGCGCCCCCTACAGGTTAGGCAGTTGCCTATAAGTAGTGGGCATACCTCTTTATGTCCCTTATCACCTGAATCCCCAGTGTTGAGGCCTCTCAATAATGTAGTTGTGTTGTAAGAACAAAACAGCCGAGGATTTCAAAGGTAACAGGAAATTTATTTTCTACTTAACCATTGAACTTCTTTGTCAGCAGTTCAGATATAACCAGAACATAAAATAGGATACTTCTCCATTCAAAAGGAAAAACAAACTTTACAGCACAGTCCATGCCTTAGTCATTTCAAACAGCTTGTTTTAAACGAAGTAGAAAACCTTTCCTTCAGTCAAGATTACATTCTCAGGTCCCAGGCTTGGTATGGCACAAACCTGTATCACTCAGGGCTCTGCACAGCACCTTGGCTTCTTGGTTACAAGCTGCTAAACCTTTGTATCATTCCTTTTTAAAGGCATTGGCATTCTTCACTTTCAAGTTGCAAACATTGGCTTTTAACTTCCAGCAATCATAGCCTTCTTTGAGCCTGTCTGGCTAGCTCAACATTAGTGCTTCAATTAACCAAATTTCCAGCAGGTCATACACTTTCCAAAGCTTCTGGCTTTTTCACTACTTTTAAAAACCATACAGCTTTTACTACTTCTGACTCACACAGTAAGAGCAATCCATTTCAAAGTCAGAACATACACTTTCTGAAAGGCATTCTTCTACTTCCATACTTTCCTCATTTGGTTCAATTAGCACCTGGCTGGCCTCAGCGTCTCTAATGGCAGGTTTCAACTGCTCCAACAATTTCAAAACCTGTTCCCATTGGGAATCCTCACTACGCTGAGTTGCAGGGGAAGGACATAGGAAGTCTTTCTTTTTTAATAAACTTTTTAAAACTTGCAAAGGGCTCACCTTGTTCCCAGCAACCTGTCTTCTCTCAGGCTGTGCCAAAGGTAGCACCTTCTCCACAGACTCTCTCACAGAGATTCCTGTACCTTGCTTGCCACCAGCATTTCCCCCAGAACCAACTCTCCTGCGTTCCAAGCCAGCTGTACTCTTCCTACCAGCTAGGCTGCCTTCAGGGCTTGAGTTGTCTGAATGCTGCATGCAATAAGGATCTCCTTTGAGGCTTCTGCTGGAGCACTTTTCTCTTACACGTGTCCTCCTAATCTCCTTACTTCCTGTAGTTTCAGGAGATTCTTTGCTAGTGTCCACTCTGCTAGGGAACGTCTCCTCCTCAGAGGATTTCCCTCCTGGACTCCGCCCACGGACACGATCTCCTCCTCCTTTCCCTCTTCCTGCTCTCTCTCCTTTCACTGCTGCTTCTCTGGAAGACTCCTCTTTCGCTGCCCCCTCTTCCGCTGCTCTCCCTCTGGAAGACTCTCTCCGCTTATATGATCGGGGCTGCCCTATAGCCTCAGACTCCACCCCCAGGCTTCCCTCGTCACCTCCCCTGGTTACCATGGAGCTAGGGCATGGCTCACTCTCTGCATCTCTGTGCACAGAGTTTTTTTCTTTGATTAGAGTTTTAACCCTTAAGCTCCCTGAACCTTTCTTCTGCCCAGAGGTAAAAGGCCGTTTTTCCACGCTTTCTTTGGGCTCTATACCTGTCTCGCCACCACAGTATGCACATGTATTTATACCAACCTGCCCCTGCCACACACTCTAGGCACACCCACGGCTGACTTGGACATGATCACACCAATACATGTATTGTCAGGTTTCTAAAATGGCTCTGGGATGTCATTGTGATTTGCATTGCTGAATGCCCATTTTCAGAAGTCCAAATCATATATGAAAAAGTAAGAACATAAGATATGCCATACTGCGTCAGACTAAGGGTCCATCAAGCCCAGTATCCTGTTTCCAACAATGGCCAATCCAGGTCGCAAGTCCCTGTCAGGATCCCAAAAGGTATACAGATTTAATGTTACTTTTCCCAGGGATATGCAATGGATTTCCCCGGCCCACTTTAATAATGGTTTATGGACTTTTCCTCCAGGAACTTGTCCAAACCTCTTTTAAACACAGCTGCACTAACAGCTTTTACTATATTCTCTGTTAATGAATTCCAGAGTTTGATTACATCTTGTAGCTTCGTTGCATGTCCCTTAGTCTTTTTACTTTTTGAAGGTGTAAATAACTGATCTACATTTACCCATTCCACTCCATTCATTATTTTATAGACCTTATAATGCATTTGGATTTTCAAAAAATATTTGACTTTCATGAGAGATACCTCATATATCATGGCCTCTCAAAGCATAGCATACACCCCCTCCAATTAGCCCAGAACACAATAGCGCATCTAATCTCTAAGATCCCCAGAAGATCCCACATTACCACCATACTTCAAGAACTCCACTGGCTACCTATCCTTTCTATGATAAAATTTAAAACCCTCACTCTAATTCATACAGTTATCCATAAGGAATCTCCTCCTTGCCTTTGTTCACTCCTAACCAAGCCTTCTAACTCCAGATCTCGCAGGCTTAACTCTGCAAACCTACTACACATTCCAGTCCAAAAACTAAAAAGCTCACAAGCTACCTGCGATCGTACTTTCTCCCTCTATACCCCCACAGAATGGAACGCCCTCCTCCCTGACCTCCAAAATTGCTCCAATCATGCAGAATTCCACAAAAAATTTAAAACACTCCTTTTCCAGGATTACTATAATACCAACCCACAAAACAACATTCAACAAAACTCCACCAAGACTTAGCCAACCCCCTACCCTCCACTCAATATACTCCTCCTCCCTATATCCTCCCCCCCAGGAGCGGCCCAAGGGGGGTGCAGGGCCATGTGCGGAGACTCAGTGCGGGGCCTCATTTGCATAAGGTGCCTCATTTGCATAAATATTTGAATAATGTTACCATACACTAACTTTTAATAAACATGCCTCTTAATGAGTGTATGAATAAAGACTAAAAGATTTCTACATTACTATAATCCAGTGCCAACTGCCAGGCACATTAGGGACTACTACAAATACTGCCCATTTAGAACCCATCCTCAACCTAGAGAGACACACAGACATACAAATTTTTGTTGGAACGTACACCATGAAGGGAACCCCCTTCGCGCGGTGTAATGTTCCTTAATATTCTTTTAATTGGGGATGCAACCCCATCAAAGGTATTAAAAGGGATACAAACCCCTCAATACCAAACGGTTATCAATTCAGTTAACAGACCCACTTCCTATCATTACAAACAATAGACAATCCTGCACTTAAAAGTCACTTATCTGGATGTGAAACATCATTTTGCATAGCTCTCCATCCATTTGCTTGTCTGTATGGAACCAGCCACCGGCTCAACTCCACTCTCCTCGGTGACCTAAGAGAAAGTCAGCAAACCCTTCGAGTATACTTCCTCCCATAGGGAGCACGCGCAGATGTATGATAAAAACATCCGGGCGACCTTCAATCCCTCCAATAGCAAACACACGAGACCCCTATCTCACTTCAGTAACCAACGTTGAAGATGTTTCAAGCCAACGGTCTTCCTGGCTCTTTCTCAAACTGTGTTGCTCCGCGCGAAGGGGGTTCCCTTCATGGTGTATGTTCCAACTAAAATTTGTATGTCTGTGTATCTCTCTAGGTTGAGGATTGAATATGTGGGGGACCTTTTAGGTTAAATCATATAGTAATTATAGCATTTAGAACCCATAGCAAACCCGCTGTATTCTAACAGCACTACCAGGACTCACAAAGCACCATACCCTACTTATCAAAAGGCAACACTGCAAATATTAAATCAATACAATTCAGAGAATAACAATACATGATCTACTGGGGAAAGAGAACAAGTGGCAAAGTCAAATAGGAATTACATAAACAGAATACCTCAGCTCAGTTACACATGCAGAAAATAGACCATCACCAAACAAGGAATCACAATTTAGAAACAGGAAGACAATAATTAAACTGGGAACCCCAAAAGCCAAACTTGGAATGTACAACACTGTAGAAATAAAACTATAAATTAATTTCCTCTAGTACTAGACAAAGCGCAGATGTTAATGATGCACATTTCCTAGAGCTGACATATTCCAGTTAATAAATTCAAAATAGAGATATTTTTCTACCTTTTGTGCATTTTTTTTCAGTTGCAATTGCTCCAACTGCTTTCTTCTGGTTTCTTCGTGTCTTCTGCTAACTCTCCATCGTCTGCTGTCCATTTATCCTTTCTTCTCTCTTCTAGTTTTTTTCCATCCTCTCTCTACGTCTGCTTTAACATACTAATCTTTCTCCTTTTGCTCTTTCTTCATTCCTATTTCATCCACTCAAATTTTACCCCTCCATCTTCAATCCCCACTTACACTCCCAATATCCGGCCAATTGTAGATTTGTCTTCCCTCCCACACAAAATATTTTTTCCCTCTCCATTTCACTCTCCCAGCTCCATCCCATTCTAATCATTCCTCAACATCAGCTCCCTTCTAGCTCCAGCCCCACCCAGCATCCGCTCCCTTCTAGTCCATGCATCAGCCCATTTCCAGTCCTAGACCCCCATCAGCCCATTTCCAGTCCTATCCTAGCCCCCCTTCAGCCCATTTCCAATCCTATCCTAGCCCCACCATCAGCCCATTTCCAGCCCTCCCTCCCCTATCCATTTCCAGTCCTATATGAGTCCCTCCATCAGCTCATTTCCAATCCCTTCCCCCATCAGCCCATTTCTAGTCCTTTCCTAGCGCCACGATCAGCCCATGTCAAATCCTAGCTCCCCTCCACTCAGCCCATTTCCAATCCAAGACTCCCATGAGCCTACTTCCAGTTCTAGGCGCTCCATGGGTCCATTTCAATTCAAGCCCCCACTACAGCCCATTTCCTATCTTTGCACCACCCAACAGCCCATTTCCAAACCTATCCTAGCCCCTCCATCAGCCCATTTCCTGTCCTAGCCCCCTCCCACTCAGCCCATTTCCAGTCCTAGCTCCCTCCCCTCACAGCCCATTTCCATTCCAAGCCCCCCTCCCCATCAGCTATTTGCAGTTTAAGCCCCCCTTCCACTCAGCCCATTTCTATTCCAAGCCCCCGTCCTCATCAGCTATTTGCAGTTCAAGCCCCCCTTCCACTCAGCCCATTTCCAGTCCTAGCAACCCCCCAGCCCATTACCAGTCCTAAGCCCCCCCACAACCCATTACCAGTCCTAAGCCCCCCATCAGCCCACTTCCAGTCCTAACCCCCATCACCCCATTTTCAGTCTTACCCCTCCCACAGCCCATTACCAGTCCTACCCCCATCACCCCATTTCCAGTCCTAACTCCCCATAGCCCATTACCTGTCCTAACCCCCCCATAGCTCATTACCATTCCTAGCCCCCCCATCAGCCCACTTCCAGTCTTAGCCCACCCATCAGCCCACTTCCAGTCTTAGCCCCCCATAGCCCATTACCTGTCCTAACCCCCCATAGCCTATTAACAGTCCTAACCCCCCCATCAGCCCACTTACTGTCTTAGCCCCCCCCCCATAGCCCATTACCAGTCCTAACCCCTCCCCATCAGCCCAGCTAGATTAACAAAAAACACAAACCGGCTGCTGCTGCCGCCGCCACTGTGGCAGCAGCAGAATCGAGCACCCCGCGGGGTCCCCCTGCCATGTAGAATCCTCCTTAAAGCATCAGCAACCAAAGCGCGGGCTTTTCAGAGCCGCGAAGGGAGAGCTTCTGCTCTCGCAGCTCTGTTAATCCCACCGCGGGGCTGATGGGATTAACAGAGCTGCGAGAGGAGAAGCTCTCCCTTCGCGGCTCTGGCAGCCGACGCTGAGGGAGTGGATGCTTTAAGGAGGATTCTGCAGGGCAGGGGGGGGCCCCGCAGGGTGGTCGATTCTGCTGCTGCCACGGCAGCGGCAGCGGCAGCAGCAGCCGGTTTGTGTTTTTTGTTAATCTAGCTGGGTTGTTCGCTGATGCAAGATGTTTTTTGCGCGGGGCCCCCCGAAACGCGGGGCCCTGTGCAAAAAACATTCTTGCTCAATGGATGGGCCGGCCCTGCCCCCCCCCCCACCCCCACACACTCTTCCCCTCTAATGTACATAGTTGGCATTTCCGGCATTATAAACAACTGTTAACTTATGTTCTCTAAGTTCCTTTCTATGTAAAACAGATATTCCCACACTGTTAATTTTGAGTTCCATGTAAACCGTCTTAAATTGTAGCAAGGAAATAAAGGAATTGTAGCAAGGAAATTGTAGCAAGGAAATAAAGAACCCATGGGATAGGAAGAAGTGTCCTATTATGGATTGATGACTGGTTAAAATATAGGAAGCAGAGAGTAAGACAATGTGGTTAATTTTCCACTTAGACAGAGTCAATAGTGGAATCCCAAGTCTGTGATGATATTCACACAGGAAAGTGAGGAGAACAGTTCTTTTGTTATTTTTTGTTGGACCACATAATACCCTGTACCAGGGTCATGAAAACCAGACTCCCAGACCTTGGTAAGTCTGTTTTAATCAAACCAGCAGTGAGAAATATATAATAATAATAAACTTAACTGCCACGGCCAAATCATCAAGGTGGAAGACACACGACACAGTCCTGCGTTTTGGGCTCTCACTTCAATCCACCCTGCTTCAGGTCAAACTGTCATCACCAATCAAATAGCCGTCAGTTCACGTCTGTGATGAGGCATATGATTTGGAATGATGTAATCAAAATTGCAGATGACACAAAAATTATTCAAAGTCATTAAAACAACTGAGGATTATGAGGAATTGCAAAAGTATCTTGTGAAAATAGAAGACTGGATATCTAAATGGCAGATGAAACTTAAAGTGGATACACCCCCTAATCTGAAAGTGGATACATCGCCTGCCTGGTATGCGCCGACGATTTACTGCTCTACATGCCATTCTCAACTGACCAGCCAGACTTTTCACCACTAACAACCTGCTTCGATGCTGTCACTGACTGGCTCCACACCCAAAACCTCAGAATAAACTTGAACAAAACAGATGCCCTATTCATGACCAGGAACCAAACATTTACACCTCCCACCTCATTAAAAGTAAGAAATGCCGAGCTCCTAAGCAAACCCACGGTCCACTATCTAGGGGTCACATTAGACCAACATCTAGACATGAAAGCTCATATAAATAACATGGTCAAGGCAGTCTACCACAAGATACGGACAATCCGACATCTACGACCCCTGCTGGAGCCGGACGACTTCAAGACAATTTATCAAGCACTCATAATCCCCCACTTCGACTACGCCAACTCAATTCTACATAGACTCCCGAAAAACACGCTGAACCCACTTCAGCTTGTAATGAATGCCGCCGCCAGAATATTACACGGAGCCTCAACGAGAGATCACATAACCCCAATCTTGAAGCACCTCCACTGGCTGCCTATCCACTGCCGACTCTCCTTCAATATACTATTACTAACCTTCAAGGCCATCAACAATTGCTCCTCTGCCTCACTCATGGACCTCTTCCACCCCACTCCCCCCAAACAGATCCAGAACGTCATTCGCTGCCAACATACTGGTAATCCCAAATCCAATCCCAAAATGTTCGCAAGCAACAAGGAATAGAGCCTTTGTGTTCTATGCACCCACAAGCTGGAACCTCCCAACCACCATCCGGTCCATTATGGTTTGCGGAGTTAAACCTGCGAGATCTGTAGTTAGAAGGCTTGGTTAGGAGTGAACAAAGGCAAGAAGGAGATTCCTTATGGATAACTTTATGAATTAGAGTGAGGGTTTTAAATTTTATCCTAGAAAGGATAGGTAGCCAGTGGAGTTGTTGAAACACTACCTCTTCCTCCTACACTACTCCCAGGCTAGTGATAAACCGCAATCAGACATACCCAACCACCAGGACAGCGCCCCTTGCACACCTACGTCACACTGATGCAATGCCACGAGCACAACTGTATAATCTGTAAATAGCAACATGTATATAGCTATCTATTCCTGTAAATAGTTGCTGAGCAACTCTGGTCAATACTGTATTTGTGACCTGAGTGCCTAGCCTGTATATAGTTACCCATGTTAGTCCCAAGCTACACCACTTGTTCATTGTAATGTACAGTGCAGGTTTCCACCGCACTGTACAGGTTATTGTTTGCCTGTAAACCGCACTGATTTTAAAGAGCGAGGTATAAAAAAAATATTAAATAAATAAATAAATAAGTGCAAAGTGAAGCACACGGGAAAAAAATAACTCCATGGGGCTTGTTTACAAAGCCGCGGTAGCAGTTTGCGATCGTAATCGGAGCCACGGCCCCATTGATTTCAATGGGGCCGCGGCTGCGATCGCGATCGCGAACCACTACCGCGGCTTTGTAAACAAGCCCCCATGTGTAGGTAGAAAATGTTGGGTTCTGAGTTAAGAGTCATCACTAAAGAAAAAGATCTTGGAGTCATTGTAGATAAGTTGAAACTTTTAGCCCAGTGTGCTGTGGCTACCAAGAAAGCTAATAGAATGTTAGGGGTTATCCAAAAAGAGATGGAGAACTAAACTTAGAATATCATTAGGTTCCTGGTGTGACTGCATTTTGAGCATTACATGCAGCTCTAGTTGCCCCAGCTCAAAAAACATATAGCAGAACAAGAAAAGGTTCAGAGAAGGGAGACAAAAATGATAAAAAGGCTAAGCAGGTTAGGATTCTTCAGCTTGGAAAAAAGACAAATGAGAGGTGAGAGGATAGACGTTTATAAAATCATGTTCCATGAGTGAGGTGGAACAGTTCAAGAGTGGGGTGGAAAGATTAAACAACTATGGGACAGTTGTTTAACCTTTCAAACAAGACTAAAATAAAAGGAAACTTCATGAAACTAAACCAACAGATGAAAAACAAATTGTAGAAAGTATTTATTTACACAGTGCACAATTAAATTGTGGAATTGTTGTTGGAGGACATGGTCAAGGCAACTATCATAGCAGGATTCAAAAGCGGTTTTGACAAGTTCCTAGTTAAAAATCCATTAAGGATTATTAATCAGGTGTACCTAAGGAAGCCATTGCTAATCTCTGGAAATGAGCTACAGTATTTTTTGAGATCTGCCAGGTATCTGGGACCTGAACTAGCCAATGATGAGAACATGCTAAGTTTGATAGATCTTGGTCTGACTCAACATGGTTTATTTTATATTCCTTTACATTTAAGGAACAAACCTTTTTATTCAGCAGTGTCAGTAAAAGCTTTACTGACAGAAATTTTTCTTAGGCCCAATTTTGGGTAAAATGAGCCCCAATAAATAGTTTATCTTTGATTTTCAAGATGGGTCCTGCTAGAAGATTAGCTACCTATGGGGGTCATTTTAGAAGCCCTATTTGTACTTTAAACATCCACAGATGGGCATAGAAATGTCCAAAGCACAGAGATGTCTCTAGAGCCATTTTAGATGCTGGTTCAGGGGATGTGTCCAAAGTAAGGATAATCAAATCTGAAAAGGAGACTGGCCAAGGTATTTCCAGGAACCTGGACATTCCCACCTGATCGCAGAAACCTATGGATGTCTGGTGTCACTGCTCATTTTATCTGAAAAACAACCAGAGAAGAATGTGTTCTATCATCCCCAGTTCTTAGCACAATATCAATGACGGAAGCAGTGGTATTCAAACCCTAACTGTCCTGTTTTGAGCCAACTACTCCAACCATTAGGCTATCCTAGATGTCAGGCTTCTGTAATACTGTTCTGAGGATGTCTATGTAAATGCCCCCACAGACGTCCATATCGGGCACCTCAAGTTTGTGAAATCACGTCGGCACTTGGACTTGCCTTCGTTTCTTTCAGATGTTCTGGTTTAGACGTCCCAGATTCCACTTGGATGTCGCTACTAGAAATCCCCTCTTTATCTTAATATATAAGTCCATAGCATTTCCAGCAGATGCACCTGGTGAAAATCTCTAGGCAAATTACAATTGTCTATATAAGAATTACCACATTGTCACTACCATACATGTAAATTCCGGTATTTTAGTAATTTACATGTGTAAATGTGTAAATAGAGACTTACCCTCACAAATTACTACTGCTACTACTACTACTTATCACTTGTATAGCGCTAAAAGGCGTGCACAGCGCTATACAGACACATGTAAAAGATGGTCTTTGCTCATGAGAGCTTACAATCTAGTCAAGCAGACAACACAACAGCTGGGTACAAGAATACTTCTAGGGGAATGATAAGGAAACACAGGAGACTAAGCAGATCAGGATCCAAAAGCAGCCTGGAAGAGGTGAGTTTTCAGCCTGGTTTTGAAAAGGGCCAGAGATGAAGCCTGACAAACAGACTCAAGTCATTTGTTCCAGGCATAAGGAGCAGCAAGGTGGAAGGACTGAAGTCTGGAATTCACAGTAGAAGAGAAGGGCATAGATCAGTGCTTCTCAAACTTTTATCCCATATGGCCCCACTTTAACAATTGAAAATTCACATGACCCCAGATGATGATGAAATCAAAATAGCAGGTTTCCAGCCTCCTTCCCCTCTCTCTGCTCATCTAAAGCAGGAAGGCAGCAGCAATAACAGTCAGCACAGAATCCCTTGTGTTAGTGTGCAGTGTGTGCTTACAGACCCCAGTACTCAGCATGGATTTCCAGTCTAACTTGAAGCTCACCCAGGAAGGGGCAAGGGCCTATGAATGTTCACTGGCTCACAGGCCACATGCTAACTAGTGACTGACACTACTTAGCATAAGTCACAGTGAAAGTCCAGAGAGAAGGGGAAATGGCCATGGTTTCTGTAACCCCATCCATTGATGCTATGACCTCATTTGTGGTCCTGACCCCAAGTTTGTGAACCACTGGCATAGACAGAAGGGATCTACTAGAAGAGCAGAGTTCCCAAGGAGGGGTGTAGGGAGAGATAAAAGAGGAAAGGTAGTGAGGAGCAGCAGAATAAGTGCACTAATAAGACAGCAGGAGAAGTTTGAACTGGATACCGAAATGAATAGGGAGACAGTGAAGTGACTTGGGAAGAGGGGTTAATGAGCATATCGAAGTTGGCAGAAGATTAGTTGCACAGCTGAGTTTTGAACAGATTGAAGGCGGGCAAGCTAATTCAGAGGTAGACCAGCAAGGAGGAGGTTGCAATAGTCTAGACAGAAGGCGACTAAAGAGTGGATAAGTGTCCTTGTAGTGTGTATAGAAAGAAAGGGATGAATTTTGCTAATGTTATAGAGAAAAAAGCAACAGATTTTAGCTATCTGTTGGATGAGTGCAGAGAAAGAGAGAGCAGAGTCAAAGATGACCCTAAGGTTGCAAGCTGAGGAAACAGGGAGGAGTATAGGGTTATCCAAAGAAATAGAGAAGGGGGGAAGTGGGGAGGTGGTTCTGGGGAAAAGATACGGAGCTCAGTTTTGGTCATGTTCAGTTTCAGATGGTGGTGAGACATCCAGGCAGCAATGTTGGATAAGCAGGCAGAGATTCGGGCCTGGTTTCCTGGAGAGATTTCAGGTGCAGAGAGGTAGATCTGAGAATCATTAGCATAAAGATGGTACTGAAAACCATGCGAGGAACTAAGTGTACCAAGGGTCTGAGTGTAGAGAGAGAAAAGGAGAGGTCCCAAGATACAGGCCCTGAGGTACACCAACTGAAAGCGGGATGGCAGTAAAGGAGGAACCCCCAGAGCATACACTAAAAGTGCAATGGGAGAGATAAAAAGAAAACCAGGAGAGAACAGAGCCCCTAAAGCCAAGTGAGGACAAGGTATCGAAGAGGAGGTGGTGATCAACAGTGTCAAAGTTAGCAGAAAGATCACGAAGGATGAGAATCGAGTAGAGACCTTTGGATTTGGTGAGGAATAAGCTGCTGGAGACTATGGCAAGAGCTGTTTCTCTAGAATGTACAGAACAAAAGCCAGATTGCAGTGGATCTAGAAGGCATTGAGAGAGAATAAAGTCAAGACAGTGGTGGTGAACCACTTGTTCAAGTAGTTTGGAAGCCAAGGGGAGGAGAAAGAATAGGTCGATAATTGGAAGGAAAGGTAGGATCTAGTGAAGACTTTTTGAGAAGTGTAACCACAGCATGTTTGAAGGCCATAAGAGCAGTTATAGTGGAAAGCGATAGGTTATGGATATGACACATGGAAGGAATGTCAGAGATAGAGCTTAGTAGATGGGTGGGAATGGAATCAGAGGAACAGGTAGTCATTTTGGAGGAGGAGAGAAGATCTGCAGTTTCCTCCTCAGTGATTTCAGAAAAGGAGGAGTATTCTTAGAAAATACGTGCATAGATTGCATCATACTTACTGTCAACGTGGGGATGCATACTGGTGTGAAGCAAGAGCAATTACCCACATAGATTATAAACTTCCATTTATGTACGCAATTGCAAAAAATAGGCATGCTCATTTACATCACCTCTAGGGCTGGTATAAGCGATCGTGTCTTAACATACGCACATACTTTTGCCTCTACACTCTACTTATTTATTTAAAAACTTTCATGTACTGCACTAATTACCTAGGCGGTTTACAAAAAAAAAAAGCATAACAAAAATGCAAACAAATACACATAATAAAACATACATAACAATAGAAATACAAACAAATCTGCAGAATAAAACATTACCATAAAACAGTAGCCATAAAATAAAAACCCAATAGACCATCAGCTCACTGAATATGTTTGCCTAAACAATAGGTCTTTAGCCTCTTCTTAAAAGCCACCAAATCTGTCACCACACGCAACTCAGCAAAAAGAGAGTGGAGGAGTGGCCTAGTGGTTGGGGCAAGGTGCTTCAGACTGGAAGGTCAGGGGTTCAAATCCCACTAGAGGACAGCAACCTTGGGCTGGAAGGACTGGGGTTTCTAGTCCCACAGGTACTCCTTGTGGTCTTCGGCAAGCCATTTAACCCTCCATAGCACATGTTCCCTGTAAAATAGTTATCTCTAAGTTATAATGCCCTCTTCAATGTAATTTCAGTTTGTTCAATGTAAACCACACTGATGCAAAATAGTACGGTATATAAGAGAATATAAATAAATAATACCTAGGATCACTTACAGAGAATATACAGGCACAAAGAGTAGAAAGGTGCATCCTACAATGAGATGGTACCTCCCCTAGACATGCAGACTGTCCTCTTGTACTTGATTTCTAAAACAGTATGTGCATGAAAATGCATGTCAACTAGGCGCCAATTTATAAAATTAGCCTCCACATATCCCATTAAAATAATTATATAGAATCTTGTGTTTTTGTAAGCTAAGGGAAAAGTGCAAAAGAGCTTTTTATCAAATCAGAACATAAAGCAGTCATATGATTAACTGCAGAAGATGATATATTACTGGAATGAGACACATTCATTTTTTGCTTTTCTTCTGCTAAGACAGAGACCATTAATCACAGTAAAATTATTTCACTTGCTTTGCTTTTTCAAGCTATTTAAAGCAATTATAGGATCTTCAACAAACTCTCCAGAAATATCCAGGAAATATGTATGTAGTCACCCAGAAGTACATGTAGCAGGTCCCTTAGCGAGCTCTGTGTGGTGCAGTGCCAAGGGCTACAGATTGTGGAAGAGGAAACTTCTCCTCACATCCAAATATGAGTCTTGAAGAGTTGGTGGGAAGGGGGAGAGGAAACTTATTCAAGACCATAGCTCATGGGATTCACTCTTCAGTGTCTTTCAGCCTTTCGCTCATGCACTCATCCACTCCCAATAATGCCTCTATCCACTCCAGATGACTATGGTTAAAAATATAATTTACTGGGAAAATCAGGCAAATAAGAACAGTTCATCTATTATCTTAACAAAAGGCAGACAGATTCCTTGCTGCTTATCTCAGGGATAAGAAGTGGATTCCCCCAGTCCCCTTTAATAATAGTTTATCGACTTTTCCTCCAGGAACATGGCCAAATCTTTTTTAAACCCAGCTTTTACAAAGTCCTTCAGCAATGCATTCTAGAGCTTACTTACACTTGAGTGAAAAAAATGTCTCATATTAGTCTTAAATGTACTACTTTGTAGCCTTATTGTGTGCCCTCTGGCCTTTGTACTTTTTGAAGAAGTAAACAATTGATTCAAGTTTATTTGTTCCACTCTACTCATTATTTTATAGATCTCTATCGTCTCTCACCTCAGCCATCTCTTCTGCAAGTTGAATAGCCCTAACCATTTAAGACTTTCCTCAAAGGGGTACCCTTCAATTCCCATGATCATTTTGTTTGCCTTTCTCTGTACCTTTTTTAATCCACTTTCTCTCTTTTTAAATGTGGCAACCAGAACTTCATACAATACTCAAGGTGCAGTAACACCATGGAGCATTATAGTGGCATTATGATATCCTTAGTTTTTTAACCATTCCTTTTCTTATAATTCCTAGCATTCTATTAGCTTCATTGGCTGCTGCTGCACACTAAGCAGAGGATTTCAATGTATTACCTACACATAGATCCTTTTCTTGGGTGGGTTACTCCTAATGAGGTACCTTGCATCATGTAGTTATAGCTGAGTTCTTCTTCCCTAAGTGCATAACTTTGCACTTGTCTACATTAAATTTCATCTGACATTTGTGTGCTTAGAGGTATGTTTACTAAGCAGCAGTAGTGGCTTCCGTCCAACATCAAAGCTGTGGCCCCTTTGAATCCAATGGGACCGTGGTTCCGATATTGCATGGAAGTCACTACTGCTACTCAGTAAACATACCCCTTAGTCTTACAATTTCTCAAGGTCCTCTTGCAATTCTTTCACAGTCCTCTTGTGAATTAACAACTTTGAATAATTTTGGGTCATTTGCAATTTTGTGTCGCCTGCAAATTTAAAATGCTTTTTCTTCCTCAAAATCCTTTGGTAAAAACTCTTTCTATAAATTTCTCACTCTTCAGAAAGCTTCTTTCGCTGGGATCTGGAATAATATTATAATCCTCTCACAACAGTGGGTTCCCCAAAACCTGAGTGATTCCTATCTTGCAGTCAGCCCAAAAGGTTTAATCCCAAATATGCCTAGACTCCCATTACACAATAATCTTGTTAAATAGCATCTCCTTAGCTCCACTGATCATATTATGCTCTATCAATCACATTTCCAGCTGCAAATAATCTCCTTCCAGCTGGTCATAGGGCTTCAGCTCCAAGGTCCCTCAACCTTTCTTCAGGTGAAAGAAGGCAAAAAGCCTTTCAATCTACTCTTTATTTTGTTCGTGGCCCACATCAGCACCCAGGATGCCACTGACTCTGAAGTTCAGCACCCCCTCCAGTCAGCAAGGAGTTAAAAACCAAACTTCCCGACAAAACACTATTTAGTAATTCAGTGACATCACGGCTCCTCCCTTAGCAACATCCAGTGGGAAGCGTCAACTAGAAAGGTCTTTCCCCACGTTATATTACTATAGCAAAGATAATTGGTTTCTCTGCCTCAGCACACAGAAATTAATCCCAGTAAGATTAAACACTTTTAATGGCCAGGCCACATACAGATATATAAGGACAAAATGAGATGGCTGCAAAAATTGAGGTCACAAAAGAAAATTAAAATAGTGCAAGGCATATGAATGGAATCTGAGGTAATTACAGATGATTGAGAATAATCTTAAACTGCAATATATTGGGAAAGCATACACTAATTGCAACGGTCTTCCTGCTGTAAGAAATAATTGAAGGAAATAATAATAAGGGCTGAAATGCCTTCTGCAGTTGACCTCTAGAAACCTAGCCATTTTTCGTTAGCTTATGGGATAGGGTTTGGACACATCTGTTTCCAAAAGCACATGACCTGAAACTTGCAAGGGCTATAAATAATAAGCTTGTGGAAAAGTAAAAACAAAAAATTATTTATTTACATTCTCTTATATACCACGCTATTCTGCATCAGTGTGGTTTACATTGAGCAGGGCATTAGAACTTGGAGATAACTATTTTACAGGGAACATGGGCTATGGAGGGTTAAGTGGCTTGCCCAAGACCACAAGGAGCACCTGTGGTACTAGAAACCCCAGTCCTTCTGGCCCAAAGTTGCTGTCCTCTAGTGGGATTTGAACCTCTGACCTTCTGGCCTGAAGTACCTTGCCCCAACCACTAGGCCACTCCTCCACTCCAAAAATGATGTTAAATCTGTACATGATGTAATATGGCAATGTAATGCAATAAGAATTCCAAACTAAGAAATAATTTTTTCCTCCTAGGAACTATGGGCCCAATTTTGAGTTAGGCAGGCTATGTGCCACGGCACCACATAACCTGCCCGCTGACCACTTTAACCTGGATTTTCACTTCTGCGGTGGTGGAAGTGAAAATCCGGGCTAGCCTGGATGCCCTGGGTGCCTTGGGTTTGCCTGGGTAGCCTCTACACCTTAAAGATAGGTGAGGAAAAACCTTGACTATCTTTAAGGCACAGAGGGCTATGTGGGTAGCATCGAAAGTTGCTGCTACCCATATAGCCCCTTCCTCCACCACAGAATGAGCCTAACACGCCCAAATGCTATGCTGATAGCATCTGGACACGTTAGGGATATATACGGGATTTTTGAAGGGCACTACCCATGTAGGTGCCCTTCAAAAATCCTGGATAAGGCCTTTACATGGGTAACTAGGGAAGATACCCATGTAAAGACCTTCAAAAATTGGGCACTTCATGAACATTTGTCTTTATCTGATAACAGCATTACCATTTAACTAATGGAATGGCTTATTTTATCCATACAAACTGGTTACATGGCTATCTTTTGACCAAAGGTGCATCCGTGCACTGGAGACCAGTTGTGCAACTTTTTCTTTTGAGAAACACACAATGGGAAAAATCCATTTGGTATAATCCCTTAAGCATTCATTGTCTATTACTTATCAGGCATTTTGCACTATTTGAAATACAGATGTATTTCAAAATTTTTAATCAGATTTGCCAGTTATAGTGAATTAGTGGTCATAAACAATACCAAATAGGCAGCACTGGAAACCAACATATTCCAGTTCTCCTCTGAAAATGTATGGTAGAAGCAACATCAATAGTTTCCCTACACTGATGGACCAATGTCATTTACCCTGCTTTGGAGCAACCATTTCTATGATATAGAAGCTCTTTTGCTTTTCCAAACCTAGAGAAGAATGTGCCTCTCTGCTAGGCTGCTAATAAAGATGACAACTCATGGCAAATATTGATAATGCTCTTCTGTGATCTGGACATCTATCCACAGGGAGCTTGATTGACACAATCAACCTAGTTTGATTATATCGCCAATGGATTTGCCAATGATAATGGCTTTTGGTCACTATTAATCTTAGAGAGATTTGAGCTAGTGACCAAGAAGTGAAGGGCTCTGTGACCATGAATCATTCAGTGATCTTTTCTATCAGAAATGTTTGAATTTGCTCTAGAATTTGCAACAACATGGGACAGGGTTGGAGAATTCCAGTTCTGTTCTACTTTTGGTTTTCAGAGTTGTAAGTTTCAAGTTAATAAAGTAAAAAAGCATGGTCTAGTGCAGGAGTGGGCAAACTACGGCCCGCGGGCCGTATACGGCCCGGCGGACCTTTTAATCCGGCCCCTCCCAACATTCATAAGCCTGTATGGACGGCATGGTAGTGGCTGGGCCGGCCAGCAGCTAGTGGGGGGGCGGGGCTGTGGGCGGAGTACGGATTGAGCCGTACGTGCAGGCGCAGGCAGGGAGTTGACGTCACATCAGATGACGTGAACTGCCTTTCCGCGCGCCTGCTAGTGAGGAGCGATCCATGCGGCGCCCGGCAGTCATTTTGTGATGCAGCTAGAAGAGAAGAAAGCGCTAGCCAACATAACAAGCAGCCTATGGGCAGATGCGTCTTATAGGGTGAAAAATATGGTAATCTCCTGAGGCCGTCTGACTAGTGTCCGTGATGGTATCTGCTTCTTCTTCAATTGCACGCTATTATTTGCACTTGCTTATTTTAATTTTTATTATTCTTCTGTTGTGTTTAGTAATTTCTGTTTTAACTCCTATTTTTATTTATAGATCTTTATTGCAGAATCCCAAAATTTATATTAATTCACACATACACACCATCCATCTACTCTTGGTCCGGCCCCCGGGTCCAATATATGAACCCATTGCGGCCCTCGAGTCAAAAAGTTTGCCCACCCCTGGTCTAGTGACAACACTGGACTTCAATGCAAGAAAATTTCCTGGATATGATTTTAAGATTCCCCATTGCCGTTGAGTTCCATGTGTGAACCTGAACAAGTCATTCTACTTTCCTAGGACTTAGGGGCCCAGCTGAAAATGAGGTATTTGTATTAAGCTCGCTTTCACAATCAACAAATGCTATTTTTAGTCTAAAGTAATTGCATATAGATTTATTTCATGAAGATTCATTATGTGCATCCGCAAAATAACCAATGTGTTTCAATACTCGGGGCTGCTCTCTTGTCTAATGAAGAATGACAATTCAGAACTGCTGAAAACAAACAATGAAGTCTGATTGAATGGTTACGGGACAAGGCTAAAAGTCAGGTTTTTGTGCCTGCCTCTGTCGTTATTTATGTGTGCTTGGGTGAACGAGTAGAATACAACAATGTCACCTCCTCTCCTGCAGCAACACGTTACATTTCACATCTTGAAATATAAATTGGATCAAAAGCAATGCGAGCCAAAAAATTCCTTCTCTAAAGGTAAGTGTCTGGAACTGTAATGTTAAAACAAAAGGTAGCCAAAATTAGTTTCTTCAAATTGTAAGAGTTAATCCTATAATCTAGATAAACAGGCCTCAGGAGGATTCTGGTGATGTCATAGAATTTACAGGACAGAGGTCACAGGAAATGCAATAAGAAGAACCAACGCAACGAAGCATACATATCAATGAGCTTACGAGCAAATCTGCAGAGGACGCATTTAAGGACATCACTCTTTACTAAACGGCATCCTATGAATACATTACCAGTCACAATTGTGCAATAAAATACAATGATAATGCTGCATTATTACTTTTCTTAACACCACATGCTTAAAATGTAAGAAAATATAGCTTGACACCAGTAGGGTTACCACTAAATAATCCTACCACTGTTTCCTGACTTATACCCCCAGAGGGTGGGATTATCCTGTCATGACTTATTACAACGCGTTAGTAATGCAATATTTGACAATGTGATAGACTTTTCTTCACGTATAGGCACCCAATTTGAAGGGTTTAGAAACTGAAACCACCTGTGTAAAAGAAAATATCCCCGTCATTAATATAACCTTTGTATAATTTTGTTGGCCAAGCTATGGCAGCAGCATTTTAGAGCATTTTGCAACAATATAATGTGTCTATGTCACTGACTTATAGGAGGAAACTCAAATGTACTAAAAAAAATCATTCTATGGTATCTCTTGGGGGCAATATCTCCAAATAGGTTAGTTTTCAGAATAACATGACAGTAATATATCTAGCTCCTAAAAGCCAGGGTATGGGGGGTATGATCTCAATCTCTTACATTCAGGTCCAGCTCTGGGCATGTTTGGACATTTTGCACACATATGTCTCCACGCAGCTACAAGCCATACGTCGACATCACTGCTGCTGCATGATCAATTCAGCCACAGCAGTGATGCTATGGTGGTAACACGGGGCCTCTGGAGAAGCAGTTCCTCCTGCCAGCAAGTGGCCACGGCTGGGAAGATGGAAGCAGGGCTGAGATTGGCCAGCATTAAAAATCAGCATGGGACTTTGAAGCCTATGCGCACACTGCACCTCCGCAAGTGCATGGACTCCAAAACCCTGCTCTGATTTTCAAGGGCTCTTTAGCCCTCCACCACGATTGACTCTGTGCATATAAGTGGAGGAAGTTGTACTGATCTCATGAGACTTGAAGTAGCAAGATGAGAAAAACTTCCATTACTGCACAGCTCAAGCTGCATGCAAAGAGCCGATCGCAGTGGAGGGCAGTAAAGGCAGTACTGCGTAAGAACGGTGAAACGTTGGGTGCTAGCTGCACAGAAGGGGAGGGGGAATGAAAGATACATGGTGGGAATGGGGGATGAGACAGAGATGCATTGGGTGATGGCTGGGGGGGGAAATGAGAGAGAGAGACACATTGGGTGATGGATGCAGGAGGAGCAATGAGAGAGACACGCACATTTGGTGATGGCTGCAGGGGGGCAATGAAAGAGAGACACATTTGATGGCTGCAGGGGTAATAAGAGAAAGAGGGGGGAGAGAGAGACACACATGGCTGATGGCTGCAAGTGGGCAATGAAAGAGAGAGAGAGACATGGGTGATTTGCTGGACAATGGAAGAGGTGAGAGGGAGGGCAGATGCTGGACACTGGGCATACAAAAATGGAGTCACAGGGAAGGGGGTAAAGAGCTACAGAGGAGGAAAACTGGATTTAACAGGAAATAAGGGAGATTGAGCGGAGATCGTAGACATGGGAGGAAATAGGGAGAAGGACAGAAATGCTGGACTGGGAGAGACAGAGGAGAGATTTTGGATATGGTAGGGGAGGTGGAAATGATGGATGGGGAGAGAGAGAGGGACAGATATTGGATGGTGAGATCTGGACAGTGGGGAAAGAGGGTGGGGAGAGATGTTGGACACATCAAGGTAGAGAGAAAGGAGAGAATTAGTGATAGAGTAGAGAATAAGAAGATGGGGAATGGGAAGTTTGGGGTTAAGGATGAAAAGTAGCAGATTGGAGTACAAGATGGTAAGAAGAAGGAAAGACATTTGAATCCATAGCGTGATTAAAAAAATACATGGAAGAAAGCTGAAAAGAAAAAAAAATTCAATGTAAGAAATGGATTAGAGGAGAAATATAGCAGATGGACTCAAGACCCTGGAAAGAGTTTAAAAAAAATGCAGGAAAGCAGATTAGAAAATAAAATGGCCAGATGACAAAGGTAGACAAAAGTATTTTATTTTCAGTTTAGTGATTGGAATATATTGTTTGTAATTTACATGTGCTTTCATTATATGCATGATTCTATTTCTCTGGTGTTGTGCTACATGCAGAGTGTGTCTTCTTGAGATTTCAGTTTAATTTTGGTTAACATATATATTTTTTTAGTTTGTGGTTTTATTCTGTACTTGATGAGGGTCTATCTATGTTCTAAGTATGTGACTGAGGTCAGGTATTCTGTTAGTAAGGAGTTTCTATCTAGACATCTGGCCTAGTAGGTATGTGGATGTTCTGAGTTTCGCTGCAGTATTTATGGTACCGCACTTTTCTGGGCTCACCCCTTGTGAGAATTTTGGAAGTTAGTGCTGTTATTAATAGTAGAATTGCTCTATGGGTCCTGCACTGTGGGTTCTTGGTGTGTAGTCTACTGTAGGGTGTTGCTGATTGGTTGTGCAATACAGATTGTCTTCGAGATTTGCAGTTTTGTATCTTTTATGCTGCTGATCTAAAATTTAAAATATTCTGTTAGTTCAGATTCAAGGAAATCTAAAATTTAAGGGAACATGTCAGTTTAATTTTGTTTAGTAGCCCGATAGTTTCGCTTATTTCTGGGCTTTTCCACTGATACAATCCAATCCAGCTCAGGGACAATGATCTTGAATTCCTGGCTAACAGAATTAGTTTTTCTTAATTTATATCTTCCCTCCTCATCGATAATTTGGTCATAACACTGATCAAATAAATCTGGTGTGCCGATATTTATAATTGTTTGCTTTTTTATGGGGGTGTGAAAGTGGTTTAAAGTTAATTTTGATTCATGATTATTATTATGTTTATTTCATTGTAATGTCTATTAAATAAATTGTGCATGTATGTTTAGAATCCACCTAGGATTTTAGATGGATGGCATATAAATTTTAAAATAAAGTAAATTAAATTTATGCATATGAGGCCCAATGATATGTAAATATTTATACAAATGAAGCCCCACAATAAGTATCTGCCCATGGCCCCGTATCGTCATTGGGCTGCCCCGCTCACATTTACTGCTAATGCTTCCCACCGTACTTGCATTGTGCCAAAGAGAGCTTCCTTCCGGAGTTCATAGCATGTAGTTTGTGCTGGCAACCTATCAAGCTGTGCACAGAAGTTCCTTTTGATCAAGCTTATGCACCCAATACAATGGGAAATATTTCTGTATTTTTCTGCCACATTTTCTTGGTTTCTGCATGGCTTGATTCTTAGGGATCTTCTTCCTCTCCACACGATTCACAGCATGATCACTTGAAATCGACACTATTAGGACCTATGCCAGTCTTGTGTTTTTCTCCTTCGCCGCTATGTCCAGTTTCCTTGCATCTTGTTTTCATCAACTGGATGGGAATTCCAGCATAAACATATGGGCCAATTCAACATGCCCTTTGAGTGAAGATAACAGGCCAAATGCGAAAAGAGACTGATGTACGTATAAACAGCAAAGGAAAAGCAAGCGCACAAAGTAACACCAAGCGTATTTAAACTATAGAAAAATGAGCTGCACATATTAAAATGGCATGCTAATATTGTCTGTGCCCAATGCAGAGAAACACGAAAAGGATTTCATAACTAGTCAAAGTGCCAATATCTCAATGCCTGGGTCTAAGGTAGCTTAAATGTCCAGTGTGTCCCCCTGACAGTATTTGATGGCATCAAGGGCTTTCCCCGATGCCTAGATCATCTGAGGTGAAGTATCAAACTTCCACTCAAATGATCCAAGCATTGGGGAAAGCTCCCGATGCCTTCAAAATACTGTTGGGGGACCAGTGCTCCCAAAAGATATAAAATCCTTGGTGACCCAGCAGGCCCGATCCACCCACCCAATTACAAAATAAGTCTGGTGACCTAGCAGCCTCGATCCCCCTAAACACCCACCCAATTAAAAATAAACCTAGTGGCCCAGCGGCCCCAAACTCACCTCCCCCTCCCAGTACTTACAAGGCAGTCTGACCCTACCCGGTTCATTCCAGGATGCACCACGCAAGGCCAGGTGCTGCTATTTTCAAGATGGCAGTGCAGGAGTAGGAAAATTGTGGATGCTCTCCAAGATGCATTACTTAGACAAATGGTGATGGAACCAACCAGGGAAAGCTCAACGCTGGATGTGGTGCTCACCAACGGTGATAGCGTGTCAAATGTCTGCGTGAGTGCCCCTGTGAGCAACAGCGACCATCACACGGTGTGGTTTGAGATAAAAGCCATGGTACAGGCCAATCATAGCAAGCTCAAAGTCCTAAACTTCAAAACCACTGACTTCAATAAAATGGCCGAGTACTTAAAGGAGGCGATGACAGGGTGGAAGGAGATAAGTGAAGTGGAATTGCAATGGGCTAAACTAAAGGTGGCAATAAAAGGGGTAACAAATAAATATGTAAGAAAAGTAAGTAAAAACAAGAGGAGAAGGAAACATATTTGGTTTTCCAAAGAGGTGGCTGCTCAAATAAAGGCATAAAACACAGCTTTCGCAAAATTCAAAAGCTTGCAAACAGAAGAACACAGAAATGAATACAGGATCAACCTCAAAGAGTCTAAAAGAGAAATAAGGATAGCAAAATCAAAGGCAGAGGAAAAGATCGCTAAAAATGTTAAGGGTGGCGACAAAACTTTCTTCAGGTATATTTGGGAAAGGAAGAAGATCAGAGTTGGAATTGCAGGACTCAGAACTGCTGGGAAAGGACTCGTGGAAAGTGATACTAAAAAAGCAAAATTGCTAAACAAATACTTCTGCTCTGTTTTTACTGAAAAAGATCCTGGAGATGGACCAGCTGTGACTCCCAAATATCAAAATAGGAATGAAGTAGATACCACACCATTCACAGAAGATGAGGTGTTAGAACAACTTGCTAAACTGAAAGTGGACATAGACCACGGGACCGGATGGGATACATCCCAGGATACTGAAAGAGCTCAGAGAGATTCTTGCAGGATCATTAAAGGATGTATTCAACAGATCCCTGGAAACAGGAGAGGTTACTCAGGACTGGAGAATGGCTGATGTTGTACCTCTACACAAAAGTGGTGACAGGGAAGAAGTGTCAAACTACAGGCCCGTGAGCCTTACCTCAGTGGCAGGAAAAGTAATGGAGGCGCTCCTGAAAGAGCGAATAGTGAACTTTCTCAAAACCAACAGGTTGCAAGATCCGAGGCAACATGGTTTTACTGAAGGACAGTCTTGCCAAACAAACCTGATTGATTTCTTTGACTGGGTGACCAAGGAACTAGATCAGGGGCATGCAATGGAGGTCATCTACCGGGATTTCAGAAAAGCCTTTGATACTGTTCCTCATAGGAGGCTTGTCAATAAACTCAGTAGCTTAGGTATGGGTCCCAAGATGGTAAACTGGATCAGAAATTGGTTGGCTGACAGATGACAGAAGGTGATGGTACATGGAGCTCACTCGGATGAGAGGAAGGTGATTAGCGGGGTGCCCCAGGGTTCGGTCCTGGGCCCGGCACTGTTCAATGTATTTGTGAGTGATATTGCTGAAGGACTGAATGGAAAAGTCTGTCTTTTTGCAGATGACACAAAAATTTGCAACAGAGTGGACTCCCCCGGGGGAGTGGTTAACATGAGGAAAGATCTACAAAAGCTGGAAGACTGGTCTAATGCTTGGCAACTACGATTTAATGTGAAAAAGTGCAGTGTCATGCACTTGGGTAGCAGAAATCCAAGGGAAATGTACACGATAGGGGGTGAAAGGTTGCTATGCATGGTTCAGGAGAAAGACCTTGGTGTGATTATCTCTGATGATCTCTAGGTGGCAAAACAGTGCAACAAGGCGGTGGCAAAAGCCAGGAGGATGTTGGGCTGCATACAAAGAGGGATTACCAGCAGAAAGGAAGAGGTACTTATGCGACTGTACAAGTCACTGGTGAGGCCTCACTTGAAATACTGTGTTCAGTTTTGGAGACCATATCTTGCAAAAGATGTAAAAAGACTGGAAACTGTTCAGAGGAAGGCAACCAAAATGATTTGGAGCCTGCGTCAGAAGCCTTATGAGAAGAGACTTGAAGACCTAAATATGTACACTTTGGAGGAGAGGAGGGACAGGGGAGATATGAGTCAGACCTTTAAATACTTAAAGAGAAATGATGAACAAACAAACCTCCTCCAAAGACGGGGAAGCTATAAAATTAGAGGGCATAACATGAAGCTGCAAGGTGGTAAATTGAAAGGCAATGTCAGGAAATATTTCTTCACTGAAAGGGTGGTGGATGCTTGGAATGCCCTCCCGATGGAAGTGGTGGGGGCAAACACAGTGACGGAATTCAAAACTGCATGGGACAAACACAGTGGATCCCTTTACAGCAACAGGATAAAAACAAAATAAACAGTACCATCTAACTTCTGAACCATCTAACGTCTCAAATAAGGGTGTCCTACATGGAGTGGTGGGTTCACCCCTAAACAAAGACATGGGGAGGGGTGGCCTGCACAGAGCGACATGTGCACCTACTTTTGCCATCTTGCTGGGTAGACTAGATGGACCATGCTGGTCTTTATCTGCCATCATTTACTATGTTACTATGTTACTATGTAATGCTGCTGCTCCATTGTAAAGGGACTGGGAGAGGGAAGAGGGGCTGCTGTGCCACCAGGCTTATTTTTAAATGGGTGGGTGGATGGATGGGGGGATCAGGCCACTGGGCCACCAGGGTTATTTTAATTCGGTGGGTGGGACATCAGGGACACTGGGCCACCAGGCTTATTTTTAATTGGGTGAGTATGGGGATTGGTGGCTGCTTGGTTGCCAGGAATTTGATTTCTGTCAGAGGCACCGGCCCCATGACAGTAGTTTGATGGCATTGGGGGCTTTCTCCGTTGCCTGGATTATCTGCAGGGAAGTTTGACATTTCACCTCAGATGATCCAGACATCAGGGAAAGCCCTCGATGCCATCAAATACTGTCAGGGTGAATATGCAGATTAGCCATGCAGTGCCCCTGTTCCTCTGGGAGAGCATGCCAAACTTGTGCTGACTTCTGTGCGCATGTGTTTGGCTTGCTCTCCCAGTTTAATGCTGCCATTTGCACCACAGCTTAACATGTGGCTAATTCGCATATGTGCCTCTTTCTGTATGCCGGCACTGAGGTTGCACACTATCGGTGCCCTGCATAGAGGTATACGGAGCTAATATGTTTATGTTTATGTTTATTGACTTAATATACCGCTCAACAAATACATATAAGAGCGGTTCACATAGGAAATCCGCTGGACCTAATTTTCGCTCCCCACTCTGCTGCCAGCCATAAGGCCAACCTCAACATGGATATCATCCCCATCCCTTGGTCGGACCATAAGCTCATCACGTTCCAGATACCCGCTCATCTTACTCCACTCCACTCCAATGACTCCAGTACAGATTCCAGAATTACTTCTCACTTCAGACCACTTGATAAAGAAGAGTTCATTAAACACGCCTTACCTACGCTCAAACTAATGTCTCCTGACCTTGATGAAGCAATCACCAACTGGAACGTCACACTGAAAACATTTGCTCAACTACCAGCCATAGACAAATCATCTGCCCCCAACAGCTCTAAAAGAAAAAGACATCCAGCTCCGTGGTTTACAGCAGATCTTCGGACATCTCTCCTCTCCCTTAGGAAACTCGAAAGGAAATGGAGAAGAACCCGCTCCGAAACCGACAAAGCAACATACCTAAACTACCTCAAATTCCACCGCGAAACTATATACCCCAGAATGAGCGAATACCATGCCAAGACCCTTTTCCGTTCTCTAAACAAACCTAGAGACCTTTTCAGCCTAGCAAAATCCCTAATTAAGGAACCTTCACCTACCCAACTCGTTCCTATTTCCCCCCAATCTTATGCCGACTACCTCCAATCCAAAACTTCCATAACCAACACAGTTTCAGTTACCATTCCCTGTCACTCTCCCACTTCACTTCCTCCTATCACAATGTTCACCACCCCAACAGAGAAAAACATCCAAGATCTCATTGCCATCATCAACACTTCTACAGCTCCAAGTGACCCCTGCCCAGCATACTGGGTCAGAACTCTGCGAGCTGAACTTAGTCCAATTCTAATCAACATCATTGGACTATCCTTTGCAACAGGCTCTTTCCCTGCATTCCTCAAACAAACATCAATAAGACCACTTCTGAAGAATAACAGGCTTGACCCACTAAAGTCTGACTCCTACCGCCCTATCTCGAGTATACCTCTATTAGCCAAGATAATAGAGAAGGTTGTCCAGAGGCAGATTCAACATCACATTGATGTGGTGTCACCTCTTGACCCCTGTCAACACGGATTCAGGGAATCTCACGGTGTAGAAACTCTCCTCACCACCCTAACCAACGCCTTGAATAGAGGATTGGACAAAGTCGAAAAAAGATTCGCTCTCATTTTCCTGGATATCTCCGCTGCCTTTGACTCCGTTAATCACAATCAACTTCTCACCCGTCTATTTGAGAAGGGCATCTGCGGCCTCGCCTGGGAATGGTGTAGGTCTTATCTATCGGATCGTTGGCAGCACGTCAGAGTTGGTTCCACCACATCCGCACCTTTCCACTGTCAAGGTGTTCCGCAGAGCTCCTCTTTATCTGCGCTGCTGTTCAATGTCTACATGCAGCCGATATGTAACATCATTTGCTCCTTCAATATCTCCACTCTAATCTATGCTTATGACGTCCTGCTGTTCACACCATTCAAAGTCAAACAACCAGACTTCACCAACCTCATCAACTGTTTCAACGCCATCACTGACTGGTTACTATCCCAAAATCTCCGCATAAACTTCAAGAAGACTGAAGTTCTGTTCATGTCAAGGAACAAAGATTTCTCCCCTGCATCTTCCCTAAAAGTAAGAGATGCGGAACTCCCTAGTAAACTCTCCATTCGCTACCTAGGGATCACACTGGACCAGCATTTTGACTTTAAGGTGCACATACAAAATACCACCAGATCCGTCTATAATAAAATTAGAACGTTAAGACACCTCAGGCCTATGTTGCCTCATAAGGACTTCCGGACCATTTTCCAGGCCCTCATTTTCCACACTTTGATTATGCAAATGTTGCCCTATATGGACTCCCCATGAACACCTTTAATCCGCTGCAACTCGCTATGAATGCGGCTGCGCGTGTACTCTGTGGTATAGCAAGATCAGACCATATCACCCCGATACTTAAGGAACTCCACTGGTTACCAATTCAAGGCAGGTTATCATACAAAATCCTTCTCATCATTTTCAAGATCATCAATAACCTAGCCCCCGCAACACTCAGTGACCTTATCACTCCCACCCCGAAAAACAGAATGAGAAGGTCAGTAGCTGACAACACCTTGATCATCCCTAAAGAGTCCATCAGGTGCACCCAGACGACCAAGAAAAGAACCTTTGCCTTCTACGCCCCAAAATGCTGGAACGACCTTCCACCAGAAATTAGATCCATCAAAGACCTTATTCAGTTCCGTAAGGCAATCAAACACCACATTTTCCTACTTCACTTTGCACAAGCATCCACCCCGCCTCTGTTCACCCACACTCCAATGCCCACAAACCTTTCACTCTCTACATAAATAACACAGGTACACTACCAAAAAACTGCCTCCAGTTTTGCAACTGATTCCTATAGCTTTTGGGGTGCTGAATCCAGGAAAAATAGCCAAAATGTTCCATCACGTCACGTTTTCTTGCAAAATTAGATTTCTTACCCATATAAGGAATGTTCACATAATTTCTTTTTAGCCGACTGCAGTTTATTTTCTTGGCCCAAAATAGAGGTTGTAATGGTTAACTAACTAGAAACACTCCCTCATGATATTTTAGAGTGTTTTGTATTCATTTTATACATTAACAGGACAATTGGGAGGCGGGGGCTAAATCCAGTACTCGCGCTGGCGCATGTTCTTTCCTGTTCGCCTCGCCTCGTTCGCTCGCTCAAACACGGTGGTTGCGACATGAACGTTCCTGTCAAATTTCAGTTTCTTGCAAGTTCATTATTACCTTTTGTTTGCTCAGTCGTAATCCAGCTTTATTCCGAAGTGGTTCACTACAGTTGTAGTTTGCAGTGCTGTGTATTTGTGATGGCTCACAGAGCCAGAGGTTGCGTCAACTATCCGGACAGTTTTTGTTTTATTTGTGGGGAATATACCGTGAAAAAGCGGCAGAGGAACATTTCTGCATTTATTAAAAAAGTATATTTCGCCTATTTCGGTTTGAAGTTAGGCGATCAAGACAAACTGTGGAATCCTCACAAAGTGTGCAAGACATGTGAGGAAGATCTACGCTTATGGATGAAAGGTAAAAAACAAGCATTTTGTTTCGGAATACCTATGATGTGGCGTGAACAAAGAGACCACAGCAGTGACTGCTATTTTTGCTCTTGCATTGTGAAGGGATACAACTTAAAAAATAAGAACGTAATAAGTTACCCCAACCTTCCCTCAGCAATTAGGCCTATGCCTCATAGCAACGAAGTACCTGTGCCTGAACCACCAAAATCTTTGGATCATATTTGTGTGGACGGTTCTGATCATGATGAGACTCATCAGATGGCTTTTCCCGATGAGTCCAGTACTTCCGAGTTTGAAACTGAACCAGATCCGAAACCTGAACTTTTCTCTCAAGCTGAATTGAATGATTTAGTCCGGGATTTAGGACTCCCAAAAGATGCTGCCCAACTGCTAGGTTCTCGGCTTAAACAGAAAAATCTATTGTCACCAGGAACATCTTTTTATTGGTACCGCAACCGCGAGACACAATTTTTGAAGTATTTCAGCAAAGAGGAAGATTTGGTATTTTGCAACGATATATACGGAGTGATGGGAAAGTTTAAACTCAAGTATGATCCTGCTGAATGGCGGCTGTTCATTGATTCGTCAAAAGACAGCATAAAAGGTGTTCTTCTTCATAATGGCAACACATTCGCTTCAGTTCCTATGGCTCACTCTGTTATTCTCCAAGAAAAATACGAGAATTTGGCCCTGATTCTTCAGAAGATTCGTTATGATGAGCATAAGTGGATGATTTGTGGAGACTTTAAAATTCTATCCATGCTATTAGGGCAGCAATCCGGTTTCACCAAATATCCCTGCTTCCTTTGCTTGTGGGATAGCCAGGCCCGCGACCTACACTGGGGGAAAAAAGACTGGCCAATTCGGGAGTATTTGAGACCCGGTGAGAAAAATGTTCTTCATGAGAGCTTGGTACCTCGTGATAAAATTCTATTACCACCTCTCCACATTAAGTTGGGTCTCATTAAGCAATTCATCAAGTCCCTTCCAAAAGATGGTGAGTGCTTTCGGTACCTTTGCTCAAAGTTCCCCCGACTTTCTGAAGCAAAGCTAAAGGAAGGAGTGTTTGTTGGCCCTGATATAAGGAAACTCATTTCAGATGGAGCATTCGCTGAAACAATGTCTGAGAAGGAAAAAGAAGCCTGGGATTCCTTCAAGGATGTTGTTCTCAAATTCTTGGGGAACAGGCGGGATGAGAACTATAAGGATATTGTTGCCAGGATGCTCAATGCCTTCAAAGAACAAGGCTGTAACATGAGCCTGAAAGTCCATTTCTTGCACTCCCATGTGAACTACTTTCCCGAAAACTTGGGGGCGTACAGTGAAGAACAAGGTGAAAGGTTTCACCAGGACATCAAGGATGCAGAGAGAAGGAACCAAGGAAGATGGAACACCACTATGATGGCTGATTTCTGCTGGTTGCTGCTGCGGGAAACCCCAGATGAAAAATAAGCCAAGCAGCGCACCAAGAGAAGCATTCGGGGGAAGAAGAAACGGGCCCACCAGGAGATTGATTGACCCAAGAATGACTTTAAAATCTAAACTGTGTTGACAAATATCATGTTTTTACTAAACTTTGAAATAAAAATGTGCTAGTTATTACCACAGTGTCAGATCTCATTTATTAGAATTTTATTTTCACACCATCGGGTGTTTGTCTTCATGTATTGCAATGGTGCGGTTTGCGTTTTCTATTCTTACATACATACCTGTACAACATTTTTTGCACATTTCTTTGCTTTGCTTTGTGTCTAACCTCGCTCTTATATGCTCAATGTTTGTGCACATGTATGTGGCTGTTTTAAGTGCAGACAATTTTGCTACCATCACAGTGTGTTTTGTTGACATTACTCTATTCTTATGTGCTGCATTGTTACAATTTTCTTTATTCTTATTTGAATAACTACTAAACAATTAGTATAAAGAATTCATCCAAGAAACTTTTATCTCGATCGCACTCAATCTGAAACGTTCACCTCAAACTGCTAACCCAATGTAGCAAAAAATCTGTACGTGATGGAGCAAATTGGTTACCAGATTTGGATTCAGCGCACCAAAAAACGTAAAAATCAATCGAAACATTAGAGGCAGTTTTAAAAAAAATTTTTTTAGTGTACCTGTGTAATCTGTCACAAGTATTTTGAGCTTGCCTTCAGCCCTTCTAGAAATACCAACCTAATCTAACTGTATTTTATGTACATATGTATATAGTTACCCTGTTGCTCCAAGTTTAAACCCCTGTTACAATGTAAGCACAGAACAGTTTCTGACTCTGCAACCTTTGTTATATGTAAACCGCGCTGATAACAAATAGCGCGGTATATAAAAGTTGTTAAATAAATAAAATAAGTACAAAAAGGAAACCTTATGGTAGGGAGAGGAAAAGGAAGTTACAATATTAATAGGACAGCAAACCAAGCAGATTCATTCGACATGACAAGAGGAGAAGGGAGAGGGAGAGGAAAGAAAGGGGATGTGGGCTACATGGAGGGGTCGGGGAGATCGAAGGCAAGGGCAAAGAGATGGGTTTTGAGTTTCTTTCTGAAAGTAGCGTGTGTCTGTTCGAGCCGGATAGAGGGGGATAGAGAATTCCATAGAGCGAGGCCGAGGAAAAAGAAAGCAGAGGAGTGAGTGGATTGGAGGCGGGCGCAGGCAGGTGGAGGGAGACGAAGGCGGTTGAGGTGAAGAGACCGTAAGGAACAGGCTGGGGCATGGAAATGAACAAGATCAGCGAGGTACTGAGGGGAGCAGAAGTAAAGGACGCAGTGAAGGAGTGTCAGGACTTTGAAGTGGATACGAGATTTGACGGGAAACCAATGGAGATGGATGAGTAAAGGTCAGGGCCGGATTTACGTATACGCCATGTACGCCATGGCGTAGGGCCCACAGCCGGCAGGGGCCCACAAAAAAAGAACCAGTTTTTTTTTTTAAACTCAATTTTAAAAAAAAACCTGGTGGCTGCCGCCGCGGGGCCCCCTCTGCTGCCGCGGGGGCCCCGTCTACAAGCTGAAGCGGTCCGGTCGGGTCGGGTCGGGTCGGGTCCGGTCGGGTCCGGTCGGGTCTCCCTCCCTCCCTCCCTCGCTCGCTGCAGGCTGCAGGCTGCGAGAGACGCGAAGATAGAGCGTCTCCTCGCGTCTGTGTTAAGCCCGCAGGGGCTGATGGGATTTCCCATCAGCCCCTGCGGGCTTAACACAGACGCAAGGAGACGCTCTCCCTTCGCGTCTCTCGCAGCCTGCAGCCTGCAGCGAGCGAGGGAGGGAGGGAGAGAGACCCGACTGGACCCGACCGGACCCGACCCGACCGGACCCGACCGGACCGCTTCAGCTTGTAGACGGGGCCCCCGCGGCAGCAGAGGGGGCCCCGCGGCGGCAGCCACCAGGTTTTTTTTTTAAATTGAGTTTTACTTTAGGCCGGGGGGGGGGGTAGGACTGGTAATGGGCTATGGGGGGGGGTAGGACTGGTAATGGGCTATTGGGGGGGCTGGGGCAGAAAATGGACAGAGGGGGGGAGGGATGTAAATGGTCTATTCGGGGGCTGGGGCTGGAAATGGGCTGGGCTGGGCTGGGCTGGGCTGGGGGGGGTTAAGGCTAGAGGTGGGCTGATGGGGTTAGGACTGGTAATGGACTGTGGGCTGTTGGGGGGGCTTAGAACTGGCAATGGGCTTTGGGGGGGGTTAAGACTGGTAATGGGCTGTGGGCTGATGGGGGCTGTCTGGTAATGGGCTATGGGGGGGGCTAGGACGGGAAATGGGCTGGGGGGTTAAGACTGGAGGTGGGCTGATGGGGTTAGGACTGGTAATGGGCTGTTGGGGGGGGGGTTAGAACTGGTAATGGGCTTTGGGGGGGTTAAGACTGGTAATGGGCTGTGGGCTGATGGGGGTTGTCTGGTAATGGGCTATGGGGGGCTAGGACTGGAAATGGGCTGGGGGGTTAAAACTGGAGGTGGGATGATGGGGTTAGGACTGGTAATGGGCTGATGGGGGGGGGTAGGACTGGCAATGGGCTATGGGGGGCTGACTGGAAATGGGTTGATGGGGTTAGGACTGGAAGTGGGCTGATGGGGGGTTAGGACTGGTAATGGGTTATAGGGGGGCTTAAACTGAAAATGGGGTGATGGGGGGTTAAGGACTGAAAATGGGGTGATGGAGGGTTAAGGACTGTAAGTGGGGTGATGGGGGGGCTAGGACTGGTATTGGGTTGGGGGGTTGCTAGGACTGGAAATGGGCTGATGGATGGCTAGGACTGGAAATGGGCTGATGCAGGGACTAGAAGGGAATGGATGCTGGGTGAGGCTGGAACTAGAAGGGAGCTGATGTTGGGGGAGGATTAGAATGGGATGGGGCTGGAAGAGTAAAATGGAGAAGGGAAAAATATTTTGTGTGGGAGGGATAAAAAACTACAATTGGCCGGGTATTGGGAGAGTAAGTGGGGATTGAGGATGGAGGGGTAAAATTTGAGTGGATGAAATAGGAATGAGGAAAGAGCAAAAGGAGAAAGATTAGTATGTTAAAGCAGATGTAGAGAGAGAATGGAAAAAAATCTAGAAGAGAGAAGAAAGGACAAATGGACAGCAGACGATGGAGAGTTAGCAGAAGACACGAAGAAACCAGAAGAAAGTGGCTGGAGCAATTGCAGCTGAAAAAAATGCACAAAAGGTAGAAAATATCTCTTTATTTTGAATTTATTAATTGGAATATGTCAGCTCTGGTAAATGTGCATCATTAACATCTGCGCTTTGTTTAGTACAAGAGCAAATTAATGTATAGTTTTATTTCTACAGTGTTGTACATTCCAAGTTTGGCTTTTGGGATTCCCAGTTTAATTATTGTCTTCCTATTTCTAAATTGTGATTACTTGTTTGGTGATGGTCTATGTTCTGCATGTGTAACTGAGCTGAGGTGTTCTGTTTATATAATTCCTATTTGACATTGCCACTTGTTCTCTTTCCCCAGTAGGTCATGTATTGTTGTTCTCTGAAATGTATTGGTTTAATATTTGCAGTGTTGCCTTTTGATTGGTAGAGTATGGTGCTTTGTGAGTCCTGGTAGTGCTGTTAGGATACGGCGGGTTTACTATGGGCAGTGTTTGTAGTAGTTCCTAATGTGTCTGGCAGTTGGCACTGGATTATAGTAATGTAGAAATCTTTTAGTCTTTCATTATCCATACACTCATTAAGAGGCACGTTTACTAAAAGTTAGTATATGGTAACATTATGCAAATATTTATGCAAATGAGGCCCCTTATGCAAATGAGGTCCGCACCCCCCTTGGGCCGCCCCTGCTGGGAGCCCACAATTTTTGTTGGCGTAGGGCCTCACTCAAGGTAAATCCGGCCCTGGTAAAGGTGTAGCGTGGTCGCGTGGAGAGGAGTGAAAGATGAGACGAGCAGCGGTGTTTTGAATGCCGACTTCAGAGCCAGCTTTCTGCATCAGCCCGATAGAGAAGAAATGTGCTCTGGTGGTTATAGAAATGGGCTGAGAATGAGGGAAGTCAGGGTTTGAATCCTGCTTCTGTCACTGACAGTCCGTGGACAGGTTGCTATGGAGATTATTTACTAAAGTGTGATAAGTAGTTTACCATGAAAATGAGCCATGGTAGCAGTTACTGCATGGCCTCAGCACTTATTGTATACTACTTCACACAGTAACTGTGTATTGCTACAGGAGGAGGGAAAGAGCTTGAGACCGGGCAGGTGATGGACATGGACAGTGTTTACAGTTAGCATATCTTTATCTTTATTCATCATTTAATATACCGCCCACACGTGAGTATCAGAGCGGTGTGCAATATATAATTAAAGGCTGCTAGAAAAGGAAACAGAACACCAGTGGCCGGACAGGTAAGAGACAGAGCAGAGAGAAAGAGCAGACAGGGAGGCCTTAAGTGAGGGGGAGATATGAAGTCTCTAGGGAGGGAAATGGGGAGGGGGTAAGACCAAAGGCGGTATAGAAGAGGTGAGTCTTTAGCCTTGCTTTAAACTGTTAAATGCTGGCTCCAAGTGGAGGGCTGATGGGAGTGAGTTCCAGAGCCTGGAGCCAAGGAAAAAGATGGCAGAGGACCAGGTGGACTCTAGGTGTGCCTGAGAGGGGGAAAGGGAGGGAGGGACATGCGGTTAGAGTGAATGGACCAGAGTGAGTGCTAGGGAGTGTGGAGATGAACCAGATTGGAAAGATATTGAGGCACTCTGGTGTGAATTGCTTTATGGACGAAGGTGAGTATTTTATATTGAATTTTGAAAGCTACAGGGAGCCAATGGAGATGGATTAGGAGGGGGGTGACATGATCTGAGAGGGTGGCGTGGGTGAGGATGCGGGCCGCCGTGTTCTGTACGAGTTGAAATCTGTGCAATTGGTACTGAGGGAGACTGGTTAAAGAGATGTTACAATAGTCCAGTAACAGCATCACCCCCTATTGTTGAACCCTAGTTGTAGTGCTGCTAGGGGTCAGAGCCACCATTTTGAACTCAGACCAGCCATGGGGCAGAAATGTTTGTGCTTTGCTCCTGACCGCCCTCTAACCCACCAGGGAAACCTTTGGTAAGTGCTGGAGGGATTGAGTGGTTGGAAGAGATCAGGTGCCTTTTCAACAGGAAGGGGAGTAATGCTGGTACTGATATGGGGATGGGAGGGTGGGGGTCATGTTGGTACTGATTGAATGGGTGAAAAAAAGGGAGGGATGCTGATGCTGTTTTGGGGGTGATACTCAGGGCTCAGGTACTTTATCACATGGATCTGTGGTAACTGCATCAGCAGATAGTACAGCTGCACTTATCGCAGTACCTGCTAAGCAGAAAAATGCCAATAAGAGGGATATTCAGCGGCAGTATCTAATAGAGCCACTGAATATTTACTCTGATCACCTCCACACTATCTACATAGAGCTGGAATGATCTGGGGGTCGAGAGTGTGCATTGGCAGGAGTTATCCCGATAGGGATGGTTTTCAGTGTTGCTATCTGGATAAGTATCTGTATAACTCAGGACAGTAAAAATGTTTTCCTATATGTTATGCAGCCAGGCTATTCAGATAGGTGCTGCACTGAATCCAAAATCTCGATATTCAGTGCCAGCCATTATTTGGATACTGGTGCTGAATATCACGGATTTTATTACCACCATGGACGACATTTTAAAAAATATACTGACCACCAAGATGAGACCATTGATCAAGAGGATTCCCTCATATGTGAAAGGCACAACACATTTTCTTAATATTTTGATGGATCTAGAAGAACATTTTGAGGTACAAGATTTCTGAATGGTGGCTTTGGATACGGCATCACTGTACACATGTATCCCTCACTTGGAGGCTCTACAAGTTATATGGAAGGTGCTGGAGAATCGAGAAGATTTGAGTAGTATGCATGTGAATTTCATTCTCCATCTAACATGGATTGCTTTGAAAAGGATTTTTTTTTTTTTATGTTTGAGGACATCATATGTCAGCAGATATCAGGAGTGGCCATGGGAGCTGCAATGGCTCTTTCCATGGCAGGCCTGTACATGTCTGCATGCGAAGAAGAATGGGTGTGGACATCTCCATTTGCAGAATGTGTAAGTGCATGGTACCATTACATAGATGATGTTTTCATATTATGGAAAGACAAACAAACTGTGAAGCCTTCCATAGCTGGTTCAATACCTGTGATAATAATGCACAGTTTTCCATCCAGTACAGTAAGACCTCTCTTTTCTTCAAATTAATAAGGCAGGCTCAGGTTTTGTCACCTCTGTATATAAGAAGATTACTGACAGGAATACTTTGCTTCATTACTCTAGTGCACATCCTAGAACTCCCAAGAAGAGTTTGCCATTCTCGCAGTTCCTTAGAAATAGATGAAACTGCAGTACTCTAAATGATATTAAAAGACAGGCAGAACTTTTGAGTAAAGACTTCCTGAGTCGTGGTTATCCAGATGAGGTGGTTAGACAAGCCTATTATGGCAAGAAAAGACTGATATGCCAAAGGAAAATTGTGAGTTTCTGTATTTTGTCACAAGTTTTCGCCAATAAGTAACAAGATACAGAAGATCATACAGAAACATTATGGCCTTCTGACAACATTCCAGATTTGGAGATGAGTAAGTACGTTTTGTCCACACAAGAGGACAGAATCTGAAAGAATTACTAAATCCAGCCCAACTAAAAAAGGATGGTAACATAAATCAGCAGCCAACTGGCCATCGTGCTTGTGGCCACTGCCAGATTTGCACCATTATGTGGGGAACTAAGGAAGTTTTGCATCAGGGGTGGGTATATTCCCTTTTTTTGGGACACAACATGTGAATCAACTTTTGTTGTGTATATTGTGATATGCTTGTGTGACATGCTGTATGTTGGAAAGACAACCAGACAATTAAGAACTTGGATGACAGAGCATAAAAGCAAGTTAAACTGTAGAGTTCTTGAAGCTCCAATGGTTCAGCATTTTTTGGAACAAAAACATAGCTTTGAACAATTGAGATGTTTTTGCATGGATCACCTTTAACACAAAAGAACAACAATGGATTTTTTTGTCTACAATTTCTAAAACATAAGGGGTTAAATAATTGCATTGAATGGTCAGCATGCTGGTAATCTTTGAGGGTTGGGCATTTGATTTCTCCAGACCAGCTGGACAAGTCTGTTGGGTAAGCCTTTTTTCTACCAGCAGCTGATTGCAGCAGTATTGGAGTGGAGGTGTGGCCTAGTGGTTGGGGCAAAGTACTTCAGGCCAGAAGGTCAGGGGTTCAAATCCCACTAGAGGACAGCAACCTTGGGCCAGAAGGATTGGGGTTTCTAGTCCCACAGGTGGTCTTGGGCAAGCCACTTAACCCTCCATAGCCCATGTTCCCTGTAAAATAGTTATCTCCAAGTTATAATGCCCTGTTCAATGTAAACCACACTGATGCAGAATAGCACAGTATATAAGAGAATAAAAATAAAATCTCAAGGGAGTGCTGATTGAGGGCACTATTAAAAAGCATGCATGGCATTTTATAGTTAGTAGAGTCATTTTTGGTGCCAGAGGAAGTCACACTTCACATCGATCAGGTAAAAATTGAAAGTGGGATATCTTCTTCAGTTGCATTTAACAGTCGTGTTTGTAAGAGTTGATACGCAGCAACCAGTCTCATAGAAGGAGGGTGCATTAATACTGAAGTTATTATATGTGTTTGATGCCGATCCGACTGCTGTATGGGGCTTAGTAGTGAAAAGAGAAGCAATGTCCCTATTTGGTTTTCTGAACACGAAACAGTTAGATGTTATGTTTTAATAGATAGATGTTAAGAGTGTGCATAAATAACATGAACACTTGGGGAATTAGAATAATATTCATACCGAAGGGAGCTTTATGGCTCTGAATAGGAGTTGTACCTCTATATTTGCATCAGCACTGAGTAATGTAAAGGGGGTTATATGTATCCAAATAGCACACAACAGAGAAATCTTTCATTGCCTAAAGTCAATGCCAATAGAGTTCTTATATAATGTACATGTTTTGACAATAATAGAAAAGGACATTTCTACACATGAAACACCATTTTATCTGAGAAAATACCTTTTAAAATTACTCCTTAAGAGCCCGATTCCATCCCTGACGTCCAGGCCCTCTGTGCGCCCGGTCGGAACCGGATGCACACAGGGAGTCACAATTCTAATCCTGCAGGGCAAATCTAGCCCTGAGGGATCAGAATTGCAAACAGGCCTGTATGTGCAGGCCAGGACCCCGATTCCTTCTGGCCTGCACGTACAGGCCTTGCCAAACTAACTCAGTCATGGCTTTACAATGGAGTCATGGCGTCATGGCGTCTAGTTGCCATGGCACCGGGGTTCCATTGAAAAAACACGATCCCCAGCCACTGGCTTCCAAAGTGCTTTCTCCGCAGCCCGACCCCCGATCTGGCCTCCCAAGGCCAGGGTCGGGCTGTGGGGAATGCTCTTTGCCCCCTGATGCCCCTTCCCAGCCCCGGGCCTGCCGTTCCTCCCACATCGGAGAACTTATTTCACCTCAGAGGTGGAATAAGTTCCCCATCCAAGCCGTCAGTTCCGGACGTACAGAGCCAATATTGGAATCGGCCCTGTACATCTGAGGCCAACAACTGCCTACCACCCACCCTAATGCCGCCCCCGATCCGCTCCTTCTCTGCCTCTTATACCTTCCCCGAACAACGAGCGGGGAAGTTATAAGAGGTCGGGTGGGGGAATGAGCCTATAAGTGGATGCCTAAGGCTATGGGAGATTGTTTTCCTCAAGGACTCAAGGAGTGTTAGTGGGGGAAATTGGATTTGAATCCTATTTTTTTCATTCTCAGCCCATTGCTCTAATCAGTAGGTCTTTTATTTTCCCTACTGGGAAGAATAGCAGTGCTGTTCTATGACTTAGTGCGATATGTGCAGTGCAGCCTTTTTATAGGTAGAGCTGTCGCTGTTTGAGTTCTGGGAGTAAGTGCTATTTTCATATGGCAGCTTTGATCTAAAGATTCTGAGTGACTTTTTTGCAGTTTTTATGTTACTTCACAATGTGCTTGATAAAGGAAAGAGTTGGTGTCACTGCTACCGATGTACCAAAATAATTTGGAAATTCTTTGAAAGGTGAGTAGTAAGGGGCGACATCCTAGTTCAGCACAGTCAGCCATTTCAGAGACAACGTTCAGCCAAAGTGGTATGGATCTCTTTTAATTTCTATATTGTGTGCATTTCCTGACTTTTTTTTACAGTCTACCTCCAAAAATCAGAGATGACACATTCATCAGAAACTGTGACCTCAATTCTGAAACATAATCATATTGGGTATATATGTAAGAAGGAAAGTTTAGTATTTAAAAATATTGAGGATAATTTCCAAAACTGCATGTATTGGTACAGTCCGAGTATACCTTTAACGCTCGGATTTGCATCACTCATCAAAGGAGAACTAGGAGCAGGCGTTACCTTTTAGGGCACTTTTAGGGCAGGCAGTGCTCAAATAAATTTTTAATATGGTAAAACCGGTATTTATCTTTGTAAATGGCTTTTGAAAATTGTTCTCACTATTTCCATTTATGTATGTTGTAGGATTTTGCTAGGAGAAGAGTTGGCAGTGTCATCAATAGGGATATACATTTATTGGCCCGCATTCAGTTTGTTAGCAAGCCTTCGAATATTAGTGTATGCTCAATCAATTTAATGTGTGTTAACTTATGAGTTAACTGAGAGTAAGTGAATTAAGATATTAAAAGGTTCTGTTGTTGTTGTTGTGTCATTGAGTTGGTGCCATCTCATGGCGGTCCTCTGGATAGTTGTCCCAAACAGTGTTTGTTCTTCAGTCAGGTAACGAATTGATAGAGTGATTTCCATAGCCACTGTTATTGTATCCATCCATCACATTGCTGGACCTCCTCTTTTGTGTTTACCTTCATCCTCAAAGTTTGGTGGCACGACATGGGTTATGGGAGAGAATGGCAGACAAATTAAAAATGAAATCTTATTTAGAAATCTACTGTACCAAAGATGGTGGAGAGCAAAGGGGAAGTAAACAAAAACTGACTTTGATGAGGAGTAATATCCTATAGGAAGGGCCAAATTCAAAATTGTGGTACCCACCCACAGAAAGAACCAGAGAAAATAAGCCATTCCCCAACTCTTGGATCTTGGACAACATAACCATTGAGCAAATAAGAATAGGTTCCTTTTTGGCCTGGATATTTTGTGCCTTCAGAATTTGAGGCCATTGTTACCAGTGTCTTAATCTGGTTTTGCCTTCAAAGAGTCAAGTTTCTACTCTACAGCTAGTGGCTGAGATATATTCTTGGAGTATTGCCGGGAAAATAGTTGCTGAATAGATTGGATTAGCCAAAGGTTCTTTTTGTGTTATCATCTACTAGGTTACTCTCGGGGGAAATGTCTCCAAATGTGTTAGTTCTGCACATACCTTAACAGTAATGAATCTCACTCCTAAGACAACATATATGGAATATGACCTCGGTCTCTAAAATTTACTGCTGGTGCTTGCCATAGTACTTGCCTAACAAAGTGTGTCTGGAAATACTTTTAGTCAGGCCTATGGCTCATAATGTGATGGGAAATATTTCTGTATCTTTCTTCCACATTTTCTTGTCTCTCATAGCATTTCTTCATATGTGAGGATCTTCTCCTTTTCTATAAAATTGACAGATTAATCACTATGAACTGACACCTTATAATCAATCCTGTTCCTCTTAGTTCCTTTTAAATCTCCTTCGTAAAAACACATTGAAGGAAAACTAAACTCAATGCATGCAGAAGTATCTCTGATAGATGGCTGTTTTAAAGGATAAAGATCACAAAAAATAATGAGAAAGATTCAAAACATCAAACTGAAACATGTTCTATTAACAGAAGCCTCAAATTCATATGCTCCCAAAATATATTGAAAGTAGCAGCAGAAGCACAGCAATTATGGAGATATGAAGAAAACCATAAAGAGAGATCAAAATAAACTATTTAAAGAGAACCAAAACTGAGGAACAGCATCAATGCATTAAATGCCACCAACTAAAATTGAAAAAGAAAGGTTTTGGAGAAATGTATACAAGAATCCTGTAGAGTACAACCAAGTAACAGAATGGCTATCCTGCATATGAGAGAATATAAAAAAGGTAAATATCAAAGTTATGGCATGGCCTGAAGTAACAATAAAAAAATCAGAAAGCAGGTTAAAAGGAGCCCCAAACTGGAAGAGTCCTTTATGCTTTTATTCATGTCTATGCCCGTTTTTGTGCTTGTGTTTCTATTTTCAGTTTATTATTGGTGCATATGAATTTAAGGTCTTCTGTTAATAAAGCATGTTTCAGTTTGATGTTTTGGATTTTCCTCCTCCAACCTTTCCATCATTAGCCCCCCACCCCCACCCCCATTACCCTTCTCTCTTATCATGTTCTTGATCATTTCATCTCCAGACACACTAACATTGCAGCCCGGTAAGATGGTCTTCTACTACTATTATTGAACATTTATATAGCGCTACAAGGAGTACGCAGTGCGGTACAGACACATGGAAAAGATGGTCCCTGTTCATCAGAGCTTGCAAACTATTCAAGACAGACAACACAACAGCTGAGGACAAGGATACAACTAGGGAAAGGTAAGGAGACATGTAGGAGACTAAGCGGATCAGGATCCAAAAGTAGCCTCAAAGAGCCGAGCCTTTAGCATGGATTTGAAAAGGGGAAGAGATGAAGCCTGACGTACAGATCAGGTAGCTTGTTCCAGGCATAAGGAGCAGCAAGGTGAAAGGATCAAAGTCTGGAGTTGGCAATGGAAGGAAAGGGAACACAGAGAAGCAATCCACCAGAAGAGCGGAGTTCACGAGGAGAGGTGTAGAGAGAGTTGAGAGAGGAAAGGTAGTGAGGAGTAGCAGAATGAATGCATTTATAGGTCAGAAGGAGAACTTTGAACTGGATACCAAAACGGAAGGGGAGCCAATGAAGTACCTTGAGGAGAGGGATTATATGAGCATATCGGGGCTGATGGAAGATTAGCCGCGCAGAGGAATTTTGAACAGATTGAGGGGGAAAGAGATTTAGAGGGAGACCAGCAAGGAGGAGGTTGCAATAGCCTAGACAGGAAGTGACTAAAGAGTGGATAAGTATCTTAGTAATATGTTCAGAAAGGAAGGGACAAATTTTGCTGTTATTTTAGTGAAAGAAACAACAGGTTTTAGGTATGTGTGGAGAAGGAAAGGGAGGAATCAAAGGCGACCCAATGTTGTGGGCTGAGGAGACAGGAAGTAGAAGAGTGTTATCCACAGAGATAGAGAAAGGATGAAGGGGGAGGGTTAGTTTAGGGCGGGAAATAATAAGCTTAGTTTGGGCCATGTTCAATTTCAAATGATAGTGAGACATCCAGGCAGCGATGTCAGATAGACAGTCTGAGATTCAGGCCTGGAGAGTCAGAGAGATATCAGTGTTCTCCCTCAGCAGCCCCTGATCTTTAATATTCTCCCTCCAGCATCTCAGTATTCACTTGCAATTCTTCAGTCCCTGAATGTGCAGCTCCTTCTAACCTCACTGTATGAGATGTCCGCTGATAGTGTGCTTGTTCCAGCCAGAAAACAATGTGCAATCATTGACTGGCAACCAGCCTAACCTCACTTCTTTAGGCACACTGGGGAATTATGTAACTTAGGGGAACTCTGAAATACTGGCCTATTGGTAGAGCAATAGAATAAGAGCTATAGAAAGTAGGGTTCAAATCCCACTTCTTTCATTAGTACTTTATAAGACTTGTCTTTTCATCTTCTATTGCTTCAAAAACCACTTAGGTTGGGAGTTCTTTAAGGCAGGACTTATTGCATTTGAATTCTAATAATGCTATAAGCCATTTGAACATTAGTTGGAAAGGTGGGCTAAAAGTTTCAAATTATATATTATGCATGCTGTTATACAACCTGTGTGAGATTCTGTGCTAGCATGATTCCCCAGGCTGTCATTGGTCAATAGCATAGGTAGGTCGCTGTTGAACAATATAGGAAATGTATCAATTAAATATTGTCGAAAAAATGCAGCAGTAAAGCAATTAAGTCAAGCCTCTTACTGAAGTCCATCATTGAATGTCTGCCTCAACCATCCAGCAAAGAAGTACCCTCAAGAATCACAAGACCTCCCAACCATGGTACTCCCAGTCCCTGAGAGTATTCAAAAGGACCTTGCGGAAAACTGAGAGGAAATGGAGAATCACAAGATCCAACTTAGACTTAAGACTATACATGGAACACTAAACCAATACCGACAACATATAACTGACCTAAAAAAAGAATACTATTCAAAAATGCTAATGAAATTGCTTAATCGACCAAGAGAATTATTCCTCATAGTTCAAGACCTAATAAAAACAAAACAATGTTGACTCCCATGACAGCGGAATAAATGCCCAACAACTTGCCAATTACTACATTGAAAAATCTAAATCCATAACAAAAAATTACATGATAACTACTAATGAATTAATTAGCATTGCATTATGGAACACTTCCAGTCACCTGGATTAAACTAACCGCAGAAGAACTAACACCTCACATTCAAAATATCGTCAATTTATCTCTATCTCAAGGCCTAATGCCAAAACCACTAAAAGAAGCCTCCATCCACCCAATATTTAAAAATCACTTACTGAATAAGAACTGCCCCGGCTCATACAGACCAATATCAAGTTTGCCATTCTTATCTAAAGAAATTGAAAAAGCTATACAAAGGCAACTTCAGGATTTCATTGACACAAATGCACCACTTGATCCTCACCAGTATGGCTTTCGTGCTTACCACGGAGTTGAGACCCTTCTAACATCCCTCCTCAACAATATCATCCTCAGAATGGAAAATAACAAACAAGCATACATTCTCATATTCCTTTACATAACAGCTGCTTTTGATTCTATTAACCATAAAATCCTGATCAGTCATCCAAAACATCTCAAGATAGGAGGCACCATAATTCATTGATTTAAGTCCTACCTAACTGACCGCACACAACAGGTCATACTCAGTAATACCCTCTCCAAAAAATTCCATCTAACCCAGGGAGTACCACAAGGATCAGCATTATCTGCATTAATATTCAACATCTATATTCAACCAGTCTGTGGTTATAGAATTTATGCAGATGACATCATATTTTTCACAGATATTAATGCACTAAATCAGGACTATGAGAAAATAACAAACTGCTTCAAAGACGTCTCACTATGGCTCAACTCTGTGAATCTATCAATCAACTTAAATAAAACGAAAGTTCTAATGATATCCAGAAACAAATCATTTTCACCACCTCCACGACTTCAGATAAACGATTCTTCCCTTGAAATTAAAAAAGAAATAAAAATCTCGGCATTCTACCGGACCAAAATCTCAACATGTCAAAACATATCAGCATGATAACAAAAACAATATACAATAAAATACATATGATACGAAACCTTAAGACCCCTACTGTCTCCAGATGACTTCTGCACAATAACTCAAGCATTTATTGGTCCACATTTTGACTTCAGTAATATTATCCTTCAAGGCCTACCTAAATAAACCCTGAAACCATTACAGATGGTGCAGAACTCTGTAGCTCGTATTATAATGAAAGTCCCAAGAACCGAACATATAACTCCAATCTTCTACTACTTACATTGTCTACAGAGAATCAAATTCAAGGCAATACTAACAACGTTTAAAACAATAAATAACATTGCCCCAACATACCTCACCTCACTAATCAACAGGAACAGGAAACAAGAAACAAGGAACAGCAAACAAGAAGCAGAAGGACAAATATCAAGAACGTTCTATGCACACCAGCAGCATCAAGAAATGCAAACCAATCGACAATAAACAGGGCTTTCTCATTATACTCCCCCATTCTATGGAACTCTCTTCCAAACAATATATGTGAAATAAAGGACCTATCTACAATCAGAAAGAAATTCAAAACCCTATTATTCGCTGAATCCTACCAGCCCTTAATGAACAAACCGAACTTGACCTAATGGACTCTCAACAAGGCTTGCAAACCCAATACGCTCCTCTCTCACATAGACTCTTTGATGCAAAATAACTCACTATACATCATTCTATATAATAATACTCCAGACCTGTAAATAGTTTGTTACCTATGTCATTCTCAAGGCTTAGCATGTTTAGTACAGAATACCACTGCCCGTATTATAACCGGCTCTTCTAAACATGACCACATCACTCCCCTCTTGAACCACCTTCACTGGCTCCCCATCAGCTCTTGGATCAAATATAAATCTGCACTAAACATTTTTAAAATCAAGCAATCCATATCGGCAGACGTATTGAAGAATCTCATTAACATGAACAACAGCTCAAGACCCAGAAGATGCACCACCAATGATACAATCAGCACCCCCAGCGGATACACCAAATCCAATCAATCCACATCCGGAACAGCAATATCCCTAGCAGTCCCTGCGCTATGCAATGCACTCCCAGATGAACTAAGAGCCACCTCTGACTCCAAGGACTTCCAGAAAAGATTGAAAACAGCTCTCTACATGGAGCATTTTGGAGCCATTACATGACAGTACAAAAACAAGCCCTTACCACTAAAAGCAATTTCCTCCTATCCTTCCTAACACCCCACCTAACCTCTCTCCTCTCTTGTAATATAATGTAAATAGCTCATCCTGTAAATAGTTGAACTAAACTCATGCAAGCCCCCGCTCCCACTGTTTTATGTAAAAACTCTTCGTTATACTGTAAACCACTTTGATTATAAGAGAAAGCAGTATAGAAGTGCTACTAAATAAATAAATAAATAAATAGTTTAAGTTTGTTTATTGTTTAAATTACTCTGTTCTTGTTTATTGTAAACTGTTCATTGTAAACTGCCCAGAGCAGTGCTCATTGGTTCTATGTAAAGTGCTATGACTATGTGATAAAGTGGTATAAAAGACAAATAAATAAATAAATAAATATTCTTTTTGGATGAATTTCTTAAACAAAACTGTATAGCAAATTTAATTATTAAGTTTATAGTCCTGCGCTGCAGCATACGAACAGCTGGGGAGCCTAATTGAATCATTGCAATTGTAATAACTTTTCAGGAATGATTCAGACAGGGAATCCATGATTCTATGAGATATTCTAATGGCCACTAGAAGCATATGCCATGGAAATAGGAAGTTAATTAGAATGTAAATGAATAGTTTAAGTATTTGTGCTATTGTACACCGGGTGACCTTCATCTTTAGGCCTCAATGGATGCTGCAGTCCCTGCTGAGCTTTTTCTGTATCTGATAGGCTATATATTCTACGCATGGCCAGAGTGGGTACTGTGTGCAGGAGAAGAGTGAGGAGGGCTCCCAGAAAGAGTAACCACAATGTGGCTAGAACTTTATAGAATACTAGCGAAAGTGGTCGTTGACACATATAATTTTAAGTCATGGTCACTTACATCAGCTAAAGTGCTGGTATAAATGATGTTACATGTATCACACACTCACCTGTATTCTATAAATTATGCGCATAAATGCGTGCTCTACCCACACACCACTCAATTTCCGTCCATGTGCATGTTCATAGTGAAAGCATGCACAATGGAATCCGCACACATACTTACAGAATTTTGCCTGTGTACTTTCTATGCATAGGGGCCCACGCATGTAAACAGCTAACGACAAACACAGAGGAACTCTAAAGGAAAAATGCGACTATAGTAGTTGATATGAAAGGACAAATTGGACAGGCCATATGGTCTTTTTCTTCCATCAGGCTTCTATGTTTCTATGACTAAAATACTGTGATTTATGTGCTTAAATGGCAAATAAAGTTACACAGCTCCTTATAGAATTAGAGGCACATTTCACAATGAGACATTCAACTACAATCTGGGACATCAAAGGCAGAAAGTCTGAAAAAAATGAGGCTTGTGCAAGTTCAGGCATGATTTCCGAAGTATGGAAGGGCCCGATATGCATGTGTATCAAATGTCTATATAGACGTCCCCAGGATAGCCTTTCAGAAGCATGATGTCTGAGCATAATGGCTAGAGTAGTGATTCAGAGCAGTGTGGTCAAGGTTCAAATCCTTACATGGGCCTTTGTGATCTGAAGCTAGTCACTTAATTCTACACTCTTTGATTGCTTCCAGGTGAAAATAAGCACTGTCCTGATGCCTATTCGTACCTGGGGCAGGTATAAATATGGACATGCCTGCAGATGTCTCTGCAGTTTCTGAGATCGAATAAGGGTATATACCAGTAAGTCCATTGCTCCTCCCTGCACTGAAGACGTCTGCAAATGTCATTTGTGCAATGACTATGGAGACATGTCTGTGATTCTGATATCCATGTGCATGTCTGCAGACATCCTAATCCTTTTAAAATGACCTTCTTGCCCTTTTAAGATGCATAATTCTTTTTCCTATAAAGTAGCCTACAAGCACATGCAAGGACGCCAAAAAAAATCAATTAGGAACTGTAATTTTTTGTTTTAATGCCCACTCCACAAGAGCAAGCAGTCATAAGAACATAAGAACTGCCTTATTGGGTCACACCAATGGTCCATCAAGCCCAGTGTCTTGTTTCTAACAGTGGCCAATCTAGATCACAAGAATCTGACATATCCAAAAAGTAGCCAGGTCCATGCTACTTATCCCAGAGATAAGCGGTGTTTTTCTCTTGGACTACATTAATAAAGGTTTATGGAATTTTCCTTTAGAAATTGCCCAGAAATACAGAGAAGCTAAAGCCAGAGGAGAAAGCGGGGCAATCGCAAAATTCAATAAAGATTTCCAATGTGCGACAAGGCAAGACAAAGAGAAGTACTACAATGAAACATGCAAGGAAATAGAAGCAGAAACTATTAGAGGAAGAACAAGATTGGCTTTCCTAAAGCTAGGAGAGTTAAAGAAAAAAATTCAAGCCTCGAATTGGAATGTTATAAAATGCTCAAAGATCCAATATACAGAGTCATTATACCATAAAGATCAAGTGGACCAACAGCTGTTTCAATCTGTACTTTATGATCAGGAACCATTGGTGATGAAAGAAGAAGTTAAAGCAGCATTGAAAGCCTTATCAAAGAACAAAGCACCTGGCATTGGTGACATTTCCTTTGAAGTATTACAGCAATCAGATGAAGCAGTTACAATACTTACAAGATTCTGCCAGGAAATTTGGAAGACAACATCATGGTCAACTGACTGGAAAAGATCGGTGTTTATATCAATACTAAAGAAAGGCAAACCAATTGACTATGTAAATTATCACTCAATCACTCTGATCCCAAATGCCAGCAAGATTCTACTCAAGATCATTCAGCAGAGATTACAACCATACCTGGAACGAGAACTGCCCTCGCCCTTTCCTACAGGGTTCAGGAAAGGGCAAGGAGCAAGAGACATCATTGTGGATGTGAGATGCTTCCTTGAAAAGCCGAAAGAATACCAAAAGGATATTCATATGTGTTTTATTGACTACAGCAAGGCTTTTGACTGTGTAAACCATGAGAAACCCTGGGCCACAGTAAGAAGCATGGATATACCAGAACACCAGATAGATCTCTTGCACAACCTTTACATTGATCAAGAAGCAACAGTTCGAACGGAACTAGGAGAAACAAAACAGCCTAAAATCAGCAAAGGTGTATGACAAGACTGCATGCTTTCCCCCTACCTGTTTAATTTATACGCAGAACAAATCATCAGAGAAGACAACTGAGGTGTGAAGATTAGTGGAAGACTCATCAACAACCTTTGCTATGTTGATGATACCAGATTACTGGCTGAAAGTGAAGACAATGAAATATTTGCTTCTCAAGGTCAAGGAACATAGTCTTAAAATGGGCCTACACCTTAATGTTAAGAAGACAAATATTCTGACAACTGGCAAAATCAATAAGTTCATCATGGATGGGGAAGAAATTGAAATAGTTGACAACTTTAACCTACTTGCATTAAATCAATAAAGATAGGACAAGCAGTCAAAAATCTGACATTGCATTGCTCTTGGCAGAATGGCTATGAAGGACCTAGACCAGATTCTCAAGAGCAGAGGAAAAGGAGGAGAGGTGATGCATTTGAATTATGGTGCTGGTGACGCATACTGTGTATATCATGGATTGCCTGAAGAACAAACCAGTCAGTACTAGTGGAGATCAAACCTAAGCTTTCCTTAGAAGCTCAGATGACAAGACTTCAACTTTCATACTTTCTACACATCCTGTGAAGAGAGAGATCATTAGAGAAAGACATCATGCTTGGCAAGTAAAAGGTCAATGCAAAAGAGGAAGGCCAGCAATGAGATGGGTCGATACAATAACAGTAGCTATGAGTCAGGGCCAGCCCGTCCATTGAGCAAGAATGTTTTTGCACAGGGCCCCGCATTTCAGGGGGCCCCACGCAAAGAACATTCTGCTTTAAAAATAAACTAAATTTAAAAAAATGGCTGCTGCCGCTGCCGTGGCAGAATCAACTGTCCCGCGGGGCCCCCCCCTGCCCGGCTGAGCCCTCCCTGCCTGGCTGAGCCTCTCTGCAATGGCTTTCAGATCCACGAAGGGAGAGTGTCTCCTCGCGGCTCTGTTAAGCCTGCAGGGGCTGATGGGAAATTTCCCATCAGCCTCTGCGGGCTTAACAGAGCCGCGAGGGAGACAGTGAGACACTCTCCCTTCGCGGATCTGAAAGCCATCGCAGAGAGGCTCAGCTGGGCAGGGAGAGCTCAGCTGAGCAGGGGGTGCCCCACGGGACAGTCGATTCTGCCGCTGCCGCAACGGCAGTGGCAGCAGCCAGCTTTTTTTTTTTAACGTTTTCCCTGGGCCGATGGGTGGGAGGGGGGGTTAGGACTGGTAATGGGCTGTGGGCTGATGGGGGGCTAGGACTGGAAATGGGCTGATGGGGGGGATAGGACTGGAGGTGGGCTGATGGGGTTAGGACTGATAATGGGCTGTGCGCTGATGGGGGGTTAGGACTGGTAAAGGGCTATGGGGGGGCTAAGACTGAAAATGGGGTGATGGGGGTTAGGACTGGAAGTGGGTTGATGGGGGGCTAGGACTGGTAATGGGCTGAGTGGAAGGGGAGGCTTGAACTGCAAATAGCTGATGGGGACGAGAACTTGGAATGGAAACAGCTGAGTTGAAGGAGGGCTTGAACTGCAAATAGCTGATGGGGAGGGGGGCTTGGAATGGAAATGGACTGTGAGGGGAGGGAGCTAGGAAAGGAAATGGACTGATGGAGCAGCTAGGTTAGGACTGGAAATGGGCTGTTGGGGGAGCTAAGATTGGAAATGGGCTGTGGTGGGGGCTTGGATTGAAATGGACTCATGTAGGGGCTAGAACTGAAAGTAGGCTCATGGGAGGCTTGGATTGTAATTGGGGTGAGTGGAGTGGAGCTAGGATTTGACATGGGCTGATGGTGGGGCTACGAAAGGACTAGAAATGGACTGATGGGGGGCTGGGATTGGAAATGAGCTGATGGAGGGACTCGGATAGGACTGGAAATGGATGGGGAGCTAGGACTGGAAATGTGCTGATGGGGGGGCTAGGACTGGAAATGGGCTGATGCAGGGATAGAAGGGAGCAGATGCTGGGTGAGGCTGGAACTAGAAGGGAGCTGATGTTGGGGGAGGAATAGAATGGGTTGGGGCTGGGAGAGTGAAATGGAGGGGGGAAAAATATTTTGTGTGGGAGGGATGAAAAATCTACAATTGGCCGGGTATTGGGAGAGTAAGTGGGGATTGAGGATGGAGGGGTAAAATTTGAGTGGATGAAATAGGAATGAGGAAAGAGCAAAAGGAGAAAGATTAGTATGTTAAAGCAGATGTAGAGAGAGAGAATGGAAAAAACTAGAAGAGAGAAGAAAGGACAAATGGACAGCAGACGATGGAGAGTTAGCAGAAGACACAAAGAAACCAGAAGAAAGTGGCTGGAGCAATTGCAACTGAAAAAAAATGCACAAAAGGTAGAAAAATATCTCTTTATTTTGAATTTATTAACTGGAATATGTCAGCTCTGGGAAATGTGTATCATTAACGTCTGCGCTTTGTTTAGTACAAGAGGAAATTAATTTATAGTTTTATTTCTACAGTGTTGTTGTACATTCCAAGTTTGGCTTTTGGGGTTCCCAGTTTAATTATTGCCTTCCTGTTTCTAAATTGTGATTCCTTGTTTGGTGATGGTCTATGCTCTGCATGTATAACTGAGCTGAGGTATTCTGTTTATGTAATTCCTATTTGACATTGCCACTTGTTCTCTTTCCCCAGTAGGTCATGTATTGTTATTCTCTGAAATGTATTTGTTTAATATTTGCAGTGTTGCCTTTTGATAGGTAGGGTCTGGTGCTTTGTGAGTCCTGGTAGTGCTGTTAGGATACGGCGGGTTTGCTATGGGTTCTAAATGGACAGTGTTTGTAGTAGTTCCTAATGTGCCTGGCGGTTGGCACTGGATTATAGTAATGTAGAAATCTTTTAGTCTTTCTTTATCCATACACTCATTAAGAGGCATGTTTACTAAAAGTTAGTGTATAATAACATTATGCAAATATATATGCAAATAAGGCCACTTATGAAAATGAGGCCCCGCACCGAGTCTCCGCAAATGGCCCCGCACCCCCCTTGGGCCGCCCCTGCTATGAGTGCCAGTCTGTCAATAATGCGCAGCCTGACTGAAGACCGAACACAATTTAGGACAACTATCCAGAGGGTCACCATGAGTCAACACCAACTCGACAGCACTTAACAACGCTACCTGCTTTTGCCATATCTGCTGGCAATGAGTTCCATAGACTAATTATAAAATTGAGAGAAAAATATTTTCTCCTATTTGTAGCTTCATGGCATGTTCCCTAGTCCTTCTATTTTTTGAAAGACTAAACAATTGATTTGCATCTACCTGTTCCACTCTACTCAGGATTTTGTAGACTTCTATCACATCTCCCTTCGGTCATCTCTTCTCCAAGTTGAAGACCCCTAACCTTTTTAGCCTTTCCTCATGGGAGAGTCATTCTATCCCTATTATCATTTTTGGTTGCCCTTCTCTGTACCTTTTCCAAGGCCTCTATATCTTTATTGAGATGTAGAGACCAGAATTGCAGAATTGCAGTCGCACCATGGAGTAATATGGAGGCATTATGATATCCTTTGTTTATTTTCTATTCCTTACCTAATGATTCCTAACATTTAGTTTGCTTCTTTAGCTGCAGTCACACACTGAACAGCAGGTTTCAGTGTATTGTCTATTATCAAACCCAGATCCTTTTCTTGTGTGATGACTCCTAATGAAGAACCTAACATTGTGTATCTCTGATTTGAGTTATTCTTCCCTACATGCATCACTTTTCACTTGTCTACATTAACTTTCATCTGCCATTCGAATGCCCGTTCTCACAGTCTCACAAGTCCTCCTGCAGTTTCTCACAATCCACATGTGATTTAACAAATCAATAATCATCTGCAAATTTAATCACCTCACTTGCTGTTCCCAATTCCAGATCATTTATAAATATGTTAAAAAGCACTGTATAATTTTCATTCAGTTTAACAGCTTGTGAGGAATTAAGCTAAATGTACCAGCGGGACCTGTCCGAGGTTATCTGATCCCACAAACAACATTTCAGCCATCCTCCATGACCCTATATCCAGCATCTCCACTTATCTGTCCCCCCATAGACTCATATCTTCCTTTCCCTATCACCCCATAGTCAAGCATCTCCTTTTCCCTTGCTTAAGCCTCCTTCCCCTTGTTCATCATCTCTCCTTCCCTGAACTCCTCCTGCTACCTGCCACCTGCTGTTTCCAGCATCTCCCCCGCCACTGTTGCCACTACCCTAGCTCCACTTGCCACTCAAGGCTGCAGCAGTAGAAAATCCAGCACAGTGCAGAGCCTTTGAGAATCTAAACACACACTCAAGACTTCATTTCCCACCCCTCCAACCAAAGAGGTGGCAAGACCACAGCAGGTCTTCAGTGTGTGTGGGTACTCAAAGACTTGCCACCACCTACAGTTGATGTTTTGCTGGCCTAGGTGCATATCTACTCTTTCTGGGCAGTGCCAGGCAGTTATTGCTAACAAAGCTTAGGCTTTTGAGGGTGCATAAAATGAAGGGGGTTATTTTCACACTGCGCAAAGTTTGAAAAACGATGAACAGACTGCTACAAGTGAAGATACTGAAAAGCTTTGACAACATTTCAAAGACTCCTATGGTTCTACAGGACAGTTTCTCCAAATGGGTGAATTTTGCACATACTATGACAGTCATGAACCTCACTTCTAAGCCAGGGTATGTGGAGTATGATCTAAGTCTCTCAAATTTACTGCTAATGCTTGGCGTAGTACTTGCATCGTGCCAAAGGAGAGCCTCCCTTTAGTGTACATATGATGTTACATGTATGGGTAATTTATCAAGGCGTGCTTGGAAATTCCTCTTAATTAGGCCTGTGGCACCTAACACGATGGGAAATAACTTGGTATCTTTCTGACACATTTTCATGGTCTCCAACTGCATTTCTTGGAACTTGAATATTTTCTCACTCTCAATGCGATTCACAGAGTAGACATTTGGAACTGACACCTCTATAATCAATGCCGTTATATCCAACTTCCTCATATCCAGGTGATCATAACCTCTTCATTCTCTATAATTCTTTTAGGGTCATGATCCCAGTGCTTTTCAGTGATGTTGTAGTGTTTACAGAGTTTCCAATGGATAAGGCGTGCTACTTTATTGTGCCTTTCTGTATAGAATTTTTCTGCCATCGGAACTTCACAGCCAGCTATGAGGTGAATCACCATTTCCAACTCTTTCCAACAGAAATGACATGCATCTGTTTTGCCAGTTTTTTCAATGCTCGCTGAAACCAGTTCATCCGTAAGCCGCTGTCCTGGGCTGCAAAACTGCTCATCCTTTGGTTTCATTTCACCTCTCCTTAACCATTCATGTGCCCATTCTTGATCTACAAGGGTTCCTGGAGTAACACTCTGTATTTCCCACTGTATTTGTGCATTTGCCACTTGTTTTTCCATGTTTGTTGATCTAATTCTTTGAAGAGTCTTTTTATCTTGTTTTGCAAATTCTGTTACTTCCTTCCCTGGGTATGTTTGTGGATTCTCATTCATTCCTTCTAGTCATTGGAACGCCTGTCCAAGTTTGATGATGGAGAGAGATTCTGGATATTTACTTTCATATTTCAGCACTTATTGTACATTTGGATCCGAAGATGCAATTAGATAGGCCTGGAGGCCTGTGATATTAGCTCTGTATGTTTAATCAATCTCTATGAAACCTAGCCCTCCTTCAGCTCTAGGGATGTACAGTCTTGGCATACACTGATTCTTGTAAATTACCTCATGGGCATCGTAGACAGAGATCTCTATGTTTATGTTTATATTTTTATTTATTTATTTATTTAGCATACATTTGTATACCGCTACTTCCAGCGATCAGTAGCGGGGTAGATTACAAAACGGAGCTGTCTGATCAGGACAGGGATATTTGAAATATATACAAGGTGATTGATAGGAAAAGCACAGCACACAGCAATTATGAAAGAGAGTCTCCTTCCATAAGGAGGGTGAAGTTATTACCTATGTACATTTTTACATATATACATTTTCATTTTACATATGTACACTTTTTTTATATATAATTTACATAATTTTACATAATTTACAGGTATACATAATTTACAGGTATACAAATTTTACATAATTTACAGGTATACATCATAATTTACAGGTATACAATTTATATTTATATTTATGCTTATGTTTGATATACTGCATTTATGCGAACAAGCAATGCAGTTTACAAACACTTCTAATTATTATAAGGAAAGAAACTCCATTGCAGATATAGAAAAGAGGAAATAGAGGTGACAATATCAAAGGAGGTTAAAGAGAGTAAGGCCAGGGAAATAAAGGAGGGAAGGAAAATGCTCATCCAGCCATGACCCAGAAAATATCCAGTTTAGGGGGATTCTGGTTTGTTCTTCGGGCAGTCCATGGGATACATGGGCTGCCCGAAGAACAAACCAGTCAGTACTAGAGGAGATCAAACCTAAGCTTTCTTTAGAAGCTCAGATGACAAAACTTTGACTTTCATACTTTGGACACATCATGTGAAGAGAGATCATTAGAGAAAAACATCATGCTTGGAAAGAAGGTCAGCACAAAAGAGGAAGGCCAGCAATGAATGGATTAATACAATACCTGCAGCTATGGATGCCTCTCTGTCAACAATGAGTTGCCTGACTGAAGACTGAACACAGTTTAGGACAACTATACAGAGGATTGCCATGAGTTGAAACTGATTTGACGGCATTTAACAACACCAGGGGGATTCAAATGCTGACTCGAACAGATGCCTCTTCAGTGCATTCTTAAAGCATTTAAAATTAGACTCCAGTTTTAGGAGAGGGGACAGACTGTTCCAGAGGACAGAGTCTTGAAAGACTGCCAAAAGGGACTGTTATTGCTGGAAAGAAATCGGCACGTAAGTATTTACATAAGAACATAAGATATGTCATACTGGGTCAGACCAAGGTCCATCAAGCCCAGTATTCTGTTTCCAACAGTGGCCAATCTAGGTCATACGTACCTAGCAGTTTCCCCAAGGGACACAGGTTCCACAATGCTTGTATTGGTTCAAGCATTGATATCCTGGGTCCCTTCTTAATAATGGTTTATGGACCTTTCCTCCAGGAACTTGTCCAAACCTTTTTTAAACCCAGCTACACTAACAGCCTTTACTACATCCTCCGGTAACAAATTCCAGAGTTTGATTACACGTTGAGTGAAAAAATATTTTCTTTTATTAGTCTTAAATAGTTTACCCTGTAGCTTCATTGCATGTCCCCTAGTCTTTCTATATTCTGATACGGTAAACAATCGATCTACGTTTACCCGTTCCACTCCGTTCATTAATTTATAGACTTCTATCATATCTCCCCTCAGCTGTCTCTTTTCCAGGTTAAAGAGCCCCAACCTTTTTAGCCTTTCTTCATAGGAGTAGACTTCCATCCCCTTTACCATTTTGGTGGCTCTTCTCTGAACCTTTTCTAAAATCGCTATATCCTTTTTAAGATACGGCGACCAGAATTGCACACAATATTCAAGGTGCGGTCTCACCATGGAACGATATAGAGGCATTATAATATCTTTTGTTTTATTTTCCATTCCTTTCCTTATCATACCTAGCATTCTATTTGCTCTCTTGGCCGCCGCTGCACACTGGGCCGAGGGTTTTAACATGGTATCCACAAGGACGCCTAAATCTTTTTCCTGGGTGTTGGTTCCTAATGTGGAACCTTGCATCGTGTAACCATAGTTTGGGTTGTTCTTCCCTAGGTGCATAACCTTGCACTTCTCCACATTAAATTTCATCTGCCATTTTGATGCCCAGTCTTCCAATTTATCAAGATCCTCTTGCAATTTTCCACAATCCTCCTGGGTTTTAACAACTCTAAATAGTTTTGTGTCATCAGCAAATTTGATAACCTCACTCGTTATTCCACTTTCCAGGTCATTTATGAATATGTCAAAAAGCAGCGGACCCAGCACAGATCCCTGTGGTACACCACTATTCACCTTTCTCCATTGGGAAAATTGGCCATTTAGCCCTACCCTCTGCTTTCTATCTTTTAACCAGTTCCTGATCCACAGTAGTACACTGCCTCCTATCCCATGACTCTTTAGTTTTGCCAAAAGTCTCTCATGAGGGACCTTGTCAAAGGCTTTCTGAAAGTCCAGATACACAATATCAACCGACTCACCTTTGTCCACCTGTTTATTCACTCCTTCAAAAAAACATAACAGATTAGTAAGACAAGATCTTCCTTGTCTAAAGCCATGTTGGCTGTCTCCCATTAGGTCATGACTATCTACATGCCGAGTAATTTTATTCTTTATGATGGTTTCTACCATTTTTCCCAGTACTGACGTCAGGCTCACCGGTCTGTAGTTTCCCGGATCACCCCTCGAACCCTTTTTAAAAATTGGTGTTACATTGGCGATCCTCCAATCCTCAGGTATTAGAGATGATTTTAATGATAGTTCACAGATTACTGATAGCAGGTCTGCAATCTCAAATTTCAGTTCTTTCAACACCCTTGGATGTATACCATCTGGCCCAGGTGATTTGCTACTCTTCAGTTTATCTAATAGTTGTAAGACATCTTTCCGATGTATCAATATTTCCTTCAATTCTTCCACACCTTTAAATACCACTTCAGTCATGGGTAACATCCCTACATCTTCCTCAGTAAAGACCGAAGCAAAGAATTCATTCAGTCTCTCCGCTATCGCCTTGTCGCCTCTTATTGCTCCTTTAACCCCTTTATCATCTAATGGACCAACTGACTCTCTCACAGGTTTTTTGCTACGAATGTACTTGAAAAGGTCTTTATTTCGCGTTTTTGCTTCTGCAGCAAGCTTCTTCTCAAATTCTCTCTTTGCCTGCCTTATCAATGCCTTGCATTTGACTTGCCAGTGCTTGTGCTGTTTCCAGGTTTCATCATTTGGCTCTTTTTTCCATTTCCTGAAAGATGCTTTTTTGGCAACAATAGCCTCTCTGACCTCACCTTTAAACCATGCTGGCAGTTTTTTGGACTTCCTTCCACTTTTCTTAAAGCGTGGAATACAGCTGGTCTGGGCTTCCAAGATAGTATTTTTCAACAACACCCAAGCTTGATGTACGTCTTTAACCTTTGCAACTGCTCCTTTTAGTTTTTTCTTAACTGTTTTCCTCATTTTATCATAGTCTCCCTTTCGAAAGTTAAAGGGTAGTACTGTGGATTTCCTTACTATCCCTCCTCCACTAATTAAATCAAAGGCGATCATGCTATGATCACTATTGCCAAGTGGCCCCAACACCCTTATCTCTTGCACTACATCTGGTGTTCCACTAAGGACTAGGTCTAATATTGCTTCCCCTCTGGTCGGTTCATGAACCAGCTGCTCCAAGAAGCAGTCATTTATTTCATCTAGGAACTTTATCTCCCTAGCATGTCCTGTTGTGACACTGACCCAGTCGATGCCGGGGTAATTGAAATCACCCATTATTATTACTGCACTGTAACTTTTGCTAGCTTCCTTGATTTCTTTGAGCATTTCATCATCCATTTGTTCATTCTGGCCAGGCGGACGATAGTACACCCCCACTGCCATCGCCTTCCCCTTTTTACCTTCTGGGAAATTCTCTAAATCTTGGGGAAAAGGGAATTCTTTGGGTTAAAGATAATAAATCCATGTAATTTAGAATCCAGTGTATTTGTTAAGTCAGTCAGGGCTTACTACCACTAGAGAGCTTTTAATTTAAATTAAATCAGAATATAGCTTAGCATAGAAGGGAGAATAGGGTAAATATTCTTTAAATAGAAAGAAAGAAATTGTTTCTAGAGACCTTTGCAAAGATGCCTTCCGGTTGGGAGGCAAGAGATCTGTGAAATTGTTTTAAATAGGTGTTAAAGCCAAGTGGCAGATCAAAGGGACAATTTGAAAGGCTCCCTCTATCAAACCAAGGGATGTGCGAAACACCCAGGAAATTGTTAAGAGAAACACAGGAATAAATAGGTCAACCAGAGCTCTGTGATTCTCAGCCTCAAAGGACTACCAAAAGAGACCTCTACTGCTGTAAAGAAATCTGTACTTATAAGTAATTACTTTATGAAATTCTCTAAATCTTGGAGAAAAGGGATTTCCTTATGTTAAAGATGATAAAACTGTTTATTTTAGAATCCAGTGTATTTGTTATGGGGAACATTTCACAATGGGACGTACAATTGCAATCTGTGATGTCAAAGTCAGGACGTCTTTAAAAAAAAGCAAGCATGTGCAAGTTCAGGCACTATTTCAGAAATGTGGACATGCCCAATAGGCACGTGTATTAAACATCCAATAAGAGCAGGTCAAGGAGCTGCTGCAGCCCATGGTCCCTATAGAGGAAGGTTGAATGCTAATTTAAAGAAATGTGTCCTAAGTGCAGCCTTAAATTTGGAATATCCTGTCTATCTAGCCTTTTGCATTGAGTGTCACATGTACGATTTTCTCACAGTTAGTGAGGGGTTTTACATGTGCCCTAGGTGCAAGGAATTCTGCCCTCAGAGAACGAGTATAATATCTGGCTGCTAGAGCAGCTGACTTGGAGGACCTAAGGAAAACAGAAAATATATAGACGAGACCTACAGGGACATAGTACTAAAGTCCCACCTCCAGTCTGGCAGCCTCTCTGTTGCCATGGAAGAGAGAGGTCATGGTGTGGTAGGAAGTGATCCTGTAGCTAGGACTTATCCTCTAGGTGATATAAAACCCTCTCACACTGAGGAGGTTTCTCCAGAGCCATGTGCCCATGAGGGAAGAGTTAGAACAGCCATTATAGATGGCAATTCGATTATTAGGCATGTAGATGTGGGTAATGTGCCTGTGGTTTTCACTATTTTTGCTGTGTTTTGGAGGGGGGGATTGTCAGCGCTGTAACAAGCTACCGCCATTCAGCTAGCTGACATCACCTGAAGTCCGACCCGATATAATTTTAACACATCCCTGACATACAGCAGAAAGTAGAGAGAAAAACCTTCGATATTTCAGTTACATCTAACAGCTGTATTGGTAGGAAAGATCTGTCAGTGTTGCTGCTTCACTTTTGCTTCATGTGCATAGATTTCAATTTGATATGCTTTTAGTTACTCATCAATAATGGCAAAAAAACCATCATGCAAACTTTATTTTCATCTATTTTAAGGGCTTGAAGCAATTTAGGGCACAGAGATGTCAATCACCGTATAGCCCAATGTGGTATTTCCTGTGTCCTTTCCCAGTGTCATATGTAAAACGACTTCAAATTGATGTGTGTTATATCATCTTGGAGAACACTTCTGCTACCAGAGCTGAAAAAAGAGTGCACATGAAAGCATGGCTGAAAAATAAGCAGTGCAGAAAGTGCCCCTCAGCAGAAAGCCAATTAGCATTTATCGCCTGGTCTCATGTTACCATCGTTTGGATGGAAAGAACAACAGAGCTCAACTAAAGTGACTCACTGCACAGCCTTGCAGAGGTAACATAAAGCATGAGCACAAGCAGAAGCAAAGGGAAGCCCACCGCAACATAAATCCGCAGGTCAAGTGTAAAAAAACAGATTACACCAGCAGCAGATGCTATTGGGGAAAGACAACATGAAGAGTTAGATTTACTAAAGTGTCCTATTACATTAGTACACACTAATAATATTTTAGCCCACCACATACCTTTAAAATTGTCTCAAGGAGCATCCCTAACTGTACCCTCACCAACAGGGGTGACCCAAGGGGGTGTGGGGCCATGTGTGGAGACTCGGTGAGGGGCCTCATTTGCATAAATATTTGCATAATGTTAACATACTCATTAAGAGGCATGTTTGCTAAAAGTTAGTGTATGGATAAAGAAAGACTAAAAGATTTCTACATTACTATAATCTAGTGCCAACTGCCAGGCACATTAGGAACTACTACAAACACTGCCCATTTAGAACCCATAGCAAACCCGCTGTATCGTAACAGCACTACCAGGACTCACAAAGCACCAGACCCTACCTATCAAAAGGCAACACTGCAAATATTAAACCAATACATTTCAGAGAATAACAATTCATCTCACTGGGGGAAAGAGAACAAGTGGCAATATCAAATAGACAAGTGGCAAATAGCGGCAATGTCAAATAGACAAGGGGAAATCTCAAATGACAAGTGGCAAATAGTTATCTCCAAGTTATAATGCCCTGTTCAATGTAATTTCAGTTTGTTCAATGTAAACCGCACTGATGCAGAATAGCGCGGAATAAAAGAGAATGTAAATAAATAAAATAAAATAAATAAATGTCAAATAGGAATTACATAAACAGAATACCTCAGCTCAGTTACACATGCAGAACATAGACCATCACCAAACAAGAAATCACAATTTAGAAACAGGAAGACAATAATTAAACTGGGAACTCCAAAAGCCAAACTTGAAATGTACAACAACACTGTAGAAATAAAACTATAAATTAACTTCCTCTTGTACTAAACAAAGCACAGACATTAATGATGCACATTTCCTAGAGTTGACCTATTCCAGTTAATAAATTCAAAATAAAGAGATATTTTTCAGTCTTTTGTGCATTTTTTTTTCAGTTACAATTGCTCCAGCCACTTTCTTCTGGTTTCTTCATGTCTTCTGCTAACTCTCCATCGTCTGCTGTCCATTTGTCCTTTCTTCTCTCTTCTAGTTTTTTCCCATTCTCTCTCTACATCTGCTTTAACATACTAATCTTTCTCCTTTTGCTCTTTCCTCATTTCTATTTCATCCACTCAAATTTTACCCCTCCATCCTCAATCCCCACTTACTCTCCCAATGCCCGGCCAATTGTAGATTTGTCTTCCCTCCCACACAAAATATTTTTCCCCTCTCCATTTCACTCTCCCAACCCCATCCCATTCTAATCCTCCCCCAACATCAGCTCCCTTCTAGTTCCAGCCCCACCCAGCATCTGCTCCCTACTAGTCCCCGCATCAGCCCATTTCCAGTCCTAGCCCCCCATCAGCCCATTTACAATCCTATCCTAGCCCCACCATCAGCCCATTTCCAGTCCTAGCTCCCCCATCCATTTCCAGTCCTATCCAAGCCTCTCCATCAGCTCATTTTCAATCCCAACCCCCCATCTGCCCATTTCTAGTCCTTTCCTAGCCCCATCATCAGCCCATTTCCAATCCTAGCTCCCCTCCACTCAGCCCATTTCCAATCCAAGCCCCCCATGAGCCTATTTCCAGTCCTAGCCCCTCCATGAGTTCATTTCAATCCAAGCCCTCACCACAGCCAATTTCCAATCCTAGCCACCCCCCCCCCAACAGACCATGCCCAGTCCTATCCTAGCCCCTCCATCAGCCCATTTCCTGTCCTAGCCCTCCTTCCCACTCAGCCCATTTCCAGTCCTAACCCCCCATGAGCCTATTTCCAGTCCTAGACCCTCCATGAGTCCATTTCAATACAAGCCCCCAGCACAGCCCATTCCAATCCTAGCCCCCCCCCCCCCAACAGCCCATGTCCAGTCCTATCCTAGCCCCTCCATCAGCCCATTTCCAGCCCTGGCTCCCCTCCCACAGCCCATTTCCAGTCCAAGCCTCCCTTCCCATCAGCTATTTCCAGTTCAAGACCCCCCCCTCCACTCAGCCAATTTCCAGTCCTAGTAACCCCCTCCCAGCCCATTTTCAGTACTAGCAACCCCCCACAGCCCATTTCTACTCCTAGTAACCACCCCCAACCCATTTTCAGTCTTAGCAACCTCCCATAGCCCATTTTCAGTCCTAGTAACCTCCCAGCACAATTCCAGTCCTAGCAACCCCCTACAGCCCATTTCCAGTCCTAGTAACCCCCCAGGCCATTTCCAGTCCTAGCAATCCCCCACAGCCCATTTCCAGTCTGAGTAACCCCTCCCCAGCCCATTTTCAGTCCAAGCCCCCCCCCCTTCCCTCCCCTCTCGAAGAGCCCCATGGCTAGCTAAGAGGGAGCCGGAGAGGCCCCGGCTCAGCTCTACAGCTGCCGAAGTGACATGCGTCTTTTCCCTTCACTTTGGCAGCTGTACTGACGTTTAGAACGCTGCCACACTGAGGTCAAAGGGAACTTCCTGTTTCCCGTGCTCAGTGTGGCAGCGTTCTAAACGTCAGTACAGCTGCCGCAGTAAAGGGAAAAGACGCGCTTCACTTCGGCAGCTGTAGAGGTGAGCCGGGGCCTCTCCGGATTCCTCAAAAGCCACCCTGCCTGCTGCCAGTGTTCAAGATGTTGTTTGCACGGGGCCCCCTGAAACACAGGGCCCTGTGCAAACAACATTCTTGCTCAATGGACGGGCCGGCCCTGCTCACCAAAGGAAATCACACGTTGTGCTGTCAGCCAGTGAGCTTTCTCAAGTAGCCCCCACACTTCCAGAGGGGCTATGCCTAACTCAAGAGTACGTCTACTTCAGGAAGCATATGAAAGCTTAGCTCTTCTCCTAAGCTTTAATGGCTGTGATGACTGGCTTTCCATTCACATATATTGCAGCAGAAGTAGCTTGCTACACACTCTGAAGCTGAGAGCAGATCCACACTTTATTCATCTGTGTTTATGTCACAACTGGACCTGTTCCTTCTGCTGCCTATAGGCACTATATGATGAAATATCCTAATATTTTATTTATATTCTCTTATATACCACACTATTCTGCATCAGTGTGGTTTACATTGAACAGGGCATTATAACTTGGAGATAACTATTTTACAGGGAACATGGGCTATGGAGGGTTAAGTGGCTTGCCCAGGACCACAAGGAGCACCTGTGGGACTAGAAACCCCAGTCCTTCCAGCCCAAGGTTGCTGTCCTCTAGTGGGATTTGAACCCCCAACCTTCCGGTCTGAAGTACCTTGCCCCAACCACTAGGCCACTCCTCCACTCCAGTCCAATATGGTGAGTATTCTATGTTATATGAATATTCTACTACTATGTTGCCTTTTTTGGTGCATCATTTGTACTATGCTGACAGTGTGAATATGCTGTTATTTGAATGTTCTATCATGCTGTATATTAAGGTATGTCATTTGTATTCTGTAGACATTGCATCATATTCTGTTATTTGAATGTTCTACTATGCTGTTGTAACATGTACATTACTTGCATTGTATCATATTATTGCTATCTATTACTTCCTATCTCCATGTTTATCTCAGTGTCCTAATTATTATGCTGACATCGGGTTATATTGCTATTGTTATGCTGCTATTACAGTGTAAGTTGTCTGTGTCATCGGAGACCTGTTGTACACCACCTCACGTGAATCTCTTCATACAGGTGGTTAATAATTCCTAATAAATAAATATTAATGCGCATTATTTACTTCAGGTCTCATTTTATGCAATGGGACCTATTTACTAATAGCGTCCATGAATGACACTAGTGCAGTAATGCGCTAGCACATATGAGGGCACATTTTAGAAAGGCCATGCAGGTGAAATTCGGGATGTCCAAGTCAGAGCCTTTGAAATTTAGTGGGAGGGGCAGTGGAGAAGGTGGACAAGTGTAATTGTCTGGTAAAGTCATCTTGTCTTCACCCTGAAAGATACACATATCTGTCACAAAATAGGCAAACCAGAAACATGCCGAGAGACACTGTTTCAAAATGTGCCCTGTATACCTTCCCCTTTATACATCCCAGCAGTGGTAAGAGAGTCAGGAGAAATGTCTTTTTACTTACTGCCACATCTTTTGGATAAAGTGAAAAATCTCTAGGGAGCGAGGGGGCATTTCCCTCTTCACCCTTCAGTTGTTGGTTTGCCAAAATGTGCATCTTTCAGGAATAGCCATGGACGTCCCCAATGGCGAATTGAAAACATTCCGTGCTGGTCTAAAATCACATGCATATATGTATCTTTGTTGCTTCACCCCGGACTTGCCCGCGGCACTCCCCCATGCAACTTGCCCATGATCACACTGGAGAAGTCTATATTTGGACTTTGTAAAATGGCTCAGGGGATATCCATATAATTTCTGTCTCTAAATGGGCATTTTCAGATGCTGAAATCATGAATAGGGCTTCTAAAAGGACTCCCTTAGTAAAACTTGCTGTAAGTTTGTAAGGTCATTAAAAAACTTTGCCAGGCAAACCACTACTGGAAAATAGTGGTGAACTGGGACGTAGTGTGATTTACAATAAGAGCGCTCTCAGGACCCTTCAGTCATGATCTGTGGACTTCCTACATCTTCCTCACAGAAAATAGATTGTGTTCACAGATTTGCAAGATTTCTTTCTGCGTCAATGAAACCCCTCATGCTGTGCAAATGGAAAACTTGCAAATCCCATTCCTACAGGAACATAATTTGAATGCAACAGATTTAGCAAGTCGAAACCTCCCAGAGAATCGTCCAATAAAGTGCATCAGTCACCCATACACATGGCACATCATTAAATCAAGACAAAATTTACAGATTTCAGCTCTTTATTTTAGGAAGGAGAAAAAAAAGTTTGCATAAAGTAATTCATTGCCACAGGAGTTACTTTTTCCTTCTACAGAGCTTTATTCTAAGTACAGGGTCATGGTCTGAACTTCCATTATGCCTGTTCAAAAGTGTATCAAAGAGTAGATTGATAAAAAAAAAATACTATTTTCCAAATGCACTAGGATACTTCCTGTCAGTTCATGTAATTGAGTATTTAAATTGCAAATTGAAGATTATTTTCACAGGTGTCATTATAAATATAGCATGACATTTTTTGACATTACATCAGCCACGCTGCCCAAGCAGCTGCAGTTGGTCTTGCATATGTGATGCACATGGCTGAAAGTTCAGAATATTACATCATGTGTTACAAAAACACATCAATAGACTGTTGAAATATAATATGTGGGAGAGTAAAATCCTTGGGCTGTTTCTTCCGTGTGGCGCTCCAGATCTTGCAGGAGCCTAAATGTACGAACAGTTTAGCAGTTTGCCTCGAGATCCTGTGAGAGATCTTGAATAGGCTGGCAAGAGAGGTTAGAGACAGTGCTTTAGTGCCCTCTAGTGGGCACCATGGCTCTCTTTGTTTAATCTGACAAAAGAGAAACTCATCAAGCTTAAATGAAAGAGACAGCCACATAAAACTAGAATGAAGACATTTGAGATGCTTCCACTGGCAAGAATGGCAGTCGGCAAACCTCAAAATTATTAAGAAACTAACTACAGAGTATGAAAAATTACTGGCATTATCTGGAAAGCATTGGTAGTGATTCTTGTAAAACAAATAGAAACAATTTATTTTTTCATACTGCTGCTAATGTTCTTGTGACCATTTTGTTATTCTTCTGGATTGGTACAAATGTGTAGGTCAGGTTTTGATTTGTATCTTTTCCTGAACAGTAGAAGCAACTTCTGTGGCAATGAATTACTACTGTATATGCAGTAGATTTTCCTACATATGAAACACTATTTTTATAAGAACATAAGATATGCTATATTGGGTCAGACCAAGATCCATCAAGCCCAGTATTCTGTTTCCAACAGTGGCCAATCTAGGTCATACGTATCTAGCAGTTTCCCCAAGAGACACAAGTTCCACAATGCTTGTACTGGGTCAAGCATTGATATCCTGGGTCCCTTCTTAATAATGGTTTATGGACCTTTCCTCCAGGAACTTGTCCAAACCTTTTTTAAATCCAGCTACACTAACAGCCTTTACTACATCCTCCGGTAACAAATTCCAGAGTTTGATTACACGTTGAGTGAAGAAATATTTTATTTTTTTAGTCTTAAATAGTTTACCCTGTAGCTTCATTGCATGTCCCCTAGTCTTTCTATATTCTGATAACGTAAACAATCGATCTATGTTTACCCGTTCTACTCCGTTCATTAATTTATAGACTTCTATCATATCTCCCCTCAGCCGTCTCTTTTCCAGGTTAAAGAGCCCTAACCTTTTTAGCCTTTCTTCATAGGAGTATCCTTCCATCCCCTCTTTATTTGAATGATTATCTCTCTTGATATCATTTTGCTACTCTATATCCTTTAACTTCAAGATTCTGCTAAAAGCCAATATCATTTTAATGTAGTTTTGATTCACTGATGCAATCACAGAGGGCTCTTTTCCAGCTTATAAAAGATACACTGAGGTCTGTCTGATTTTGCACTGCTACAGCCTACATGTATAGATTTGTAGCCTGCTTTTTATAAGATAAATCCAGGACTGACCTCATATGCCCCGTATAATGTAGAAGCATCTATAAAACGTAGGTGACTCACTTTTTTCCTCAGTTACACCCAAAGTTGTACATGGGAAAACAGTACAAAAATCTATTTCTTGTTAGTGAGATTTACGCACAATACTGAAATCCTTCTGGATGCAGTACAAAACAAACATCTGTTTATGTTTAAGCTCTTCTGTGAGATCTCCTGATGTCACTAGTGTGGAGCTGGAGCAAGCCTGCTCCCTATGAAAGTCTCTCATCACTCTCCTCAGGTAGTGCCAAAGGCCCTGGGTTCAGTGTAGATGCCTGTTGCAGCTGATGACATCTATCCGCCCCTTTGGTTAACCTTCTCAACTATGCTAAGGATGCCTCCAGCCCTCGCTCTCCTTCCCAGCAAAAGAATACTTGGGTACTGCTCGGGAAGAAAGCTCTCACAAGACACAAATTGCACTGAACACAAAGTACTAATTAATGGTAACTGAGTCCAGAAATCAGAACAGAAAAGCTAACACCAAAAGTAAATAGTTATTTTGAAGTGTACGGAAAACACGAAGAGATTCAATTTTACATACGAAGAATCACATATTCCTTTTCACCCCTATCATTGGTGCTGATTTTCCCTGACTTGAATTCAGTGAAATAGGGAAAAAATGCAGGTCATAAACTGTCAATTGCTTTTAGCTAGGAAATTTTCTTGGGTTATGCAATTATTGAGCGCTACAACACAGTTAATTACAATTATTTAGCATCTCAAGCAGAAAAACCTGGATTCGCAGAGCTGTTTTTCTGCAAAATTTGGCCCCACAGTTTCTGAACTGAACCAGACCAAATGAAACAAGCTTATAATCCATGATCCATTCGATTCCAAGTACTAGTGGAAAGAAAAAGAAGCACAAAAGAACAGCTCTCCTACTGGTTGCTGAACTCCAAGCAGATTAGGCTCCTTTCTTCCAAGAATGGAAAGTTATTCTCTTTCCTTTTATATGCATGTAGTCTATGATACTTGAATGTCTTTCTTTTTCAGTTCATGCATGCCCTTATAAAAACAGACTTTCTGCTGTGATTTATGCAGAGTTCAGTGTATTCTTAAGTTAGTGACACAAAATAAAGGGGGTCAACTTTCAAGGCTTAGGTAGTACATAGGCATGTAAAATAAGGACTTATGGAGGTATACTGGCTAAATCCACTTAAGCGGATTTTCAGTCTCCTGAAAGTCAGTACTTGTTTTCACAACACATGCACTTTTTGAACATCTTAAAAGAGGCGTTTCACAAGGAAGGAAAGAGAACATTTCAGAAGAAAGTTTGTAAATTATATGGGCGCAGAGTTTCAGATAAACTTGTGATTTTTATCCACGTTACTGCCCAATAGCTGAACACAAATTATGCAGGTGCTTTATATTTGGATATCAACTACCAAGTTGGTTTCTGCAGACTTACATTGTATAAGTGTATATCGTAGAACTTATAAGTTAATCTACTGAATTTTTCCTGATTTAAATTTTAGTCCCTGAGGGCCCGATATTCAAAAGGCATTTACATGGTTTGCAGCCCTGTAAACTATATAAATGCAGCTCAGTGGGATTTTCAACGGCACTAACATGGTTAGTCTGGAATGGTATTCCAGGGGCATCTATTTGGATGGCCCTGCAAATATCCATGTTGGGCATGTCCGTGTTTGTGAAATTGTGCCCAAACTTAGAAGTGCCTGTCGTTTTTTAGGACATTCTGACTCGGACATCCCAGAGTTCACATGGACTTCCTTTCTAAAATGTACCTTTGCGTACGTTATTGGGGGAGAGGTTATTTTTATATGCATATAAAAAAAGAGAATCACCTTATACATCCCCACTAACTTAATGGATCTGATGTTTCATGTAATACTGCCTCAAGGATTCACCCTGTTCACATATATTCTTCTTTTATGTTTTGGTCTTTCATTTCTTTCTGCTCCTTTTATTCCCAATCCCTTAGTCTTTTTAAAAAAAACACACAAAAAATCTGTTAGTATTGAGAGACTATGAATCGTCATTCAATGGGTGATCATAGTCATCACTGTTGCTACCTATATTTATTCTGTGACGGTATTATTAATAACATCCTTATTAATTCTGAAACCTTTCTCTTCATATATTAATCTTAAAATCATATTACAGGGACCACTTACCCTTTGATTCATATTGATTTTCCTTGAAGCCCACAGATGTTCAGTAACTCTACCCCACATCATCACCTTGTCCACTGCCTTCTCTGACCAAACTATAAGATCATTATGGAGTGTGGTCAATCATCTGGAATACAACATTAAGAGGGTAGCAGAGTATTTTATAAACTCTCACAGAGTTAGTGCACATTAGTACACAAATATCTGAGATCTATTTTATAAAGTACACCCCTAGTTTACTTTATAAAATAGGGACGCAAATGTTGTAAAAATGTACATTGGACAAATCATGGCACTTATGCCTGCCCCATGGCAGATGTAAATTGGTGCATACAGATTTTTCAAGAACACACATAAGCAGTGGTGAGATTCAAAAATCTTAGGAACCAGTTCTGTATCATCACCCCTTTGTCTCCTTATGCACCCTTATGTCCAGCATGACCTCTGTCTCCCTATGTCTCCCCCCCCCCCCCATGTCCTGCATCTTCCCTTTGTCTCCTTATGCCCCCCCGCTTCAGCCCTTTCTGATAGCAGTACCCATGTGCCACCCTACCGGCCCTCCTTGTCCTGCCCTTTTTGACTCATACCTGTTGTGGCCGCATGTTGGGTTTGGGATGGGGCAAATCACACTTATGGGAGGTGATCTCCTGGTAACAAAAATAGTACAGGTGCAGGGCCTTTCTGATACAAGTGCACACCTGCCTCTAAGCCCAGCCAGCCCTCCTTGTCTTATCTCCTCTGACTGACAAGTATGTGTCAGAGAGGGAGGGAGAAGAAGAGTCGGCAGGGTCTTAGAAGTGTATGTGTGCTTGCCTCTAAGACCCTGATGGTCTTCCCTGTCCCACCTCCTCTAATGCACATCAGAGAGGAGGGACAGGGAGGGCTGGCTGGTAGGGTCTTAGAGGCAGGGATGTGCTTGTATCATAAAGGCCCCACGCCTTTACTTTCTTTAGTTACCGGCGGTGGACAACAGGCTGAATTTGACAGGAGGTGGCCTCGTGAAACCATGATTTACCCTACCCCAAACCCAACATGTAGCTGCAACCCTAAATGACTATTTTGCGACCCCCATCTGGGAAATGCTGGCCTACAGGGACTGCTTCGGCAAACTTGGGAAATTCTAGTAACATGTTTGTGCGAACCGGTGCAAACCAGCTGAATCCCACTACTGCACGTAAGTTATATTTGATAACTTACACACTTAACTTTGTGCTCTGCTGATGCTCTATATCAGCTCTGCCCCTGTGCATGCCCACACTGAAAGAATACACCATTGGACTTACATGGATAGTTCTAGACTAGCGACCGCCTAAAGTACGCATTTAAGTGTCTGTCCACGTGTGTAAATCACTGAAAATACATAACTTGCGTGCACTGATGCGCATAACTTTACGCAACTCCTTGTCATACTAGCTCCTAAATGCTTTGCCTCTCCTACATATTTTCTAATCACACTGAAAAATCATAATCCTCGGAAATTGGTAGTATCTCTATTTACAGTATTTCTTGAAATGATTTGATATACTGCTATTCAAGTAATTGTTATAGCAGATTACATTAAACATGGGATTCTAGAAAGAATGTCTAGTAAGATAATGGGACGTCCAGAGCAGAACATCCAAAAATCCAGAGGAGTGACAACAGTGACGGGAAACAACAGTGAAGTCGCTATGTCTCCACTTTAGATAATGGACATCCTCATAGCCGGTTCTGAAGATGGGCCCCGCGCAGATAGCAAGGTACATGCATGGACTCAGAAAAAGGTACTTGAATGTGCCAGCAGGGGTATTTCAGAAAGGGGGCAACAATGCTATGAGACTTGCACATCCTGGCCTGCCATTTCAGATACTCAAGCACGCGGCGGTGGGCCAGTAATTTGTTTTGAGTATGTATTTATGCACAAGTTTCTTGGAGCAGGAAATAATAATTATAGTGATGAAAGCATTACAGCCATGAAACAGTCACTTCTTTTCACCTTAGTTTTATTTATTTAGACAGTTTTGTATACTGCCTTATCCTTCAATCAAAGTGGTCACAGCACAATTGGGGGATACATTTAATACGTGGGGATATGAGACACATACACTAACACTTACAGGGAACATGGGCAATGGAGGGTTAAGTGGCTTGCCCAAGACCACAAGGAGCATCTGTGGGACTAGAAACCCCAGTCCTTCCGGCCCAAGGTTGCTGTCCTCTAGTGGGATTTGAACCCCTGACCTTCTGGCCTGAAGTACCTTGCCCCAACCATTAGGCTACTCCTCCCTTAGTTGTGGTCAGGAGCAGGTATAGGCATGGACATCTCACCAATCAGGAGCAGACATGCTTGTGCCATTGTGAAATCACACTGAGACATGCATCTCCCTTACTTTACCCAGACCACGCCTCCACCACACCCCATGTTACACGGACGTTCGCGCACTGGTAATGTCTATATGCTCATCTTCTAAAATAGCTCTGGGGACGTCTCCAGGCTTTGCATGTCTAAGTGTCCATTTTCAGATGTCCAACTCACAAACGGGGCTTCTAAAATTCCCCCTAAATATTATGCAGCATATCAAAAAATAAATAAAACATAGATTCATAAAAACAAAGGGCCAGACAGTAGGAGGCAAGAATAGTAAGACAACAATTTCTTCCTGTAAAATATTTAACAAGAGTCTCAGAAAGTATCAGACCAATATATTCCACTTTTGTGCACTGCTATGTAATTTAAAAATCCAGTGTTGCTCCATTCTGATCAATAACACTTTCTGATCACTTCCTAGTCAATCAAGACATCCATGATGAATGATTCTTCATTGCAGCTCCTCAAACATGCCCTACCCTACTAGTCCAAAGATAGCTATGGCGTTCTTTCAGACAAGTCCTTATCATTCTCTTGGTACAACCAATATATACCAAACTTTAAAGGCAAAGTATCAAATTGTAGTGAGGTGTGTTAGAAATTATGCAATAGAGGATGGGCTTTTATTTATTTATTTATTTTATTTATTTAATTGGATTTTTATACCGCCTTATCATACAATCAAAGCGGTTTAACAAGAGAGAAAATTAGTAATAGTGAAAAAATCTGTGATAATATATACATAGTTTGTAAATATATGATTAAATGTTTTTGGAAAAGGTGCACTATATATATTGTGAGGTGTGTTAGAAATTATGCAATAGAGGATGGGCTTTTATGTCTATCACTGCCCATGGGTGTTCTTATCCTAGTTTGTAAAAACTATAGCTTTTGTGAAGATAATGTTGTATATCAAATAAAGCTATGACTATAAAAAGTTGACAGATTTTTCAGTGGGAAATGTTGACCACCATGAGGTACAGCAAAGAAGCCCTATGAGGTTCCAGTTTGCTGAAGAGCAACAGAGGAGCTGCCTCTTCTCATGGCCTGCTAGGCTTTATACAGGGAGAGTGGATTCACGGAACAGCTTGGCTTAGCTAGTGGAAAGCAGTAAGAGGAGTGCAGACCCAGGGGTTTGGTGGTAGAGTTTACAGTTGTGAATAAATAGAGAAAGCAGTAGAGGCCTAAAGGGACTCAGCCAGAGACTCTAAGTTCAACCTGCAAGTATCTGAAAGTATTCTTTGAGTGCTTGTTAAGACCTAGAAGCTGCTTCCCACTTAATATCTTTTGAAGTCCAGATTGTAATGTGAAGGACCAAACCCCAGTGTATCCCAAGCACATAGAAAGGAGACTTTTGATGTGAAGTATTTTCCACTGGTGCTTTTCCCCAGTGGTACATATTTTTGCATATGAACTTTGGGGATTTTTCTTATAGAAGGTGCATGGCATAGACTTAACTCAAGTACCAAAGAGACTCTGGAGAACTGTATGTTGTGAATGTCTTTCAGAGAAAAAAGCAGAAGTCCCAGCCTGGGACTAACAGAGCAGAGGATGGACCGGTCCTTGAGGTCAGGAGGTAGTCTACAGCAAGTAAAAGGAGAAATTATATTTTCTGACTTTAATATTGGGCTTTGTAAGACTTTAAGATACTACTGATTAATTTTATTTTAAATGCTTTTGTGTTCTTGTGTTTGTGTGCATGTTTAAATTAGAATATCACCATATTATTTATTTATTTTATTTATTTAGCTAGACTTATATACCGCTTTTCACCAGGTCAAAGTGGTTTACAATGAACAAAAACCTTAGTTACAGAGAACATATAACAGTAAATTATGTACAAACAGTAGACTATGTACAAATGGTATATTTTCACTATATAGAGGTAATAGTTGAGACTTGTTTAGCATAACTACAGTATTTATTTTATTTATACTGTGCTCTTTAGAATCAGTGTGGTTTACATGTATACTAACAGGTACTTTGCATTCCCTTGTCCCCAAAGGGCTCACAATCTACCGTAAGTGTATCTGAGGCAATGGAGCATTAAGTGGCTTGCCCAAGGCCACAAGGAGTGGCCATGGGACTAGAGACCCCAGTACCTCCAGCCTGAGGTTGCTTGTCCCCAAGTGGGAATTGAACCCTCAGCCCTCTGGCCTGAGGAAACCTGTCCCAACTACTGAGCCACTCCTCCCTCATGGGGAGTCATGGGGGGTCAAAGGTGACTTTTTTATATAAAATATATGCATCTGAATGGACATTTCTTTTTGATACAGTGGGCTACTGATGTTGAGTCACCCTATAAAGGCTTTGAGGCACTTTACCTCCCTTTGCCCATCAGAGGGAGAGGGAACTGCATTTAACTCGTGTCTTCTACAGTACAGTAGGTAGTTTCCTATCCTTCTCACCAACTAAGGCAATGGGGGGGGTTAAGCAACTTACTCAAGATCACAAGAAGCAGCAATGGAATTTGGATCTGGCTTCCTTGGTTCTCAGTCCACTGCTCTAACCATTAGGTTGTTCTTCCAACTAGCAGAAACCAAATGTCCAGCTTTAAAAAATTATTTTGTGGTCAGCAGCCCAAACTACCATCCCAGGGTCCTGGCTACAAAATAAACCACAAACATAGATTTGCTTTTGCTAAAATACAGGTAAACTGTTCCCCTTTTTTCAGAAGCATGAAAATGTTGCCTTGAATAGTGCAGTGACACACTCTAACTGACCACTTTATTTTTTAAATCCTCATCTCATGTGTATGCTGTGTAAGGCATTGAGTCAAGTATATCTTGGATTGTACTGACCAGACTTTTTATAATACAGAAATAAAGGTTAATAAATAAAATAAAATACAAATGAAACAAAAGTAGAATATAAGTTGATACCTTTTTTTAGCACTTAATGCATTTTTGACTAGCTTTGGAAACTAAAAATAGTAATTCTCTTTGGTCAATTTATCTCACACTACATTTCTCTTACTAGATCCAGCTCCATTATCAAATCTCATTTAAATTGTCAACCATTGTTTACGTTCAACCAAATCTCTTAGCTCTATAATATCCCTACCTTAAGATCATCTAACTTTTTATATTATTTTGATTTTCTTTAGCTTTTATAGTCTTTTTATTACCTCTCCCAGTGATTTTTTCCTCTCTGAACTGTGAGACTGTTTCATTCATAGTACGATGAAGACTACTCAAAGGTGGGTGTGCAGTCACAGGCAGGCCCACTTGTTTCTCTATACCTGACACTTGTAGCAGTATTTGATATCTAAAATAAAATTACTTTGAAGTTCATTCAAACAAATCCTTGAAGATTTAGAGGTAAAAAGCAGTAAGGCCATTCATTTAGACAAAAGCAACAGTTTCAGAGAATTATCCTGAACATAAACACATGTCAGCAGGACACCAATGATATCGCCTGCCTGATTTAGCAGAAGCTCTGATGCACCTGTCTTTAGAGTAAACATCAATTTCCCCCATATGGAATCCTTCAGAGTGATTATTGTATGTCAACTGGGGTCAACAGTTCATTTACTATCATTATTATTATGAGGTATCCAACTGAGCAGTTTTACTACTAGTTCAGATGAGGACTGTTAATTCCACGTAGTCTTTGAATGTAATGGTATTAAGAGATTCTTTCTTTATGTAGTTTTATTTAAAGACACATGTTTTGTGAGTACTAAGACCCAGCTAATTTCAGCAGTTGTGCTATCAATTTGAATATATTATCAATCAGCTTTTGATACTGCTGAGACGTTTACGAGTGAGCAGACATTTTATTAGTGTAGAATTAGTTTGCCCATCTCTTTTTCCCCATGGTCTTCCTACCAATGAAGCAAATATTATATGAAAACAATGTAATACATATGTTTCGGGGCTCAACATTATCTCGTCATTGAACAATCAGAAAGTCAGTAATTGGCTTTGTTCTCCATTGTGACTGTCTTAGAGTGGCAGAGTGGATTTTTTGACACACATTTTTATACTTTTCCTACTCTATTCATTGTTTTACCATAATGAGCTGAATGCTGTATTTTTCTACATTTATGTTTTCTTAACTTTTCAGCTGGGATTATGCTCATGTTCTGTATATCTTATCTTACTATTTTTCCTCTGTTACTCTTGAGTACTTTCTTTTCAACACCATCTTTTACCTGAACTTTTCTATTTTTAGCTTAAACTTTCTATTGGAATAATTTATTATGATTGTGACTATTTACAGCTTTCATATGAAAACCTACTCAGAGCAATATCAAAATATAGAACTGAACTCATTAAACGAGCCTAAGAGTGACTTATGAACCAAGAACTCCTTTGACTGAAAACTACTGCAAGATAGCCTGTAATAGCTATTTATGAGTTAAGAGGGCTACAGATTTCACACAAACACTTTCTGCCCACCCCACAGCCTCATTTACTGGATCAGTCTAATTTGGCTTTCATCAAAAATCTACTACTTCTCATTTTAAAAAATCTGAAACAAAAAAAGTCCAGTTACATACTTAGGGGTATGTTTACAGCAGTAGCGTCTTCTGTGCGATATCGGAGCCACGGCCCCATTGAATTCTGCGGACAGGGACATGCCTACATATCTGAATGTAATGTGCCTTCAACTACTACTGGAAAGTTGTGAGCTAAATACTAATAAATAAAATAAAAAAATAAAATACAAATACAGACCTGCCCAAAAAATATGGATTTTGATCTATCCTGGAAAATCAATCAAACCATTGGTCTGGGTCAGGCGAATTCAGACCAGCATCCAAGTTAAGTCACAACTTGTTTATCTATTTCTAGTTGTTGTTAAGTGCCATTGAGTCAGTGTCGACTCATGGCGAACCTCTGGATAGTTGACCTAAACTGTGTTTGGTCTTCAGTCAGGCGGCTCATTGTTAGAGTGACACCCATAGCTGCTGTTATTGTATCAATCTATCTCATTGCCAGCCTTCCTCTAATGATGTCTTTCTCTAATGATCTCTCTCTTCACATGATGTGTCAAAAGTATAAAAGTTGAAGTCTTGTCATCTGAGCTTCTAAGGAAAGCTTAGGTTTGATCTCCTCTACTACAAACTGGTTTGTTCTTCAGGCAGTCCTTGATATACACAGTATGTGTCACCAGCACCATAATTCAAACGCATCAGTTTTCCTCCTTTTCCTCTTTTTCAATGTCCAACTTTCACATTCATATGATGTTATTGAAAATACCAGGGTTTGGACAAATCAAATCTTTGTAAGGAGAGAGACAACTCCGCTCTTGAGTATCTGGTCTAGGACCTTCATAGACATTCTGCCAAGAGCAATGCAATGTCAGATTTTTGACTGCTTGTCCTATCTTTATTGATTGTTGATGCAAGTAGGTTAAAGTTGTCACCTACTTCAATTTCTTCCCCATCCATGATGAACTTATTGATTTTGCCAGTTGTCAGAAGATTTGTCTTCTTAACATTAAGGTGCAGGCCCATTTTAAGATTATGTTCCTTGATCTTGAGAAGCAAATATTTCAGATCGTCTTCACTTTCAGCCAGTAATGTGGTATTATTAGCATAACAAAGGTTGTTAAGAGTCTTCTACCAATCTTCACACCTCGGTTATCTTATCTGATGATTTGTTCTGCATATAAATTAAACAGTTAGGGGGAAAGTATGCAGCCTTGTCGTACACCTTTGCTGATTTTAAACCATTCTGTTTCTCCTAGTTCCATTCGAACTGTTGCACCTTGATCAATGCAGCGGTTGTGCAAGAGAACTATCAGGTGTTCCGGTATACCCATGCTTCTTAATGTGGCCCAGAGTTTCTCATGGTTTACACACTCAAAAATCTTGCAGTAGTCAATAAAACACATACGAATATCCTTTTGGTATTCTTTCGGCTTTTCAAGGATGCATCTCACATCCACAATGATGTCTCTTGCTCCTCGCCCTTTCTCGAACCCTGCAGGAAAGGGCGAGGTCAGTTCTCGTTCCAGGTATGGTTGTAATCTCTGCTGAATGATCTTGAGTAGAATTTTGCCTGCATGTGGGATCAGAGCGATTGTGCAATAATTTCCACAGTCAGTCGGATCACCTTTCTTCAGCATTGGTATAAACACGGATCTTTTCCAGTCAGCTGGCCATGAATTTGTCTTACAAATTTCGTGGCAGAACCTTGTAAGTATTGTAACAGTTTCATCCAATAGCTGTAATGCTTCAATGTGAATGCCATCAATGCCTGGTGCTTTGTTCTTTGATAAGCCTTTCAATACTGCTTTGACTTCTTCTTTCATCACCAAGGGTTCCTGATCATAAGGTACAGGTTGAAACGGCTGTTGATCCACTCGATCTTTATGGTATTATGACTCTGCATGTTCTTTCCACCTTTTCTTGATCTTCTCAGCACCATTCAACATGGATCCTTGAGCATCTTGTAGCATCCTAATTGGAGGCTGGAATTTTTTCTTTAACTCTCGCAGCTTTAAGAAAGCTGATCTTGTTCTTCCTCTAATAGTTTCTGATTCTATTTCCTTGCATGCATCATTGTAGTACTTCTCTTTGTCTTGTCTTGCTGCACGTTAGAAATCTCTGTTGAGTTCTGTGATTGCCTCTCTTTCTCCTCTGGTTTTAACTTCTCTGAGTTCCTGGGCAATTTTCGGAGTTTCTTCAGTCATCCATTTTGGCCATTTTTTTCTTTTTCACCTTTTGTAGAACACAACCTTCTTGATGTCATCCCATAACTCTTCTGGAGATCTGTCATTTGTATCTAAAGCAGCAAATTGATTTTGCAAGCAGTCTTTAAATTCCAGTTGTATATTCTTAAGGTCATATTTTGCCACATTCATGAGTGGCTTGCTCGTTTTCAACGTTAGCTTTGAGTTTGCATACTAGTAATTTGTGATCTGTACTACAGCCAGCTCCGAGTTTTGTCTTTGTTGATGTTATCCAGCTTTTCCATTGTTTCTAGTATTTCAATACAATTTCCCCCTATCCATAAACTATCCCTACTTTCAGATCTAGCTACTTGTAATTATCCCTTTTCTAGGCTATACAGGATGACCGTGTAGTTCCATGTCAGTCAGTCTGGGTTTTACTCTATTGCTAGGAGATGTAATTCTGATTTTTCTTAAAGACAGTACTATATCTTACTACATACAGTATTGAGGGGTTATCTTAGAAGCATCTCCATGTGCAAATAGTGGCATTGGAATACACGGGTCAATGCAATTTCATACAGCCACTTTTTACATATGGCGATCCATACCATATAGAAATTCCAAGGGGATGTGATGGAGGCATAGTTTGGGATTGGCCTGAGCGGGCCAAAAATCTACACATGTATTCTCTATTTTACTAAGGGAATCCAAGTATACAGTCAAAAATTTCTATGCCGGGATTTACACCCACTCTGAGGCGCAAATAGATTTTTCAAAAGTGCTCAATTCAACTAGGGTTTTACACAAGGGTTTAAGGGAGTTATTTCTCTTCCAAAATCAAAGTTAACCACAATTACAAGTTCAATTGGCAGCATTTATGTCTATAAGGTTAGAAGATGCGGGGTCAGCCTTAGAAACTGTGGGACGCAATTTGAATTATTTTAGTGGGGCCTCCTGGCTTGCCCACTCCCCTAAGTTTGCCCACTCCCCCTCCCTGCCCTCCCTTTCCCTTCCATTTCTTGTGGGCCACAGCTGTGCCCACAGGCAATTCTGTGCCCGCAGGAGATGGGTTCTCTGACAACAGAAAATGGGAGTTTTGCCTGCAGCTACAGCCTCCAAAACTCCTATGTTCGTGGGGGTAGAGCTCCACATTAGTAGAAATGGGTAGTTTGGGCCACTACCCTAGCTTCTGGCCCTCTTGTGCCTGCAGGACACCCTGTGGGCAGGGAGTTCGATTGGGTCAAGTAGGTTAACTTGGACTAAGGCAGACACTGGGAAGATGGTCCAGCTACATGTGGAAGTGCTGCCACTTGCATATGAAGTTGCAAACTCACCACTTCTACATGGAAGTGTTGAATACAGTCAGTTTTCCCACATGTGGATTTGTAACACAAAAGAGGAAGACCAGCAATGTGAAAGCTATGGATGCCACACTATCAACAATTAGCCACCTGACTGAAAACCGAATACACTTTAGGACAATTATCTACAGGATTACCATGCATCAACATTGACTTGATGGCACTTAACAACAATTACAGATTTGTAACATGGCTCCTCCACCTCTATGTGGCAGCAAATCCATGTGCACTCCTACACGCCCTTATACACATTTTCCAAAAGGCTGCACATTCAGTAGAGCCTTTTGTAAAATACTGACAGAATTCAGCACCTCTCAGCCTTGACATTCCAATTCTAATCTCAACATGCTAAGCAAAATTGGTCTTATAGTGAGGCAACCCCAGCACCTGATCAGCCTGTTCCCTTTTGGCCTGAAATTATATGGTCATCTTATAAATATAGCTATGAGGCAGTTCTACCACTGTTTGAGTAGAGAGTGACTAGGCAGCTGAAAGTATATTAACATAAATGGCATGATAATTTGTTACAACAGGCTATATGTTTGTAAGAGCAGTTGTACCTCTGTGACCTGTGAGATTTTTGTAATTCTTCATGCAGTAGGCTGGTAGCAAGGAAACCTTTCTGTCAGCATTTAACAGCTCTGATACTAGATCTAAGGTTGTTGAAGGGAAACTAGCAATGCTGGTTTTAACTACAGGAGGACATTTTATTAGGCTTGTGTAATTATTTACAGAAATAATAACAGCATTTAAACATCTAAATTGCTATTTACGCATTTATATCCATAGTAAGCACAGTTTGGAAGTGGGTGTGTTGTGGGTGTGGTTTGGGTAGGCCAGAAAAATACTGTGTGTATGTGTTTCCAGTTTTACAACAACAAGAAAAATACATTCATACATAGCAAATGCTATCAGTTGCATGGCTTATTTTGTTCCTATGGACTCTGTGGCAAATGGCACACACTGAGTGTTAATAAAAGGGGCCCAAAATCACTGAAAAAAAATCAATTGAGCGCTTATCTGAATATCTAGTAAAATCATCCAAAGGAACTTCAAAAGCAACTTTCCATCAACATTTCTATATTACTGTTGCCATCTATTTGTGCGCAAGCTTCTGCTACTATGTTCACCATCTTAATATACAAATTCCAGAAAAACAATCCACTGCAAAATAATACAAAGCCAACAAAGAGAGCATATGGCAAACAAATTTTTTCAATAAAATTACATAAACACCAAATTTATTCACAAAATATAATAAATACATAAACCTTATTGAACACTGAAACAACATAAACACATTAAATAATCATTAGAAAATATAAAAACATTGGGCCCAATATTTAAAGGCCCTTATCGTACGGGTAACTTCCATAGTTACCCGTGTAAGGGGCCTTATCCAGGATATTCGAAGAGCACCAACATGGGTAGTGCCTTTCGAATATCCCTGCTGAGTCCCGGTGTGCCCAGATGCTATTCTCATAGCACCGGGGCATGTTAGGGGTGTTCCAGGGCGGAGGAAGGGGCTACACGAGTAGCAGCAATAGTCGATGCTACATGCATAGCCCTCTGTGCCTTAAAGATAGGCAAGATTTTACCTCACCTATCTTTAGGGGTGCAGAGGCTATGCAGGTAGCATTAAAAATCACTGCTACCTGTGTAGCCTCTGTGGCTGCCGGACCTTACAGGCTTACCCAGATTTTCACCTCCGCCGGCCCAACTCAATATCGGTCCCATTATCTTTAAAAAAAACACACAACCCAGCATTGCTATGTTTCAATGCAGTGTCTGTATCAGGGGCATATTTAAAATATATTTATAACCATAAAGCAGAAGTTCAATGGATTCACTGGTGAGGGTTCTGCAAAGGCACTGTATAGAAGGTAGAAAAAAGAGAAAAAAGTGCCTTAGGGGTGCTTTTTTGAGTGGGCCATAGGCCAGAAACCCTTGTGTCGTCAGTATTGGATTTGTGTTTGTTAATGCAGCATTTGATATCGTAGGTCATTCAGTATTACATGAAAGGTTATCTAGTGCGAGTGTAGTGTGGATCACCCCTCCTGAGCTGGAGCCTCCCCTGTGGATGTTTGAACTCATGGTCTTGTGGCCAAGGTCCAGGTTAGCTCTCTCAAGATGTCATGCTCAGATGAGTTTTCCCCATAAATAAATAAATTATTATACTAATAATAATTAAAATGATTAATAGAATTAAATTAAAAGTATTAACAATTCTTTATTTTAAACAAAGATAAAGTAATCAATTATTAAATAAGTCAAGTTTTCTCTTTTTAACTTAAAACCCAAATACTTTAACAATTCTGATTTTCTTTGCAGATGATCGACATCAACTCGCAGTGGATAATTGCTTTGGATCATCCAAAATCAGATAAGCATTAACTTTCCCTCTTCTCAGAAGTTATTTTATAACATTGAGCAACGACTATCCTTAAATATTAAGACTTGATACTTTGGGGGTCATTCTGACCTGCGTTTAGCATGGATATATGTCCAGAGTGGATTTGTATGCCCCACTAAAGGTCCGGGCCCTATTCTGGTGAATGAGCTCCCCGCACATACTGCAGAGATGTGCAGGGAGATCTGTACCAGGGTGGAAGGGGGCGGGCAGAGGGAGGAGTTAGGGCGGGCTGGAGGCATGCCCTGACCCTGGACATATAGGGCCTATTCCGGTGATGGCCCTGTACGTCCGTGCCTGCGTAGATGGACGGGGGACTTATTCCACCATGGAAGTGGAATAAGTCCCCTAGACATGGGAGAACAGTGCGGTGGGCCAGGCACTGGCACGGTGAGTGGGGTAGGGTGTCCCTGCAGCCCGACCCTGGCCATGACAGGCCCAATCGGGGGTCAGGTTGCAGGGAAAGGGGCACCCAGGTGACGTGTGACCAATTGGGACTCCGGCATGGAGCTACGGTGCCATTGCAACGGGACACCATGGCACCACGGCTCCATGCAGGAGTCAGGCTGAGCTCCCACAGGGCCATCTAGCCCCCTCGGAAGCAGAATTGGGTGCATCTCTGGACCATCCAGATTTCTGGACGCCCAGACAGCCCAGACGTGCACCTACGGAATTGGCCTCTTAGTGTCTACTTTTCTTTCAGGTATTTACACAAGTCACCTCAGTACAGGCAAGTAGAAACTTTCATAAACTTCAATTCCAGTTTTCTCTCTAAATCACTGAGATGTAGTAAATGACACCGTTTATTCAGTTCATACCACTGGCCAGGGCATTAACATTGGTGCACGGTCATCTCGTCGTCTTCTCCATCTCTCTCTTCTTCTGAGGTTGACAGCTCGGTTCCTTCTTCTCCGAAATTCCAGCCAAGGCTGCTGTGTAAGAACCTACTAACCTGACTTTAACCAAAAGAAAAAGTCAAAACCCTACCTGGCCTAGTATTTATTTCATTAAGTATGGTATACCTGTTCAATAAAACCTGGGTCACAGGTTCATCCTCCTAAACTGTTCCTAACTTAGGGACAAAACAAAAAGAATGGTAGGTTCCCTGTCTGTAGAGACCTTGCTTTGCTGTTATACTCTCTCACGCTCTACACATGCGCTCTGTCAGCCAACCATTCGCTCGCTCTCTCACTTACTGGAGCTTTATTCAGCAGAGAATATTCATGGCCATGTCTCTGTAAAGTGAATTCACATCTCACTTAACATTCCAGACTTGAACAGGTCTTGATGGAACTTGGTCCTTATTAATCTCAGGACAGTAATGCAAGCTCTGACACTCCCTCATCTGGACTACTGCAACATAATCTACCATGGCCTACCTGCCGCACAAACCAATCCCCTCCGAACTGCCCTAAACACCACGGCGAGAATAATACACAATGCAAAGAAACGGGACCACATCACCCCAATTCTGAGGGACCTTCATATTCTCCCCATCAAAGCAAGAATCAAGTACAAAGCTCTTCTACTCACACACAAAACCATCCACCAAACACAAGGCACCCCACTCCGCACCCTACTGCCTCGCCCAACCCACAGCAGAACAACCAGGCGATCTTCCAACAGCTCCATTGCCGTCCCCCACAAAAGAACCAAAGCAACACAACGGACCTGCAACAGAGCCTTTGAACTCTATGCCCCATCCCTCTGGAACTCTTTACCAAGCCACATCAGGAACAACGGTGATCTCCCATCATTCAAAAAGCAGCTAAAAACCGTCCTATTCCAAGAACATCTCTGAATAGGAACCCCCCCTATTCCTCTTCAAGAACTCCAGACCAGTAACTATACTATCCTGTCAGTCTCTATGTTCGCCCCAAAATCATCAATGTTGAACCCCCGGTGATGGCCCCCCCCCCCACTATTGATCCCCCCCCCCCTGTTATACGTCCCACCGCTTTGACCCGGTGAAAAGCAGGATATAAATACAGTTAAATAAAATAAAATAAAATAAATAAATATTTATGGGCTTTTCAAGCTCATCTCATCTGAAGCTCCTTTAGTAAGAATTATATTCCACTCTTACAATACCTGAGGTGTTCCAAAATCGGTTAAAATCCATTCACACCACTTCCATTCACAGACAAAGTGGCAAAAGTACCCTGGCCACTTTAATTATGCATTGCCTCCTCATACACATCACTCTCACTCATAAACAGCTCTAAACTTTACCATCAGACCGTTAACTTAGGCTTTCAAGAGGCCTGGCCTCTCAACCACATAAACATAGGTCTAGTCACCGCTTCCCTGGTGGTCTCTACCTGAAAGAAGCTCAGGTATCCTAGGAAATGCCTCCTAATTCCAGAATGTAACCAAGGGGTTTCTATGGTGCTCCAGGGGAGAACCAATGGGGCGCTGAATCTCCGCTTCCCCCAAGGCTTGGATTCCATCCCTAGGCTGCGATGGAAGTTAAATTTGAATTTTTACCATGACATTGTCATGGCAACTCCATTAAACTACATAGGAAAATCATATTGTAAAATAAATTATACTCAAAATAATGTTAAAATCATCTAAAACCTTTTTAAAAATAAGCCCCACGCTCTATTTACACTCCTACCCTTTTCTTGTCCCATTCACAAGTTGTTAACATCTCCTAACCATTTAAATCATTTTCTCATTAAAAAAAATGTTTCTCACCTCCGATTCTTCACCACTAATATAAATATATAACTGAAATTCCCGATTATACACCCTGAAAAATTACTTTATTGTGTGCTACTATACATTTTTCCAAATTAAGATACTATCCCTTTAAATTTTCAGGTAAACCTCCCTCCCCATCGCTCTAAAATCCCCTCTCACTAACCCAATCCTTGAAAAAAACAAAATCCAGAGTCCCAATCTCACTTGGCCGAACTATCTCAAATAACTGGGATGCCACCACTTTAAAATTAAAAATAAACATAGGGTCATATTATCCTAAATCCCATTACCTGAACCCTATATTCAATTCCCCATTACTTTTTAACTTTTTTCCTACCTTTATTTTTAACAGCACAGCCTCTTTAAATCCACTGGAGCTCAACGGGGCACTGTTCCGGAGCTTCAGTTCACCTTGCAGTTTCATCAGGTGAGGAGCTCTTGCCTCCTGCTCCTTCTCGAATCCTCAGATCAGTCCGGCAACCCTCCCAACTTGGTCTCCAGCACCCCGGGACACCCAGGAACCCAACAGGCACCATTTTTAATCTTTAGATGTGTCCCTGTCACTGTGGGACCCCACGACTTCCTCCAACTCTTTTTTTTTTACTTTTAAAACTTGCCGACTGCCTTTCCTGTTCTCCGAACACTGCCGATCATGTGGGAGGCCTCCCCACCATTCTGCAACGCTACAGAGAGCATTTATATAATTTTCACATGCACAACCCGGCTTCAAATCATCATGTTCCATCGCGGCTGGAGGCCTCATCTTGCCTCAAGTTCCATCTCGTGGGCCACAGGCCAGCCTGACACCACGGGATACCAGGTACTTTATTTATTTATCATTATCTTTTTACACACTATCAGACTCAGCAAGTTAGGGTAGGGGGATGAGGTTTTTGTATAGTTTCCACAGGAATGGTGGGTACCACAAGGTTCAGCTCTCTTGTCCATTCTGTTCAATATTTATGTATTGCCACTTTGTAAACTGCTATGTAGATGGGTGTGGATTAATATTATCGTGTAGATGGTCTTAAGATGTTTTCTTCGTTTGATTTTAAGAGTGGGTAGAATTTGGCACAGCTGGTGGAACAGTTTTCAAGAGCAATGTTCTGGTTATCCCATAATGGTTTATTAATAAATTTATGGAAAACTGCAGTATTGATCATATCAGGGGCAGTATCATATCCTGCCAAATCATGTTGCTTTAAATGGAACTTTGATCCCTGTTCACTCAGAAGTTTGCTATTTGCAGATTATATTGAATTCCCGTTTAATTATGAAACCCCATGTAGGATAGTAAGATCTGTTTTCTTTGCGCTTAGATTATTACATACTGTAGATTCAAACCATTGCTGGATTCACAAGATTTTCAGAGAGTAGTTCAGGCTATGGTGCTTTCTATTTTCGGTTATTGTAATTCGTTGTTGTTGGGCCTCCCTGTGAAGGACCTAAGCCCAATTGGCTCAGAATGTGGCCATCCAGATAATAACAGGATACAGTATGTTCAAAAATATCATGCGTTACCTCAAGGGTTTACATTGGCTACCAGTTATCGCAGTCATTTTAAAATGTTAGTGATAGTTTTTTAGGTCTGTGCGGGAGCTTTGGAGCTGGAACAGAGATAGTCTGCGCACAAGATACAACACAAAAACTGCTCATTGTTCTAGGGGACTTTAACTTCAGGACAGCACTTGGCAAGGATTCTAAATCATTCCTCAAAGCGATGGAATGTCTTCAATAAATTCAGCTAATTAAGCACCTCACACACAGACTGGGAATGACCCCCCACCACATATTCATTCCCAAATCACTACAAGAACTCAACATCAGACAAGGTTTTGCTTTAATCTTCATGGACATTGCCGCGGCGTTTGATACTGTTGATCATGATGTTCTCCTATCACGTCTTAGAGAGAAGGGAGTTCATGGATCAGCCCTCTCTTGGTGTTCTTCATACCTCAGAGACCGTTGGCAACATGTTCGTTCTGGATCTTCAACCTCTGACCCCTTCCAGCAAACCAAAGGTGTGCCACAAGGCTCCTCCCTCTCTGCCTTACTTTTCAACGTTTATATGCAGCCTATCTGTGACCTCATCCACTCTTTTAACATCAACTGCCTGGTCTATGCTGTTGATGTCCTTATGTATATGCCATTCTCAACAGAACTCCTTGACCTCTCCCCACTAATCAAGTGCTTTGACGCGGTCACAGACTGGTTAAAATCACAAATGCTTAAGATAAATTTTAAAAAGACAGAAGTCCTCTTCGTGACCAGAAACCCTGCATTCACCTCACCAGGGTCCATCAAGGTGCGTGACGCCGAGCTCCTCTGCAAGACTACAGTTAGATACCTAGGGGTTACGCTCGACCAACATCTCAATATGAAGGCTCATATCAGCAACGTAGCGAAATCTGTCTATCATAAAATCCGGACCCTTCGTCATTTGCGTCAACTGCTAGAACCAGATGACTTTCGATCAGTCTTTCAGGCCTTAATAATGCCCCACCTGGACTACGCCAATGCTATCCTACATGGCCTACCAATGAGCACGATCAACCCCTTACAATTGGCCATGAACTCAGCTGCAAGAATCCTTTATGGAGCCTCCAAGAGAACCCACATCACTCCTATACTGAAACAGCTACATTGGCTTCCTATGCAGTCCAGGATCTCTTTTAAGATCCTAACTATGACTCACAAAGCAATCAATAACAACTCTGCATCTTCTATCACCGACCTGATTTCAATTACACCCCCTAATCGAGCAAGGAGATCAACTGCCTCCAACTCCCTTGTACTACCTAAGGCAATCACGAAGTGCTCTCAAGTCACCAGATCCAGAGCCTTCTCTTACTTTGCACCATCATGTTGGAATGCCCTACCAACAGGCATCAGAACCATCAGTGACCTCTCCCAATTCAGGAAGGCACTGAAGCATCACCTGTTCTTGCAGCACTACGATGTTTCAGACACCTTCTCATACCAACCTACCTCTACACCCCAGGCCAACACAATAAACTCATGCACTCCATAATCTTAACGCGCAGAGCTGCAATCTCACTTTGCTTCTCCTCTCATCAAGAAACATTAGCTGCATTTAGCTGCTTTGTACATAGTTGCTTTTTGTACATAGTTTTATTATGTTCTCTGTTTATGAAACCTGTTTAATGTATACCCAGTTCATTGTAAGCACTGATCAATTTTTGTGACGTGTAGTTTCTGTTCATTGTAAACCGCACTGATGTCAAATAGCGCGGTATAAAAGAAACTGTAAATAAATAAATAAATAAATAAATAAAATAATATTATAACTTCCCTGTCAATCTCACCGACGCTGTGGTCAGATCATCACTTAATAATCTTTTCAGTATGGATTGACTAACCTATAAAACATCAGGAAGAGCCCCCAAGCAAAGAAGATTCAAGGCCTTTGACAAGGAAGCCTTCTTGAAGGAGGTAATCCCGAACCTGCATCAAGATGTAATAGATCTGGATAAAGCCATTGAGAATCGGAATAACACCATATCCACAGCAGCAGCAACAACACCCAGCTGGAAACACACACACATACACACAGCACACCCACCGCCCCTTGGTACTCTAATGAGATAAGGGAAGCAAAGCGGGAATTAAGGAAACTCAAAAGGAAATGAAGATGTAGTAAAGCCCCTGATGCACTAAACCAGTACAGAGTCAAACAGAGAGATTACAACAGCCTGATCAGCAGCTGCAAGCAACAACACCACACAAACATCATCATGAGACCAGCGAACAAGCCAAGAGAACTAGTCGACATTGTGTGAATATTTACCAGAGGTGCTACACAACAGATTACCCCTGAAGTGCACCCTCAAGACATGGCAAATTACATAATCGAAAAGCATAAGAAACTCAACAGGAACATACCGACGACACCTTTGAACTAAATTAAAGACCTACATCCACACAAGCCTGGGGAGATTTCTCCATACCATCTGTTCAACAAATAGAGCACATAGTCATCTCACTCAACACAACCACATCTCCAACTGACCCATGTCCTATACAGTGGATAAAAGCAGCCAAGGATCAGCTCATTCAATCTATACACAAGAAAGGAAGTCATCCCTACAACATGGACTCATGCCATCATCCCGCAAACAAGCATCTATATGGCCGATATTAAAGAATGCATCTTTTTGCAAGAACGATCCCGCGGCATTCCACCCAATCTCCAGGCCAGGGCCGTACAGAGTGTAAATCGCGCCCTGTGTGACTTGCACATCAGGAGCGCATGCCCCCCCCCCCCTGCAGTGGGAGAGAAGAGGCACGCCCGATGTGTAAGTCGCCGTCATGCTAAGGAAGAGCAGGGAGGGACAGATCTGCTTAGCATGCCGGCAAGAAGACTTAAGGGGCGCATTTTACAGTAGCTGTCTGTTATTGCCTTCTGCCGCTGAGAGAAGAAAAAGTGGTGTCAGCAGGCAATGGCAGACAGCTAAAATGCTCCCCTTAAGCCTTTGCGCCCTGTGGGCCGCACCGCTCGCACAGGGCTAGGTACGGGCCTGCTACAGCCTACCATTTCTCACAAAACTCATTGAAAAAACTTGCAAAGACAGTTGCAGGACCATATGGACCACAACGCGCCACTAGACCCCCATCAACATGGCTTCAAACCACGCCATAATGTTGAAACACTATTAATCTCACTCTTTGGCAACATCATAAGGGGAATAGACAACATCAAGACCGGGTTCCTCCTCATATTCATGGATATCTCTTCCACCTTTGATATTGTGTCCCATAATATTTTGATCCAAAGCCTCCAGGACATTGGCATCTTCAACAACACCATCAAATGTTTCACTTCCTACCTAAGCAATAGACTATAACAAGTCAAATGTGGAGCAAACAACTCAATGACTTTCACTATACCACAAGGCATTCCACAAGGCTCTGCACTCTCCTCAATCCTCTTTAATCTATACATACACCCCATCTGCAGCATCATCAAGAAACATAACATACTATATCACTTATATGCTGATGACCTCATGGTATATACCCCTATTGACCTGGAGGCACCAAATCTCACAGCCATAACACAATGCCTGGAAGATGTAACCACCTGGTTCAGCAACAAAAACTTCACTCTGAGCTATAGCAAAACTGAATCACTCTACATCACCGGAAACACCTCTTTCAACTTTCTGCAAGCAATCCATCTATTAAACCAAACAATATATGTGAAAAGCGAATTATGCAATCTAGGGGTCATCCTGGACAAAAAACTCAACTTCCAGTCGCACATAAACAAAACCACTGCAAAAGCATATCACGGACTAAAGCTCATTCAGAGACTAAAACCACTCCTAAACCAGGACCATTTCCAGACAATATGCCAGGCTGTCATCACCCCAATACTGGACTATGGCAATGCACTCTACCAAGGACTCCCAAAGCAAGCCATATATCCTCTAAAGCTGGTGCAGTACATGACAGCACGCATCATCACTGGAACAGCCAAGACAGACCACATCACACCTGCATTACGCCAACTACACTGGCTCCCGATCCAAGTTCACGCTAAGTTCAAGGCAATATTGAATATTTTCAAAATCCTGCACCACTCATCGGTAGATATCCTAGAGGACCTGGTCATAAGAGACACAGGCATCCACCTCAGGAGAAACAAGAACAAGCATATGATCACTGTACCGGGATCCACTCTACTGGGATCCACTGTACCGGGATCACTGTACCGGGATCCACTGTACTGTGGATCGGGAACTGGCTAAAAGATAGAAAGCAGAGGGTAGGGCTAAATGGCCAATTTTCCCAATGGAAAAAGGTGAATAGTGGAGTACCCCAGGGATCTGTACTAGGTCCACTACTTTTTGACATATTCATAAATGACCTGGAAAAGGGAATAACTAGTGAGGTTATCAAATTTGCAGACGACACAAAACTGTTTAAAGTTGTTAAAACCCAAGAGGACTGTGGAAAGCTGCAGGAGGATCTGGATAAATTGGAAGACTGGGCATCCAAATCACAGATGAAATTTAATGTGGACAAGTGCAAAGTTATGCACCTAGGAAAGAACAACCCACACTATGAATACACGATGCAAGGTTCCACATTGGGAACCACCACCCAGGAAAAAGATTTAGAAGTCATCGTGGATAACATGTTAAAACCCTCCGCCCAGTGTGCAGCGGCGGCCAAGAAAGCAAATAGAATGCTAGGTATCATAAGGAAAGGAATGGAAAATAAAACAAAGGATATTATAATGCCTCTGTATCGTTCCATGGTACGACCGCACCTTGAATATTGTGTGCAATTCTGGTCGCCGTATCTTAAAAAGGATATAGCATTATTAGAAAAGGTACAGAGAAGAGCCACCAAAATGGTAAAGGGGATGGAAGGCTACTCCTATGAAGAGAGGCTACAAAGGTTAGGGCTCTTCAACCTGGAAAAGAGACGGCTGAGGGGAGATATGATAGAGGTCTATAAATTAATGAATGGAGTGGAACGGGTAAACATAGATCGATTGTTTACGCTATCAGAATATAGAAAGACTAGGGGACATGTAATGAAGCTACAGGGTAAACTATTTAGGACAAATAAGAGAAAATGTTTTTTCACTCAACATGTAATCAAACTCTGGAATTTGTTACCGGAGGATGTAGTAAAGGCTGTTAGTGTAGCTGGGTTTAAAAAAGGTTTGGACAAGTTCCTGGGGGACCCAGGATATCAATGGTTGACGCAGTACAAGCATTGTGGAACCTATGTCTTTTGGGGATACTGCTAGGTACGTATGACCTTGATTGGCCACTGTTGGAAACAGGATACTGGGCTTGATGGACCTTGGTCTGACCCAGTATGGCATATCTTATGTTCTTACCAACAGATTACCAGAAAAGCAAGCAGTCCACTTCCAAAAGAGCCCTTTCCCTAGCTGCACCCCACTTGTGGAACACTCTCCCTGATGAAATATGAGCCTCCAGATATATCAAAGACTTAAAAAGAAACTCAAGACCCTCCTGTTCATGGAACACTACGGAAATGTCACATAATCCAGAAAATACACCGGTCTCCCCTCCCTCAAAACCGTAAGGTCATTAAATCTACTTTCAGATAACCTGCCCAAATTGTAAATAACACGATCAAACTGTAAAAATGTCAAGCCAGTTGTAAATAGGTTATACTTTTGTTAAGTACCCTGCATGATTATCATTTAGTCCTAGTCAGGGCCGGCCCGTCCATTGAGCAGGAAAGTTGTTTGCACAGGGCTCTGCATTTCAGGGGGCCCTGCGCAAACAACATTCTGCCCATCAGCCCAGGGAAACTTTAAAAGAAAAGACAAACTTTCTGCCGCAGCAGCAGTAGAATCAAGTGTCTCCCGCGGGGCCCCCGCCTGCCCAGCAGAGGCCTCCCTCGATCACTCTCATTGGCCCGGCTTTCAGAGCCACGAAAATAGAGTTTCCCTCTGGTGGCTCTTTTAAGCCCGCTGGTGCTGATGGGAACAGGCATTTCCCGGCCGAGGAGAGTGTCGAGGGAGGGCTCTGCTGGGCAGGAGGGAGGGCTCTGCCAGGCAGGCGGGGGGCGGGGGCCCCATGGAAGACACTTGATTCTGCCGCTGCCATGGCGGCAACAGCAGCAAGCTTGTTTTTTCTTTTAAAGTTTCCCTGGGCTGAAGGGGAGGAGGGGGTTAGGACTGGTAATGGGCTAGGGGGGGTCTAGGACTGGAAATGGGCTGATGGGGGGTTAGGACTAGTAATGGGCTATGGGGGGGCTAGGACTGGAAATGGGCTGATGGGGGGGTTAGGACTGATAATGGGCTATGGGGGGGGTTAGGAATGGTAATGGGCTATGGGGAAGACTAAGACTGGAAATGGGCTGATGGGGGGCTAGGACTGGAAATGGGTTGATGGGGGGTTAGAACTGGTAATGAGCTATGGGGGGCCTAGGACTGGAAGTGGGCTGATGTGGGGGTTAGTACTGGTAATGGGAAATGGGGGGGCTAGGACTGGAAATGGGCTGATGGGGGGTTAGGACTGGTAATGGGGGGCTAAGACTGGAAATGGGCTGATGGGGGTGGGATAGGTCTGGTAATGGGCTATGGGGGAGTTAGGACTGGTATTGGGCTATCGGGGGGCTAAGACTGAAAATGGGGTGATGGGGGTTAAGACTGGAAGTGGGCTGGTAATGGGCTATGGGGGGCTAGGACTGGTAATGGGTGGAAGGGAGGACTTGAACTGCAAATAACTGATGGGGACGGGGACAGGGGCTTGGAATGGAAATGGAAATGGGCTGAGTGGAAGGGGGCTTGAACTGCAAATAGCTGATGGGAGGGGGCTTGGAATGGAAATGGGCTCTGAGGGGCTTGGAATGGAAATGGGCTGATGGCGGGGCTAGAAGGGAGCGGATTCTGGGTGTGGCTGGAACTAGAAGGGAGCTGATGTTAGGGGAGGATTAGAATGGGATGGGGCTGGGAGAGTGAAATGGAGAAGGGAAAAATATTTTGTGTGGGAGGGAAGAAAAATCTTCAATTGGCCGGGTATTGGGAGAATAAGTGGGGATTGAGGTCGGAGGGGTAAAATTTGAGTGGATGAAATAGGAATGAGGAAAGAGCAAAAGGAGAAAGATTAGTATGTTAAAGTAGATGTAGAGAGAGAATGGAAAAAAACTAGAAGATAGAAGATAGAAGAAAGGACAAATGGACAGCAGATGATGGAGAGAAACCAGAAGAAATTGACTGGAGCAATTGCAACTGAAAAAAAATGCACAAAAGGTAGAAAAATATCTCTTTATTTTGAATTTATTAACTGGACTATGTCAGCTCCGGGAAATGTGAATCATTAACATCTGCATTTTGTTTAGTACAAGAGGAAATTAATTTATAGTTTTATTTCTACAGTGTTGTTGTACGTTCCAAGTTTGTCTTTGGGGTTCCCAGTTTAATTATTGTCTTCCTGTTTCTAAATTGTGATTCCATGTTTGGTGATGGTCTGTGTTCTGCATGTGTACCTGAGCTGAGATATTCTGTTTATGTAATTCTTATTTAACATTGCCACATGTTCTCTTTCCCCAGTAGGTCATGTATTGTTATTCTCTGAAATGTATTGGTTTAATATTTGCAGTGTTGCCTTTTGATAGGTAGGGTATGGTGCTTTGTGAGTCCTGGTAGTGCTGTTAGGATACGGCGGGTTTGCTATGGGTTCTAAATGGGCAGTGTTTGTAATAGTTCCTAATGTGCTTGGCGGTTGGCACTGGATTATAGTAATGTAGAAATCTTTTAGTCTTTCTTTATCCATACACTCATTAAGAGGCATGTTTACTAAAAGTTAGTGTATGGTAACATTATGCAATTATTTATGTGAATGAGGCCACTTATGCAAATGAGGCCCCACACCGAGTCTCCGCACATGGCCCTGCACCCCCCTTGGACCGCCCCTGGTCCTAGTTCACTGAATCCAGTTTAAGTTTGAGTTGCAATGTAAACCGCTTTGATTATAGGATAAGGCGGTATAGAAGTGTGGTTAAATAAATAAATAAAACAGTGAATGTTATTGTCCATCGCATCTGTTACAATCCAGTCAACAGGACTTGCTGGATTCTCCAACAGTGAAGCATGGTCAAAGGAATGTACGTGCTTGACGTGCTTTTCTGTGACTGGTCTTCAATTATGGAATGTGCTTTTCCAGGGATATTGTTGGAGAGAGAGCATTTAAATTTTTGGTAGAGGGTGAAGACTTATCTGTTTTTAGGGGCTTTTTAAGGATGAGAAATCAGGCTGGTTGAAGTATGGAGCAGGTAATTTTATGAATGATTTTTGCATATAAAGACCCCCTATGAAACTAACATTTACTCCTGCCATTTAAATCACCAAACAGCTCACTACTTCTACTACTTACCATTTGTGTAGCGCTGCAAGGCATACACGGTGCTGTAGAGAGACATGTAAGAGACGGCCCCCTGCTAATCAGAGCTTACGGTCTAAACAAGACAGACAACACAACAACTGAGACTAGGTGAAATCTAGGGGAATGCTAAAGATACACACAGGAGGTGAGCAGGAAACTAAGGAGATGGAGGAGGTGGATATTTAGCCTGGATTTGAAAAGGGCCAGAGGTAGAGCCTGATGCACCCACTCAGGTAGTTTGTTCCAGGCATATGGAGCAGCAAAGTGGAAAGATTGGAATTGGCAATGGAAGAGAAGGGCACAGATAGAAGGGATATGCCAGAGGAGTGGAGTTCCCAAGCAGGGGTGTAGGGAGAAATAGAGAGGAAAGTAGGAACCACCATCAAGGAAAAGGATTTAGGCATTATCGTGGATAATACATTGAAACACTTGGTAGTGTGCAGCGGCAGCCAAGAAAGCAAAGAGAATGCTGGGAATCATAAAGAAAGGAATAGAGAAAAAAATCAAGGATATTAGAATGCCTCTGTATCATTCCATGCTGCGGCCGCACCTTGAATATTGTGTGCAATTCTGGTCACCATATCTCAAAAAAGATATAACAGAATTAGAAAAGGTACAGAGAAGGGCCATGAAAATGATAAAGGGGATGGAAGGATACCTCTATGAGGAAAGGCTTAAAAGGTTAGAGTTCTATATATTAATGAATGGAGTGAAACAGGTAAACGTAGATTCGTTGTTTATTCCTTCAAAAAGTAGAAAGACATGGGGATATGCAATGAAGTTACAATGTAGTTCATTTAGGATTAATAAGAGAAAAAAGTTTTTTATTTCAATGAGTAATCAAATTCTGGAATTTGTTACCAGAGGATGTAGTAAAAGCTGTTAGTGTAGCCTGGTTTCAAAAAGGTTTGGACAAGTTCCTGGAGGAAAAGTCCATAAACAATTATTAAAGAGAACCACAGAAAACCACTGCTTACCCCGGGATAAGCATTGTGGAACCCGTGTACCTTTTTGGGAACCTGCCAGGTACTTGTGACCTGGAAACAAGATGCTATGCTTGATGGACCTTGGTCTGACCCAGCATGGCATTTCTTATGTTCTTAGGAGATACAGAATGAATGTACTTATAGGTCAGTAGGAGAAGTTTAAACTGCATGTGGAAACGGATAGGGATCCAGTGAAGTGACTTGAGAAGAGGGGTTACATGAGCATAATGCCACTGACAGAAGATTAGTTCTGCAGCTTATTTTTGAACAGATTGAAGTGGGGAGAGATGATTCAAAGGGAGACCAGCAAGGAACAGATTGCAATAGTCTAGACAGGAGGTGACCTAAGAGTATATAAGCATCTTAGTAGGATGAGGAGGATATTAAGCAATTTCCCAAGCACCATGGGGGGAGTATCCTCCAGCTGGAAGTCAGTCCCATGCAAGCTCACCACAAGTCCAGAAATGCCAGAACCTATGTATGGAACAGGGACAAGTAGAACCCTGGGCTTGTAAATTTGAGGACATGGAGTCTCAGGAATCCAGATATTCAGCTGTATGAGTTTCCTGAATTACCTTATGCTATATTTGGACTTGGCCTGGGGATGCCTAGGGGAGGTGTGGGCAGATGGCTTCCCCAATCCTACTGCAGTCATTGAGGAGTAAGGGTTTGCCCAGATTTACAACAGTGGTTTAAAACACTGGAATGGACTGAACTATTACATAGAAAAATGATGGCAGAAAAAGACCATATGGTCTGTGTAGTCTGTCCTTCTGTATAAACTACTATAGTACCTTTTTTTCCCATGGAGACCTTCTGTGTTTGTCCTATGCTTTCTTTAATTCAAATACTGTCCTCATCTCTACTACCTCCACTGGGAAACTGTTCCGCACATCTATCACTCTTTCCATAAAGAAATATTTCGGCACATTCCTCCTGGGCCTGATTCAGTCCTGGACGTGCCTGCCCTCTGTGTGCCCAGTTGGAACTGGATGCACAGTGAGCTGGATTCTGATCCCATGGGGCACATCTAGCCCCACTGGATCAGAATCACGTTCAGGCCTCTACGTGCAGGCTGGGACACCGATTCTGGTTGGCCTGCACGTATAGGCCTTCCTTGGCTAACTCGGTCAGGGCTCCTGAATGATGCTGTGGTGCCACGGCATCCAGTTGCCATGGCATCGTGGCTCCATTCAAGAGTCATGATCCCCAGCTGCCGGATTGCAATTTTCATTCCACACAGCCCAACCCCTGATCTGGCCTCCCAAGGCCAGGGTCGGGCTGCAGTGAATCTCCTCTGCCCCCTCCCGCCTTTTCTGCGCCCCAGGCCCGCCATACCCCACCGACTAGGGGAACTTATTCCACCTCAGAGGTGGAATAAGATCCGCGTTCAGGCTGCTGGCCCTGGACATACAGGGCTGACATTGGAATTACCCACTGCCCACCCTAACTCCACGCCCCTTTCCCTCCCCCCTAACTCCACGCCCCTTTCCCTCTCCCGTCTAACCTCCCCATACAACATGCTTGGAAGTTAGTCGGGGTCGGCAAAGGGACCAAATAGCAGGGATGAACGTCCATCCCTGCTATTCGTCCCTCAGAATGACCCTGCCTGAGCCTATCCCCTTTCTCCTTCATCCTATGACCCTCATTGCAGAGTTTCTTTCAATTGAAAGAAGATGTCCTCCAGTGTATTTATGCCATGGAGATATTTAAATGTTTCTATCATATCTCCTTTCTCCTGCCCTTCTTCTAAAGTATACATATTGAGAACCTTAAGTCTGTCCCCATATGGCTTATAATGAAGACCACTAACCATTTTGGTTGCCACCCTCTGCATCGACTCTATCCTGTTTTTTTGTAGGTTTGGTCTCCAGAATTGCACACAATATTCCAAATGAAAGGTCTCACCAAAGACTTATACAGAGGCACTTTCACCTCCATACAAACACAGTCTTCTGAAAATTGTTCAAGATCCCCTTCACTTCTGTTCCTATTTATGGGTGTTTCTGAGGTCCTGCTCCTGGACCTTTATCTGTGAACACAGAACAAGCATATATGTTAAGCAATTCTGCTTTATCTTCATCAGCATCTACATATTCCTCTCCTTCACCCTTGAGGAACCAAACTCAAACCAACGAAATGGATAGAGACTTGATTATTGATATTGCAAAGGTAGCCATGAAGGGGGAAGTGGTCATATTGTGTTACTTTAATTTACCCAATGTGGATTGGAGTATACCTTCTACAAATATGGAAAGAAGTAAAAAAAATTGTGACAAAGAGACAAAAAGAGAAATAAGGATAGCAAAATCAAAGGCTAAAGATCTAAAGTGTGATGACAAAACTTTTTTCAGGTATATTCGGGAGAAGAGGAAGATCAGAGGTGGAATTGCAAGACTCAAAAGTTCCAAGAACGGAATCACAGAAAGTGACATTGAAAAAACAAAAATGCTCGCTCGGAGAGGCAAGATGGCGGTAGTGTTTAGCGACTGACGACAGACTCTACGGCGGTGTCTTGTGTGGGTGCGATTAGCAGCTTGACGATGGGAAGGAGGAAGCGCAAGCAGGCTTACCTTCCCTCGGGTGAAGCCACTCATAATCAAGCCGGCCAAAGGACACTGTCGATGTGTGTTTTTACAGCGTCGGCAGCAGGAGCGGCGGGTTCGCCTTTTTTGACGGACCTGAGCACATCAGGGGTTATACTGTCCCCTGAGCAGCGGGCCCCCCCGCCATGCCCCAGAAGCGCAGTGGCAGATTGTGGAGCACTTTCCTCTGGTGTGAATGTTAGTACACCGGTGCAGAGAGGTGTAGAGGGCTCCGATTCTGTCTTCGCTCTTCCATGTGGAGTCCCTGGTGAAGCTGGAAGTACTGTGGACTGCTCTTCGGTGGAAGGTAGCCCTGCCCAGGAGATGATTAATCAGTTGGTTATCTCAGGTGCTGGCATTTTGGTGAGGCCTTCAAAAGTAACTCTAGAGGTGCTGTGGGAAGCTATATCAGCTATGAATTCCTCTCTTGGTACAATAGCTGCTTATGTTACAACTGAAACTAATTGTCTTCGTGAAGAAATTCAAGAGGTTTCAAGAAAACAAAAGGTTCAGGAGGGGACATTGGCCTGGTTAAATGTGGACCTAGAGCAACTTAAGGGTCTACATTGTGCCCATATCAAAGAACGGAATGCATCGGCTAGGAGAATAGAACATCTGGAGAATCAAGTCCGGAAGAACAACTTAAGACTGATAAATTTTCCTAGATCCCCATTGCAGTCACCCTTGGAAATGGTCCGTAGGTATTTCCAGGAGGTTTTAAAACTTCCTAGGGAAGACCTGCCTCCATTAACTAGGGCCCAATATTTGTCAATGGGTTGGAGAGACCGGGCCAGTGGGAGTGAGCCTCTGGGGTTCTCTGGAGACCTTACGGGGTTTCTGGAGAACTCTGTTGAATTGGTAACTGGCCGCTCTACTCTTCTGATTACTTTAGCCTTGGAATCTGATAAGAATTTAATTCTGAGATCATATTTTAGGAATTTCAGTGAGCAATTTATGGGCTCTCATGTCCGTATTTATCCTGATCTTGCTAGAGACACCCAACTGAGGAGGAAAGAGTTCCTGGGGCTTAAGCCTAGGGTGCTTGCCATTGGTGGGTCATTTTTGTTGAAATTTCCTGTTAGATGTCATGTTTCCTATAAAGATAAACTGTATTTGTTTTTTGACCCCCGCCAACTGCTGGAATTTCTGATTGCTAGAGAGGATTCTGTCGTTGTTGTTACTTCACATTGCCATGTTTAATTTTATTTCCTTATTGTAGTAATTATGTATTTTTTCTGTAGCCTCTCCCTCTTTCCCTTTTACTTGAGGGCTAATTTTTTACAAAAGATTTTTATTTCCTTTGTGTGTGTTTTCTGAATTGTTTTTCCTATTGTCAATTTGCTTTTCATTCAGTTTCTTGAATGTATGAATATAATTCAATAAATATTTAATAAAAAAAAAAAAAAGAAAAAAAAAATGCTAAGCAAATACTTCTGTTCTGTTTTTACTAAAGAAAATCCTGGAGAAGGACTACCTGTGAGTGACAAATATCCAAATAGGAATGGAAAAGATGCTACACCATTCACAGAAGATGATGTGTTCAGGATACTGAAAGAGCACAGAGAGGTTCTTGCAGGGCCTTTAAAGGATGTTTTTAATAGATCCTTGGAGACAGGAGAAGTTCCACAGGACTGGAAGAAGAACTGATGTGGTACCTCTACAAAAGTGGCAATAGGGAAGAAGTGGCAAACTACAACCCGGTAAGTCTTACCTTGGTGGTGGGAAAAATAATGGAGGCGCTTCTGAAAGAGAGTATAGTGGTCTTTCTTGAAACCAATAGGTTGCGTGATCCGAAGCAACATGGTTTTACCAAAGGATGATCATGCCAAACAAATCTGATTGAGTTCTTTGACTGGATGACCAGAGAACTAGATCAAGGGCATGCGATGGATGTGATCTACCTAGATTTCAGCAAAGCGTTTGATACTGTTCCTCACAGAAGGCTTATCAATAAACTGAACAGCCTGTGGATGGGTCCCAAGATGGTGAACTGGATCAGAAATTGATTGACTGACAGACGACAGAAGGTGATAGCAAATAGAACTCATTCAGATGAAAGGAAGGTGATTAGTCGTGTGCCCCAGGATCAATCAGGGGACCTGTACTGTTCAATATATTTGTCAGTGGTATTGCTAAAGGACTGAATGGAAGAGCCTGTTTTTTTGAGGTGACATGAAAATTTGCAACAGAGTAAACTCTCCTGAGGCAGTGGATAACATGAGGAAAGATCTACAAAAGCTAGAAGAATGGTTTAATGCTTGGCAGTTAAGATTTAATGTGAAGAAGTCAGTGTCATGCACTTGGGAAGCAGAAATCCAAGGGAATTGTATGTGATAGGGGGCAAGAGGTGGGTGTGCACGGACCAGGAGAAGGACCTCGGAGTAATTGTTTCTGAGGATCTCGAAGTTGCGAAACAGTGTGACAAGGCAGTGGCCAGAGCCAGAAGGATGCTGGGATGCATACAGAGAAGAATTACCAGCAGAAAGGAGGAGGTACTAATGTTATTGTACAAGTCACTGGTGAGGCCGTACTTGGAATATTGTGTTCAGTTTTAGAGACCATATCTCACAAAGGATATATAAAAAACTGGAAACGGTTCATAAGAAGGTGACCAAAATGATTTGGAGCCTGCACCAGAAGACATATGAGAAAAGAACTGAAGACCTAAATATGTATATTCTAGAGGAGGAAAGGAACAGGGAAGATATGATACAGAACTTTAAATACTTAAAGAGTATTAATGAACAAACAAACCTTTTTCAGAGATGGGGAAGCTGCAAAACAAGAGGGCAAAACATGAAGCTGCAAGGGGGTAAACTGAAAGGCAATGTCAAGATATACTTTTTCACTGAAAGAGTGGTGGATGCTTGGAATGTCCTCCCCATTGAAGTGGTAGGGGCAAATACAGTGACAGAATTCAAAATGGCATGGGACAGACACAGTGGATCCCTTTATAGCAGCAGGATAAAATCAAAATAACTTTAACGGTTTCTGCTATCTCAACAAATAGGGGTGACCTGCATGGAGCAGTGGGTACATCCCTAAATAAAGGCATGGGGAGGGGTGACCTGAATGGAGCAGCAGGTGCACTTACTCTTGCCACCTTGCTGGGCAGATTAGATGGACCATGATAGTCTTTATCTGCCATCATATACTATGTTACTATGTATTTTACTATGTTACTATGAGTCTGACAATACCACTTTTGCACGTCCTCCTCTCCCTAACATATCTGAAAAATGTCTTGCCTTCCCCAATTTTATTGCATTGGCGATTTCTTCTTCTTTTTGTATCCTTGCCACCCTGAATACTTTCCTAGTTTCTCTAAGTTTTTCCAAATATTTATGCTTGTCTTCCTCTTTATTTGACCTCTTGCATTTATGAAGGCCACCCTCTTTTTCTTCACTTTTTCAGCTACGTCTTTTAAAAACAATAATGGCCTCTTTTTTTCTTTTACATGTATTTAGCTTTCTAACATCCCCCAGCTGTTATCAATCCACTAATGATTCCTTGAGGTTTTATCCCATCTTGGCAAAAAGTTAGTTTTCCTAAAGTCTAAGACCCTTGCATTTTCCTCTTTCCAGTTTAACCCACAGTGCTCCTCACTTCCTTGTAAGCCCAGTAATTCTCTAGCTTTAATATTATTGTTTACAAATAGTGCCACTCCTCCTCTCCTTCTTCCTACCCTGTCCTTCCTGAAAATAGAACAGTATAATTACATCCCAATTATGTTTGTCCATGAACCATGTCTCCATAACAACCACTAAATCTAAGTCAGCTTCTTCCATTAAGGCCTCAACATCTGTGATCTTATTTCACATACTACGGGCATTTATGCACACCGCTTTCCAAATGTTTCCCCTTTTACCCATTTCTACAGAGGTATTTAATGTTCTACTTACCTGAGGGCTTTTACTTACCTGGGGGCTTTCTTCACTTATCCCCAATGAATCTAGTTTAAAGCCCTCTCCAATAGGTTAGTCAGTCTGCTGCGGAAGACACTTTGACCATTCTTGGATAGGTAGATACCATCTCTGCTCTGCAGCCCTTGTTTATATGCAGTGACTTCATGGCTCTGGGGCAGAGGGTGAAACAAATAAGTGTGCAGGTGGTGTTCGCTTCAATACTCCCTGTTGAGAGTAAAAACCAAGGCAGAGAAGCTCATATCACTGTGTGGATGATAGCATCGAGAGCATTCTGGCTTCCTGGACCATGGGTTGATTTTCCAAGGGCTGCAGGGCACAGATGGCATCTACCTATCTAAGAAGGGTCAAAGCATCTTCACTTCCAGCCCTACATACAGATGAACTGTCTTGGATGTTATGGACTGTTAATAACTGAAGGGATATCAGCAAGAAATCCTCGAAGGGGCTAAACCAGTGAGAGCCTGGTTATGCTGTTTGGGATCCAGGAAGCCATGTGCAGCTAATTTGGTGCTTTGGACTGTGAGGAAAATGCAGACCAGCTCCCTTTAAGGTTTGGCTTGTTACTACAGAGACTGCTCATACAGTAACCACATTTGGTTTATCTTTCACTTGTTTAGTGGACTCTTTTGCGGCTGCCTGAAGGTTATTATAGTGGTGGAGCTGGGTTGTGCCCCAGTTGCACTAGTGACTGAGTTAAGACAGCCATGAGGGATCGATACGCTGGTGGCTGGCAGCAGACAACAGGGAACCTTGAAGCAAGTACTGTATCTAGGATGCCTTTCCCTCCTGCGGAGCACACACCAGACCCAGGTGGGTGACAATAGTAATAATCCCATATATTCACCATCTAGCTTACTAGATGTGTTGTTCCTGAGCTATCACATTTTAAGCATTTACTGGAACGATAAATAATCCTCTTCTATATGAAGATGTTTTGGCATAGAGTTCCAAGATACATGTACTTTATTTCTAGTCCTAGACAATCTTGTCTTAGTAGGAATAGACAGCAGTGCACCATCAGAAGACAAACAGGTATATATTTATTTTATACCATGCTCTTTAGAATCAGTGCAGTTTACATGAATACTAACAGGCACTTTGTATTCCTTTGTCCCCAAAGGGCTCACAATCTAAGTATACCTGAGGCAATGGAGGGTTAAGTGGCTTGCCCAAGGCCACAAGGACTGGCCATGGGACTAGAGACCCCAGTCCCTCCAGCCTGAAGTTGCTTGTCCCCATGTGGGAATTGAACCCCCAGCCTTCCAGTCTGAGGTAACCTGTCCCAACCACTGAGCCACTCCTCCCTAAAGGAACATTCTTGCAGATATACCTGTTCATGTTTATGAAATTCTTTAGACATTAAAATCATAGCCTTGAAGATCACCACATATTATGTTGGCAACCAGTGCAATGGCTTCAACATTTGCATAACATGATCTCAATATTTTGTTCCAGACAAACGATAGGCTGCTATATTTTCTAAAATGTGCATTCTATAGATCAACTTTACCATTATTAAAGGGGACTCGGGAAATCCACTGCTTGTCCTAGTACAAGTATCAAGGAACCTGTGTCCTCTGGGGCAACTGCCAGGTACTTCTGACCTAGATTGGCCACTGTTGGATACAGGATACTTTGGTCTGACCCAGTATGGCATATCTTATGTTCTTATGTTCTTAACTTCTAGGACAGCCCTAGCAACAATTATTGCTATAGTCCAGTCTTGACATTACTAATGCTAATATCAATATCACTAGATATACAGGGTTAAGGACTCTGCTAAATGTCCTCTATTAACCTCACTACTGCTCCTAACGATCCTTGCCCTGCAAGCTGGAGTAAAGAGTTGCGCCATGACCTCAGTCCGACAATATGCAGAATCCTGAACCAATCCCTATCAACAGGGTCCTTCCCTCAAAGCCTAAAATATACGTCCATCCGTCCTCTGTTAAAAAATAGTAAACTTGATCCATCTAAATTTGAGTCCTTCAGACCAATTTCGAGCATCCCTCTACTTGCCAAAATCTTTGAGAAGGTAGTCCAGTGACAAATTCAACACCATGTCGACACTGAAGCACCTCTGGACCCATCCCAACATGGCTTTAGAGAAGCACATGGTGTTGATACCATCCTTACAACCCTCTTTAACAATCTAGTCACTGGACTTGACAACATCCACCAAGGATATGTCCTCATCTTCTTGGACATAGCAGCCGCTTTTGATTCGGTGAACCACTAGACACTCTTACTTCGCCTCAAAGAAAAAGGAATACTAGGCTCAGCGCTAGCCTGGTGTAAATCTTATCTGTGCAATAGATGGCAACAAGTCAGAGCAGGATCCACGACCTCAGAGCCATTCCCACTGAAAGAAGGCGTACCTCAAGGTTCATCCTTATCTGCATTGATGTTTAACATCTACATACAGCCCATCTGTGCATTAATTCGATCCTTCAATGTCCAATGCCTAGCCTACGCAGACGACATCCTCATTTACACACCCTTCAAGATTGATCAACCTGACTTCTCTCCAATATTAAGATGCTTTGAAGCAGTGGCAGACTGGCTCCTCTCTCAAAATCTACAAATTAACCACAGCAAAACGGATGTTCTATTCGTCACGAGAAACCAGAAGTTCACGCCACCTCCCTCATTACAAGTCAACAACACAGAACTTAAGGCAAAACCCACAATTCGCTATCTAGGTATTACCCTTGACCAGAGGCTAGACATGTCAGCACATATCAAAAACACCACAAAAGTGATTTATCACAAGATCAGATCACTACATCATCTCCGACCACTACTGGACTTCCCTGAATACCGATCAATCTTCCAAGCTCTAGTTATTCCTCATCTCGACTTCGCTAACATCATCCTTCAGGGACTTCCACAGTCGACTCTAAGCCCGCTCCGACTTGCCATGAACTCAGCTGCGAGGGTTCTGGTAGGTCTATCAAGGTTAGACCATATAACACCAGTCCTGAAGAACCTACACTGGCTACCCCTGCAGGCCAGAATCCACTACAATACTCTTGTCCTGACATTCAAAGCCCTCAAGAACTAGCCACCCACGCCCATCAGTAAACTTCTCCACAGCACTCCAGCCAACAGAATCAGGAGATCTACATTGATGAATACCCTTGAAGTCCCTAAGTTAATGATAAAATGTACAAAGACAACAGCCAGTAGAGCCTGCTCCATTTTCGCACCTATGGCCTGGAACGCCCTCCCAGCAGAAATCCGAGCTATCTCCAATCTACCACTATTCAGAAAAGCTATCAAACACCACTTGTTCCTGCTACATTACCCTGATAATAATTCTGGAAAGCACACAGCCATCACCTTACCCTCCTACCTAGCCCGCCCCATTGGTCAGCCTCCCTTAGAGAACGGTTAATCACCTGTCCCCTACCTTCTCTCCCTGACCCAGGAGTTTAGGCATCTGTTTACGATCCTTATATGTCCTGTAAGAATGTCCATAATCTGTATATAGTTCTCACGGTTCTTCCAAGTTTACTATCCCTGTTCAATGTAAACTCAATGTGACCTGCTGCATTGTAGTATGTTTTGTTCAACTGTAAACCGCACTGATTATAATAGCGCGGTATATAAGAGATATAAATAAATAAAAATAAATAAATAAATGACCATATCAATCATGAATTTTAAAAATTATTTTTTATCACCATAGAGATGCTCACAATCCTTGACAAATACGATTTGCATGAATGAATTTTCAGATCAAACTTTAAATATGCCCCGGATAAAGCCTCCTGTAACACCCCTTAAAAACATGAACTATGGACTCCATGCATAGTTTTGGAATATTCAGGAAAACCAATTTTTAGTCAATGCGCCTGTACAAGGCGCTATTACCCAGTTAAAGGACTTTGAAATTGTCCTCTGTAAGGACAACAATGGTAGGAACATAACTGTAAGTAAGAGGAGTAAGAGACTTCTTTGGTTTTCAAAAGAAGTAGGTGAAATGGGATAAGCTAGGAGAATGAAACCAAAGGAAATATTTACTAGTAATTCACTTCAAATACCGGTAAGTCAAATCAAAGCAAAATATTAGCATTCAAAAGATACAAGAGATCTAAGAAAGATAAAGACAGAGAAAAATAACCAGAAAAAATTGTGGAAGGTAGTCATAGGCAAAAGGTATGAGGGGAGAAAACATACGGCAGTGAAAGGAAGAAACTCAGAGGGGAGGCTGTAAGACTGAAAGAAGAAAAGGAAGAATGTGGGAGGCTGGCAAGGGAAAAGAAAATGGAAGCATTTTGTTCACTGTTCTACAAAGAAGGAAGAGTATGCATGCTGCAAATAGAGAAGAGAAGGGTTGCATGAAATGGATAACAGTAGATATGTCAATCGGGCTAAATAAAATTCATCCTATGATATTAAGGGAACTAAGAGCTTGTGACAGCTCTAGTGAGACTCTCCTCCCCTGGACATATAGGGTGGCCCAAAAAAAGTGAGAACATTTGTGGGCTGATTATGGTAATGTGATGTTTTTGGTTGTTTGTTATTTGGATGTTTATGACTCATTATATTACCAAGTTTCCTGTATTCAACTTTGGTGTTGAATGTATGTTTAAAATTTAATAAATAAAAAAAAAAAAAGTGAGAACATCTCATAAATTAAAATCTTAAATAGTTTACTTATTTACCTTTTTTAGCTATATAACATCTTTATTTCGACAATTTCGTCGCCATCTTTTTTTTTTTTTAATTTTTCAATCGTTTACATCTGTCTTTTTGAATTTTTAAATAACTTATATGCTACGAAATGTTCTCACTTTTTTGGGCCACCCTATATATGTTCACATACCCAACGTGGGGTTATAGACCTGGCAGGCAAAAATAGTGCATAAGAGGCAATACAGAGGTCATGAAGTGAGGTTCAAGGGGGGCAATATTAGAAGGGGGATGGAAATAGTGTTTGAAATGGCCTCTCAGTGGAAATGATGAAGGAGCGAGCAGTAAAAAAAAATGTGTGACAGCATGGAATAAATACACAAGATCCTTAGTCACAAGTGAAGCAAAACCAGAGATCAACCAGGGTCAATGTCAGTGCAAATTAGGCAGACTAGATGAGTCTTATAGGACTTATCTGCGATTTGATTCTATGTATCTGTTCAGCTTTCCATAACAATCACTCATTTATTAATGCAACACTGTCCACTGAATTGTGGCAGGCAGCCATAGTTTCTACAGGCATCTTTTGTTATGGCAAAAGGATTGACAAGTCAAGTTGCTTCCTGAGAATTCACAAGCAGATAAGAGTGGGAGAGAGAAAAATTTCCGATGAAATTTGGTACTTTTCCAGAAACCACAGTTACCAATACTACCAATGAAAATATACTTAAATGACAATGCCAAGGACTGTTAGAAGTTATATTACATTTTAGAAATAAACAAAGTCTATTCATCTCAATGTGATTGTCACTGTTATCCAGGTGTTAGTGTTTTTGATCAAAAGAGAAATATGAGAGGTATAAGACTGAAATATCCGCTGCCATTAAACTAGTACAATCAATTTTGTTTTCAGTATCTCAATTTATTTAACTATGTAATTCCGTATTTCATGAATGTGAGTATCTTGATGTTTGTTTCATCTTGTCTCTTGGCATATTCTGCCTTACGGTTTCCAAGCTTTGTTTTCCTGCGGGTGGGCTCCACAAATTTTATCTGAGGGAAGCTTTGTCGCTCTGTCTTTTCTACAGGCTGATAGGTACATCAGCTATATAGCTTTCCTTCTCCGATGTCTGCATTTTATGCCAGATATGCACTGTAGGTCTTTTTATGTACTAATAAGCCCCAAAGGAAAAGGTACCGTGATAGCAGAACATTGAGACATTTTATAAGAAAAGAGGCTTGTGCTTAATTCAAGATGGCCGCAGGCATGAAGGAAGACCATGGCTGCTGTGTGCTTCTGTGGTTAGCCAGGATTGCACTCATTAGTTCAATTTGATTAGATTTTTTTTTTCTGTCAAGTTTTAATTTGATGTGAGTTTACTTAACACTTTTTCCCACCGTCCTGGTTGGCTGTAATAATTAGTTACTTTTCCTTTTTATATGATAGCATTGTAACTGCCAGCTTCTTGCTCTTTTGTCCAAATAATTTGCTTTCATTCCCAAGCCCTTTCATTTCAGTCACCTTGAGAGGATTCCTCAACCAGATGAGTTTCATAGACAGCAAAGCCTGAACATGTTGACCCATTATGTAACTGTTTCTTGGTAAAGAATGGACTCAATGTCTTTTGAAGAAATCTTCAATACTTAGGAGTCCTTTTACTAAAGCGTGCTAATATTTACTGTTGGGTTTAGCCCATGAAAAGCGGTTTGTGTGGGAGTACGGTAACTGCTACCACATGCTAAAAACAGCCAGTGAGATAAAATTCCCATGCTAACTGCTCAGCACCGGACAGAGCAGGTTCTGGGCAAGTTAGGAGTGGAGAGTGGGTGCTAAATGCATATTACGGTTAGCACAGGGTTAATGAACGTGCTTTAATTGTCAATGTTAGAGTTAGCGCTAGTGAACTTAAAACCACCTGAATAGGTAGTATTATGTGCACTCGCATAATTGCGACTGTAGTTATAGTGCAGTGAAGTACTTTTCCTTGTAGTAATTGCAGGGAGACATGCTGGGCACACCCTCAACAGTTGGCGCACAGCCTTTGAATTTACCGCACATTCGTTTTTATACTAAACACGCGCAAGATGCATACTTTGGTAAAAGGGCCCCTTAGTCTCAATATGTGGCCATGAGAATGTTTCTGAGTCTATACTAAATTCACTGAAAGTTTCTGAAGAAAATATTTTAATTACTAATTTGAGGGAGGTTAGTATTCAAGGAAGCGTTAATTTTTTGTTGCATGTTGTGGTTTCATTGTGAAGGTCTTATACTGACTAGAAATCATAATGTTAGAGAAATTATGTAGTTCATCCAAACACAGAGGATGGGAACTTCCATTCTCAGTTATGCATATACATGCCTGTCCTTCTTTACATTACTTTTGTTGCACAAACTAGGAATATGCTTCAGAAACATCCTCAATAGTCAGTTTGGGAGCCCTGCTATACTCACTAACCACAAGTACAGGACTGAGTGCTGTCACTGCTGCAGTCTCACAGTCTCAATGGACATCAGGGAGAGGAGCGGGAAGCCAAGTTCCTCCCTGCTCCAGCTCTCCAAGGCCATTTGGGCTGACGCCAGGAGGACCTCCAAAGTCTAAAAAGCAAGGTGCCTTCTGGAGCTCCCGCCGGGACGTGCAAGTCACATCTCTGAATCAGGCCCATAATATCAAGATTTGCTAGTGCTAGGTAATAACTTTAGCAAGAAAGAAGATCTACACACAAGGACATAGAACAGTGCTGTTATAGCACACATAAAAGAGGTTAGCAGCTTTTTCACCTAAAGGACAGCTGAAGAAAAGTTAGGGGCTTTGGTAGGTGTCTCTTTTTTTACTTAAACAAGCACCAAAGCTCCACCAACTGAACAATGGCTGGGAAAATTTGCACTGCCAAAGCTGTTATCTCCATTACAACTTCTGCCTCTGCCAGACAAACAGCACAATGCCAGTCAAGTGGCCTGAAATATGCCTGAAAGCTGAAGCCCTAATGAAACAAGTAAAGGAGCTCAGAGAAGAGGTGCTGAGGCTGAAAAGCATTCAAGACAGCAAGAATTACATTGACGAGATGCTTCTTGAAGCATCCAAGCTCTCTGACAGAGGTGAAGTTGGGAGGCTACAGAATGAAGAGAGTTGGACACAAGTCACCAGAGCCTGCAGAATCAACCATCCAACTCCTCCAGTTCTCGAACTGAAGAACCAGTATGCAGTCCTGGAAGTGGAGGAGGTGAAAGCATCCCAGGAAAGGGAAGAACAAGAGTTCAAGCACCCCAGAGTTGCGGAATCAGTGATCACAAGAAAGCGAAGGGCAGTGGTGCTTGGTGACTCTCTTCTAAGGGGTACTGAAATGTCCATTTGCCAACTTGATGTCCAGAGAGGTGTGCTATAAAATATAAGGGATCACAGAGAGAGGAAGACAAGCATCAATATTTGGAAAAGCTTAGAGAAACTAGGAAAGTAGTCAAGAAAGAAAAGATACAAAATGAAGAAGAAATAGTCAATGCAATAAAATGTGGAGATAAGACATTTTTCAAATATGTTAGTGACAGGAGGATATGCAAAAGTGGTATTGTCAGTCTCAAGGATGAACAGGAGGAATATATAGCAGCTGATGAGGATAAAGCAGAATTGCTTAACAAATATGTTTGTTCTGTATTCACAGATGAAGGTCCAGGAGCAGGACCTCAGAAAACACCCACAAATAGGAACAGAAGTGAAGGGGATCTTGAACAATTTTCAGAAGACTGTGTTCGTGAGGAACCAGCTAAACTAAAAGTAGACAAAGTGATGGGACCGGATGGGATATATCCAAGAATACATATTGAAGGAACTTGAGGACATTCTACTGGCTCCACTGACTGACCTTTTCAATGCTACTTTAGAGTTGGGAGGAGTCCCAGAGGGCCGATGAAAGGCACATGTGGTACATTTACAGAAAAGCGGAAATAAGGATGATGTTGAGAACTACAAGTCAGTTAATCTAACCTCTTTGGTGAGTAAATTATTGGAAATGCTGCTAAAACAGAAGATAGTGAGGTTTCTGGAGTCTAATGGATTGCAGGATCCAAGATAATAGAATTGCCAGAGGCAACTCCTGCCAGACAAATCTGATTGATTTCTTTAACTGGGTGACCAGGGAGTTGGAACAAGGGAGAGTCCTAGATGTGGTGTATTTAGATTTCAGTAAAGCCTTTGACACCGTTCCACATAAGCGACATAAACAAATTGAGCAACCTAGGGATGTACTCTAAAGTGACTGACTGAGTAAGAAATTGGTTGAATGGGAGGCGACAAAGGGTGCAGATAAATGGAGTTCACTTTAAGAAGGATGTTCCCAGCGGTGTGCAGCAGGGATCTGCCCTTGGTCTGATTCTTTCTAATATTTTTGTTAGTGATATAGCGGAAGGGCTGTCAGGTAAGGTTTGCCTCACTGCGGATGATACCAAAATTTGCAATATAGTAGATACCCAGGAAGGAGTAGACAACATGAGAAAGGATCTAGCTAAGCTTGAAGAATGGTCAAGAATTTGGCAGCTGAAATTTAATGTTAAAAAATGCAGTCATGCATTTGGGCTGCAAACATCCAAGGGAGCAGTACAGTATAGATGGCAAAGTACTTGTGTCCACGAAAGAAGAGCCAGACCTGGGTGTTATTGTTTCTGATTATCTTGAAGTGGCTAAATAGGCAGAAAAGGCAATGGTGAAAGCCAGAAGAATGCTTGGGTGCATAGGGAGAGGAATGACCAGCAGAAAAAAGGAGGTGACAGTGCTCTGTATAAGTCTGTGGTGCAATCTCATTTAGAGTATGGTGTGTAATTCTGGAGACCACACCTTCAAAAAGATATAAACAGGATAGAGTTGGTGCAGAGGGTGGCTATTAAAATGGTTAGTGTTCTTCATTAGAATGCATATGGGGACAGACTTAAAGATCTTAATATGTATATATTAGAGGAAAGGTGGGTTATAGGAGATATGATAGAAACATTAAATACCTCTAAGACATAAATGCACAAGAGGAGAGCCTCTTTCGATTGAAAGCAAGGTCTGCTACAAGCGGACATAGGATGAGGGTGAAAGGGATAGACTCGGGAATAAGATGCAGAAATATTTCTTTGCATGGAATAGTCTTCCAGTGGAGGTAATAGAGAAAAGGATAGTATCTGCATGCAAAAAAGCATGGGCCAAACACAGAAGATTTCTAATGGAAAGAAGGGGACTATTGTAGCTAATATGGAGGGACAGACTAGATAGGCCATATGGTCTTTTTCTGCTGTCATGTTTCTGTTTCTATGAATTTAACACCATTTCCAGGTCACAAAGCCTTCCTGTTAAAAGAAAATAATAACCCATTATACATAAGAACATAAGATATGCCATACTGGGTCAGACCAAGGTCCATCAAGCCCAGTATTCTGTTTCCAACAGTGGCCAATCTAGGTCATATGTACCTAGCAGTTTCCCCAAGAGACACAAGTTCCACAATGCTTGTACTGGGTCAAGCATTGATATATTCGGTCACTTCTTAATAATGGTTTATGGACCTTTCCTCCAGGAACTTGTCCAAACCTTTTTTAAACCCAGCTACACTAACAGCCTTTACTACATCCTCTGGTAACAAATTCCAGAGTTTGATTACACGTTGAGTGAAAAAATATTTTCTTTTATTAGTCTTAAATAGTTTACCCTGTAGCTTCATTGCATGTCCCCTAGTCTTTCTATATTCTGATAAGGTAAACAATCGATCTACGTTTACCCGTTCCACTCCGTTCATTAATTTATAGACTTCTATCATATCTCCCCTCAGCCGTCTCTTTTCCAGGTTAAAGAGCCCTAACCTTTTTAACCTTTTTTTCATAGGAGTATCCTTCCATCCCCTTTACCATTTTGGTGGCTCTTCTCTGTACCTGAATAGAGATATGATTCATATTACAGGTATTTAGCAATGGAGGTTTAAGTGGCTTGCCCAAGACCACAAGCAGTGCCAGGAGGATTTGAACATGGATCTTTTTGGTTCTAGAGTACTACCCTAACCATATATAGGGTGGCCCAAAAAAGTGAGAAGATTTTGTAGCATATAAGTTATTTAAAAATTCAAAAAGACAGATGTAAACGATTGAAAAATTAAAAAAAAAAAGATGGCGACGAAATTGTCGAAATAAAGATGTTATATAGCTAAAAAAGGTAAATAAGTAAACTATTTAAGATTTTAATTTATGAGATGTTCTCACTTTTTTTGGGCCACCCTGTATGTCCAGGGGAGGAGAGTCTCACTAGAGCTGTCACAAGCTCTTAGTTCCCTTAATATCATAGGATGAATTTTATTTAGCCCGATTGACATATCTACTGTTATCCATTTCATGCAACCCTTCTCTTCTCTATTTGCAGCATGCATACTCTTCCTTCTTTGTAGAACAGTAAACAAAATGCTTCCATTTTCTTTTCCCTTGCCCAGCCTCCGCACATTCTTCTTTTCTTCTTTCAGTCTTACAGCCTCCCCTCTGAGTTTCTTCCTTTCACTGCCGTATGTTTTCTCCCCTCATACCTTTTGCCTATGACAACCTTCCACAATTTTTTCTGGTTATTTTTCTCTGTCTTTATCTTTCTTAGATCTCTTGAATCTTTTGAATGCTAATATTTTGCTTTGATTTGACTTATTTGAAGTGAACTACTAGTAAATATTTCCTTTGGTTTCATTCTTCTAGCTTATCCCATTTCACCTACTTCTTTTGAAAACCAAAGAAGTCTCTTACTCCTCTTACTTACAGTTATGTTCCTACCATTGTTGTCCTTACAGAGGACAATTTCAAAGTCCTTTAACTGGGTAATAGCGACTTGTACAGGCACATTGACTAAAAATTGGTTTTCCTGAATATTCCAAAACTATGCATGGAGTCCATAGTTCATGTTTTTAAGGGGTGTTACAGGAGGCTTTATCTGGGGCATACAGAATCGGGTACATCAGTGGCACGTCTACGCATTGGGTAGGCAGGGCGCCCAGACGTTCGGGAAGTGAAATCGGCCTCCACGAGTTCAAGAATTCTCTAAAATTCACGAAATAAGATCGATAAGAGAGAATTCAATCACCTGACCCTAACCATGCTGCCACTCAGCCACATAAACACAAATTGGGTGTTTACTCCTCCAAACTGTATAGGGGACACACAGAGTAGTACATTTAAAGCTACTTCAATACCTTTCCTTTCTTATCTCACTCTACACCTCTCCTTGGGATCTCTGTTCCTCTGGCAGATACCTTTTATCTGTGCCCTTCTCTGCCACTGCCATCTCCAGATTTCATTCATTCCATCTTGCTGCTCCATATGCCTGGAACAAACTACCTGAGTTGGTGCATCGGCTCCTTTTTTTAGCCCTATTCCAATCCAGGCTAAAAACCCACCTCTTTGAAGCCGCTTTTGGATCCTGATGCCCCTTACTCTATTGTCCACTACTTATGTGTATCTTATCATACTCTAGTCCCCGGTTTCACTATGGGGAGGGGGGAGTCATTCCAGAACATGAATAAGAGGTTTGCATATTCATGGGTACCCTTACATGAGTGGAGGAGTGGCCTAGTAGTTGGGGCAAGTTGCCTCAAACCATAAGGCTTAGGGTTCAAATCCCACTGGAAGGCAGCAGCCTTGGGCTGGAGGGACTGGGGTTTCTAGTCCCACAGGTACTTCTTGAGCAAACCACTTAACTCTCTATTACCTCATTTACAAAACATAGATTGTGAACCCTTTGAAGACAAGGGAACTATGTACTTGACCTGAATGTATGCTGCTTTGACCAGATGAAAAATGGTATATGAGCACTGCTAAACTTCATGTGCTGAAAATGTCCCTGACCATATTCTAAAACACTAACATGCATGTCCACAGGGATCTCAGAAGGGGCAGAACGGGGGTGTGGTCAGCCACAGAGGCATATAAAGCATATTCAGAAAAGGCCTGCATACATATTAAGTGTTTCCTGGAAATATCCAATGTATTCCTGCTGGAACGTGGAATAAGGCCAGAACTTAGAAATAATTCTGCTCTTCTCTGCAATGTGTCCCATATTGAAGAATGGTTGTAAAAGTATCTTTTGAACTGCTCTGACTGCAGTCTGGAAAAACACACGATGCAGTTGTAAAGTACAGAGAACAGAGATGAGGGAAAGTTGAAAGGTATGGACACATTAATAAACACCCTTACAGAAATATTAAGAGCAACAGTGTTTATTCTGGCTATGCTTAAATGTACTGTTTGTGCTAAAGGAGCCAATCTAAGAAATCCTAACAATTCCCATGTTCTGAAAAATGGAACTACTGATGTAGGGATAGTATGGGTGTAAGTACGGAAAGGAATCTTGTTTGGGTGAGAAACAGAGATCATATATTCAGTCCTGGTATCCAATGTTATTATGCTATGTGATAGTTGTTATATATAGGTGCAGAGCATCTTTATGACAGAATTATGTTGTTGTGACAGAAAATGAGAGTGTGAGTATGTGTGTGTACATGTGTATGTTTTTAGGGGTGCCCGGGATATGGTGTGCTCATCTGCAATGCAGGGGGGACATGAAAGCCTGGCCAGTATCTGGACTGTATGGATGACTGCAACGTCAGCAGGTACCAGTATGATCGGGCAGTGAGAATCAGAGAGGGTTCACTATAGCAAAGTGTCCAAACTTGGCCATCACAGCTCCAAGAGACTCTACACAAAGCTAAGCTTTTAGACTTTACAATTGCCTGGTTTTTTAATATAAATTTTAACTTTTGGCTATAAGTTTAGGAATATTTAGATTGCCTACACTCCTTGCCTAGCCTTTAAATCAGATATCTGAGTGTGTCCTCAGTTCATATAAGGTCTACTGGCTAGGGACACTTTTGATATATAGCTACTTGAAATTGAAGTACACATTTGCTTTTAGATTTGCGGAGACCTAGTCTTCTACTTAAGTCTCCTACTTAATTTTGCAGCAAAGGTATACATTTTAAAGTTACAGGGTCCTTTGCCTAGTGGGCTGATACATAGATGAAGAACCAGGAGCAGGACATCAGAAAACACACACAAACAGGAACAGAATAAAGGGGCATCTTGAGCGATTTTCAGAAGACTGTGTTCATAAGGAACTAGCTAAACTTAAAGTAGACAAAGCAATGGGACTAGATGGAATATACCCGAGAATACTGAGGGAACGTGGGGATGTTCTAGCAGCTCTACTGACCGACCTTTTCAATACTTCATTGAAGTCAGGAGTGGTGCCGGAGGACTGGAGAGAGGCACATGTGGTCCCTTTAACACAAAAGTGGAAGTAAGGATGTGGTCGAAAACTACAGGCCAATTAGTTTAACTTCGGTGGTGAGTAAATTATTGGAAAAGCTGCTGAAAGAGAAAATAATGAGTTTTCTGGAGTCCAATGGATTACCGAATCCAAAGCAACATGGATTCACCAGAGGTAGGTCTTGTCAGACATATCTGATTGATTTCTTTAACTGGTTGACCAGGGAGTTGGACCGAGGGAGAACCCTAGATGTGGTATATTTAGATTTCAATAAAGTCTTTGACACCATTCCACACAGGCAACTTATAAACAAACTGAACACCCTAGGGATGGACCCTAAAGTTACTGCTTGGGTTAGAAATAGGTTGAGTGGGAGGCGACAAAGGGCACAGGTAAATGGAGCTCACTCTGAGGAGAATAAGGTTACCAAGAATAAGGTGCCGCAGGGATCTGTCCTTGTCCAATTCTTTTTAACATCTTTGTTAATGATATTGCAGAAGGACTGTCGGGTAAGGTTTGCCTCTTTGCAGATGATACCAAAATCTGCAATAGAGCAGACACCCAGGAAGGTGCAGATAACATGATGAGGGATCTAGCTAAGCATGAAAAATGGTCTAGAGTTTGGCAGCTGAGATTTAATGTTAAAAAATGCAAGGTCATATACATGTATTTGGGCTGCTGCAATCCAAGGAAGCGATATAGTAAAGGTGGTGAAGTACTTCTGTCCACAAAAGAGCAGGATCTAGGCGTGATTGTGTCTGATGATATTAAAGTAGCTAAACATGTAGAAAAGGCGACAGCAAATGCTAGAAGGATGCTTGGGTGCATAGGGAGAGGAATGGCCAGCAGAAGAAAGGAAGTGATAGTGCCTCTGTATAAGTCTTTGGTGTGACCTCATTTGGAGTATGGTGTGCAATTCTGGAGAATGCACCTTCAAATGGATATGTACAGGTTGGATTTGGTACAGAGGGTGGCTACTAAAATGGTTAGTGGCCTTCATTATAAAGCATATGAGGACAGACTTAAGGATCTTAATATGTATACTTTAGAGGAAAAGTGGGATAGAGGTGATATAATAGATGTTTAAATACCTCTGTGGCATAAATGCACAGGAAGAGATCCTCTTTCGATTGAAAAAATCTGCTGTGAGGGGACATAGGATGAAGGTGAAAGGGGATAGACTCAGGAGTAATACGCGGAAATGCTTCTTTACAGAAAAAGTGGTAGATGCGCGGAATATTCTCCCAGTAGAAGTGGTAGAGGTGTTTCTGAATTCAAAAAGGCATGGGACAAACACAGAGAATCTCTAAAGGAAAAATGGGGACTGTTGTAGTGGTTGATATGGAAGGGCAGACTAGATAGGCCTTGTGGTCTTTTTCTGCCATCATGTTTCTATGGATTTGACAGTAGAAGAGAAGGGCACAAATGGAAGCAATCTGACAGAAGAGCGGAGTTCCCGGGAAGGGGTGTAGGGAGAGATATGAGGGGAATGGTACTGCGGAGCAGTAGAATAAGTGCACTTACTGTATAAGCCATAGGCACAAAAAGGACATACATTTGTTGCTCAGCAATATTATGCATCCTTTGGGGAACTGCAAGATTAGTTTCAGATTCTGGGCATTAGGAAGGGTCCATCCCTAACAGCTGAAAGCATGTTTGTAGAGATGACCAAGGCAGGAATCCCTGAGGCCATTTCCAAATGACAAGTACCATGTTATGAAAGGTATGTCCTGACATACACGTTCATATTTACATTCTCATATACCATATTGGGGTGCACTGGGATTAGCTAGCACTTTTCATGGGATGATGAGGACTGTTATATGGTTTAGGTTGCAGCAGCTTTCATTTCTCATTGGTATTTATGTCTAGTATGCATCAGCAAACTATTGTATGTGATGCTCGCCCTCATGCTCGCCCTCCCCCATAACATCATGCCCTCCCCTCCGACATCATGCTCGCCCTCCCCATAACCACGAAAAACCCTAATTATAACACTCTATCCGAATGCATGGCGGAAACCTCATTCTGGATGGAAACCAACTTCCTCAGCATCAATCTCAAAAAAACTGAGGCAATGTTTGTATCAAGATCACCTGTGGCTGAAGATACCTACCCAACAACTATCTCCATCAATAACACAACGATACCTGTTAAAAAAGAGGTAAAATACCTAGGCGTTATAATCGATCACACACTCACCATGCTACCACACATAAAGCAGACGGTAAAAACTATATTCTACAAACTCAAAACTATTCAACACTTAAGGCTCCTTCTTGACACGCATGACTTTAGATCAGTCGTAAGTGCACTCATAACCCCTCACTTTGACTATTGTAATAGTCTCCTAACCGGCCTCCCACAAAAGAATATCTACCTATTACAAAGAGCACAAAACATTTGTGCAAAAGTAGTCACTAAAGCCCACCTAGCAGACCATGTAACCCCTATACTGCTAGAACTACACTGGCTCCCCATAAATAACCGAATCAAATACAAAATACTACTAACAACCTTCAAACTACTAAACGATATTGCCCCCTCCCATCTATCCACACTCCTCCACGCCCCAAATGATTCAAGAGCCCGCAGACTAAATGCAACCCTCTCACTAGAGCTGCCAAAAACATTCACGAGGACTAAAAACTCCACCAGTGCCAGAGCCTTCACATTCACCGCTCCCACACTCTGGAATGACCTCCCAATAGACATCCGAATCATAAAGGACCTCTCCCAATTCAGGAAAGAACTCAAGACATACCTATTCTCTGAGCATTTCGGAATCCCCTACCCTCCAAGTCCAGCCACACAGCGTCCACAGGCACACAAACAAAAAAGCCTGCAGAAACACAATTAACTGAACACACACAACTCCTCTTCAAATAGCCCCCCCAAAGACACCCCAAACAACCCACGAAAAATGGAAATAAATTCCACCACACACACACACACACTCACACACACACACCCACACACACATACACCCACACACACACACACACACACACTCACACACACTTGAATAGTGAATTCTATACACCATAAATCATGTATCCTAACCTTTTGTAAATAACATCTATAAATAGCAATGTCAGCTCGCTGACATTCCCCTGTAAATCCAGTAGTATACAAAAGTATACACCCTGTAAATAGTTTTAACAACTTACTGTTCTGTTTTATGTAAAAAGTTAAAAAGTTATATGTAAAAAGTTAAAAAGTTCTTGTTCTATGTAATGTTATATGAACGTATACAATTGTTCCATGTAAACCGCCCCTGATCTCTGGAAGGGGCGGTATAGAAGAAATAGATAAATAAATAAATAAAATAAATAAATGAGCAGCTTAGGAGAGGCACATTTATCCCATGGGGCATGGCATCCGCGTTAACTCGCAGGGACCGGCAGAATCCAGAACATGTAATGTTTCAAAATATGGTGGGCGCAGGGACATAGAAAGCGCTTACCCATGTCAGACATTATTGACTGGGATGGTTTTCTCCATTTTGATGCATGCACGGGCCGGCTGAATAGCACTTTGCTCGTGCCACTTCGAACACATCTATGTCCATGATTCTGGACTCGCAGGCACATCCAGACCCGTGGATATGGAATTAGGTTCAAATGACAGCTGTTTTAGATTTAGATGTGTCCACAGGCCAGTCTTGCACGTTATGGAATTGTGCTCTATGAGGGCAATTCCGACATCGATGTGTCGGCCCTCTGTGCGCCCAGTCAGAACCGGACGCACAGAAGGAGCTGCGATTCTGATCCTGCGGGGCACATCCAGCCCCATGGGATTAGAATTGTGACCAAGCCTATATATGCAGGCCAGGACCCCAATTCAGTCCAGCCTGCATGCACAGGCCTTGCCCAGATAGCTTAGTCAGGACTGTTCAATGGAGCCATGGCGCCATGGTGTCTGGTTGCCATGGCACTGCGGCTCCATTGAAAAGCCGCGATCCCCGGCCACCAGCTGCAAAGGTGCTTTCCCTGCAGCCTGACCCCCTATCTGGCCTCCTAAGGGCAGGATCAGGCTGCGAGGAATGTCCTCTGCCCACTCTGCCCTTTCCGCGACCTGGGCCCGCCATCCCCCACTGATTAGGAGATCTTATTCCACCTCTGAGGTGGAATAAGTTCCCTCTCCAAGCCAACGGCCCTGGACGTACAGGTCCAACTTTGGAATTGGCCCTGTAAACTGAATAGTAGCAAATCACCTGGACCGGATGGTATACATCCCAGAGTGTTGAAAGAACTGAAATATGAGATTGCAGACCTGCTATTGGTAATCTGTGAACTTTCATTAAAATCATCTGTAATACCTGAAGATTGGAGGGTCGCCAACGTAACACCAATTTTTAAAAAGGGTTCCAGGGGTGACCCAGGAAATTACAGACCGGTGAGCCTGACGTCAGTACCAGGGAAAATGGTAGAAACCATCATAAAGAAAAAAATTACACAGCATGTAGATAGTCATGGCCTAATGGGAGACAGCCAACATGGCTTTAGGCAAGGAAGATCTTGTCTTAATAATCTGATATGTTTTTTTGAAGGTGTGCATAAACAGGTAGACAAAGGTGAGTCGGTTGATATAGTGTATCTGGACTTTCAGAAAGCTTTTGACAAAGTCCCCCATCAGAGACTTTTGGCGAAGCTAAAAAGTCATGGGATAGGAGGCAGTGTACTATTGTCGATCGGGAACTGGTTAAAAGATAGAAAGCAGAGGGTAGGGCTAAATGGCCAATATTCCCAATGGAAAAAGGTGAATAGTGGAGTACCCCAGGGATCTGTACTGGGTCCGCTGATTTTTGACATATTCATAAATGACCTGGAAAAGGGAATAACTAGTGAGGTTATCAAATTTGCAGATGACACAAAACTGTTTAAAGTTGTTAAAACCCAAGAGGATTGTGGAAAACTGCAGGAGGATCTGGATAAATTGGAAGACTGGGCATCCAAATGGCAGATGAAATTTAATGTGGACAAGTGCAAAGTTATGCACCTAGGAAAGAACAACCCACACTATAGTTACACGATGCAAGGCTCCACATTAGAAACCACCACCCAGGAAAAAGATTTAGGAGTCATCGTGGATAACATGTTAAAACCCTCCGCCCAGTGTGCAGCGGCGGCCAAGAAAGCAAATAGAATGCTAGATATCATAAGGAAAGGGATGGAGAATAAAACAAAGGATGTTATAATGCCTCTGTATCGCTCCATGGTACAACCGCACCTTGAATATTGTGTGCAATTCTGGTCACCGTATCTTAAAAAGGACATAGCGTTATTAGAAAAAGTACAGAGAAGAGCCACCAAATTGGTGAAGGGGATGGAAGGCTACTCCTATGAAGAGAGGCTAAGAAGGTTAGGGCTCTTTAGCCTGGAGAAGAGACGGCTGAGGGGAGATATGATAGAGGTCTATAAATTAATGAATGGAGTGGAACGGATAAACGTGGATCAATTGTTTACGCTATCAGAGTATAGAAAGACTAGGGGACATGTAATGAAGCTACAGGGTAAACTATTTAAGACAAATAAGAGAAAATATTTTTTCACTCAACGTGTAATCAAACTCTGGAATCTGTTACCGGAGGATGTAGTAAGGGCTGTTAATATAGCTGGGTTTAAAAAAGGTTTGGACAAGTTCCTGGAGGAAAGGTCCATAAACCACTATTAAAAAGGGACCCAGGATATCAATGCTTGACCCAGTACAAGCATTGTGGAACCTGTGTCTTTTGGGGATATTGCTAGGTACGTATGACCTAAATTGGCCACTGTTGGAAACAGGATACTGGGCTTGATGGACCTCGGGCTGACCCAGTATGGCATGTCTTATGTTCTTATGTTCTTATGGGACCGACAACCGCCCATTGCCCATCCTAATGCCACCCCCAATATGCCCCTTTCCTGCCCCCTCTACCTTCCCAGTACAATGCGTGGGAAAGGTAGATGGGATCGGGAAAGGGCCCAAATAGTGGGGATGGACATCCCAATGGGATGTCCATCCCAGCTATTCCCACCTCGAAATGACCACATACGTGTTTTGTCTTGATTAGACTGTAAGCTCTGATGAGCAGGGACTGTGTCTTACATCTATATGTATAGCGTTGCGAATGCCTTGTAGTGCTATACAAATGATTAGTAGTACTAGTAGTAAAATATTTTTCACTCATCACATAATTAAGTTCTGGAATTCATTGCCAGAAGATGTTAGTGTAACTGGGATTAAAAGAGGTTTGGACAGATTCCTGGAGAAAAGTAGATGGGGGGGGGGGTGAATCCATTGATTATCCTAGTCCCACAGGTGCTCCTTGTGTCTTGGGCAAGGCACTTAACCCTCCATTGCCCATGTTCCCTGTAAGTATTAGCGTATGTGTCTCATATCCCCTCGTGTTAAATGTATCCCCCAATTTGTGTTATGACCACTTTGATTGAAGGATAAGGTGGTATACAAAACTGTCTAAATAAAAAAAAAATAGAGATAAGCAGCATGGAATCTCTGTCTTTTGGGATCCTGCCAGGCACTTGATACCTGAATTGGCCTCTGTTTGGAATAGGATACTCGCCCTGATGGACCATTGGTCTGATCCATTATGATGGAGGAGAGAGGGCTGTACAGAAACGAAGGAGAGGGGAGATGTTGGACTATAAGAGGGGGAGGGGGAGCAGAGGCCTTGAATTGCCCCAGAGGAATGAATGGCTGAAAGTTCTCCTAGGCCCTCAGATAACCTTGGGTCAGCCATGTTTCATAGAGAAGGATAGAAATGGCAGTACAAAGCAGAAGCATAACATATGCTGACAGGAGAAGCCTGAGTTGTGGGTGGTGGCAGGGCTCTAAGGACAGCATCACATGTCACTGGGTAGCCTACACATTCTAGGTAACATCTGTTGGTGGTCACCTCATTACATTTCACTGGTGCTGCTTATCATTATACGTCTCAGCCTGGCTCCTGCTTCTTTCCTTTGACTTTCTTGTTGACATCTGCAGAGGTATCTTGGTATACATCTGCTTTTCAAGGGCCTTGCACTTTCTTCTGGCCGGCAGCCCACCAACAGCCCTACCATCTGGGCCAAGCTTGTGATGCTGCCTCTGCTCTGACCTGCTGGGGAGAAAGGTAAGAAAGGTGAAAGCGAACAACTGAGGAAAAGCAAGCATAAGGTTGGGAAAGCGGCAGAGTGAGTGAGACAGGTTGCAGGGGGTAAGAATGAGCAAGGGGGCTGGGGTAATGAAGGAATGAGTGGGAGGGGCTGAAGAGGATTAGAGAATTAGCAAGGGAGGCTGAAGGTCTAGGATAGTGAAAAAAACAACTAAAAAGAGTGGGAGTGAGAATGAGCAAGAGAGTTGGGAATAGGAATTGAGAAAATGAGCATGGCTGTTGTCTTCTGTACCTGCCAGCAGCAGAGGTGGAATGATATGCAGAGGCTCAGAGGCAGAGAAGGGAGTCTGAAGTGCTCGCAGTAAGTGTGGTGCATTCTAGTAAGTGCATTAGCCATTGTGCAGGAGCAATTGAACCAGGAGGAAATTTAAAAGTAGAAATACCTTAGTCTTTTCATTGACTACTAAATATTTTTGTGAAAAAAAACTTTAACTATGTGCTTTTAAGTATCTGGAAATTATCTATTTTGAGAGTACATCAAATTACTAAACGTTTTCATGGACTATGAGTGAGTGCTGGGGAGGAGTCCAGTGGAGTTGCTGGGCAGAGATGGGAGAGTTTGGCAGACATAGGCAATTCTGTTAAATGTTAGACTGTTCAACATCTTTTAAATGGTAATTCACTGCATTTGCAGCGCTGTACATGTCCAAGAGACAGTCCCTGCTCATCAGAGCTTACAATCTAATCAAGACAGACCACATAACAGCTGAGGACTGGGTTAAATCTAGGGGAATGGGAGGATACAGATAGGTGATGAGCAGGAGAACAAGGGGAGCAGGATTCAAAAGCAGTCTTGAAGAGGTGAGCTTTTAGCCTGGATTTGAATAGGGCTAGAGATGGTGTCTGACGTATTAACTTGGGTAGTTTGTTCCACGCGTATGGAGCAGCAAGGTGAAAGGAATGAAGTCTGGAGTTGGAAGTGACAGAGAAGGGCACAGATAAAAAGGATCTGCCAGAGGAGCGGAGTTCCCGAGAAAGGGTGTAGGGAGTGATAAGAGAGGAAAGGTAGTAAGGAGCAGCAGGATGCACTTATAGGTCAGAAAGAGAAGTTTGAACACTTCTTCTGTTTGGAGATTTTATACTACAACTTTCCCCTCCACAGGACTCTATAGTTTCTGACTTCTGTTTCTTTCTGAAGACCCACAATCTGCATTAGCATGTTTGTGTTCCCACCCACACTGACGGGCAGATGCTGGATCTTCTTCTCTTTGCCCCATTTGCGGCCCTCCCTGGCACCTGTTCTGTGGTTTGACCATTTTCTCTTTACTGTTGCTAGTACTTTCCCTCATACCTCCGGTCCCTCTTCCCCCTTTGCCCAGTCGGTGCCGGGTGCTGACAAATTTCATTCCAGATTCTTCTGTTTCCTCCTGTCAGCCTTTCTTTGCTGATCTGCCACAATACGCGCTTGATAACCAGGTGACTCTCCTCAATTCTATGCTTTCTGCAGCTCTTGACATTTCTTTTTGTACCCACATTTTTCATGCCCCTGGAACTATCTGGGGTTTCGCATTCTCTGGCGACAGTTGTATCACTCTGAGTGCCACTGGCGCAAGTCTCCTTCCTCAATGTCCCTGTTGGCTTTCTGTTCAGTGTCCTCTCATTATCGCTTTGCAATTGCCTTCACTAAGAAAGCCTATTATTCTTCCCTTGTCTGATGCGAACCGACTTCCGCCACTTTGTTTCAGTTGGTACACCATCTTACTGCTCCCCTTTGTCTGTCTCTGCCTTGTATGTCTCTTCTCTTGATTGTCAGGACGTCACGAATGCTTTCCAGCGGAAGGTTGCTGATATTCAGTCCACTTTGCCTGCTGTGCTCCCTTCTCTGTGCTCTCCTTCTGCTTTCTCATCTTCCTCCTTGCTGGTTTCATTGGGACTCCCTGTCTTTCAGGTCCCCTCCTATAGCAACCTTGCTCAGGTTAGCTCTCAGTCAAGTCCCCCCACAACTCCCTCAGACCCTATGCCCTCTTCTCTGTCTAAACTTGGGGCCACTTCTTTTCTTTCCTCTTTGCATTATATCATTGCTGTTTCTTTTGAGTCTGGTTCCTTGCCTTCTGCTTCTTAATGCTGCTGCGGCCAATGTTTGTGATCCTTTCTGCTATCGCCCCATTTCTTTGCTTCCTTTCTTGTCTAAGGATGTGAATAGTGTGGTGGCTGAGAAGCTCCAGTCCTTCCTTTCCAGATCTAATGCCCTTCACTAAGCTCAGAAAGGCTTTCGCCCCAAACACTGGATAGAACATTTGCTTATTGCCATTAGAGATATTATTTACATTTCCTTGGCTGGGCACTGAGGTTCTTTTGATTTCCCTGGATCTTACTGTGCTTTTGATCTTGTTAACCACACCCTCCTACTTTTTCAGTTGCGTTCTCTTGGTATCTCTGGTCTGGTGCTCCGTTAGTTTCGTTATCTTGAGGATCGTACTTTCTAGGTTCTCATCGTTCCATTCCTTTGCTGTTGTAATGTGGTGTTCCTCGGTATTCCATCCTGGGGCCTATTTTATTCAATATTTTTATGATTTCTTTAGCTTCCTTTTATTTCTTCTGTTATGCTCTTATTTTTTCTGTTATGCTGATGATATTCAGTTGTTGCTCCATCAACCAGTTCGCTCCAGCTCCGCTACATCCCATATTTCTGCACAGCTTTCTCATATTGCTAATTGGTTGCCCACTCATGGGTTGAAGCTTAATTAATTTAAGATTGTGTCTATTCTCTTCTCTTCTGCTCTCCCTCCTTCTCTTACCATACCTCTTTCCATCCATGGCATTCCAATCCCGCTGCAGGATTCTGTTAAGATTCTTGGTGTTTATTTCAACTCATCGCTTTCTTTTGATTCCCCTTTTTTTCCATAGTCCATCAGTGCTTTTTCACTCTTCGCCAACTCTATTCTCTCCATAAGTTTTTGGATGTTTCTTCTCTATGTTTGTTGTTGCTCTCTCTGGTGATTTCTGGTCTTGATTATGCCAATATGCTCTTCTCTGGTATTCCCCGTCATCAACTTTTTTGCTTGCAGCTTTTTCAAAATACATTTGTGAAGCTGTTTTGCAGTGTGCGCCATGCAGATCATGTTAAACCACTCCTGCTGGCTGAACATTGGCTCCATGTCCCTTTTCGCGTCTCTCATAAGATTGCCCAACTTACCTTCCATGTCCTTCGCGATGCCAATCCCTTTTTTCTGTCTTCTCTTCTTCAGCTTTATGTTCCCGCCTGGTCTTTTTGTTCAGCTTCTCTTCACTTTCTGGCAGTTCCCGGCCCTCAGGTGTGTCGGTCTGTTTCCGCTCACACCTCAACATTTTGGGTTTTGGTGCCAATGCTCTGGAACTCCTTGCATCTCTCTCTGCACTCTCAAGTTGCTTTTGGTTCCTTTAAGGCCTTTTCACGCAGGCCTTTACATCAGTGGCCTACTGATCTGCTCTTTCATCGGCCCTGCGTCACTGTTGGACCTTGTAGTACAGAGTTGTGTTCCCAGTTTTGAGCGTCTGTGTCCCCTGCCTTGTGTAGTCTTAGTTGGCTAATTGTGTTTCTGACTCTGTAGCCTAGGCCACCATTCCTTTTTCATTTGTCTGGTCCTTGTTTTTGATTTAGTGTTTTTTATTCTTTGATTTTATTGTAACCTGCTGAGATATATAGCTTGATTGGCGGTATATCAAGTCAATAAACTGTAAACTGTGAATGTGGAAATGGATAGGAAGCCAGTGAGGTGACTTGAGAAGAGGGGCTATGTGAGTATAGTGAGACTGGCAGAGGATTGGCTGTACTGCTGAGTTTTGAACAGACTGGATCCCTATCCATGAAACTTCACATTGGTGGAGTTGTGCGAACCTTCTTTTTTAAGTTGTGCTTACTGCATAGGCTTAAACCATATATATCTTTGGATGGTTTTAGGGCTGTTTTTCAATCCTTGGCATTATAAAGCCTGGATTACTGGAATTTGTTGATTTTAGTATAACTAGTAGGTTAAAATAAATAGATTGCCTGTTTGGTTCCCCAGGAGGGGTGCAGGGCTTCACTCCCAGGACCCAGAGAGCACTAGAGTCTCAGATAAATTAAAAGAAGTGTAATCCTGGATTTTCATCCCCACAGGAAAGCATTGAGTGTGCTGGGGGAAGTGCAGGGGCTGGGAAAAGTACAGAGATCTCTTGAAAGAGCAGTCTTCCAGGAGGGGAAACTGTGGAGACTGATGCAGGAAGGCAATATTTAAATTTGCTACTTCAGAGGCTTACAAAAACAGCACAGAAACCGCACCAAGACGCCCTCCACAGTTCCGGCTCCTCCTCCACGGGACAGGCTCCCTCCACGGGACAGGCTCCCGCACCAAGACGCCCTCCACAGTTCCGGCTCCTCCTCCACGGGACAGGCTCCCCCCACGGGACAGGCTCCCGCACCAAGACGCCCTCCACAGTTCCAGCTCCTCCTCCACGGGACAGGCTCCCCCCACGGGACAGGCTCCCGCACCAAGACGCCCTCCACAGTTCCGGCTCCTCCTCCACGGGACAGGCTCCCCCCACGGGACAGGCTCCCGCACCAAGACGCCCTCCACAGCTCCGGCTCCTCCTCCACAGGACAGGCTCCCTCCACGGGACAGGCTCCCGCACCAAGACGCCCTCCACAGATCCGGCTCTCCCTCCACGGGACAGGCTCCCGCAACAAGTTCACCGCTCACCGATCAGACAACAGACGAAGACTTAAGAAAACAGGCATCACCCTAATAAAACTTCACAAGAGACCAACATGCACGCCACATACTTCCTCCCACTCTACCTACTCGTCACACAACTCCTCCCACCAACCACACACCTCCCCTACCCACAAGCAAACACAACATGGCACACAACAACTGCATTGCCATATTTAGAACCACAACACACACACAAAGAGACACTCCGAACTTTCCAGACAAAGCGGACGAACAGAAACAAAGCAAACTCCCACACGTACACAAAGGAAGCACATGTAACAGCAAACCCCGCAACAAAGACTACAACGATTGAGCTCATAAACGCCAGATCCGTCTGCAACAAGATATACACCCTTGTAGACCACATAGAAGAGCGACAGCCCGACGTAATATGCATCACAGAGACATGGCTCAACCCTACCGACAATGTTCTACTCAACCAACTGGTACCGGAAAACTACTCAGCGTACAACTGCCCACGCACCCACAAGCGTGGAGGAGGAGTCCTGATAATAGCAAAAACAAACCTAAAGTTCAAGACACAGAACCTCACCGATACACAGCAATGTAACACAATTAGCATCAAGAACAAGAACATTACAATCTGCCTAACCTACAGAGCACCCAGAGCTTCACCCGACGAACTAGCCTTCACACTCGAAGAAGCCTGTGCCATAACATCAAACAACAAACCAGCGCTACTGATTGGTGACTTCAACCTCAAGTCCACCAATGCCAAAGACGCAGAGGCCTTCCTTCAAGCAATGACCTCACTACAATTCACACAGATAATCAATGCACCAACGCATATACATGGATCATCCGCAGACCTCATCTTCGCATCCAATTACCTAACATCAAGAGACCTAATTTCCCAACCCACCATTACCCCAGTGCCATGGTCTGACCATTACCTAATCGAAACAAAGCTGCGATCACCAGAGGACCAGACAAACGAAAGAGCAAACAGCTCACACACACAAAGAAGATTCAAACATTTCGACAGGGACGAATTCATACAGGACACAACACAGCACTTGAACATTACTACAGATGACCTGGAGGATCAAGTTTCCAGCTGGAACAGCATTCTAGCTAACGCCGCCAAAGCAGCTGGTAGAGGGACCAAGAATCCACACCACAACAAGAGACAAAACAAACCATGGTACTCAGCAAAAATACGACAGGAAAAGAGGGAGCTCAGGAAGATTGAACGGAGATGGAGAAAAAACAAAACAACTGCCGACCAGCATCTTTATCTAACAAAGCAAAAACAATACAATACACACATCAACCAATCAAAGATGGAATTCAACACAAACATGATAAATTCCTCCATCAACAAACCCAGAGAGCTTTTCGAAATAGTGAAGATCCTCACAAAAGAGCAAACAACAGAAGGGGAAGTACAAGTTGATCCACAGGAATTTGCCGACCACATCAAAGACAAATTTCACTCCACGGAACGAACAACACATAGTGGGAACAACAGGACGGACGTTCACTCTCCAAAACCTGGGGTACATTCTACACACCCTCAACAGAACAGATATCTCACATCATCTCTACAGTCAACACAAGCACTGCTCCTACAGACCCGTGCCCAGTGTCATGGGTCAAGCCACCAAATCAAGCTTCATCCCCACCATACACAAAATGGTACACAACTCACTCGCTCAAGGACTCATGCCAAAGCAACTAAAACTTGCCACAGTAAGACCAATCCCAAAGAAAACAACTCTCGACAAAAAAGATCCAGCAGCATACCGACCAATTTCCAGCATACCCTTCCTCGCAAAAATCATCGAAAAAACGGTTCTACTACAGCTTCAGGAAAACATCGACTAACACGAAACACTTGACGACAATCAACACGGATTTCGTCCCAACCATGGAGTCGAAACACTTCTGATATACCTCTTCGACAGCATCCTAAGAATAACTGACAACACCAGGAATGGAATCATAATGATCTTCATCGACATCTCCTCTGCCTTCGACACAGTGGACCACAACACGCTCCTGGAAAGACTAAAGAACACTGGTGTACACGGTATCACGCTGAAATGGTTCCAATCATACCTAACCGAAAGACAGCTACAGGTCAAGGTGGGACACGACACCTCCCGACCCATAAACGTCCGTCAAGGAGTACCTCAAGGATCCGCACTCTCAGCACTCCTATTTAACATCTACATCCAACCAATATGCAACATCATGAAAGAGAGCAACATTCAATACACAATCTATGCGGATGACATCATCATATACACCCCGATAGCGATCGACAACCCGGACTTCTCTAAAATAACAGACTGCCTTACCCAAATGACGAGTTGGTGTCAAAACAACAACCTCGCAATAAACTACAACAAGACTGAAGCCTTAATCATCACTCGGAACCAAAGCTTCATACACCCAACAAATATAAGGATACAAAGCACCACTATACCAATAAGATCAGAAGTAAGATACCTCGGAGTTACTCTGGACAATAAACTAAACCTCAAGCCACACATAGACAAAACAATCCAAAAAGCCTACTATAGGATGCGAATAATCAGAAGACTGAAACCACTCCTCGCCCCAGATCACTTCCGTACCGTCTGTCAGGCACTGATAACACCACTACTGGACTTCTGCAATCCGATATACCTTGGACTACCGAAACAAGCCCTCAAACCACTCCAACTGGCTCAAAACACTGCAGCACGAATCATATCCGGAACTACAAGGCAAGAGCACATCACACCTATCTTAAAGGACTTACACTGGCTCCCAATCGGTGCACGCATCAGAATACAAAACTATCATAAACCTATTCAAGATAAAGCAGCACACATCAGCCAACAGCCTACATGCCCTCATACAACCAGACACCAGCACACGTCCTAGAAGAAAACAAACACACAACCGAGTCAGCACCCCAAGTGAATACAAACATACACGCAAGGACACAACAGACAGAGCAATCTCCATGGCTGCTCCAACAATATGGAACAAACTACCGGACGACCTGAGGGCAACTACTGACCTCAAAGACTTTTAGAAAACAGCTTAAAACCATGCTATTCATAGAACACTATGGACACATCACATAACCTCAGAGAATGTACAACAGTACATGATACCACCCAAACAATGGATGTAAGAAAAGTTTTTAGCACCACTGTATATAGACCACCTTGTATATAGCTCAAACCAATCTAGCACACAATACAACACACACTCAACTAAATTTCACCCTCACTGCATGTATAACACACACACTTTACCTGATTGTTTGCTGTGATACCGCCTTGATTATTAAGATAAGGCAGACTCAGCCCTCATTATTAAGGAACAGCAGACTCAGCTCGATCGCAATCCGTCCCCCCACATCCAAAGCCCCAAAGAAAAGACCATCCGCACCATGGTTCACAGCTGACCTAAGGGCGTCTCTAACCCTCCTACGAAGATCGGAAAAACGCTGGAGGAAATCACGTACAGCAGTGACCAAGCAGCATACATCCAACTCCTACACACACATCACAGGGCAGTCACAGACAAGATGAAACAACATCACACTGACACTCTGAAACGTTCATTAAACAAACCGCATGACCTTTTCAACCTGGTCAAATATCTTGCCAAAGAACCGACCCCGGAACGCACAGGATCTATACACCCACAGGATTACGCCGTATTTATGCAATCAAAATTATGCAAGACTGACAAGATGATGATACCAGACCCTCCTGACGACCAAAGCACGCACAGCATTTCTAACCACTTTTACCACTCCGTCTAAGAGAACTATCGAAGACACCATTGCTACCCTAAATACCTCCACTTCATACTCAGATCCATGTCCAGCATTCTGGATAAAAGATCTACGATCCGACCTTGCCCCAATCTTAGCTAAAATGATAGGATTATCATTCAGCACTGGGTCATTCCCATCTACGCTCAAACAGACCTCCGTTAGACCGCTGCTTAAAGACACCAAATTAGACCCTCAAAAGGTCGAGTCTTACAGACCCATATCCAGTATCCCGATGCTCGCCAAAATCGTTGAAAAAATAGTCTACAGGCAGCTACAAGATCATGTGGACACTAACGCACCTCTAGATCCATCACAACACGGGTTCAGAGAGTCACATGGAGTGGAAACACTACTCACTACTCTTTTCAACACCATAATCTCAGGCATCGACAACTCACGTACAGGTTTCGCACTTATCTTTCTAGATATTGCGGCAGCCTTTGACTCAGTCCGCCACGAGATTCTCCTGATTCGACTAAGAGAGAAAGGCATTACCGAAACAGCGCTTGAGTGGTGTAGGTCTTACCTATCTGGAAGATGGCAACATGTACGAACAAACGGGACCATATCCGAGCCATTCCTACAAAGTCAAGGAGTCCCTCAAGGATCCTCCCTATCGTCACTTATGTTTAACATCTATATCCAACCCATCTGTAACATCATTAGATCCTTCAATGTGAGTTGCATGATTTACGCAGACGATGTCCTACTGTACCTGCCAATATCACTGGATTGCCCAGACCTCACCCCACTAACCAACTGCTTCAATGCAATATCAGAATGGCTCCTCTCCCAAAATCTGCGTATCCAACATAAGAAAACTGAGGTCCTGTTCATCTCTAGAAATCCAGAATTCACTTCCACCTAACCAACTGGAAGTAGGACAACGCCAAACTACAAGTAAAATCAGCCATACGGTATCTCGGAGTCACATTGGATCAGAACCTCAACATGAAGCAGCACATAGCAAAAATAGTAAGAGCAATCTACTTCAAAATCAGATCCCTCAAACACATACGCCCTCTACTCGAGATGAGCGACTTCCGTACCATCTACCAAAGCCCTCATCATCCCTCATTTTGACTATGCAAACGCCATCCTACAAGGACTCCCCCAGACAACCTTACATCCCTTACAAACTTGCCATGAACTGCGCTGCGCGAATCCTCTTTGGAGCACCAAGGAGAGAGCACATCACACCCCTCCTGATGCAGCTTCACTGGCTCCCCATCCAAGCCAGGATTAGCTTTAAGACCTTAGTGATGACATTCAAAGCCATCAACGGGTTATCCGCCTCTTCAATATGTGACCTCATACAACCACCCACACCCAACAGGATAAGAAGAACCTCTGCAGCCAACATGCTAGCAATACCAAAAGTGATGACAAGATGCGCCATATCAACTTCAAACAGAGCCTTCAGTCTGAGTGCCCCAAGCCTCTGGAACTCCTTACCACCACACATCAGAGCTATCCCCAACTTGAGCCAGTTTAGGAAGGCCTTAAAACACTTCCTCTTCATTAAATACCTCACAGCCTCCCCCGAAAACCAGCCACCATATATGAGCAACACACAATAACTCCATCTCTCATATACACAGTTACCTTATTCAATGTTCCACATATGTAGATAGTTTCCCCTGTTATCCAAGTTTACTGCTCCTGTTCATTGTAATGACCTGACGCTTGTTTATTGTCGGATATTGTTTGTTCTATGTAAACCGCGCTGATCGCAAATAGTGCGGTATATAAGAGATGTAAATAAATAAATAAAGGCGGTTTAGAAATACTGTTAAATAAATAAATAAATAAAAATATTCTAATTGGATATGGAAAAATGCTTGTAACTGGAGATTTGGGGGTGTTCACCCTTTTCCAGAGCAGTTCTGGGGTACTATTTGCAGTTCTAGCACTGGAAGACCACTAAACAGTTGGTCTTGGGAGGAGTAAAGTGAAACTAAAAGAGGTAGTTGGAGCTGGAATAGAAAAGGGAAGGAAGTGTGTATGCTGTGGAAGATTGAGGTAACTGGAAATTGGGTTATTCTGGTTTGGACAGAACTAGGAGAGAGTGTAGAAGGAAGGAACAGAAAGGAGGTTCTTTAAGGAATTCTTTGAAGTAGTGAAAAGCTTCTGAGCATAAGGAATTAGCTCAGCTTTTGTCTGAGAAATAAAACCAAAAATCCTGAAAAGGGATTTCTTGGAGCTGGACTTGAGTAGAAACAGAGAAATTTTTCCTACTTTATAAACTGGAAAATTGCTAAGAAATACTGGAGTAAGCTCCTTCAAGGACTTAAATGCTCTGGAAGCTAAGATTATAGTAAAGTTTCTTAGATAAAAGAAATACTTCAAATCCTGTGCAGAGGATCTGGTAGTTCTGCTGGGCATGGCAGTTTGGAGTCCTCTGAGCAGTGGGAGAAGAAGAACCTGCCTTTCTTTGAAACAGCTTGAGAAATAGAAAGGAAAGCTTTATTGAGCTCCTCTAAGGAATCTAAAAATACTGGAAGCTGAAACAATAGAGAAACTTCTTTAGAAAATATATATGTTTAATCCTGTGAAGGAATCCAGATAGCTCTGCTGAGTCTGGGCAGTTTATAATCCTGAAAGTAGTGACACTGCTGCATGCTATTGGAAGCAGTGCAGAGGGAGAGAGAGAGGCACTGGTTTTAGAATTCTGGCAGAAGGACACTGCCTATTTAAGGTTTAAACTGGAAATTCCTGAGTTCTTAAAGGAATACATTTTTATGACTGTGAAAGGTGTGACTGGGCAGTGTTTTTGTGGGCTTGGAAAGGGGTATTCAATTATCTTTTATTTTTGGATAGGAGTAGGGACAGTATTCTACATCAGATCCCAGTCAACATACTAACCTCCAGGTGACTGTGGATGCAGCTTCAACTTAGATTAGTTTTATTTATCGATTTATTAAAATTAGAGAATAGGTAAAGACTAGATCATCACTCTACCAAAGGAATCTGCGGGACCTCTGGACAAGAGACTACACCCCTTCACAAGAAGGTTTCTGAGAAGAAAGGTACCAGTACACAAACACCCTGAGAGACAAAAAGAACTACATTTATGAGCTCATACTTTACATTACCAATTGAAATACATACAGAGTTGTGTTTACTAAGCCGCGGTAGTGGCTGCCATGCGGTATCAGAGCCGCGGCCCCATTGAATTCAAAACATACCCCACAGAGTACTCTGGATAATAAGAGAACTTACCTGTTAAAAGGTGGAAGTTCCTGCATAAAGAAATATCTTCATAGGAAGAGATAAACTGGAAAGATTAGAAAGAAAAGGAAACAAAAGAAGTTTCAAAACGAATTCTACTTACCTGAGACCACTGTAAAGAGTATCCTCAAGAGAAAAAGCTGAAACACTTGAGTATTTTGTATTAGAAGACTACTGTGAACAAAAAGGAAACACTGAATGTTGATTCCTTTCTAAGTTCTAAGGTGCAACCATGTATAAACACTTTATTGATTGAATTTGTTGAACTGTTAAAATTTCTGAATCCATCTTTGAGCTTGTTCAACAAGTTATACAAGCTTTAATAAATGTATCTGAAAATTCTGTTTATAGACACTAAGGCATTCTGTGTTCCACCCTTGCAAAATCTACCCTATCACAATAATTGTAACATTATTTTGGTAGGGGCTTATCCAAATTAGTTTATTTTTCCTCTCAGTCTTTGTCCACCTAACATTGAAGCTGGATGAATCAACGTTAGTGACTTCTGTAAGCGTCTAGCGGAGAGGGATATCAGACTCTAAGGTATCCACTTGGCCCACTGGACTACACTATAACATCCCAGGTATTATGGTAGGAGTCTGACCACTGCCCTTCTCCAGGAGTGGGAGGCTACATTAGGATTACCTTATACTTCCTGAAGGGGGTAATTTTATATGGAGTTGCATAAACTTGTGCACCATCTACAAACGTAACTCACACTATTTTAGTGATCTATGCATATTAATGGACATTCACGTGCCTACTGTACTTTAGCATGTCACTATTTTATCAGAACATGTGTAAGCTCCATCACACATGCTTTCACTGTGGATGTGCACAAGGGCAGAGTGCACAGATATGAGCATACAGTAAATTATAAAATACTACAATTTACTCATATCGTTGACAAATCTAGATGCAGGCTGGTGTAAGTGATTGCACCTAGATTGAATGTGTGTTTTTAACCACTTATGCTCCTATTTTATAAAGTGCGGCATATGCAGGACTTTCTAAAATTACTCTATATAGGCCCTTCAGATGGCGCAGAATACTGCTGCACAGCTGTTGACTGTTGTGCCACGATTTGGGCATGTCATTCCTTGCTTGTTGGCATTGCATTGGCTGCTGGTGAAATTTAAACTATTATACATGATTCACCTTGTTTTATTAGGACATGCTCTGCTGTAACTGAATACAGTGTTGAAAATTTACAGACTTGATCGTGCCCTTAGTTCTGAGGATAAACAATTACTTTTTGTTCCATCTATTCAGCTATATCATTTTGCCAAACTTCAGAATCATGTATTTGTCTTAGCTGGTTTTGTGGAATGGAACAAGTTGCCGATCGAATTAAAATTGATCAAGACATTGACTGCATTCAGGAAGAAGTTAAAAGCTTATTTGTTCAGCATGGCTTTTTCTCTTTAATTACGTTTAATGATGAGTTCAATATGCATGATGAAAAGTGAAATGCAGTCAAGTTTGACAAGTTTGATGATTAGTTAAGTAAGGATGATGGTATGCCAAGTGTGTGTTTATGAGTTTTGAGGGGAATTTTAGAAAGGATGTTCCAGTGCAATCTGGGACATCTAGCCTAGAATGCCTAAAATAAAAAAAAGCAGAAACATCTAGATGTAGACATGATTTCACAAATGTGGACATGCCCAATATGGACATCTGCAGGGGCATCTACATAGACATTCCCAGAATAGTATTCAAAAACTGGAGCATCTAGGAATAGCTTAATGGTTCAAGTAGTGGGCTAGGAATGGAGAAGTCAGGGTTAAAATCTATCTTTGAAATTTTATTTAGCTGTGATTGTGATGAGTACTGGGGATGATGAAGTGTTTTCTTCTCTACACTCTCTGAATGTCTTTCAGCCAAATCGAGCATTTAGATCTAAACTTAAATGCGATTCTTGACATTTCTGAGATCAGGTGGGGCATCCAGGTTCCAGGGAATGCCCGAGCCATGCTTTCCACATGCCCCTTTTCAGATGGATGTCCCTATGCTGAGGACGTCCACAGACCAGCTTCTAAAGTGACTCTGGAGACAACCCATTTTCAGACAGCCAAAGCACAAATAGGGCTTGCAAAATGACCCCCTTTATTGTTACATTTGTTGTACTCTAATCCACTCTGATTACAGGATGAGGCAGACTATAAATGCTTCAAATAAATATATGAACAGAATGTGGCAACAGCAATGATCTGTGTTTCTGTTTTGATGACAAATTTTGCGCATAAAGGTATGGTGATGAAACCCTAGGATGCACCTGAGTACTACATAAATTAACACATTCCAATAGATAAACATTACATCAGCCAATAATTCTTGGTGTCATGAAGTGGATGTTTCCATATTTATCTTCCTAATATTTTTTCTGTTGCCATCTGTGTATGGAATTGATCAGATTTATATGACATTTTTCTATTTTCAAGCCAAGCTGCCTTGGGTCCTGCAGCTCACTGAATTCAAGTTATTTCACTATTTTTTTTGTTTGTTTAGCAGTAACTCCGTTAATTTGCCCTTCATCAATCTACTACTACCACTACTTATCATTGGTATAGTACAATGTAAGTCTAACTGGTCTCTAGCTACCAATGTGTTGCTCTACCATGAACATTTTGTGAAAGAAGATGATCAACTATACAAAGACTGTATACAATTCAGTCTTCTCTTAAATAAGGAAGTTTAGCTGCTGTGATTTTGATGGTAAGCTATGTGCACTTACTGTAAATCACTTTCAAAAAGGCATTTTTCAGCAGAACATGGACTGCATAGGATTTTTCAATATTTTGTTCCCCTTTTTCAGGGAGATAGATTTGATCCTCTTTTTTGATTAGAGATGTTAATTGATCTATATTCAATCCAATAAATACGCCCTTCTGAATGAGATCTTGTGAATATGATTATTCCTCTGTATATTTTAAAATAAGTTATTCTACAGAATATTCAGGTTAACAAAAGAGACTTCAGTTGTACAATAACTCCAAGATGATTATGTCATAGAAATATAGAAAACGACAGCAGATAAAGACCATATCCAGTATGCCTAACTATAAGAAATATTAAGCTCTACACCTTTCCCTCAGAGATTCACTGTAGTTATCCCATACTTGCTTTAATTTAGATACAGTTCTTATCTCCACCACCTCCAATGGAAGACAGTTCCATGCATCCACCACCCTTTGCATAAAGAAATATTCCCTCAGATTGCTCCTGAGTCTATCACCTTTCACCTTCCTCCTATGACCTCTCATTTCAGAACTTCAATTCAACTGAAAGAGGGCCACCTCCTATGCATTTATGCCACAGAGGTGTTCAGATTTCTCTATCAGATCACCCCTCAAAGGCCACAGACTATATTTCTATGACATAATCATCTTGGAGTTATTGTACAACCGAAGTCACTTTTGTTAGCCTGAATATTCTGTAGAATAACTTATTTTAAAATCTCAAAAGTATACATATTGAGATTCTCATATGCCTTATCACAAAGGCAAAGATTATTTTAGTAGCCACTATTTGGACCACTGAATAACTGGAAATATTTTACTCAAAACATGTTATCTCCCAGGACAAAAAAATCTTTGTAAGCCTATCTACTTAAGTCTTTAAGGACTACAAAAGGAGACTGCTACTTCTGGAGAGAGATCTGAAATTGTAAGTATTTACTTCTAGGAATTTTTCTAAATCTTGGGGAAAGGGAATTCTTTAGATTAAAGCTGATTAATCTGTGAACCCAGTGTATTTGTTAAATCAGTCAGGGCCTAGTAGCAGCAAAGAGCTTTCAGTTTAAATTTAAAACACAGAAGAGAGCTTTCTGGTTAAAATTTAGACCCCAAGACTCCCTCTATCCAAGCAAGAGCTGTGGGACAACCCCTGCAGATTGGTCACAGATTACCTTAGAAGCACAGGACAGGGTACTGTGTTGCAGCCAGTTTTTAATAAGTCTTCTTTCCCTCGCTCCCTCCCTCCCCCCTGACATTCACCTACCCCTGGGATAATCGTAGCTTTATAGGTGCTTAAACCTCTTAAAGGAAAGAAGGTGCCATATTCACTCTCAGGTGCAGCTGTTTATTCTCATCAGCATACATTAAGGACCTGAGATTAATTAATCTTCAGGTGAACAAAGTACATTAAATGTACTAGGTATATCCCCAGCAACCCTTAGTAAGTAAAGAATGTAATATCTAAACACAACCTTAAAACTAAGATGGAGATAGAAGTTCAGCAGTGAGATGGGGGCTTTCCAGTCTTTTGCATCGAATGTCACATGTATGATTTTCTCCTAGTTTGTGAGGGGTCTTATGTGTGCACTAGGTGCAAGGAGCTCTTTGCTCTTAGGGAATGAGTTTGATCTCTGGATGCTAGAGTAGCAGACTTAGAAGACATAAGGAAGACAGAGAGGTACATAGAAGAGGCCTACAGGGATATAGTCCTGAAGTCCCACCTCCAGTCCGGCAACATCCCTGTTGCCATGGAGGAGAGAGGTCACGTGAAAGGAGAGTATCATCCTGGCATGGCAGGAAGTGGTCCTGCAGCTAGGACCTGTCCTCCAGGTGATGTAAAACCCTCTTGCACTGAGGAAGTTTCTCCAGGGCCATGTACCCATGAGGGAAGGGTTAGGACAGCCGTTATAGTTGGTGATTCGATCATTAGGCATGTAGATAGCTGGGTGGCTGGTGGACATGAGGATCGCCTGGTAACATGCCTGCCTGGTGCGAAAGTAGGGGACATCACGCACCACCTAGACAAGGTCTTAGATAGTGCTGGGGAGGAGTCTGCTGTCTTGGTACATGTCGGTACCAGTGACATAGGAAAATATGATAGGAGGTTCTGGAGGCTAAATTTATGCTTTTAGGTAGAAATTTGAAGTCCAGAACTTCCAGGGTAGCATTCTTCGAAATGCTTCCCATTCCACCCGCAGGACCCAAAATGCGGGGAGAGCTCCAGAGTCTCAATGCGTGGATGAGACAATTGTGCAAGGTTTTTGGATTTGTTAGGAACTGGGGAACATTCTTGGGAAAGGAGGGAATCTTCCAAAGGTATGGGCTTCACTTAACCGGGATGGAACCAGGCTGCTGATTTAACTTTTAAAAAGGAGATAGAGCAGCTTTTAAACTAGATAATAGGGGAGAGCCGACAGTTGCCCAGGAGCGCATGGTTCAGAACAATGTATCCTTGAAGGATACTACTAAAAGAATGAAGTTAGGGCACAACAGCAGAGAGGTTCCAATAAAGACAAAAGCAGCCCAAATGCCCTTGAGTACAGAGCAAACAGAGTATAAAGATTCCAAATTACCCCTGCCTACCGATAGCCAGATTAATATGAATAAAATACAGTCTCTAAAATGCTTGTATGCAAATGCTAGAAGTCTAAAAAATAAGATGGGAGAGTTAGAATATATAGCACTAAATGAGAAGTTAGATATGATTGGTATCTCGGAGACATGGTGGAAGGAGGACAACAAGTGGGACACCGTGAAACATGGGTACAAACTATATCGTAATGATAGAGCTGATCAAATTGGTGGAGGGGTTGCGCTCTATGTTAGAGAGGGCATTGAGTCACAAAGGAATAAAGATTTGCAGGAAACAAAGTTTGCTGTACAATCTCTATGGATTGAAATTCCATATAAAAAGGGGAAGGCAATGGCAGTGGGGGTGTACTATCCACCGCCTGGCCAGAATGAACAAATGGATGATGAAATGCTCAAAGAAATCAGGGAAGCTAACAAAAGTTACAGCACAGTAATAACAATGGGTGATTTTGAATTACCCTGGTATTGCCTGGGTCAGTGTCACGGCAGGACATGCTAGGGAGTTAAAGCTTCTAGATGAAATAAATGACTGCTTCTTGAAGCAGCTGGTTCATGAACTGACCAGAGGAGAAGCCATTTTGGACCTATTCCTTAGTGGAACACCAGATCTGGTGCAAGGGTGCTGGGGCCACTTGGTAATAGTGATCATAGCATTATCACATTTTATTTAATTAATGGAGGAGGGATCCACAGTACTATCTTTTAACTTTCAAAAGGGAGACTATGATAAAATGACGAAAATAGTTAAGAAAAAACTAAAATGAGCAGTCGCAAAGGTTAAAGACTTACATACCTTTAAATTCTTAAAGAGAAATAATGAACAAACAAACCTCTTCCAAAGATGGGGAAGCTGTAAAGCTAGAGTGCATAACATGAAGCTGCAAGGGGGTAAATTGAAAGGCAGTGTCAGGAAATACCTTTTGACTAAAAGGGTGGTGGATGCCTGGAATGCCCTCCCGATGGAAGTGTTGGGGGCAAATACAGTGACAGAATTCAAAATGGCATGGGACAGACACAGTAAATCCCTTTACAACAACAGGTTAAAATCAAAATAAACTTAACTAACTAATTTCTCAACATACAGGGGTATCCTCCTTGGAGCAGTGGGTTCACCCCTAAAACAAATACATGGTGAGGGGTGGACTGCACTGAGCGGTAGGTGCACCTACTCTTGCCATCTTACTGGGCAGACTAAATGGACCATACTGGTCTTTATGTGCCGTCATTTACTATGTTACTATGTTACTATCATGCTTGGGTGTTGTTTAAAAATACTATCTTGGAAGCCCAGACTAGCTGTATTCCAAGTTTTAAGAAAAGTGGATGGAAGTCCAAAAAACTGCCAGCATGGTTTAACACTAGAAGCCCCAAAAGGAATTTTACCTAGAAACCCCAAAGTGCTTCAATTGACGTATTATCACGATGACTGTGTTTAGCATGAAATGCAGATGTGAATTAATGTGAAGTTACTTATTTGTTAAATACGTGCAGTATGTGACATCATTACATGATGTCATCATGTGTTTATTGTTTGTAATGTCGGAGTAAAACTGTAAACAGTGATTGAGATGCACCACCTAGTGGGAACATGAATTTATACCTAGAAGTCCCAAAGTATGTCAATTGACGCATCCAAGACAACTGATCTACATTAACCCTTTCCACGCCATTCATTAATTTATAGACTTCTATCATATCTCCCCTCAGCCTTCTCTTTTCCAAGTTGAAGAATCCTAACCTTTTAAGTCTTTCTTCATAGAGGTATCCTTCTATCCCCTTTACCATGTTGGTGCTCTTCCCTGTATCTTTTCTAATTCCACTATATCCTTTTTAAGATTCAGCGACCAGAATTGCATACAATATTCAAGGTGCGGTCGAACCATGGAATGATACAGAGGCATTATAATATCCTTGGTTTTATTCTCCATTCCTTTCCTTATGATTCTGAGCATTCTATTAGCTTTCTTGGCTGCCGCTGTACACTGGGTGGAGAGTTTTAACATATTATTCAAGATGACATGTGCAGTTATTGCTAACAGAATCCAGTGATGAACATGGAAACATAGCAATAGTATGTGTGCATGAGAGAAAAATGTCTCATGTCAGGGCCCACAGCATGAAATGGGATATGCAGAGGAATAATCACCTGGCAGTCCAGGTAGACAATCAATGGATGCCACGTGATGTGTGTCAGCCCCCACTAATGCTGGTATAGCTACCATTTGTGGCGCCCCTGCATGTCCAAGTATGGTGTTAAATTACACAGGTACACTAAAAAAAATTTTTTTTTAACTGCCTCTAATGTTTCGATTGATTTTTACGTTTTTTGGTGCGCTGAATCCAAATCTGGTAACCAATTTGCTCCATCACGTACAGATTTTTTGCTACATTGGGTTAGCATTTTGAGGTGAACGTTTCAGATTGAGTGCGATCAAGATAAATGTTTCTTGGATGAATTCTTTATACTAATTGTTTAGTAGTTATTCAAATAAGAATAAAGAAAATTGTAACAAGGCAGCACATAAGAATAGAGTAATGTCAACAAAACACACTGTGATGGTAGCAAAATTGTCTGCACTTAAAACAGCCACATACATGTGCACAAACATTGAGCATATAAGAGCGAGGTTAGACACAAAGCAAAGCAAAGAAATGTGCAAAAAATATTGTACAGGTATGTATGTAAGAATAGAAAACGCAAACCGCACCATTGCAATACATGAAGACAAACACCCGATGGTGTGAAAATAAAATTCTAATAAATGAGATCCGACACTGTGGTAATAACTAGCAAATTTTTATTTCAAAGTTTAGTAAAAACATGATATTTGTCAACACAGTTTAGATTTTAAAGTCATCCTTGGGTCAATCAATCTCCTGGTGGGCCCGTTTCTTCTTTCCCCCGAATGCTTCTCTTGGTGCGCTGCTTGGCGTATTTTTCATCTGGGGTTTCCCGCAGCAGCAACCAGCAGAAATCAGCCATCATAGTGGTGTTCCATCTTCCTTGGTACCTTCTCTCTGCGTCCTTGATGTCCTGGTGAAACCTTTCACCTTGTTCTTCACTGTACGCCCCCAAGTTTTCGGGAAAGTAGTTCACATGGGAGTGCAAGAAATGGACTTTCAGGCTCATGTTACAGCCTTGTTCTTTGAAGGCATTGAGCATCCTGGCAACAATATCCTTATAGTTCTCATCCTGCCTGTTCCCCAAGAATTTGAGAACAACATCCTTGAAGGAATCCCAGGCTTCTTTTCCTTCTCAGACATCGTTTCAGCGAATGCTCCATCTGAAATGAGTTTCCTTATATCAGGGCCAACAAACACTCCTTCCTTTAGCTTTGCTTCAGAATGTCGGGGGAACTTTGAGCAAAGGTACCGAAAGCACTCACCATCTTTTGGAAGGGACTTGATGAATTGCTTAATGAGACCCAACTTAATGTGGAGAGGTGGTAATAGAATTTTATCACGAGGTACCAAGCTCTCATGAAGAACATTTTTCTCACCGGGTCTCAAATACTCCCGAATTGGCCAGTCTTTTTTCCCCCAGTGTAGGTCGCGGGCCCGGCTATCCCACAAGCAAAGGAAGCAGGGATATTTGGTGAAACCGGATTGCTGCCCTAATAGCATGGATAGAATTTTAAAGTCTCCACAAATCATCCACTTATGCTCATCATAACGAATCTTCTGAAGAATCAGGGCCAAATTCTCGTATTTTTCTTGGAGAATAACAGAGTGAGCAATAGGAACTGAAGCGAATGTGTTGCCATTATGAAGAAGAACACCTTTTATGCTGTCTTTTGACGAATCAATGAACAGCCGCCATTCAGCAGGATCATACTTGAGTTTAAACTTTTCCATCACTCCGTATATATCGTTGCAAAATACCAAATCTTCCTCTTTGCTGAAATACTTCAAAAATTGTGTCTCGCGGTTGCGGTACCAATAAAAAGTTGTTCCTGGTGACAATAGATTTTTCTGTTTAAGCCGAGAACCTAGCAGTTGGGCAGCATCTTTTGGGAGTCCTAAATCCCGGAATAAATCATTCAATTCAGCTTGAGAGAAAAGTTCAGGTTTCGGATCTGGTTCAGTTTCAAACTCGGAAGTACTGGACTCATCGGGAAAAGCCATCTGATGAGTCTCATCATGATCAGAACCGTCCACACAAATATGATCCAAAGATTTTGGTGGTTCAGGCACAGGTACTTCGTTGCTATGAGGCATAGGCCTAATTGCTGAGGGAAGGTTGGGGTAACTTATTACGTTCTTATTTTTTAAGTTGTATCCCTTCACAATGCAAGAGCAAAAATAGCAGTCACTGCTATGGTCTCTTTATTCACGCCACATCATAGGTATTCCGAAACGAAATGCTTGTTTTTTACCTTTCATCCATAAGCGTAGATCTTCCTCACATGTCTTGCACACTTTGTGAGGAGCCCACGGTTTGTCTTGATCACCTAAGTGCCTAGGGGAACAAGAGGAAGTCCTATTAGCAGTAGTGCCTAGGCTACCCTTTGATTTGGTTCTAGGGAAGGACTGGCCAAGGTTTAAGCAGGAACTAGTGAAATGGCTGGGAAAGAAGGAGGGAGAAGGTTTAATAATGGAAATAGCTCCCGGGCCTTTCTTTGGAAGTCCTCAGTCCCTAGCTAAAAAGATGGTTAAGCTTCCAGAAGGCCAAACTATGGGTAATAAGAGGGGCCTTGTATCCACCCGCTCGCAGGCTAAGGTAGAGAGCCAGCAGAAGGAGGAGGGGGAGCAGGCAGAGTTATTAGGAGACTTACCCTCTCATGATGATTTAATAACCCCATCATCTGGTAAAGTAAGAAAGTTGAAAGCACAAAAGAGGCGTGAGAGACTTTGCAGAGCACAGGGTAGGGCTGAGATGTTAGCTGGTCAAAGTTTACCCTGGGTGCCAGCTGAGTTGGTGGCAAAGTTTCCTAACTTTCCACAAGAGCAGCGAGCTGATCAAGCTCTCACTCGAGCTTTTAAGTATGCTCAGGAGGTCAGGGAGGAATTGCCCAGATTCAGACTAGATAATGACATATTATATAGAGAGAGTCAGGACCCCAGAAATGGTGCCATACGTAAACAATTGGTGGTACCCACAACTTTCAAAGGGCTAGTACTTAGACTAGCACATGATCATCCAGTGGGAGGTCATAAAGGTATGCAAGGAACGCTGGATCAAATACTTGTGCGTTTTTACTGGCCAGGTATCTTCAAAGAAACTGCCCAGTTTTGTGCTGCATGTCCAGCATGTCAGCGAGTTACAGCGGCACACCCACCGGTGGTGCCATTGATCCCCATGCCAATTATCACAGACCCAATTGGTCACATTGCCATGGATATTGTAGGCCCATTAGTAAAAACGCCTCAAGGTTTCCAATACATCCTAGTTATGGTAGATCAGGCAACAAGGTTTCCCTGGGCCATACCATTGAGGAATGTTTCTGCAAAAACAATAGCTGTAGAGCTAGTAAAATTGTTTTGTGAAGTGGGATTCCCAAGAGAGGTGTTGACTGACCGAGGGTCCAATTTTGTATCCAAATATTTGGCCCAGGTCTGGGATGCCTTTGGCATTCGTCACGTGAAAACCTCAGCCTACCATCCACAATCAAATGGTTTGGTGGAGAGATTCAACCAAACTCTCAAACAAATGTTAAGAAGGGGGTTAGCAGGAGAGGTAAAAGAATGGGATATGTTATTACCCTTTGCCTTATATGCCTGCAGGGAAAAAATTCAAGTGTCCCTAGGTGTAACTCCATATGAGTTGATGTATGGTAGGGCTCCACGGGGTTTGTTGGATATTTTGAGGGAACAATGGATTGATCCTGAACCAGGAAGTCAGGAGGTGCCACTGTTTCTACGTGACTTGAGAGCACGTTTGAAAAGGACGTCGCAGGTTGCTGAGAGGAACCTGCAGGACAGTCAAGTTCGCCAGAAAGGGTGGTATGATAGAAAGGCCAAAAGCCACCAATTAAGCATTGGTGAAAAGGTTTTGGTTCAAGTAGCAGGAACTGCTCCAAAATTTGAGGTACAGTGGAAAGGGCCATGGGAGGTTGTTAAACAAGTGAGCCCAGTGTCTTATATGGTAGAAAATACAAGAGGGCGTAGGCAGACCTACCATATTAATGTACTTAAGTCTTGGAAGGAGAGGCCTGTAAATAATGACCTTGAACCCAGTCAGGAAGTAAGTGAGCTTCAAGAAGATAACACTCTCGTAGGTATTACGGACTGTAGGAAAGCAGTTTCGCCAGTAAAACCAGTCCGTAATAACTTAAGCAGGGGGGTATGTGATAAGGAAGCTTATCATAGCTCAGGTAGGAGCTATAGAAAAGATGATGTGACTCTGAACAAGCAACCTGTCAGTTCTGGTAGAAGCAAGAAAACAGAGTTTTCACATAAAAGACTACCAGTCCCAGAATGCACCAGGTTTCCAGCAGCCATGAGAGGGGCTGAAGTGAGAAAACGTGTGTGCAATCAAGAGAGCTATGAGGTAATCCCTAAGCACTCATCTCAAAGGGCAGGGCCTGATTCAACACAGCTGCGCTGTGTTAGGGAGGAGCACACATTAGGACAGAATAAGAATAGAGCTTATTCTACAGATAATAGCTACAGAAAGAGCTTCAGGAAAAGATACAGCAACAGCTTCAAGCTCAAGCACCAACATCATCTCGAGAAGCAGAAGCCAAGCCAAGCGGATAGAGAGAGAAGGAAACTCTCTGGAAGGAAGAGAAGAAAGGCCATTGGAAGGTCTGGGAGATTCCAAGGCAGTACCTATACTGGGAGGTATTCCAAATGCCAGCAGAGTCCATTGGACTGGAGTCAGCCAGAGGAATGGAATGGCAGAGATAGGAATCACCAGTGGCTACCTGGAAGAGAGAAGACTGCACGTGGAAAGGACTTTCAGACCTATGCCAGAAGGTATGTGAGGAAAGATCCAGTGTCCAGGGATCAAGATTGGAAGGCTGGACATCAGAACTGGATTACATATTGGCCAGGCTATACAGAGAGGAATTATGATAGCAGGAGAGGCTCAGGTATGAACACTGATCCAGACCCTATCTATAATAGAGAATGGCAGCAAGGGAATAAGCATTCTCATGATAGTGCCTTATGGAAAGACTCGTCTGTGCCAATGTATGATAGTGACCCTATGCTGATTGATGAAGGGGGAGATACAGCAGATGAAACTATTGATTACATGGATTGTTCTTTATCCAAGTGCTATTGCTAGCTTTCTGTGAGCAAACACATCAGCCATCACAAAGAAACCTAACTTTGTTTCTTATTTCCACTGCAAACAGCTCTTAAAGCAGGATTTGGGTTCACACAATAGCAGCCAGCCAGCTAAAGGGTTTCAGCTGGACAATTGATAGTAATTAAAGCTGCACCTGATTGTGTGTGTGAGCAAGGGAAAATCACTGCTGGATCTGAGTGGAAAATAAGCAGAAGTTAACCTAACCAGAAAAGTTTATTCATTTCTTTGTGCCTTTGTATTTGGTAATTATTTCCTAAGAAAACATTAGCTAATTACCTGACAAGCTGAAGGTTGTTTTTCTGATTTGCTTTGTGACTTTTTGTTATCCATTTAAACACTGCAAGCAAGTAACCTCATTTATATTGCTATCAAGCATACTTGTGCTGGGTGAATTAAACCCCATCAATAAAAGAAGTATTTTATTGGCTTTACCACTGGTTACACAACTCAATTATTGTCTTCAGCTGTGTTTGGGAGTGAATGAACTACATTACCCACAATACCTTGCAAGAATCATATGAATATATGCATCGTCAAGATTGTGTAAGTTCTCACCCTAGGCAGCCGTGTGACAGTACCTGTGTTATCTTAGGTGGCACCAATGATGGGACAAGGATCCCACAGTGGACTGCAGGATGTGTCTCACATGATGTCAGTGTGCTGATGGTCACCAATGATTAACAATGGTTACAGAATAGCTTGCTTGGTTTCTTAAAAGGAGGACAGAGGTCCATTCAGTCACTGCCATAATCATCGGATGCAGGCAGGTACTAGGGACAGGTGGCTCCCATCTGTACAAATTGTCCCGCAGCTGTCATTTGGGGGGGGGGGGTGCTGACAGGTCCTAGGCTGTCCCCATTAACCTATATGTAACAGAGATGTACGAGTATCTTGGACAGCCAGGAGAAATGGATGCAATGAGGCAAAAATATGTGGAGCTCAGGGAGGAATATGTTGAGTAAATAAAAATTGATATTTACAAACCCGTAGCTCTTAGTGTTTGTTACAAAGCTGATGATCTATACGCCCTGCCCCCCCCCCCATAATATACACATGATCCCAATGATTTATGCTGTGCATCTGGGTAACCCCTAGGAGGCCTGACCATGGATGCATGTTAGCTGTCTGATACCAGCTTGCACACACAATATGAACATCCATGTCCTGGCCCCTGGATGCATGAGCCCATCATGATTTTCCAAGCCTGTAGTTGCAGAGTCAGTCAAACAGGTTGTGACCAGCAGTGTACAACAACTATACTGAAGTGAGGATGCATGCCATGGAAAGTGTCGCTGTGTCTGGCCAGTTGTTGTCTATTGGTCCTTGGCCTTCATCATCCATGGTAGAGAACAACCCGGTCATACTGTTCTATATGAACAGTTCCCTCATGGGTAAGTGCTCACACAGAGACATATGCTGCTTGAAAGGACAGAGGGAACCTGAGCAATGTGAGATCCCAATTGTGCCCAGTGCATATGTGGATAATGTGAGGAGGTATAGATCCTGACACTGATAGCAAGACTGCCAACAGCCATGTGACCAAGGGGTGCAAAGGTGGGGTACAGAGACCATGGCTGAGCATGAGCAGACACCCCTATCATATGTCCTAGTGGCACACCTCGGGAGCCCCACCCTCCTGTACCCATTGTATATCTGCAGCTACCATGGCGAATATAACCACCATGGTACTCCAGGCCCTCAAGGGTCCCCCAGGTGGCCATGACCCTGAGGCATCTCCTGACAGTGACATGTGCTACAAACCATATACTGTCTCCTCTCCTCTACAGATGCCTCCAACAACTGTCCACTGCCTCCCTGTCTGCAGAACACAGTAGGTAACTCTGATAGGGGTAACCTCAAAACATTCATCACTGGTACATCTGTGGACTTGGGAGTGTCAATGAGAGTGACAGTAGGAGAAATGTGAGTAGCTGCCATGAACAGGGTCATGTGTCCAGCTGCAGGCCTAGAGTAATGGCCAACATAGCAGGCATGCTCATCTGGCTACCTGGCATGCCCCAAAGGGCATCACCTGTTAGTGGCAATCATCATGGTGGCATTGGTACAATGTGCAGCCATCACCAACTTGCATATGCCCTCCCATACCAAGTAACAACACCAACAGTGTGCACACATGCATGCAGAACACACCTATGCCTCAATTCCACTGCTGTGTACTAACAAGTCCTCCTGGATGCCCTGGAGGATCCTAGTCCTAAGCACAGACATAGGATGATGCTCAGTAGCATCCACATCTGCTTTGGGATGGGCCTCCTGAACATCTGCCTGCAGGGTTGCCATTGTCTCCCAGGATCCATTGGCTTCCTCCAATGGTGAGCGAGGAGAAGGCACCATGTCATCAGATTCCTCTGAGAGGGTGAGGTGAAGGTCTGGCTGTAGTTTGTTATCCCCAACAGACTGGTACAGTGAGTCAAACTTTGTGTCTTCCTGGCTGTCCCCCAACATGGGGCTTGCACAGTATCCAATCAGTCAGCTCACTGACTGATGTCCCAGATCTTAACAGCATATCATGGCTAGCTGCAGTTGCAGAGTCTGATGCTGCATCAATGCGACCTGAAAAGGGAAAGAGACAGACAAGCAGATCATATCTATGGGCCAGCAGTCCCCACACACCTGTACTGTAACCGGCAGGCATCTACAGAGTAACCCCACAGTCAGCCAAGGAAATAGCGGGTCACAAAGCTGCGATCATAGACACATGCTCATATCATCCCCATTGAATTACCATGCAGAATGAAAATGTGCCTGACTGTGGAAGGGACCTGGACAAATCAGGGAATGCCTTTCTATATACAGTACATCACCACAATGCAGCTGGACACCAAGCTATGCATCCATTGCTGTGCATCCTACAGGATGGCATACCATCTGTGGGACATCATAGCGCCATCTTTATGAAGGGGTCATGCCTGTTGATATTGCCCTACAATAACGTGAGGTCAATTCTTAGAGTAATATAGGCTATGCCCAATTGATACAAATTACTCTATTGTAACATTAACATTAATGTGATGACCAGCTTACTGTGAGAATTATGATACTTTCAAATCTTCCCAAAATGCTCGGAAAGTCTCAGACTTGTCGGCACACAAACAATGATACTAAGTATCTTTTAGTGGTGCCTGATAGCATCAATGACTATTTCTGGCATATATTTAATGTTCTCACAGACAATGCTTTCAAACTGTATGTATATATATGTATATTGCGTTCAACTTCAAGTGTTTTTCACTTAGCTTTATGTGCTCCCCCAACGCCATCTATCGGCGCCATCCCTTGCGTTTCACTCAATTATGAGTTTCATCAGGGGGGTGTATCACTGAAACCGAATGGAAAAAATAATAAAAACAAGTAAAACCCATGTACTATTTCCCACATTAAGTATATAAATTATCGTAATTAGAATAAAAACCTAAGCCTACCGTACCCATACAAGCTTTCATACTGATGCTGCAGACGCTATCAACCTTCAAGTTGTTTAACAAAACGGATGTTTCCAAAAAACACCGCACATGCGGAGTACCCAGGATATCCACTAGTTATACATTCTTTCATTGACGTCACTAATGAAGATCGATATTCCCCACAACCCACTATTATTCCGCACTTTAAATCTGAAAAACTTTAACATAAAGGCAAGACTTCAAGCCAATTCTTTGAGAATGCCAGATAACAAACTGTCTTCTCACAATTCCTATTTAATGGTACTACTTGAAAGCCGCTGTTACCACTTTTTTGGTCTTATTGTCCCATTATTCCAAACAGGCCCCCCCAGTCAATATAAGTATTTAAACCCCCAGGTGTTAAAGATTGAAGTGTGAATACCCATCTTTGTTCACGTAACAATAGTATTTGTTCTCGTGACTTTCCATTCATTACCGAGGGGACCTTTTCAATAAAAAAACAGTGTAGGTCTTCAAACTTATGTTGCAGTGTTAAGCAATGCTGAACTATGGGCGCCTTTATAATTTCACACTTCAAACGGCATTTATGTTCAGTCATACGTGTTCTAAATGATCATATAGTCTTCCCAATATAGAACAGGTTGCATGGACAACTAATCGCATACACTACAAATGAGGTATCGCAGGTCGTGCTGTGATGCAAGATGTATTTTTTTCCGTGGTAAACACATAAAGCTAAGTGAAAAGCACTTGAAGTTGAACGCAATATACATATATATACATACAGTTTGAAAGCGTTGTCTGTGAGAATATTAAATATATGCTGGAAATAGTCATTGATGCTATCAGGCACCACTAAAAGATACTTAGTATCATTGTTTGTGTGCCGACAAGTCTGAGACTTTCCGAGCAATTTGGGAAGATTTGAAAGTATCATAATTCTCACAGTAAGCTGGTCATCACATTAATGTCAATGTTGATATTGCCCACCAGCCCCTCAAAATGTAGCAGTGGGTTAAAGTTTATAGGTAGCCCTCAGATGTCCAGTGATATGTCTTAAAACCAGTAGTCCAGCCGTGTCATTGGGGGAAAAATATCCCCCAAAGCTACAATGTTGGCATGCCCCATACGCATGCTACTGGAGATGTCATGCTATGCTAACCGACCAGTTAGAAGGCCTACCTGACCTCTCCCATTGGTGCCCAGGGCACTTATATATTGTGTCAACCATAATGACATATGACGCAGGCTGTCATACAAACAGGTATTCATAGGGGATCTGAGGTATGTTTTGCTGACACTGTGCTGGGGATTGTGTTGGTGACATGGCCACTGTAATGGGTTGGCATATATCAGTGCCATATACAGTCAAACCATCATGGGAGTGTCAGCCCTCCCTATGTGGCTTGTAGATCACATGCACATTCTGTATTGTCCCTCCTGATAATAAATGGCCCCCAAGAGGTGGGCACACATCACGGCAACCAGGTGTACCCCCAAGACCCTGTGGAGGATAGCGAGCACTGTGTGAACAGCAGTCACACCCTGTTAGGACGGGTAGCAAAGAGCGTCAGCAGGTGTCAAAGAGTCATAGAAGTGCTGAGATGTGATAAAGAAGAAACAGGGACTGGGTGTGTGGTTGATGAGTGCACATGAGAACTGGTGTATAGAAGTTGTGTATGAGTGCTGTGTGGTTGCTAGGTGGGACCTCGCAGGGCTTAGCCGGTGATATCATCCTGTGGTGCACGTATATAGGGACGGGAATGTGTAGAAGAGCTGAAAGGGAGGAACAGGTATGTGAGGCTGTGAGGCACATTCACAGGTAGCTGGGGGCAGATGAAATATCACACAGGTGGAGCAGGGATGGAGGTGCCCTCAGGTTCCACCATGGTCCAGAGTTGGGAGCAGATCCCTGTTTGCATAGGATGGGAATGTCTGGCATGTGCCCACAGTGCAGCAGATGCACAGGGGGAATGGGTCATGTACATGTGGTAGGGATGCATGCATGTGTGATGTGGCTGTGACAGCTGCACAATCCTGTCTGCCATCAGCACACTGTCAGGGGCCCCTGACAGTGGAAGTGTGTTACCCTGCCATGAGCATACCTTATCCACATCAGTGTTCCCCCACTCTCTCGGGATGTGGATGCAAATGATCAGACACTGATTAGCATGTATATGTCCCAGGCTCATATGAGGGCCCCACATAGCTCACAGTGAATGACATCCCCATGACAAACAATGTGCATATGCCGTATGTTGTGCATTGCTGATGGCTGCCATGTCTGAAGCCCCTGGTGAGAATATCACAGATGACAGAGACCAATGTGACCATCACATACATGTAGGCATGATATGAGCACCCATGCACTGGAACCCTATCAACATGTGCCTAACATAACTGCAGTTGCAAGGCTGCTGTCAAGGAAAACTGGGAGGCCCAGCATATATATTCCACCAAGGCGATGTGCCAGGTAGTCCTCCATGGGGGTCATCAAGAGTGGTGCTGCCCCCCCCCCAACTATGCATGTGCATGGGCACTCTGGGTGGGGGATGTCCCATGGTCTCCTGGCATTTGGACACATGTGCATGGTGTGCTGCCATTGCAATATATGCATTTGTGACACAATGCAAAAGTGACTGGAAACCTTGCAGATAACATGGTGTGCTATACATGCTCTCTGCAAGCCTGCCTACAGGTGTATATGTGCACTGAGGCTGGGAATTGTCTAACCTGGGGTACAGCAGAGATCAGACACCCTTGGCACATTGCAACCAAATGCTGCCAGAACCCTTGTCCACATGCCTGTGGGATGGGGTGACATCCACAGTATGTACCATGGGATGCCATCATCACAAAGGAACTACAGTCATGCCTCACATATCTGAGATCTGCATAACAGTGCATTTCCTTGCACTGTATGCCCCAGTACTGTGTGGGTGGCACATGGCATTCTGGTGTCAGCAATATGGGACATATATGCACTCAATTGACAAAGGTGACATGGCATGCATGCCACACATGTTATCAGTGTTTTGGCTTTTGGCATGTTGTTGATAAGAGTGGCATACAAGATGTCACCCCCATGCCAGTGTGGTCCTGCAGTGGCAGTCACAGTGCTGTGTGTTCTGGCAGATTCATTTTCCCTGGCTGCTGCCCTGCAGTCTTTATGCTGGCTGCACAGACTCTGAACATGCAGCAGTGTAATGGCATAGTGGTTGGTTGCTGTCAGCCCCTTCTACCTTGTTGACAGCAATCAAATGATTGTGCATCCCTACTGAAATGCTGACTCATTCACAGAGAGCTGGTATTTATAGATGCCCATGTTCATCAGGCTGTACATTGACAGACCTGATGGACAGAGTACCACTGCAGTTATGTATGTACATGTGTTTACCACTTCATATTTAACCATAGATGCTGGCACACTCCACTGCTGTCCTGCTCATAGTGCTAGTGAGCAGGGAACCTAGTGAATTGTTTGAAGTTTGTGCAACAGAATAGTGAGGAGGGTCCACTACCTCATTGCCATGCATGTTCATATGCAGTGTGTGAGGGGACTGCCAACCCAGATCTGAGGATTTGTGCCACTTGCATACAGCTCTGTGGACATAGCATTGAACAACACATTCCCTAGTCATTCCCACATGGTCCATGGATGTCAACATATGCAGTGATATGGAACAGGTCCACATTACTGGCCATACATCATCCACAGGCAGCATTGGGTACATTTGCAAGGTTGTTTGACTCGCATTATTGGTGCATTTGTTGATATAAGAACATAAGATATGCCATACTGGGTCAGACCAAGGTCCATCAAGCCCAGTATCCTGTTTCCAACAGTGGCCAATCTAGATCATACTACCTAGCAGTTTCCCCAAAAGACACAGGTTCCGCAATGCTTGTACTGGGTCAAGCATTGATATCCTGGGTCCCTTCTTAATAATGGTTTATGGACCTTTCCTCCAGGAACTTGTCCAAACCTTTTTAAAACCCAGCTACACTAACAGCCTTCACTACATCCTAAGGTAACAAATTCCAGAGTTTGATTACACGTTGAGTGAAAAAATATTTTCTTTTATTAGTCTTAAATAGTTTACCCTGTAGCTTCATTGCATGTCCCCTAATCTTTCTATATACTGATAACGTAAACAATCGATCTACGTTTACCCGTTCCACTCCGTTCATTAATTTATAGACTTCTATCATATCTCCCCTCAGCCGTCTCTTTTCCAGGTTAAAGAGCCCTAACCTTTTTAGCCTTTCTTCATAGGAGTATTCTTCCATCCCCTTTACCATTTTGGTGGCTCTTCTCTGAACCTTTTCTAATAACTCTATATCCTTTTTAAGATACGGCGACCAGAATTGCACACAATATTCAAGGTGAGGTCTCACCATGGAACGATATAGAGGCATTATAATATCTTTTGTTTTATTTTCCATTCCTTTCTTTATGATACCTAGCATTCTATTTGCTCTCTTGGCTGCCGCTGCACACTGGGCCGAGGGTTTTAACATGTTATCCACAATGATGCCTAAATCTTTTTCCTGGGTGGTGGTTCCTAATGTGGAATCTTGCATTGTGTAACCATAGTTTGGATTGTTCTTCCCTAGGTGCATAACTTTGCACTTGTCCACATTAAATTTCACCTGCCATTTTGATGCCCAGTCTTCTAATTTATCAAGATCCTCTTGCAATTTTCCACAATCCTCTTGGGTTTTAACAACTTTAAATAGTTTTGTGTCATCTGCAAATTTGATAACCTCACTCGTTATTCCACTTTCCAGGTCATTTATGAATATGTCAAAAAGCAGCGGACCCAGCACAAATCCCTGGGGTACACCACTATTCACCTTTCTCCATTGGGAAAACTGGCCATTTAGCCCAACCCTCTGCTTTCTATCTTTTAACCAGTTCCTGATCCACAGTAGTACACTGCCTCCTATCCCATGACTCTTTAGTTTTGCCAAAAGTCTCTGATGAGGGACCTTGTCAAAGGCTTTCTGAAAGTCCAGATACACTATATCAACCGACTCACCTTTGTCCACTTGTTTATTCACACTTTCAAAAAAACACAACAGATTAGTAAGACAAGATCTTCCTTGTCTAAAGCCATGTTGGATGTCTCCCATTAGGCCATGACTATCTACATGCTGAGTAATTTTATTCTTTATGATGGTTTCTACCGTTTTTCCCGGTACTGACATGAGGCTCACCAGTCTGTAGTTTCCCGGATCACCCCTGGAACCCTTTTTAAAAATTGGCGTTACATTGGCGATCCTCCAATCTTCAGGTATTAGAGATGATTTTAATGATTCACAGATTACTAATAGCAGGTCTGCAATCTCATATTTCAGTTCTTTCAACACCCTTGGATGTAAACCATCCGGCCTAGGTGATTTGCTACTCTTCAGTTTATCTAATAGTTGTAATACATCTTCTCGATGTATCGATATTTCCTTCAATTCTTCCGCACCTTTAAATACCACTTCAGTCATGGGTAACATCCCTACATCTTCCTTAGTAAAGACCGAAGCAAAGAATTCATTCAGTCTCTCCGCTATCGCCTTGTCGCCTCTTAGTGCCCCTTTAACTCCTCTATCATCTAATGGACCAACTGACTCTCTCACAGGTTTTATGCTATGAATGTACTTGAAAAAATCTTTATTTTCGCATTTTTGCTTCCACAGCAAGCTTCTTCTCAAATTCTCCCTTTGCCTGCTTTATCAATGCCTTGCATTTGACTTGCCAGTGCTTGTGCTGTTTCCAGGTTTCGTCGTTTGGCTCTTTTTTCCATTTCCTGAAAGATGCTTTTTTGGCAACAACAGCCTCTCTGACCTCACCTTTAAACCATGCTGGCAGTTTTTTGGACTTCCTTCCACTTTTCTTAAAACATGGAATACAGCTGGTCTGAGCTGCCAAGATAGTATTTTTCAACAACACCCAAGCTTGATGTAAGTCTTTAACCTTTGCAACTGCTCCTTTTAGTTTTTTATTAACTATTTTCCTCATTTTATCATAGTCTCCCTTTCGAAAGTTAAAAGGTAGTACTGTGGATTTCCGTACTATCCCTCCTCCACTAATTAAATCAAAGGCGATCATGCTATGATCACTATTGCAAAGTGGCCAAGTGATCACTATTGCCAAGTGACCTTATAGTTCTGCTGTCATCAGTGGATATGCTATAATGGCATATGTGATGGATGCCTGGGAGACATGTGCAATGCTTAGCAGCACATAGTTACATGGTAATTGATGGCAGATACAGACCAGTTGGGTCCATCTCATGTGCCCTTTAAGGTGGCTAGTGTGGTTGTGACTGGTGTTTCAAGCTGGTTGCCTCCCTCCCTTACTAGGTATTATGTCTCAGTCTACATGTATTGTCTAGGTCTGGGGAGATTTAGTATGTCTGTTCCATGGCTTTGTGCTTTCTGGCAATGTCTGTTCCCTACCCCCAACCCCTCCATAGGGAAAGCATTCATAGCATCTTTGCATGGCAATGTCTTTGTGGATGGAGCTGTGACATTTTACACCTTATACCCTCATATGTCCTCTAGTGTTGCAGCTTGTCCTTCTCTGAGCAACAGGTAGTTTTCCTACTTGTCCCTCCTCTCCTGTGAGGTATACAGATTCCAGCATTCAGGTCTCATTACATACATCTTTGGACACATGCTGCAGATCCTTTCGCTCAGCTTCCTCAGACCTGTTTCAGGTGTTGAGATGGGAGGGTACTTGAGACAGTTCTGGAGAAGGCGAGCCATATGACTTGGGTCCAATGCCAGAGGACTTCTGAATAGAGACATAATGACCTATCTGTTTACACCCATACTTGTTGGCGGGACTTTGAAGATCTAAGACACATCTTGACGTATGTACAGCATATCAGGGAGGCAAGACAGCGTTTTTTTCCTTGAGGAGCATATTGTTCAGCTACTGGACATATGATGAGACTGCAAGGTGGACAACATCATCACAACATCTACCTATATGGGGCGGAGCCTGGTTTCTGGTCAAGATGGACGTGTAAGAGCTGTGCTCCGGAGGGCAATAGACAAGAATCCTGACTTTAGCAATCTTTAATCAAATAGTTCCTACTTACGTTGATACCCTTCGATCCCGGATATGTCTGGCCCTAAACAGACCGTGGCTGGATTACCAAGTATCCCAAAATGCTAGTGCAAAGAGAACCAAGATGGAACCTCTTTCACCTCACAAGAAGGCAGTTATCCGAGATTGTCCTGAGACCTTACTCCTGAGATTCTGGCTGAGATTCGGGCAATCAAAGACTTGGTCAAAGCTAATGGTGAATCGCTATGTGCAATGCAGGAAGATATCAATGCTTTGCGAGCTTTTTTGGAGTCAAATACGGCTCGTTTGGAGAAGATGGTGGCTTCAGATGGAGACAGGCTCAAGACTGTTGAGAAGCAGGCCAAGTTGATACGTTCATTACAAAGAGAGGTGGAGGACAGTAATAATCGCTCTCGGAGGAATAACATAAGATTATTGGGAGTTCCTGAGGGAGCAGAGGGCCCTGATTTGGTGTCCTTTTTGCAGGCCATGATTCCAGGTGTGTTAAAGTTGCAGTTTGTTATGCCGTTTGAGATCGAGCGCGCCCATAGAGTGCCTACTCAGTCCGTGGTCATAGGCAAGCGTCCATGCCCAATCATCTTGAAAGTTCTACGTTTTCAGCAACTATTGCAAATAATGGGAGCAGCCAGAGCACTTTCAACTTTGGAATATCAGGGACATAAACTCTTGTTCTTCCCGGACTTCGTGAAGGCGACGGTGGATCGGAGAAAAAGCTTTCTGGCACCGCGTCCACACTTGGTGCAACTGCAGGCCCATTTTGGACTGCTATATCTTGCCCGAATGAGAGTCACGCTGCATAACCAGACCAAGATTTTTGATGAGCCCGGAAGTTATATTCATTTCTGGAGGATAAGGAGTCGGCGGCGATGCGGTGAAAGGCATTTTGCAACTCTTAGGGGTATGTTTACTAAACGCCGGTAAGTTCCCTGTTAATGTTACGGATACCCATATAAAGGAGTGGGCGGTGTATCATTAAAGTAAGCCATGTCAGGTAACGCGCTTTACAAGGCGCTAACGCACGGTACAGTGCGCCATGGACCCACCATTCGTGAACACCACGGCCGATGGGAAGCAGCAACGCGTCCAATGGGGATGCAATCCAAGGCACGCTGACAGTAGAAGACACGCTGAGGGATGTGCAGACATGGTGCCCTATGAGAAACAGAGTCATAGGTGTAAGGCCATAGACCACAGGCAGCTGATATTGCAGTCTGTAATGGGTACATGAGCCACGGATAACACATGTACACACACCAGGAAATGGTGTGCAGTGAACCCAGCATGCAGAGGAGTAAACAACAGTAACGGAAAGGGTGTCAGGGGTCGGTCTGAAGGGCCAGCTGTGTGAATGATGTGTGTATAAGGGCAAAATGGGCAGGGAATCCAAAAAGGAGTAAGAGGGAATTGAACCGGCACACTGAAGAGCCCAAACACAGCTCACCAACATCAATACCAAACCACTAAGCCACCTGCCCACCCAGACAACCCAAAGAAAGGGATCATATGTATCAGCTAGCATGTGACAGATAGGCTGCATGGAGGGGACACTGCAGTGTACAGTGAAGAGAGGGAAGGGTGCGTAGAGAAGGGAGAAAGCCGGAGCCATTGTATGGTAAGGAGAGCAAAACAAATGAAAAAGGAACCTGAGGGACCCAAACCCACAATCTATGTTGGCTCCACGCACGTCTGCAACCGCTATCCCAAACCACCACAACAAGCACAATGCAAATATGTTCCACCAAGTGGCCATCGTGTCTGCTAGATTAGCACAGAGTGGTGTGTCCTACGCATTCTGTGTACTACGTGCTTTGCGGAGAATGCGTGTAGCAGGGTGTCTGATGCGCAGCGCGCACAAGAACACGTGTGACATTACTGAGCTTCCTATGTGCCTTATGAGATACATCTAGGCGCCTTAGCATATGTGATCAGATTATGCCATGTAAGAACGCACATTCACTATAACACGCATAGGATGCAGCACATGTATGCCACAATACTGCGCACTACCGTAGACTACCTGCCCATTGCCCTTCCTCTGTGTTTTCACCAAGTTTAGGAACACAGCTGTTCCCTAGCCCCTAACCACGGTCTGACATTCAACAGCAGCAGGCACAGTCAGACTGTGGCACTAGTGGGAACCTAGCCATGCCATGGTCACTGTTTGGTCAGTGTGAGAGTGCCCTAACAGCAAGATGTGCTGTGGCCACCTTGCCCATGCAGGTGGTGGTTGGGCACTACAATGTCTCAGCCATTGCCCTACACCCTCTGCAGATGCATCCTGCCCAGTCCGCCCTGCCCGGGCCATACCCACAATTCCTTGCTCCTCATCATGCACATTTGCAGGCTAACCCTGGTAATAGTGGGACATTGTTGACCCAGTGAGGTGTAAGCAGCCACAAAACAATGGATGGACATACACGCACACACACTCCTATTGCAGCATCATGCAAAGATAGGGGTGGTTGGCAATCCTGCCCGCCACACTGGTCCTGATCACAGTGCCAACTTTGCCAAACTGTGCAGGAGGTAGTAATAGTGCTCTGGTGATAACTGTGGCTCCATGCTGGGCCAACAGCCTGACTCTCCATGGAGCTTTGGATAGTGGAGCCTGTGTGAGTGGGTGTTTGCACCCCTGTTGGCCGCTGCTTTGGGGATTGCAAATGTTGATGTTGTATCTGCATTGTGGGGTAAAATATAGGGATGTGCTCTGCAGGATCCACAGCTGGGACCTGACCCTGTGACCCTCTGCTCCACAACACACTGGCTGTGTGTACTGCACCACACTGTTTCCACAGAAGCACAGCAGTCCCTGGGGCTGCCTTTACTTCTCCTCAGCCAGACCTTTTCTGTTGCACTGCACACCACGTACTGGTACAGGGCATGGCCTGGGTGCACTGCAGGCAGGTGCCACTACCCCTCCAGCACCAACACATGCCCCCCTGCCATGCCGCCTAGGCATATGCTGTCAGTGCTGGTTGTGAGCAGTCCCAGGCCATCCACTATGCGGGTAGGCAGTTGCCTAGGGAGCGGGACCTGGGGTGGGGAGTCATAAATGGACATCCTCACATCCTCCCCATCACCGTCTACCATATTATGTCCCTTACACATGGGGAGGGAGGGTTGGGGGGATGTCAGGTCAGTGCCCTAGCAACTATTTGCTAGGGTGGACCAGGTAGATGTAGGTGGATTGTGTTTGGCCCTTGGTCAGCTGCTGTCTTGCTGGATTCCAGTTTCTATGTTCCTATGTGCAACCTAGGCGACAGCCTAGCCCGCCCTGTGCCCCAGCTACCCCCACTACATGTCCCGCTTGCAGCCCCCTATGCCCCATTTGCACCATTACCATAGTGGCCTTTCATACTTGGGCACTTTGCTGTTGCTGCAAATGGATCACTACTATCACTTTTCTTGGGCTCCCTGCCTATGTTGTACATTGCTGACGCTGAAATGGTTTCACCCTCCTGCAAATGTGCATCTAACGACAGGTTTTCATTCCTGGTAATGTTCAGCCCTTCAGTACCCCCCATTAGTGCCGCGGGAGCTTCTCCCCACCCACTCCCTGCCCATTGATCCTTTCTCTCCGCCCTCTCTCCACCCTCTGCGGGACTTACTGCAGACGGTGACGTTAACGCTCATTAGGTACCCTTAACGCGCGTTAACGTTACTTAACGCGGTTTAGTAAACATACCCCTTAGTTGCTACAGTCCCATGGCACTTGCTATCATGGGCGTTTGACTGGTTTGAGGTCGTCTGAAGGCGACTTATCCATGCAGGAACGACATTTAATTATGTAACATTGCTATATACTGAGACATCCATTCTGTATTGTGTGAAGGAGCTCCAGGTAATATCCTGGTTGAGATGTTTCTTTTGTTTTCTCTCTCTTTCTTCTTTTACAGTGAGCGATATTTTCAGTGACATAGATGTACGGAAATATTAGGTCTTTTGCCCTCCGTGTCTGTCTTGTCCTGGTGGGCTTATCTGCTAAGATTTTGTGTGTTATATAGCCCCCCCCCCCCTAGGTTTCGGTGGCTTTGGGGTGATGTTTTTTTCAGAGTTAGGTGTTCTTATTATGAGTTATCATATGACGGGGCTGGGGCTAAAATGTGCCTATTTTGTTGGGTTTTCTTCTTTGGGCTATAGGGACAGCTAACACTTTGAGGGCACTTAAGAAGTTGTTCTACAATGTAAAACTAAATGCTACAATTTGGTATGTTTATGCAACATCTGACTGTTAATCGGAACTATATTGTCAGTATGCTTTCCTTTAAGATCATGTAACTGAATGTTAAGGACATTAATAATCCCATTAAGAGGAAAGGTTTCTTTGGTATGGTAGGAAAGAAAGTGCTGACATCTTACTGCTGTAGGAGACACACTTGAATGTAGAGGAGTCATTGAGACTAGATAGAAAGCCATGTTCTTTAGGGGCTTCTCAGCTGCCCATCATAAGAACAATGGGGTAGCCACCATAGTGAGGAAAGTTCTATCCCTTATGGTTTTTCAAATATCACGTATTGATTTTCCTAGTTTCCAAGGGACTTTGTTCTAGAACTAGTGAGTCTACTATTTATGCGGCTCACATTTCTGTTCATTCTGCAATCTCATTTACCCTATTTGACTCAACGAGCTTTCAATAATATAATAGCAAAGTGGTTGCCGGTCTGTTTTTGTTTTTTTGTTTTTGGTGGGGTTGTCTTAAAGCTGTAAATATGACTATCACTCCTAAAGTGAATTGTATAGTTGAAATATTTCCAGTTCTCCTTACAGGGAGAGTCTATCATCAAATTGAAAGAATTCTAGTTCAGTTTCTATGGGAAAATAACCATCTAGAATTGCTTCAGGAAATTTACAATTTAAAAAGAGGAAGGGGGTGACCTTCTCTGATTTTCAGGCCTAGTACTGTGACTTTTTACTAAAACAAAGTTCGCGATAGGTGGAGACGGCTGTAGGCTTACCCTCAATATGGCATGAACTAGAAGAGAAGTTAAGTAATCCTTTCCCCTAGAACCTTCTTTCTGGCATGATGTTTGTTGGGAGGTTGAAGTCTCATAGGGTATATCGGATACTTAGAAGGCCTTTCAAAATTAGTAACTGCAACTCCTAAGGAGGATTGCCTGTCTAAAGGTAGCTAAATGGGATCAGACAGCTGGGAATGAGTGTTAGTCTCATTGGGGAGATGTCGGCACTTTGAGATATGTGATGTATAACTGTCCTAACAGTCAGTCTTATTGGGTTTTAATACAGAACCATATTAAAGAGGTGCTGGGATTTTGGGCCAATCTCTCCTGGTTTGGGGTCGTTTTTCAATCAACAATTGACATGTCACCGTTACAGCGGGATTGTCAGTTTAATTTTCATGTTGTGACCACTTTGATTGAAAGATAAGGTGGTATACAAATCTGTCTAAATAAATAAATAAATGTTGGATGTGGCCCTATTTTTCGCTATTTCTAATTGGAAAAAATACTGCAGAGCTTGGTTGACGCAAATGGTGGAACACTTGTGTTTATGATGCATATATGTGCAAATGACATGGTGTGGTAGTTCCCTTGCATCCTCCTCTCTTCTTAAGTGGAAACTCCTACAGAATTACATCTCTAAAGCACGGTATGAGATATCGTAAGGGGTTATTAGACAGATCTCTTTAGTTCCTACGCTGTGGAGTGATTGCTCTTCTATAGCCCTAGTAGGCCTCGCAGGCTTGCAGATGTTTTGTGTTTCTTCATATAACCCCTGATGATCGCATGATGATGGGAGGGACAGGGTGGGATGGGCTATGTTTTGCCTTTGCTTATCTCATGTTAAAGAGAAGAATTCTGTATTTTTATTTACTGCAATTTGTTTTTTCTTGTGTTTGTATTTTGTTGGAAAATATAAATAAAGAAATTTTAAAAAAACCTATCTGCCTACATTCCTTTCAGGGATAGAGTGGTGGATACGTCAACAGTCCTCATGATGGCTAAAGGGGGCAAAATACAGTGTTTGTACTATTGCTGACATGAAACTGACCCAGTGGATCCCTTCTTACCTGTCAAATGGGATCCAACTATACTTTAGTCTGGTTTGGGGGGAGGGGGCCTGCATGGAGCTGCTTCTGCAACCAGTCCAGCCACCTTACTCAGCAGAGTGGCTTGACTATAATGATCTTTATCTGACATCATATGCTATCTTACTGTGAATTTTCACAATTATGCACTCTGCATCTGCAGTGTGCAACAGCCATTGATGGAACACATGGTTTCCCCTGTTATTACTATGCTCAGGACTGTGCCATGACAACTGGCACTGGACAGATATGGCATGCTGTCATTGAGACCAGGATCATGGGACATGCTGCTGAGTATTCAGTTACTGGCGACAGCTGCACTTGCTGTCCATGGCAGTCTGATGTTCTACTATGATGGTTGGTTTACCTGGTGTATGCATAGTGAGACTCAGGTTAGGTGGTTGTGGCAGTGGAAATACTGCTGTGAAGCAATACAGAAGATTTGCCTCTTTATTGTGGGATCTGCTACTGAGCGTATATTTATGTTCCCACAGGTGCCGGTCCTTCGACTTCTCCAGGCCCAGCACCAGCTGCCACTGCTGCTAGCACCAAACTGGGACCTTCTGCTAGTGCAGCTGCAGAGGTCCCTGAAGAAGGAATGGCAGAGGAGGTGGATACTGCTGTCCCCTTGGAGGTAGCAGGGGAGACGTCTGAGGAGTGTAGTGACTCTGCAGTTGCCCACTAGTCTGGGGAGCTGTCAGGCCAGGTAGCATCAGATTAGGCTCAGGCTGCTACCCATCACAGCATCATTGTGACCATTACCACTCCCTACCTTCCCCATCCTCACCTTCACCTTTACCTTCCCTACCCTCCCCCTGAACTACAGACTGCAGGGAAGCCCAGGGTGAGCCCTGTGCATCTCCATGTGGCCCCTCAGGGTGAAGCCCCAGCTGGGGTTGCAGCAATTTCTGCAACAGCCAGCTCTCAGACATTAGTGGCTTGCCAGATTGGCTGTATGTTCAAAAAGAAAATTTACAATTCACGCTACATTACCATTTTGAGGAGTTAGAGTTTTTGGATGTTAAAATCTTTAAAGCTGACTCTAAGGGGCTTGTTTACAAAGCCGCGGTAGCGGTTTGTGATCGTAATCGGAGCCGCGGCCCCATTGATTTCAATGGGGCCGCGGCTGCGATCGCGATCGTGAACCACTACCGCGGCTTTGTAAACAAGCCCCTAAGTTACAATCGACACTCTATCGTAAATCAGTACAGAGAAATACCTTATTGGATTTTTCTAGTTTTCATCCGCCAGCTTTGAAAAGAGGATTGCCTTATGGCCAATTTTTGCGATTGCGAAGAATTTGCAGTTCTGTTCGGGATTTTGACCAACATGCTCATGAATTGTCATGAAGGCTGCTGCATCGGGGGTATCCTTTGAATCTCATTAAACAAGCATGGACAAGGTCCAGGTTTACTCACAGGGAGTGGCTGTGGGATTGTGCTAAATCACAGAGATTAAAGGAATCAGAACAGATACCGATCACAGGTATATTGCCTTATACGTCTAACATCACTCAAATTTGCCATATTTTGAAAAAACATTGGCATCTTGCATTCTTGTTTTCGGAAACCTTTAAGGATTGCATTTACAAGAGGTCCGAATATTGGCAATTTGATTGGCAGTGCAATTAATAAAACGCTTACAGCTTTGGCAACAGCTCCATTGGGACATTATTCATGTTCTTCATGTGATTTGTGTTTTCAGACTATTGAGGGAAAAGAATGGAATATACCCAACATGGCCATTAAACAGATATCTAAATGGTCAACCACATGTTCTACTTCATTTGTAGTCTACGCTTTATTATGCCCTTGTGAGAAAGTGTATATTGGGTGAACTACGCGTATGATACGGCAGAGATTACAAGAACATGCGTCGAGAATACGTAAGTTAGTGACATCGGCCCTCATTGTACAACATTGTATAGACTTACATCATAACTTTGGGGATTTTAAATGGAGAATTTTGGATCATGTACCTGAAAACCCCAGAGGAGGCGATAGAGAGTATCGACTCCAATGGTTGGAACAGGCTTGGATTTTTCGGGTGTAGTCATTGGAACCAAAGGGGTTGAACCTCGAACAGGATTGGGCTAGTTTGCTGTGACGTGGTGGATGGCAAGTGGTTGAAAATTTAAATCTACCAGAGTTTTCATTGTTTGGTCAGCAAGTTGGACTGCATGAAGGAAAGCGTCTTTCTGGGAGGAAAAGGTCTCCATTTGACGTTTGTACCAAGCCAAGCGTTTTGGTGGGTGAATGACCACTGATTGGCGCTTCTTCAAGATAAGTAGATGATTTTTGCAGAATTGTAAGCGTTGAGACAGGGCCAGAAAGAAGGAGGCTCTAAACGCAGTGCTGTGTTCCAAGCCAAGCGTTTTGGTGGGTGAATGACCACTGATTGGCACTTCTTCAAGATAAGTAGATGATTTTTGCAGAATTGTAAGCGTTGAGACAGGGCCAGAAAGAAGGAGGCTCTAAACGCAGTGCTGTGTTCTGCGACGCTCCTGCCTGGGCCCTAGAGCTTACAGGCAGGAGTGGCCTTATATAATGTCCCTTATGAATAAAGGTGGTACTGATCCCTCTGAATGCTGGGATTCGTAGTACACTTGTTTTTTTCCTTTAGGGATGAAAGTTGTAGTTGTGACTTGAGTGATAAGGCTTGCAAGAAATTTATTTGTTGTGGGGATATTTTCAATGCATTACAATTCAAAGGTGCATAACGTAAAGGTGCAACTTTCAACATAAAGGTGAAATCAGGAGGTCAGGAAAACAACTGAAATCAAATAGCTTTAACTCAGCTTCACACAGTCACGGTAGCTTCTACTCAGCTTTGCCTCGTGTGGTTGCTTGGGATTATTGCAGCCTCACAGTAACAGCTGTTCTCCTCACAGCGTGGCTTTACAGAAACAGGTGAAAACAATTTGTGAACTTTCACGGCTAGGCAACAGGTATAGCAAACGTTTTGTATTCTTCTCATACAAACTCCAGATGCTTCTTTACACTGTTACTCTCTAAAACATAAAGAGCAATCCATTGCACAAGGATCATAACTCAAGGTAGGCACATCATTATCTATCTGCATACATTCATCTGGGCTAAGGCAATTGTTCTCTTCATCAGGTTTCTTATGTTTCCCTGACTTTAGCTCCAGAAATTGCTGAAACTCTTTTAGAAGCAATTCAGCCTGTAGCTGCTCTTTAGCTGCTTGATAGTCTCCGGTAAGGGTCACACCCTTCCCCCACTCACTATCTGCTCCTGTTGCAGAGTTTGGCTTAGGGAGGTCAGCACAATAAAAGGGTTTCTCCAGCAAGGCATTAACATTAGGAAATTCAGCTTTACCTTTATCAGAGATGTTGGCATAAGAACAGGCACCTTTCTTCCAGGACTCTCTCCTCTCTAGAAACTCAGGAGCCTTATGGCTAGTTCTTCTGCTAGGGTAATTTCTCTCAGAAAAACTTCTTTCCTGTTTTGGTTCCTGGCTTTTATAACACTGCTCGCCACCAGACAAAATATCTTTTCTCCAAGAGCTGGGTTTGCTAGCCTTCCCACGTTTAGGCTCTACCGTGTAGTAAGGATCTCCTTGAGAGTATATTGGGCTCCAAGGCTTACTGTTCCAGGGTTCTGCCTTCTCCCAGTGTTCTAGCGTTTTTCCCCTTTGATTCCAAGTTCCTCCTGAAGACCAACATGCACTGGAAGCTGCTTCTCGTCTGCTTCGTTTCTTGCTGCTCTCCTTGTCAGCCTTCCTGCCTGCCTTGCCAGCCTTGCTGCCTCCTTTGCCAGCCTTGCTGCCTCCTCTGTCAATCCTGTGTGAGGATTTAAAAAGGGCTTCATTTCCCGGCACTCCCTGTCGTTCCCCTGGGAGTTCCCAATCAGTGCTGAAGCCTAACTCCTCCCCTGGGCTGGGGCTTGTCTTCAGCTCAGCCGATAACTGTGTTTTTTCCAAGTCAGTTTTGGAAATCCTGTGTGTGTCATGCCTTCTATCAGGATTTTCCCCTATCTCCATTTCCTCTGGAGGGGAGTCTTCACCACAGTTTGTGGACATCTGCAGAATTTGGATAGGTTTGTGGGATTCCTCACTATTTATGGGGGTCCCCTTAGCTCCGCAATAAATGTCATATATTGTGTTATAGCACAGTTAAGGGGGTGCAATTATTTCACAATATTTTAATAGCGGGTAGATGCCGCAATATTGATTAAGAGGGAAGTTACGCTTCAAGAGGGAGAATTCTCTCAGGTGAAAACTTCCGACAAAAAACATTGTGGTGATTGGAATTTTGTTTTAAGTTACTAATTATTCACTCGAAGTGGGTAGTAGGGGTATGTAACAGAGTGAAGGGTTAATGTAATTAGGTTAGACCCCATGCTGTAGGGACATGGGGACCAGCACCCATGAATGTGAGCTGGCTGCCTCAGTCTGTCTGCTATGAAAGAGACTGAGCACCCATGAAGAGATATGGAAATGCAAAGGATCCATATCACACAGCTGTCTAGGGACATGGAGCTATTGGAGGGTGAGATATGGCATCTCCGCCATCACCTCCACGGTCACTGGCAGCAGTGGGATATGGATTAGAGGAGTCTCCTTGAGAGTCACCTGCAGCCTGTGGTTGTGCCCCCTACCCTACCCCCTTCTATTACTGCATCTCTTCGTGCTTTTAGCAACAGCACTGTTGCAGCTCGGGTTACCACCCTGGCCCAAAATTAGCATGATTCTTCTTCTTGATATTTGCCCAGGGATGATGATGCACAACTTTGAGATGCATACATATATCTATCCACATCAGATGTTTGCCATTGCCATCTGGCTGTAGATGATGGTAGATCATGATTCATCACACAATGTAGATATATGGCCCACGTGAACCCATAGGAGGATAGTCTTGCACACCACTTGAGTTTGTCAGCACTATCAAAGGCCTCTCATCTCGATGTGCAGCAGTGGTCATCCAGCACTGCAGGGTTCCAGTTGGCATGACTTCACGTATCATTTTGCACTACTTCCTGGGGACATCTCTCACTATGTTCAGCATCAGATGAAAGTTCAATAGGGCAAAGGTCCATGTGACAATGCAGTACATGATTCCTCTGCAAATGTTGCTCCTCTGGGATTTCTATGCTTGCAGCATGTTGTGGACAACATTGTTCAAGTTGAGTTACTGTCCACTTCCAGTCACTCAGCAGCTTACTCTTCTGACTGTCTTATCAGATGAGCCACAGCTTACATCTTTGAGTTGCACGCTGGTTGGATGTCTCTTCACACATCAGGCCCATGCATTGTGCCATCATCATCTGCATTATGCAGGTTCCAGGTTTCCAATGGCATCTGTATAATCCTTCTGACATCATCTGGCACAGGTGTCATGGCTTTGGCCAGACTGGGTTGCTCAACAGGTTTACATATATTCTGCAGAGGGGCAAACTACAGGATTCATCTGTTCTCGCCATATCACGCAGACTGCAACCACTCTGGGATTCTGGATACATCCGTGCCCCGCTAAGGGAGTGATATCACGTATTCCATATGCTATATGTTGCAGCAAGTATTGTTCAGCATGACCTATTTGACAACTAACATCCCACTCATACAAGTTCTTCAGACGTGCAGTCATGCTTCATGTTTTGGACTTCTGCGTGTGCTCACCTCAGATATGGGAATATGTGTTGCATCTGTTGCCACTATGTGGAAACATTTCTTCTGTACTGCATTGTAATTTCAACTAGATGCTGTCCTGTGCATGCTTCAGTGGTGTAAACAGACTGATATCAACATCATGCATCTAATGTGAAGCTGACAGCAGCTTTTATGGACTATACTGGCAGCATCCAGCCTAACTGAGCATGGGCAAATATCCATGACCTCTGGCCTGACCATTGCACAATGTAATCCAGCAATTCATGGCTGCACAGGCATGCCATCACTGACCACTTCTGCATCGTTCCTGGCGTACATTAGAAAAGACCTCCAGTATCCAAGTGAATATGAGCAATGGGCATTTGTATGAGGCTCATGCATGCAGGGGACATATCATGGTGATGGATGTGATCAGAAACTCACATAACGTGACATACACCCAGAAGTCATCAGGAAGCAGAGTCATGCCGCTTTCCTTTTGGGTCAGTGAGTTATCTGAGGGTGTGGGAATAGCCTAGTGGTTTGCACAGAAGCCTGCAACCCAGCAATTCTGAGTTAGTTTCCCACAGACACTCCTCATGACCTGCAGCAAGTCACTTTACCCTCTATTGCCTCAGATGAGTGGGCCTTGCACTATACATTTAATGCTGTCCTGCCAGTGAGGCCAGGGGCTGCTTAGTTGGCAGCAGAGATATGTTTTTTTGATCATATAATTTTTATAATGTTTTATCTGTTTTGTGTGTGAATTTCTGGAGGGGCTGATATAGGCTCATATATATTTTTGTGTCTGCAAAAAGATGTTTAAATTTATAATGTTAATATAATTTTTGTGTTCTGAACTCTGCCGTACTTGTGTGAATCTTTGGGTTCCACTGTCTGGAGGGCACTTGTACAGATGGACTCCTGTGGACAATGCAGGCAGCATTATTCTTATAGCTAGCTGGCCAGACAGGCCAGTCACATATGGCACACACATGTATAACAGCATGGGAGCCCTCCTTTTTGAGATGCAGATTTCAGCGCCTCCAACAGCCTGACCAAGGATGTCTGTGGCATTGTATGAGTTGTAACACACCTCTGCACTGCTTGGCACCTCCACACATTGCAGCTAGTGTTTTGCTGTGGTAGGCACCATATTTTCCTGTGGGTTTGTGTTCTGATGCTGCCATGCATGTAGGTGTCCTCAGGTTTACAGTGGCCTATACACCGCGTTGTGCGGGGAGCTCTGAATGGGTGCAGAAGGGGGCACGCCAGAGGCGGAGCATGGGCAGGGCGGAGGAGGGACTGTGACCTCCTGTGGATGTACAGGGCTGATTCTGGTCATGAACCTGTACATCTCATGCTGCAGGAATGCACAGGGAACTTATCCAACCTCAAGTGAAATAAGTCCCCCCCCTTGGGCAGGGCACTGCACCGACAACACCCCCCCTCCCCCCCCCCGAGGACTTGGGATACAGAAGGAGGTGCCCCGCTGCCTAATGTAGGCTATGGCAGGCCCCTCCGAGGGTTGGGTGGTGGGGAAAGAAAGGTAGGTGTCCCGGTGCCATGGTGATGGGGCACCATGTTACTGGGGCTCTATGCAGGCGCTCCAGCTGGTTGAACAGGGCAGGCAGTATATGTAAAGTGGCACAGAATTGGGGCACATCCTGCCCATCTAGGCCCATTTTAGCCGATTATGATCCTGCAGGAGCATCTAGCTCCGCAGATTCAAAATCGGTTGCCAATCTGGCCCGTCCAAATTTTGGATTTCCGGACAGGCCGGATGTGTCCAATGGGAATCAAGTCCTATAAATGCAATATACTAAAAGGGACATTGGCATAGATAAATACAGATACTAAAAATAATAAACATAATATGTAAACTAAAGGAATCAAACAAATAATGAATATCATAAAAGAGGGGACATAAAAACATGAAAAGCTGATAGAGGGGAAGTGTCATGTCAAAACCACAATACAGCATTAAGGAGAGTACTATTAGTGTAAAAGAATAAAAAATATATATGCACATGGTACCTAAAACCATACAAAAGTAATACATAACAGAAGGAAATCCTTGACACAAAGTGCTGTGTTGGAAGAAACTTACTTGGATACAAGCTTTGTGGGAACTTGAAAAGTCTTGCAAGAAATTGCAAATATAATCCTCCCCTCCGCCCTCCTTTATGAGTGCCATTTTATGCATTCATTTTTACTTCTATCATGTGTGTTGTTTTTAGCCATAGTGTGATTTTATAGTGAGTACCTTTTTGGGCTACATCACATCTGATATGACGATGTTTTGGTCCAGTCTATTTTTCCATGACATGCTGCCTCCTCTACAATATATTCTTTGGGAGACATTATTCTTTTATGTGAGCCAGCTTGCAGTTTCTTATACAGCTCCTAATTTCTTTTATATATTGTTTAGGCTTTACCAGGTTCAATTTTTAAAACCGTATTTTTATTCCCTAGTGTCCCTCCATTAAGTTATTTTTACATTGCATGTAATTTTTATAGTGACCATTACTTTGGATAATGACCCATACGGTCTTTTTGTCTTTCAAATCTTTTCTTAAGAACATTTGTTTTCTCCACTGGCAGGACTGACAGCACTAGAAATGAAGATCATTTTTATTGTTTGGAGTTTGCCGATTTTAAGGTGTGACCGATCCATTGATTTTGAAGCTCTTTAGAAAAAAGTATTTTTCCATTTTTGCACTTGTTTTGTAGCAGTTCTATCAGGTCCATTTTTATAGGAGTGACCACATTTCTTGGAGTCCCCTCATTGTATACTTTTTGTATTATAACAGCCTTTTTAGATTATGACCTATATGGACCTTTATTCATTTCTAATCATCCTTTAAAGTCATCTGTCAATTTGGCTTTTTCATTTTCTGTTTTGAATAATTGATCTATATACAGTAGTTTTGTTTTCATTTTTTACGTTTCCCGATTCTGAGTGACGTTTTTTAAAAGCAGTTTTTACTTTTTGTTTTAACCTTTAGCAAGTTACTACCTTAAATGGGATCCTTTGGTGCCAAATGCTGTTTCAAAAGGGGTTTTTTGGCATACTGTTCATATTTTGCATGTTGAGTGCTAGGGGGAGTACTTTCCCTGGAGCTCCCATGTACTGTATTCTTAGTTTTGGTATTTTTAGATACACATATATTTGCATACTAATTTTCAAATAATTATTTTTTCTGGCTTTTATCGATGTACTTTTTTCTTGTCATTTGAATTTATAAAGTTTTGAATTCCCTCTTACAAAGACAGTTTTTTTAAAATGGCCTGGGTTTGTACCAGTTCGGATAAGAGTTGTTCCTCCCTGAATGGCATGGTTTGATTTTGTTTTTTAATGTATGTTTCCTTTTATATATTTTTCCTGTGAGCAAATTGTATTCTCAATTTGTTGCAAGACTTTTCAAGTCCCCACAGAGCTTGTATCCAAGTAAGTTTCTTCTCCCCCTCCCCCCCCCCCAAACCTTTCCTGTTTCTTCAGTTAATCAATTTTGAGATACGGGCTCCCTTCAAACACTATGGAAGTCATTCTGTCCCATGAATAGCGGGGTTAGACGTCCTGTTTGGATGTCCATCCCCACTATTTGTCCCTCTGCTGGCCCCAGCTAAAGCCTCCCCATATGAACAGTGCATTTGTATAGGGAGACCTAGACGGGGGTGGGAGGGGGTGTTCCAGAGGTGGAGTGAGGGCGGGGCATGGGCGGACCATGACCCCCAGACATACGGGGCCGATTCATAGTAACATATATAGTAACATAGTAGATGACGGCAGATAAAGACCAACATGGTCCATCTAGTCTGCCCAGCAAGATGGCAAGAGTAGGTGCAGGCCACCCCTCTCCATGTCTTTGTTTAGGGGTGAACCCACCACTCCATGTAGGACACCCCTATTTGTTGAGACGTTAGATGGTTCAGAAGTTATATGTTTCAGTTTATTTTGTTTTTATCCTGTTGCTGTAAAGGGATCTACTGTGTTTGTCCCATGCCGTTTTGAATTCCATCACCGTGTTTGCCCCCACCACTTCCATCGGGAGGACATTCCAAGCATCTACCACCCTTTCAGTGAAAAAAATATTTCCTGACATTGCCTTTCAATTTACCACCTTGCAGCTTCATGTTATGCCCTCTAGTTTTACAGCTTCCCCGTCTTTGGAAGAGGTTTGTTTGTTCATCATTTCTCTTTAAGTATTTAAAGGTCTGAATCATATCTCCCCTGTCCCTCCTCTCCTCCAAAGTGTACATTTTTAGGTCTTCAAGTCTCTTCTCATAAGGCTTCTGACGTAGGCTCCAAATCATTTTGGTTGCCTTCCTCTGAACAGTTTCCAGTGTTTTTACATCTTTTGCAAGATATGGTCTCCAAAACTATTCAGAGGTCGATCCTGTACATCTGGGCTGTGAATTTAGATGGGGGACTTATTTCACCGCAGAGGTGGAATAAATCCCCCTGGATGTCGGGGGATGATGCTGCTGGGCCTGCAAAAACAGGTAGGGGGGTGCAGTAGTTTCCCCGCAGAAGGACCCTGGCCATGGGAGGCCGGATGAAGGGTTCAGCTTTGGGGAAAGGAGGATTTTGGCAGCAACCGGCATTCTCGGCTCCTGAATGGAGCCATGGTGCCATGGCGATGGGACGCCATCACACTGCGGCTCCGTTCAGAAGCTTGACTGAGGTAGCATGTGACTGGGCATCCAGGCTGATCAGAATTGGGGCCCAGCCTGCACGTCCAGGCCGTAGACCCGATTCTGATCCCACAGGCACATCTAGCCCCATGGGATCAAAATCGGGTCTACCTCTGGGCGTCCAGCTTCTGATTGGCCACACAGGGGGCCGGACAGCCTGATTAGAATGTGCCTCCACATGCATGTATCTAAATACCCTCTTTGATGTTATATGGTAATTCCAACACAGCACTTTGTGTCAAGGATTTCCTCCCATCTGCGACTAAAAGGCTGTTTGATTATTTTCATCTAATTTCCATGTATTTTGGTGTGCTGAAAACAAATAAAATATTGAAAAAACTCCTAGACGTCATGATTTGCCACAACATGCAAAATTGTCTTCAAATTTATCACATTTTTTCAAATTACTATTAATTAATTCAAATTACTATTAATTAATTCACATAAGTGCATTTAAGATATAAAATGCCAAAAAAACCTTAAAGGGGTTGTCCAAGTTATGTAAAAAAAAATATAGTACTGTAAATCTGATGGTCAGCAATATATACATAAGCTAAGCAAGTTTTAAGTCCGTGCTTCTAATGGTAGAAGGGGTTAATTTTTCCTGAAGAATCCAATGGGAGGGAGACACAGGGCAGATAGCACCAGCTCCAGTCAGTGCAGGGGGGCGTGGCCAGCACTGTGACATCTCGTCTCGTGTATAGACACAGAGCTGCTCTCTCCTGCATGCCACACTTGTGCACGAATCATCATCAGGTTCTTGGTTCTAGGCTGTTCACACTTTTTCATCGCAATTCATGTTAGCTCGTCATTCTTCAACCGTTATGTTATGGCGCCGCGAAAGTGTATTAATTCGCCAGACAGTTTCTGTTTCATCTGTGGTGAATATACAGTGTTGAAGCAACAGCAGAATATTACAGACTTTGTGAAAAAAGTATACTTTGCATACTTTGGACTAAAAATTGGAGATCAAGATAAAGTATAGGCACCTCATAAAGTGTGCAAACGGTGTGTTCAGGACCTCCAAAACTGGTTCAAGGGTAAGAAAAAAATATTTCCGTTATGGGATTCCTATGGTATGGCGAGAGCAAAAGAACCATAGTGACGACTGTTACGTTTGTTCATGCGATGTGAAAGGGTTTAATTCCAAATAGAAGCATTCCATTTCATACCCCAATCTTCACTCGGCAATTCGTCCCATCCCCTATGGCACAGATATACCAGTACCCAAGCCCCCTGCTACCTTGGAAGAGATACCTAGCTCCGATAAAGGTGAAGTCATACCTGAACCAGATAACGAATCAAGTTCTGACTTTGAAGATGATACAAGACCAAAATTGTTTTCTGAGGAGGAGATGAATGATTTGGTAAGAGACTTGAATCTTCCCAAAGATGCCGCTGAGTTACTCGGATCAAGACTGAAAAGCAGGAATTTATTGTTGCCAGGAGTGTCATCTTCATGGTTCAGACATCGTGAAAAGGAGTTCGTTCCTTACTTCGCCCAGGAAGATAAGTTGGTTTATTGCATCGATGTCGAAGGTCTGATGGGTCAATTTAAAATCCAATATGATTCAGAGCAATGGTGTCTTTTTATAGATTCTTCAAAAAGAAGTCTCAAAGCAGTTTTACTCCACAACAGTTTTTACGCTTCCATACCTGTAGGTCATTCAGTACACTTGAAGGAAACCTACGAGAACTTGGAATTGGTTCTTCGTAAACTTAAATATGAAGACCATGGTTGGCAAGTGTGTGGGGACTTGAAGGTCTTGTGCATGCTGCTTGGGCAACAAGCTGGGTATACCAAATATCCTTGTTTTCTGTGTCTATGGGACAGTCGAGACCGACAAAATCACTGGACCAAGAAGAGTTGGCAGCCAAGGGTGCTAACAGTCGGTGAAAAAAATGTTCTCCGAGAAACTTTGGTACCTTCCCATAAAGTTCTTCTACCACTTCACATAAAATTTGGATTGATGAAGCAATTCGTAAAATCACTTCCAAGAGATGTAGAATGCTTCAAATACTTGGTCACCAAGTTTCCAGGCCTGTCGGAGGCAAAATTAAAGGAAGGTGTGTTCGTCAGACCAGACATTAGAAGGCTTATAGTTGATCAAGAGTTTGTCAATACCATGACGGATCCTCAAAAAGAAGGGTGGATTGCATTTAAAGAAGTCGTACAGAATTTTTTAGGCAATAACAAAGATCCTCACTACAAAAAGATCGTCGGATGAATGCTGAAAGCATTTCAAGCTTTAGGTTGCCTGATGAGCTTGAAAGTGCATTTCCTCCAGTCCCACCTTGACTACTTTCCTAAAAAATTGGGAGCTGTGAGTGAGGAACAAGGTGAACGATTCCACCAAGATATTTAAGAGATGGAAAGGAAATACCAGGGAAAATGGAGCATTACAATGATGGCAGACTACTGTTGGATGCTTCAGAGAGACATTCCAGATGCTACTCACAAGCGTAAATGCACCAAGAGGAGCCTCACAAGGAAGAAGAATCGAGTTTAGTGTGTGTAGGTGAGCTCATTTCAGTTCAAAAAAGGATTTTCATGAAAATATTGTAATAAAACTTTAATTTTATAAGTCTATTTCCATTTATTTTGAGGTATTGCCTTATTTAACATAGTTACCTAAATTGTCAGGAAACGTGATGTCCTATGACAAAATGGAGGTCATTTTCAGATTCAGTGCACCAAAAAACATAAAGATTACGTGGAATAACCAAAACAGCTCTCGAAAACAAAATTTTTGTAGAACTGTGTTATGTATTACTTTTGCATGGCTTTAGGTACCATGTGCATATATAGTTTTTATTCTTTTACACTAATAGTACCCTTCTTAATGCCATATTGTGGCTTTGACATGACACTTCCCCCCATCAGCTTTTCATGTTTTTATGTCCCCTCTTTTATGATATTCATTATTTATTTGATTCCTTTTGTTTACATATTATATTTGTTATTGTTAGTATCTATATTAATTTATAGCAATGTCCCTTTTAGTTGGTTCTTTTATTATATTTATAGTTTTTAAATGGTCCAATGAGCTTTTAAATAACTTCATGATAATTCATTCATGACCTCATTTATGTATTTGTTTTTAATTATATGTGCTTAATGTGTCATATTGATGATTTATTGTTTATCTTTGTCTCTTGAGGTCCCCCTGAGGAAAGCAGCCCTGCTTGAAACATGGCCGTGAGGCTGTGTCAGGATGTTTCTGAATAAAGGACTGTTTTTCACTCCTTGCTCCCTTTGGTTTTTGTTCATGTTTGTGCAAGGGGTGGTGCTCTTTGGTGTACCCCTGATAAGATGTAAGTGGACATAATTGTTCAGGAATGATTTATTTATCCCTTATTATCTGATTTTCCTTTTCCTTTAATTGTTCTCACCCTTTCCCCATATTTGTTTTGATTCTTGAGTAATTTTGCTTTGATGTAATGTGACCACCTATTGTTTTTTTTCTTTGAATTTTATTGTTAAACACATTTGCAATGAGTCTTCAGATGTCCTGAATGAGCCTTCTCTTAGCTAATCTCTGAAACTAAGTACAGTAGGGTTGGGCCTGGCTTGTACTTGAATGGGTGACCACTTTGGAGTATCAGAGGCTGTAAACTCATTGTGTGAAAGAAAGGCCTAGCAATTTGCTTCTTGTTGCAACTTGCCAAGAAAATAGGGGGGGGGGGGGGGGTTGAGTTGTCAGGAGTCAGTACTGACTTGCTGACAGACATTGTGTTTACATATTTGTGATAATTCAATAAAAAGAAAAAAACAGCTAAGTTGCAGGTTAAATTGCTAATGTGCATTAACTAATTCAAATTACATACCTATAGGCCTATTTACTAAGATGCATTAGCTGTTAATGTGACAGCTATTACATGCTAACAGCAAAGTCAACTTATTAATGTGCTGCCACTTTTAACAGCTAATGCATCTTAGTAAATAGTAATGCATGGAAAGGGGTGTGGAATGTGCTGGTACTGTGCCTTGCAGTTTACCCAAAGGTAGCTATTGCAAATTAATTGTTAACATGGCAGATAAAGAAGCGCCAGGGCCGGATTTACCTTGAGTGAGGCCCTATGCCAACAAAAATTGTGGGCCCCCAGCAGGGGCGGCCCAAGGGGGGTGTGGGCCTCATTTGCATAAGGGGCCTCATTTGCATAAATATTTGCATAATGTTACCATATACTAACTTTTAGTAAACGTGCCTCTTAATGAGTGTATGGATAAAGAAAGACTAAAAGATTTCTACATTACTATAATCCAGTGCCAACTGCCAGACACATTAGGAACTACTACAAACACTGCCCATTTAGAACCCATAGCAAACCCGCCGTATCCTAACAGCACTACCAGGACTCACAAAGCACCATACTCTACCAATCAAAAGGCAACACTGCAAATATTAAACCAATACATTTCAGAGAACAACAATACATGACCTACTGGGGAAAGAGAACAAGTGGCAATGTCAAATAGGAATTATATAAACAGAACACCTCAGCTCAGTTACACATGCAGAACATAGACCATCACCAAACAAGTAATCACATTTTAGAAACAGGAAGACAATAATTAAACTGGGAATCCCAAAAGCCAAACTTGGAATGTACAACACTGTAGAAATAAAACTATACATTAATTTGCTCTTGTACTAAACAAAGCGCAGACGTTAATGATGCACATTTACCAGAGCTGACATATTCCAATTAATAAATTCAAAATAAAGAGATATTTTTCTACCTTTTGTGCATTTTTTTCAGCTGCAATTGCTCCAGCCACTTTCTTCTGGTTTCTTCATGTCTTCTGCTAACTCTCCATCGTCTGCTGTCCATTTGTCCTTTCTTCTCTCTTCTAGTTTTTTTCCATTCTCTCTCTACATCTGCTTTAACATACTAATCTTTCTCCTTTTGCTCTTTCCTCATTCCTATTTCATCCAGTCAAATTTTACCCCTCCATCCTCAATCCCCACTTACTCTCCCAATACCCGGCCAATTGTAGATTTTTTTATCCCTCCCACACAAAATATTTTTCCCTTCTCTCCATTTTACTCTTCCAGCCCCATCCCATTCTAATCCTCCCCCAACATCAGCTCCCTTCTAGTTCCAGCCTCACCCAGCATCCATTCCCTTCTAGTCCCTGCATCAGCCCATTTCCAGTCCTAGCCACCCATCAGCCCATTTCCAGTCCTAGCAACCCCCAACCAATACCAGTCCTAACCCCCCATCACCCCATTTTCAGTTTAAGCCCCCCCTATAACCCATTACCAGTCCTAACCCCCCATCAGCCCACTTCCAGTCCTAACCCCATCAACCCATTTCCAGTCAGCCCCCCAATAGCCCATTGCCTGTCCTAACCCCCCCCCCCCCATCAGCCCATCAGCCCACAGCCCATTACCAGTCCTAACCCCATCAGCCCACCTCCAGTCTTAACCCCCCCCCAGCCCATTTCCAGTCCTAACCCCCCCCATAGCCCATTACCAGACAGCCCCCATCAGCCCACAGCCCATTACCAGTCTTAACCCCCCCCCAAAGCCCATTACCAGTTCTAAACCCCCCAACAGCCCATTATCAGTCCTAACCCCATCAGCCCACCTCCAGTCTTAACCCCCCAGCCCATTTCCAGTCCTAGCCCCCCCATAGCCCATTACCAGACAGCCCCCATCAGCCCACAGCCCATTACCAGTCTAAACCCCCAAAACCCAGTACCAGTTCTAAACCCCCCCCAACAGCCCATTACCAGTCCTAACCCCATCAGCCCACCTCGTCTTAACCCCCCCCCCAGCCCATTTCCAGTCCTAGCCCCCCCCCCATAGCCCATTACATGACAGCCCCCATCAGACCACAGCCCATTACCAGTCTAAACCCCCCCCCAACAGCCCATTACCAGTCCTAACCCTATCAGCCCACCTCCAGTCTTAACCCCCCCCAGCCCATTCCAGTCCTAGCCCCCCCCATAGCCATTACCAGACAGCCCCCATCAGACCACACATTACAAGTCTTAACCACCCAAAAGCCCATTACCAGTTCTAACCCCCCCCCAACAGCCCACAGCCCATTACCAGTCCTCCTCATCAGCCCACCTCCAGCCTTAATCCCCCCAACCCATTTCCAGTCCCAGTCCCAGCCCATTTCCAGGCCCAGTCCCAACCCCTGTCCAGCCCCAGTCCCAGCCCCCCCCAATTCCCAGTCCCACCCCCTCCCCCTCCCCCTCCCCCTCCCCCTCCCCCCCCCTCCCTAAAGTAAAATTTATTTAAAAAAAAAAAACCTGCTGGCTGCCGCCGCGGGGCCCCCTCTGCTGCCGCGGCAGCATGGACTGACCCGCGGGGGCCCCCTCTGTAAGCTCGGTCCCTCCCTCCGTGCCTCCGTGTCTCCCTCCGTGCAGGCTGTTAGAGACGCGAAGCAGACTGTCTCCTTCGCGTCTCTGTTAAGCCCGCAGGGGCTGATGGGAAATTTCCCATCAGCCCTGCGGGCTTAACAGAGACGGGAAGGCAGAAGGAGACAGTCTGCCTTCGCGTCTCTAACAGCCTGCACGGAGGGAGACACGGAGGCAGGGAGGGACCGAGCTTACAGAGGGGGCCCCCGCGGGTCAGTCCATGCTGCCGCGGCAGCAGAGGGGGGCCCCGCGGTGGCGGCAGCCAGCAGGTTTTTTTTAATTTTATTAAAAAAAAAAGCCTAACTACTTCAATTTTTGTGGGCCCTTTGCAGCTGTGGGCCCTACGCCATGGCGTACATGGCGTATAGCTAAATCCGGCCCTGAGAAGCGCAGTTAATGTCACCTGAATGGACGTAACTAACTACATCATGTTATTTGCATTGTACTTAACTTGCAGAAATGACATAATCCCTGCAATAACAAGAAAGGAAAGTGTTGGGGACATCCCCAACAGCTAACACAGAGGTTTTGTAGCTCCCACCCTTTAACTTTGGCAATAAACGTGTGGGAACTGTAAACTCTTACCACCTTTAGTAAACTGGGCCCTTAGCATGGATGTTTTTGATAATGCAGGGAACAGTGGGGAAAGGGGCATGCTCACTGCCCTTAACACTCATTGACATGGTGTGCGCTAACCATAAAACTGGCAGATGAAGGAAAACAGTTAACTACACCTTCAAAATTGTAATTCATTGAATATGCATTATCTGCCACGGTGTTAACCTGCAATGACCGTCTGTATTAATCTCATGACAGAGTTCCCCCAAATGCCAACCACTCCTCTCCAAACACTACCATAGACACTTTCTTCTATGTAGCAGTTTACTGTATGTGCATTCAAGGCCTTTTATACAATACTGACTGGCACAAAGTACACGCTTGGGTTTTGCAGATAGGCATTCGCAGGGACTGGGGGAAGTAAGGGAGAGTTAGCAAGCAAGTGCATTGATTAGCAAGCAAGTGCATTGTATATAGTTGCCCCCTCTCTCCAAGTTTCATTCCCTGTTCAATGTAATGACCAGACATTTGTATAGTGTCGGATGTTGTTGTTATATGTAAACCGCGCTGATCATAAATAGTGCGGTATATAAGAATTGTTAAATAAATAAATAAATAAAAGACTCTCTTTGTATGCTTACTTGTGAACATCATGCACTTTCATTTACACCTGCTATAGAGCAGGTCTAAATGTCAGAACTCTAAATTAAAGCACAATCTCGGCCACTTATGCCCGTATGTTATAAAGGCAAATAGCTGCCTAATAGTCTTTATAAAGTCAGCTTAGAATAGGCACCCTGCTATAAAATTATCTTCCATATATGCATGGAAAATTGAACTTAATATGCATTGCATGCAAAACCTTGCTACACTTAACTAAATAGGTCTGTTAAGGAGTTAGTAAAACTAGAAATTGTGTGAGAAACACTTGTTACAGCGTCTCTCTTTATAGCAGACAAAATTAACCCTAGAATCGTAAAATAGCAATTTAATTAATCCATAACAGGAAAACTGCATGGCTAAATTCTAAATGCATATCAGAACACAAATTACAGCTGCCATTCCAGTTGTATATTTTTCTCGTATAAAAAAGTGGTGCATTTCTTTAATAAGCTAAAAAAAACAAACCAAAAGTCAAGGAAGAATTATTTTTGTTGTCTACCCTCATCAATCAAAACTTTAAAAGTACACACTGGTTGTAGCACCACTTAGCAATTTTAACTCACTGTGAACTTATTCCTTACAGATTTAGAGTTTGGCAGAGGTGCTGCTGCCTTTTTTTGGAATGTAAGAAAGTGGTGCGATAGTTATTTGTTTGAAATCTATGTATTTATGAATTGAGGGGAGGATATTCAGCAGCAGCGACTAACTCCCAATAAAGCGGCTAGAGGTTGCCGCTGAACCTTGAACCTGGATATTCCATGCCGGGGTTATATCCGGCCACCGGCATTGAATATCTGGGCTTTTCAGATAATGAGTTAGCTAATCATCTGCCAGCAATATTCAGCCACTGGCTTAAAGTTAAGCCAGCCACTAAACTGCCTAATTTTAGCCACTTTAGGATAACAGGCTAATGACTGAATATCTCCTCCACTCTGCCCCTGCAATGTCCTGATGCTAGCCAGCTGACATTGAGGCACTTAGGGGCTAAAACAGGGCTGGATATCCCACTGCAGGTCTGCAAACTGCCTAAATGGTTTTTATTATCCCCCTGAATTTTCAATATGTTTATTTTCTAATATGTATTTTTGAAATTGTTTTTCCATTCTTTTTGTGATCCTCTTTGGGTGATGTTATAGGCCTAAAGAGAAGGGTGTAAGACTAGATTAGATGTGCATTCACCAGGAATGAAGAGTATTTCAAAAGCATACCGTTGACCAAATGCCAACAATAAGCGTAGTACCGATCTTAAGTTATTCGGTTACCCTGGATGTCTGATTTATAAAACCCAGGCTCAGATATATTGCGATCTAAACCAAGCTGAATAATGGGCTGTCAATAATGTTACCTACAAGCATACATATGCAACACGAGTTATTGTCCTTCTAGCTCATAGTATACATGTAACTCCTGGATAGCTTAAGATGCTGTGTCTTTGATATAAAGGAAAATAAATGGTGTCATATTTGTAATAATCTGTAAGGCACATTACTACCAACTCTTGGCCACTTGAGTGGGTTAGGGGCCATTCCAGAATTTTAGATCTCATCCAGAAATATTCCAGCAAGTCTGATCTTCATTTGACTGACTGATTGATGGGTAAAGGCAATCGGCAGTGCTAGAAATTTAATGAACTGGGATTTATGTACAACCAGGGCCATACCAAGGGCCGTGAGAGTGGTGCAGTGGGTGCAAGTACAGAAGGGACATTAATGCCATCACTGGACTTCCATGAACCCCAACAAAAGTGAGTTCCTGCATACAGCTAGATAGGTGGGGGGGGGGGGGGCGCAGGTTCACCAGTCCTGTATATAACTAGTTGAAATGTGCTCATTGCAGTGCACTTTATAGTTTAAAATTAAAACATTAAAATTTCCACCAATGATCCAAGTTCAATCAGCAGGTGTGATTTTAATAGGTAAAGGGGATCTGGTCCATTTTAACTTTACTTGTATTTTTGCTGCTATTTCGATTGTTACTAGAGGTGTAAAGCACGATACCAATACACATAAGAGGGAATCCCTTCTCAGTGGAGCTTACAATCTACTCAAGACAGAGAGAGAAAACAAATAAGAATGTTTGGAAAGAAGCAGGGTATAAGATTTAGAGGAACATTATTTTCAAAACTATCTAACATACCATCAACATACCATTGACATCCAACAAGCGATCTGACAGAAGGCAGTCAGCCCCGTGGTTCTCCCTGGAACTACGCAAGTACCTACTCCACCTGAGAAAACTTGAGAGAAAATGGCGTCACACCTACAATGCAGCAGACCAGGCCACATATTTAGCACATCTGAAAGTACATCGTGATGCAATCTGGGACAAGAGGAAGAAATTCCATTCTGAGCTCCTCAACCGCTCCCTAAGGAAACCATGAGACCTCTTCAACTTGGTGAAATCCCTAACCATCGAACCTGCACCACCACAACAAGAACTTATTCACCCCCAAAGGTACTGTGACGCTCACGCCCCTACCAGGCGGCCGCCTAGTAGGGACGGGTGATCACCTCTTCTATTTCCTAGGGTTGTAGTTGTGTAAGGAATGATGAGGCCGAGTGGTTTATAAAGCGCACAGGAATTTATTCAGCTTCCTTGCAGGTAAGTGGATACAATTTCTCCCAAACACATGTACTCTCCAAACAAAAGAAAATAGTGGATACTTCTCCAGTAACAAATGTCCAAAACAAAACAACAGTGAATTCCAATATCAAGTGTTTCTGGCTCACACTAATTTACCTTAGTGCAGGCATCGCATTCCATCACGCACCACACCTAAACAATCAGACTCAGTATGAAAAAGGCTAACCCACCGATCCTCAAAAGTAATAAGATGTAGATAGACCCTGCTTGAAAAAGGTAATAGTGTAAATACAATGTAGATAGTTTCCCCAGTTGTTTCCATGTTGATTTCCCTGTTTATTGTAAAGTTTACAACTCAGAATGCCTGTGTTGTATAGTTGACGTTGAATGTAAACCGCACTGATCTGAAAAGCGCGGTATAGAAGAACTGTTAAATAAATAAATAAATAAATAAATCTCTGAGACATTTGAATTTACCTCAGCCTCCTTGGCTTCAATGTCCATACTCTCTGCTGAGCTGTAGCAGGGTTCTGCTAGGTACCGCTCAGGAACTTTCTGCTTTAGACTTTTTAATAGGTTAAACAACCTCTCCCACTTTCTTGCCTTCCCTGCTCTAGGCAGGTCTCCTATGGGTTGCTCTGGCTTAACCTTCCTGGTACAACATTTCTTTTTGTGCTGTGTTATCTGTGGCATAACAGTTTCATCAGAGTCAGAAGAATAAACATACTTAGAAGGCCTTGCTGCCTCCCTTCTCCTACCTTGGGCTTCTTGTGCAATATTCTCCTGATTAGAGCTTTGGCCAGTCAGGACTCACTCTGCCTCAGCGTAGGGCAGAGACCTGTGGTAACACTTTCCCACTCTCTTGCTAGGGTAGGTGGTTCTCCCCCTGGAACCTTCCCTATATCCTCGGTGGCTACTGCGCTGAGTATGGTGGCTTCCTTTATACCTTCTCTGGCTGTCTTTATAGCGGTTCCTCTTTCTGCTGCTCCTTCTGGCTACAGGGCTGTTCCCTCTGTACCTTCTGGAACCAGGACTGGAACCCGAGCTGCAACTCCCACCTAGGCCTCGACTGCAACTCCGACAACAACTGCCACTGCAACTGGAACTGTATCTCCAATCATGCTTCTCACCATGCTTCCAACCAGCACTTGAACCAACTCCTGAATCAGCTCTCCAACCATGCTTCCAACCGCACTCTGAACCACCTCTTGAACCAGCCCTCCCACCAACTCTACAACCGACTCTATCTCTAGTGTTTGTTTGCTCCCTTTCAAACACTGAGCAGGGCAGCTCCCTTCCTGGCTCCGCCCTTCTGTACCTCCCACTCCTGTATGTGGCTGACCTGGAGTGTGGGCGTGACTTCCAGCTAGGTCTGCCCTCTAGGTTTCTCTCCAGGTTCCTGCTGTGGACTATGTGATCCTGTGTACCCATCCCCCGCAAAGAGGAAAAATTCTTCCTTTTTTCACTTTTCCCTGGCTGGGCTGCACTCTCCTTATCACAGTACGCTAACTACATTCAAGCCAAAGCCGTAAAAACAACCTCCACCCTGTCATGATGTGGACACTAATAAAGTTGGTTTTAAGAAAAGAAATCCTATTTTAGAAGAACTAGATGTGCAGTTACCTCCTGGCACAGCTAGAGGGAGCAGGAACAGACACACTGATCCTAAAGAACCTAATCTCACTGATGACCTGCAGCTGACAGAGAACCAGGAAGTCAGCAGCCACGGATCTCTTTATAAACCAGAGCAGAATGCTTCTGGTCAGAAACGGCAGGAGAAGAGGAGATGGCAGCAGTTGCAAAGAGAGCAATGGAGGAATAAGCAGTGGAAACAACAGCAGGAGCTGAGGAAGGAAGAGAAAGAGGAAGAAGGAACTGGAGTTAGAGGTGAAACAGCAGTAAAGCCTGGAAGTTACTCCAAGGTAAGAGGCCCTGCCACGCCTAGTTCCTATACTCTACCTGTTTGTGATATAGAGAGAAGAAAGCAAAGAACCAGAGAGGGAGGTTCTGAGAGAGGCTTATCTCTAGAAGATCACTACCCAGGGGGCGGAGCCCGATGTCCAGCGGGATGGTTGCATAACGCTGAGGCTCCCGAGAGGCCCACTCAGAATCCTGAATTAACACCGGACATACTTGAATTTCTGCTCTGATCTTGCCGGGGCACATTGGTGAGATGGCGGGGACCAAACCTACGCGCCTGGAATTTGGATCTCCAGCGGCTTCTCACGGCAAACGCTCCAAAACTGAACCCCCGTCCCCGCAGAAGGGGCTGGCTTTGCGCGAGGGCCCCGAAATGCAGCAGGAAATCCTCGCAGAGATTAGAGGGGTTAAGGACCTCGTGCAGTCAAACGGTGAAGCACTCCGAGCGCTGCGGGAAGATCTTGGTGTGTTACAAGGCAGGCTAGAGGGGCTCTCTTCGCGTCAGGACAAAATGGAGAGCGTATTAGACTCCCACGCGGTCTGGTTGTCCAAACTCGACAAAGTTGAACATCAGGTGCGGGCCTTGCAGAAAGAAGTGGAAGATGGCAATAATAGAGCGCGCCGCAACAACCTACGACTCGTGGGCATACCGGAGGGAGCGGAATCGGGAGACATGAAGGAGTTTTTATATAAAATCCTCCCTTCCTTGCTCCAAATCACCTTTACCAAAGAATTGGAGATCGATCGCGCTCATCGTGTACCCACAAACATAACGCTCAACAGGAAGACCCCGCGGCCTATCATCTTTCGACTTTTGAGATATCAACATGTGGAGCAAATTCTCAGTGCCTCTCGGGCAAAGGGCCATATGGAGTTTGAGAGCCATAAGATCTCCTTCTATCCTGACTTGGCTAAACCCACGGTCGACCGCCGAAAGCGCTTTCTGGAATTCCGGCCGAGGCTTCAACAACTACAAGCACGCTATGGCCTGATGTACCCGGCCAAGCTCCGAGTCACGCTTCACAATCAGACAAGAACATTTGAGGACCCTGATCTACTAGCGGAGTTTTTGGATGCTAAAGAAGCCGACTTGATGCGTTGACTTCCAGAATATTCCTGCCAGTATTCTCTTATCCGCTGTGCCTGCCATATTGGATTTGCCGCGACTCAGAAAAAGTCTGCCGAGGGCGGTCTGTTGCCTTATTTTGATGATATCTGTGACCCGACTCCATCTACCCATCGTAGCCTCGATGAGTATCAGAGACAGTGTTAATTATGGACTCTGGTGTTTTTTTTTTTTTCCTTTTTTTTATGTCTCTATCTTCCTCTCTAGGGCCTCCTCCCGCAGACATATGGTCGCCATTTTCATTGGGGGTTTTGCTTCTTCTCTAAGTTACTTTGGTACATACTTTTCAATATGGGGTGTATTAGTCAGCAGACTCGGTGATTATATCATTTTTGTACAGTTTCTGATTATGTTGTATGTTTTCCAGCGCCCTTATCTAAAATGTCTATTACTGATCGATGGCACCATGTAAGATTTTATCATTGAACGTAAAAGGAATCAATAATCCGATAAAACGGAAGAAAATCCTAAGCTATCTAAGTCATGAAGCTGCGGATCTGATTTTCCTCCAAGAAACGCATTTAAATTCGAAGGAAACCCTTAAACTCAATATTAAACCTTACATGGTGGCCGCCTATTCTCCAGCCGTTTCTAAGAAATGTGGGGTTGCCATACTGGTTAGGAAATCTCTGCATGCTACTATTATTGCGACTAGCTCAGATACAGCAGGTAGATGGTCCAGAGCTCACCTCAAGATAGGTAACCTTGAAGTTACATGTATATGCCTTTATGCTCCTAATGTGGATGACCCTGCCTTTTTTGCTACCATTGCTCAGGTTGCGCAGGCCTCTGCTAATACTTCATTGATAATAGGGGGGGATTTCAATTTAGTTCTTGATCCCCTGATTGACAAACATCCGCCTAGGACAAGTGGTCCCCCCAAGAGTCATACCACGCTTACCTCTGTGATCAAAGATCTTGCTTTAGTCGATCTATGGAGGTTACTACACCCCAATGAGCTTGACTTTACTTTCTTTTCTTCCCCTCATAAATCCCAGTCTCGTATAGATTTCTTTCTTATATCAAAACTGTTAGTCCCTCAGGTGGACACTGCAAAGATTCACTCCCAACATATTTCAGATCATGCTGCTATTTCTTTTCAATTACACACTACTGCACCCCAAGGGAATTCGGGGGCCTGGTTCTTTGATAGAGCCCTATTAACTCAGCCAGAGTTCCAGTTAGAAATTCGAGCAGCCATACAGGATTACTTCCATTTTAATTTACCCCAGGATACTGCAAATTGGGCTTGGTGGGAGGGTTTCAAAGCGGCCATTCGTGCAACGATCACTAGTTATCAAATTCGCCTGCGGAAACAACGCAAACAGCAGCTACTTATACTAGACCAACAAATCAAAGCAGGCGAGCGAGTTCTAACTTCCCGTACTGATCCATGCGTCTTAGTTCGCTTACAGCGTCTCCGTTTTCAATATAATGCAATCCTCTCAACTGCAGCTTCTAAGAGTATTGAGCTTCAACGAGGGACATACTACCGTGAAAGCAACCGAGCCGGTCGACTTTTAGCCAACGCCTTGAAAGGTCAAAAAGAAGCCAAACGCGTAGCGGCCCTTCGAGCCCCACAGGGAGGGGGCATACTGACCACAGACTCCGATATCGTAGAACTCTTTCGGGATTTCTATACCCGTCTCTATCAATCTGAATGTGATTTCTCATCAGAGACCTTCGAGCGATTGTTTTCTGATATTCAGCGGCCGACCCTTTCTGAAGCTGATAGGGATGCGCTAGATGAACCTTTCTCTACTTCAGAGATCCAATTTGCCCTAAAACGCACAGCCTCGGGTCGAGCCGCCGGGCCTGATGGTCTCCTGACCGAATTCTACAAAACGTTCAGTGCAGATTTAGTACCCTACTTAAAACTCTATTTTACTGCCCTTGCGGTAGATACATCCTCTTTGGGATCCTTTTCTGCAGCTAATGTGGTAGTATTTGAGAAAGAAGGCAGAGACCCGCTGCTAACCGCCAACTATCGTCCAATCTCCCTACTTAATGCCGATTATAAGATCTTCGCAACGATCTTGGCCTCCCGGCTATCTGACAGGATGGCCACCTTAATCCATCCCGACCAATGCGGTTTTATACCCGGCCGATCCACCGCTGACAATGCTCGGACCTTGTGCCATGTACTATCCAGTGCTGCCAACTTGGACCACCCCTGGGTGGGTCTTTCCCTAGATGCTGAAAAAGCCTTTGATCGCCTAGAATGGCCCTTTTTATTTGCAGTTCTCCGATGGTATGGCTTTGGGGAGGGCTTCCTCCGATACCTCCAAGTCATGTACACTCAACCCGTTGCCAGTATTTGTGTAAATGCTATTAAGTCTCAGCCTTTTAATCTCCAAAGAGGCACGCGTCAAGGTTGCCCCCTATCACCAATGCTCTTTGATCTTGCTCTTGAACCCCTCGCCCTCCTTATTAGACAGTCTGCACGTATTCGTGGTGTCCCCTTCAGTCACAGAGAGATTAAACTCTCTGCATATGCAGATGACCTTATGCTCTTCGTATCCCTTGATTCGGTTCCAGCTGTCTTGGATCTGATTGATGGATACTCACAATTATCGGGCTATAAAATAAACTGGACCAAATCCGTAGCATTCCCACTGAACCGCTGGGTACATGAGGCTGACATGCAGGCCTTTCCTTTCCTTTGGCAATCCCGCATGGTGAAATATCTTGGGGTCCATTACTGTTCTCCTTTAGAAGACACTATTAGTTTTAATGCCAAAGAGGTAGTCTCCAAAGTCCGTGACCTCACAAATCGTTGGTCTCCCTTATCCCTTACATGGTGGGGCCGCCTAGAAACTGTGAAAATGATGATAGTCCCCAAGGTGAACTATATTTTAGAAATGCTGCCATGCTTACTCCCGCTACACACCTACAAAGATATTGAGGGCCTTCTCGTCCGCTATCTCTGGCAGGGCAAACCACCAAGGATAGCTAAGCAAAAACTACAGTCTGCGAAGGAACTAGGGGGTACCCGCTTTCCTGATTTTCTCAAATATCATCAAGCCTTCTTACTTAAACAAGGTGCCCGATGGCTAGATGCCTCGACAGACAGCAGACCAGTTTGGCTTGACATAGAAGAGGAGCTTAGTAACCCAATTACGTTGATCCATCTCCCCGGTATGTCCCATCAAGTAGACACCCGCCATCCCCCAATGATTGTTGATATTCTTGCGGCCTTTAATACTCTCATTCTATCACTGGGCCCAAATGTATGTCCTCAGGACGGACTCCCGCTGTGGAATAACCTCAGAATTCAAGTCCTAAATAGAACGATAGCATGGAAACCCTGGTACTCTAGGGGGATCTGGACACCCCAACAGCTCTTCTCTGCAGCTCGTTGGAAGACCTTTTCTGATTTACAAAAGGAATTTGCGTTACCAGCGAAACATTACTTTCAATTGATGCAGCTTCAACACTGCCTCAAAAGTGCTCGAATCCTGCCACCCTCTGTCTCTACTGAGGACGGGCTATTAGACCTAATTCACTCTATTAGTAGTACACATGGGGTAGCCTCTAACTTTTATAAACTATTATGTCAGGGTACAGATACTGCTACTTGTAGAGCTCAACAAGCCTGGGAGCGCGAACTGCAAACCACTTTAACCCCTGTGCAATGGAGCGTTTTCTGGAGCAAAGTAGTGCGGGTTTCCCGGTCTGCCTCAGTTACCCAAACTCTCTTCTTTTTTGCACATAGATGCTTTTATACTCCAGAAAAAATAGCCAAATGGAACACAACTGCTAGGGACCAGTGTTGGTCTTGTCATACTGCTGTGGGAACCCTCGCTCATGTTATTTATGAATGTCCTCAACTACAGGTTTACTGGGGGCGGGTCTGGGGTCGTATTCAACTTATCTTACACCTCCACGAGCCTCTTTCTTGGAAGATTGTGGGACTCCGCTCAGTGGCGGAGGTCCCCTCTCTTCCTAAGAAGGGTCGCTTTCTCCTTGATTTCATGCTGGGTATAGCTATATGTTTAATCACGAGGAATTGGAAGGATAGCTCTCGACTTACTGTCAATGAATGGTGGAACCTTGTCTGCCTATATAGTAAATATGAGCAGATATCTCGGAGAGCTATTCCCCATACCCAAACTCACTCTCGCTTGTCTAAATGGCAGATGCTCAATGATTATGTACAATCTGCTCATTGCTCCGACATGTCTGTTTAATGTACACTCATCATGTTTCAGATCACCGTTTGGTTTTGTAACACAATAATGTCAGTACACGCCCGTTTCGGGAATGATTAGTTTTCTAGAGAAGAAGCAGGGGGGAGGGGGGTGGTAGGGGTTTACTTTGGTGTATGTATCTCATTCTATGTATGTATCTGTCTTTTAGCTGTATGTCTTCCTTTCCTTTGTTGTAATAAAACGAAAATAAAGAATTTAAAAAAAAAGAAGATCACTACCCAGTTTTACCTACTCAGAGGGAGAAGCAGTTGTACAAACAACTGAAGTTTTTACCCAGGGAGCCAAGGTATGAGACAGTAAAGTTTAACTGTAATGATTGCACTGCTAGAAGCCATCCTAAAAGAAACGTTCCTTTTAAAAGAAGCCAGAGTAAAGACTGGTTCACCAGTTTACCACCAGCTTTGAGAGCCCCTGCTTATGTGGAGCAAAACTCCCAAGCTGAAGATTGCCATACTGGAATAGACAGGGATAGTGAAAGCACATTGGATCTGTATGGGGCAGATGATTTAATGGAAGTGGATTTTCCAAGCACTATTCCCTTACCTTTACCTGAAGACATGGAGTGTAATTGGTGCACTGCCTGTGCTCAAAACTGTGCATGTTACAAAGAAGAATAAATGCAATATATTTTGATTGTTTAACTATTCTGAATATTACTTTGAAGAAGCCTGCTTTGAACTGTGAAGTAACAGTTGATTAGCCAATGAACTTTGGTACCTTTTGAAACAAAGGACTGTTTCTATTATCAAACTGTCTCTTATTTTGAACCTTGCTTTTGAACGGGGAATAAAAGCCTTTATTACCCTGCACTCGGACTTTTCATTCATTCATAGCGCTACCTAGTGGCGCACCTTCTTTGTGTCCGCGACACCGTGTGACAGCCCTCATAACAAAATCCACACAGCCTCATCCGCTCCAGAACCCACTCATCAAATTCTCACCTCCATCTGCAAAAAATATTGAAGACATCATCATCAACATCAATACCACCACTGCACCAAATGACCCATGCCCAGCACACTGGATAAGATCAATGCGACAAGAATTCAGCCCAATAATATCAGAAATCATAAATCAGTCCTTCTCAACAGGTACGTTCCCATTGGCTCTTAAACAAACCTCCATAAGGCCACTCCTAAAGAACAACCAGCTGGATCCAAAGAAGGAAGAATCCTACTGACCAATCTCCAGCATCCCATTACTAGCTAAAATATTGGAAAAGGTGACACAGAGACAGATCCAACAACATATTGACACCGAATCCCCACTAGATCCTAGCCAACATGGATTTAGAGAAGCTCACGGGGTCGAAACACTCCTGACCTCACTGATCAATGTACTCATCAGTGGAATCGATGACATCAAGATGGGCTTCGCACTAATCTTCCTTGACATCACCGCAGCATTCGACTCTGTCGACCACGACAAACTTCTAACCCGACTTCACGAAAAAGGAATCCAAGGTCTAGCATGGGACTGGTGTAAATCTTACCTAGAAGACCGTTGGCAACAAGTTCGGATTGGAGCAAACTTATCCGAACCATTTCAACAAAAACAAGGAGTCCCCCAGGGCTCCTCCCTCTCTGCGCTGCTCTTTAACATATATATGCAGTCGATCTATGAAATCACCCGTTCCTTCGGGATATCCTGTTTAATCTACGCAGATGACGTGCTGATGTTTACACCGATCAATGTCATGCGTCCAGACTATACAACCCTAATTTATTTATTTATTTTATTTTTATTTATTTTAATTTCTTTTATACCGCACTCTTTAACATCAGCGCGGTTTACAGAGAACACAACAAAACCAGAACAACAGGCTGTTCGGAGTTACATATAACAGGATTATCAACTTGGAAAACAAGGGAGAACTATTTACATGGAATATGTAATCTGTTAACTAGATCACATGCTCAAACTATGTACATGAATTAGCACGAAAGTTGGGAGCAAGGGAAAAAAACTGTAGTTGGATATGTAGTGGGACTAAATGTTATCTTCATATGGGGTAGTATCTGGTGAATAGGTTGAATTTAAGGGCCTTTCTGAACTGGGTTAAGTCGGTTATGGTACGGATGTCGGCAGGGAGCGAGTTCCAGCATTTTGGTGCACAACACAAGAAAGCTCTGTTAGCTGTTGATAGATTGTATGTTGTTATGGCCTTTGGTATTGATAAGGAGTTTAATGCTGCCTGTCTTCTGTTTCTGTTTCGTGGTACAGTTTGGATGAGCTCAGAAAGTGAGTTGGAAGATAGGCCCTTTATGGCCTTGAATGTGAGAATCAGGATTTTAAACATCAGCCTTCCGTGTATGGGGAGCCAGTGGAGCTGTTTGAGGATAGGTGTAATATGTTCACTCTTGGACGCTCCTTGAAGAACCCTTGCAGCAGTATTCATAGCGAGCTGTAATGGGCTCAAGGTGGATTGTGGGAGTCCTTGAAGAATTGAGTTGGCGAAATCAAAATGTGGTAAGATTAGAGCTTGGTAAATGGTTCTGAAGTCTTCTGGGTCAAGTAGGGAGCGTAGGTGCTTGAGCGTGCGTATCTTGAAGTACACAGCTTTTACGATATTATTTATGTGTGGTTTCATGTCGAGCCGATGGTCCAGTGTGACTCCAAGGTATTTTATTGCTTCCTTAGTGCATAGTTCAGCTCCCTTGACTTTTATATGTGAAGGTGGGGTGAAGTTGGTGTCTCTGGTGATAAAGAGAACCTCGGTTTTCTTGTGCTGAATGCGGAGGTTCTGTGACAGGAGCCATTCTGAGACTGCATCGAAGCAGTTTGTTATAGGTAGTAAATCCATTTGCTTTGTGGAAAACGGCATGTAGAGTAGGATATCGTCTGCGTATACCATACGATTGATACCATTGATTGCTTCAATGCAATAACAGACTGGCTCCTCGAACAGAACCTACGAATTAACTTAAAAAAAACGGAGGTTCTAATAGGCACAAAGAACAAGGGATTTGCACCCCCTGCTACCCTGAAAGTGAGAGATACGGATCTTCCTATAAAATCCACCATAAAATACCTAGGTGTGATACTAGATCAACGGCTGGAATTCAAAGAATACATAAGCCACTCTATAAAAGCCATCTTCTACAAGATCAAGACCCTCCGACACCTTAAACCTATGCTTGACCACGATGACTTCCGAACTATATTCCGGGCAATAGTCACACCCCACTTCGACTACGCAAATATCATACTCCACGGCCTCCCAAAGAGCACCCTAAAACCGCTACAACTAGCCATGAATGCCGCCGCCCGCGTTGTCGCCGGAGCAGCTACGAGAGACCACACAGCGCCCATTCTAAGGGACCTACACTGGCTCCCGATAACCTGCAGGATTTCATATAAAGCCCTACTCACTACCTTCAAGGCCATTAACAAAATATCTCCCCCCTCAATCTCATCTCTCCTCAACCTCACCCCGAACAACAGACCGAGAAGATCAGCAGCATCCAATATACTAACCATCCCAAGAGAATCTACAAAATACTCAGTCTCAGCTAATAACAGAGCTTTCATGTATTATGCCCCCAGATGCTGGAATAACCTCCCACCCTCAATAAGAGCAATTAGTGATCTCATGCAATTTAGAAAAGCCCTGAAACATCACCTGTTCCTGATACACTTCTCACATCCCAACAACGCCTCAACGCCACCAGTATCACAGCCCAAGCCTGTAAAATGACTTTGCAATTGCTCTGACTCATGATGCACTTCAAATAGATTCTCACCACTGTAAATAGTCTGTTACATAATATGTACAAAGTTTCCCTAAGTTTATAAATCCTTGTTACTTCCCCTGTTGTATGTAAACTCAAGACAGCTTTTAATTGTCAAAGAGTCATGTTGTTCATTGTAAACCGCACTGATATCAAAGAGCGCGGTATAAAACAACTGCTAAATAAATAAATTAATTAATTAAATCTAAAAATTGCCCTCCCTCCCTGCAGCTATGTGTGCGGGCAGTCCTCCACAATGCACTTTTCTTTAGCTGCATGGAGAAGACACACCCGGGAGGGCATGTTTGGATATAGGGAGGACAAGCATCCAAGAAGATTGCATTTTCAACTCTATGCCTGGGCTTTTGCAGCCAAATTTTGCCCAGACAATAAGCAGGTGCAGATGCCTGTGGGTGCTTTGTACTTGGGGCAAGTTTGAAATCAAAATGTGCACTTCCACTTTGAAACCTCGTGCAAGCTCAGTGGATTAAAGGTACTCACCAAATTTATCCCAGTGCAGACAGTTTACAAATTTCCCCCTTAGAGGATAATTTTAGAAACTATTGTTACACTTATGGACTCATAAAATAAGATTGCTCCTAAAAGTTGGCACAATGCAAGCTGGCGCACACTTGACCAAGAGGCATACACAAAGATGTAGTTTGGACACAGCATGGACAGTCATGATTTATGCATGTATGTTTTTAAAATATGCACGTATCCATGTAAGATGTGGGTTGGCATTACACCTGCTCTCAAGTAGCAGTAATATCCTCCACTATTTATTTATTTTATTTATTTATTTAACTGCATTTATATCCCGCTTTTCACCGGGTCAAAGCGGTGAAACATATAACTTAGGGGGGGGGGGCAATTTTCAGGGTGGGGCCATCACCACGGGCAACAATTAATGATTTGGGTAGACATAGACATGTATATTTCTGCTGAATCTAAGCATTGGGTCATGCGGATGAGGTGGTATTTCTGTTCAGAGATGTTCACTGAATAGAATTGTCTTCAGCTGTTTCTTAAATGATGTGATGTCAGCGTTGTTCCTGATGTGGTTTGGTAGAGAGTTCCAGAGGGATGGAGCATAAAGTTCGAAGGCTCTGTTGCAGGTCCGTTGTGTGGATTTGGTTCTTTTGTGGGGGACAACGATAGAGTTATTGGAGGAATGTCTGGTTGGTCTGTTGTGGGATGGGCGAGGCAGCAGGGAGTGGAGTGAGGTGTTTCTTGTTTTGTGGATAGTTTTGTGGATGAGTAGGATAGCTTTGTACTTGATTCTTGCTTGTATTGGAAGGAAGTGGAGGTCTCTTAGGATTGGGGTGATCCCGTTTTTTTGCATTCTGAATAATCCTTGCTGTGGTGTTTAAAGCAGTTCGGAGGGGGTTGGTGTGTGAGGCAGGAAGTCCATGATAGATTATGTTGCAGAAATCCAGATGAGGGAGTGTCACAGCTTGCATTACTGTCCTGAATTCATGAGGTTCTAGGAGGGGTCGGAGGCGTTGAACAGTTTTGGCTTTGTGGAATATCGTCCCAGCGGTTTTGTTGATTTGTTGTTTAAAGGTGAGAGCTTGGTCGATGATGACGCCTAGATATCTTATTTGTGGCTGGATTTGAATTTGCGTGGTTCCCATGTCGAGGTGGGTAGGTGGTTTGAAGTCGGGTTCTTTCGTCACTATAAGGGCTTCGGTTTTCTTTATGTTGATGGATAGGTTGTTCTCCTGTAGCCAGTTGGCCACGTCGTTGAAGCAGGCTGATAGCTGGTCGTTTTTTGGGTTGGCGGTTGTAATTGGTGCGTAGAGCATTATGTCGTCTGCGTAGATGTGGAAATTGATGTTGTGGGTGCGTATGATTGAGCATAGTGTACGGAGATATATGTTGAACAGCATGGCTGATAGGGTGGACCCTTAGGGTACTCCTTGGAGTTGTTGGTAGGGGGGCGAGGTTGTGGAGAGGGTGCGGATCCGTTGCTGTCTGTTGGTTAAGTAGGATCTGAACCATTGGAGTACTGTGTCTTTGATTCCAATTGACTGTAGTCTGCGTATGAGGATTTCGTGGGAGATTGTGTCAAAGGCCGCTGATATATCTAGGAAGATCAGGATGTATCCTGATTGTTTCTCTTGGGTTCCAATGATGAGAGTGTTCATTAGAATGGTCATGAGGGTCTCGACTCCATGTAGTGGTCGGAAACCATGTTGCTGCGGGTCAAGTATGTCGTTGGTGTCCAGATGATCTTGAAGCTGGCGTTGGACTACCTTTTCTATTATCTTGGTGGCGAGGGGGAGGCTTGCAACTGGTCTGTAGGAGGTGGGGTCCAGGGGGTCCAGGTTGTTCTTCTTTATGGTTGGTCGAATGATTGATGTTTTGAGGGCATCTGGTATGTATCCTTGTTTAAAGGATTCGTTTAAGATGTGGGTTAATGGGGCACTCAGGTCTTCCTTGGTTTTCTTTATCCATTCCGTAGGGCAGGGGTCTAGCGGGGAGGTAGTGGTGTTCAGACAGGAGATGGTGGAGGATATCTCTTCTTTTGAGGTTTCATTGAATGTATTCCATTCTACGTTTATGGTGGTGTTGGAATATGTCCTTGTGGTTGTAGCGCAGAGGCAAGGTTGTTGGGGTTGCTGAAATTGTTTGTATTGTCGGGCCAAGAGATCCGAGGGGATATCTGGGAGTTGATCAGAAGTGGTCGGTGTCCTTGTCAGTTTTTTGGCAATTTGGAAGAGTTCTCGAGGTTTGTTTACAGCTGCCGTGATGATTTTGGTGTGGTAGTTTCTCTTCGCATTGTCGGTCTCCGAGTGGTAGGTAGTGAGCTCATAGAGGTATTGCCTTTTGTCTATTTCATGTTTGGTTTTCCTCCATTTTCTTTCTGCTCTTCTAAGTTTTGTTTTTAGTTTCCGTAGGTCAGGGGTGAACCAGCGGGCTCTTGAGGAGATGGGTTTGTTGCTGGGTTTGTTTAGGGTAGCACTGGATGCTGAGGAGATTGTGGTGTTCCAGTTGTTTATGAGGTCATCAAGGTTGTTGGAATTCGTAAGTAGGTTAGGTAGGGTTAGTGTCAGGAAGTCTTCTTTGTTGAATGCTTTGAATCTCCATGTGTGTTGAGTGTTTCCTCTGTTTGTGTTTGGTTGATATGCGTGGGAGAGGTGGATGATGTAGTGGTCTGACCATGGGACTGGTGAGATGGTTGGACTGTTGCATGAGGAGGATGTTTGGGAGTTCAGAAATATGAGGTCCAGTGTGTTTCCTTTTTCGTGCATTGGTTCTTTTATGATCTGTGCCAGGTTCATTGCTGTCGTGGCGTTAAGGAATGTTTCTGTTTGTGTGTCTTGGAGGGATGGGAGATTGAAGTCTCCCAATATAATTGGTTCTTTTGATGGGTCAATGCTCTCGGAGATGAGGTGTAGTATCCTTGGTAGGTCAGAGTTTGCAGCGGGTGTTCTGTAGACCAGGCATATCGAAAGGTGTTTGTTAGTGAGGGTGAGGATGTCTGCTTCATCGGAGGTTTCAGAGGCTTGGGACCGTAGGTGGAGGTTGTCCTTTGCAATGATGGCTACGCCTCCGCCTTTTGCGTGTGTTGGGGAGCAGTGATGAAAGCTGTATCCGGTTGGTGCCAGTTGGTTCATTATTACCGTGTCGGTTTCTGTTAGCCAGGTTTCCGTTATACATAGGATGTCGATCTTCTCAGATATGATCAGGTCTTGGAGCATGTGGTATTTGTTCCTGGCTGAGCGTGCGTTTATGAGTGAGATGGAGAGGTGCAGGTGGCTGGTGTGATTGGTGGTTTGGGTTGGAGTGTGGTGTGTGTGTGTTTGGTTGTGTGTGGTGCTGCAGAAGTTTGTGGGTTGAGGTGCTGTGGTTCTTGTGTATGGAAGGTCAATGGGTGCGGTTGGGTGTGGGTATGGCGTCTGTGCAGAGGAGGTTGTGCCGGGTAGTGTGTCTGCGTAGAGAGTATTGCTGAGTGTGCTTGGGTGAGGGTAAAATGTTAGGATGGGAGTGAGAAAGTAGATGGGGGTTAGGAAGGGCGGCATGGTGTGTCAGAGTACCTAGGCTTTTGAAGCGGTGTGGTTTCTTTCCTGTAGATTTGCTGGAGTTTTGGATCTTCTGGTGTATGTCCTGTTGAGCTGCTTGCCGCGGTGGGTTTTTATATCAGAAATGGTTGTCAGGTGTGTTGAGGCTGGTAACAGGAGCCGGCGTGCCTACCTGTGTTCCAGGGAGCTCTCGTTCAGCGGTACTTGAAGATGCGTTTGTCGATGGTACTGGAGCCGGCGAGCTCAGACCCGATCAGGGGAGCTCGAGCCGGGTGTGTTTGAAGGAGTCGTGCTTTTGCTTGCGTTCCTGTTTCTCTCAGTGGAGGGTGTATGCTGCGGTTATCTTTCGGGCCTGCAGGGCCACGCCTAAGGGCCACGCCAAAGGGCCCTCTGGCGAGGCCCTCAGGCGCGGGCCCGCCCGGTAGGGACGCCGCTTATATGCAGAGCGGGGTGCTTTTGTTGGCTTCTCCCACTGCCTCCGATTGGGCAGGAGACCTCCCACTGCCCCGATTGGGCAGGAGTGCACCGGGGGAAGGCTGTTGGGATAAGCGGCTCCCTCGGGGTAGGGACGCCGCTTATATGCAGAGCGGGGTGCTTTTGTTGGCTTCTCCCACTGCCTCCGATTGGGCAGGAGACCTCCCACTGCCCCGATTGGGCAGGAGTGCACCGGGGGGAAGGCTGTTGGGATAAGCGGCTCCCTCGGGGTAGGGACGCCGCTTATATGCAGAGCGGGGTGCTTTTGTTGGCTTCTCCCACTGCCTCCGATTGGGCAGGAGACGTCCCACTGCCCCGATTGGGCAGGAGTGCACCGGGGGAAGGCTGTTGGGATAAGCGGCTCCCTCAGGGTAGGGACGCCGCTTATATGCAGAGCGGGGTGCTTTTGTTGGCTTCTCCCACTGCCTCCGATTGGGCAGGAGACCTCCCACTGCCCCAATTGGGCAGGAGTGCACCGGGGGAAGGCTGTTGGGATAAGCGGCTCCCTCGGGGTAGGGACGCCGCTTATATGCAGAGCGGGGTGCTTTTGTTGGCTTCTCCCACTGCCTCCGATTGGGCAGGAGACCTCCCACTGCCCCGATTGGGCAGGAGTGCACCGGGGGAAGGCTGTTGGGATAAGCGGCTCCCTCGGGGTAGGGACGCCGCTTATATGCAGAGCCGGGTGCTTTTGTTGGCTTCTCCCACTGCCTCCGATTGGGCAGGAGACCTCCCACTGCCCCGATTGGGCAGGAGTGCACCGGGGGAAGGCTGTTGGGATAAGCGGCTCCCTCGGGGTAGGGACGCCGCTTATATGCAGAGCGGGGTGCTTTTGTTGGCTTCTCCCACTGCCTCCGATTGGGCAGGAGACCTCCCATTGCCCCGATTGGGCAGGAGTGCACCGGGGAAAGGCTGTTGGGATAAGCGGCTCCCTCGGGGTAGGGACGCCGCTTATATGCAGAGCAATGTAAGTACAATTTTCACAGGATCTGCACAAGTATTTATAAAGTCACATAGGCGCCTATGAGTCTTTATAAAATAGATGCCTTTCTGCCCATTTAACCTTGGCACCCTGTTATAAAATTGCTCCCATAAAACCTAAGGGTGGGTTAATAGGTGGGCTTTAATAGCGGTGGGCTCCACTACTGTACTTTCTGCTTCTGTGGCACTCTATGTCTTTACCTCTGTTTCTCATTCACCTCTAGTATTTAGGTCTTAAATCTCATCTTAGAGGCCCGTTAACATTTTTTTAAATCTCATCTATCAATACATTGATTGATTTGCCCTTTTTAAATGGTATTAGGACTTGGGGACTTTCCAAGAGACTAACTAGTAGTAGATTTAAAATAAATTTATTTTTTTCAGGCAATTAGGTTCTGGAATTCGTTGCCAGAGGATGTGGTTAAGACCAGGAGACCTGGGTTGGAACAAGGGAGGAATGTTTTCCAATACAGATTTGTAGAAGATGGCGATGGAGTTCTTATATTACATATGAGCACATATTGTGCTTCATGCTTCAATATAAATTTTCCACTTGTTACAACCACAGGGTAAAAGAGGATGGATGAGAGAAAAGCAGCTTGGAAAACACATTTCTATATCTCTGTGCAGTGGGGGAGGGGTCCATTTGTGTCTATTTGTGGCTTTAGGTAGGAATATGGCGCTTTTGAGAGTCAGTCAGAGGTCCTGAAATATTGAAAATTACTCCATTTCAAAAGTCACCGTCCCCCCTAAAGAAGCTTGACTTAGGGCAAAACTGAAGTAATGTTCCAATTTGCTCCTTTACCAACAGAGATAGATTTCAGATGTGTGTGTGTGTGTGTGTGTGTATGTGTGTGTGTGTGCGTGAATGTGAGTGTGTCTATGCAAATCTTTGACTATGAGTGTCTTGTCTCTATATGTATCTCTGTTTCTTTGTGTGAGGAGGAGGAAGTCTGTGGGTAGGTGGCTCCTGGGTGTGTGTGAAGTAGATGAGGTGGGAAACATTGTGAATGGCTGAGAGGTAGACTTTTTGTATTTAACTCATGCCTTTCCAGTAGTAGTTCAAGAGTTACATTCAGATACAATAGGTATTGCCAGCATCTTTGGGATTTTGGAGAGCTGTGGTTGGTGGGGTGAGTGGGTAAGTATGAGGAGGTATGGGATAGGTCTGTGGATGTACGTATAGATGTATAGATACATGTAGAGGAATGATATGTGACGGCGCTGGAGGCTGTAGAGGATTGTGTATGTACGGCGTGGTGAATAGGTATATGTGTGAGACGTGGGAGGATGTATGATTATAAGAATATGCCTACTTTAAACATAGAAGCATATAAACATGACAGCAGAAAAAAGACCATATGGCCTATCTGGTCTGCCCTTCCATATCAACTACTATAGTCCCCTTTTTTCCTTTAGAGATCTTCTGTGTTTGTCCCATGCTTTCTTGAATTCAGATACTGTCCACGTCCTTACTACCTCCACCAGGAGACTATGCCATGCATCTACCACTCTTTCTTTAAAGAACTATTTACTCATATTACTTCTGAGTTTTTCCCCTTTCATGCCCATCCTATGCACATTTGTGGCAGAACTTGCTTTCAATTGAAAGATGCTCCCCTCTTGTATATTTATGCTATGGAGGTATTTAAACGTCTCTATCATATCTCCTCTATCCCACCTTTCTTCTAACATATACATGTTCAGATCTTTAAGTGTGTCCCCCTTTACAACGATTCCATCCTCTTTATATCCTTTTGAAGGTGTGCTCTCCAGAATTGCACACAATGCTCCAAATGAGGTTGCACCACAGACTTATATAGGGACACTATCACCTCCTTTTTTCTGCTGGCCATTTCCCTCCCTATGCACCCAAGCATCCTTCTGGCTTTTGCCGTCACCTTTTCTACCTGTTTAGCCATTTTTTTTTTTTTTTTTTTTTATATTTAAAGTTTTTATTCACAATAGATAGAAAACAAACAACAAGCACTTTGCAGGTAAATATATACAAGATTCAATACAGTGAGCTGCAGAACCCCCTGCCCCCACCCTCAGAGCACGAGCCCCACTGCCAGCTAGTAAGCCCCCTCTTCCCTGCATGACCAGCACCTTGTTGTGAGAGATTTTAACCTTTAGCCAACCTAGATATCCACAGCACAGGTCCCCCCCCTATCCCCCCCCTCCCCCCCCAACCCCACCCCCCCCCCTCCACCCTACCCCCAGCGCCTCCGCCCCCCCCCCCGGGCCCCCTCCTCCCCTAGCCAACCCTAACCCCCCTCCCCAAATTGCCCCCCTCCAATTACTGGGTATCTTTGCTGAGATAGCTCCATACCTTTTCCCACCTCTGGTCAAAAGTGTTCACCCGGTGTCGCCGCGCTGCGGTCAACTTTTCCATCAAATACACCTGTCGCAAGCGCTCCACACAAGGCCCCACCTGAGGTGCTTCCCTCTGTCGCCAGCGATAAGCCAGCTCACAGCGGGCCGCACTCAAGCATGCCTGTATCTGTCTCTGATCCCCTTCAGGCCCCCCCTCCCTCCACCACCCTAGCAAAAACCCACCCGGGTCAAGCAGTACCTCCCGGCCCACCACCTCTGCAACCCACCGCCGGATCTGCCCCCAATAAAGCTGAATGTGCGGGCACATCCACCAAATATGATAAAACGTGCCCACTTCCCCACATCCCCGCCAGCACAGGTTAGACACCCCAGGGAACATCCTATGCAAGCGGTCCGGAGTGTAATACCACCGCATGGTCACCTTGCACCAGTTCTCCCTGATGGCTATCGACCAAGGCATCAGCCGCAACTGGTCGTACACCTGCTTCCATTGCCCCTCGTCCAGCTCCACTCCCAAGTCCCTTTCCCACTCTTGTTGGTACCGATGCTTCCCCCTCAAGGGCTCCTGCAGCGCCCGATATAGGGCCGAGGTAAGCCCCGGGGACGTCCGCTTCCCATACCAAACCGCCTCTAAGGGGGTATAGTCCCGGACCATCCCCTCCTTCCCAAGCTTCTGCCAGAGGAAGGAAACTACCTGCCCATAATAAAAACGATCCCCTTCTCTCAGCCTATATTGTTCTTGCAAAGACACAAACGGCACCCACTCACCCCCATCTAGAAACTGGTAGAAACAGCGCAGGCCCCCCTTCGCCCACTGCCTATAACGTCCCCCCTCCCTCCCCGGGTGGAAGTCCGCCGTTTGGCACAATTCCCGCATCAACGAGAAACCCCTCCCCCCAACCTCCCCTACCCCCTTTCTAGCCTTGTCCCACTCCCGAAGCACATGTCGCACAAACGGGCTGTCACCGTCCCCTAACTCCCGCTCCCCCTGGCCCATCCAAGGGAGCCCCTCCAAGGACCCACCCCGGCCACTGTGCCGTTCCAGGGCAACAAAGGTCTTTCCCTCCCCCCCACCCCTCCAGTCCATCACATGCCGTGCCTGGGCGGCCCAGTAGTAAGCCTGCAAGTTGGGGACTCCCAGACCCCCTTCCTCCCGCCGCCGATAAAGGACGGCACACGCAACCCGGGGGGGCGCCTCCGCCAGATGTACTGATTCACCTGCCGCTGTAGACGCCGCATATGTGTTCCCGGAATTGCCACTGGCAACGCCTGGAAATAGTAGAGTATGCGAGGGAGAATATTCATTTTTACAGCAGCTATCCGGCCTAGCCAGGAGACCTCATAACCTACCCACAACTGAAGGTCCCGCTCTATCTCCTTCCAGAGTTTACTATAATTAGCTAGATAGAGCCCGCTGGGCATCGGGGTAATATTGACCCCCAAGTAGCGAATAGCCCCCTCTTTCCACCGAAATGGGTATGCCCTCTTGATCCCCGCCAGGCGGGCCTCCGACAGGGTTAAGTTCAGGGCCTCTGTCTTGTCGGGGTTCATTTTGAACCCAGACACCTCCCCATATTGCCCCAGCAGATCCAGGATGACGGGTAAAGAGTCCTCTGGCTGCGTAACTGCCAAAAGGACATCATCCGCAAAGAGCGAAATCTTATGATGGTCATCCCCCTGCTGAAGTCCCTGCACCTGACCATTGGCCCGGATGGCGCATGCTAAGGGTTCGATAGCAATAGCAAAAAGGAGAGGGGACATCGGGCAGCCCTGTCGAGTCCCCCGCTCCAGTGCCAGGGTCCCCGTGTATCGCCCATTAATTTTAACCCTAGCCAGAGGACCCCTATATAAAGCCTGCACCCATCGCAAGAACTTGGGACCTATACCCATCCGCGTCATCGTAAGAAAGAGGAAGCCCCAATCCACCCTGTCAAAGGCCTTTTCGGCGTCAACAGACAACAGCATGGCCTCTACCCCCTGAGCTTGCAGTCCCCAGACAACCTCTAGCGCCCTCTTGATATTATCCGATGCTTGCCGCCCCTGGATAAACCCGGTTTGGTCCAGCCCAATTAACCCAGGCATCAACGGCGCCAGTCGATTGGCCAGTACTTTAGCAATAATTTTAACATCTACATTCAGTAAGGAGATAGGCCGATACGACTCACAGTATAGCGGGTCTCGGCCCGCTTTAGGCAGCACCGTGATTCCCGCGGTGAGCATATCCGCTGACAAACCCCTGCCATCCCTCTGCACCCCATTTACCACCCGAACCAGCCGGTCTAAAAGTTCCTCTCGGAAGACTTTATAAAAGGCCCCCGTCAACCCATCCAACCCCGGGGCTTTCCCTGTTGGCAGCTCCTTAAGGACCCGTACCACCTCTTCCCTGGTAATGTCGCACTCTAGGGCTTGAGTCTCCTCCTCAGCCAAGGACCGCAACTCTACCCCATCCAGATAAGCCTCTCTAGCCCCTTCCCTCTCTCCCTCCGGTTTCTTATAGAGGGCCCGATAGAACTGACAAAAGCGCTCCCCGATCTGGCGCTCCGTCTTCAACATCTCCCCCGCCTCCCCAACCAGCCCCCCGATCGAGGTTTGAGCCTCCCGCTTCCGTAGTTTATTAGCCAGTAAGCGACCTGCTCTATCCCCCCATTCGTAATATCGCTGCCGTAACCGCGTCAACTGGAACCCGATCTCGTCAACCTGCAACTTACTCAGCTCCGTCCGCAACTGATTAAGGCGCCGAAGGTCCCTCTTAATCCCCTGCCTTTGGTAGAGCTCTGTCACCCGGTGGATCTCAGCTTGGAGCGCCTCCTCTTTCGCCAGCCTCCGTTTTTTAAGACGGGAGGACCACATCACTAGCCTCCCTCTCACCACCGCTTTCATCCCCTCCCACAGACCCACCTCTCCCACATCCCCCGTATCATTGAGCTCCCAGTACTCCCGCAAGCACCCCTTCACGTCTTGCACCACCTCCGCATTCCGGAGCAAGCTCTCGTTAAGTCTCCAAAAACGGACCCCCCCCCCTTCCCGAGAGCTCCCCACACTCACCCAGGTCGGGGCATGATCTGACCACGTGATATTCCCTATTTGCGCCTCTTGGACCCGGGACTACTGCCACCCTTCCGGTAACAGGACATAGTCAATCCTGCTATAGCTATCGTGGGGAGTAGAGTAAAAAGTATACTCCCGACTTCCGACATGTAGCTGTCGCCACACATCACTGAGACAGTGCGCAGCTAAGATACGTTTGAGAATCTTCCGGGCCTTCCCCTTCCCATCCCCCCCCCCCCCCGCCTGTCTATCCCACCGAGGATGTAAAGCAATATTGAAGTCTCCCCCCATAATTAACTTCCCTTGGACATGTCTAGATAAAAAACCCCGCACCTCTTCCCAGAATTCCGCTTGCTGCGCATTAGGAGCATAGATATTTACCAGGGTAACCCGCTCACCCTGCCACTCCCCCCCCAGTAAAAGCACCCAACCAGCCTCATCCCGCTCTACCCTATCAACCTTGAGTGTACTGTCCCGGCGAATCAGGACTGCTACCCCCCCCCCCTTTTTGCCCGCCTTGGCCCCCCTCGCGCACCCAAAGTACTGATGAGGGTAACGGGCATTTTTCATCAGGCTCTCATGTTTCCTAAGCAGGTGTGTTTCCTGGAGCAAGATCACTTCCCAGTCAAGCCGTGAGACCTCTCTATAAAGTTGCCGCCGCTTCTGGGGGTTATTGAGTCCTTTGACATTGATGGAACCTATCCTCCCCATGTTAACCTATCTTACACCCCCCTTCCACCCCACCCAGTATCCTTAGCTCTCTTTTGCCGAACCTCCAGCCCCCTCCCTCCCCCACCCCCCAACCCACCCCCTTCCCCCCATCCCAACCCCCCCCCCACCCCCCCACCCCCTGTCCCCTTGTCCCACCCTGCATAACAACTCCCTCCGGAGTATCTACCACCCCCCTCAGCAACCGTCCCCGGCGCTGTCACATTTCCCCTACCCACTGCCCATCCCCCCCTTCCCCCATCCCCCACCTCCCGCCTATCCCAACACCCTTCCCCTCCCCGCAGCCCCTTCCCGCATGTATAACATCTACATTAAGTACTACTGTACAGCCAACAGAGAAACAGCATAATCAACAGCATAACGAACATTTTACACTTTACAGGCCCCCCCCCGCCTCCCCCCGCCCCCCGGAGCACCACAGACAGAGCTTGGGCAGCACTGAGCCAGCGCCACTCCATGCAGGTCCTGCCCGTATCCCAAAGCTGAGCACAACTCCAGAGGTGAGGTCCCACGTATCCCCATACAGAGCATGGCATCACTCACAGCCAGGGGCCCGCCCAGCAGCCCCCTCCCGTCCAGACGCCGTCCATCACTGGGGGATAAAGCCATAAATGTGAGCGGGCAGTACAATATCCACAGGCAGTGAGAGCAACAAAGTCTCTGTCCGCTCAATAATGGTCACAAGGCCCCGGGGGTACTGAGCACGCGGGCCAAGGCTCCCAAAGTCCCCGTTTCATACCCAGTCCCCCCTTCTCCACCGGCCGCTGCGGGGACCCTGGGTCAAATCCCCAGCAAAAACAGTAACAGTAAGGGCCGCCCAGGTGTAAATCAGGCCCCTTTATCATCTCCTCCCAAAGGACGCTCTTTGCCTCCGGACAGTCTGGTGAGCCGCCGACTTTTACTCTTGCTCTCCACCCTCTGCCATTTCATCGTTGCGGGACGCTCTTGCGGGCGTTGACCCCTCGACATGCCCTGCAGCCGTGTCTCCGGGAGGTTGTCCACCCCCATTTCGCGCAGGGTTTGCCAGGCCCCCTCCACGCTCTGGATGCGGCGGGTGGTACCTTTGACAGTCACCAGCAGGCCAAAGGGGAAGAGCCATCTATATCGCCACCCCTCCCGGCGCAGCACTGAGGTAACTTCACGGAGCTCCCACCGCCGCTGCAGGGTGCCAGCCGAGAGGTCCTGATAAATTTCTATTTTGGCTCCCTCCCATTGGTATGGGCCCAGCTTCCGCGCCGCCGCTAAGAGCTTCTCTTTCAGCTTATAAGAGCTCAGGCAGGCAATCACATCTCGTGGTTTGTTGTCTCTCGGGGGGCCTAGGCTCCGATGAGCCCTGTCCATGAGCACCGGGCCACTCACTCCCTCCCCCTCGGGGTCTGCCTCTGTTAAAATGGCAGAGAACAACCGCGACAGTGTCCCTTCGCAGTCTTGAAAGCGCTGCTCCTCCGGGAGTCCCCGCACCCGCACATTGCTCCGACGCAATCGGTCCTCCAGGTCTTCTGTCTTCACCCGGAGCGCCTCCTGTGCCTGCCGCAGCTCCTCCCAGCCGCTCTGCATTTCATGCACCATCTCCTCCTGCTGCTCTAAGCGCTCCTCCACCACCTCCACGCGGGCCCCGATCTCCCGCACATCCTGCTTAAGCGCCTGCAGCGTCTCCCTCAACTCTTTCGTGAAAGAGCCCATTTCCGCCTTCATCTCACCCTTAAACTCAGCTTTGAAGGCTGTGAGCCACGTTTTCAGGCTCTCCACCGAGTCGGGGCCGTCAGCAGAATCGCCGGCCATGTCAGGCCTCTCCTTCTCCGCGCCCGCCATGCGGTCTGCGGGCCCCCCTCCTCTTTCTCACCCAGAATTTCGTATGGGGAGCGGAATTCGGACAGCCGAGCTTTCACCGACATCTCCTCCTGGGACGGGGTTATGACGCTCTATCGGGGGACTCTGCAGTCCGGGCAAGGGTCTCTCAAATTTTAGCTTATTTTACCAGCGCCCCGGAACTCCCTCAGAGAGCGGCCACCATGCTCCCCGACGTCACCGGAAGTCCTGTTTAGCCATTTTAAGATCATCAGAAATAATCACGCTAGGTCCCGCTCTTCTTTCATGAACAGAAGTACTTCACCCCTCTACGCTGTACCGCTCCCTTGGATTTTTGCAGCCCAAATGCATGACTCTGCATTTTTAGCATTAAATCTCAGCTGCCAAGTTCTTGACCATTCCTTAAGCTTAGCTAGATCCCTCTTCACGTTAGTAGATCCCTACTTCCTGTGTGTCTATTCTATTGCAGATTTTGAAATCATCTGCAAAGAGGCAAACCTTACCCGACAGCCCTTCTACAATATCACTAACAAAGATGTTAATAAGAATCAGACCAAGGACAGATCCCTGTGGCACACCATTAGTAACATCCGTCTTCTCACTGCGAGCTCCATTTACCTGTACCCTTTGTCACCTCCCACTCAACCAATTTCTAACCCAATCAGTCCCTAGGGTGCTCAATGTATTTATAAGTCGCCTGTGTGGAACAATGTCAAAGCCTGTGCTAAAGTACACCGCATCTAGGGCCCTCCCTCAGTCCAACTCTCTGGTCAACCAGTCAAAGAAATCAATCAGATTTGTCTGACAAGATCTGCCTCTGGTAAACCCATGCTGCCTTGCATTCCACAATCCATTCGACTCCAGAAACCTCACTGTCTTCTGTTTTAGCAGCGTTTCCAGTAATTTACTCACCACAGAGGTCAGACTAACTGGCCAGTAGTTCTCAACTTTATCTTTAATTCAGCTTTTGTGTAAAGGGACCACATGTGCCTTTCTCTAGTCCTCTGGGAGCACTCCCAACTCTAAAGAAGCATTGAAAAGGTCTGTCAGTAGAGCCACTAAAACTTCCCTAAGTTCCTTCAATATTCTCTGATGTATCCTATCCAGTCCCATCGCTTTGTCTACTTTTAGTTTAGATAGTTCCTCACAAACACAGTCTTCTAAAAATCGTTCAAGATCCACTTCACTTCTGTTCCTATTTGTGGATGTTTTCTGAGGTCTTGCTCCTGGCCCTACATCTGTGAACACAGAATAGAAATATTTGTTAAGCAAAACTGCTTTATCCTCATCAGCTTCTATATATTCCTCCCCTTCACCCTTGATTCTGACAATACCACTTTTGCACTTCCTCCTCTCACTAACATATCTGAAAAATGTCTTATCCTCCCATTTTATTGCATTGGCTATTTCTTCTTTTTGTATCTTTGCTTTCCTGATTACTTTCCTAGCTTCTCTAAGTATTTTTTTCCAAATATTGATGCTTGTCTTCCTCTCTCTGTGATCTCTTGTATTTTATGAAGTCCACCCTCTTTTTTCTTCACCTTTTCAACTACTTCTTTTGAGCATCATAGTGGCCTCCTTTTCCTTCGATATTTATTTACCTTTCTAACAAAAAGGTTTTTTGCTCTTAAAATATCCACTTTCAGTTTTGTACATTGCTTTTCTACATCTTTGACTATGTTCCCATCCCAAAATAAGTCCCATCCCAAAAGAAGTCACGAAAGTGAGATAAATGCACTTAGCACACGGTACTGTATCACATTCAAGAGGACCGTGCAATAAGCAACACTCGACATGGAATGTTCTCATATATTATTCTCCATAGAAACATAACAACTATACTATAAAACATGAAACTAGGCGCCTACTTTGCTTTATAAAATACTTGCATAAGTGACAGAAATGCACCTTATATTAAGGTGCAGACATTTATACTAGCCCCATAACCCACTATGAGATGAGTAACCATTTCCAGCTTTCTTACAGAATCTACATACATCTATTTTACCAGTTTTTTCTATGCACGCTGTGATCTATCTTATCTACTACTACTGCCTATCATTTGTATAGTGTTGCCATTAGCAGTTTCAGTTTGTATGTACATTATCCTTTAGGTACATTTGTGCAACATTGATAAAGTGCCGTTTTTAAAGGTCTTTGTTCATTTCTGTTCATGGACCTTGGCTATCGCTTTTGTCAATAGCGTTTAATATCCTGTGGTTCCGATGTCTCACTTTCATTTAACAACAATAGCTCTGTTACTTTTTGTCAGGGGTTTGCAACAACGTTACTACATGCAATTACTTTGTTTGACAATATGCATGTTTTGTCATTCATTACCCCTTCCTTATTTTTTAACCTATTTATTATTTATTATTTTTTAACCTTTTTTTTGGGGTTATATGTTAAGCGAGGGTTTGTTTAAAAGAAAAGTTTGTTTTGGAGTGGTCATTATTCCAATTTTAGGTCTGGGTTTTCCAGTTTTTGATTTTAATTTTTAATTTTTATGTTATGTTAGTGTTTAATGCTTGATTGCCTATTTTAATTGTTTAATATTATATTTATGTTATTTTATGCCATTCTCTTTTTCACATAAATATTATTATTATTTTTTAGCACTGTCCAACATACGATTGGTTTTGTGCCATATCTTTATTGCTATTTGCGCTATATCTAGTGTACCAATAGAGATCACCTGTAGGTACGTGATGGATTTATTACCTATATTGTTAGTTTTTTTTAATCTGTATGGTGTGTTGTTATGTGTATTCATGTTTTTGCCAATTTTAATATATTTTATGTATTGATTTATATTCCATAATTTTTTGGTTTGTTTTATTATATTGTTTTGTTGTCCTCCAGTACCCCCTGATGAAGGCAATCACCGAAATGCGTTGGGGTTTTTTCCATTCAATAAAGCGCATGTGACTTCCATATCTACTCGCTCCTGTAGTTCTTCAGTCTCCTTTGCGAGCAGTGCTCCTTTTTTGTGGTTTCTGTGCACCCAAGCATCCTTCTGACTTTCACCATTGCCTTTTCTACTTGTTTAGTCACCTTAAGATCATCAGAAACAATCATCTCCAGGTTTCTCTCTTCTTTCGTGGACAGAAGAATTTCACCCCCTATAGAGGCCAATTCTCTGCCCTGCACACATGGCCACCATGCCCGCTCAAATGTTAGCCAGGGCCGAGATAGACCCGATTCCACAACCACTGGGTCTAGATGCCCCTGCGATTGCGGAATCATGGAGATAGATGGGCCAGTGGACACCCTATTCCATATGGGTATACATCAGTTATCTTGCCCATCCACACATGCCCATGCTAGCAGTGCTTCAAATGTGCCATTGGGTCCCGTCATCATGGCACCAACCCATCCACCAAGCTGCACAGAATCGACTGTGATCCTGCGGCCCCTGCCCTCTGGTGCCCGCCCTCAGCTGATAGCCAGCATGGGCAGGATCGAGCATGTAGGAGCCACAGCCAGCCATCACCATGGGGACAGATCACCATGTGACAGATGCTCAGCCCGACCCTTATTCCACTTGTGCTCAGGAATAAGTTAGGCGTCTGTCTGGGTGCTGGGGAACATACAGAGGCCTTACCAGAATGGGCTCTGTATGTTCCAGCAGCTGGCCACACCCTTGTTCTGCCCTGTCTCTGCCCCCTCTCCGCCCCATCTCGCCCACATCTAGGGCTCTCTGCACAGCTGCAGTGTAAATGCATGTCACATAGGCTGTGAAATACGCCTGGGGAGCTGATCACAGCCTACACGTCCATCCTGCATGTACACTGCTGCTATTCCCAGTACAGAATGACCTCCATACTGTACCACTCCCTTGGATTTTTGCAGCCCAAATTCCTGACCCTGCATTTTTAGCATTAAATCTCAGCTGCCATATTCTCAAAATTCTTTCGCTAGATCTCTCCTCATGTTATCTACACCTTCCTGGTGTCTACTATATTGTAGATTTTGGTATGATCTGTGAAGAGGAAAACTTTCCCGATAGCTTTTCCACAATATTACTTACAAAAATGTTAGAAAGAATCAGACAAAGGACAGATTGCTCATCAGAATTCTCTGCTCATCAGAACTTTAAAGACTACACACTCAGCTAAGGCATTCAAACTTTACAATTGCCAGTTTTTTGATAAACTTTAACTGTTGAATATAGGTTTATAGGCATCTTCAGCCTGCCTACATTCCTTGCATAGCCTTTAAATCAGATATCTGAGTGTGTCCTCAGTTCATGGAACATCTACTGTCCTGGGACACTTGTGATATATAGCTACTTGGAATAGAAACACACATTGCTTTTAGACTTGCAGAGACCTGGTCTTCTACTTAGGTTTCTTACTTGATTTTGCAGCAGAGGTATAATTTTAAGGTTACTTTGCAAAGTAGGTTGATACATAGAAGACAGCTGAATCAGCATGTTGTGTATTCAATGCAATAACTGTGGTGCTTTCATTCTGAGAAGAATCATTTGGAATCTAAGAACTTACCCTATATGCCTCAAGTTAGCTGCTATGCATAAAGAATTGACTCTACTAAGGGAAGAATTAGGTGCAATTAAACATATCTCCTATAGGGTACAAATTGAACAAAATCCATCACTACTCCCACAAAGAATCAAACAGCCCAGGAACAAAAGGATCACAGTGGGCTCTAGTAGGTTGTGACCTGTAACATAGAGACAACAAGAGATTTATTTAACAGGTTTTTTTATACTGCGTTATCATTTCAGGCAAAGTGGTTTACATTGTAACTTAAACTTTGTAATGTATATTAAACAGGGACATTGATAACTTGGAATTTTCTGAGGCAATGGAGGGTTAAGTGACTTACCCAAGGCCACAAGGAGTGCTACTAGGAACTGAACCCTGGTCTCTTGGAACCCAGGCCAGTGCTCTAACCACCAGGCTACTCCTCTGCTGCATAATGTCTTCTCTGCCTTGGATAATGAGGGTGCCCAATCTGTGGAAACTGAAGTGCCCTTAAATGAAAGACTTAATGCCAAATCTACTGGTAATGTACCAAATAGGAAAAAAAAATCACAAAACAGAAAACTACTACTACTTGGAGATTCCATCATCAGAGGCACCAACTTGGGAACATAGTTCAAAGGAGAGAAGATGGTCAAATGCCTCTCAGGCTCTTCAGCCAGCAGGAATACAAGCCAAATTGTTGGTGTAGTTAGTACAGAAAGTGAGCACTCCAAAACTGATATTGTCATCCACTTGGGTACAAATGACCAGGCTAGAAACAGTGCTTCTGAAGTTCAAAGGGACTTCCAGACCCGGGGAGAGAAACTCAAGCCCATTGCTAACACTATAGCATTCTCAGAAGTTCTACCTGTTCATGGTAAGGGGGCAGAAAGGCTGCATCGCATTAACAACCTTAATACATGGCTCCAAACCTGGTGCAAACAAGAAGGATTTAGATATATAGGCAACTGGGGAAACAGATAGATCAACGAGAGACTATACTGCGCTGATAGAATATATATCTCCATCATAGGGAAAAGGATCCTAAGTATGAGGGAGGAGTGGCCTAGTGGTTAGGACATGGTACCTCAAGCCAGAGGGCTAGGGGGTTCAAGTCCCTCCTGGGAACAGCAATCTCAGGCCAGAGAGACTGGGATTTCTAGGTCTATAGACACTCCTTGTGGCAAGCCACTTAACCCTTGGCTGCCTCAGGTACACATAGATTGTGAGCCCTTTGGGGACAAGGAAATGTATCCAGTACCTGTTTGTAGTGATTATATAACATAAATTGCTTTCCTTGAAGGATAAGGCAGTATAGAAACCTGGTTAAATAAGTGAAAAATTCAGGCAGTATGTGGACAGGTATTTAAACTAGGGAAAGGGGGTGACAGTAGATTTGAAGATGGTTTTTGCTAGGGCAATTTTTTTAGGTACTTTCAATAAACATGTTTATGTTTATGTACATGTAGGGCCTGATATTCAGAACCCTTAGCTGGACGGCCAATGGGAAACTGTCCAGACAAGAGTGCTGAGCCCAATGTTCAGCAAGTGCTATCCGGATAGTGCTGCTGACTAGCTCCACAGACTGCTCCTGCACTATCCGCTTCGTACAGGAGCGGTCAGTGGGCAGATCGAGGGCAGTACCACTGCTGTCCAGATCAATGCCAACTTATCTGGTGAGTGGTGATTTTTACTTGGCTCTTATCCAGATAACTTAAGCTGTATGCAGAGCAGGCTTAAGTTGCTTTCCGGATAAGAGTCAACTTAAAATGGCTACATATTTAGATAAGCCAGCACGTATCCCGATAGCGACGCTCAGTCCAGATGTTCTGCAGCAGTGACTGTCCGGATACCACTGCTGAAAATCCGAAGAATGTGGGCAGAATCGTGGTGACCAGACAGCCCATTGAATATCAGCTTTTTGGAAAGCTGGCCTCGTAGGTTCTTGTTCTTTGGACGAAAATGTAGATTTTTTAAAATAATATGTTAGCTTTAAATTGAAAGCAAGTAGTGACAACATCCACTCATATAAAAAGGCATCCATTCATAGAAAAGGGCTGCCCTGTTCCTGGCCCACTATTCTACTACTACTATTGAATGTTTACATAGCGCTACCAATCATATGCGGTGCTGTACAGTATTCTAACCATCAGACCGTCCTAGACATCTAGGTAAATGAAGTAGTACAGGCTACCAGGCAGGCACAGAACCACTGGGCCAGAGCAGAGAATGTTCCCATATGCAAGGGACAAGGGTTTGAGTCCCACTTGTTTAGACTGCACCTTCAAAGGGATATGGGCAGGTTGGAGTCGGTGCAGAGGGTGGGTACTGAAATGGTTAGGGGTCTTTGTCGTGAAGCATATGGGGACAGACTTGAAGATCTTGGTGTGTATACTTCGGAGGAAAGGTGGGATGAGGCGACCTTTGAATGCTTCTGTGGCATAAATGCACAGGAGGGTCTCTTTCAGTTGAGGGCGGGCTCTGCTACAGGGGGACATGGGATGGGAGTGAAGGGGGATAGACTCAGGCGTGATATGTGGAGGTGTTTCTTTATGGAAGGAGTGGTGGATGAGTGGAATAGTCTCCCAGTTGAGGTGGTGGACATGAGGATAATATCTGAATTCAAAAAGGCATGGGACAAACACAGAGGATCTCTAAGGGTAAAAGGGGGCCATTGTGGTTGATATGGAGGGGTAGACTGGATGGGCCATGTGGTCTTTTTCTGCCGTCGTGTTTCTATGTTTTGGACAGATGGAGAAAGACAAGTTCAGTACATCACTCCCAGCAAAAGCAAAACAACATTGGAAACAGCCATGCTTTAGAACAACACATCAATGGCAAGCAGGTAAAGGCATGTAAAACAAAATCCATGCAAAACGCAGGCAAGCCAGTCAACAAATGCGTGGAAAGCAATGAGCTCGAAGCCTAGCAGACTAAGTTCCAGATCTGCAAGCCCTAATGGTGGAAATGGACTTGGATATTGTGGCCATTACAGAAACATGGTTTAACAAGTCACATGAATGGGATATAGCCATAGCTGGCTATAATCTATTTAGAAGAGATAGAGAGGGTAGAAAATGAAGAGGAGTATCCCTATATGTCAAAAGCATTATTAAAGCTGCTGAAATGCAGGGGATGTGGGGAAAAGAAGAAGCACTATGGAAAGAGGAAATGGCACTGTTATCCATACTGGTGTGGTCTATAGGTCTCCAACTCAAACCGAAGAAATGGATAGCAAATTGATTTTTGATATTGCAAAGATAGCCATGAAGGGAGAAGTGATCATATTGGGTGACTTTAATCTATCTAATGTGGATTGGAGTGTTCCTTCTGTAAATCTGGAAATAAGTGAAAATATTGTGAATGCCTTCCAAGATGTATTACTTAAACAAATGGTAATAGAACCGACCAGGGAGTGCTCAGTGCTGGATTTAGTGCTTACCAATGGAGCTAGCATGTCAAATATCCGGGTGGGTGACCATGACAGCAGCAGTGATCATCACACGGTGTGGTCTGAGATAAAAGCCAAGGTAGAATCCAATCACAGCAAGCTCAGAGTCCTAGACTTCAAAAACACTGACGTCAGTAAAATGACCAAGTATCTGAAGGAGGAGTTGGCTGGGTGGGATAAGGGGCAGGGTGGGATAAGGAAAGTGGAATTGCAATGAGCTAAACTAAAGGAGGCAATAAAAGATGCAACTGTTACATATGTAAGGAAAGTAAATAAAAACAAGAGGAAAAGGAAACCTATTTGGTTCTCCAAAGAACTGACTGCATAAATAAAGGCAAAAAACACAGCTTTCACAAAATACAGTAGCTCACAAACAGAGCAAATCAGAAAAGAATACAAGATCAAATTAAAAGAGACAAAAAGAGAAATAAGGATAACAAAATTAATAGGCAGAAGAAAAGATGGCTAAAGATGTGAAGTGTAACGACAAAACCTTTTCCAGGTATATTCAGGAGATGAGGAAAATCAGAGATGGAATTACAGGACTCAAAACTTCTGGGGAACAGATTCTTGGAAAGTGATATTGAAAAAGCAAAAATGCTAAACAAGTACTTCTCCATTTTTACTAAAGAAAATCCTGGAGAAGGACCATCTGTGATTGACAAATATACAAATGGGAATGGAGTAGATACCACACCATTCATAAAATTTGATGTGTTAGAACAACTTGCAAAACTGAAAGTGGACAAGGCTATGGGACCAAATGGGATACATCCAGGATACTGAAAGATCTCCGTGAGGTTCTTGCAGGGACGTTAAAAGATGTTTTTAATAAATCCTTGGAGACAGGAGAAGTTCCACGGGATTGGAGAAGGGCTGATGTGGTACCTCTTCACAAAAGTGGTAATTGGGAAGTGACAAACTACAGGCCAGTAAGTCTTACCTCAGTGGTGGGAAAAGTAATGGAGGCGCTCCTGAAATAGTGAATAATGGACTTCCTCGAAACCAACAGGTTGCATGATCTGAGGCAACATGTTTTTACCAAAGTACAATCTTGCCAAACAAATCTGATTAAGTTCTTTGACTGGGTGAGTAGAGAACTAGATCAAGGGCATGTGATGGATGTGATCTACCTAGATTTCAGCAAAGCCTTTGATACTGTTCCTCATTGAAGGCTTATCAATAAACCCAACAGCTTTGGGATGGAACCTAAGGTGGATCAGAAATTGGTTGACTGACAGACGTCAGAAGGTTATGGTAAATGGAGCTCACTCGGTTGAAAGGAGTGTGATTAGCAGTGTGCCCCTGAGTTCGGTCCTGGGACCGACACTGCTCAATGTACTTGTGAGTGATATTGCTGAAGGACTGAATGGAAAAGTCTGTCTTTTTGCAGATGACACGAAAATTTGCAACACAGTGGACTCCCTGAGGGAGTGGATAACATGAGGAAAGTACTACAAAAGCTGGAAGAATGGTCCAAAGAGGGGGAAGCTGTAAAACTAGAGGGCATAACATGAAGCTACAAGGGAGTAAACTGAGAGGCAAAGTCAGGAAATACTTTTTCACTGAAAGGGTGGTGGATGCTTGGAATGCCCTCTCAATGGAAGTGCTGGGGGCAAATACAGTGATAGAATTCAAAATAGCATGGGACAGACATAATGGATCCCTTTATAGCAACAAGATAAAATCAAAACAAACATAACTATTTCTTATATCTGAACAAATAGGGGTGACATACACCGAGCAGTGGGTACACCCCTAAACGAAGGCATGGGAAGCGGTGACCTGCACGGCGCAGCAGGTGCACCTACTCTTGCCGCCTTGCTGGGCATAACAAATCAGTGTTACGTCACATTTCAGAGCTTCATCAACTGTGGAGTAACTACAATATATCAGCTCTATCACTCAACATTGAGATTGTAGCTTTTTCCTTAACCGATATGAACTTGACCCTGCGACAATTGGATATAGCAACCAGGTCTCAGACTAGAACAAGGCAATTATCTAAACTTATGTTCAGTGTTTAGATTCTGTGCCCACTATTGCATCAATGACCCCGATGTGTTGCTTTTCCAATTGTTTTCTATGGTCCTACTCACGGCTTTTAGGTATATATTGAAACCAGCACAAACTGTGCTTATAAATGTATAGGAATTTAAAGACGATGCTTGCCAGCTGAACCAGTGCTGGTCGTATTGTAAAGATTAGAAGGTAATGCTTATCTCATGAATAGTGCCAATGTTCCCAATGCCAAACTTCAGCGCCGTCGCGTTTCACTTGTAAAGTGTTTCTTCAGGGGATCATGGTTCGTACGTCTTATTGCATTCCTCATATAAACCTGATCTGTGAAGGTTATAAATATCTATTTAAGCTGCAATCCCATATTTAATTTCAGTGTTACAGACCACCTTATTAAACATAAGTAAAAGGTGCACTCACCATTTCACCACATTCGACGATTTTGCCTGCTGTTAAACATTGAGACGCCGCGCATGCAGATTGATTACCCAGGTTCGAGTTTAAAAGGACTCGAGGAACATGTGACTAAGCTAAATGTTAACCCTTTCTCTTCCAGTGTTAACTATAGGCACACACTCCAATCCAATTGTGTGTTTAAATCCCCAGGGCTCACAGATTGTAAATTAAAAATCCAACGTTGTTCTCTATACAATAGTTCTTGATCTTTTGATTTACCACCAAAACCACGAAAGACTTGCTCTATATACATAAAAGCCGTGAGTAGGACCATAGAAAACAATTGGAAAAGCAACGCATCGGGGTCATTGATGCAACAGTGGGCACAGAATCTAAACACTGAACATAAGTTTAGATAATTGCCTTGTTCTAGTCTGAGACCTGGTTGCTATATCCAATTGTCGCAGGGTCAAGTTCATATCGGTTAAGGAAAAAGGTACAATCTCAATGTTGAGTGATAGAGCTGATATATTGTAGTTACTCCACAGCCTTGCTGGGCAGACTAGATGGACCATACTGGTCTTTATCTGCCGTCATATACTATGTTACTATGTTAGAGTCTTACAGCTCACCACTAGTAATATCTTTCTCCTCAGAGTGAGCTCCATTTACCTGTACCCTTTGTTGCCTCCCACTTAATCAATTTCTAGCCTAGTCAGTTACGTTAAAGTCCATCCCTAGGGTGCTCAATTTATTTATAAGTTGCCTGTGTGGAACTGTGTCAAAGGCTTTACTGAAATGTAAGTACACCACGTTCAGGGCTCTCCCTTGGAGCAACTTTGTGGTCACCCAGTCAAAGAAATTAATGATATTCATTTGACATGGCCTGCCTCTAGTAAAACCATGCTGCCTCAGATTCAGCAATCCATTGTATACTAGAAACCTCACTTACCTCTGTTTTAGCAGATAATCGATTTGTGCATGCAAAAATGTTGTAGTCATGCAATTAAGGAAAATATGTGCAAAAACACAAAAAGCATATATAAATTATAAAAACTTTATTTAAAATGAAGGCTAACAGAACTTTTTTGTCTGTGCGTATTCCCTGGAAAGTATCCCCTGGCAAATCTGAGCTGGCTCCCACAAGGCCAATCAGAATCCAGCTAAATACATACATACCTAGCAGTGAAAACAGCCTGCAATGAGCTGATAGGAAAGCAACCTGTAGCAGAACACTTAGGGCCGATACCGAGAGTGATTAACCCTATTAGCAGACCTGCTAATTATGTCAATTGCCTTGACCTGGTTATTGAGCTGCACTAATGCGTTTCGTGCCGCTGAATATTCCCTGTGCACCAGGTACCCCGATGCTAGCCAGCTAGCATCAGGGCTGTCTAGTAGCGGCACTTGGCAATCACCGGGCAGTGGCAATATTGAGCTGCTGCCTGGTTATCAAAAATCCAAATGGAAAGCAGAAAAAATAGTATAGAAAGGTTTTTGGAGGCAGGTCTATTAACAAAGATTAAGCCAACTAAGCTTGGACAACACAGACTCTTACTGCCAGGGTCTGAAATTGAACAACAGTGACTCGATCTCCCCACTTTTTCTATGAGGCTCAAATTGACCACTGTTGAAGCCCTGCTGGGCTGAAAGGATCAGTCTGACCCAGCCTGGAATTTCTTATATTTTGATGTTAATAAAGTCTATATTATCTCTCTTTCTCTCTCGCTATATAGATATATATATCTTCCACTTCCTGAAATTAATAATTGTTCATTAGACCTGTCAACCTGAATGCCAAAAGGTATCTTGGAAGGAGGCCAAGTTTATACAGGATGTTCAAAGTTTAACGAGTTGTCATTTGCTATTAATCTTTATCAATAAGAAATTCTAACTCTGCCTAGCTCAGAGAAGGTAACTGCCAGGTTTTGTAAATGACTGCTAGCTGAAACAATAAGACCCTTCAAGTTCAAACTAATGCAGAGAAAAATGTATTTTAAAGCTCATTCTATCCAGCCACAGCACATTCAAAGGCAGGGAAACTTTGTGCTTGTCTCCAGGAACTTTATAATATGTGATCTATAGAGAGAACCAAAACTGTAAAACAAAAAGATATGGATGGTAGCCACTTTATTGGTTTACCTTCAGATTTTTTGGGCTTGACTGCAAAAGTGCCAATAGCACTGTATGAAAAGCAAAACTGGGAAATTACACTCTCCCAGACATTTATTTATTATGGGACCAATAATCAAAGGAATCTATGCATTGGTCACTGGATGGTAAATGACTTACTGTGCATTTCCAGAAAAAAAGCAGAGAGCATTGAGCCATTTAAATCACTAAATGGTCTGATACTATCTGCATATTTGTGAACTGGGCTTGGGGTGGGATAAGTGCGGGTTTAAAAATTATCCAGATGGCAGTGATATTCTGCTGCTAAGGAGCTGATGTAAATACGGGCGGCATAGAAAGTCATACGAAGACTCAGGTGTAAAAGTACTCGTGATAGATTGAATGTGTATGCCTTTACTGCAGGTGTTACCAGCGGTGTGGTCTGGTCAAAATACGGGTTGAGGGACAAAGTAGGCTCATTAATTATAAAATACGCTGATCTACATATGAACTGCTGCACTCAGTACATGGACATTTATATCTGCTCCCGGGCAGGCTTAAATTCTGTTACCTCAATGTAGCCATGATTGCTGCTGGATTTGCTCTAGTTCTTTATAAAGACTTATAGACACCTATGTGTCTTTATAAAATTGGGCCAAAAAAGCTCTCGGAATCTGGGTGCCCTGTTACAAAATTACCCTCCACGTCTGTGAAAATTGTCCTCTTAATAAGAGATATGTTTACTAAGCCGGGCTAATTGTTAACCCATGCTATTTGTAACTAGGTCCCACGGAATAACACTGAGGTTGTCAACAAGAAATAATTGATATAGAAAGAAAACTGCATAAGAAAAAAACCCTTAAAGGGAGAAAAAAACCAAAAACTTATCACATCTCTCTATAAGCCCTAAAAGAAATAAACTTGAGAAAATAAGCATCAATTAGCATATGCCAAACATCAGATTTTGGGCCCTTTTATTAAAGGGTGCTATGGTGTTGAACCTAACACGGCAAAAGCACTGAAATGATGTTGTGTTATGTGCAACACCGTCACGTTAACTGTCAGGGGTGTGGAAAGCATTTCCCTGGCAGTGAACGGGGAGCCCTGCCCCATAGCATGTATGGTGTCAGCGTGGGTGCACCTAACTACTACTGAGCATTTCTAAAGTGCTATAGCGTACGCAGCGCTGTACAGACAAATGAATAAATAAATAGGAGACAGTCCCTGCTCATCAGAGCTTACAATCTAGTCAAGACAAACATAGAAAGTGTAGGGAGGGGTAAATAGGTGTAGGGAGGGGTAAATGGGGGGGGGAGGAGATTAGGTGAGTCAAGATCCAAAGGCAGCAGCGAAGAGGTGAGCTTGCAACCTGGATTTGAAGAGGGTCAGAAAGGGTGCCTGGCACACAGATAGAAGTAGTTTGTTCCAGGTGTAAGGCGCTGCAAGGTGAAAAGAGCGAAATCTGGAGTTGGCAGTACAAGAGGGGGGCCTAAATAGAAGCAGTTGACTAGAAGAGCTGAGCTCCCGAGAGGGGTTGTAAGGAGAGATAAGGGAGGAAAGATACTGGGGAGTCATAGAGTGAATGCATTTGTAGGTCAACAGGAGAAGTTTGAATTGGATGCGGAAACGGATAGGTAGCCAGTGGAGTAACTTGAGAAAGGGAGTAGTATGGGCATGACGAGGCTGGCAGAAGATTAGTCGTGCAGCGGAATATTGAACAGATTGAAGGGGAGAGAGATGACTCAGAGGGAGACCAGCAAGGAGTAGGTTACAGTAGTCAAGACGGGAGGTGATCAGGGAGTGGATAAGCGTTTTAATAGTTTGTTCAGAGAGGAAAGGCTAAATGGCCAATTTTCCCAATGGAGAAAGCTGAATAGTCATGTACCCCAGGGATCTGTGCTGGGTCCGCTGCTTTTTGACATATTCATAAATGACCTGGAAAGTGGAATAACGAGTGAGGTTATCAAATTTGCAGATGACACAAAACTATTTAAAGTTAAAACCCAAGAGGATTGTGGAAAATTGCAAGAGGATCTTGATAAATTGGAAGACTGGGCATCAAAATGGCAGATGAAATTTAATGTGGACAAGTGCAAAGTTATGCACCTAGGGAAGAACAACCCAAACTATGGTTACATGATGCAAGGTTCCACATTAGGAACCACCACCCAGGAAAAAGATTTAGGCGTCATTGTGGATACCATGTTAAAACCCTCGGCCCAGTGTGCAGCGGCGGCCAAGAGAGCAAATAGAATGCTAGGTATCATAAGGAAAGGAATGGAAAATAAAACAAAAGATATTATAATGCCTCTATATCATTCCATGATAAGACCGTACCTTGAATATTGTGTGCAATTCTGGTTGCCATATCTTAAAAAGGATATAGCGATTTTAGAAAAGGTTCAGAGAAGAGCCACCAAAATGGTAAAGGGGATGGAAGGATACTCCTATGAAGAAAGGCTAAAAAGGTTAGGGCTCTTTAACCTGGAAAAGAGAAGGCTGAGGGGAGATATGATTGAAGTCTATAAATTAATGAACGGAGTGGGTCGGGTAAACGTAGATCGATTGTTTACGTTATCAGAATATAGAAAGAATAGGGGACATGCAATGAAGCTACAGGGTAAACTATTTAAGACTAATAAAAGAAAATATTTTTCACTCAATGTGTAATCAAACTCTAGAATTTGTTACCGGAGGATGTAGTAAAGGCTGTTAGTATTGCTGGGTTTAAAAAAGGTTTGGACAAGTTCCTGGAGGAAAGGTCCATAAACCATTATTAAGAAGGGACCCAGGATATCAATGCTTGACCCAGTACAAGCACTGTGGAACCTGTGTCTTTTGGGGAAACTGCTAGGTATATATGACCTAGATTGGCCACTGTTGGAAACAGAATACTGGGCTTGATGGACCTTGGTCTGACCCAGTATGGCATATCTTATGTTCTTATGTTCTTATTTTGTTAATGTTGTAGATAAAGAAGCGGCAGGTCTTAGCTATGAGATGGATGTGTGTGGAGAAGGAGAGAAAGGAGTCAAAGATAACCCCCAGATTGCAGGCCGAGGAGACAGGAAGGAGTATAGAGTTGTCCAGAGAGACTGAGAAGAGAGGAAGAGGAGGAGAGGTTTTAGGGGGAAAGATAAGAAGTTCAGTCTTGGCCATGTTCAATTTCAAGTGGCGATGGGACATCCAGGCAGCAATGTCAGAAAGGCAGGCAGAGATCTGGGTCTGGATTGCCGGAGAGAGTTCGGGTGTAGAGAGGTAGATTTGGGAGTCATCCGCATACAGATGGTACTGAAAGCCATGGGAAGAGATAAGCGTGCCAAGGGATTGGGTTTAGAGGAAGAAAAGGAGCGGCCCAAGACAGAACCTTGGGGTACCCCAACTGAGAGCGGGGTGGGGGAGGAGGAGGAGCCACCAGAACACACACTGAAGGAGCGATGGGAGAGATAGGAGGAGAACCAAGATAATACAGAGTCCTTAAAGCCAAGTGAGGACAGGGTATCAAGGAGAAGGTTGTGGTCAAAGGTATCAAAAGCAGTAGAGAGGTCAAGGAGTATGGGGACGGAGTATAGGCCCTTGGATTTCGCCAGGAACAAGTCACTGGAGACTTTGACAAGGGCCATTTCAGTGAAATGTAAAGGACGAAAGCCAGACTGTAAGGGATCCAGGAGAGCATGAGAGGAGAGGAAGTCGAGGCAGCGGTGGTGAACCGCACGTTCTAGTAGTTTAGAAATGATGGGAAGGAGAGAGATGGGTTGATAGGATCAGTGGGATCGAGTGAGGGTTTCTTGAGGAGAGGTGTGACCACAGCATTCTTGAAGTCTGAGGGGACCGTAGCAGTGGAGAGCAAAAGGTTGAGAATATGAGAGATGGAAGGGACAATGGTGGAGGAGATGGGGCTTAGGAGACGCGTGGGGATAGGATCAAAGGAGCAGGTAGTGAGTTTGGAGGAAGAGAGAAGGTGTGCAGTTTCCTCATCAGAGATGACAGGAAAGAAATAGAGGGTAGCAATGTATGGGGGGGGGAGAGTTGGGGGTGGAAAGGGAGAAGAAAGGGGGAGGAGGGGAAGAAGCTGAGTTTGTGGGGAATTGGAGGGTAATCTTATGGATTTTGTCACGGAAGTAGTCAGCCAGGGTTTGGGCAGAAAGAGAGGGAGGGATAAGAGGCGGTGGCACTTTGAGGAGGGAGCTGAGAGTAGTAAAGAGACGGCAAGGGTCAGAGGTAAGAGAGTTAGTCAGATGGACATAGTAGTCTTGTTTGGCAAGAGCTATGGCCGCCTGGAAAGAGCCAAGCATGAATTTGAAGTATAGAAAGTCTTCAGGATGGTGGAATTTGAGCCAAGGATGGTGTAATTTGAGCCAGGATAGTGGAATTTGAGCCAAGCACATTCAGCAGCAGGGGCACAGGAATGTGAAGTAGCGTTAGGTGATCCCACACTAATGCAGTTAGCACATGAAATGAAATCCACGCTAACTGCGCAGAGCACATCATGCCCACTCACAATCTTAATGGAAGTTAGACTGTGGAAGTTGCCCCATGCTAACTATCATGGCCTCACACTAGCTGGCAATGCATGCCTCAACATGCATTCAGCGTACGCCAGGACACACGTCAGCGAATGCCCTTATCTAAGAACACTGCTCTCCACCTCCATGTTACTCATCACTTGAGAACTCTCTCTTAAGAAATATCGGGGCATCCATCTTGTTCGTTAGATGCATGCCCAGTATTTAGGGTTGACAAAATCTTATTGATTCCCCTTAAACTTAATCAACATTTGCAGGGGAACTCAAAGAATCACCAATATTTTTATGAATACAGTTCATAATTGTGTGTGCATCTTATAACCAGAAAAATGCTGTAAATCTAATTTTCATATTATTTAAATCAATCAGTAGCCCCAAACGAGAAGCCCCGCAATGCTGACTCATTCTACTCAGCAAGTTCTTTTTCACTTAGGAAGATCCAGGGGCCTATCTCCTTAACTTGGATGCTTAGATATTTTAAAGATCTTGTTCTTTGCAATCATAATCAAACATCTCCTGTGAACGTTCCAAACTGAAAAAAGGAAAGCAAAGAAAGAAAACAAAGAAAGGAAGAATAGAAAAAATGTGAAAAAAAGCAAAAAAGGGAAAGAGCAAACTTCTGCAAATCACCCAAGGACTTGGCAATGGAGTTTGAGGTTTCAGTTAATGAAGTACAAATAAAGATAACAGACTTTTGGACGCAGGAATATTTACTTTCTAGATAGCTAAATAGTTTTAGCACAACTCATATTAAAACTCTGATGTTACTTGTAAAGCTTGGTCCTGTAGTTGGCACCGTGTAAGTTTTAGCAAACTTCTGGACGCTATGAGGTCAGTGCAATAGTGTGTTAGGCTTCTGAGTACAATTTTGTGCACTACTGTGGGTGCCCTAACTGTACACAAAGCCTCAGGTAGACATCAGCACATAGCTCATTTAGATCCCATGGTAATAAAGATATTAACTTTTCAACAAAGATGCATTCATCACCGAATATCAAAAGGCTGAGCATAGGGTTTTCTAAGGCTGGGGCTCTAATGCAAAGTGTGAGAAGGAGTAAAACCTAAGCTCATTCTTCTGTGGTCAACAGTGAGGATTTTATGCCTGTTTCTTATCTTTACGGCAAGCATACAGGATCCGCAACTTTTCTGGCTTTAATGAGGAGGAGGAATTGAGGGGGAGGTGTGCTGGAACAAAATATGCTGTCCTGTTGACAAATATTTAGCATTACAAAATTTGGAGTTGCTTGCGTGTGCATCTGTGCATGTGCTGGAATGCTGTTCTGTGCATAAGTAATAGTATTGCAGGAAATGTATGCACAGAATGCAGCTCAGGATGCCAAAACAATATTTTTGTGTGCAAAATTTATCTAAAGCTAGTACAGACCGGTGTGTGCATGCATCTGGTGTGCTCTCCCATGTTACAACACATTTTATGCTCACTGTCTATTTGCATACTATTTGCTTACTGTATTGGTGTCAGGGGCGGCCCAAGGGGTTGTGGGGCCATGTACGGAGACTCGGTGCGGGGCCTTATTTGCATAAGTGGCCTCATTTGCATAAATATTTGCATAATGTTACCATACACTAACTTTTAGTAAACATGTCTCTTAATGAGTGTATGGATAAAGAAAGACTAAAAGATTTCTACATTACTATAATCCAGTGCCAACCGCCAGGCACATTAGGAACTACTACAAACGCTGCCCATTTAGAACCCATAGCAAACCCGCCGTATCCTGACAGCATTACCAGGACTCACAAAGCGCCATACCCTACCTATCAAAAGGCAACACTGCAAATATTAAACTAATACATTTCAGAGAATACTGGGGAAAGAGAACAAGTGGCAATGTCAAATAGGAATTACATAAACAGAATACCTCAGCTCAGTTACACATGCAGAACATAGACCATCACCAAACAAGGAATCACAATTTAGAAACAGGAAGGCAATAATTAAACTGGGAACCCCAAAAGCCAAACTTGGAATGTACAACAACACTGTAGAAATAAAACTATAAATTAATTTCCTCTTGTACCAAACAAAGCGCAGACGTTAATGATGCACATTTCCCAGAGCTTTCATATTCCAGTTAATAAATTCAAAATAAAGAGATATCTTTCTACCTTTTGTGCATTTTTTTTCAGTTGCAATTGCTCCAGCCACTTTCTTCTGGTTTCTTCATGTTTTCTGCTAACTCTCCATCGTCTGCTGTCCAGTTGTCCTTTCTTCTCTCTTCTATTTTTTTTCCATTCTCTCTCTCTACATCTGCTTTAACATACTAATCTTTCTCCTTTTGCTCTTTCCTCATTCCTATTTCATCCTCACAAATTTTACCCCTCCATCCTCAATCCCCACTTACTCTCCCAATACCCGGCCAATTGTAGATTTTTCATCCCTCCCACACAAAATATTTTTCCCCTCTCCATTTTACTCTCCCAGCCCCATCCCATTCTAATCCTCCCCCAACATCAGCTCCCTTCTAGTTCCAGTTTCACCCAGCATCCATTCCCTTCTAGTCCCTGCATCAGCCCATTTCCAGTCCTAGCCCCCCATCAGCCCATTTCCAGTCCTAGCTCCCCCATCCATTTCCAGTCTGAGTCCCTTCATCAGCTCATTTCCAATCCTAGCCCCCCATCAGCCCATTTCTAGTCATTTCCTAGCCCCACCATCAGCCCATGTCAAATCCTAGCTCCCCTCCACTCAGCCCAATTCCAGTCCAAGCCCCCCCCCCATGAGCCTCCTTCCAGTTCTAGCCCCTCCATGAGTCCATTTCAATTCAAGCCCCCACCACAGCCCATTTCCAGTCCTATCCTAGCTGCTCCATCAGCCCATTTTCAATCCTAGCTCCCTTCCCTCACAGCCCATTTCCATTCCAAGCCCCCTCTCCATCAGCTATTTGCAGTTCAAGCCTCCCCTTCCACTCAGCCCATTTCCAGTCCTAGCAACCCCCAACCCATTACCAGTCCTAGCCCCCCATCAACCCACTTCCAGTCCTAACCCCCCATCACCCCATTTTCAGTTTAAGCCCCCCCCTATAACCCATTACCAGTCCTAACCCCCCATCAGCCCACTTCCAGTCCTAACCCCATCAGCCGATTTCCAGTCAGCCCCCCATAGCCCATTGCCAGTCCTAACCCCACCCCATCAGCCCACAGCCCATTACCAGTCCTAACCACATCAGCCCACCTCATCCTAACCCCTCCCCATCAACCCATTTCCTGTCCTAGCCCCCCCATAGCCCATTATCAGTCCTAACCCCCCCATAGCCCATTACCAGTCCTAACCCCCATCACCCCATTTCCAGACAGCCCCCATCAGCCCACAGCCCATTACCAGTCCTAATCCCCCCATAGCCCATTACCAGTCCTAACCCCCCCCCAACAGCCCACAGTCCACCTCAAGTCAAGTCCTAACCCCCCCCCCCCCACCATCGGCTCATGGAAAATTTAAAAAAAAAAAAAAGCTGGCTGCTGCCGCTGCCGCAGTGGCAGAATGGAGTGTCCCGCGGGGCCCTCTCTGCCCAGCTGAGCCCCTCTGCACTGGCTTTCAGATACGCAAAGGGAGAGTGTCTCCCTCGCGTCTCTGTTAAGCCTGCAGGGGCAGATGGGAAATTTCCCATCAGCCCCTGCTTCCCATTAGCCCCTGTGGGCTTAACAGAGACGCGAGGGAGACACTCTCCCTTCGCGTATCTGAAAGCCGGCGCAGAGGGGCTCAGCCGGGCAGAGGGGGCCCCGCGGGACACTCCATTCTGCAGCTGCTGCGCTGGCAGTGGCAGCCAGATTTTTTTTTTAATTTTAATTTTTAAAAAAGCAGAATGTTCTTTGCGCGGGGCCCCCTGAAACGCGGGGCCCTGTGCAAAAAACATTCTTGCTCAATGGACGGGCCGGCCCTGATTGGTGTGCAGATATTTTTTTAACACATGCGTTAGGAAACTCGGCGCTAAGCATTAGTGTAGAGTTCTAATGTATAGCTTTCAGCATCTTCCCCATAAGAATATTTTATAAACCATCTTCACATGTACAGTATATGGGCTCTTATAGAATTAGGATGAGTCAGCATAAAAGTATGTGCGATGCAAGCCAGGGCTTACTTTTACAGTAGGTGCAGGACTGGTGCAACCCATAAGTGAACTAGATGGTTGCCTAGAGTGCCAACATTAACAGGGCACTTCCACATAGAAAATAACGAAGGCGAGTTCCTCTGAAGGGGACTTCCATCTCTCATGAGGAGGTAAGGAATCTGAGGGCAATTCAGGGGACCTCTCCTCTGATAAATACTGCGAGTCATAGACTCCCAGGAGCACTCTGATGCTAACTCAGAGAGGTACTCAAAGATATCTGAGTCTCTACCTGGCTGACATCAGCTCCTCATGGGTTGTAGATCTCCTCTGGAAACATTGGTGCACCAGTATTCCACAGTGCTTCAGACAGTGTTAACCCCCTGGATACACCAGAAAAAGCCACTGACCAGGCAATAACTAGTTCCAAAGCCCTTTGGGGTCTCAATAACGGTAACTCTCCTGCAGGCAAATGATGAGTTTAAAGAATTGACTTGATGTCTTGATGCACCAGCCTTGATACAGTCAAAGCAGCAGCCTCAAGCTGGACAAAGAAGACCTCCATCCTTTCCTCAAAGCTCCTCTATGCTGCCATCAACAAAAATGGAGCTGAATCGGCCAATTTGCAGGATCTGTTGGGGAGTATTGGCAGGCTGTTCTCAACCCCTTGGAGACTGCTCAGACCCTCTGGTACTGAGAAGGATGAGCATTCCTCATGCTGGGGCAACTTTGAGGGTTCCAGTTCCCCTGATACCTTAATACTTAAGACCTCAATACTCAAGACAACTGTGGCATGGTTTAAAGGTGAGGTCATAGAAGTTCTTGTAGCCAAAAAAGCATCTTTCAGGAAATGGAAAAAGAAGCCAAATACCGAAAACTGAAAACAACGAACGCACTGGCAAGTTAGATGCAAGGCTTTGATAAGGCAGACAAAGAGAGAATTTGAAAAAAAAAAGCTTGCTGTAGAAGCAAAAACACATAATAAAAATTTTTTCAAGTACATTCATAGCAAAAAACCTGTGAGAGAGGTTCAGTTGGACCATTAGATGATATAGGGTAAGAGGGGCACTAAGAGGGGACAAGACTATAGTGGAGAAACTGAATGAATTCTTTTTCTTGGTCTCTTACTAAAGAAGATGTAGGGAAGTTACCCATGACTGAAATGGTATTTAAAGGTGATGCATAAGAAGAATTGAAAGAAATATCGATAAACCGGGAAGATGTATTATAACTATTTGATAAACTAGAGTAGCAAATCACCTGAACCAAATGGTATATATCCAAGGATGTTGACAGAACTGAAATAATAATCTGTGAACTATTAAAATCATCTGTAATACCTGAAGATTCGCGAATGGCTAATCTAACACCAATTTTTAAAAAGGGTTCCAGGGATGATCCGGGAAACTACACAGGGTGGCCCAAAAAAAGTGAGAACATCTCGTAGCATATAAGTTATTTAAAAATTCAAAAAGACAGATGTAAACGATTGACAAATTTTTAAAAAAAGATGGCGACCGGAAATTGTCAAAATAAAGTTATTATATAGCTAAAAAAGGTAAATAAATAAACTATTTAAGCTTTTAATTTACGAGATGTTCTCACTTTTTTTGGGCCACCCTGTAGGCCAGTGAGCCTGATGTCAGTACCAGGCAAAACGGTAGATACCATTACAATGAACAAAATTACTGAACTTGTAGATAGTAATGGTTTAATGGGAGAAAGCCAACATGGCTTTAGCCAAGGAATGTCTTGTTCTATTAATCTGTTATATTTTTGAAGATGTGAATAAACAGACAAAGGTGAGTCAGTCAATATAGTTTATCTGGATTTTCAGAAAGTCTTTGGCAAGGTCCCTCATGAGAGACTCTTGGCGAAATTAAAAAGTCATGAGATAGGGGGCAGTGTACTATTGTGGATCAGGAACTGGTTAAAAGATGGAAAGCAGAAGGTAGGCTAAATGGCCAATTTTCTAAATACAGAAAGGTGAATAGTGGAGTATCCCAGGGATCTGTGCTGGGTCCGCTGCTTTTTAACATATTAGTAAATGATCTGGAAATGTGAATAATGAGTGATGTAATCAAATTTTCAGATGACACAAACTTATTTAAAGTTGTTAAAACCCAAGAGGATTGTGAAAAATTGTAAGAGGGCCTTGTTAAATTGGAAGACTAGACATTCAAATGGCAGATGAAATTTAATGTGAACAAGTACAAAGTTATGCACCTAAGAAAGAACAATCCAAACTATGGTGACACGATACAAGGTTCCACATTAGGAACCACCACACAGGAAAATGGTTTAGGCATCATCATGGATAACACGTTGAAACCCTCTGCCCAGTGTGCAGTGGCAAGAAAGCAAATAGAATGCTAGAAATCATAAGGAAAGGAATGTAGAATAAAACAAAGGATATTATAGTGCCTCTGTATTGTTCCATGCTGCGACCGCACCTTCAATATAGTGTGCAATTCTGGTCACTATATCTTAAAAAGAATATAGCAGAATATAGAGAAAAGCCACTTTAATGGTAAAGGGAAAGGAAGGATACCCCTATGAGGAAAGGTTTAGAAGATTAGGACTCTTCAACCTGGAAAAGGGACATCTGAGGGGAGATATGATAGAGCTCTATAAATTAATGAATGGAGTGGAATGGGTAAACGTAGATTAATTGTGTACGCCATCCAAAAAGTAGAAAAACTTGGACATGCAATGAAGCTACAGTATAACCCGTTTAAGACTAATAAGAGAAAATAGTTTTTCACTCAACATGTAATCAAACTCTGGAATTCATTACCAGAGGATGTAGTAAAAGCTGTTAGTGTACATGAGTTTAAAGAAGATTTGGATAAGTTCCTGGAGGAAAGGTCTGTAAGCCATTATTAAAAAGGACCTGGGTATTCCACTGCTTGCCCCAATACAAGCATTGTGGAACCTGTTTGCCTTTTTGGGAAATTGCCAGGTTCTTGTGACCTGGATTGGCCACTTTTTGAAACAGGATACTGGGCTTGATGGACCTTGGGCTGAGCCATTATGGCATTTCTTATGTTATTTATTTACATTCTCTTGTATACTGCATCAGTGTGGTTTTTCATAGAACAAACTGAAATTACATTGAACAGGGCATTATAACTTGGAGATAACTATTTTACAGGGAACATGGACTATGGAGGGTTAAGTGACTTGCCCAAGACCACAAGGAGCACCTGTGGGACTAGAAACCCCAGTCCTTCCAGGCCAAGGTTGCTGTCCTCTAGTGGGATTTGAACCCCTGACCTTCTGGCCTGAAGTACCTTGCCCCAACCACTAGGCCACTCCTCCACTCCATGTTCTTATGTTCTTATCATGCTCTAATGAACTATAACACCAATGCATCTCAGCCTCTCCCCAGTGCTTGGTATCCCCAGTCTTTGCTGTTGATGAAGTTGAGGATGAATCGTTCCTCTTCTTTGGCCAAGATTCTGTGGAATGCCAATCCTGGGATACCCTATTAGTGCTCAATTCCAAGTGGACCCAATGACTCCTCAGTGTAGATGTACCTTCACTGTCTGGTGCAGCTCTGGAGACCATGGAGACTAATGCTACGAATGCTGATGCCAATCAGACTTATCTGCACCAAATGTTTTCTGTGCATGACTTCTGGTCCCTCTCTTTGTCATCTGTAAACACAAGACACAATGAGAGGGTTCATGGTCAGATCCCAAGCACTGCAGGCACCAATTATGAGTTTCTGTAACAGGCATGGTCGTACCACACCAGGAGCACTTCTTTTTTTTATATATTTAACTTTTTATTGACAATTCCATCGTAAAACCATACAAATACATCTGATCAGCACAACAACTAGACATGTATGAACTGCCTGCTGTAGTAACATACCCTCCCCCCATCTCCAACAGTAATATAGCATAACACATCTACATAGCTCCCCCTTGTAGGCTCACACCCATTGGATGGCCCCTTCTGCCCCACCCATAGATACAGAGGGCACCACTACCAGCATCAAGCATGGGAAGGCAAACAGACATCTTACTCCCACCACATGGAATTGTTTTTGTTTTGTTATAGAAATAAGGGCCATCAGCTGCACATTCCAGCGTCTATGTCAGCAACCCCCCCCCAACCCCACTCCTCACCCCCCCTGCCCCCCACTACTGCCTTCCCCCCCCATATGGATCTACCGCCACCTACCCTCCTTCCCCTGAGCCCAACCCACTCCCCCTACCCCCCCTCGCTCCCCCCCATCGTTTCCACCCCTCTATGGCAGGGTATCTCTCCTTAGGTAAAGTAACACCTTATCCCATTGCTTCTCGAATCTATCCACCCTTTGCCTTCGGGAAGCAGTCAGTTTTTCCATTAAATACACCTGCCGGAGACGCTCCACACACTGCTCCACCTGCGGTGCTTCCCGCTGCTTCCAACGGTAAGCCAGCTCACAGCGGGCCGCACTCAGACACACCATAACCTGCCTCTTATCCTGAACCGGTCCTCCCTCGCTCCACCACCCCATCAAATAGCCACTAGGCTCCAGTGACGGCTCCTGCCCAACCACCTCTCGTATCCATTCCCTAATCGCCGCCCAATAGCGCTGTATCCGCGGGCACGTCCACCATATATGGAAAAAGGTGCCCACCCCCCCCCCCCGCACTCCCGCCAACACCTATTGGACACCCTGGGAAACATCCGGTGCAACCTGACCGACGTGTAATACCACCTCATAACCACCTTGCACCAATTCTCCCGAATAGCTACCGACAATGGTAGTAGCCTCATCTGGTCAAATATATTCTTCCAGTGCCCCTCCTCTAGTTCCATGCCCAAATCCCCTTCCCACTCCCGCATGTATCGATGCTTCCCCACCAGGGGCCCATGGATAGCCTTATAAAGCGCCGAGGTTAACCCCAGTGAGGACCTCTTCCCATACCAAACCACCTCCAATGGAGTATAGTCTCGCTCGTGGCCCTCTTTCCCTAATTTCTGCCTTAGAAAATGCACCACCTGCCCGTAGTAGAAAAGAACCCCCTCCCGCAGCCCATACGTCTCTTGCAATACTGCAAATGGGACCCATTCTCCACCATCAATAAACTGATAAAAGCATTTCAAGCCCCTTCTGGCCCACCGTCTGTAACCCCCCCCCCCCTTCTCTCTCGGGGCGGAACTCCTCCGTATGACAAAGTTCCCTCATCAAGGAAAAGTGTGCCCCCCGCCCTCCCCCGCCCCCTCTAATCTTGTCCCATTCCTGCAACACAAGACTCACATATGGGTTAGCCCGTACCGCTACCCCTCTCTCCCCCCTCCTCATCCAGGGAAGCCCTGCCAAGGAGCACCCCCCTCCACTATCCTTCTCCATCTCCACATAATTCTTCCGCTCCCCCCCTTCACACCAATCCATCACATGGCGCGCCTGTGCTGCCCAATAGTAGGCCTGTAAGTTGGGCACCCCAACCCCCCTTCCTCCCTTCTCCTGTATATTACTGCACGCACTATCCTAGGCGGACGTGTCCGCCAGATGTACTGGTTCACCTGCCACTGCACTCGTCGCAAATGTGCTCCCAGGATAGCCACTGGTAGTGCCTGAAAATAATACAGCACTCTCCCCAGCCAGGACACTTCTGACCTCATCCACCGCTGTAGGTCCTGATCTATCTCCTTCCACAATTTACCATAGTTAGCCCCATACATCCCTTGGGGCTGAGAAGTGATATTGACCCCCAGATATCTAATGGCTCGCTCTGCCCATTTGAACGGGAATGCATGCTGTAGTCTTTCCAGCCGTGACCTGGCCATATTAATATTCAGGGCCTCCGTCTTGTCCGGGTTCATTTTGAACCCCGAGACCTCCCCATACTTTCCCAGCTGCCGCAGAATTTCTGGTAGGGACTCCTCTGGCTGCGTCACCACCATAAGAACATCATCCGCAAAGAGGGAGATTTTGTGGTGGCTACCCCCCCCCCTTCTGCAGCCCCCACACCTTTCCACTTCCTCGTATTGCTCTCGCCAGAGGTTCTATAGCAATAGCAAATAAAAGCGGGGACATCGGGCACCCCTGGCGGGTCCCTCGTTCCAAATCCAGAGTCTCAGTATATCGCCCATTGATTTTCACCCGCGCTTTAGGGTCCCTATACAGCACTTGTCCCATCTCATAAACTTAGGACCTATCCCCATCCGCCTCATGACTAGAAATAAGAAGTCCCAGTCCACCCTATCAAACGCTTTCTCAGCATCTATTGACAGCAGCATCGCCTCAACCCCTTGGTCATGCGCCCCCCACACAGCTTCTAACACCCTCTTTATATTGTCGGAGGCCTGCCGCCCCATTATAAATCCAGTCTGGTCTATCTCTATCAATCTTGGCAACTTCGGAGCCAACCGATTAGCCAACACTTTGGCTATAATTTTAACATCAACATTTATCAGAGAGATGGGGCGGTAGGACCCACACTGCATCGGATCTCTTCCCCCCTTGGGCAACACAGTTATCCCTGCTGTAAGCATTTCCGCCGAGAAATGTTCCCCTTCCTGCTGCACTCCATTCGCTATCCGAACCAGCCTATCCAACAGGTCCTCCCGGAATGTCTTATAAAAGGCCCCCATCAGGCCATCCAAGCCCGGGGCCTTCCACGCCGGCAACGCCCACAGGGCCAGCTCCACTTCATCCCAGGTGATATCTTCCTCCAGGTCCTAGCTCTCCCCCTCCCCCAAGCCCTGCAGCCCCAGCTCCGTTAAATAAGCCTCCCCTTGCTCCAATGTCCCGCCCTCCTTTTTCTTATACAGTGCCCTATAAAATTGGCAGAAACGTTCCCCAATTTGCTTCTCTGACCGCAACTGCTCCCCTCTTTCCCCTTCCAGCCCCCCTATAGTTGTCTGGGCCTCCCGTTTCCTCAATTTCGTGGCCAACATTTTCCCGGCTCTATCCCCCCATTCATAATAGCATTGCTTCAGTCTAGCCATCCGGAACCCAATCTCTTCCACGTGCAATTTTTGAAGCTCCATCCTCAACTGGTTGAGGCGCTTAAAGTCCCGCTTATTGCCTTGGCCTTGATATCTCTCAGCCACATGTTTTATCTCTTTTTGCAATTCCTCCTCCCGTGCCAGCCGTTGTTTCTTATATCTAGAGGACCACATCACTAACCGCCCCCTCACCACTGCCTTCATACCCTCCCACAGACCCACCTCCCCCACCTCCCCGTGTCGTTAATGACCCAGTACTCTTTCAAGCATGCTTTGACATCTTTCACCACCTCTTCTTTTTTAAGCAGACTTTCATTGAGCCTCCAAAATCTCACTCCCCCCCTGTCCCTGTTATACCCTACTCCCACCCACGTCGGTGCATGATCCGACCACGTGATATTCCCTATTGCCGCTTCCTGAATCCTAGGGCCCTACCCTACATCCAGCAAAATATAGTCTATCCTGCTGTAGCTGTCATGGGGTGCGGAGTAAAAGGTATACTCCGCACTTCCCTCATGCTGTTGCCTCCACACATCACACAACTGATAGGTCTCCATAATTCTCGCCAGCGCCCTTCTAATTTTATTTTTCCCATCTCCCCCATTCGCTTGGCGATCCCACTTTGGGTGTATAGCCAAATTAAAATCCCCCCCCAAAATGAGCCTCCCTTGCACATGTCGGGCCAGTAAGTCCTGTACCCCTCTCCAAAATTGTAGCTGTGGCTCATTCGGGGCATATATATTAACCAAAGTGACCTGTTCGCCCTGCCATTCCCCACCCAGTAGCAGCACCCGACCCTCGGCATCCCCCTCCACCCTGCTCACCTTAAAGGTGCTATCCTGTCGTAGCAATATAGCCACCCCCCCCCCCTTTTTGCTCGCCCCATCCCCCTCATGCTCCCATAGTACTGGTGCGGGTACTTCACATTCCACATCAACCCCTCATTCTTCCTCCTCAGATGAGTCTCCTGCACCAGCACTATCTCCCAATCCAATCTTGTGGCCTCTCTATACAGCTGATGGCGTTTCCTGGGATTATTCAGCCCCTTAGTGTTGATAGATCCTATCCTCCCCATGAGGACTGTACGTTCCCTTCAAACCCTCCCTCTCCAGTTCCATCGGTACCCCGCTGTCCACTTCCCCCCCACCCTCCCCACCCCCACCCTCCCCCCTACTCCCCCCCCCCTGCATTACCACTCCCTCCGGAGTTACCATGGTCTCCCGATGACATTCCCCGGGCGCCCTCTCTAACCACCCTACCCCCCCTGCCTCCCCTCCCATCGGTCGCCCCCTACTCACCCCATATACCAGCTCCTACTTCCCCCCATCCTCCACCCGCCATTCCACCGTACCCCCCCTTGCCCCCCGTGCACAAATGGATGGATGCGCTTCCCCCCCTACCATCTCCCCGCTCCTTCGCCTCCCCCTCCCCCCCATTCCACATCCCTGGGGATCCCATTACCTGCCATGCAATACAATACACTCATTAATAACATCTCTCTACCTCTGCCATGCTTCATAGTCTAAATAATAAGGAATCAGTGGCAGTTTTATTGTTTACCACCAAGCCAGTCTATAACAGTCCAAACTCGTCCTGGCTGGACCAGGGCAGTCTTCACCGCTCAATCTCCAGTCTCCGCTGCCGCCGGCACTCGCTCTTTGTCTCTGGAGAGCCTGGTCAGTCGCCTGCTCTTACTTTCCACTCTCTGCCATTGCATCCCTGCGCTCCGGACTGGAGGGCACTGCTCCTTTGGCGGGCCGTCCGGTTGGTTCTCCGGGATGTTTTCTACGCCTAAGTCCCGCAGTATTTGCCAGGCTCCCTCAACGCTCTGAATTCGGCGAGTGTTGCCCTTTACTGTCACCAACAGCCCAAATGGATAGAGCCACTTGTAGCGCCAACCCTCTCTGCGCAGCAACGATGTGACCCCTCTCAGCTCCCACCTCCGTTGCAGCGTGCCTGCCGAAAGATCTTGGTACAACTCGATCTTTGCCCCCTCCCACTTGTAGGGGCACAGCTTCCGCGCCGCGGTAAGGAGTCTCTCCTTCAGCTTAAATGAGCCCATGCACGCTATCACATCTCGAGGTCTATTCTCCCGAGAGGGGCCCAGGCTCCGGTGCGCTCTGTCCATAGGCATTGGCTTTCCCTCCCATTCTCCCGCAGGGTCTGCCTCCAGCAGGATAGCTGTGAACAGCCGCGTCAGTGTCGCTTCGCAGTCTTGGAAGCGCTGGTCCTCCGGGATACCTCTCACCTGCACGTTACACCTTCTGGACCTGTCTTCAAGGTCTTCAGTTTTCGCCTGGAGAAGGTCTTGAGCATGTTTCAACTCTGCTCAGCCGACCTGCAGATCATTTGTCATCTCCACCTGGTGTTCCAATCGCTCCTCTGTGGCCTCCACTCGGGCCCCAAGCTCCTTCATGTCCTGTTTGAGCGTGCTCAGCGTCTCCCTCAAGTCCTTCTTGAAAGAGCCCATCTCAGCCTTCAGCTCCTCTTTGAATTCGGTAAGCCATTCCTTCAGGCTCTCCAGGGATTCTGGTCCGACCTCGGAGTCATCCTCAGAATTGGTCCGCTCTGCCATATCGGCCTCCATTTTGTCCACGTGGCCGTCTTCCCCCTGCTCCTCCGCTTTTGCGTATGAGGAGCGGTAGGCCGCCAACTGCTTTTTCACTGACATCCACTCCGGTGTCTTAAGTTCTTGGCTCTGGATTCGCTCTCCTCAAGCAGGGTAGGATCGCTCATTTGTTAGCTTTACTCCACAAGCGCCCCGGAGCTCCCTCAGAAAGCAGCCATCGTGCTCCCTGACGTCACCGGAAGTCCACCAGGAGCACTTCTTAAACCAGCTGGAGAGTTTCTGGGACATGTTGTCTGGAAAAATAGCTAAACAAAATAAAACTCAATTGTGAAAAAATGGAACCCATCCAGAGTACCTGAGGCCTAGTCTAAATGTGGCCTATAGCAATGACACAGTAAAAAGAAAGAAAATGTAAACACTGACCGAAAAACATGACTAAGATAATACTAAAAGGAAAAATTACAAATGCAGCAGTGGCAGGAGGCAGCAGAAGATGTTTAGCAGTGGAAATACAGTGAGATCATGGGTCCAGAGTGTCTGTAGGGCACTGCAGAACAAAACAAACTAGGAGGATAAGATATGACAGTGCAGGTGGGAGCAGATATACAGGCACATTGAAGCCATTCCAAAAGCTTTTAGAGGAAGCTAGGAGAGGTTTCCCCCACAAGGCTCAATTGGTGATGCCACCCATATGTAAGTACTTAACCCGCATGTCCATGGATAATCCCTATTCCTGCTTTATTTCTCATTCCACTCTCCATTACCCTAACAGTGGTATCATCATTATCCCTATCAGTTGTAAGTCAGAATGAACATACAGTGGCTTCTGCTTCTCAAACACTAGTGTACTTCAGATTAATGCCCCTAACAACACAGATATCCTGGCTGAAGGCTATATATACAGAGAGAGAGCGAGAGAGAGAGATGCATGTATTCATAGTCACTGTACTCACTTTTCCATGGGAACCTTCAGTGCAAGTAGCACGTGTCATTAGAAAACATATTTGAGATGAATTAAAACATTATTCAAGAGATAATTAAATTTATATAACCTACAAAATGAAAGTGCCTCATTGTATGTGCCTTCATAGCTGTTTGCTCAGACATGCAAAAGTATTTCATTCAGCTCTACAGGAATTTCTAGCAAAGCTTTTCCACAACCATGAATTTGGAAAAAAAAGATATAATGCTAAATTATTATTTTTTTATGTATAAAGGAGATTTGCATCCTTCACTAGGATCTAGTGGAAAGCATAAAAACAGAGGTGAGTGTAGAATGGGCTGAATCATTTTGTTATAGTCCTCCACTCACTAGAAGTGATACGGCCCAGTGATTGGTCATTGCCACAAGGGGAGTCTTGAGGAATATCTTCTTGGGAGAGAGAAGGAGGTCTGTCTCCTATTTCAAAGTGAGGAACTAATGGAAGGGAAAGGCAGCAAGCTGTTGCCTTGCTTTCAGGGTTCTCTGGTTCAAGGGGGCTTGTTTACAAAGCCGGTGATTTCAATGGGGCCGCGGCTCCGATAACGATCGGAAACCGCTACCGCGGCTTTGTAAACAAGCCCCTAAGTCTTATTGAAGCTGAAGTAGAGGACCAAGCAGAAGAGTCCCTGTGGTGGTACTTCTGGTCTTTCACTTACTGAAGCTGTTTTTAGAACAAAGGCATGCAACATGCAACCCATGGGCCAAATGTGGCTCACCTACCTGACCTTCAGATGTGACCCATTTGAGACGTTTATTTTAAAAAAATATATTTTTTTTACCTAATTAGCTAGCTCACGTGATTTTAAAGCTTTACAGTGCTATTTGGTGGATATCAAATACAAATTTCAGAAGAGATCCACAGATTTTAATGAGTATAAATGATTCTATTAGAGGCCAAAATATTCCTGTGGCCTGCACATACATGGATTTCTGATCATGTGACCCATTGTTGGAAAAACCTGGATGCCCCTATTCTAGAATGTACCCAGCTGTGTGAGTGGAATGGAGGAATGGAAAGAACTACTCAACTGGTACTTAATCCAGGAATCTGAAAGAATCTAGGAGAGAGAGGGAATGAGCATTAAGAAGAGTTAAGTAGGACCTATATCTGAAATAAAGAAGGGTCTTTGGGGATTCAGAAAGCCCAGTAAAAGGTTAATTTTGTGAGTCTCCTAAAGTTATGCGCTGTCAATGTGTGCAAATCAAGGCATGGAGGAGTAGCCTAATGTTTAGAGTACTGGGTTGGTAACCAAAAGACTGTGGTTTGATTCCTGTGAGCATTTGTTGTGTCCTTGGGAAAGTTGCTTAATCTTCTATTGCTTTGGAAGAAATACCTGGCAATCTAATGCTAGAAAAACCCAGGAACTACTGGGTCACCAGTAGTCAGCATCGACTCAAAGGCACACATACATGTAAATGGGCATTTCATGCATACTTCAGTTGATTGTTATTTTATATTTATGCATGCTGGTCCGATTTACAAATGTAGGTGAAGGCATTTACACCAGCTTAAATTAACATGAGTTATCAACTACTTATGCTAATATTTTATGAAGAATAGTACAGTTGTGGTCAACATTATTGGCACCTTGCAGTTCAACCCCTTAATGTTCAATATCACCTAAAAAAAAGTGACCAGTGAAATGGTCGAAGGCCATGGGTCCTCCAGCAGGACAATGACCCAAAACATACATCCAAAAGTACAAAAGAATGGCTAAAAAGGAACCATGGGCTGTTTTAAACTGGCCAGCAATGAGTCCCGATCTCAATCCAATCGAGAACCTTTTGAAAGAACTTAAATCTGCCATTGGTAAAAGGAATCCTGGAAACATTCATGATCTGGAAGAAATTACAATTGAAGAATGGGAGAAACTACTAGCAGACAGATGTACAAAACCTATAGATGGCTACAAGAAACGTTTGGAGGTTGTCATCACTGCCAAGGGTTGTGCAACCAAATATTAGTGAAGGATGCCATTAATCCTGTCCAGATCATATTTTGATTTTTTCTCAAAAATTGCTACATCTAAGTTGCACAGACATCTTTTTTTGTTTGATACTTTTGAACATACTATTAAAATATTATGATGACATACAGTTGGAATATTTCCAATTATTTCACAAGATATTGTACACAACATATCTAAAATGCAAGGGTGCCAATAATGTTGACCAAAACTGAAGGTGCCTCCTCAATAAAATTAGCCTCCACATGTTTAGAGGAAACCAGAAATTGAAAGTGAAAGGAGGGTGCCCAGGGGTATTTGAAAGAATGATCTAACCCCTATTCTGCATTCTTTACTTGTGACTCTGCTTTGGAGGTCATTTCAGAAAGGCTTTTTCATGAATAAAGCCTCTTTTCCATGTGGGTAAGGTGTTTTTCTTTAAATTGCATAGTTGTATACACCATCTCATTTTAGTAGATTAATACATGTACTTATATATATTCTGTGTGTAAGTGTTGCCAGAGATGGAATTATGGGAGTGCTACAATGTATGTGTGTACATAAATAAAGTAAATTGGTGCATCTGAATTTGCATGCACTGAGACAGCTTAAAATAGTTTATGCATAAACTGGGTGCACTAATCAAATTTTTTAGGTGCTCTGTTACAAAATTCCCTTGTTTGACTATTTGCTTTGGCAAAAACTTATGCAGTAAAGACTTTTATTTGGAACACCATAATCTTGTATAAAATTCCGTCTTAAACTAGAAATAGTACACTTTGTACCTTCAACTAGCGAATCCCTTCTCCCGCTCAGATAATCCATATTAGGTTTTACTAATAATCCATAGGACCTGGAACTAAGGGGTATATTTACTAAGCCAAGCTAATGGTTAATGGGTGTTATTTTAACTAGGACCCATTGAATATGGGACCTAGTTACGAAGAGCAGAATAGCGCATGTTAACTGTTAGTCTGGCTTAGTAAACATACCCCTAAGTGAGCTCTTAGTCAACGATTAATGCCCAGAAAAGGGGCTGAATATGAAATGTCTTTTAATGGCAACCAAATCACTCTTTTTAGAGTTTTCCAAGAATATATAATGTAACCGAGGTAGGTCAGACCCGATGCTCACCCTCTCCAACCTCCCCCATCCTTACCCCCCCCCTTTAACCACAAACTACACAGAAACCATTCATTGGGAAACATCTGGTCGCAGCTTTATTAACCTTTAAATAGATCAATGATTAATTCCAACAAAAATCCTTTTAACCATACAATAGCGGAACGATGCCTCACCAGCCATGCCACTAGCAAGGTGACATCGCCTCCGCTTCTGCTGCGGTCAGGCCAATGGCAATCTTCCCTACCCCTGTTTTCCCCGACTTCGCCATGTAATTAGCAAAAGTCAGCCAGGGATTGTCCGTGTCGGGGTACCCCACCCCCGGCCCAAGCTTAGCCTAATGCTCTGGACCCGGAAACCTCCGGGATCCCGCCTACCCCCCAATGCTGCGACACCCCTTCACCCATCACTATCCCCATAAAGGGCAGGAGGGTGGGACACAGGCCACCGGACCTTCCAACTCGCTGGTGAGCAGCAAACCATTGCGGTGGTCCGGCATCTCCCACCTCCCGGCAAGCCGCTCCAGCGAACTCATTGGCTCCCCCGCGCTCATGCACGCGGGGGGCGCCAATGAGTTCATAGGACATGCCCCACGTCACACCGCCTCCAGCCAACCCCCGCCGAAGGATGATCGCTGGGTCCCGCATCGGCCGAACCACCTGGTTACGGGTGGCCGCCCTGGACCCCGCCGCGCGGCCTTACATATTTCTCACAGCATTAATAAGTTACCTAGCAGGCAAATAATAATCAAAAGTTCAGCTAGCATGAATTTACATAAAATCATGGAAACTATAAATTAATTCTGACATAACCTATCAGCGATCTGTGCCATTAACATGTATCTCATTTTCCCTGCACTGATGAAACAAACAGAAAAGATTATTGCTTTTTTAGTGTCGGGAGATGGTGATAAAGAAAAGCTTTCTGCATAGATGTTTCCTTGTATATGGGACTGGAACTCTAATCTTTCCATTGTTTGTGTAATATCATATGATACAGATGTGGCAGAATATGATCTGCTAAAAAAATTAAATGCAATGACAGAACTTGAGTATTTCCTTATAAAGTTTTAAGCTGAGTTATCTCTTGCTGACCTTGTGCACTTCTTTTAATATAACAGCAAACTGAGAATCCAGTGTTATTGAAAATGCAGAGTTATTTGGAATCCAAAATAGTGATTTCAAATTTAAAAAGAAAAAGAAAGAGAAAGAATGTTTGATTTTTTCCTTTTCTGTAGCAGTGGTATTCAGTTCATGGGGTGTGTAAATGTAAATTGTTATCACAGGACATTTTAATCATCAAGTAATTAACCCTTCATAGATTATTAACAGTTCAGTGAGAAGAAAATACATAATATTAGCAGAGAATATGCCAAAAAATCTAGAAGTTTTTCCCTTAGTCTAGGTATTTATATTCTTTTAGTAACTCTAAACAACTAAACAACTCATTGATACAAAAATGAAGATAGATGTCCTCTAGCGAGATGGAGCTTTCCAGTCTTGCCCTCAGTGCCTCATGTATGATTATCTGTCAATTGGCGAGAGATCATATGTGTGCTATCGGTGCAAAGATCTCATGGCTCTCAGAAAAGGAATCTGATCTCTGGAGGCTGGAACAGCAGACTCAGAGGAACCGAGGCAGACAGAGAGCTACATAGAGGAGAAGGAGGACTAGGAATTAAAGGGATTGATTATACTTACAGAGCTACTATCATAGGCCTCCAAGCCTACCTGACAGCATCATGGGATCCAAATACACAAAAAGTACTGAAATATGCAAGTAAACGTCCAAAATCTGTCTGCATCATCAAACTTGGACAAGCATTCCGACTAGTAGAAGGAATGAGTGAGAATCCACAGGCACGTAAGGGAAAGGAAGTAACAGAATTTACAAAACAAGAGAAAAATACTCTTCAAAGAATTAGATCAGCAAGTGAAGAAAAACAAGTGGCAAATGCATAAATACAATGGAAAATACAGAGTGTTACTCCAAGAACCTTTTGTCGATCAAGAACGGACACATGAATGGTTAAGGAGAGGTGAACTGAAACAGAAGGATGAAAGATTGATAGTTGGAGCCCAGGACAGAAGATTATGAATGAGATGGTTTATGGCAAGCAATGAAAAAAACTGGCAAAACAGACATGTGTTAATTCTGTAATAAAAACCTGGAAACAGTGACTCACCTTATAGCAGTCTATGAAGTTCTGATGGTGGAAAATTTCTATACAGAAAGGCACAACAAAGTAGCATACCTCCTCCACTGGAAATTCTTTAAACACTACAATATCACTGTCCTTAAAAAGCACTGGGATCATGACCCTAAGAGAAAACAGAGAATGAAGAGGTTATGATCACCTGGGATATTCCCATTCCAAAGGATAAGAAACTGGATGCAAGGAAACCTGACATAGTGGTAAAGGAGAAGAAAACCAGAATGGCATTGATAATAGAGGTGTTGATACTGAGTGATTATTCTGTGAATCGTGTGGAGAGGCAGAAGATCCTGAAGTACCAAGAAATGCAGTCAGAGACAAAGAAAATGTGGCATAAAGATACAGAATTCTTTCCCATTGTACAGGGACTGATAGACTTGATAAAGAAGAATTTCCAAGCACCTCTTGACAAACTACTCATTCCTGTTACATCTTACAAACTCCAGAAAGAAGCTCTCTTTGGCAAGATGCAAGTACTACAGAGAGCATTAGTAGTAAATTTGAGAGACTAAGATCATACTCCACATACCCTACCTTAGAGGTGAGGTTCTGACTGTCATGGTATCTGCAAAATTAACCCATTTGGAGAAAATGCCCCAAGGAGACCTTCAGGGACATAGTAGAGAATTCTCACCTCCAATCTGGCAGCCTCTGTGCTGCCTTGGAGGAAAGATGTCACTTGGAAGGACAGCATAATCTTGGTGTGGCAGGAAGTGATCCTGTAGCTAGGACTAATCCTTCAGGGGATGCAGTATTCTCTTGCACTGAGAATGTGTCTCTGGGGGCTTCTGCCTAAAAGGGAAGGGTTAGGACAGTCATCTTAGCAGGAGATGTGATCGTTAGACATTTAGATAGTTGGATGGCTGGTGGGTGTGAGGATCACCTAGTCACTTGCCTGCCTGGAACAAAGGTGGCATACCTCACATATAACCTCAGGGGTGTACCAAGGGCAGGGCAGTGGGTGCCAGCCAAGAGAGATGCTCCCCTGCCAGGCTCACAAAGACCACACAGCAAACTTACCATAAAGCCATTTGCCATGATGCTTCGTGTTCCATGGCCCATCTGCTCTTCTCTCCAAGCCGAAGTCTCTTGAATTGTGAGACTTCGGCCAGAAGAGAAGAGCAGTCAGGTCATGGGGGGTAAGGCACCACAGCAAGCTTGCTTTTTGATAAATTTGCTGTGCTGCCTCCATGGGTCTGGATGGTAGGGGTGCATCGTGGAGCACAGCACTGCACCATATAAAGAGGTTCCAGCAGCATGGGGGTGTCCACCCTGGGTTCCAAGGGGACTGGAAACGCCACTGCATAACTTGGATATGATTTTAGAAAGAGCTAGGGAAGATCCAGCTCTCCTGGTACATGTTGGTACCAGTGACATAGGAACAAGTGGGAGGGAGGTTCTGGAAGCCAAATTTGGAATTTAAGGTAGAAAGTTGAAATCCAAGACCTCCAGGGTAGAGTTCTCGGAAATACTTCCTATTCTATGCACAGGATCCAAAAAACAGGCAGCACTCCAGAGTCTCAATGCATGGATGGGACAATGGTGCAGGGAGGAAGATCTTAGATTTGTTAGGAACTGAGCTACATTCTGGGGAAGGGGGAGCCTATTCCACAATGATGGGTTTCACCTCAACTGGGGCAGTACCAGGCTACTGGTGCAAACTTTCTAAAAGGAGATACAGCAGCTCTTAAACTAGACCCTGGGAAAAAGCTAACAGTTGCACACGAGTACATGGTTTGGAGTAAGGTATCTTTGAAGGATACGATCATAACAAGGAATACCAATAGAGAGGTTGCAATAAAGGCTAAAATAGCCCAGGTGCCTTTAAATAAATAGCAGATAGAGTTGAAAGATTGCGAAATATTCCTGTCAACTGCTATGAAGGTTGTAAATTCAAAGAAATATACTTGAAATGTCTCTATACAAATGCTAGAAGCCTTAAAAAAATAAGATGGGAGAGCTAGAATATATAGTGTGGCCCAAAAAAAGTGAGAACATCTCGTAAATTAAAAGCTTAAATAGTTTACTTATTTACCTTTTTTAGCTATATGACGTCTTTATTTCGACAATTTCCGGTCACCATCTTTTTTTTTACATCTGTCTTTTTGAATTTTTAAATAACTTATATGCTACGAGATGTTCTCACTTTTTTGGGGCCACCCTGTAGTACTAAATGAAGAGATAGATATAAGAGGCATCTCAGAGACCTAGTAGAAGGAGGATAGCCAAAGGGATAATGTGATATCAGGGTACAAATTATATCACAATGATAGGATGGATCAAATTGGTGAAGGGGCAGCACTATGTGTTAAAGAGAGCATTGAGTCAAATAGAATAAAAGTCCTGCAAAAAAAAATATACCATTGAATCTTTATGGATAGAAATTCTATATGTGAAGAGGAGAAGAAAATAGTTGTAGAAGTTTACTACTGTCCATCTGGATAGAATGAGTAGACATGATGAAATCTTATCAGAAATTAGGCAAGCCAAAAAAATGGCAAATCACTAATAATGAGTGATTTCAATTACCCCAATAATGATTAGATACAACTTATATCAGGACATGCTAGAGAGGTAAAATTCCTAGATGAAATAAATGATTGCTTCATGGAGCAGCTGGTTTGGGAACCAACTAGTGGAGGAACTATTTTAGACTTAGGAGGTCTTGTACTAACAGACGCTAAGGTGTTGTTCGTAACATGCCAATAGCACTGAAACCAAGGCACATTAGGTATAACACCACCATGTTAATGTCAGAGGCATGGAAAGAATTTCCTCAGAAATTAATGCAGAGCCTTGTCCCCTAGCACATTCTGCATTAGCGCAGGTGCACCTAATGGCACCTATTGAGATGGCATTTGGTGAACCTCTACTAATACAGTTAGTGTGCAGAATGATCAAACTATGCTGAGCTTACCATGCCCACTTTCTGTCCCTAACCCACCCGCTCAGAACCCTAATTCAGATTCCACAGTAAGTAATCATCCTGTGCTAACAGTCATGGCCCTGCGCTAGCTGGCATGGCCCAGCAAACCTTCAGTGTGCACCAGAACAGATGCTATCAGCTAGCTCCCATTAGTAAAAGATCCCCTTATTCTTCTGTGAAACACAAGATTTGATGCTAGAGCTAACCATGTTGGGACCACTTGGCACTAGTTATCAAAATATGATCAAATTTAACTTGATAACTGGAGTGAATTATGCAAAGAAAATCTAACATCAGTATTTAATTTTGAAAAGGAAGACTATGATAATATTAGGAAAATGGTTAGAAAAAACTAAAAGGAGCAGCTGCAAAGGTTATCAGTTTATATCAAGCATGGGCATTGTTTAAAAGCCCAGACTAGATATATTCCACATATTAAGAAAGACAGAAGGAAGGCCAAAAGATAGCCAGCATGGTTAAAAGGTGAGGTGAAAGAGGCTGAGGCAAGAAAACATCTTGCAAAAAATGGAAAAGGAACCAAATGAAGAAATGGAAAACAACATAAACAGGAAGTTAAATGCAAGGCACTGATAAGAAAGGCAAAAAGAAAATTTGAAAAGAAATTTGCCAGAGACCAAAACTCACAAAAAACTTAAATGATCAATGGGTAAAAGGGGCACTCAGGATGGACAAGGTCATAGCTGAGAGGCGAAATGAATTCTTTACTTCAGTCTTTACTGAAGAAGATGCGGGAAAGCTACCAATGCCAGAAAGGATATTTAATAGTGATGAATCAGATGAGCTGACTCAAATCTCAATGAAACTGGAAGATGTAGTAGAACATACTGATAAACTAAAGAGCAGCAAATCACCTGGACCAGATGATATACACCCAAGAGTGCTGAGACAATTCAAAGATGAAATTGCAGAGCTACTATTAGTGAATTTTTAACCTATCACTAAATCATCTATGGTAACAGAAGACTAGAGGGTGGCCAAACAGAATGTTAGGAGTCATTAGGACAGAAATAGAAAATAAAGCAAAGGATATTATTCCATGGTGTGACCAGCCCAGTAAACCGTGTAAATGCCTTAAATGGGGATATTCAATGGCACTTACATGGTTAGTGCCATTGAATATCCCTTCCTAACTCCCCTATGTGCCCTGATGCTATTTGCTTAGCATCAGGGCATATTGGGAGCATTCCAGGGCGAAGACTGTCACTAATCGGACAGAAGCGATACTGCATGCTGCCTGGTTAGCAACCGTGCTTAAAAGATAGGCGAGGAAAACTCTCACCTACTTATCTTTAAGATGCAGGAGCTAACTGGATAGCATGCTGCCTGGTTAGCTTTGATGGCTTCCTGTGTCTGCGGCAATCACTGGATGTTCAATGCTGTCGCCACAGCATTGAATATCTAGGTTAGAGGTTGGCGGGGAGGGCTATGTGCTGATGAGGCGCATAGTCCTTCCAAAATGTGCACATTTCAATATTGGACCCATAATGTATATTAGTGCACAATAATGTAAGTGAGCATCTGTGGTATATCTAGCCCTACATTTGTACCTGGGGCAACAGAGAGTGAAGTGACTTGCCCAAGGTCACAAGGGCTGTCAGCCATCTTTGAACCCTGGCTTCCCTAGTTATTACTAGGGATGTGCACAAGCAAAAAAAGTTTGGTTAGTTTTTATTTACTTTCATTAATTTTTCCCAGTTTTTGCGTGCTTTAGGTTAGTTTCACACATTTGTTTAATGGTTTTATTTAACATGCACTCCCTGACAAATTACAGTACACTAAGTTGATTAGTGTCTCCTAAATCAATTAAGCACGTGCTAAATTTCTTAAGCCATCCTAATAAGCCAAATGTACATTAACAAATGCACACACTTAGGGGCTTGTTTACAAAGCCGCGGTAGCGGTTCGCGATCGTTATTGGAGCCGCGGCCCCATTGATTTCAATGGGGCCGCGGCTCCGATAACGATCGCGAATTGCTACCGCGGCTTTGTAAACAAGCCCCTTAGTTCTTAGCCTGCTGTTACAACCACTAGGCTACGCCTCTACTCTGCCTGATGCAATCTAAACCAAAATTGTATGAGGTCTAATCAGAATGCATAGCTACTCAGACATAATTTCTCCCATTACTACTATGTGGATTAAGTCTGTGACAATGATGCATGTTTCAGAGAGCTTCAGGGCGGAAGTGGAGCCTGGAGAAAGAGTGCCGAGACAGGACATGATACTATATATGATGAATCTGCATATGCATTTACCTACTGGAAAACTGTCTTAAATCTGGCAAAAAAGGGGAACGTAGATTAAACTGATAAATTCTGTTTGTCCTGTATTTAACCATAGTAGTCAGCATTTTTCTTAAACACTAGCCTCTGGGATTCATCAAAATCTGGATATTCAGTGGCGCTTTATGGATAGCAGGTGGCGCTGAGTATCCAAATATTGCTATCAGTGCTGGAAGTATCTGGCTGGTGGGCATGAGGACTGCTTAGTCCTGTGCCTGGCAGGGGTGAAGGTGGTGGACCTCACACACCTAGACAGGATTCTACACAGTGCTGGGGAGGAGCCAGCTGGCTTGGTATGTGTAGATAGCAATGACATAAAAAAATGTGAGAGGGAAGTTCTGGAAAACAAATTTAGGCTTTTGGGTATAAAGATGAAATCTGGAAACTCCAGGATTGTACTCTCTGAAATATTGCCCATTCCAAGTGCATGATCCAAAGGACAGACTGATCTCCAGGGTCTGAAAATAAAGATGAGATGAAAGAAGGCATTAAGGTATGTTATAAAGTGGGTAATGTTATGGGAGAGAGGGAGCCTATTCTAAAAAGATGGGCTTTATCTTAACCAGGGTGGAACCAGGCTGTTGGCGCTATCTTCTAACAAGCAGATAGAGCAGCTCTTAAACTAATATCTGGGGGAAAAGCAAGAGTCACTTAAGAATGAATGCTTCAGAGGAGTTGAAATCAGTGCCGGCCCAACAATTTGGCAAATTAGGTGGTCACCTAGGAAGATGATTTAATTTAATTTAATTAACAGATTTTTTATATACCGCTCCTTCCATTGATCAGATGCGGTTCCCATAGAACAACAATAAACAGTGCAAGCTGTTTTTACATATAACAATTTGTAACTTAGATATTACAGTTAACAATTAACAATTAGTGAACTATGTACAAATGAAACAGGATTAAACTATATACAGAGTTATTTGTCTTCAATACATTGTTTTAGGGGTACAGCAAGTCATTCAAAGCTAAACAAGAGATTTTACAGCTGGTGGGGGGGGATGTAAAATTTAAGGTCTTCCTAGGATGCCAACATCCAGAAATTTGAAAATCCCAACAGAGAGCTAATGATAAAAGTAGAAATATCCCAGGAGTCATTCAATAAAGGATAGGCAGAGATAAATGATTACAGATTGCCCTACCAACTGCTACATAAGCTGTAAATAAAAATAAAAAACAATTGTAATTTTTCTGCCAGAAGTCTAAAAAATATGAAGGGACAGTTAGGATGCATGACAGTAAATGAAGGATTAGATATGTGGAGGGTAATTTTATAAATGCCCATGGAGTTAATGTGCATTAGAGGACTATTATATATTATATTTGAGGTCTATTTTGTAAAGTGAATACAACTACAAGAACTACAAGAGTCCCCTTTTTTCCTTTAGAGATCCTCTGTGTTTGTCCCATGCTTTTTTGAATTCAGATACTGTCCTCATCTCTACCACCTCCACTGGGAGACTATTCCACAGATCCACCACGCTTTCCATAAAGAAATATTTCCGCATATCACTCCTGAATCTATCCCCTTTCACCCTCATCCCATGTCCCCTCATAATAGAACTTGCTTTCATCAAAAGAGGCTCTCCCTCTGTGCATTTATGCTATGGAAGTATTTAAACGTCTCAATCATATCATCTCTACCCCACCTTTCCTCTAAGGTGTTGTCACGCCCTTGCCCCCTGCCTCAGGCTTAGAGGGGCGAGGTTGAAGTTAACTTCTCTTATAAAGCTTAGATAAACTATCTTTCCCTCTGATGCATGCTGGAAGTTGTAGTTTGGCCTTTTAAGATGAAGTGTAGTCATGAAACCGAAGGTGAAGGCAAATGACAGAATTTATTTCAAAAACGCAAAGTCCATGTAGTCCGTAACAGGATACTTCTCCATTCATTCGCTCAGGATTATTTACAGCGCAGCATTGATGAGCTTCACTATGGCTTCACAGTCATTAACTATATGCAGCTGCTTAACAATGTAACTGATATGGGAAACACAGCTTCTTCCCTCAACAAAGTAAAAATGTCTTCTTTTTAACTTTGTCTTCGCTAAGCATTTAATAGCACATGTAACAGGTATCTCCCCATTAGAAGAGCAAGTTCCTACCTTCACTTCAGGCTAGGTTTTAATGCACTGCTTCTAGGAGACTTTCACCTTTTCAGCTATCCTTTAGCATAGGGATGCAACACTAGTAGCCTGACATAGAGTGCAGTCCATGGGCATTTCTGGAGACAGTAAATCCTGCTCAATAGGTTCAACCTGCATCTCCTCTGGCTCTGATAATGCAGTGCCCTGCTCTGAGCTCTTAAAGTATGTTTCTGGGTGTATTCTTTCTGAGGATCCCCGTGTCTCTCCTGAGCCCAGCTCCACCCTGTAAGGATAGATTGTACCTGAAGCTGTGGACACTTCTCCCTGGCTGTATTCACTTGCCTCTCTACAGCCTCTCGGAAACAGTTCTTGGTTCGCTTCTCTGAGGTCCCTCTTGGAGCTCTGCCAATGCTCCCTATTCCAAGCTTGGCTGCTTTGATTCCTGTGCTGAGTCCTGGACTCCCACCTCTGAGCTCTCCGAACCTTCTGATCAGGACCCTGGATCTGAACCCGTTCCTGCTCCTCTGCTTCCTGCAGTTCTTGCTTCTTCTCCCTCTCCTGCTTCCTCCCTTGCTTTGACTTTAGCAAAGGTTTATATCCCTACTTCCAGGGCACTAACTTTCCCTCTCTGCTCAAGTGCTTATAATTATCTCTCAAGCCTGCAACTACATCAGCAGAGCTTGGGTGTGGCAGCCTAGGTTTAGTTTCAGCTTACTTTCTTTATGTAGAAGCTGAAATCCATGCACTGCAGGGATTTCACTTTTCCTCAAAGCAAATTCATCCCCTTTTGCTATTTCCATAAGTTCAATACAAGCTTCCTTGTCACATACCCCCCTCCTCCGAACAGTCCGCAATCCTTGATATGGTGTCAGCATTTTGATGTAACCTTCCTGCCCTATGCTCCACCTTGAAGTCAAAAGCTTGCAATGTCATATACCAGCGGGTTAGTCGGGCATTATGGTTCTTCATTTGTTGTAGCCACTTCAAGGGTGTGTGATCCGTGACTAATAAGAATTTCCGCCCGGTGAGATAGAACCTGAGTGCCTCTACCGCCCATTTGATGGCAAGACATTCCTTTTCAATAGTAGAGTAGTTCTGTTCCGTCGGAGACAGCTTCCTGCTAAGGAACATTACAGGATGTTCCTTTCCCTCATGCTTTTGTGATAGGACTGCCCCTAAGCCTGCCTCTGACGCATCTGTTTACATGATGAATGGCTGTTTGACGTCCACACCACGTAACACCTGAGCTGTGCACAACCTCCCTTTTAACACGGTGAAGGCCTTCTCAGCCTCCGGGGTCCACTTGTAGTGATTCGGGGAGTTTCTCTTTAGCATATCAGTAAATAAAGAGCTTTCTTCGGCAAAGCGAGGTATGAATCTCCGGTAGTAGCCGATCAGGCCCAGAAAACTCCTCAATTGTTTCTTGGTTGTTGGCCTAGGAAAATTCTTGACACTATCTACCTTGTCAATCAAAGGCTTGATCGTGCCTCGCCCAACCATGTGCCCCAGGTATTTCACTTCTTGCCTGGCAAAAGCACATTTGCTTGGATTCAGGGTAAGGCCGGCCTGTCTCATAGCCTATAGAACGGCTTCAAGTCTTGGTAGATGTTGCGTCCAACTAGAACTATGGATAATGATGTCATCCATATAGGCAATGGCATACTCTTGATGTGGATGCAGAACTTGATCCACCAACCTCTGATAAGTTGCTGCGGCGCCATGTAGGCCGAAGGGCATCCTTCGAAATTGGAATAGCCCAATCGGAGTGCTGAAGGCGGTCTTCGGCCGAGACTCCCTAGTTAGGGGAATCTGCCAGTAGCCCTTTGTCATATCTAATGTGGTCAAATTTGGGCCTGCCCCAGTCGATCGAACAATTCTTCAATGCGGGGCATTGGGTACGCATCAAACACTGAGAAGGCATTCACTTGCCTAAAATCTATGCAGAATTGTAAAGTGTCATCGGGTTTTGGCACCAGCACTATGGGACTGCACCATGGGCTTTTTGATTCCTCAATAATACCCATCTCCACCATCTCCCGTACCTGTGCCACCACCTCCTGCTTCTTAGCCTTGGGTAGCCGGTAAGGCCGTTGTCTAACCACCTTCCCAGGTGGGGTTACAATTTCATGGGCTACCAGTCTCTTCCTAACACTAGGTCATGGGGAAGTTTCAGGACCACTGCCACAAGGACATCCTTCTCTATCCCCAACCCTTTTATTACTACCTTGTACATGGGGTAGAAGGAGGCTGCTCCATGGATACATCTAATCTGGACCCTACCCTCTGGTCTCCTCTGGACTGACTCACTCTGGGCTTCTATTGCCCGCCAAAGCCTCCGTGACATCATGCTTCGGTCCGCACCTGAGTCGAGCAGAGCATTGGTAGCGATCCCCTGAATATTAACATTCAAGAGGAAACCCTCTCTTAACTGTTTCACATTAGCACCCATCAATGCTGTACATGCTTTGCATTCCCTTTGTAGGTGTCCCATCTTCCCACAATGAAAACATGTTTTCCTAGCCCACTTGCCCTCCTGAGTAGGCACATAAGTTTTCATAAACTCCACATTTTTCCCTTGTCTCCTTTCTGATTGCTCAAAACTAGCCTCTGCCGCTATTTTTGGAGCGCCCCCTTTTGGTTGACAAGCCAATTCCACTTCTAAGTAGCGCTCAGTCAGCAGGGTTGCCTCTCTTGTGGTATGGCAGTTTTGCTGTATCAGAAAGGATTGTATTTCTTTAGGAACCACAGCCATAAACTGCTCTAACACAATTGTATCTATCACCATATAAACAGTTTTACCTTCTGGAGCCAACCACTTTAAAGCTAAGCCTCTGATCCTTTGGCTTAAGGCCTTAGGTGTTTCTCTGGCCTTCAAGGTCGTAGCTCTAAGCAAGCGATGATACAACATCTTAGTCAAACCCAAGCGATCTCGAATAGCATTTTTCACTTCTGCATAATCTGTAGCGAGTGCGGCTGGCATGGCCCTGTAGGCAGCCAATGCCTCCCCTGTTAGAGAGGTGGCTAGCCTTACAGCCCATTGCTCCACTGGCCACCCTACAGCATGAGCGACTCTCTCAAAGGACTCTAGGAAATCGTCAATATTATCCTCTATTGAAAGTTTTCCAAAGGAAAATGTCCCACATGTCTGTGGTCCTACCATACAGACATTTGGTGTCCCTCCTAGTCCTGATTGGGTTGGCAATGCTCCAGCTGATGCTCTCTGGTTATCAATCAACGCCTCCACCAAGTCCAGTACCGGCTTCTGTTGTGCCTGTAAAGTGGCTGCAGCTTGTTCTTGTGCTTGGTGTGCAATTTCTTGCTGTTTCTGGAATTGGGACGCCATCCACTGAAGCACGTCCTTTGGACCATTTCAGCAACTCCTGCAGCAGAAAAGAAAAGAACAAAACCCACCAAGTGCGGTACCACCAAAACTCTGCTATTCCCTTTCCAGCTGGATGCTTGCAATCTTCCACCCCTTTTTACTCAGATCCAGGTTTAACCCACGCCTAGATACCCTTAACCTGAGGTTAGGCGTTGACTCTGGCCTCAAAAGGGAGTGTCTCACTGGCCTTCTCTGTCGTTCTGGCCGACCCTGCCAGTGAATTACACTCTGAAGCTCGCAGCACAGCTCAGCAGTCTTGTGTTGAAAAATCTTGGGGCATATATCCTGGAGTCTGTATATCCTGATACAGGCAAGATCCAAACAACTATGCCACTGTCACGCCCTTCCACCCTGCCTCAGGCTTAGAGGGGCGAGGTTGAAGTTAACTGCTCTTATAAAGCTTAGATAAACTATCTTTCCCTCTGATGCATGCTGGGAGTTGTAGTTTGGCCTTTTAAGATGAAGTGTAGTCATGAAACCGAAGGTGAAGGCAAATGACAGAATTTATTTCAAAAATGCAAACAAAGTAGACCGCAACAGGATACTTCTCCATTCATTCGCTCAGGATTATTTACTACGCAGCATTGATGAGCTTCACTAGGGCTTCACAGTCATTAACTATATGCAGCTGCTTAACAATGTAACTGATATGGGAAACACAGCTTCTTCCCTCAACAAAGTAAAAATGTCTTCTTTTTAACTTTGTCTTCGCTAAGCATTTAATAGCACATGTAACAGGTATCTCCCCATTAGAAGAGCAAGTTCCTACCTTCACTTCAGGCTAGGTTTTAATGCACTGCTTCTAGGAGACTTTCACCTTTTCAGCTATCCTTTAGCATAGGGATTTAACACTAGTAGCCTGGCATAGAGTACAGTCCATGGGCATTTCTGGAGACAGTAAATCCTACTCAATAGGCTCAACCTGCATCTCCTCTGGCTCTGATAATGCAGTGCCCTGCTCTGAGCTCTTAAAATATGTCTCCGGGTGTATTCTCTCTGAGGATCCCCGTGTCTCTCCTGAGCCCAGCTCCACCCTGTAAGGATAGATTGTACCTGAAGCTGTGGACACTTCTCCCTAGCTGTATTCACTTGCCTCTTTCCAGCCTCTCGGAAACAGTTCTTGGTTCGCTTCTCTGAGGTCCCTCTTGGAACTCTGCCAATGCTCCCTATTCCAAGCTTGGCTCCTTTGATTCCTGTGCTGAGTCCTGGGCTCCCACTTCTGAGCTCTCCGAACCTTCTGATCAGGAACCTGGATCTGAGCCCATTCCTGCTCCTCTGCTTCCTGCAGTTCTTGCTTCTTCTCCCTCTCCTGCTTCCTCCCTTGCTTTGACTTTAGCAAAGGTTTATATCCCTGTTTCCAGGGCACTAACTTTCCCTCTCTGCTCAGGTGCTTATAATTATCTCTCAAGCCTGCAACTACGTCAGCAGAGCTTGGGTGTGGCAGCCTAGGTTTAGTTTCTCTCAGCTAACTTACTTTATGTAGAAGCTGAAATCCATGCACTGCAGGGATTTCACTTTTCCTCAAAGCAAATTCATCACCTTTTCCTATTTCCATAAGCTCAATACAAGCTTCCTTGTCAAAGTGTACATATTAAGATCCTTAAGTCTGTCCCCATATGCTTTATAATGAAGACCACTAACCATTTTAGTAGCCACCCTCTGTACTGACTCCATCTTGTTATATCCTTTTGAAGGTGCGGTCTCCAGAATTGCACACAATACTGAAAATGAGGTTGTACCAAAGACTTATACCGAGGCACTATCGCCTCCTTTATTCTGCTAGCCATTCCTCTCCCTATGCATCCAAACATCCTTCTAGTTTTTGCTGTCGCCTTTTCTACCTGTTTAGCTACTTTAAGATCATCAGACACAACCATGCCTAGGTCCCGCTCTTCTTTAGTGGACAAAAGTACTTCACCCCCTATACTATATTGCTCCCTTGGATTGCTGCAGCCCAAATGCATGACTTTGCATTTTTTAACATTAAATCCCAGCTGCCAAATTCTAGACCATTCTTCAAGCTTAGCTAGATCCCTCCTCATGCTACCTACACCTTCCTGGGTGTCTACTCTATTGCAGAATTTGGTATCATCCGCAAAGAGGCAAACCTTATCTGACAGCCTTTCTACTATATCACTAACAAAGATGTTAAAAAGAATCGGACCAAGGACAGATCCCTGGGGCACACCACGAGTAACTTCCTTCTCCTCAGAGTGAGCTCCATTTACCTGTACTCTTTGTCGCCTCCCACTCAACCAATTTCTAACCCAAGCAATAACTTTAGGGTCAATCCCTAGAGTGCTCAGTTTGTTTATAAGTCGCCTGTGAGGAACGGTGTCAAAGGCTTTACTGAAATCTGAATACACCACATCTAGGGCTCTTCCTCGGTCCAACTTCCTGGTCACCCAGTGAAAGAAATCAATGAGATTTGTCTGACAAGACCTGCCTCTAGTGAATCCATGCTGCCTCAGATCCTGTAATCCGCTGGACTCCAGAAACCTCACTATTTTCTCTTTTAGCAGCGTTTCCAATTTACTCACCACCAAAGCTAAACTAACCGGCCTGTAGTTTTCAACCACATCGTTACTTCTGCTTTTGTTAAAGGCACCACATGAGCCTCTCTCCAGTCCTTTCGCACCACTCCCAACTCCAATGAGGCATTGAAACAGTCAGTCAATGGAGCTGCTAGAAAGTCCTCAAGTTCCCTCAGTATTCTAGGGTGTATCCCATCTGGTCCCATCGCTCTGTCTACTTTAAGTTTAGCTAGTTTCTCACAGTCTTCTGAAAATTCTTCAAGATGCCCTTCGCTTCTATTCCTGTTAATGGGTGTTTTCTGAGGTCCTGTTCATGGTTCTTCGTCTGTGACACAGAACAGAAATATTTGTTAAGCAATTCCACTTTATCCTCATCAGCTTCTATATATTCCTCCCGTTCACCCTTGAGTCTGACAGTACCACTTTTGCCCTTCCTCTTCTCCCTAACATATCTGAAAAATGTCTTATCCCCCCATTTTATTCCATTGGCTATTTCTTCCTCTTTTTGAATCTTTGCTTTCCTGAATACTTTGTTAGCTTCTCTAAAGTTTTTCCAAATATAGATGCCTGTCTTCCTCTCTCTGTGATCTCTTGTATTTCATGAAGGCCTCCCTCTTTTTCTTCACCTTTTCAGCTACTTCTTTCGAAAGCCATAGCGGTCTCCTTTTCCTTTTACCTTTATTTACTATTTTAACAAAAAGGTTGGTTGCCCTTAAAATATCCCCTTTCAGTTTTGCCCACTGTTTTTCTATATCCCCCAGCTGTTCCCATCCTGCTAACGACTCCCTGAGGTATTGGCCCATCTTCACAAAGTTAGTTTTTCTAAAGTCTAAGACTCTTGCTTTTGCATGGATTCTAACAGCCCTAGTCCTCTTACTGAACCACACCATCTGGTGATCACTGCATGGAAAATGATCTCCCACTATAACATCAGAAACACTTTCACCATTGGTAAGCACCAAGTCCAGTATGGCCCTTTCACGTGTGGGGTCTGTTACCAATTGCCTGAATAGTTCTCCCTGTAAAGAATCCAGGATCTCCTTACTTCTAGATGATACTGCAGCAGGAATGTGCCAATCAACATCAGGCATATTGAAATCCCCTATCAGTAGCATGTCCCTATTCCTAGCAATGCTGCGTATGTCTTCAATTAACTCTCTGTCCACCTCTTCCTCTTGTGAGGGAGGTTTGTATATCACACCAATGCAAATAGATTTCTATTTCCCTCTTTCTAGTTTAACCCACAGTGCATCCTCTCTCCCTTTTAAGCTCTGTAATTCCAAAGCTTTAATATTATTTTTTACATATAGTGCCACTCCTCCTCCCCTTCTTTCCTACCCTATCCTTTCTGAATAAAGTATAGCCTGGTATAGTTACATCTTAGTCTTGGTTTTCTGTGAACCATGTTCCTGTAACCACCACTAAATCCGTCAGCCACTCCCACCAAAGCTTCAACATCATTGATCTTATTTCCCATGCTATGGCACACTGCTTTCAATATGTTACCCCTTTTACCCATTTCCATAAAGGTATTTAATGTTTCACTTACCTGGGGGCTTTCACTTACCTGTTGGCTTTCTTCACCCATCCCCAATGAATCTAGTTTAAAGCCCTCTTCAGTAAATTAGCCAGTCACCTACTGAAGATATGTCAACCTTTCTTGGACAGATGGATGCCATCTCTGCTCTGAAACCCTTGGAACAGCATCCCATGGTCCAGGAAACCAAAATGCTCTTGATGAGACCATCCACGCAGCCATGCATTCAGATCCAGGATATGAGCCTCTGGCTTAGCCTTTACCCTCAACATGGAGGATTGAAGAGAACACTACCTGTACACCTATCTGCTTCACCCTCTGTCCCAGAGCCATGAAGTCACTTTTGATATGCTCAGAGGGATACCTGGCAGTATCATTTGTTCCGACATGGATTGGCAACATTGGGTAATAGTCAGTGGACTTGATGAGTCTCGGCAAACTCTCCGTAACATCTTGGATTTTGGCACCAGGCAGACAGCATACCTTTCTGGACATCAAGTCTGATCGGCAGATGGATGCCTCAGTACCCCTCAGAAGAGAGTCACAAACCACCACTACCCTTCGCTTCCTTGTGATCACTGATTCTGCAACTTTGGGGTACTTGAGCTCTGGTTCTTCCCTTTCCAGGGATGCTTTCACCTCCTCCTCTTCCAGGACTGGATAATGGTTCTTCAGTTCAAGGGCTGCAGAAGTTGGATTGGTGATTCTGCAGGCCTTGGTGACTTGTGTCCAACCTTCATCAATCTGTAGGCACCCATCTTCTCCTCTGCTAGAGAGCTTGGTTGTTGCAAGAAGCATCGCATCAATGTACTTCTCACTGTCTTGAATGCTCCTCAGCCTCGCCACCTCCTCTCTGAGTTCCTCTACTTGTTTCCTTAGAGCTTCAGCATGCAGGCACCCTGCACATGGAACCAGGCCTTCAACTGGCATTGGGACCTCCGTCTGGCAGAGGAAGAAGCTGTAACGGGGGCAACAGCTTTAGCAATACGATTTTTCCCAGCCATTGTTCTGTTCGTGGAGCTTAGGTATCTGTTAAAGCAAAAGAGAGAGATCTACCAAAGTACCAGCCGGTTTCCCAGCTGTCCTTTCAGAGATAAAGCAGTTAAATCTCTATAATTATATTCAAAATGTTCTGTTCCAAGTCCCTGTGTTTTGTTAATTGGGGAGGTGCCCCATAAAGCAAGACTGCTCACTAAGTGGGTGGGAGTTGGGGCTAGGGAGGGATCTAACACCCGATTAGGTGTCAGTAGCCCCAAAGAGCTGAGAAAGTTACTAAAACAGAGTTTTAAACCTGCCCCACTAAAGAAAATATTTCTCCTTTTAAACTAAAGCACCAAAAAGAATGCAAATTTGTTTTAAAAAGTACCAAAACCCTTTTAAGAGCTCCCAGTCAGAGAGCTAGCAATTTATAAAACCACAAATTCTTACTTTTGTTTGAAATGTATAGTCCCTGTTAGGAATGTCCCTCTGCATGCTTGTATTGAAAGTACACTTAGTTGGTCTTTTGCATATACTCACAGAATAGTGACCATCTAAAGTACAAAAGAACATAAAAAATGTTATACTGGGTCGGACCAAAGTCCATCGAACTCAGTATCCAGTTTCCAATAGTGGCCAATCCAGGTCAGAAGAACCTGCCAAGTTTCCAAAAGGTAGACAGATTCCATGCTGTTTATCCCAGAGCTAAGCGATGGGTTTCCCCAGTCCACCTAATTAATGGTGTATGGACTTTTCCTCAAGGAACTTATCCAACCCTCTTGTAAACCCAGCTATCTTAATAGCTTTTACTACTTCCTCTGGCAATGAATTCCAGAGTTTGATTACACTTTGAATAAAAAGTATTTTCACTGATTAGTCTTAAATGTGCTACAGTGTAGCTTCATTGTGTGCCCCTACTCTTTCTACTCATTATTTTATAGACATTTATCAAATCTCCCCCTCAGCCATCTCTTTTCCAAGCTGAAAGCTCTAACCTTATAAGCCTTTTCTCATAAGGGTATCCTTCCATCCTCTCTACCATTTTGGTGGCTCTTCTCTGCACCTTTTCTATTTCTGCTATATCCTTTTTAAGATATGATGAACAGAATTGCACACAATATTCAAGATGTGGACGCACCATGGAGCAACATAGAGGCATTATAATATCCTTGGTTTTATTCTCCATTCTTTCCTTAAGATTCCTAGCATTCTATTTGCTTTCTTGGAGGCTGCTGTATACAGGTAGAAGGTTTTAACATATTATCCACGATGACGCCCAAATGCTTTTCCTGGGTGGTGATTCCTAATGTGGAACCCTGCATTGTTATGGACTTAGGTTGTTCTTACCTAAGTCCATATCTTTGCATTTGTCCACATTAAATTTCATCTGCCATTTGGACATCTAGTCTCCTACTTTCTCAAGGTCCTCTTGCAATTTTTCACAATTCTCTTGCATTTTAACAACTTTGAATAGTTTTGTGTCATCTGCAAATTTGATCACCTCACTCATCGTTCCCATTTCCAAGTCATTTATGAATATGTTAAAAACCAGCACATAACCAGCACTATTCACCTTTCTCCATTGAGAAAATTGGCCAATTAGCCCTAATATCTGTTTTATATTTTTTATTTATTTTTTAATTGCAGTTTTTTATTAAATTTTTATCGCCATTTTAGTGTCTGCTTCTTTTTCCATACACTACAAAAGTATAGAAATATAAAAGTATATCAATATCAATATCACTGATACTTATTACACTGCATGTTTAACCTGTAACCTTCACTGTATTTGCTATTTACATCTCCCAAGTTCCTACAATGCATCTTATGCTTTTCCGCCTTTCCTATTTTTATTTGTTCCTTATATCCACTCCTTGGGTGGTCCATGTACTCTCCTTATATGTTTGTTGCCTCTTACCTTCCCCTACCCTCCCTTTCCTTCCCCTCCTCCCTGCGTCCCCCTCCTTCCCTTCCCCTTTTATAGGCAAGTCAACCATTCCCATTTCCCAACTCTAGCAGTTTATAGATTACCTGTACCCAAATTATATATTGATACATTGTACACTTTGTAACCTTGATACTACATAGACACTTTTCAACAGCTCTTACCCGATCTTCCAAGGCAAAATGTCAACAAACACTGTTCTCCTAATCACACTTTTAGTATGGTTCTCTGTTAACCAATCGAATGCCCTATCCCATCCCAAACAACAATTTCTCATTCTGATAATACCCTATCATTTTAGACAAAGGAATGATTACTCATCCCACACACCTCCCCAACCCCATTACTCCATACCTAATCAGCTCATAAATATAAAAACTCAACCAAGACAATACATTCACAAGCTCCACCTAAATGAACAATCTGAACCATTAATATGGTACCTAATAAATGCTAGATCTATAAAGAAGAAAATCCCTATCATACAACGCCTAATAAATGATGCAAAACCAGACATCATATGTCTAACAGAAACATGGATCTACGACACAGATACTATACTCCTCAATCAACTACAATCACCAGGTTACAACATTTACCACTGCTCAAGACAATATAAAAAAGGAGGTGGATTAATTATCCTATGCAAAACCTCTATATGTGCTCATCAATGCACCTCATCAAGTACCGAGAGTTTAGATATCCTAACAATTACCACAAGGAAACTTTCAATTTCACTCATGCTCTGTATCACCTCCAGGCAAAGAACACATCATACTAGGTGACTTTAATCTCTCGTCCTTACACACTCTGCTGAGCTCGACCATCCTTCAAGCAATGGAAGACATTGGCTACAATCAACTAATTAACACAGCAACATATACAAAGGGGAACACACTTGATCTTATCTTCTATCCCACTAACTGGTCGCCAAATAGAAATATATTCATTAAAAACATACAGCAAGTTCCATGGTCAGATCATTTCCTCATATGCTTTCGTACCGAGTCAGACCTCCATCAAACAATTAGCAACCATGTAACATCAGCACACAATCAATTCATAAAGTTTAACCAAGATAAATTCATCTAGAAAATAACTCCGGATCTCTCATGTAACAGTGACGACATCGACCTCCTCACCGAAACCTGGAACAGAACACTAAGTGCAGCTTCAGTAAACATAAACCATCAAAACAACCAAACAAAAAAACTCAGAACCTGCCAACCCTGGTACTCCCCAACCTTAAAACATACAAAAAGAGTCTTAAGAAAAGCTGAAAGAAAATGGAGAGCTTCCAAATCCGAAGACAACATGCTGAACTATATGAACAACCTAAAAATCTACCATCAAAATATATTGGACGCAAAAAAAGATTACTACTCGAAGCTCCTCTCAAAATCCCTTAACCGGCCAAGAGAACTGTTTTACATTATCCAAAACTTAACAAAAAGAATGACCCCAAGTGATCCATCAACCTGCAGCATAACCGCTCAACAGCTTGCAAATCATTTCATGGAAAAATCCAAATTCAACTCAACGGATTACTCCTAATCCAGTGGTCGCACACCATACTGTCCTGGAACCTGGAACTCATTTTCACCTATAACAAAGGAGCAGATTAAACACTACATCAAATATTTGAACACTACCACCTCAATTCTAGACCCATGCCCAGTTAGTTGGATGAAAGCCACAAACTCAATACTAACACCATTCGCCCTAAAAATCACCAACCTTTCACTAGCCCAAGAACGTCTACCTAACATACTAAAAAAGGCATCCATCTGCCCAATCATGAAACTAAACACTCCAATATCCTGCCCCTCTTCATTCAGACCAATATCTAGTCTACCCTTCCTGTACAAAATTATAAAAATAACAGTACAGCTACAACTTCAAGATTTTATTGATTGTAATGCTCCACTAGACCCTCATCAATATGGTTTAGAGCAAATCATGGAGTAGAAACGCTACTCACTTCCCTCCTTGATTTGGTCATACAAGGAATCAACAACATCCAAAATGCCTTCAGCCTTATTTTCCTGGATATATCTTCCGCATTCGACTTTGTAAACCACAACACCTTAATCAGACACCTAAAACACCTGGGCATAGGTGGTACAACCTTACAATAGTTTCAAGGCTTCCTGTCTAACTGTACACAACAAGTCTACTATGGAAACACCCTATCCAACACTTTCACCCAACAACAAGGTGTCCCCCAGGGATCTGCATTATCTGCACTTTTGTTTAATATATACCTCCAACCCATTTGCAATATCATAGAGTCACATAATGTTGACTACATAATTTACGAGATGACATAATGCTTTTCACAGCCTTTGACACCAGAGATCCTAACCTCACAAAAATCATCAGCTGCTTCAATGATGTCTCTGAATGGCTTAACTCTGTCAACTTCACTGTTAACCTCAAGAAAACAGAAGCACTCATCATAACCAGGAATAAAACTTTCAACCCTCCCAGTCTGCTACATGTAAGCAATGCTTCACTGCAATAAGAAAGGAAATAAAATATCTGGGGATACACCTTGATCGAAACCTGGATTTCACCAAACGCATACAAATGACTACCTGCACAATTTACAACAAAACTAAAATGATTCAACATCTGAGACTTCTACTCTCACCCACAGACTTCCACACCATAGCCCAAGCACTCATAACCCCCCATTACGACTACAGCAACAGTATACTCCATGACCTTCCAAAGAAAACCCTAAAGCCCCTCCAAATGGCCCAAAATACAATTGCATGTACAATCATGAAAGCTGATAAGTCAGACCACATAACGCCCATCCTGTTTCAGCTCCATTGGCTCCCAATAATTCAGAGAATCAAATTCAAGGCTCTCGCGATCATTTTTAAAATGATAAACAACATTGCAGCCAACATACTTCAACACACTAATAAATATGCAACAATACACAAGAATAAAAAGAGAAAGCCTAAAAAACATGCTGTCCACCCCTAATAGGGCAATAAAACTAAACCAATCTATAACCAATAGAGCATTCTCCCTCTACGTCCCTACCCTATGGAATAGTCTCCCAAATTCATTAAGAGGAATCAAAGATTTAACTCAGCTCAGGAAACAGCTCAAGGTATGTTGGTGCAATGTTGTTTATCTTTATGGAATATTACCAATGTGAGCAACCACTATAGACTTCTTCCACCTCCGTATCAAACATAATCACAATACCTGACACCTCCAGTACTATACTCCTGACATACCCTACTCTAAATCACAGCTCAAACCACTTATGCTCAGTTCTCCTGTAAATAGTTCATTACTACTTCTTTGTTGTTAATATTTTTGTAATTTGATTGGTTGTTATTTGCACAATTGTTCCTTGTAAACTATTCTACATTGTTCATTGTAAACTGTCCAGTGCAGTAGTTAAAATGTCATATGTGAACCTCTTTGATTGCCATAACAAAACGGTATATAAAAACCAATAAAAAAAATAAAATAAAATAAAATAAACTCTATTCTCTGTGTAATATGCCATTCATTGTATCTTCCCCATATTCGTGTAAACAGATCCTATGCATGTTTTTTATACGCTACAATTTCACACATACACCAAAGCTGCTCCAGTCTACCCTTGATATCTTCCATCATGGGTATCTCAGGCTGCTTCCATTTTGTAGTTAGTGCCATAAATGCTGCACTCACACAATATCCCAGAAATTTTCCCAAATTGTGTTCTCCTCCTGTATCTACCCCATTTAGTATTACTAGGGTAGGCTCCATTTGCACTCATAGCCTAGTGATTTCATAATATAGGCTGTCCACAGCTTTCCACATTTGCAGTATCTTGGGGCCTTCCCACAAGAGAGGTTCCATGACCCCCTCCCATTTGCCCTTTCATTGCTTGCAGTTGTGCTGGTGCCCAGTACATTTGGAGTCTCACTTTCAGACTATTTTCTAAGAACGCAGTTCCAGGTGCTATTTTCCTCATCTGTGCAATAATCTTCTGCCATCTCTTATCATCCCAGCAGGCCTGATAACTCTTGTTCCCATTTTCGATGGCACTCTACTTCCACTTAGCTGATTCCAGTAATCCTCTGTATAGTAGGGACATTGTTTCCTTCTGCACCCCTACTGTTCCCATAATATGTCCAAATGGTGTTATTGATAGTTTTATGTCACTATGTACTTTAGTTTGACTCATAAAGTAATATACTTGCAGGTATGCATAATAATATTTGGGGGTCTAGGTTATACTGCTCCTGTAATCTTGAAAAGGGCAGTATCTCTCCTTCTTTATTTAATAGATGTCCAAAATGCTGCAACTCTTTACGCCACCACTCCTGGAATATTCCTCCTTGCATTCCTGAGTTAAACTCTCTCATTACCACTATAAAGGACCTACTGGAGTACTGTTTCTCTCCCATAAGTTTTCACCTAGCGCCCCTCCATATTTGCCATGTCAAGGCCATGTATGGGTTTTCAGGCCCCCCTTACCATCATTATATTGTGGTCACATATCCAAGCTTCCAGCTTTTCATTTCCTTTCTGTTCCATTTGCACCCAGTGAGGGACTTTCCCTTCTTCTTTCCAGACTATCAAGGCTCAAAGTTGAGCTGCTTGATAATAACTTTAGATTAGGGACGCCCAGACCTCTTTCCTCTCTTCACATGAACATTGCTTTCCTAGAAACTCTGGAAGCTTTCCCTGCCTAAATAAATTCCATTATCATGTTTTGGAGTTTTTTTATATATATACTTATGATACAGCGCAAGGTATTGAAGCAAACAAAAATAATATTCATAGGAGCACATTCATTTTAATTGCCGCTATTTGCCCTAACCATGACAAATATAGGCCCCTCCATATTTGTAGATCTCTCTTTATGGTTTCTATAAGAGGGTCATAGTTCCAGCTTTTAAGATGCTTTGTTGTATTCCCCAGTTGTATGCCAAAATATTGAAACAATTTCCGTACCCACTTGAAGGGAAATCTGTTCTGCAGTCTCCTTTCTAAATCTTCTGGGAGATTGAAACCCAGGATTTCCATTTTACTTACATTAATTTTATAACTAGAGACGACACTCTGTTGTTCCCTCTCCTTTAACGGAATGTTTCAGAGTATCCTTCATTTACTCTGATACAGGCTCTGGAGTTGACATATAGGGGTATGTTTACTAAACTGCGGTAACGTTACATAACGCACGTTATGTAATGTTAACGATCGTTAAGTAATCTTAATGCACGTTATGAGACGTTAAACGTCTCATACCGCGCGTTATCGTTACTTAACGATCGTAGACGTTCCGCGGCGCGGTAAAACACCGCAGAAGGTGGAGAGAGGGCGGAGAGAAGGGGTCAATGGGCGGAGTGTGGGTGGAGAGAGGCTCCATTCACACTAACGCGCTGATCTGAAGAGCTGAATCCTAACACGATTGAAAACCTGCTGTTAGCTGCACATTTGCAGGGGAGAGAAACCAATTAAGTGTCAGCAATGTACAGCATAGGCAGGGAAACCTACAAAAAGTGATAAGTGTGATACATGTGCACAGAACAAAAGGGCACATAAACATTGAAAATGACCTCAACAAACTGGAAAAAAACCTAACCAAGCTGGCCAATAGTGATAATATTGGGAAACAGCAAAAAACACTACCGAGAAAGCTCCCAAAAAAGATATTAATCGTGGAAGGGTCTATTTGTCTGTCCCCCGACAAGGTGAATGATCCCACAGTGAAATAGCGCTAATCAGGGCTTTTCCTTGTCATTGGACAGGTGTCCTATGGCGTGCACATGTCCCGCAACAGCAGGGTGGGCATGTCGGAACGGGTAACTGGACAGATGCTGGAAAAGGGGATACAGAGGGCCGCAGGCGGCACATGCTGTGGTGCAGCTGGGCCACAGTGCGGACTAGGGTGATGCCTAGGTGGCCCATACGAATGCTGAAACAGCAGAGCAGCCAGACAGCAAATAATGAAGGCCCAACATGGGCACGACTGTGTTTCCCACAGTGTCACAAGGGATAGTACCCAGCAGCTACCCCCAAGGGCACAGAACAGTGGAAGGCGGTGCTGGGGGGAAGCGTGGACGTCTATGCAGGCACCCCTACCCCAGAACCCGCACCATAAGCAGCCACCTACCCGCACACTGGATGGCCTGACTTCACACCACCAGCACCACCAGCAGAAGGGCATGGCAGCATGGTGGCGGAGGGGTGCTGGTGGCGGAGGGGGCAGTGGCATCTGGCCGCAGCAGACCATGGCCTAGCCCCGTTTAGGTGGGTGCCGTGCACTGCAACAGACAGGCTACGTCTGACAAACAGTCATGGTATCTCCAGTGAGTGAACTGCCCCTGTGGCAACAGTGTGGTGCAGTACACACAGCCAGGGTGCTCAGGAGCAGAAAGTCACAGGTTCAAGTCCCAGCTGTGGTTCCTGCCAACCCTGTCTCCATATTTTACCCAGTAATAAACCATTGTAAGAAAGACAGAACCTTTATTGCAGATAGAATAAACATGCCTGGGATACCTACATTTCACCCTACAGAGCACAGACACCATAAACATGTGCAATACCTCGAGTAGAGTTTCCCAAATGCAGTCCTGGAGGGCCAAACACCATTCAGGTTCCATGCTGTCGCTAATAAAGATGCCTGTGCTGCATTTCTCTGTGCCGCCCCCATGGTATGCAGATATCTTCCATGCATATTCATCAGGGACAGCATGAAAACCCGAACAGTGTGTGGCCCACCAGGACCGGAGTTGGGAGCCCCTGCCCTAGAGCAGCAGCCAACAGGGGCAGAAACACCCGCACCCACAGGCCCCATTATCCACAGCCTCCTGGACAGGTAGGATGTTGGCCCCTGCGTGCATCTCCCAATACTAGCACTTGCATACCTTAGCAATGCCGCCCTAAACCCAGGAATACGGTACACAGATATCAAAAGGTTGCTATGATTACTGGCACATAGCAATTCCTAGGTTTAGCACAATCTGCTCAGTGAGCTGTATCATACCAACCTCTCTGGTGTCTGTGGAGTGTGTGTCAGGTCTGGTATCTGACAGTGTCCACCACCCTGGGGAGTGACCCCAACAGTACTGCATACCATAGCCATTCCTGCACTGTGCCCAGGACTGGTGCGGTTGCCAGGGCTGCCAAAAGCCTCTATAGTTGCACAATACTGGCATAGGTGTGGGAGTGTGTGTCTGTCTATCCAGTGTGTGGTGGCTGCTAACACCTTCCTCAGCCCACACAGCTTGCACTGGTGCCAGTGTTAGCCTGACAATGTGCATAATGAGGAGCACAGTACTGTGGGTATAGCCTGGACAGGGTGGCCTGGCCTGGATGCATCTGCACAGGGCATAGGGCAATGGCTGGGACATTGTAGTGCCCGGCCACCACCTGCACGGACAGGGTGGCCACAGCATATCCTGCTGGGAGGTCACTCTCACCCTGACTGTGCAGTGACCACGGCATGGCTGGGTTCCCCCATAGTGCTATACAGTGCTTTTCTTAAGTGATATATATGGGTTCTGTTTTCTGTGGCCCAATCACTGACTTACCTGCTTGGTGGGTGTGCTCACGTCCCAGGTTTGGGTGCACACATCTCCTCCAGGAACATGCACTATGGTCTAGCTAGCAGACTGTCTGCAGTTTGTATGTGTGTGGCTGGAACACCTTGCAGGGTGCAGTGGCTGGTGACTCACTGTGCTTGCTGCTGGAGAATGTCAGATGGTGGTGGGGGGCAGCTGTGCATTTCCAGGCCTACTGTCTGTCTGCCATTGCCTTATTTATGGATGTGTACAGATCTGCATTGACTGCCCTGTAGGGTGTCTATTCCCCAGCAGGACTGGGGTTGATGGTCCCCTCTACTGTCACCATTGCAGGGGGGTAGAATGTAGATCTGTTGGTGGGAGAGCCTGTCCCCCACCCTGAGCCACAGATGGTGAGTTGGGTGGTGTACGTAATCCGCCTGTGGGTCCAAACACCCCCTTCACTTAAACCATGTGACCATGGCACCCACCCAGGGTATGCACTTTTCTGGGTGCATCAAGGGCTAGATGTGAAATACAGATGGACACAGGCATATCCTAGGGGTGTTTGCAAGGACTACCTATCACACATTGGCACTGATGGGGACCTGCAGCATAGCCTATCTCAGCAAAGCCAGGTGCTGCGAAAATGGTGCTGGGCACCCCACCTCACCCTCAGGGTGAGCACAGGACCTGCACACTGTGACGGTCTGTAGCTACTCTGTGCCACTAACACACACTATCGGCACCCCCACCAGGCTGAGGTGCTTTGGGGTGCATACCCCATCTTGTGATCATCTGTAGACTGCTGATTTGCATGTGCTGTGCATCCTGGGTACGGGTGGGTTGACCCTAACCTGGTAACCACAGCAGAATGTTTGTGTGGTGCCATGCAGTCCTCCTGTAGCCAGCCAGGGGTTTGTTAGCAGCTGTAGCCCACTGGTTACTTCACTGCCCATGGAGCCAGAGGTCATGGGTTCAAAACCCACAACAGGGTTCATTGATGGGGCTGTCTGAGGCATTGTCTGTTTTTAATGTACATTAGTGCTGCCAGCAGAAACACCCTCTACTCCCTTAGGGTGCCTCATAAGGCGCCTTATACGGCGCCCTACGAAGTGCCTTATAAGGTGCCTTATACGGCACCCTACGAAGCGCCTTATAAGGTGCCTTATACGGTGCCCTATAAAGCGCCTTACAAGGTGCCTTATAAGGTGTCCTATAGGGGACATTATAGGGTGCCTTGGCAGACAGCACACTTTATAATGTGCCCTATGGAGTGCCTTCTAGGGTGCCTTATGCGGCACCTTAGGTTACGCCACTGTGAGGGTGTCTTTGCTGGCAGCACTAATTACTGTAAAACTAAAATTCCTCACAACCCAATACTTAAACATAATGCCTCAGCCAGCCTTATTCATTAGGCACACTGGGGAATCAAACCCATGACTCCTGTACCCTCAGTCAGTGTGGTAACCATTGTGCTACAGCTCTGTTTCTGTGTTTGCATGTCTGCGTGCCTTCTTAAGATTAACGTGCGGTAATGTGCCACGGCTCCCTCTATCATGTAACGCTCGTTACTTTATGGCGCCTTGTAACGCGCGTTATCGGTAACATAGGGCACATTATAAAGTGCACTGTCCGCCACGGCACCCTATAATGTCCCCTATAGGGCACCCTATAAGGCGCTCCATAGGACACCATATAAGGCACCTTATACGGACTGTAACCTTATAGGGCGCCTTCTGAGGCACCTTATGGTTACAGTACTCTGAGGGTGTTTTTGCTGGCAGCACTAATGTACATCAAACATAGACAATGCTTTGGACAGCCTTATCAAATAACCCCACTGTTGGTTTGAACCCATGACCTCTGGCTCCAGAGGCAGTGAAATAACCAGTGGACTACAGCTCCTAACAAGCCCCTGGCTGGCTGCAGAAAGACTGCATGTCACCACACAAACAGTCTGCTGTGGTCACCAGGATAGGGTTAACCCCACCATACCCATGATGCACTGCACATGCAAATCAGCAGTCTACAGATGATCACAAGATGGGGTATGCACCCCTACAGCACCTCGGCCTGGTAGGGGGAACTGACCATGTGTGTTACTGGCACAGAGTAGCTACACACCGTCACATTGTGTGGGTACTGTACTCACCCTGAGGGTGAGGTAGGGTGCCCAGCACCAGGTCCACAGCACTCTCCATGGCAGAAATAGGCCATACTGCAGGTCCCCAGCAGTGCTAATGTGTGAGATAGGTAGTTTCTGCAGACACACCTTGGATACATCTGTATTTCTCAGTCAGGTTTAGCCCTTATGGACCCATAGGAGGATTATGTACCACCACCCCACTCTCTGGGGCTGAGGGTGGTAAACAGGGTCTCCCACCAACAGATCCACATTCTACCTCCCTGCAATGGTGGCAGTAGAGGGGACCATCAACCCCAGTCCTGCTGGGGAATAGACACCCTACAGGGCAGTCAATGCACCTCTGCACACATCCATAAAGCAATAGCAGATGGACATTAGGCCTAGATATGCTAAGCTGCACCCCACCACTATCTGATATTCTCCTGCAGCAAGCCTTCAGTCACTGCACCCTGCAAGGTGTTCCAGCAAGACACATACCAGCTGCAGACAGTCTGCTAGCTAGTCCATAGTGCATGTTCCTGGTGGAGATGCATGCACCCAGAACTGGGATGTCAGCATACACACCAAGCAGATAAGTCAGTGACTGAGCCCCAAAAGAGAACCCATAAATATCACATGAGAGAAATACTACATAGCACTATGGGGGAACCTAGCCATGCCGTGGTCACTGCTCAGTCAGGGTGAGAGCGATCTCCCAGCAGGACATGCTGTGGTCACCCTGTCTGTGCAGGTGGTGGCCGGGCACTAAAATGTCCCAGCCATTGCCCTATGTCCTGTGCAGATGCATCCTAGCCAGGCCACCCTGTCCGGGCTATACCCATGGTACCTTGCTCCTCATTATGCACATTGGCAGGCCAATACTGGCAACAGTGCTGGCAGTGTGGGCTGTGGAGGGTGTTTGCAGCCACCACACACTGGATAGACAGACACACACTCCCACACCTATGCCAGCATTGTGCTACTATAGAGGTGTTTGGCAGCCCTGGCCACCACACCAGTCCTGGGCACAGTGCAGGCATGGATATGGTACACAATACTGTTGGGTCACTCCCCAGGGTGGTAAACACTGTCAGACACCAGACCTGAAGCACACTCCACAGACATCAGAAAGGTTGCTATGATGGAGCTCAATCAGCAAATTGTGCTTAACATAGGAATTGCTATCTGCCAGTAATCATAGCAACCTTTTGATAGCTGTGTACCATATTCCCAGGTTTAGGGTGGCATTGCTAAGGTATGCAAGTATTGGGAGATGCATGCAGGGCCCAATGTCCTGCCTCTCCAGGAGGCATTGGCTAATGGAGCCTGTGGGTGCAGGTGTGTCTGCCCCTGTTGGCTGCTGCTTTACAGCAGAGGTTCCCAACTCCAGTCCTGGTGTGCCAAACACTTTTCGGGTTTTCATGCTGTCCCTCATGAATATGCATGAGATACATCTGCATACCATGGGGCGGCGCATAGAAATGCAGCACAGGCATCTTCATTAGAGGCTGCATGGAACCTGAATGGTGTTTGGCCCTCCAGGACTGCATTTGGGAGACTCTGCTCTAGGTAATGCGCCTGTTTATGGTGTCTGTGCTCTATAGGGTAAAATGTAGGTGTTTTGGGCATGTTTACGTCATCTGCAATAAAGGTTCTGTCTGTATTAGCACGTTTTAGTAGCGGGTAAAACATGAGGGCTGGGATGGCAGGAACCACAGCTGGGACTTGAACCTGTGACCTTCTGCTCCTGAACACACTGGCTGTGTGCACTGCACCACCGTGTTGCCACAGAGACAGTACATTCCCTGGGGATACCATGACTGTTCATCAGACAGGGTCTGTCTGTTGCAGTGCATGGCACCCACCTACACAGGGCTAGGCCACGGTCTGCTCTGGGCAGCTGCCACTGCCCCCTCCACCACCAGTGCCCCTCTGCCACCCTGCTGACATGCCCTTCTGTTGGTGGTTCTGGTGGTGCGCAGTCTCAGGCCATCCAGTGTGCGTGTAGGCGGCTGCCTATGGTGCGGGTTCTGGGGTAGGGGTGCCTGCATAAGTGTCCACGCTTTCCCCCAGCACCGCCTGCCACTGTTCTGTGCCCTTGGGGGTCCCTACTGGTACTATCCTCTGTGACACTGTGGGAAGCACACTCGTGCCCATGCTGGGCCCTCATCAGTTGCTGTCTGGCTGCTCTACTGTTTCAGCATTCCTATGGGCCACCTAGGCATCACCCTAGTCTGCACTATGGCCCAGCTGCAGTACAGCATGTGCTGTCTGCAGCCCTCTGTGTCCCCTTTCCCAGCATCTGTCCAGTTGCCCATTCCGACATGCCTGCCCTGCTGTTGTGGAATATGTGCACGCCATAGGAAACCTGTCCAATGGAGAGGGAAACCCTGATGAGCGCAATTGCACTGTGGGATCATTCACCTTGTATGGGGACGGAGCGTAGACCCTTCCAAAATTCATATCTTTTTTTGGAGCTTTCTCGGGAGTGCTTTTTGATGTTTCCCATTAATATCACTATTGCCCAGCTTGGTTATGTTTTTTTATATTTTGTTGGGGTCATTTTCAATGTTTATTTGCACTTTTGTTCCGTGCACATGTATCACACATCACTTTTTTGTAGGTTTCCCTGGTTTTGCTGTACATTGCTGACAGAAATGGTTTCTCTTCCCTTTAAATCAGCTCTAACGCCAGGGTTTCACTGGCGTTAGTTTTGAGCCTCGGATTTCACAGCGTTAGTGTGTGGGGAGCCTCTCCCCTCCCACTCTCCACCCATTGACCCCTTCTCTCCCCCCCTGGGGAGCCTTCCTCCACCTTCCGGGAGCCTTTCCCCGCCTTCAGCACTCATTTGCGCCGCTGCGCGCGTTAACGCGCGCTAAGGTACCTGAGCGCGTGATAAAGCACCATTATCGTGTGCTAAGGTACCTTAGCACGCGATAACGTCACAGAGCGCACATTAAGAAGGTTTAGTAAACATGCCCCATAATGTCAGGGAGCCTTTTATTAGCCAATATATCGTTGAAGACCACAGTTAGTAAGGAATTTAATTGGTCTTTAAAAACTGTCGAATTTAGCCATGAAACCATCTAAGCCAGGGGATTTATCTACCTTGAGAGGCTTGATAGCCTTCTGTACTTCCTCCCTGCTAATCGGCTTATCCAATTTTTTGCATTTCTGTTTTGTCTATTGCTATTCATAATCCTCCAAATATTTGGCGCTATTTAATTCCCCCATTTTATCTCACTACTGTATGTTGTTGTTAAGTGCCGTTGAGTCGGAGGCAACTCATGGCGACCCTCTGGATAGCTATCCTAAATTGTGTTCGGTCTTCAGTCAGGTGCTCATTGTTGACAGACTGGTACCCGTAGCTGCTGTTATTGTATCGATCCATCTCATTGCTGGTCTTCCTCTTTTGCGTTGACCTTCTATCTTGCCAAGCATGAGGTCTTTCTCTAATGATCTCTCTCTTCGCATGATGTGTCCAAAGTATGAAAGTCGAAGTCTTGTCATCTGAGCTTCTAAAGAAAGCTTAGGTTTGATCGCCTCTAGTACCGACTGGTTTGTTTTTCGGGCAGTCCATGATATACGAGTTTTCGCCGCCAGCACCATAATTCAAAGGCATCAATTTTCTTCCTGTCTGTCTTTTTCACTGTCCGGCTTTCACATCCATATGATGTTGTTGAAAATACCATGGCTTGAACAAGTCGAATCTTTGTATTGAGAGAGACATCTCTGCTCTTGAGAATCTTATCTAGGTCTTTCATAGCCATTCTGCCAAGAGCAATGCGTCGTCTGATTTATTGACTGCTTGTTGCTTCTTTATTGATAGTTGATCCAAGTAGGTTAAAGTTGTTCACAATTTCAATTTCTTCTCCTTCAACGATGAACCTGTTGATTATGCCAGTTGCCATGATCTTTGTCTTCTTTACATTAAGGTGCAGGCCCATTTTGAGACTATGTTCTTTGATTGTGAGAAGCAAATGTTTCAGATCATCTTCACTTTCAGCCAGTAATGTAGTATCATCAGCATAGCGAAGGTTGTTGATGAGTCTTCCACCAATCTTCACACCTCTGTTGTCTTCATACAATCCTGCTTCCCTGATGATTTGTTCTGCATATAAATTAAACAGGTAAGGGGAAAGTATGCAGCCTTGTCTTACACCTTTGCTTATTTTAAACCATCCTGTTTCTCCTTGTTCCGTTCGAACTGTTGCTTCTTGATCAATGTACAGATTGCACAAGAGAACGATCAGGTGTTCTGGTATACCCATGCTTCTTAATGTGGCCCAGAGTTTCTCATGGTTTACACAGTCAAAAGCCTTGCTATAGTCGATAAAGCACAAATAGATATCCTTTTGGTATTCTTTAGTCTTTTCTAGAATCCATCACACATCCGCAATGATGTCTCTCGTTCCTCGCCCTTTCCTGAACCCTGCTTGCACTTCAGGTAGTTCTTGTTCCAGGTATGGTTGCAGTCTCTTTTGAATAATCTTCAGTAGAATCTTGCTGGCATGTGGGATCAGAGTGATTGTTCGATAATTTCCGCAGTCAGTTGGATCACCTTTCTTTAGTATTCTTTAGTATTGATATAAACACAGATCTTTTCCAGTCAGTTGGCCATGATGTTGTCTTCCATATTTCTTGGCAGAGCCTTGTAAGTACAGTAACAGCTGCATCAGATTGCTGTAATACTTCTATGGGAATGCTATCAATGCCTGGTGCTTTGTTCTTTGATAAGGCTTTCAATGCTGCTTCAACTTCTTCTTTCATCACCAATGGTTCCCGATCATAAGGTACAGGTTGAAACGGCTGTTGGTCCACTTGATCTTTATCATATAAAAACTCTGTATATTCCTTCCACCTTTTCTTGATCTTCTCAGCATCATTCAACATGGAACCTTGAGCATCTTCTAACATTCCAATTCGAGGCTGGAACTTTTTCTTTAACTCCCGTAGCTTTAGGAAAGCCGACCTTGCACTTCCTCTAATAGTTTCTGCTTCTATTTCCTTGCAAGTGTCATTGTAGTACTTTTCCTTGTCCTATCTTGCTGCACATTGGAAATCTATGTTGAGTTCTGCGATTGTCTTTCTTTCTCCTCTGGCTTTAGCTTCTCTGTGTTTCTGGGCAATTTTCTGAGTTTCTTCCGTCATCCATTTTGGCCGTTTTTGCTTTTTCACCTTTTGTAGAGACTTCTCGCTTTCTTCCAACACAACCTTCTTGATGTCATTCCATAACTCTTCCAGAGCTCTTTCATTTGTATCTAAAGCAGCAAATCAATTTTGCAGGCAGTCTTTAAATTCCAGTGGCATTTTCTCAAGGTCATATTTTGCTGCATTCTTGAGTGGTTTGCTCTTTTTCAACTTTAGCTTGAGTTTGCATAATAGTAGTTGATGATCTGTACCACAGTCAGCTCCAGGTTTTGTCTTTGTTGATGTTACAGAGCTTTTCCGTCGTTGACTTCCACAGATGTAGTCAATTTGATTTTTATACAATCCATTGGGTGAAGTCCATGTGTACAGTCGCCGCTTGTGTTGCTGGAAGAAGGTGTTTGAGATGAATAGATCATTGGTCTTGCAGATTTCTATCAGTCTTTCTCCAGCTTCATTTCTGTTGCCAAGTCCATATTTTCCAACTACTTTGCCTTCTTCTTTGTTGCCAACTTTTGCGTTCCAGTCACCCATGACTATCAGGATGTCCTGTTTGCATGTTCTGTCAATTTCAACTTGTACTTGTTCATAGAACTCTTCAATTTCATTCTCTTCTGCAGCTGTTGTTGGGGCATATACTTGAATTATAGTTGTGTTGATAGGCAATCCTCGTAGACGAATAGAGATTAAGCGTTCGCTGGCTGCATTGTAGTTCATTACAGTTCTTGCAAGTTTCTTCTTTATTATAAATGCAACACCATTTCTTCTTTGTCTTTCATTTCCAACATAGGAGACCATGTGATCATCTGATACAAAGTGCCCGATGCCAGTCCATTTCAGTTCGCTGACACCCAATAGATCAAGTTGTACACGTTCCATTTCATTCTTGACCACCTCCAACTTCCCTTGGTTCATGCTTCGTACATTCCATGTTCCAATGTGTAAGACATCTTTACAGCTTCTGACTCTCATTTCATGCACAGCTACATCAGCAGTCAGACTTCCCGAGGGCTTTGATCCAACCACATCATAAATGCTGGCTTTACTCTGAAAAGTCTTCAGCTCTTCCCCAGTAGCTAGTTGAGTGCCGTCTGACCTGGGGGTCTCATCTTCCAGCACCATAGCACAATTTGTTTTGTTGTATCCATTGGGTTTTCAAGGCAAGATACAGAAGTAGATTGCCGGGCCTTTCTTCCGCGCAGTTTAAGTTTGGTGTTGTTGCCGTTGTCACAAAAGTGTGATCCTCCGCCGTCAACACTATCCCATTCTGCTGCTGCCCAGAAGGGTGGTTTGTCTTGGTCTGGCACCTCAGCTGAGACCTGTCCATCTTGGGAGACCTGCCAGTAGTTAAACTACTGATAGTTTAGCTCTCAGCATAACTGATGCACGCAAGCCCTCACAGCACGACAAGCTGCAAACCAAGTGAGAGCACTACTGCATAGCTTACTATATAATACTTCCTAAACACCCTCTGAATCTCATTATTTCCGTACTCCATCTCCCCTTGATCATTCTGATAATGCCAATAGTGTTTTGTTGTGTTCTAGCTTGAGCCTGCTTACTAATAATTGTCCGGCCTTATTTCCATCCTCAAAATAGTTTTGTTTAAGGACATATAACTCTGCTCTCTAGAGCTCACCCGCAAGCTACTGAGCTCCACCCTCCACTTTTTCAGTTCTTCTAACACCTTAGGGCCTCGGTCACACTGGTGACTCTCTTCTAAACCTTTGATATTTTAAATGATCTCATGTTCTACCTTTTTCCCTTTTTTTTATTTTGCTGCTATCCCTCTCAGGTGTCCCCTTCCCACTGCTTTTAACCCATCCCATACTGTACCCGAGTCCACTCCCATTCACATTAAAATGAATGTACTTCCGAAGCACTTTGTTAATATATTCCATATTTCCTTCTTCTTTTAGGAGAGTCATTGAGTCTTGAAGGACTAGAAAAGGATACTGCTACTTCTGGAGAGAGATCTGCAATTGTTAGTATATACTTCTGGGAATTTTTCTGAAGGGACTTCTTTGGATTAAAGCTGATTAATCTGTGAACCCAGTGTATTTGTTAAATCAGTCAGGGCCTAGTAGCAGCAGTTTAAGTTTAAATTTAAAACACAGAAGAGAGCTTTCTGGTTAGATTTCAAACTAAGCAGAGAGCTTGTAGTTTAAATTTAATACTCACTCAGGGCCTAGTAGCAGCAAAGTGCTTTTAGTTTAAATTTAAAACACAGAAGAGAGCTTTCTGCTTAAATTTAGAACCCAGCAGAGAGCTTCTAGTTTAAATTTCATAATAAGTCAGAGCCTCACAGCAGCAAAGAGCTTTAATTTAAATCAAATCAGAATATAACTTAGAATAAAAGGCAAAACAGGGTCAGTATTCTTTGAACAACAAATAGTCTTCTAGAGACCTTTACAAAGAGGCCTTCTACCTAGGGGGCAAGAGATCTCTTAAACCTTTTCAATAGTTGTTAATGACAAGTGACAGGTCAAAAGGCCATTTTGAAAGACTCCTTCTATCCAAGCAAGGACTGTTAATCACCCAGGACGTTGGTCACAGCTTACCTCAGAAGCACAGGACAGGGTACTGTGTAGCAGCCCTCTTTAATAGGTCTTATTTCCCTCCCTCCCTCCCTCCCCAACACCCACCCACCCCTGGAATAATCGTAGCTTTATAGGTACTTACACATCTTAAAGGAAAGGAGGTGCTCTCAGGTGCAGCTTGTTATCCAAATCAGTCATACACTAAGGACCTGAGATTAATTAAGCTTCAGGTGAACAAGGTATATTAAATGTATTAGGTACAGCAACCCTTTGTAAGTAAAGAACTTAAAGATCTAAACACAAGCTCAAAACAGTCCAGCAGCAAGATGGGGGGGGGGGGCTTTCCAGTCTTTTGCATTCAGTGTCACATATATGATTTTCTCCCAGTTGGTGAGAGGTCTTACTTGTGAACTAGCTGCAAGGAGCTCTTTGATCTCAGGGAACGAGTCTGTTTTCTAGAGGCTAGAGTAGCAGACTTGGAAGACATAATAAAGACAGAGAGGTACATAGACGAGACCTACAGGGATATAGTCCTGAAGTCCCCACCTCCTGTCCGGCAGCATCCCTATTGCCATGGAGCAGAGAGGTTATGTGTCAGGAGAGCATCACCCTGGTGTGGCAGGAAGTGATCTTGTAACTAGGACCTGTCCTCCAGGTGATGTAAAACCCTCTCGCACCGAGGATATTTCTCCAGGGCCATGTGCCCATGAGGGAAGGTTTAGGACAGCCGTTATAGTTGGTGATTCAATCATTAGGCATGTAGATAGCTGGGTGGCTGGTGGACACAAGGATTGCCTGGTAACATGCCTGCCTGGTGCGAAGGTAGAGGACCTCACACGCCACCTAGAAGAGGTCTTAGTGCTGGGGAGGAGTCTGCTATCTTGGTACATGTCAGTACCAATTACAAAGGAAAATGTGGTAGGGAGGTTCTGGAGGCTAAATTTAGGCTTTTAGGTAGGAAGTTGAAATCCAGAACTTCCAGAGTAGTGTTCTCTGAAATGCTTCCTGTTCCACGCACAGGCCCCAAATACAGGAAGAGCTCCGGAGTCTCAATGCATGGATGAGACAATGGTGCAAGGATGAGGGTTTTGGATTTGTTAGGAACTGGGGAACATTCTGGGGAAAGGAGAGACTCTTCCGAAGGGCTGGGCTTCACCTTAACCGGGATGGAACTAGGCTGCTGGCATTAACCTTTAAAAAGGAGATAGAGCAGCTTTTAAACTAGATAATAGGGGAAAGCTGGCATTTGCAAAAGAGCACATGGTTCAGAAGAATGTATCCTTGAAGGATACTACCAAAAGCAGAGAGGTTCCAAAAAAGAGTAAAGTAGCCCAAATGCCCTTGAGTATGCAGCAGACAGAGCTTAAAGATTCCAAATTACCCATGCCTACCAATAGACAAATTAATATGAATAAAATGCAGTCTCTAAAATGTTTGTATGCAAATGCAAGAAGTCTAAAAAATAATATGGGAGAGTTAGAATATATAGCACTAAATGAGACATGGTGGAAGGAGGACAACCAGTGGGACACCTGGGTACAAACTATATCGTAATGATAGAGCTGATCAAATTGGTGGAGGGGTTGTGCTATATGTTAGAGAGGGCATTGAGTCAGAAAGGATTAAAGTTTTACAGGAAACAAAATTTGCTGTAGAATCTCTATGGATTGAAATTCCATGTAAAAAGGGGAAGGTGATGGTAGTGGGGGTGTACTATTGACCGCCTGGCCAAAATGAACAAATGGATGATGAAATGCTCAAAGGAATCAAGGAAGCTAACAAAAGTTACAGCACAGTAATAATAATGGGTGATTTCAATTACCCCGATGTCGACTGAGTCAGTGTCATGGCGGACATGCTAGGGAGATAAAGTTCCTAGATGAAATAAATGACTGCTTCTTAGAGCAGCTGGTTCATGAACCAACCAGAGGAGAAGCCATATTGGACCTAGTCCTTAGTGGAACATCAGATCTGGTGCAAGAGATAAAGGTGTTGGGCCACTTGGCAATAATGATCATAGCATGATCGTGTTTGATTTAATTAGTGGACGAGGGATGGTAAGGAAATCCACAGTACTACTATTTAACTTTCAAAAGGGAGACTATGATAAAATAAGGAAAATAGTTAAGAAAAAAATAAAAGGAGCAGTTGCAAAAGTTAAAGACTTACATCAAGCTTGGGTGTTGTTTAAAAATACTATCTTGGAAGCCCAGACCAGTTGTATTCCATGCTTTAAGAAAAGTGGAAGGAAGTCCAAAAAACTGCCAGCATGGTTTAAAGGTGAGGTCACAGAGGCTGTTATTGCCAAAGAAACATCTTTCAGGAAATGGGAAAAAGAGTCAAACGACAAAAACTGGAAATAGCACAAGCATTAGCAAGTTAAATCTAAGGCATTGATAAGGCAGGCGAAGGGAGAATTTGAGAAGAAGCTTGCTGCGGAAGCAAAAACACGTAATAAAGACTTTTTCAAGTACATTTGTAGCAAAAATACTGTGAGAGAGTCAGTTGGTCCATTAGATGATAGAGGGGTTAAAGGGGCACTAAGAGGCGACAAGACGATAGCGGAGAGACTGAATGAATTCTTTGCTTCGGTCTTTACTGAGGAAGATGTAGGGATGTTATCCATGACTGAAATTGTATTTAAAGGTGCGGAAGAATTGAAGGAAATATCGATATATCGGGAAGATGTATTACAACTATTTGATAAACTGAAGAGTAGCAAATCACCTGGACCAGATGATATACACCGAAGGGTGTTGAAAGAACTGAAATATGAGGTTGCAGACCTGCTATTAGTAATCTATCATTTAAATCATCTGTAATACCTGAAGATTGGAGGATGGCGAATGTCATGCCAATTTTTAAAAAGGGTTCCAGGGGTGATCTTGGAAACTACAGACCGGTGAGCCTAACGTCGATACTGGGAAAAATGATAGAAACCATCATAAAGAACAAAATTGCTGAACATGTAGATAGTCATGGCTTAATGGGAGATAGCCAACATGGCTTTAGACAAGGAAGATCTTGTCTTACTAATCTGTTATGTTTTTTTGAAGGTGTGAACAAACAGGTAGACAAAGGTGAGTCGGTTGATATGGTGTATTTGGACTTTCAGAAAGCCTTTGACAAGGTCCCTCATCAGAGACTTTTGGCAAAACTAAAGAGTCATGGGATAGGAGGCAGTGTACTATTGTGGATCAGGAACTGGTTAAAAGATAGAAAGCAGAGGGTAGGGCTAAATGGCCAATTTTCCCAATGGAGAAAGGTGAATAGTGTTGTACCCCAGGGATCTGTGCTGGGTCCACTGCTTTTTGACATATTCATAAATGACCTGAAAAAGGGAATAACGAGTGAGGTTATCAAATTTGCAGAAGACACAAATCTATTTAAAGTTGTTAAAACCCATGAGGATTGTGGAAAATTGCAAGAGGATCTTGATAAATTGGAAGACTGGGCATCAAAATGGCAGATGACATTTAATGTGGACAAATGCAAAGTTATGCACCTAGGGAAGAACAACCAAACTATGGTTACATGATGCAAGGTTGCACATTAAGAACCACCACCCAGGAAAAAGATTTAGGCATCATTGTGGATAATATGTTAAAACCCTCCGCCCAGTGTGCAGCGGCAGCCAAGAGAGCAAATAGAATGCTAGGTATCATAAGGAAAGGAATGGAAAATAAAACAAAGGATATTATAATGCCTCTGTATCATTCCATGATGAGACCGCACCTTGAATATTGTGTGCAATTCTGGCCACCGTATCTTAGAAAGGATATAGCATTTTTAGAAAAGGTTCAGGGAAGAGCCACCAAAATGGTAAAGGAGATGGAAGGATGCCCCTATGAAGAAAGGCTAAAAAGGTTAGGGCTCTTTAACCTGGAAAAGAGATGGCTGAGTGGAGATATGATAGAAGTCTATAAATTAATGAACAGAGTGGAACGGGTAAACGTAAACGTAAATCAATTGTTTACGTTATCAGAATATGGAAAGACTAGGGGACATGCAATGAAGCTACAGGGTAAACTATTTAAGACTAATAAGTGAAAATATTTTTTCACTCAACGTGTAATCAAACTCTAGAATTTGTTACCGAAGGATGTAGTAAAAGCTGTTAGTAGAACTGGGTTTAAAAAAGGTTTGGACAAGTTGCTGGAGGACAGGTCCATAAACCATTATTAAAAAGGAATCCAGGATATCAATGCTTGACCCAATACAAGCATTGTGGAACCTGTGTCTTTTGGGGAAACTTCTAGGTACGTATGACTTAGATTGGCCACTGTTGGAAACAGGATACTGGGCTTGATGGACCTTGTTCTAACCCAGTATGGCATATCTTATGTTCTTATGTTCTTATGTCTCCAAAATTTGAGGCCCTTATCTTCAGTTCCCAAGTCAAATGTTGCACTCTCTGGGGCATGGTCTGTCCAGGTAATGGACCCATGCGCCACTTTATTTACCTTGGATATCCAGCTCCTGCTTATCCACATCATGTCTAACCTGCTCTATGAGTCTTCGGGGTTTGAGTAAAATGTGTATTCTCGCTTTCCAGGGTCCCTGCATCTCCAGGGGTCAATCAAGCCCAATTGTTCCTTCAATTGAATCAAACTCTTCCTCTCCCTTTTTCCCCCCATTCCCCCTCCCTGACTGTTATCCAGACAAGGATTCACCTAGTATTATTGAGGCACCCCCCCCCCCCCCCATAATTGCTCCAACTCCCCCAGCAGCCTATTATAGAATTCTGCTTTTCATTCATTGGGTCCATATAGACAGATTTCCTCCCTCATAGAATCGTACCTCCACTGCTCTTCCCTCCTTATCCCTGTATTCTCCTACCACCAGCCTCTCCGCCTCCTGGACTCACCTCGGCCATTTTGTGCTCACTGCCATCTGCTCCCGGATCCTTATAGACAAATCCCCGCAGGTCTGTTGCATTTTTTCGCATCGTCATTTTCTGCCCGTTTGCCTCCGATACTCTTATGGGTGTTTTTTTTCTGTCTTCCAGGGCTACTGAGAGGTTTTTCACCTAATAAAACCTTGAGAAGCTATGCAGCTAAGACTTATGCCTTTCAAATATCGGGCCCAAAGTAACTTGCTCCAAAGGGGAACAGTTAAATGTTTCTAACTTTTCCTGAAGTATTAAGCTGTATCTACTTGAAAATAATTTATTGATAAATAGCATGTAACTTGCTTTTATTATTACTACTTACACTTGAATAGAGGTTTGCAGTTTCAGCCATTCAGAGGGCATTTAGTAAGCTGTGATAAAGTAACACCTCTTTCCTGAAAAATAACCCTCAAAAGACCCTCTTGACCTACCAGGGCTATCCTGGTGTTCAGTAGTGGGGGCCAGAAGAGATTTCTAGTTGCAGCTTCCCCATAGTCTGCTAGCATCAAAATAGTGTTGGACAACCTCTAGAGCAATGGTTCCCAAACTTGGGGTTTGAACCCCAAGTGGGATCACATCATCGGTGGATGGGGTTACAGAAACATGGCCATTTCCCCTTCTCTCTGTACTTTCACTGTGACCTATGCCAAGTAGTGTCAGTCACCAGTCAGCATGTGGCCTGTGAGCCAGTGAACAGTCATAGACCCTTGCCCCAACCTGGGTAAGCTTCCTGTTAGAAGCTGAGTACTGGGTTTGTAAGCACATACGGCACACTGACACAAAGGACACTGTGCTGACTGCTCCTGCCACTACAGTTTCTGCTGCCTTCCTGCTTTAGATGAGTGGAAGAAGGAGGAGGCTGGAGACCTGCTATTCTGATTTCATCATCATCTGGGGTCATATGAATGTTCAACTGCTAAAATGGGGTCATATGGGATAAAGGTTTGGAAAGCACTGCTCTAAAGGTAGTCCTGAAGTACTGCCACTAGGGATCAAGATCCCTTATTTGGCAGTTTAACTCCTAGCAAGAGTATCGTAAAACAACTGCCAAGGATCAGCTGACACTATTCAGCTGACACTATTTTTATGTCAGAACCCTACAGGGGAGTAAATATTGAAGATCAGTCCAGGTCTCCAGTACCAGACATCAGGGATAGCCCCAGTAGGTCCAGGAGCCTCTTCGATGGAGGTCTGTTTTGGGGGAAAATACTAGGGAGTCTGTTGGAGTATTTGTTGGGGGGGGGGCTCTGATTAGAGGGTGTTCTTTGCTGAGGGAGACTGGATGTGGGCACAGAAATTAAGATGCCCCCCTACAAAGCATTGGGCTGCATGTTAGCAGCCAGATGCACCTGAGGAGGTAAAATAATGATACCTAAAAGCTGGAATTATTTCTCCATAAATAACTTACAAAATCAAATGCAAGCTGATTTGATGTGCATAATAATAAGATATTTTGCATCTCATTGTTATTTAGCTCACATTGCACTGCCAAAAAAAACATTCAAGGAAAATAACACACAATATAGCCATTTAATTCACATTATTTGGCTAAAATTGTGCATTATTCCCATAACACATTGGTAACTGCCCCTTTAAATTGGATAGTTCTTCATAAATGAATAGCTCAGTTTTACAGCTGGCTCAGCAAATGCATAGAGTTAAGCCTGGTGAAGAGGCATAGCCATGGAGTCAGCTCTACCCAGCTGATCTCAGCGGACAGTGAGAGAAGAACTGGAAGCTGTGTCAGCATCAACACTATACTGTATCTACCCACAGTAACCTCAGTTCCCACCAAACATTCACTGTGTAAGTGGTGACTGTGGCCTAGCATACACTGAAATTATTCAGTGAGCATCTAAATTTCACCACTCGCTTTATAAATCTTTTGATGGCCCCTGGTCGCTCCTAACCCCACCTCCCTATATATAGTAACATAGGACCCGATATTCCAAGCGATTAACGCGGTTAGTAGAACTGCGAACTGCATTAATCACAGTAAGTGGGGCATTCGTTGGCACTAAGAGAGTGCCACTGCGGCTGCTGCCTCTACGCACTCTAATGCCAACCGCTTAGCATTAGGGCATGTCAGGGGCATTCTGGGGTGGAGTGGAGGTGTCACCGCTCGCTAACCAGGCAGTGGCTCAATATCGCCTCTGCCCATTTAGCAATGGGACTATGCAGCAACCCCGGATATTCAGATATGATCCTGGCATTGAATAGCCATATTATCAGTGTTAGCCACCGGCACTGAATATCAGGCCCATAATATGTAACAGCAGATAAAGACCGGCATGGTTCATATCGTCTACCCGGTAAAGTGGCTAGAATTAAACCACTCTGTATGCCTTTATTAAAGTTCCTCTCTGCCGCGCCATGCAGGATTCTCCCCTCTATACCTTTTTTAGTTCTCTACCTGCCATTCCACGTAGGCGACCCCCCTCTGTTTTTTGAAGTGTAAAAGTTATTTAAGTTCTCTTTGATTCCATCCTCTTGCTATTGTGATGCAGCGGACCCTCTGGCAGAAAGGAAAAAAGTTTTAAATTTAGAAAAAAACAAGTTTCAGTTGCAATATCCTGAAGGCCCACATAGAGGGAGCAGGAGAGCCAGCTTGGATGCAGAGGAACCACGCCTCTATGGGCAGGACTTAGAATCAGTCAGTCCCGATTTAAGCAGGGACAGAGCAGTTCAAAGAGGAGATCAAAGAGCAGGCCGAAGAGCAGGCCAAGGAGAAGGCCAAGAAGCAACTTGGAGAGCAGACCAAGTAGTAGGCCGAGGAGTAGGCCGGAGAGCAGGCCAGAGACAACTCCAAGGAGCAGCACTGCAGAGAGCAGTCAAGGAAGAAGGTGCTCTCCCATCCAGCTGGAGAGAAATCCCTATCCAGGGAGAGGGGCTAAGCCACGATCTGAGAGAAAGATATCCAGCTGAAAAGGATACTCAAGAAGAGAAAGGTACTCTTAAAGATTTCTATAAAAGTAACCAGAGAGAAGGGTGGAAAACTCAGAGGCCTGGTGAACAGGGAAAAGCTGAGAGAGCGCGGCCACTAGCTAACTGCCACGGGAGTGGAAGCAAAGGCCGAGGGCATCAGCTGCAGCCCTACCCCAAAGAAGTTTATCCACACTCTAGAGAAAGAGAGACCCGGGGGGATCACTTGAGCCAGCAAGAATTAGAAGATAATCAGGCTAGGCCTCAAGCCTTTTCTGGAAGAGACTACAGAAAGCTCAAAGGTAAAACAGTTATTGCCTGTGATTGTGTGCCTAAACCCAGCATAGGAGAAAAGCAGAAGAGAGGATTTTATCAGTATAATAATGACACTTTTAAACAGAAAATAACAGATGATTTCCCCAGGAAGAAAACTGTTAATGCTAAAGGTTGGGACAAGAGAGCTTTTAAAACCATAGCAGATGAACAGCCAGGGTTCTATCCTATAGCCAAGAACCGACGCCCCAAGCTGACAAACAAGCATTGGAACACGGTTTGGCACGCTTTCAAAAAGCCAGAACTCGGCCCCATTGAAGCTTCCGATTCAGAGCTCTCGGACATGGAATGGCTGCCAGTGGAATCTGGGGGTGAGGAGGCGGAAGAACCCATGGAATGCGTTTATTGTACAGTAGGAAAACTATAATCTGTTTGTAGTTAAAGAATGTATGAAGTGAATACAGGATACCTTATGTTTTGAGTTACTGTGGAGATTAACAGTTGTTACTTTGACCGTTTTATATATGTGGAACCTGATGTAAGGATTGTTACAGCCCTGTTACTTTCTGAACCGTATATTTTGAACCATATTGCGCAAAGGAGAAATAAAAGCCTTTTTCCTTTTTCCCTACACTTGGCTGTGAAGTCACTTTATTGGGAAGTTGGCAACGAGGTTGGCACGAAGGACCCCTACCTTATGACCCTCGCAACTGGCCAACCCTGATACCCCAAATCTTATGCGCTCCCCAGCCTCCGGTGGAAACACTACACCGCCACCAGAGGGGGCTGCGGGGGACACTATATACGGATCCTCTATGTCTGTCTGTCTCATGCCTTTTTGAATACTGTCACTGTTTCTTCCCCACCACCACAAATTCCTGGTAATTTAAAAAAAGACCCAGGCTCATGTGGTTAGTACCCCCTTTGACTGCATAAGCAGCTTTGAATATCAGGCCAACAAGAGTCCATCTTTTTACACTTATTCTTAAATGTTATGTGCAAACCGTTCTCATAGGAAGAAAAGGAGTTATAAATCTTACTATATATAAAAATCTCAGCCACGCTAACATTCTCAAAATTCACCTCCTTACACTATCCCTTGTTAATATGCTCCCAGGGCATTATAATATCCAGAATATGTTAGGGAAGTAACATCTGGTTTTGTTTTAGCTCGAGAAACAAAAGCTGGTCGCTAAAAAGGTTATGAAAGATGACAGAATGTCAATGGGAAAGAAAAAAATAGAAACTTGTGGAAAATTATCTCAGAATGGAGAGAATTATTGTTAAAGGACAAACTTAAAAGAAAAAGTTCCAAGGAAGACAGTGATAATCCCAAGACAAATATTTCTATTTTAAGATGACTTTTTTATAACTTTGGTTGCCCATTTGTGTTCTGTGTGCAAAGTAGGTTTCTGATTCCCGATGACTCATACTCTTTGTAAAAAAAAAAAAAACAACACTTTATTGTTAATGTCATTGTGTACTGCATAAATTATATTATTTGTATAATCCCGAAACTGCTGTGGTTAGACCTCTGGTGGTTGGATCCAAGGGATAATTCTGTAAGTTTATCACACTCATTAGGCTTTATATTGGGATGACTGAGACGGGGGGGGGGGGGCAAGTACTATCAGTGATAGACAGCTCTGGGGCTCAAAGATGTGTAGTTCAGCAGATATCATTCTGCCTATTGTAACAATTATGTACTTAACAAGAAACCCTCTGGAAGTATGAAAGGGAATTGGATTTAGCTCACGCCTTTTCTCAGAAGATCAAGATGAGTTACATTCAGGTAGACTAAATATTTTCCTGTCCCTGAAGGCCTTACAATCTAAGTTTGTGCCTGAAGTAATAGAGGGTTAAGTGACTTGCCCAAGATCACAAGGAAGTGGGAGGTAGCAGAACAAAAGAACATTGTTGTTGTTGTTGTTATTAAATGCTGGCGACTCATTGTCGACTCATGATGACCATCTGGATAGTTGTCCTAAATTGTATTTGGTCTTCAGTCTGGCAGCTCTTTGTTGACAGAGTGGCACCCATAGCTGCTGTTATTGTATCGATCCATCTCATTGCCGGCCTTCCTCTTTTGTATTGACATTCGACCTTGCCAAGCATGATGTCTCTCTCTAATGATCTCTCTCTTCACATGTCCAGAGTATGAACATCAAAGGGGCATTACCCTGTGAGAAATGGAAGGATAGTTACTTCAGGGCTACTGAAACAGCCTTTCCTGATGTTCCCTTCTCAAGCGTTAACTTTGAATGAAAGCTGAACTAGCTCCTAATCAAAATCCTTTCTAGCCATGAAGATAATGGGTTATGACCTATTTTTAAATATACAGCCTTTGTCGGTAATAATAGTTAACAAAATAACTTTAAAAAATCACATTTTCAGCAAGAAAACAATAAAAGACTGGGACGAATGGAAGAAAGATGCAATGCAAAAATTATAAAATGAGAAAAGAGTTATAGTCAAATAGTACAGTAAATGTTTACTGTAAGGAAGGTACAAACACAGTAAAAGGTAGTAGAACACAAAAATGCAGCAAAGTAAACTTAGGGGCCCTTATGCTAAAGTGTGGTAAAGTTTTGCACTTAACATGCGGTTGAAGGACAGGCTACCTAAGAGATATATGTTCAGAGTCAGCTAACATCTAAACTTTGGGAATATATCTGGGCTTCCAGCCATTAATTTATTCATTTAGTTGCATAATTTAATGTATCACTAATAGTATATATATCATAGAGGTTTACAATTAGCCAAAATTATAATACAGAAAAACAGGTCAGGTAGGTTAGGCTGTAGTGGGGCTAGAAGAGAGAAAAAACTATAGTGAATATTGCAAATTCGATTCTGTGGACTATTGAAAGCCAATGATAAGTGGCTAGAAGGGGCACAGTATGATTATATCGATGGACATGGTTGAGTAGTTTGATGGTTCAACCTCAGTATCTTTCATGTGCAGCATTATCATGTGGAAACTACCTTCTTCTAAATGGATTATCTTTTTACTGAAAATGTGAAGTAATGTTACGTGGCACTGAGTACCGTGAAACTGTTGAAGTAAAGTTCTGTTGCTATAAAAATAGATCAGTGTGTGAAAGCAGATAAAGTGCAGGTGCCTTATAGCTCAATATTGAAAAAAAATGTAAAGGGCCATTACTCAGCTGGTGCAATCCCCAAATTAAGGTAAATGCCAGTGCCAGAATTTATCTGTATTCAGCACTGCTTCCCATATAAGTAGTCACAACATGGACTTAGCAGAAAGAAGTCTTGCCTTACTAATCTGTTAGATTTTTTTTTAAAGAGTTAATAAACGTGTGGATAAGGATGAGCTGATTGATGTAATAAAACTGGATTTTCAGAGGTTCATCACTAGAGGCTCCTGAGGAAATGAAGGTCATAGAATTGGAGACTTTAAGCAGGGCCAGTGTTAGGAGGTAGCAAATAGGGCAGTTGCCCTGGATCCCCATGCCACAGGGGGCTTCAAGCCTGTCTCAACTGGAGGCATAGCCAGGTCTCCCTCAATCCAGACGTGGATTGAGGGAGACCTTGTAATATGGCATTTGCAAAGTCGAAGTGTGGCAGGATTAGTGCTTGGTATATGGTTCGGAAGTCATCAGGGTCCAACATGGAGCGCATATGCCTAAGCGAGCGTATTTTGAAGTATACAGCTTTGACTATGTTATTTATGTGATGTTTCATATCCAGACGTTGGTCCAATGTAACTCCAAGGTATCTTATTGTTTCTTTAGCTTGTAGGTCAGCTTCCTTGACACTGACGTGGGCTGGAGGGGTGAAGTTGGGGTCTTTGGAGATGAAGAGCACCTCTGTTTTTTTTATGTTGAATGCGAAGGTTTTGTGATTGGAGCCACTCTGAGACCGAATTGAGGCAGTCTACCAACGGTGCCAGGTCTAATTGAGTTGTGGAGAAAGGCATATATAGGAGAATGTCATCTGCGTATATCAAGCAGTTGACTTTGAAAGATCTTATGATGTCGCAGATGGGCTGCATGTATATGTTAAATAGTAGGGAAGACAATGAGGAACCTTGAGGCACACCTTGCTTTTGATGGAAGCGTTTTGACTCTTCTGTACCGGACTTCACATATTGCCATCTACCATCCAGGTAAGAGTTGCACCATTCTAATGCACTGTTGCAGATACCTTTCTCTTTCAGTCGTCCGAGGAGAATTTCGTGGCTTACTGAGTCGAACGCCGCAGCGATGTCTAAGAAGACGAGTACAAATCCTTGTCGGATGTTGTTAATGCCTGTGATAATGTCGTTGAATAGGTTCGTGAGAAGGGTCTCGACCCCATGATATTCTCTGAACCCATGTTGGCAGTGATCTAGGGGCGCTGTGGTGTCTATATGATCTTGGATTTGCCGTTGTGCCTCCTTCTCAATTATCTTGGCTAAGAGGGGAATGCTAGCTATAGGCCTATAAGATTCGACCTTTTGCGGGTCTAGCTTGGGGTTTTTCAAAAGTGGCCTGATGGAAGTCTGCTTGAGTGCTGCAGGGAAGTACCCTGTTGTGAATGAGAGGTTCATTAGATTTGCAACGAAGGGGCTGAACGCACAACGTAGCTCCTTAATCCAAAAAGCTGGGCATGGGTCCGTTTGTGCAGTGGAGGTATTGAGAGATGCTATGGTGTCCTCGATGCATTTAGTGGATGGTGTAGAGAAGATATTTAGTGGGGTTGCATTCGTTGGTTCTTGGAACGGGACTGTTGACACCTTGTTAGTTTGCACTATCTTGGATTGCATGTAGTCAGCGAATTTCTGTGGATGAATCTCACTGTGTTGTTCGGGAGAAGGTTCCTTTGAGAGGGATTTGACCAGGTTGAAGAGGTCACGTGGTTTATTCAGTGATCTCTTTAGGGTGTCTGTGTGATATTGTTTCATTGTGGTTGTGATTGCTTCACGGTGTGTGGAGAGGTGAGTACGGTAGGCGGTCTGATCTTCAGTGGAAAGTGATCTGCGCCAGCGGCGTTCCAGTCTGCGGAGTTGAGTCAGAGAGGCTCGCAATTCAGGAGAGAACCATGGGGCGGTGCTTCTTTTTCTCCTCTTTGTGTTATTGGAAATTGGAGGTTGTGATATGGCATGCAGATTGGAGTTCCAGGAGTTGATTAGTTCGTCGAGGTCTGGTGTGGTTTTGTTGAGGAGTGATTGGGTCTCAGCCAAGATGTGTTCTCTGTTAAATGGTCTAAATCTTCTTGTGGGCGTCCGTGATGTGCTGTGCATGTTTTGGCTTCTGTGCAGCTTCTCATTGATGATGGGGATCTGGAAAATGATCAGTTTGTGGTCTGACCAGGGTACATCAACGATTGATATTGGTAGGTTGTGGTTTTGTTGAATGACTGTCTGAGGAGCAAATACCAAATCCAGAATGTTTCCCTTTATATGAGTGGGTTTATTGATAATTTGCTTGAGTCCCAGGTCTTCCATAGCACCAAGGAAGGCAATTGCGTGGTTTTGGGATAACGATGGGAGATTGAAGTCACCCATTATCCAATTTGGTTTATTGGGATTGAGGGTGCTGGCAGTAAGGTCAATAATGGTTGGGAGGTCATCTGGAGACGTGGACGGTGTCCTGTATAAGAGGTTGAGGGAGATTTGCTGGTTTGTAATGGAGAGTATGTCTAGATTGCTTGAGCTAGAGGAATCTGTTATGTGGAAGTTAAGGTCCGATTTGGAGACTATGAGCACCCCTCCTCCTTTTTTGTTTTCTCTATGTCTTGTGTGTATGGCGAAATTGGGTGGTAGAAGTTGGTTGATGAGAACATTATCTTCAGCTGATAGCCAGGTTTCTGTGATCATGAGTATCTCTAGGTCATAGCGGGAAATTGTTTCAAGAACCACAGGCCACTTTTTGCGAATAGAACGCGCATTTATGATGGCACATCTTAGGGGTCGGTAGTTCGGAGGTTCTTCCTGGGTGGGTGTATTGGGCAGCTGGAGTGCTATGTGTATCAAATGGGAGCGGCGTGTGTAGGTGTCATTTCCTGGGTGGGAGTATGGAGGTCCAGACCACCTTTTTCCATGGCTATTTAAGATGGGGATATTTCCATGAGATATGTAAAGGGCTTGGGAGGTTCCAAGCCAGTGAGTCAGTAGGAAAAAGCTGATAAGGGCGAAGAGCTGGAGGGCCATTTTGCGAGTTTCTGTTGTGTGCGAAGTACTGTAGATATACTGCAGTATAGTGCAATAGCAGGACAGAGAGTACGGTAGTGAGACACAAAACAGTATGGCAATGGACAACGGTATATGATGCTACTGACAACAGTATAAGAAGCTATTGACCGTGTTATATAGTCTACTGACAACAGTATGAGTACTATCAACAATGTTATACAGTATAAGAAGCTATTGACAGTGTTATATAGGCTATTGACAATGGTATAGGTACTATCAACAAAGTTATATAGGCTACTGACAACAGTATATGAGGCTACAGATCATAGGATATGTGTGACCATAGGAGAATATTGATATTGGCTTAGATGGGTGTGCTGGAAGACTCATTTTAGCCAGTGTTTTAGAAGTGGTATACTTGCTGTGATCGGTAGGTGGCTTGGTTCAGTGTGAGAGCGAGGTCTGCCATGGGTGTGCTCCAGCTGGAGGTTTGAAGAAGACGGAGATCTTTTCAGATGATGTTGATGATGTTAGTTTCAAGCCCGCCGGGCAGTCGGGATACTGCTGTGCTTATACGGGTTATCATAAATGACAGTCTATTTAGAGAATAGCTGGACTTGAGAGTGGCTGTTGGTTTTCGTTATGTTGCAGATTTCTTCATGGACTGTGATCAGCATAAACAATGGAGACGGTAACGATGACTGTAGTTGTGGACAAAGGGCTGTCTCGGTGCGGCATCGTTTCTTTTCTATAGGCCTCTGTGACCTCAAACACAATGGCTTCTTGCACTTTGCTCAGCACTGATACGTGCCCCGCCTAAGGGCCACGCCAAAGGGCCCTCTGGCGAGGCCCTCAGGCGCGGGCCCGACCAGGCGCGGGCCCGCCTGGCAGCGGCTCCCTTTTAAGCCGGCCTGCTGCTCCTCCCCTCCTCCCACAGCCCCGAATGGGCCGGAGTTGCTGCTCGGGGGGGCAGGCTGGCCGGGTGCAGATCACAGCCCCGATTAGGGGAAGATGGTGGCTGCTTTATTTTTCCCGCCGGCAGCGGCTCCCTTTTAAGCCGGCCTGCTGCTCCTCCCCTCCTCCCACAGCCCCGAATGGGCCGGAGTTGCTGCTCGGGGGGGCAGGCTGGCCGGGTGCAGATCACAGCCCCGATTAGGGGAAGATGGTGGCTACTTTATTTTTCCCGCCGGCAGCGGCTCCCTTTTAAGCCGGCCTGCTGCTCCTCCCCTCCTCCCACAGCCCCGAATGGGCCGGAGTTGCTGCTCGGGGGGGCAGGCTGGCCGGGTGCAGATCACAGCCCCGATTAGGGGAAGATGGTGGCTGCTTTATTTTTCCCGCCGGCAGCGGCTCCCTTTTAAGCCGGCCTGCTGCTCCTCCCCTCCTCCCACAGCCCCGAATGGGCCGGAGTTGCTGCTCGGGGGGGCAGGCTGGCCGGGTGCAGATCACAGCCCCGATTAGGGGAAGATGGTGGCTGCTTTCCTTTGTATTTGTGTACTTGTATTTGTATTTGCTTTCCTTTGTATTTGTGTACCTTTTTGGGAACCTGACAGGTACTTGTGACCTGGATTGGCCACTGTTAGAAAAGATACTGGGCTTGATGGATCCATGGTCTGACTCAGTATGGCAAATCTTATGTTCTTCTGATGTAATGGCAATGGTCTCCCTTTCAGTCAAGAGACCCTTGTACATTTCGGAGGGAAGCATAAAGGCACATGCAAGTTAGTACTCAGTGTCTTCTCTCCCAAGAAATCCAAGAATTAAGAATGAGGAAGGTTGGGGCTCAGTACCACTAGGGGTCTGCTGCCTGAGTGACCCGCTCAGCTATTAAATTCAGGAGGACAGTTACTCCCAAGCCCGCCAGGCTCGTCCAGCAGAGAGCTCAGGAAAGGAGCTCAGAAGCAGACAAGCTCAGAAACAGCAGAGTTTACAGTCTGTTTTTCTCAGTGGGCAAAAAGCATTCATTCTGCTGCTCCTCACTACCTCTCCTCTCTTATCTCTCCCTATTCCCCTCCTTGGAAACTCTACTCTTCTGACAGATCACTTCTATCTGTGCCCTTCTCTTCCAATGCCAACTCCAGACTTTGTTCTTTCCACCTTGCTGCTCCTTATACCTGGAACAAACAACATGAGTCGGTATGTCAGGCTTAATCTGTGGCCCTTTTCAAATTGAGGCTGAAAACTCATCTCTTTGAGGCTGCTCTTGCATCCTGATCCACTTACTCTCCCGTTTTCTGACTATGTGTTTCCTTACCATTGCCTGGATATATCCTAGTCCCCAGTTGTTGTGTTGTCTGTCTTGATTAGATTGCAAGCTCTGATGAGTCTCTTACTGTACAGCACTGCATTTGCCTTGTAGCGCTATATAAATGATTAGTGGTAGTAGTAGTAGAGAAACAAAATGTTAACCAAGAATGCAGGAGAGACTTGACTCCCAGGTATATCCAGGGCCGGCCTATCCACTAGGCAGGCTAGGTGGCCACTTAGGGCGGCAGTCCTTTGTGGGCAGTACAGCATGCAGCAGGCCATGTGCTTTGGCACACATGGCCTGCTGCGGGCCGCTGCTGCAGTGCCAAGCCAAGCCGTCCCTTTCTCATCGACCCCAGTGATGGAATCGACAGCAGCGGGGGTGCAGCAGCTCAGTACGGGAGGGGGCAGTGTGGCTTGGAAGGGGGGGGGGGTTGCACAGCTGGGGCTTCTGCCTGTGGCAGCAGAATCCCCAAGCAAGCCCTGAGTATATCCCTGTTTCACACCCAGGGCTCAAGTACTGTTTTGGAAAGAGACATGTCTCCCAAGTGCATTCCTAACCTCCAAGAACAACAGATTTCTTGATTAACTGAAGATGATTTTTATCTTTCAGTAGTTCTATTTTCCCACTTTGTGGAGAGGAGTGAGTAATTTTCCTTCTAGGAAATATACTATACCCCTCTTTGTTAGAGTAGTATCATAGTGTTGGCCTTTTAGTCAAAAGCCAGTGATAAAGTCAAAAGAGAAGTGCCAACTTCCAAGGCAAACATCTAACACAAGAGAGTAAGGGAAAAAGAGTCGATGAAGAGAAAGGTACCAATCAAGGAGGAGAATCAGGAAGAGGAGTGGGAAGGAGAGCTCCAAGTCCAAGAACTTTGAATAACTATCTGATTTTACTTTTAGACAACCAGTTACACTTGCGTAAATACCTAGTGTACCTGAAAGTCATCTTGAGCTACTACTGAAAAGGCATGAGCTAAATCCATATATTGTAATTGCAATAAGAATATTTTCTATTGATGTCTGAAGAAAGGATTGTAATTCTTTTCTTTTGGGGAATCACTATTTTTTTATTGAAGCATTTTGAAATATACATTCCACTTCATCATGGAAAACCAAACAGAGACAGGAAATACACAACATAGAAATGTAAGAAAAGAAAGAAAAACTTAATGGTAAAGCCCACATCAAGGGGGCTGGGTCAGCACAAAATATAGGACATAATGCAGGAAATCAGGCAACAACAATGCCATTTAGGAGGCAATTACAACATACTACGACCAAGCCCAACACCCATTACTGCTGTCTATCTGAGAGAAATTTCTCAAGATGGGAAACATCAAGAAAAACAAAGGTCTTCCCCTGCAGAGTTACTACATACTTGTAGGGAAATCACACAAAAAAATGTGGCTCCCAATTCCAGATCCCTAGATTTTAAACCTAGATATTGTTTCCTTCTAAGCTGTGCAGATTGTGAAACATTGGGAAAAATACTCATTTTTGACCACAAAATACCACATCTTTACACGCAAAAAAAAGTTTAAAAATGTTATCTTTAACAGATTCAGAGGTAAACATAACTGACAAAGTACCGTATTTTCGCGCATATAGCGCGCGCGCTATACACTTTTTTACCTACCGCGCAACCCTCCTGCGCGGTATTTGCGAGGGCGCGCTATACCTAAACTTTACTACAAGTAACCGATCCCAAAAAAGAGGCCTTACAAGAATATATTGGTTTAAAAATATATTTAATTAATTTTCATCATCCGATTCCATAAAACCTTCGAAATCATTCCCCTCATCAACATCATCATTGAAATAATTTAAAACCGTCTGGAGACGCTCTTCCGTAACATATGCACTTTCATCGTCACTCCTTTCGACGTTTTCATCATCATCTTCGTCATCACTGCGCACCCGATCCTCGTTCTTATAAACAATGCTGGCTTTTCGGAATCCATTTCTGATGGTTTCCGGGGATATTTTGTCCCAAGCAGAACACAACCAATTGCAGATTTCCGTTAATGTAGCCCTCTTTAATCGTCCCGATGGAGTGAATTCATGAATTCCATGCTGCATCCAATTATCCCACTCTCGTCTGATGAACGTTTTGAAGGGGTGATTAACAGCTATATCTAGCGGCTGCAGCTTGCAAGTAAGACCACCCGGTATCACTGCGATATGGGCACCAGCCGAATTAATATAATTTTGCACATTTGTTTCTTTATGGGCAGCCATGGAATCGAATATCAACAAAGACCTTTTAGAAAAGAAACCTCCAGGCCTGGCCCTATAACATTTATCAATCCATATTTTCATGACCTCAGAGTCCATCCACCCCTTTTTGTTACAGTGAACAACAATACCTTGTGGAAATTTGTCGCGGGGCATGGTAACTCGCTTGAAAATAACCATTGGCTTCAATTTATGCCCACTCGCTGTGCAACCCAGGACTACAGTGAAGCAAGCCCTCTCGTGTCCAGTTGTTATTGCGACAATTTTTGAACCCGAAGCAGCTACAGTCCTGGTTGGTGGAATGTCAAAAGACACAGGAACCTCATCCATGTTAATAACATCCATTGCCGAAATGCTGAACTCCGAAATTTCTTTGCTGACAAATGTGCCGAAATCCACCATCTTTTGTTCCCAGTCATCCGGAATCCTCTGGCCTACAGTTGTTCTTATTTGCACGGAAAGACCATTCCTCTTCATAAATTTGCAAATCCAGTTGAAACTAGCGTGGAAACTTGAAATTCCTTTCATTGGCCAGCAGTTTTGCTTTGAATTTAATTGCGATAGTTGAGACAGCTTGATTTTGCTCCCTTCTAGACAGAATCCACTTGTTTAAGTCACTCTCTAGCTCTGGCCACTTTTCTTTGGGACCCCGACGCGCACGTTTTCACGGGTTCATCTCCTCTAGCGCCGTTCTCTCCTTTTTCCAGTCGCGAACAGATGACTCACCAACATCAAATTCTCTTGCTGCTGCTCTGTTGCTTGTTTCTTCAGCTTTTGCCACAACTTTCAGCTTGAAGTCCGCAGTATAAGACTTGCGTTTAATTCCGGGCATGATGACTGGATTATAATAGAAGAGATCGCAAAGTTTTTATGTAAGGTATAATGGAACCGAGGGCCTTTTATACACCTCACAGTGCAGTCGACACATGCGCGTTATACGCGCGTGTGCATTATGTGAGAAATTCAATGCAGGACTGGCCAAAAATTGCGCTTTATATGTGGGTGCGTGTTATATGTGGGTGCGCGTTACATGCGCGAAAATACGGTATTCCATTTAGTAATCACATCTGATGAATCCTCTAAAAATTCTGTCAAGTTCTGACTAACCGTAGGACAAAGGAAATCAAAGGCCCCTTCATCTGTATCTACCACCCTAGAATTGGGACATTATCAATGGGGTCCGTTAATTTGAGAACCTCCACAAAATACTTTTTTAAAAGAAGTTCTGGAGAAAGTAAATGGGTACCAGGAAAATTTAAAAACCAGAGATTCCTGGCACGTGAGACATTTTCAAGTGCTTCCAGCCTCACATGGACTAAGAAAGAATCTTTAATCTATGCCGCATTTGAAGTAATAGCTGACTGCACCTGAGTGTCTAACTATGCCAGAGAATTATGCAGAACAGAAACTTTGCTGTCCAATTAAGAAAGTTTATTACACAAAGAAACAGCTTTGATCAACTAAAATTCACTTTGGTGTACAACTTAGGGAAGCTGGGATTGGCAAAACTGCAATGATCTTAGCAAGATTTGATCAACATGTGGATAAGAAACTGAAGTTGAAAAATAGACACAAATAAAACAAACCTTTCTGTAAATTAAGGCAAGATGTGAAGATGACATAGTCAACTTACATAACTAATAGCAGAAGGAATGAGGAGTAGAATAGTGCTAAGAACGCTGGACTGGGCAGGCAGAAAGGTTCAAATCCCACTGCTGATTCTTTGGGCTGTGGGAAAGTAACTTTACCTTCTATTGTCTCAGGTATAAAATTAGATTATATGCCCATAAAAAAGGCTTGTATAGAATTACCCCAGAGGGTGTACATGTGTTTGGGTAGAGTAGGAAAGTGCACATGTTCTTTATGTCCAGTCGCACAGACTGTATGCAGCTCATAACCTTAAATTTGAGGCATACCTACATTATGTACAACATGTGCAATTATGTACAACATGTACAATTATGTACATTTGTACAACACACCAGTTCTAACGAACAGACAGTGTAGACGTGGAAGAGGCCTCCTCATACCCTGGCTTAGGAGTGAGGTTCCTTACTATCATGGGAGGTGCCCCCAAATTGCCCCAGAAGACAAATTGGGGGAGCAGTAAAATCCTGACCAGAGGCTGGAAGGGCTCAAAGAAGGAGGCTCGGTGGGGGAGGAGAAGAGTAGGTGCTGTGTACAGTGCTGGTATTTCACAAACCAGTTCCAGCTAGCCAGCATTTGTGTAAGGCAGGGATAATTCCCACATTCCTGGGTTCCTTAGAAGGAGAGTAGCGTGTGTGACCACACATGTGCTCAGCTACTGCTGGTGTCGTTTGGCCCGGCAACCTTTTCCATGGCATATACTTGATCAGATCTGAAGGTACACTAGCATGTCATGGCACTCTGGTTGGGAAACAAAATAAATTTAAAAAAAAAAACAATCACTTTATTTCAGGAGGTGCCATTGTTCCTACTTTTTTTAACATTGAAAGTAACATCTAATCAGTTCAAATAATTTATTTATTTATTTATTTAACATCTCTTATATACCGCGCTATTAAAATCAGTGCGGTGTACAATGAACAAAATATACTGCAAAGTGTACAGGTAACATCGAGTTTACAGAGAACAAGGGAATATATAACATGGAATAACAGGGATAACTATGTACAATCAACATTATACTATGAATATGCTTTTATTATATATAACTATGTACAATCAACATTATACTATGAATGTGCTTTTATTATATACCATATTTAAACTCGAGTGGATATTGTACGTGAATTCATGGGTGGCATGGGTCAGTAGAAGTAAAGTGAAATATCGTGGGAACTAACCATTTTCTGATTGGATAAAGGTGTTAAAGTGTTTGGTGTGGGTGGGAGGCCTGTTGGCTGTGTGAGTGTCTGTGGTTACTTCTGGGTAGTATTTTGTGAATAAGTGATGCTTTACAGCTTTGCGGAATTGTAATAGGCTTTTGATGCCGCGGATTTCATGGGGAAGTATATTCCAGTTCCTGGGTGCGAATAATGAAAAAGCTCTGTTTGATGTAGCTTTAGTACATGATGTCATCATCTTGGGAACTATTAAGGTGTTCATAGTTGTAGTCCTTCTGTTTCTATTTTCAGGGGTGTTATGGATTAGTTTTCTGATTGGTGTTGGTGGGTAGATATTCATGGCTTTGAAGGTCAAGACTAGTGACTTATATGAGAGTCTGGCTTGTAGAGGTAGCCAGTGTAGGTCTTTCATGATAGGCGTTATATGAGCAGACCTTGGTGATCCAGAGAGGACTCTTGCAGCTGTATTCATAGCCAGACGAAGTGGATTTAATGTTGATTGAGAGAGCCCATGGAGGATGATGTTTGCAAAATCTAGATGTGGGAGGACTAGTGCCTGGAAGGTTGATCGGAAATCAGTATAGTCCAGTAGTGGACGGAGGTGGCGTAGTGTTCTGATCTTGTGATATATATTCTTTGTCACATTCTTCACATGCATTGTCATATCCAGGTGTTGATCTAATGTTATGCCGAGGTATCGGATCGTGGGTTTGGACGTCAGTTCTATGTTGTTGATCAGCAACGACGGAGGAGGTACGAACTTAAGATTCCTTGTGACAAATAGGACATCAGTTTTGCTATGATTTATTCTTAGGTTTTTGAGTCAGCAGCCATTCAGCTACTGCTCCAAAGCAGTTGATTATTGGAGTATACACTGGTTGGTCAGTTTTGAACGGCATGTATATGAGGATGTCATCAGCGTATGCCAGGCATTGTACGTTGAAGGATCTGATCAATTCACATATCGGCTGCATATAAACATTGAACATTAACGCCGATAGTGAAGATCCTTGTGGTACCCCTTGAGACTGTAGGAATGGTTCTGAGGATTCCTGGCCTGTTTTAACTTGTTGCCACCTATTGGAAAGGTAGGATCTACACCATTCTAGTGCTGTGCTTCGAATCCCCTTTTCTCTCAGGCGTTGCAGTAGTATATCGTGGTTCACAGAATCGAATGCGGCGGAAATGTCTAAAAAGATGAGAATAAATCCTTGTTTGATGTTGTTTAATCCTGTGATCAGATCGTTGAATAGGGTTGTAAGGATTGTGTCGACTCCATGTGCTTCTCTGAATCCATGCTGTGATTTGTCTAGTGGTGCTTCTGTGTCAATATGATGCTGGAGTTGTTGTTGGGCAGCTTTCTCGATGATTTTTGCAAGCTGGGGATGCTTGAGATTGGCCTAAATGATTCAGCTTTGGATGGATCAAGCTTACTGTTTTTTAGTAGAGGCTTGATAGAGGTGTGTTTAAGACTCTGGGGGAATGAGCCTGTTAGAAAGGACTGGTTCAGTATTTTGCATAGGATTTGGCTTAGATCATGTCGCAGGTCTTTGATCCAGTTGGCTGGGCAAGGGTCGTTAGGTGCCGTGCTAGGATTGATGGAGGCGACAATTTTCTCAATTTCATTAGATGATATAGTATTGAAGTTGCAAAATGGAGTTATTTGAGATGCCTTAGATGATATAATGGGGTCGATGGTATTTATGCTTGTGCTGGTTTTAATCATTTTTGATTGCAGGTAGATTGCGTAGTCCTGTGGTCGAGGCATTGCAGGTTGGGCTGAAACTGGCTCTCTTGTTATGGATTTTACTAAGTTGAATAGAGCATGAGGTTTATTGATGGAGCGTTTCAGTAGGTTTGTGTGGTATAGCTTCTTACTCAGTGTTACCAAATAATGATTTGCACAAAAAAAAATCTGTTTCTTGAACAAACCTAGCTTGAACCTGTGTGTCAAACAGAAAAGAATACTATTTGAAAATGACTGTGAAGCAACCAAAAAGAAATGTCTTCAAGCCATAGAACACAAGACATGCACCAGACAACAGGCCAATAGCTGTAATCTGTGTATTAACTAAAGATTTAACCTTCACATAAACTCTTCCCAATATAAATACATCCTAAGCCAAACCGAGAATTAGACATGTCTTCAGTCCAAGATATGCTTCCAAGAGAAGAGAATGGCTTATACCAGTCCAACATTAGAAATTTCCAGTCCTTTGATTAAAATGGTCTACAAGTCTACGGAGGTCCTTTTAGAAGGGTTTGGCTCATAAAGCTGAGTTACGTGTAAATGGCTATACACGTGTAAGTAGTGATTCTAGAGGAACTCCTGCTTTGCTTTGCAAGTATAAATTGTATATGTTTTATTTGCATTTAATAAAAATAAATGTTTTAAAATGTATAAAAAAGGAAAAAAGGCACATCCTACCATATTTTTGTATATAGGCCCTGTGGATTATACAATTTTTGGCTTTCCATGGTAAGGCATATGGGAATTTAAGTGGAGGCTGATTATACAAAATCTTTTTTACTGAAGGCAAATACCAATCCTGTCCACCCATCTCTTCTCCTGGGATTCAATAACCATTCCTTGCAAGCCCATTCTAGGGTCAGGAACCTCTCATCCATCTCAGCTTTTCTCTCCAAAGGTGTCCAAGGATCCGCCATCACCTCTTCTGTGGACCCAGCTCCTCTCTACAGCTTCAACTTCCAAACCACTCATTGTCTGGCTGTAGCCAGAGGGGGTGGGCTCAGGGACTGTCAGCTTCAGCCAGAGGAAATACTGGATGTGACAAAAAGCTAGATCCTGACCCTGCGGAGTAGTCTGCAGCAGTGTTTATTCTTGCCTGGGCACACATGGGTATGCACTCTGCAAAAAGTTACATTTTGATAGATTAAGAATGTAGTTTGTTCATGTTTTGCTAGTTTATGTCTGATAAAGAGTATGAAGCAGTTGATTGAGTACAATGATGCAGTTATTTTGGCCCATATATTAATTACTAATCAATTGCACTATTGTAATATTATATTTAGGGTTACCCAAAAAGCAGTTACACAGACTTCAGTTGATTAGTTGATTCAAAACACAGCAGCCAGGCTGACAGGAAAAAAGGCCTATGACCATGTTATTCCTGTCCTTACATCTTTACACTGGCTTTCTATGGAAAACTGAGTTAAATTTAACTTGCTGTGTTTTGTGTTTTGAGCCCTACGAACACTTAAATTATTTTATTTAGCAGAACTGTTTGTTCCTTATATTTCGCAAATTGCTTAGATCCTCACAGGAGGCCATGCTAACTCTACCTTCTTAAATTCAACTACACTCTACTAGAATAAGGGCCTTTGCCTACCTGGGTCCAAAATTACGGAATTTGTTGACTTTGTTGTTATGCCAAGAATGTAATTATCAGAAGTTTCACAAACCGGTAAACTGTAAAGGCATGGTTATTTCCATTGTGGAATGATAGTCAGAATGATTAGCTCTGGCTAACTTGAATTTAAACTGCAGAATAAAAAGCCTTTGTTGCAATCTCATGCTAGTTATTAGCAGTTTTGCTAGTTGGCCAGGCAGGATTTTACTTATTGTAGGAAGAAGGTTAGAGTGTGTTGTATAAGTAAGGAATTAAGACCTCAGGGTTGTAAATGTGTTATCAAGCAAACCTTTGAATGGTTTAATTTGAGATTATCAAAGCGGAGGGGATTTGATTATGTACATGACTTATGTAATTTATTTTTATTTATTATACCACACTTGTTATCTCAGATAATGCATGCAATCATTTTTAATGAAATAAGTATATAAAATAAATATGTGTGCCTATGATATGCTTGCTAGCACCAGTGAGGAATACAAAGATGTAGGCTATGCAAAAATATTTTATAGAAATGCCCCTTTTCCATGGGTTATACATGGGTTTGGGTTATACCAGGTATACATGTGAAAACATGGTACTCGTATTACCCATATCACTCTGTTTTGATGGGGACATGTGCTGGGTATGATTTGAGGGGGGGGGGGGCTGGAAAGGATAGGTGCATTTCCTGTTTTGCAATGGAAATACATAGTTTTCCCATCAACATTTAACCCTGCTCCCAGGCAGGCATATATATTAGTTAACTGCTCATTTGGACCTAGAGTTTGGAAGAGTGATTGAGGGGGCAATTGTTTTTATCCCCCTGAAGGAGTCCTGAGACAGGACCCGCCATTGCTAGTAAGGAATCTGCATCTATATTTATGAACATAAGAACATAAGAAATTGCACGTTAAAATGTGTGCCTTGTCAGGAACATTAAAAAATCAATCCAGCGCGAGTCTAGCACCAGCTTACTGCATTGGCCTGTTAGAAATTAACTTGCAACTTGGAGAAAAGGGAGGTTTACCTCAAACCGATGAATTATTTGTCTACAGTAAACAGGTCTAAATAGTGAGGTCAGAGAAAGGTTGGATAAGAGAAACAGTGCCTTATTAGTGCCATTAGATTTATCTAAGGCCTTTGATCTTGTGGATCATAACTTCCATCTATGGCGCCTTGTTGACCTCGGTTTAAGGGGCACTGTCCTCACTTGGTCCAAATCATTCTTCAAAGATAGGAAATTCTGTGTTTAATGCTAACAGTCCTAGCTCCCCACTCTTTCCAGGGCTTGCATTACCATTAGGCGATCTAGGCAGTTGCCTAGAGTTCCAGTCCTCTAGGGCACCCACTGCCACTGCTGTCGCCCCTCTCATGGACTTGCAGCAGTGGCAATAGGAACAAATAGTCCTACGCCACTTTATTTTAAGCTTCTGTTTGCTTCTGCCCCTCCAATGACCGATGCCATCTTCCAAACAGGAAATCAGCATTGGGCTTTGGAGAAGGGGGTAGAAGCAAATAGCCCTGCGGCACCGAAGTTTAAAGGTAAGCAGTGTGGTGCTGTCTGTGCCCATTGCCACTAATGCACATCCCAGAGAGGGACGGCAGAGGCGACGATGGGCACTGGAGGGGGGCGAAGGGACGCAATGGATGAGGTTCACCTAAAGTGCTTCATCTTGCACCATCCCTGACTCTTTACCTTAACTTGTGGTGTGCCACAGGGATCCACATTGGTGTCTATCCTTTACAACTTATTTCAACCTATTTCAACATCCCCTATTTGGCATAATCCAATTGTATGGCATCAATGGGTTCTACTTTACTGATGGCATCTAATTGATTGCCTTTCTTCACCCACTTAAACTTTATCTCCCCCCACTAAAGATTTGTTTTGAAGTTTGCATCTTCTGGCTAAATAAGAATCATCTAAAATTGAATTATTTAAATCCCAGGCCATGTGAATAACCAATCTCCTATCAACTCCCGCATTGGCCCTAATGTATTTGGACACGGACTCCCCCTCCAACCAGTTTTTAAAGTACTGGGTGATTTCTGGATTCTCATTTAAATTTCAATCAGCAAATTTCATTAGTCACTAAATCCTGTTTCTATTCTCTGAGGCAGAATAAATTTGTAAGATCATAGTTAATGAAGGAAGCTCTGACTGTTTTTAGTACACAGATTAATTATCAGTAACCTTGACTATTGCAATTCACTTTATATGAACTTACACATTGCTACATGAAAGGCCTTCAATTCATTCAAAACATGGCAGTAAAACCTATCTCACATGCAGGAAACTATGACCATGTTATCCCATTCCTTACTGCCAAACATTGCCTAACCCTTACATACAGGGTCAAATTTAAGATTATTGTACTAAGCTAGCAGCCATGGTAGATGCAAGGGGCATGGCCACAGTAGGCTGCTACTGCTGTGCTAGTCACATCAGCAATGTGGTGGTAGGGAACACATCGTCATAGAGGATGTGCACTATGAAGGTGTGCCCTGCAAGGGAAAGCTACAAACACATTAGGATGGCAGTGGGATACAGAACCACTGCAGTCAGAAATAAATGTGCCCCTACCACATCTATAGCATAGTAGGAACTGGTCAGTTCAGAATATAGAGGGATGGCCGGGAATGGGCACAAATGGCTGCACAGTTCAGCATAGAGGCTGCTGTTTGTTTTCTGTCTAGTCTGCCCATCCTTTCAACTGGAAGAAGGCCACTTCTTGTGCATGTAAATGTCTCTGTCATCCTGCCTTTCCTCCAAAGTATATGTATTGAGATCTTTAAATATACCTCCATATCCTTTCTGATGAAGGCTATTGGCCATTCTAGCAGTTACCCTTTAAAGCAACTCTATCTTGTTTATATCCTTTTGAAGGCTTTTTAGTGTGGTCAAGTCAGTGCTGACTCTTTGTAACCCAGCTGCCTCTGGGTTTTCTTGGTAATGTTTCACTGGAAGTAGATTGCCAGGCCTTCTTTTCCAAGACAATGGAAAGCAACTTGCCTAAGGTCACAAAGAGTGCCAGTGAGAATCAAATCCTTGATCTTCTGAGTACTAGGTAGTTGCTCTAACCACTCCTAATGTGTAATAGATGTGGTTGGTGCACATTTATTTCTTTGAAGGTTGGATCTCCAGTACTAGAGAATTATACAAAGGCACTATCACCTCCTTTTTCTTGTTGTCCATTCTTCTCCCTGTGCACCCAAGCATCTTTTTTGATTTTGCTTTTGCTTTTTCTACCTGATTGACCACGTTTTTCTTTCATGAAGTGAGGTATTTCATGACCTTGCTTAGCAATTCTTTCTGGGTGAGTGGCAGACTTAACCCCAAAACAAAATAATATTTTGTAATCCAAAATGGTAAAATGTTGATTGAGCACTTTTACCACTCCTTTAAAAAGATCAACCTTGAAAATCTAAAATTTCACACCACAACAAAACCACATGCAAGAGAAATTAAACCGACTGAAAACAATGATCAAAGGCTATCAAACACTTCTAGACACCCCTTATAACAATGCTGGAAATTAAAGAATACCTCCAGATACTTAAACCCAGAAAAGCAGGTTGCCCTGATAGAATATTAAATGAAATGCTTAAATATAGCAGTGTACGTGTCCAAGAAGCACTGACAAACCTATTTACCTGTTTTCATTCTCTTGTCACTTTCATTTCATGTCCCCTAGTCTTTCTACTTTTTGATGGCATAAAGAATCGATCTGCGTTTACCCATTCCGCTCCATTCATTAATTAATAGACCTCTATTATGTCTCCCCTCAGTCATCTCTTTTCCAGGTTGAAGAGACCTAACCTTTTAAGCTTCTATCCCCTTTACCATTTTGGTGGCTCTTCTCTGTACCTTTTCTATTTATTTAGTGTACACTTGTATCCCGCCACTTCCAGCGATTAAGATACGGCGACTAGAATTGCACACAATATTCAAGATGCGGCCGCACCATAGAATGATACAGAGGCATTATATTATCCTTTGTTTTATTCTCCATTCCTTTCCTTATGATTCCAAGCATCCTATTTGCCTTCATGGCTGCCACTGCACACTGGGCAGAGGGTTTCAATGTGTTATCCATGATGACACCTAAAACTTTTTCCTGGGAGGTGGCTCCTAATGTGGAACCTTGCATCATGTCACCATAGTTTGGGTTGCTCTTTCCTAGGTGCATAACTTTGCAAATGTCCACATTAAATTTCAGCTGCCATTTCATCGTCCAGTCTTCCAATTTATCAAGGTCCTCATGCAATTTTTCACAATCCTCTTGGGTTTTAACAACTTTGAATAATTTTCTGTCACCTGCAAATTTCACTACCTCACTCGTTCTTCCCATTTCCAAGTAATTTGCATATATGTTAAAAAGCTGCGAAACAAGCACAGATCACTGGGGTACTCCACTATTCATCTTTTCGATTGGGAAAATTGGCCATTCAGCCCTACCCTCTGCTTTCTATCTTTTAACCAGTTCCTGAACCACAATAGTACACTACTTCCTATCCCAGAACTTTTAAACTTCGCCAAGAGTCTCTCATGAGGGACCTTGACAAAGGCTTTCTGAAAATCCAGATACACTATATCAATCAATTTGCCTTTGTCTACCTGTTTATTCACACCTTCAAAAAAATATTAGTAAGACAAGACTTTCCTTTGCTAAAGCCATGTTGGTTTTCTCCCATTAAACCACACCTGTCTACATGTTCATTAATTTTGTTCTTTATAATGGTTTCTACCATTTTGCCCAGTGCTGAGGTCATGCTCATTAGCCTGTAGTTTCCCGGATCACCACTGGAACCCTTTTTAAAAATTGGCGTTATATTGGCCATTTGTCAATCTTCAGGTACTAGAGATGATTTTAATGAAAGTTCACAGATTACTAATAATCTCTGCTCCTTGTGGGCTTTAGCAAGCCACTTAATCCTTCTTTGTCTCAGGTACAAAAACATAGATTGTGAGCCCTTTGGGGACAAGGGAAAAATATATATACAGTACCTGAATGTATCCCACTTTGAATGGTAGAACAGCGGTATATACGCCTAGTTAAATAAATAAATAATAAGAGGTCTGCAATCTGATATTTCAGTTCTTTCAACACCCTCGGATGTATACCATCCAATCCAGGTGATTTGCTATTCTTTAGTTTATCAAATAGTTGTAAAATATACTCCCGGTTTATCAATATTTCTTTCAATTCTTCCAATGCATCACCTTTAACTACTATTTCAGTCATGGGTAGCTTCCCTACATCTTCTTCAGTAATCCGTCTCTCTGCTATGGCCTTGTCCCCTCTTAGTGCCCCTTTTACCACTCTATCATCCAATGGTCCAACTGACTCTCTCACAGGTTTTTTGCTATGAATGTACTTGAAAAAGCCTTTATTATGCATTTTTGCTTCCACAGCAAGCTTCTCTCAAATTCTCTCTTTGCCTGCCTTATCAATGCCTTGCATCTAAATTGCCAATGCTTATGGTTGCAGTTTTCTTCATTTGGCTCCTTTTTCCATTTCCTGAAAGATACTTTTTTGGCTATAATAGCTTCTCTGACCTCACCTTTAAACCATGCTGGCAGTTTTTTGGACTTCTTTCCACTTTTTTTAAAGCATGGAGTACAGCTGGTCTGGGCTTCCAAGATAGTATTTTTAAACAACGCCCATGCTTGATATAATTCCTTAACCTTTGCAGCTTATCCTTTTAGTTTTTTCTTAACTATTTTCCTGATTTCTTCATAGTCTCCCTTTTGAAAGTTAAAAGGCAGTACTGTGGATTTCCTTGCTGTCCTTCCTCTATTTATGAAAGCAAACACGATTATACTATGATCACTATTGCCAAGTGGCCCCAACACCCTTACCTCTTGCACCAGATCTCGTGTTCCACTAAGAACTAGGTCCAAAATAGCTTTCCCTCTTCTCAATTCATGAACCAGCTGCTCCAAGAAGTAGTCATTTATTTCATTTAGAAACTTTATCTCCCTAGCATGAACTGCCATGACACTGACCTAGTCAATACTGGGGTAATTGAAATCAACCTTTATTATTACTGTACTGTAAATATTGTTAGCTGACCTGATTTCTTTGAACATTTCATCAACCACTTGTTCATTCTGGCCAGGCAGTCTGTAGTACACTCCCACTGGCATTGCCTGTCCCCTTTTATACATGGAATTTCAATCTATAGAGAATCCTGCAAAACTTTAATCCTCTGTGACTCAATGCCCTCTCTAACATAGAGAGCAATCCCTCCACCAATTTGATGTACTCTATCTTGCGATATAATTTGTACCCAGGTATCAGTGTCCCACTGGTTGTCCTCCTTCCACCACGTCTCTGAGATACCAATCATATCTAACTGCTCATTTAGTGCTATATATTCTAACTCTCCCATCTTATTTTTTAGACTTCTAGCATTTGCATACAAGTACTTTAGAGGTCCTATTTTATTCATATTAATCTGGTTATTGAGAGGAAGGGGTAATTTGGAATCTTTTAGCAATGACTGCTCTGGACTTAAAGGCATTTGGGTTACTTTTGTCTTTTTTGGAACCTCCCCTCTATATGCTGTAACTTCAATCTTTTGCTAGTATCCTGCACAAATACATCATTCCAAACCATGCACTCTTGGGTGACTCTCAGCTTTCCCCTATTATCTAGTTTAAAAGCTGCTATATCTCCTTTTTAAAGGTTAATGCCAGCAGCCTGGTTCCATCCTGGTTAAGGTGGATCCCATCCCTTCAGAAAAGCCCCTCCTTTCCCCAGAAAGTTCCCCAGTTCCTAACAAAACCAAAACCCTCTTTTTTGCACCATCGTCTCATCCATGTATTGAGACTCCAGAGCTCTGCCTGTCTTTTGGGTCCTGTGCGTAGAACAGGAAGCATTTCTGAGAATGCTACCCTGGAAGTTCTGGATTTCAACTTCTTACCTAAAAGCCTAAATTTGGCCTCCAGAACCTCCCTACCACACTTTCCTATGTCATTGGTACCGACATGTACTAAGACAGCAGACTCCTCCCCAGCGATATCTAATACCTTGTCTATGTGGTGCGTGATGTCTGCTACCTTTGCACCAAGCAGGCATGTTACCAGGTGATCCTCATGTCCATGAGCCATTCAACTATCTACATACCTAAAGATCGAATCACCAGTTTAACAGCCATCCTAACCCTTCCCTCATGGGCATATGACCCTAGAGAAACCTCCTTGGTGCGAGAGAGTTTTTCATCAACTGTAGGGCAGGTCCTAGCTACAGGATCACTTCATGCCACACCAGGGTGATGCTATCCTGTCACGTGACTTCTGTCTTCTATGGCAACAGGGAGACTGCCAGACTGGAGGTGGAACTTCAGTACTATGTCCCTGTAGGTCTCGTCTATATACTTCTCTGTCTTCCTTATGTCCTCCAAGTCTGCTACTCTAGCCTCCAGAGATCAGACTCATTCCCTGAGAGCAAAGAGCTCCTTGCACCTAGTGCACTGACTGGGAGAAAAATCATACATGTGACACTCAATGCAAAAGACTGTAAAGCCCCCATCTCGCTGCTGGACTGCTATCTGCATCTTAGTTTTAAGGATTTGTTTTAGGTTTTCTGGGGATACTTATACTTATACAACTATATCTTGTAAGTTAAATGGACTTTGTTCACCTCAAGAATAATTAATCTCAGGTCCTTAATAAATGTATTCTTAATGAGTGTAACCAGCCGCACCTGAAGGTGCTTATGGGCACTTCCCCTCTTTAATAGGTTTATTAGTCTATAAAGCTAAAGGTATCCCAGGGGTGGGTGGGAGTCGGGATGGGAGGGAGCGAAAGAAGACTTAAAAACTGGCTTGCTATGCAGTGCCCTGAACTGTACTTCTAAAGTTAACTTTTACTAACTTCCTGGGTGATTCACACAAAATTAAGCCAAGAAACTCACAATGTACACTATCTGTAATAGTCCATAATGTGTTTAGAAATATATATAAATGATGCACATTTACTATCATTCTTTAAAAAGATAAAAATGCATATTTTGCATACCATTTTAAGATACAGAACTATGGACAATTAAGACACTGATGATATCAAATTACTGACTGAAAGTGAAGATGATCTGAAACATTTGTTTCTCACAATCAAAGAACATAGTCTCAAAATGGGCCTGCATTTTAATGTAAAGAAGACAAAGATCATGACAACTGGCAAAATCAACAAGTTCATCGTTGAAGGAGAAGAAATTGAAATCATGGACAGCTTTAACCTACTTGGATCAACTACAATAAAGAAGCAACAAGCAGTCAAGAAATCCGACGACGCATTGCTCTTGGCAGAATGGCTATGAAAGACTTAGACAAGATTCTCAAGAGCAGAGATGTCTCTCTCCATACAAAGATTTGACTTGTTCAAGCCATGGTATTTTCAACAGTAGTACTCAAAAAAATGTTTCGTTCAATCTTCTTTTTAGAATAAATTATCTGCGTATCAGCACTAATATTAGGTCTCAGATTCGACTTGCACTCTGTTTGGACTTGCGTCCTTTCTTACGGTGCTGTCAATAACATCAATGACCTTAGTGCTTTTTAAATTCCAGGTATTACAACAATGTTGAATTTAACAATAAATTGTGACTTAACTTAAAAACCTTATGCCTTCTCATGCAGTTTAGGTAATCTGGATCCCGACGCTCTATTTGTGGCGCCGTGTCGGCGTTTCAAACTACTGTTTTCTTCAGGAGATCCTACCCCAAACCTAAAAACACAAACAACACTCTAAGAACCTATCCATTATCCCTTATTGCTATAACTTATTCTAATAAAACCACGATCTAAAACCAACTTACTTTATTTGATGCTGCCCGCGCTCTCATGTGTCTCTTTTTCAAAAAATGGTGCCTAAAGCTCTAAAGAACGCCGCGCATGCGGGGTGGAACTCTCCTCCCCCATTTAAACCTCTGCTTCTATCTACCGGCACTGATTATTCTTCTGTCATTGGGTATCGTCATGATCACATGGGTAAATCAATCTAATGTACTCTAATTGCACTATTCTTGATTTATTCCTACCGCTTATGGAAGATTATTTTCTATCATGCTGTGTTATGAACGTGAATTTATGTACAAACCTGCCAATCTATAGTTAAATTGAGCCCATTCGGGGTGACTGTATCTAACCTATATATCCAGCGTTGTTCATTCAAAAAGAGGGTTTCATCTAATGTTCGACCCCCATGTGGATGTACTATTTGCTCTATAGCAAAGCAACTCAGCTGTTCAAAAGTATGTCCTTGAGATAGGCAATGTGCTACTAAAGGTGCTTCTAATCGACGGCATTTCAAGCGGCTGCGATGTTCCCGTATTCTTACTCGTAAAGTCCGAAGAGGTTTCCCTACGTACATTAAGCCGCAAGGACATTGAAGGCAATACACTACTGCCTCTGAAGTGCAATTAGTACTAGTTCGAAGAGTATAGTGCTTTTCGTGATAAGTAAATCGTGTACATTCTAACATTACTGCACAAACATCACAATGTCCGCACTGTTTATGACCCGCTTGTGATGTAGTGGAGGTCAATGATGGAAGTACCGTGGGGCTAAGATGATCCTTTAAATTTTTGCCTCTCGTCCACACACATCTAATCTGTCTATCACGTAGACCCGGAACTACAGCCAATACATTACTATGTCCATGTAATAATTTCCGTATATGATGACTCAACGGAGAATAGGATGTTATTAGATTAACTGTATCGTCTTCTATTTGTTTCGCTCTTTTTGGCCTCATAGTTAATAACCCTGACCTGTGATTATAAAGTGCTCTATGATATGCACGCTGAACTATCGGTCTGGGGTAACCTCTCTCCTCAAATTCTTCTCTCAAAAGGCTTCCTTGTTGTTTATACCTATGAATATCTGAGCAATTACGTCTGAAGCGTAAAAATTGCGAGAAGGGGAGAGAGTTTTTTAATTGTTGCGGATGTCTACTATGGTAGTGGAGAAATGTATTTCTATCGGTAGGCTTTCTAAATACAGACGTATGCCACTGATCCTTTCCTCTTGTAATATGCACATCGAGATAATTAATCTCGGACGCATGGTAATTATACGTGAACTGAATGTTAACATCCCTTTGGTTCAACCATACCAAAAATTCCAATAACTTATCTATAGTGCCTTTCCATAACATGAAAACATCATCTATAAACCTGCGCCAGATCAATAGATGTTCCGAAAAGGGGGACTGTGATATCCAGCGTTGTTCAAATGTACCCATGTAGAAGTTCGCTATGGACGGAGCACAAGTCGCGCCCATAGCGACCCCACTAATTTGTTGATACAGTATACCTTCGAACATAAAATAGCTACGATAAATGGCCAAACGAGCTAAATCTTCTACAAACTTCATATGTTTCAATGATAAATCGCCCCGCTGAGCTATTGTATCATGCACTACAGCTAGTGCAGCATCCTGTGGTATACTGGTATATAGCGAGGTGACATCTAAAGTGACCAGCCAGGTGTCCTCAATCGACGCCCACTGTGCTGCTTCCGTCATAACATTTAAAAAAATGCGTTGTGTCACGTAAATAAGACGATATTGTAGAAAGACGTGGACGCATAAAAGAATCTACATAAGTTGAAAGTGGTTCCAGCATACTGCCCCTCGTAGACACAATCGGTCTACCCGGAGGGTTTTGTCTACGTTTATGGATCTTAGGGACCGTATAGAATTTGGCCACTGTTGGAGAAACCACATTCAAATATTTAAATTCTTTTTTTGAGATTAGCTTATTCTCTAATGCCTGTTTTGTGAGCTGTTGAATCTCCTGTTGTATTTCCTGTTGGGGATCCTCTAGTAATTTTTTGTAAGTTAACTCATCGCCCAACTGAAGTAAAGCTTCCTCTACATAAGCCTGTCGATCTAGCACCACCACCGCACCCCCTTTATCCGCTCTTTTAATTACGAGATCAGTTCTTTTTCTCAGGTCTCGTAAAGCTTGATTTTCTGTTAATGTGAGAGCTCCTCCTACTAATTTGACATTTTTCTCTAGCTTAATTAGATCCTGTGTTACTAACTCTCTAAAAGTTATTAACCCAGGGTGAAACGGAATAGGGGGTATCCATTTAGATTGTAAAGGGAGGGGAACCCTATCTAATAAGGTATCCTGGGGTGCTGTTGTTTCCAAAGTGGACTCCTGTGTTGTTACTAGAACCCCTCTTTGTTCTTCTATTGTTGGACTTTGAAGAGCAAAATAATGTTTCAGATGTAATTTTCTCAAAAATTTTTCAAAATCTATTCTAAACTGGAAGGAGTCATGTTGAATACTGGGTACAAATGAAAGACCTTTATTTAATAGCTGTATAGCTGTAGGGGATAAAGGTTTCCCTGATATATTTTCAACTAATGGAGCAGAGACATCATCGGATCTATTCACTTGCGCTGTTGTCCTGCTCTGGTTTTGGATGGAACTTCGGTTTTCTTTTTCTTCACTGTGTCTTTGCCTTGCTCGAAAAAACCTTCTCGAGAGGAAACACTAGTATCTGATTGAGACGTGTCTCCTGATGAATCGTCAAAACGCACTTGTTTCCTGTTCTTTTTTAATTTCTTTTTAGTGTCCATCCAGGGATATATATAACCTGTAGAGTAGTCCGTCCCATCTCTCTTAAGCTTCTTCATCTTCTTTAGCATGGTCTCTTGTTTAACTTGCTGGATTTGTTTCTGCGCTTCTTCAAGTCTCTTATTATAATCCCCTTCATCCGACTTTGATTTTAACTCTTCTTGTACCACTTTAATCTCCGCTGCTGCCGACTCAACAGATGGTTGTAATGCTTCTATCATTAAGACCATGAGGTCCAAGGAACACTTATTGAGAATCATGTTCCATTTCATTATAAACTCAGTGGTCATTTCTGGCATCCTAGGTTCTTTATAAACCTTCAGGCCTCGAGGTATTTGTTGGCGGGTGATATATTCCAATAACGAGGAACGATGTAATTCAGTCCTTACTTTCTTCTTCTGTAAATTGATGAATGATTCCCATGATGTGTTATGTCCTGTGTCTGTGTCTTCTTCAGATACTGAGAAAGGTGTCTTCTCTCTAGACAGTCCGGAGATGTAGTCAGAGGAAAAACTCAAAATGTTCTTCCATCCCTCTTGACCTGCCATCTTGTATGAATACAACCTAATGAGGTCTCTTTTTCCGAACGATTTTCTGTAGTACTCAAAAAAATGTTTCGTTCAATCTTCTTTTTAGAATAAATTATCTGCGTATCAGCACTAATATTAGGTCTCAGATTCGACTTGCACTCTGTTTGGACTTGCGTCCTTTCTTACGGTGCTGTCAATAACATCAATGACCTTAGTGCTTTTTAAATTCCAGGTATTACAACAATGTTGAATTTAACAATAAATTGTGACTTAACTTAAAAACCTTATGCCTTCTCATGCAGTTTAGGTAATCTGGATCCCGACGCTCTGTTTGTGGCGCCGTGTCGGCGTTTCAAACTACTGTTTTCTTCAGGAGATCCTACCCCAAACCTAAAAACACAAACAACACTCTAAGAACCTATCCATTATCCCTTATTGCTATAACTTATTCTAATAAAACCACGATCTAAAACCAACTTACTTTATTTGATGCTGCCCGCGCTCTCATGTGTCTCTTTTTCAAAAAATGGTGCCTAAAGCTCTAAAGAACGCCGCGCATGCGGGGTGGAACTCTCCTCCCCCATTTAAACCTCTGCTTCTATCTACCGGCACTGATTATTCTTCTGTCATTGGGTATCGTCATGATCACATGGGTAAATCAATCTAATGTACTCTAATTGCACTATTCTTGATTTATTCCTACCGCTTATGGAAGATTATTTTCTATCATGCTGTGTTATGAACGTGAATTTATGTACAAAACCTGCCAATCTATAGTTAAATTGAGCCCATTCGGGGTGACTGTATCTAACCTATATATCCAGCGTTGTTCATTCAAAAAGAGGGTTTCATTTAATGTTCGACCCCCATGTGGATGTACTATTTGCTCTATAGCAAAGCAACTCAGCTGTTCAAAAGTATGTCCTTGAGATAGGCAATGTGCTACTAAAGGTGCTTCTAATCGACGGCATTTCAAGCGGCTGCGATGTTCCCGTATTCTTACTCGTAAAGTCCGAAGAGTTTTCCCTACGTACATTAAGCCGCAAGGACATTGAAGGCAATACACTACTGCCTCTGAAGTGCAATTAGTACTAGTTCGAAGAGTATAGTGCTTTTCGTGATAAGTAAATCGTGTACATTCTAACATTACTGCACAAACATCACAATGTCCGCACTGTTTATGACCCGCTTGTGATGTAGTGGAGGTCAATGATGGAAGTACCGTGGGGCTAAGATGATCCTTTAAATTTTGCCTCTCGTCCACACACATCTAATCTGTCTATCACGTAGACCCGGAACTACAGCCAATACATTACTATGTCTATGTAATAATTTCCGTATATGATGACTCAACGGAGAATAGGATGTTATTAGATTAACTGTATCGTCTTCTATTTGTTTCGCTCTTTTTGGCCTCATAGTTAATAACCCTGACCTGTGATTATAAAGTGCTCTATGATATGCACGCTGAACTATCGGTCTGGGGTAACCTCTCTCCTCAAATTCTTCTCTCAAAAGGCTTCCTTGTTGTTTATACCTATGAATATCTGAGCAATTACGTCTAAAGCGTAAAAATTGCGAGAAGGGGAGAGAGTTTTTTAATTGTTGCGGATGTCTACTATGGTAGTGGAGAAATGTATTTCTATCGGTAGGCTTTCTAAATACAGACGTATGCCACTGATCCTTTCCTCTTGTAATATGCACATCGAGATAATTAATCTCGGACGCATGGTAATTATACGTGAACTGAATGTTAACATCCCTTTGGTTCAACCATACCAAAAATTCCAATAACTTATCTATAGTGCCTTTCCATAACATGAAAACATCATCTATAAACCTGCGCCAGATCAATAGATGTTCCGAAAAGGGGGACTGTGATATCCAGCGTTGTTCAAATGTACCCATGTAGAAGTTCGCTATGGACGGAGCACAAGTCGCGCCCATAGCGACCCCGCTAATTTGTTGATACAGTATACCTTCGAACATAAAATAGCTACGATAAATGGCCAAACGAGCTAAATCTTCTACAAACTTCATATGTTTCAATGATAAATCGCCCCGCTGAGCTATTGTATCATGCACTACAGCTAGTGCAGCATCCTGTGGTATACTGGTATATAGCGAGGTGACATCTAAAGTGACCAGCCAGGTGTCCTCAATCGACGCCCACTGTGCTGCTTCTGTCATAACATTTAAAAAATGCGTTGTGTCACGTAAATAAGACGATATTGTAGAAAGACGTGGACGCATAAAAGAATCTACATAAGTTGAAAGTGGTTCCAGCATACTGCCCCTCGTAGACACAATCGGTCTACCCGGAGGGTTTTGTCTACGTTTATGGATCTTAGGGACCGTATAGAATTTGGCCACTATTGGAGAAACCACATTCAAATATTTAAATTCTTTTTTTGAGATTAGCTTATTCTCTAATGCCTGTTTTGTGAGCTGTTGAATCTCCTGTTGTATTTCCTGTTGGGGATCCTCTAGTAATTTTTTGTAAGTTAACTCATCGCCCAACTGAAGTAAAGCTTCCTCTACATAAGCCTGTCGATCTAGCACCACCACCGCACCCCCTTTATCCGCTCTTTTAATTACGAGATCAGATACTAGTGTTTCCTCTCGAGAAGGTTTTTTCGAGCAAGGCAAAGACACAGTGAAGAAAAAGAAAACCGAAGTTCCATCCAAAACCAGAGCAGGACAACAGCGCAAGTGAATAGATCTGATGATGTCTCTGCTCCATTAGTTGAAAATATATCAGGGAAACCTTTATCCCCTACAGCTATACAGCTATTAAATAAAGGTCTTTCATTTGTACCCAGTATTCAACATGACTCCTTCCAGTTTAGAATAGATTTTGAAAAAGTTTTGAGAAAATTACATCTGAAACATTATTTTGCTCTTCAAAGTCCAACAATAGAAGAACAAAGAGGGGTTCTAGTAACAACACAGGAGTCCACTTTGGAAACAACAGCACCCCAGGATACCTTATTAGATAGGGTTCCCCTCCCTTTACAATCTAAATGGATACCCCCTATTCCGTTTCACCCTGGGTTAATAACTTTTAGAGAGTTAGTAACACAGGATCTAATTAAGCTAGAGAAAAATGTCAAATTAGTAGGAGGAGCTCTCACATTAACAGAAAATCAAGCTTTACGAGACCTGAGAAAAAGAACTGATCTCGTAATTAAAAGAGCGGATAAAGGGGGTGCGGTGGTGGTGCTAGATCGACAGGCTTATGTAGAGGAAGCTTTACTTCAGTTGGGCGATGAGTTAACTTACAAAAAATTACTAGAGGATCCCCAACAGGAAATACAACAGGAGATTCAACAGCTCACAAAACAGGCATTAGAGAATAAGCTGATCTCAAAAAAAGAATTTAAATATTTGAATGTGGTTTCTCCAATAGTGGCCAAATTCTATACGGTCCCTAAGATCCATAAACGTAGACAAAACCCTCCGGGTAGACCGATTGTGTCTACGAGGGGCAGTATGCTGGAACCACTTTCAACTTATGTAGATTCTTTTATGCGTCCACGTCTTTCTACAATATCGTCTTATTTACGTGACACAACGCATTTTTTAAATGTTATGACAGAAGCAGCACAGTGGGCGTCGATTGAGGACACCTGGCTGGTCACTTTAGATGTCACCTCGCTATATACCAGTATACCACAGGATGCTGCACTAGCTGTAGTGCATGATACAATAGCTCAGCGGGGCGATTTATCATTGAAACATATGAAGTTTGTAGAAGATTTAGCTCGTTTGGCCATTTATCGTAGCTATTTTATGTTCGAAGGTATACTGTATCAACAAATTAGTGGGGTCGCTATGGGCGCGACTTGTGCTCCGTCCATAGCGAACTTCTACATGGGTACATTTGAACAACGCTGGATATCACAGTCCCCCTTTTCGGAACATCTATTGACCTGGCGCAGGTTTATAGATGATGTTTTCATGTTATGGAAAGGCACTATAGATAAGTTATTGGAATTTTTGGTATGGTTGAACCAAAGGGATGTTAACATTCAGTTCACGTATAATTACCATGCGTCCGAGATTAATTATCTCGATGTGCATATTACAAGAGGAAAGGATCAGTGGCATACGTCTGTATTTAGAAAGCCTACCGATAGAAATACATTTCTCCACTACCATAGTAGACATCCGCAACAATTAAAAAACTCTCTCCCCTTCTCGCAATTTTTTACGCTTTAGACGTAATTGCTCAGATATTCATAGGTATAAACAACAAGGAAGCCTTTTGAGAGAAGAATTTGAGGAGAGAGGTTACCCCAGACCGATAGTTCAGCGTGCATATCATAGAGCACTTTATAATCACAGGTCAGGGTTATTAACTATGAGGCCAAAAAGAGCGAAACAAATAGAAGACGATACAGTTAATCTAATAACATCCTATTCTCCGTTGAGTCATCATATACGGAAATTATTACATAGACATAGTAATGTATTGGCTGTAGTTCCGGGTCTACGTGATAGACAGATTAGATGTGTGTGGACGAGAGGCAAAAATTTAAAGGATCATCTTAGCCCCACGGTACTTCCATCATTGACCTCCACTACATCACAAGCGGGTCATAAACAGTGCGGACATTGTGATGTTTGTGCAGTAATGTTAGAATGTACACGATTTACTTATCACGAAAAGCACTATACTCTTCGAACTAGTACTAATTGCACTTCAGAGGCAGTAGTGTATTGCCTTCAATGTCCTTGCGGCTTAATGTACGTAGGGAAAACTCTTCGGACTTTACGAGTAAGAATACGGGAACATCGCAGCCGCTTGAAATGCCGTCGATTAGAAGCACCTTTAGTAGCACATTGCCTATCTCAAGGACATACTTTTGAACAGCTGAGTTGCTTTGCTATAGAGCAAATAGTACATCCACATGGGGGTCGAACATTAGATGAAACCCTCTTTTTGAATGAACAACGCTGGATATATAGGTTAGATACAGTCACCCCGAATGGGCTCAATTTAACTATAGATTGGCAGGTTTGTACATAAATTCACGTTCATAACACAGCATGATAGAAAATAATCTTCCATAAGCGGTAGGAATAAATCAAGAATAGTGCAATTAGAGTACATTAGATTGATTTACCCATGTGATCATGACGATACCCAATGACAGAAGAATAATCAGTGCCGGTAGATAGAAGCAGAGGTTTAAATGGGGGAGGAGAGTTCCACCCCGCATGCGCGGCGTTCTTTAGAGCTTTAGGCACCATTTTTTGAAAAAGAGACACATGAGAGCGCGGGCAGCATCAAATAAAGTAAGTTGGTTTTAGATCGTGGTTTTATTAGAATAAGTTATAGCAATAAGGGATAATGGATAGGTTCTTAGAGTGTTGTTTGTGTTTTTAGGTTTGGGGTAGGATCTCCTGAAGAAAACAGTAGTTTGAAACGCCGACACGGCGCCACAAACAGAGCGTCGGGATCCAGATTACCTAAACTGCATGAGAAGGCATAAGGTTTTTAAGTTAAGTCACAATTTATTGTTAAATTCAACAGTGTTGTAATACCTGGAATTTTAAAAAGCACTAAGGTCATTGATGTTATTGACAGCACCGTAAGAAAGGACGCAAGTCCAAACAGAGTGCAAGTCGAATCTGAGACCTAATATTAGTGCTGATACGCAGATAATTTATTCTAAAAAGAAGATTGAACGAAACATTTTTTTGAGTACTACAGAAAATCGTTCGGAAAAAGAGACCTCATTAGGTTGTATTCATACAAGATGGTATTTTCAACAACATCATATGGATGTGAAAGCTGGACAGTGAAAAAGATAGACAGGAAGAAAATTGATGCCTTTGAATTATGGTGCTGGCGGCGAATACTGTGTATTCCATGGACTACCCGAAGAACAAACCAGTCAGTACTAGAGTAGATCAAACCTAAGCTTTCTTTAGAAGTTCAGATGACAAGACTTTGACTTTCATACTTTGGACACATCATGTGAAGAGAGAGATCATTAGAGAAAGACATCATGCTTGGCAAGATAAAAGATCATCACAAAAGAGGAAGGCCAGCAATGAGATGGATCGATACAATAACAGCAGCTACGGGTACCAGTCTGTCAACAATGAGCCGCCTGACTGAAGACCAAACACAATTTAGGACAACTGTCCAGAGGGTCACCATAAGTCGACACTGACTCGACGGCACTTAACAACAGCAGCAACCCCAAACCATGGCTCTGTATATCCTTTTGTCTCACTAGAACCTATGAAGAAATAATGGCCTAATAGGGAGTGTATTATGCTGTTTTTTATAGAAGACAGTTATGGGACATGAGCTCAAGACTTGCCACTAAGCAGCTATGTGTAACTTGGAGATAGTCTGAGGCATCCACGCTATCTGCCCATGCATTTGATATGGGCCCATGAAATAGGTTAGATAGTAACTGATGAGAGGAACTTAAAATGGGGTACCAGAGCCCTCTGAAAGGGTTAATATGGAGAATGGCTTAGAATTTGCTAATAGCCTGAAGTCTGGCAGTTTGGAATTCTCTAGCAGCCTGGAGATATGTGTACTGTCATGGCGTAAGGCAAATAGTGCCTATGGAAACAGAAGAAAATGTGCAGAGCAGTTTTAAAATGGGCAGCTCAAAGCACATGGCTAGGGGTTGCTATAGGCAACCAACAAAAACACTAGCACAGGGTGTAGGTAAACGCCCCAGCAAAGCATTACCTCATAGCTCATTAGAGGAGCAGGAACAGCTGCAGAGACTTGAGCTGATGAGAGACTCAAAGAATGACGCACTTAAAATTGAGTCAGTCTTGAGCAGAGAGAAGAGCAGGACACATACCTGAGAATTTCAGACGGAGATTCCAGCAGCGTCTCAGAGGAGTTTGCCCAAGAGGGAATACCTGAGGTTAGTGCCAGAGAGTTGGGCTGCACTGAACCAGAGTCCGGTCATTGGGGACACAGAGGGATTCCTATCAGCAAACGGAGAGAAGCTGTGGGAGGGAATTTCCATGGGAGCAGGTACCTGGGGAATAGAAGCTCTGGTCCAAAGGAGATTTCCAGGCTCAAAGAAACACGTCCTTTAAGGGGAAGTGAAAGGCTTTCAAGGGAGAAAGGCTATTTTCAGCTTCCCAGCTACAAAGGTTCCGGCAGAGGCCAGCCTGAAGAAAGGCCAATTCCCTGGAGTAGAGGGGCACTTGAAAAGCAGGATTTTTCATACGCTGGTCCTGAAGTGTATGGCCCTCTAGAGGGAAAGTCTACACTGCATGGTAACTTTCCATTCCACTTTAATAGTGAGGAGAAGAGAAGCCCTTGCCAGAGAGAGGAGGGATTTCTGAATACTGGTGTGAGTTACAATCCCACAGAAGAGAATTGCAGGGAAGCTCATGAGGCCATGGACTGTGATTACTGTGTGGAAAACTCAGAGGATTTCCAGATGGATTGTACACTTGTATTTGCAGATAATGTGATCTCTTTCTGCTGAAGCGTGCAAAAGGGAAATCTGTTTAAAGGAACAGATTTCAATCCACAGCTGTTGTAAGGTACAAGGCTTGTTTTGCACTTTTTGTTTTGCCTTAAGCTGAAAAGAAGCATTCCTGTGTAATTTTTGTAGTTCCATTTTGTGTTATGCCAGAAGCATGGTTTATTTTCCTTTGTGATTCCTGACTGCAGAAGTTCTCCCGGGAAGGGAAATAAAATACCTCTTTATCAGCCTAGCTACTCGTCCACGACTACACTCTTTTTATTGAATAGCTAGTGGGACTTCAACTCCCAGGGGGCATTACTTGTCCCTGCTACCTAAGAAGAGGCCTCACTGAAACCCCAGGTCCTTTGCCTTCGGGGGTAAGTAGGTGGGTGACAGTACCCAAAACCAAGGCCATATTTAGCAGAATGGGACAGAATATTTTTGCTTCTCCTAATTCAGCTGAGCAATATGTCTGTGCTTACTTTGACCTATAACATGACTCATGACTCGTAGATAAACAAAAGTGATGCTGAAACTTGACATACAGCTGAATTTGTACCATATAGCAGTTTTCTCTCAATAAATGAGGTGCTCTGGCCTAGCGAGGATGAGGAACTGCACAAATTTGCAGTACTATGAGCCCCCTCCCCTTGAGGCCTTAAGAGTACTGTGTTTAACATAATTCTCTGTGTTTTGCTTTTATTTGATTCCTTCGTATTTGCATTTGAATTTTGAGAATTGAAGCCAAAGAACCGAGGTTGGAAATAGGCCACAGCTAGATGTCTTTCCTTCAGGTTGGTGCCGTGCCAGGCTATTCCTTTTTCTTTATTCAAGGCAAGGCAGAGAGGACTGTGAGTATGAAGTACAGACAGACTCAGTCTAAGTCATGGGCTAAAGTGTTTAAGAGAGACAATCTATTTGTGTGTAAACATGGTGAGATTGCAAAACCCCGGAGCATGATAGCATTCATTGACTAGTGATAATGAAGCATCATTGCTATTTCCCTAGAAAGGGATATTTTCAGAGAGGCTTCAATGTTTGAAATATGAAATGACAGTCAGTGGTTTAAGAGTGGCTGCCCACTAGTCCCGAGTGTATCGTCCTACATGGTGTGAGGCAATGGTACATGTGAAAATGTAAGTTGTTTGTATTAGAAGAGAAAGTTTATAATGACATCAGGCCCAATATTTGAAAGTCATTTACACGGTTTACAGCCTAATAAACCATGTAGATGTCTTACACAGAGATATTCAATGGCACCAAAATGGTTAGTGCCATTGAATATCTCCTCCTTCCCCCTTTACCAGAAGCAAAGCCCCTGATATACAGCAATTGTACATGGCCAAACAGAAGGACTATAACAATCTGATCAACAACTGCAAGCAGCAACACCACACAAACATCATCATGAAATCAGTGAACAAGCCAAGAAAACTCTTCAACATCGTGTGAATACTCACCAGGGATAATATGCAACAGGATACCCCTGAAGTCCACCCTCAAATCATGGTCATAACCAAAAAGCACAACAAACCCAAAAGAAAACTACTCATAAAGCACAGAATAGCAATAACATGGAAGACCAAGCCTCCACAGAATCCTGGGGAGAGTTCTCCATATCATCCGCTAAACAAATCGAACAGATAATCACCTCACTCAATACAACCTCATCTCCATCTGACCCATGCCCTGTACAGTAGATAAAAACTGACAAGGATCAACTCATCCCATTTATATACAAGATAGTTAAATCATCCCTGTAACATGGACACATGCCTTCTGCCCTCAAATGAGCATCTATATGGCCAGTATTGAAGAACACATCACTTTGCAAGAAGGATCCCGCAGCATTCCGCCCGATCACCAGTCTACCATTTCTCACAAAAATCATAGAAAAGACCATGCAGATACAGCTACAGGACCATATGGATCACAATGCATGATTTGACCCATACCAGCATGGCTTCAAGCCACAACATAATGTCAAAACGCTGCTAACCTCGCTCTTCGACAACATCCTAAGAGGACTGATAACATCAAGACCAGATTCCTCCTCATAATCATAGATATCTCATAGAAACATAGAAACATGATGACAGAAAAAGACCACATGGCCTATCTAGTCTGTCCTTCCATAACAACTACAACAGTCCACTTTTTACCTTTAGAGATCCTCTGTGTTGGTCCCATGCTTTTTTGAATTCAGTTACTGTCCTCATCTCTACCACCTCCACTGGGAGACTATTCCACGGATCCACTACTTTCCATAAAGAAATATTTCCGCATATCACTCCTGAATCTATCTCCCTTCACCCTCATCCCATGTCCCCTCGTAGCAGAACTTGTTTTCAATTGAAAGAGGCTCTCTCCCTGAACATTTATGCCACGGAGGTATTTAAACATCTCAATCATATCACCTCTATCCCGCCTTTCCTCTAAGGTGTACATATTAAGATCCTTAAGTCTGTCCTCATATGCTTTATAATGAAGCCCATTAATCATTTTAGTAGCAACCCTCTGCACCGACTCCATCCTGTTCACATCCTTTTGAAGGTGCGGTCCCCAGAATTGCACACCATACTCCAAATGAGGTCGCACCAAAGACTTATACAGAGGCATTATCACCTCCTTTTTTCTGATAGCCATTCCTCTCCGTATGCACCCAAGCATCCTTCTAGCTTTTGCCGTCACCTTTTCTACCTGTTTAGCTACTTTAAGATCATCAGACACAACCACGCCTAGGTCCCGCTCTTCTTTAGTGGACAAAAGTACTTCACCTCCTATACTGTATTGCTCCCTTGGATTACTGCAGCCCAAATGCATGACCTTACATTTTTTAACATTAAATCCCAGCTGCCAAATTCTAGACCATTCTTCAAGCTTAGCTAGATCCCTCCTCATGTTATCTACACCTTCCTGGGTGTCTACTCTATTGCAGATTTTGGTATCATCCGCAAAGAGGCAAACCTTACCCGACAGCCCTTCCGCTATATCACTAACAAAGATGTTAAAAAGAATCGGACCAAGGACAGATCACTGAGGCACACCACTGGTAACATCCTTCTCCTCAGAGTGAGCTCCATTTACTTGTACTCTTTGTCACCTCCCACCCAACGAATTTCTAACCCAAGCAGTAACTTTAGGGTCCATCCCTAGGGTGCTCAGTTTGTTTATAAGTCGCCTGTGAGGAACAGTGTCAAAGGCTTTACGGAAATCTAAATACACCACATCTAGTGCTCTCCCTCGGTCCAACTCCCTGGTCACCCAGTCAAAGAAATCAATCAGATATGTCTAACAAGACCTGCCTCTGGTGAATCCATGCTGCCTCGGATCCTGTAATCCGCTGGACTCCAGAAACCTCACTATTTTCTCTTTCAGCAGTGTTTCCAATAATTTACTCACCACCGAAGTTAAACTAACCAGCCTGTAGTTTTCAACCACATCCTTACTTCCACTTTTGTGCAAAGGCACCACATGAGCCTCTCTCCAGTCCTTTGGCACCACTCCCGACTCCAACGAGGCATTGAAAAGGTCAGTCAGTGGAGTTGCTAGAACATCCCCAAGTTCCCTTAGTAATCTAGGGTGTATCCCATCCGGTCCCATCGCTTTGTCTACTTTAAGTTGAGCTAGTTTCTCACGAACACAGTCTTCTGAAAATTGTTCTAGATGTCCCTCGCTTCTGTTCTTATTTGTGGGTGTTTTCTGAGGTCCTGCTCCTGGTTCTTCATCTGTGAACACAGAACAAAAATATTTGTTAAGCAATTCCGCTTTATCCTTATCAGCATCTACATATTCCCCCCTGCACCCTTGAGTCTGACAATACCACTTTTGCCCTTCCTCTTCTCACTAATATATCTGAAAAATGTCTTATCCCCCCATTTTATTGCATTGGCTATTTCCTCCTCCTTTTGAATCTTTGCCTTCTTGACTACTTTGCTAGTTTCTCTAAGTTTTTCCAAATACAGATGCCTGTCTTCCTCTCTCTGTGATCTCTTGTATTTCATGAAGGCCTCCCTCTTTTTCTTCACTTTTTCAGCTACTTCTTTCGAAAACCATAGCGGTCTCCTGTTCCTTTTGCCTTTATTTACCATTTTAACAAAAAGGTTGGTTGCCTTTAAAATACCCCCTTTCAGTTTTGCCCACTGTTTTTCTACATCCCCCAACTGTTCCCATCCCACTAACGACTCCCTGAGGTATTGGCCCATCTTCGCAAAGTTAGTCTTCCTAAAGTCTAAGATCCTCACCTTGGAATGGATTCTAACAGCCCTAGTCCTAATACTGAACCACACCATCTGGTGATCACTGGATGCAAAATGATCTCCCACTACAACATCAGAAACACTTTCACCATTGGTAAGCACCAAGTCCAGTATGGCCCCTTCACGTGTGGGGTCTGTTACCAATTGCCTGAATAGTTCTCCCTGTAGAGAATCCAGGATCTCCTTACTTCTAGATGATACTGCAGCAGGAATGTGCCAATCAACATCTGGCATATTGAAATCTCCTATCAGTAGCACTTCCCCTTTCCTAGCAATGCTGCGTACGTCTTCAATTAACTCTCTGTCCACCTCTTCCTCTTGTGAGGGAGGTCTGTATATCACACCAATGCAAATAGATTTCTCTTTCCCTCCTTCTAGTTTAACCCACAATGCCTCCTCTCTCCCTTTTAAGCTCTGTAATTCCAAAGCTTTAATAGTAGTTTTTACATATAGTGCCACTCCTCCTCCCCTTCTTCCTACCCTGTGCTTTCTGAATAAAGTATAGCCAGGTATAGTTACATCCCAGTCATGGTTTTCTGTGAACCATGTTTCTGTAACTGCCACTAAATCCAAGTCAGCCACTCCCACCAAAGCTTCAACTTCAGGGATCTTATTTCCCATGCTACGGGCATTAATACACACTGCTTTCCATATGTTACCCCTGTTATCCATTTCCATAAAGGTATTTAATGTATCACCTACCTGGGGGCTTTCACTTACCTGGGGGCTTTCTTCACCCATCCCCAACGAATCTAGTTTAAAGCCCTCTTCAGTAGATTAGCCAGTCTACTACCAAAGATGCGTTGACCTTTCTTGGACAGATGGATGCCATCTCTGCTCTGCAACCCTTGGAACAGCATCCCATGGTCTAGGAAACCAAAACGCTCTCGATGACACCATCCATGCAGCCATGCATTCATCTCCAGGATGCGAGCCTCTCTGCCTTGGCCTTTACCCTCAACAGGGAGGATTGAAGAGAACACCACCTGTGCACCTAACTGCTTTACCCTCTGTCCCAGAGCCATGAAGTTACTTTTGATACGTTCCGAGGTATACCTGGCAGTATCATTTGTTCCAACATGGATTAGCAACATTGGGTAATAGTCAGTGGGCTTGATGAGTCTCGGCAAACTCTCCGTAACATCTTGGATTTTGGCACCAGGCAGACAGCATACCTCTCTGGACATCAAGTCTGGTCGGCAGATGGACGCCTCAGTACCCCTCAGAAGAGAGTCTCCAACCACCACTACCCTTCGTTTCCTTCTGGTCACTGATTCCGCAACTTTGGGGTACTTGAACTCTGGTTCTTCCCTTTCCAGGGATGCTTTCACCTCCTCCACTTCCAGGGCTGCATAATGGTTCTTCAATTCAAGGGCTGGAGAAGTTGGATTGGTGATTTTGCAGGCCCTGCTGACTTGTGTCCAACCATCGACATTCTGTTGGCACCCATCTTCTTCTGTGCTGGAGAGCCTGGTTGCTGCAAGAAGCATCTCATCAATGTACTTCTCACTGTCTTGAATGCTCCTCAGCCTCGCCACCTCCTCTCTGAGTTCCTCCACTTGTTTCCTCAGAGCTTCAGCATGCAGCTCTGCTATTGACACTGTGTCACATGATATCCTGATCCAATGCCTCCAGGTCATTGGCATCTGCTATAGCACCTTTAACTGTTTTACTTATTACTTAAACAGTAAGCTCCAACAAGTTAGATGTGGAACCAACCACTCAGCGCCCTTCACTATACCACAAAGATTTCCACAGGGCTCTGCACTCTCCTCAGTCCTCTTTAACCTATATATATATATATATATATATATACCCTGTTTGCAACATCATCAAAAAACATAACATACTATATCACTTATATGCTGATGACCTCATGGTATACACCCCAATTGATCTGGAGAAGCTAAACCTCACAGTCATAAGCCAATGCCTGGAAGACGTAACTTAACATAAGAACATAAGATATGCCATACTGGGTCAGACCAAGGTCTATCAAGCCCAGTATTCTGTCTCCAACAGTGGCCGATCTAGGTCATATGTACCTAGCAGTTTCCCAAAGAGACACAAGTTCCACAATGCTTGTACTGGGTCAAGCATTGATATCTTCGGTCACTTCTTAATAATGGTTTATGGACCTTTCCTCCAGGAACTTGTCCAAACCTTTTTTAAACCAAGCTACACTAACAGCCTTTACTACATCCTCCGGTAACAAATTCCAGAGTTTGATTACACGTTGAGTGAAAAAATATTTTATTTTATTAGTCTTAAATAGTTTACCCTGTAGCTTTATTGCATGTCCCCTAGTCTTTCTATATTCTGATAAGGTAAACAATCGATCTACGTTTATCCGTTCCACTCCGTTCATTAATTTATAGACTTCTATCATATCTCCCCTCAGCCGTCTCTTTTCCAGGTTAAAGAGCCCTAACCTTTTTAGCCTTTCTTCATAGGAGTATCCTTCCATCCCCTTTACCATTTTGGTGGCTCTTCTCTGTACCTTTTCTAAAATCGCTATATCCTTTTTAAGATGCGGCGACCAGAATTGCACACAATATTCAAGGTGAGGTTTCACCATGGAAAGATATAGAGGCATTATAATATCTTTTGTTTTATTTTCCATTCCTTTCCTTATCATACCTAGCATTCTATTTGCTCTCTTGGCCGCCGCTGCACACTGGGCCAAGGGTTTTAGCATGGTATCCACAATCACGCCTAAATCTTTTTCCTGGGTGGTGGTTCCTAATGTGGAACCTTGCATCGTGTAACCATAGATTGGGTTGTTCTTCCCTAGGTGCATAACCTTGCACTTGTCCACATTAAATTTCATCTGCCATTTTGATGCCCAGTCTTCCAATTTATCAAGATCCTCTTGCAATTTTTCACAATCCTCTTGGGTTTTAACAACTTTAAATAGTTTTGTGTCATCTGCAAATTTGATAACCTCACTCGTTATTCCATTTTCCAGGTCATTTATGAATATGTCAAAAAGCAGCGGACCCAGCACAGATCCCTGGGGTACACCACTATTCACTTTTCTCCATTGGGAAAATTGGCCATTTAGTCCTACCCTCTGCTTTCTATCTTTTAACCAGTTCCTGATCCACAATAGTACACTTCTTGGTTCATCAACAGCAACCTCATGTTAAACTACAGCAAAACAGAAGCACTCTACATCAGCAGAAACACCACCTTCAACCCTCCACAGGCAATCCATCTACTAAATCAAATGATACCCGTAAAAAGCGAATTGTGCTACCTAGGGATCATCCTGGACAAAAATATCAACCTCCAATCACACATAAACAAAACAGCTGCTAAAGCATATCACAGGCTAAATCTCTTAAGGAGACTACAGTCACTCCTAAACCAGGACCATTTCCAGACAGTATGCCAGGCTGTCATCACCACAATACTAGACTAGGGCAATTCACTCTACCAAGGACCCCCAAAGCAAGCCACACATCCACTTCAGATGGTACAGAACACAGCAGCAAGCATCATCACCAGAACACAGAAGGCAGACCACATCTCACCGGTATTTCACCAACTATACTGGCTCCTAATTCAAGCTTGCTCCAAGTTCAAGGCAATATTGAATATCTTCAAAATCTTCCACTCCTCAGCAGACATTTATTTATTTATTTATTTGAGTTTTTTCTATACCGCGCTTTTTAAAATCAGCTCGGTTTACAGTTAAACCAAATTTGTACAGTGCAGGCAGCGTCCGCACTGTACTTACAAGGAACAGGGTTTACAACTTGCGAAGCAGTCGGGCCAGTGGAGTGGGCAGCAACATGGCTGCTTGGTGGCTATGTGCAAGATTGTGTGCTATATACAAGATTGTGTACTATATACAATTGCATATCATGTGTCTGGATGTGTTAATGGACGAGACTGGGACTGCGTGTTGCTGTTGGATCGAGGGTGCTGTATTGGTGGTTGTGCGAGGCTGGATGTTGTGCATCTCTGTTATGGGAGTAATACTGGAGAAAAAGGTGGTGTTTCAGAGCCTTTCTGAATTGGGCGAGGTCGGTTATGGAACGGATATTGGGCGGGAGGGCATTCCAGCATGTGGATGCGTAGTACATGAAGGCCCTGTTTCGTGTTGCTTGAGAGCATTTCATGATCTTGCTGGGGATGTTCAGAGTGTTGGCAGCGGCTGACCTTCTGACTCTGTTTGGGGGGGTGGTGAGGACGAGGTCCATGATAGAGGTGGAGGTGAGCCCATTAATGGCCTTGAACGTCATTAATAGAATTTTGAATGCGAGCCTGCAATGGACCGACAGCCAATGTAGGTGTTTCAGGATTGGAGTTATATGGTCCCTCCTGGCGGCTCCGTGTAATATCCTAGAGAGCTTGGTTATAAGAGACTCAGGCACACACCTGAGGTGCAACAGTAACATGCACATAATCAGCATGCTCACAGATTACCAGAAAAGCAAGCAATCCACATCCAAAAGGGCCCTCTCCCTAGTTGTCAACAATCTGTGAAACACCCTCCCCAATGAAATGCGAGCTTCTGGAGATATCAAAGACTTCAGGAAGAAACTCAAGACCCTTCTGTTCATGGAACACTCCGGGAACGTAGCATAGCCCAACAAACACACTGCTCTCCTCGGCTTAAAACCCTTTAGACCAATAGAATGGCTTTCTGATATTCCTGCTGAATCTGTAAATAGCATGAACCAACTGGGGGGGAGTCAGCCAGACAGTGTGGTTTCAAGGCTGTGCAGGGGGTAAGAAGCACCTCACCACAGCCAGAGTGAAAAGGAGCAATGTAAACATACATCTGGTTTGTGGAAGAGGTTAGGCTGCATACATGGGGGCATTGCAGGCACTGGCGGCAGTACACAGTCTTGGGTTATTTACTGCTGCAGATTTACTACCATATATATATGACCCATAAAACATCGCTTTCAAACTCGTGCCGGATTTCCTTTTCTCATGACTCCTTCCCATCCATCTCAATAGGAATCTTCCTTTTAAACTGGGACTAAATAATTTAACTGAGCCCAGAGCTACCCTGTGGACTTATTCGTACTTCAGCAGAAAATTTTCAGATCCAGTCTTGTATATGAATGTTCATCTTACTTCATTCTGGATGGGTTAATTTAAAAAAAATTCTCTGTCAATGGCTTCTTGTGATGTTACCTTCCAGTGGACATGATTACACAAGTCAGTACTGTGGCTTAATATACTGTGGCAGTGTGCAGATGCCTGCAAGTGCACAAGTTCAAGATGTGGCTGTGCGTCATATATCCACAGGACAGTTCACATCATGGAAAGGGGTCTTCACATTTTATCAAGTGAGCCTGCTGGGGATATACGTATATGTACGGTGCTGGTGGACAACAGATTAATGGCAGGACCCAGTTGGGACTAGATGAGGGATTTGGATTTTACAACTGTCTTAGAGGGAAAGCTGATGTCAGACAGTGATTATTTGGTGACTTAAAGCTTGGAAAGAGGTGAGATGTTGGTTTAATTGTTGATTTAAAAAAAAAGCAAAATAGTTCTGTTTGCTTTAGAGGTTATAAATTAACTTAAGAACTTAAGAAATGCCATACTGGGTCAGACCATGGTCCCTTAAGCCTAAAAATGACCGGGAAATCCACTTCTTACCCCGGAACAAGCATTGTGAAGCCTATGGACCTTTTTGGGAACTTGACAGATACTTGTGACTGGATTGGCCACTTTTGGAAACAGGATACTGGGCTTGATGGATCTTGGCCTGACCCAGCATGGCTTTTCTTATGTTCTTATGTGAAACTCAAATTGATTTCCATCCATCCATACAAACTGAAATGAAATGCATCATTTATCATCATCGTTCATTCACTATTACATCAAGGTATCTTTCAAAGATGACTGGAGTGGATAAAACAAGAACTTGGAACACTTTTCAAGCTTTCCTAGATCAGGTCTCATATGTATTTTTATTGGGAGCATCTGCTCTGTTGCAGCTGTTACTCTCATCTGCAGAAAGATAAACTTTTCCTACCAACCCCTGTGCAGTATGACTTTTGAAACTATTCAACAGAACAGGATGACTTATCTCCCAGGTAATTCATTGGTGGTCTCCCTTTCAATGGAAAGAACTTCACTTGTCACTATCCTCTGTTGTCTATCACTCAACTAGTTTCTAACCCATTCAACCATCCCTATGCAGCTATTTTTATTTATGAGCCTCCTGTATCATTAAAATCCAAATGCATCATATATAGTGCTCTCCCTAGATCTAATTTTTGATCATTCAAAGAAATTGTTTATATCCTGCCTCTCCCTGAAATAGGACCAAAAGTCTCAAATAACATTGCATCCAACATTCAAAAAACTGAGCTCCTAAATTTAAAGGCCCATTTTAGAGAAAGGAATTCAGATGTCCATGTCAGAATGTACTCAATTCTCACTATATTTTATAAAAGACTCTGCTGAATGCCGAGTCTTTCTAAAATGCCTAAAAGGAAGTGCAGACGTACTCATTCATTTGTTGGCACATCCAGCGGATGTAGCAAATTTAAAAATGGAGACACTGAAAAAGAGCGTCCCAATTTCATATCTGCTTTAGTGCAGCCAAGTCAGGCCTGCTACCTGGTAAAGTGATGGGTTCAAAATCTCTTCCCAGACCTCATCCACCATAACCTCTTCTTACCTCTGACCTCCCCAACATCATAATCAGACCACCTGACATCTCCTGACATGATCACAGGTTCCCCATGGCCAGACACGCCCTTGGCACAATCACAGACCTACTGACACCGCCACCCTAGGATCAGTGCAAGATACTGTGTGTCCTCGGCAAAGCTCAGCTCCACCCAAGATTTTGAGAGATATGATCATCTGAACACCATTCTTCCAACAACAGTCACTGAACCTTTCTATGTATTATGTGCAGATAAAAGAATGTGCTTATGGATCTGTTGGTTAGTGTGGCTATCGTAATCTTTTGTTTTGTTTTGAATGCTTTTGTTCTTTGCTACCCAGAAGCTATAAAAGCTTAGTCTTGCCTTCCCAGATTCAAAATGGCACCTCTGACCCCTAGCAATAGCCTTGCTGTACTACCACTAGGAGTCAAATGAGTGTGTGCCTAGCAGTAGGACTGCAAGAATACTACTAGGAGTCAGAGGTACTCTTTGAGCCCAAGCACCTCAAAGAGCAGGAGTGGCTGAGGAATTGTTCCTGTTGCCCACTAGACCACCAGGGAAACCCTGCTAAAAGCCGGAGGGGGGTGTGTGTTAGGGTTGTTATCATATCAGAGGGGAATATCGAGGGTCTGGTGATCATGCAGGGAATTGTCAGGGGGTCTGGTGATGGTGCAAATGTCCACACCTGCTTTTAAGGCACAATCCCTGCCACTTGCTCTAGTATTTTATAAAGACAAATGATATCTATGTGTGCTTATAAACTAGGCTTATACCAGGTATCTGCTTACCCGCTTACCCTAGGTGCCCTGCTATAAAAGCACAGGAGGGCATTTTCAGCAGCGGTGGCCTGTATACTCAAAGCAGCTGGCCATTGCCGCTTTAATTAAACCTGGATAGTCAACGCCGGGGACATATCAGCCATTGACACTGAATATCCGATTTGCCCAGATAACCAAATGGCTAAAGTTAGGCCAGCTTTTTCTGTTTCTGCCTAACTGTAGCCACTTTAAGTTAACCAGCGAGTAGTCGCATATCATCACTGCCCAGTTTTCTCTGGTTGCCACCCCCACTCCACCCCCGGAATGACTCAACACTAAGCAGATATCGTTGGACTATTCAGTGGCACAAATTGGGGATATTCAACAGTACGAAACGGTTTAGTGCCCCTGAATATCTCTGCCAACTAGTTAAACCACTTTGACTATGTCCCCCAATCTCTATATGGGTGATTCTAGGGCACTATCCAGAAAGTGCCACTGAAAATCATCAGATAGACCCAGCCAGCAGCCCTTGCCCATACGGTAGGTGTTGCTTTCTGGATAAATGTTCTCTTAGGCGTCTGCGGCTAACATCATGATCTTTGCAGTTAACCACTTACTAAGACGCAGCATGACCTGGAACACTACAAAGATCATCTGGATAAGTGCTTTTAGGACCTTTCAGTTTTGCTTGTTACTACATTCAAACTCTCTTCTGTAAGTGGGGTGACATGTACCCCTCTAGGATAAGCACTACAACCCTTTTTCTGTTGGCATCTCCCAGCCCCTTCTTTGATGAACACCGAATATGCTATTCAGTCTTTCTGGTTGATCTTTGCCACCTTCAACGCATCCTTCCTACTCACTGCTCACCCTTATAGCCCTCTCTCTGCACTTCTGCTCTTCATTATAAGTGCTATGAACAAACTGGACATAGTCCTGCGAGATGACAAGAATCATTTATCTCCATAACACACATTTTAACAGGTCTTTGATATTCTGTTTTTTCACGTGGTGTTTTTTTTTGGACCCTAGGGCAGCTTGTTTCCCTAGAAAGATTTGAAATCTGACCAGCGTTCATAAGGGTTTGAAGTGGGAAGAAAATATATTGGAAACTCATTAACTCATTAGTTTGCTGAAAGACATTTTCAGTATGAATCCTACCTAAAGTCAGACCACCTGATCTAATTTTTTGGTCTCCAGCACTCTGCTCAGGATATATTTCTTATGAGGCCGTATTTAAGCTATGATTTACTTAAAGTCAAACAGAATTTCTTTTTTTGTACGGTCTAAAAAATGCACTATTCAGCAATGTATTTCTAATTTGATGTCTATACTATGCCGTTTCTCAATATAATAAACTTGATGTGTAATCTAGAAAGACGCATTTCATTCATTAACTGGCAAGGTATCTTTTCATGTGCAAGTTTACAAGAAAAGTTAAGAAATTGTCCACAAATCAATGATTTTTTATTTTTAAGCATATCAGATTTAATACAGTATGAATTAGTTTGCTTATCCTTCGTCCATCCTGTTAACTTTCAACCTGCAAAATAATTACAATTATAAACAATCTATCTCATAAAACTTACCAGTTGTACAATGCAAGCCTCATTTAACTGCAACAGATGTGTGTTTTGCCTTATGTTTTTAAAATAACTTCATTCAGTAAACATGTTTGACATAGAGATAACCCAAGGGATCGTTACCACGAATTACATTCCAAATCCCCACCTCGAATCTGAGGATCCTATCAAGGATACATTTTTTTTCTTTTATCAAACCAGGCATTCACAACCAAGGACAAACTCTGGCCATGGGACAAACCTGGGATTAGAGGTAGAGTTTTTGAATACAATCTGTATTAATGATCTCTTGCCTGCCTCTCATTTGGAATGACCGCGGAATGCATTTCAAATTCATCCCTTTGAATATTCATGAAGCGCTATCCTGTAGTTAATTTCAGTCCACTAAGTTTCAGGCATAAACACTTTTGAATTGGAGTATGATAATGAGAATGTGAGGATTGCAAAAGAAAGGGCAACAAAACAGAATAAACGAGACAATAAATCCTCTTTGCAGCAAGTTTATATCTGAATTTACAAGTGTTCATGCAGAAAGAACTGACTGTGAAGCATTGTTGGCTGACCTTTAAGTGCTTCTCATAGTTTGTTCTCCAAAAGGCCACATAGTCATGTAATTTTCAATGTGGGAACAATTTAAGTTGTAATTAAGCAAATCTCAGAAGGTTTTTGCCACTGATTTGTTCATTTTTTCAATATTATTCTATAGGACACACCAAAACATTACATAAGGTTCAGGCAAGGGACAATTAGGAAAACCCCAGTCCTTTTATAAAAGATAGATAAACACATCATTTCACAGAAATGTTATTAAACCTCAGTTATTGGACATTGAGGACATAGTTTTACCATAGCTGTAAAAGCTGCACAGATGCCTCCATAGATGTGACCTGAGCTACCTCTACGAATAGTCAGATGGTTAGAGTAATGGGCTAGGAACAGAGAAGCCCGGGTTCAACTCCCACTGCTGCTCTCATTGAAATTGTGCTGAGTACTGGGGGTGATGGTGTGCTTTCTCTTCTACACCCTTTAAATGTTTTTCAGCCAAAACAAGCACTTTTCAGATGACTGTTCATGCCTGGAGCAGGTGGAAATTAGATGCCTTTCTGAGATCAAATAGGGACGTCGAGGCTCCTGGGAGTGCCTCAGTCATGCCTCCCATTCAGACTTGGGCGTCCTCACGCTGGGGACTTCCACAAACCCAGCTTCTAAAATGGCCCTGGAGACGTCTCTGTGCTTTGGCCGTCTCAATGCCCATTTTTGGATGTCCAAAGCATGAATAGGTCTTCCAAAAGACCCTGTGCGTATGTGTAGGGTTAGTCAGGGGAGGGGTTTGGGTGGAGCATGTACTTTACTTGCTAACATTTGCACCTGGTCCAAAGCAGGCAAGAATGTTAGCTTCAGCCTGTTTCTGCAGGATTTGTGCTAGCAGTTCATAAAGACATGTAGGCACCTGGTGGTCTTCACATATAGGCAATCTGTTATAAAATTACTTTGTGTCATGGGGGGGGGGGATTAAACCATACTTCCTAGCACGGAAGTACATAGAGAGCTGCAGGTTTGTTTTAAATCAGACCAGGGCCGCACTGATCGTGAAATGCGCCCTGAGCAACTTGCATATCGGGCACGTGCCCCCCCCCTGCACCTCCATCTAGCCACTTTATAGGGGCGGGAGAGAAGAGGTGCGCACCCGATGTGCAAATCGCCTGCTTAGTGTGCCGCGAGAAGGCTTAAGGGGCGCATTTCAGCTGTCTGCCGTTGCCTGCCGCCGCTGAGAGAAGAAAAAGTGGCGGCGGCAGGCAACGGCAGACAGCCGAAATGCACCCCTTAAGCCTTTGAGCCCTGTGCAGCCGCACCGCTCGCATGGGACTAGGTACGGTGCTGAATCAGACACCACCACTGCTGCTGCAGACACAGCAAAAACAGTGGTGGCGATGATGGGAGGGGGGTTTGTGGAATGGCTGGAAGCACAATGCTGAGCAGATGGACATGAAGGGGTGAGTGGTGGAATGGCCTGAAGTGTAATTAAGGGCAGATGAACATGAAGGGGGATTGGAATGACAGGAAGGGAAATCTTGGGCTAATATGGGAAATGAAGGGGGCAGAGGGCAGATGCTGAATAGAAAGCGTGGAGGGGATGGCACAGGGCAGATGCTGCGTACAAAGAGAGGTGAAGTGCAAATACTGGACACACAGTGGGGGGTGGAAGGCGAATGCAGGATACGGGTGGTGGTCAAATGCTGGACATGCGGAGGAGAGCAGAGGCCGGACATGAGGTAGGGATCATAAAGGGATGGAGGGCAAGTGACTGCTGAACACAGGGTAGGGATCATAGGGGGATAAATGTCAGATGCTGGACATGAGGTGGGGGAGTGGAGGGCAGATGCTGGACAAGGGGTGAGAAAGAGGGAGGGAAGGGACACTGTGATACCTGGGTACAAACTATATCGTAATGATAGAGCTGATCAAATTGGTGGAGGGGTTGCGCTCTATGTTAGAGAGGGCATTGAGTCAGAAAGGATTAAAGTTTTGCAGGAAACTAAATTTGCTGTAGAATCTCTATGGATTGAAATTCCATGTAAAAAGGGGAAGGCGATGGCAGTGGGGGTGTACTATCGACCGCCTGGCCAGAATGACCAAATGGATGATGAAATGCTCAAAGAAATCAAGGAAGCTAACAAAAGTCACAGCAGAGTAGTAATAATGGGTGATTTCAATTACCCCGGTATCGACTGGGTCAGTGTCACAGCAGGACACGCTAGGGAGATAAAGTTCCTAGATGACATAAATGACTGCTTCTTGGAGCAGCTGGTTCATGAACCGACCAGAGGGGAAGCCATATTAGACCTAGTCCTTAGTGGAACACCAGATCTAGTGCAAGAGATAAGGGTGTTGGGGGCCACTTGGCAATAGTGATCATGGCATGATCGTCTTTGATTTAATTAGTGGAGGAGGGATAATAAGGAAATCCACAGTACTACCTTTTAACTTTCAAAAGGGAGACTATGATAAAATGAGGAAAATAGTTAAGAAAAAACTAAAAGGAGGAGTTGCAAAGGTTAAAGACTTACATCAAGCTTGGGTGTTGTGGAAAACTACTATCTTGGAAGCCCAGACTGTAATAGCGAAGTGTCCGCAACCAATAAAACCAGGAGTCTATTGACTAGAATTCAAACCGGTTTAATGTGCACAGACTCAGACAATGATTACATACAAAATGGCTGAGCCCTGAGCTCAGAAAAACGAAAGTTTATATACTGTTCTTCTCCAGTCTAATACAGGCAAAACTCCTCATTGGTCTTGGTGGCCCCCCTCTCTCTCTCCCAATAGTCATCTCTGATCTGGCTTGTACCTGTTTTTATTCTGTGCAGGCTTTTCTAGCTAAGGCTCAAATCTCTAGACATAATACTTCTGCTACAGTTTATTTCACTACTCTTGCAAGGTCAGTGTATTAGCAAGGATACAGCGTACAAGCAATAATACTGAAAAGACATCTGTGCTTAAACCATAACAAAAACAGTGGAATAGTTTTACTTTTGCTTATCAGAAGACATTCTTATCAAGGCAGAGCAAGGACTGCAGCTACTGGTATTTCTGTAATATTCCAAAGTCAGTTATAATACTCTAAGTGGGGGGGGGAGACTCAAGCAGAGCTGACAGGCAGAGACAGGCCTCTGCCACAATTTCACTTTTACAAAATGAATTAGGCCATCGCCTATCACATTCCCTCCTTTTGATTATTCACACCCGCACATGGGAAAGGGAGAGAATCAAATCACACATATATATAGTAAAGTACTTCAAACTATGGTTGAGGGATCACTCCGTGGTATAGAGTAGTAGTCCCATGTTGCTAATATTTGTGCTGCTTCCCTGCGGTCAAAACTATTATCAATAATGGAGCGTAGCATACGCAAGCATAGGGGAAGGAAACATGGGATACATAAGCAAACAGTTACAATCAAGAATACAAGTATGACAAGTGTCTTCAGGCCGCCTAGGCCTGAAAACCAAGAACCAAACCAGCCATCTAGTTGCAAGCCATGCCACGTTTGGACTGGGACATAAGTTTGCTTTCTCATGTGATTGGCTATATCTTCTACAACCTGTCCTTCATTATCTATTTGCAAGCAGCAGTTAGTTAAATTCAGCTTGCCACATACTCCTCCTTCAGCTGCAAGCAGATAATCTAAAGCTAAGAGGTTCTGGTAAATGGCTGTATGCATCTGTGTGGCTTGTTTAGCTAACAAGGTTAGTGCTCTACTAGTTTCATTGGTTATAATTTCAACAACAGATTGCAAACGTATAATACGATCTAACATATATATAGGGGTGCGGTAGCCCCAAGAACCATCTTGCGCCCAGGTAGCAGGTCCATAGTAAGAAACAATTCGCTCTGGCGGCCATTCTTCAGAGGTTACATCCCACTTGTCCCACTGGCCAATTCTCAGAGCTTCTCATTTCTGTCGACTTTTATATACAGGAAACCCCAATTGTTCTCCGTGGGAAAGGGGCAAAAGAAAGAAAGAAGGTCGTATGGTTCCAAAAACACACGCTCCTCCCCATTTGGCAGGGAGTTTAGCATATGCTCGGGTGCCACAAATCCAATATAGTCCAGGTGGAGCTTGCCAAGTGCTGTGCGTAGCCAGATTTGTCCATATCCTGGCCAAATAAGGAAAGATGATCAGAGGATTAGAAGGTTCTGGAGTATTGGCACCTGACCACCAAGACGTCTTTCCAGTTGTGGCATTGTAATATTTTTGGTTCAAACAGACCAATTGTCCTACCAATGCAGTCAATTGTGGTCCTGCTCATACAAAACATAGTCTATCCACTATGGAGTGGGCTAGGACCCATTCATTGGTAGTGTTATGCACATCAGTTTGGTTATATGGTACGGAATAGTTCAGTTCTTGTGCTTCCCAAGGCCACTGGTCTCCCATTTGAGTTCCTCCACAAAAGAGACAGTCCGAGATCTGGAGGCTGGATGCCACAGCTCCAGCTAGTTCGAAACACCTAACCGAAACAACCTCCATATTGAACACTATTACCCTTGTAATCATACTAAAATCAACTACCACAGACTCATTCAAATAAAACAGACTAATTCAGCACAAGCAGTAAAGTTAAACTACTCCCATTACGCTACATCATTATCGTGCATCCTAATAAATGCACGTTCATTGAAAAATAAACTTCCAATAATCAACGACTTGCTATCTGACTCTAAACCAGATATATTATGTATTACAGAGACATGGCTCTCGGATACCGATACAGTCTTCCTAAATCAACTTGACAACTCAAACTATGATATTACCCACACACACAGATCCAACAAAAAAGGAGGTGGTGTACTAGTTATGACAAATAGAAATCTAAAAGCTAAGATGATACAGTCTAACACTTCAAACAATATCGACACTCTCATAATAAAAATTGGCCTACTACGAATCTGCTTAATATATAGACCTCCTAACCAAAATGCAGACAGTTTGCATTCCTTGATTGAACTCCTTACCACATCATCTGAACAAAATCCTCTAATTATGCTAGGAGATTTTAACCTTCCCTCACTTCCTATAACTGAATCCAACCTTTTCCTAGAAACCATATCTGACTTAGACTTCCACCAAATTATAAACAGACCAACACACACTAAAGGTGGTATACTTGACCTTGTCCTCCTTCCCCATTCACTATTTAAGCTTTTCAACCCAGACTCCTTACAATGTACTGAAATACCCTGGTCTGATCATCATCTAATCAAAATAAATTTAACTCACTACATTAACGGTACCATAAAACACATAAGAAATGACCAAACTATAAAATTCAAGAAATTTAATGAAACTGAATTTCTCGACTCCACAATCCCCCACCTTTCCTCGTCTCCAACAGATCTAGATGAAGCAGTCAAAAATTGGCATGCTACCATTAACAAAGCAGCCACAATTAACTATAATAATAAAAAACCAACCAATACTAAAAACAAAAGCACACCATGGTTCAACAGCATTTTAAAACAAATGAAAATAGATCTAAGAAAACTAGAAGCCAAATGGCGCAAAACTAAATCCACCATCCACAAAGAATTATATTATAACCATCTTACATTATACAAGAAAACCTTAGACAACACAAAGAAAAACTATTATGCCAGCATCCTATCAAATTCTTATAATAGACCAAGAGAACTATTCTCCATTGTTAGTAACCTAACTAATAACTCACAAACTTCCAGCAAGGAAATTACAGACATCTCAGCACAAACTTTAGCTAACTATTACCAAAACAAAACAAAACTACAATATTCGACTTCAGACTTCTCCCACAAACCTCATCACTTGATAGATGTATGGTCAGAATTTCACACCATAACCAAAACAGCTTTGAAAAATATCATACTCAACCTAAACACCACTACCTCTTACCTAGATCCTTGCCCAGTTATCTGGATAAAAAACACTCTCCCAATCCTTCTTTCATTCATACTCCCCATTGTCAATCTCTCACTACTCCAAGGTTACCTCCCACCCACACTTAAACACGTACAAATAAGACCAATTCTCAAAAACGGCACCCTTGATAAAACTTCACCAAAATCATATAGACCCATCTCAAGTATACCATTCTTAGCAAAAGTAATAGAAAAATCAGTACAAATACAAACGCAGAAGCACCTAGACTCATCTTACCCACTCGATGAACAACAATATGGATTTCGCCCAAAACATGGAGTGGAAACACTCCTCACAGTCCTAACAGATGCTCTATTAAGAGGAATCAACAATAACAAGCAAGCATTCATTCTTTTATTTATCGATATTTCAGCTGCTTTTGATAGCGTCCACCATAACATAATGCTCAATAGCCTAAGTCAAATAGGAATAAATGCCACAGTTCATAAATGGTTCTCCTCTTATCTAAATAATAGAACACAAAATGTACGAATAGGTAATCAAACCTCTGACTCATACAAACTAGAAACCGGTTTACCTCAAGGATCAGCGTTATCAGCACTCCTATTTAACATATACATAAAACCTGTTTGCAATATCTTTAAAAAATTCGGTGTACTCTATCATCTATACGCAGATGATATCATGATGTACATTCCATTCACGATCCCCAACTTACCGATGCAAACTCTGTCAGATTGCTTCAATGAAGTCACATCCTGGCTAAATGCCCACAATCTCCAAATAAATCACTCCAAAACTGAAGTGCTAATCGTTACCAAAAATCAATCCTATACTCCACCTACACACATTACACTTCAAAACCAAGAAATTAAAATAAAAAATGAAGTAAGATATCTAGGTGTTATTCTAGATAAACACCTTACATTAGACACCCACATTAGAAACACCACAAAGAAAATCTATTTCAAACTCAAAATCCTTAAACAACTAAGACCCCTTGTATACATACAGGATTTCATCAGCATAATTCAAGCCACCATAACCCCCCACTTTGACTTCGCTAACCTAATTTTATTGGGTATAACAAAACAAAACGTTAAAAGAATTCAAATTGCACAAAATGCAGCAGCTCGAATAATAACGAGAGTACATGCACATCAACACATAACACCTATACTAAAATCCCTTCACTGGCTGCCAATACAAAGTAGGATAATATACAAAGCATTAATAACCACATTCAAATCTCTAAATGATATGGCCCCAGTCACCCTAAGTAATCTAATCAGCAAAGAGCACCCAAAACCCACCCAAAGAAAAGGACAAATAAATAAACTAAAAAACCCCCAAAGACTTCATAAAAGCAAATAAACTCACAAACAATAGAGCTTTTTCTCATGCAGCTCCAACAATCTGGAATTCCCTCCCAGATGATCTAAGAATGCTAACCGAGATCATCGAATTCCGCAAAAAATTGAAAACCTAGCTCTTTTCTAAACATTACACCAACTCAGATCATCCCCCAATAGACTTAGATAATGGATAACCAGCTTTTATCTAACAAATCCCAAATGACCCACACATACAATTCCTCATAGCCGATACTGTACTCTGATTAATGCTTAAGTCCCACATTATGTGTATTTGTAAATAATGTATATAGTTTGCATTGTTCTGTGTTGTTCAGTTTTAACAATGAATGTTTATTTATCGATTTTGGCCACAAGATGTTATATGTAAAACAAACTCCGATTTGTTAACTGTTGTTTATTGTGAACCGCAACTGAACTATGGAAGATGCGGTATATAAATCATTGTTAAATAAATAAAATGAACAAATTCTGCGACGTGTGGGGAACAACAAATTCTGCCTTCATGGCCTCGTAGAAGGTATGATGTATGCGATAAGGTGCAGAAACATGAGTCTTTACATTCAGCTGGATGAATATAATGGTTCCAGGATCAGTTCCACCTCCTGCTATGTGCAGGCCGAATCGAAATCCTTGCTTCCACTGGCTGGGGTCGAAGATCTGAAGTCGTAGGGGATTGCAGGTGCTTTTCTTGCACTGTTCAGGTTTTAGTAAGGGTAATCTTTCCAGCAGCGCCTTGCGATCATCTCCAGTCTGTCCCGTAGGGCTACCAGACCAGGTAGCATAGTACACACAATCCCATTTCGGACAGAAATAATCTGCTTCGGATGATTTGCTATATGTTGTTGGGGAATGTATCCCAGTGCATATTCCCCAGTTGTACGCACCTTCAGGACACATATACTTCTCATCATAATAGTAAACTTGTTCCCATGATCCACACCTGTAATAATTATTTCTATTAATCAAGTCACAAGTGTCAAAATACAGGTAAGCAGGTTGGCTGGGATCAGAGAGTTGACTTGTAGCATTGATAAGGGCTCCATCTTCATCATTCCATCTCAGTTCCAGGACATAGTAAGATGGATTCTGTCGAGGTCTGAAACAAGTACGAGTCTTTCCTTTTGTGCAGACATTCAGTTCTGTACCATTATAGATACACCGACTGACTACTCCGGTACACGTATAGTAAGAGTGATAGAGTAGAGTCTGAGTGACTTGCATTCCAGTTCGGATGGTGGTTATACAGGCTGCACAAGGGGGCAAGGCAAGAGTGGTTCTCAAGAGTCCCAGGGCTACCGCAAGAAGGAAATAGCAGCAATTCGTAATCATCATGATTATAGTCTTTGATGATTACTGAGGTAGTTATTGGTTAATTGAGGTAGATAGATAAGGACTGATAGGGTGATACAAAAACTGAAGGATGTCTCTTTCAGGAGCAGGCTGGCAAAGTCTTTACGATGATGGATCTTTTCTTCGCAGCATGAGTCGCAATGGTGCTGCAGGATTAGCGATCGAAGTCCAGGGGCGACTCTCAGGAACTGCTGCTGGTTACACTCGACTGTGGTGGATCCAGGAGTCGATCTCGGCCACTTTAACTGCTGTTGGGGTGGATAGCAAAACGATGTACGGTCCCTTCCAATGAGGCGCCAACGGTGTCTTCTTCCACTCTTTTACCCACACCGAGGCTCCAGGCTTGAAGGGATGCAATGGCTCTGTTAGATTGATAGGCAACTGGTCCTGCACCCAGGTATGAAGGCTCTGCAAAACATAACTTAGAGCCAACAATTCTTGCCTAGTGATTTCTGATCCAATCTGATTCATATCCCCTCTTATCCCCAGTATTATAGGTGGGGGCATCCCATACAAAATCTCAAACGGGGATACTCCTAATGGCGTGGTGGGGGCTGAACGTATTCGGAGAAGGGCAATGGGGAGAGCTTGGGACCACTTCAGGTGGGCTTCCTGACAAAGTTTGGATATCTGAGACTTCAGGGTACGATTCATTCTCTCTACTTTCCCTGAACTCTGGGGCCTATAGGCTGTGTGTAACTTCCATTGTATTTGCAGGGCATGGGCTAGCTGCTGAGTTACTTGTGATATAAAAGAGGGCCCATTGTCAGACCCCATAGTCAATGGTATTCCAAATCGGGGAATGATCTCATGGAGCAAGGCCTTAGTGACTTCTCTGGCCTTCTCAGTTCTGGTGGTAAAAGCTTCCACCCATCTAGAAAAAGTACAAACTAGGACTAGCAAGTAACGATATCCATTTGCTCGTGGCATTTCTGCAAAGTCTATTTGGATATTTCCCATGGGGGTAACTCCTACTGACTGAACTCGTGGGGGTGGTACAGGACCTTGCCGGGCATTGTTCTTGGCACAAGTCACACATCTTCGAGCTACTGAGGTGGTCAAAGGTCCCAGCAAGGATATACAGAAATATGGCTTCAGAGCATCTGCCATCTTTGTTTTACCATAGTGTGTGGCTTGATGAAAGGCTTGGACAAAGGCAGGGCCTAGTGCTTCAGGAATCACGGTCATACCAGGGGTGGAGCTCCCTTCAGGCGGTGGCAACACTATCCATCCAGTTTCTGAGAATTGCCCCCCCCCCCTCCTTTTGACAGTAATGGTCCATCTCCATTTTGGTATATCTGGGTGTCCACGCACTAAGAGGTACTGGAAATATGGCTGCTTGTATTGGGACATTTGGGGTGATAATTTGTCCTGCAATAGCTGCTTCTCGGGCTGAGGCATCAGCAAATATGTTTCCTCGGGACACTTCTCCATCTCCAGTTTGATGGCCTCGGCAATGCATTACAGCAACGTGTTTGGGGGCCCATACTGCTTCCAACAAAGTCAATATTTCTGGGCCATACTTGACAGACTTGCCTCCTGAGGTGATCAATCCACGTTCTTTGTACAGGGCCCCATGGGCATGTAGTGTTGTAAAAGCATATTTAGAGTCTGTATATATATTCAGGCTAATTCCTGCTCCGATTCTGAGTGCACGTGTAAGAGCTATCAATTCAGCCTTCTGTGCTGAGGTTCCTGGGGCTAGGGCTGATGATTCCACTACCATGTCCAGAGTCACCACTGCATAACCAGCACATCGCTGTCCTTCAATTATGAGGCTACTCCCATCCACGAAGAAAGTTTTGTCTGGATGGCTCAGGGGAACATCAGTTAAATCTGGGGGACTTGAATATACAGTGTCCATTACTTCCAAGCAATCATGGTCAGGAGGGCCTGGACCGGTTGGCAATAGGGTAGCTGGGTTCAGAGTTTGACTGACACTCAATTGCAATCACGGATTCTCACATAACATACTTTGATACTTCAACATTCGGGCATTAGTGAGCCAATGGTTTCCTTTGTGTTCCATCAAGGTTAGAACAGAGTGTGGTACAGTGACTCGAAGATATTGTCCTAAGGTGAGCTTGTCAGCTTCGCTCACTAAGAGGGCTGTGGCTGCTACAGCTCTCAGGCAAGGTGGCCATCCTTTGGCAACAGGATCCAATTGTTTTGACAGGTAGGCCACAGGTCGCTGCCAGGACCCAAGAGGCTGGGTCAAGACTCCCAATGCGTTTCCGCTTGACTCATGGACATATAGACGAAAGGGTTTCTCCACATCCGGTAGGCCCAATGCTGGGGATGACATCAATGCTGTTTTCAATGATTTGAATGCTTTATCTTGTTCTGGGCCCAATTCCAGGGGGGATCGTTCAACTCCCTGGGTGGCTTGGTACAAGGGTTTTGCCATGAGCGCAAAATTTGGTATCCATATCGGCAATAGCCTGCCGCTCCCAAGAAAGCTCGCACCTGTTTTCTGGTTGTGGGGGTTGGGATGCGGCATACTGCTTCCTTCCGCTCGAGTCCTAATTTCCGGGTTCCCTTTGACAAATGGAACCCTAGCTATTTCACTTCTGTCTGGCATAATTGCGCCTTAGCTCTGGAGACCTTATATCCAGCTTCATTCAAAAGGTGCAGGAGATCACTAGTAGCTTGCACACAATCAGTTTCATTGTTGGTGGCTATGAGCAAATCATCTACGTATTGAAGTAGAATTCTTTTTCCCGGAGTTACAGAGTAACTTGATAGATCTTGACTGAGGGCTGCACTGAAGATAGTGGGCGAGTTCTTGAATCCTTGTGGTAATCGAGTCCAAGTAAGTTGTCCTCGTCTTCCTGTGGTAGGGTTTTCCCATTCAAATGCAAACAAAAGCTGACTGGCCTCTGCTAGGCGTATACAGAAAAAAGCATCTTTCAAGTCCAAAACAGTGAAATGAGTGGCTTCTGCTGGAATCAGTCCCAGGAGGGTGTAAGGATTTGGTACTACTGGATGTATAGTTTCAACTGCACTGTTTACTCGACGTAGATCCTGCACTGGGCGGTAGTCACCTGTCCCAGGCTTCTTGATTGGGAGAAGGGGGGTGTTCCAGGGTGATTGGCATTCTCTAAGAAGTCCATACTGCAGTAATTTCTTCAGGTGACAATGAATATCTTCAATTGCTGGTCGTGGGAGGGGATACTGACGCACATGCACTGGTTCTGCTCCTGGCTTAAGGGGAACAAGTACAGGAGCTATATTCTTTGCTAGGCCAGGTGGATTATTCTCTGCCCATACTCCAGGTGGGGCTGCAATGCTGGTAAGTACACAGGAACTTGCTGCTTTGGATGTAGGTGAATAGAACCGCCATTCTTCTTCTCGGGGGACAGTTAACACCATCAAGCCAGCGGCTTTTGAGTTTATAGTCATTTCCATTTTTCCCCCTTCAACAAAGGATATCTGTGCTTGATGCTTTGCAAGCATATCTCGGCCCAAAAGGGGAACTGGGCATTCAGGCATGTACAGGAACTGGTGTGTTATCTGCTGCCCCCTAGTTCACAGGCACGGTTCTGCAGGAAAGGTCTCTGGTTCTTGTTCCTGTAGCTCCCACAATTGTAACAGACCGAGAGGACACAGGGGCCACAGGCTTGGCTACTACTGAATGCTCAGCCCCTGTGTCTACCATAAAGTCCATATGCTGGTCTCCAATTTTTAACTTGACCATAGGCTCCTGGAGACCTAAGAAGAATTTGGAGCCCGGTCTGGCCTATTCCTCATCATCCATGAAATCTGCTTCGGTGACTGCCACTCCCTGCATGGCAGTCTCATTTTGCTGGAACTGTTGAAACTGTGCGCGCTGCATCCCCCCTTGCTGCTGGAATGGCCCCCCCCCCCCCCCCCCCCGCTCTCCTGGCGCTCCCGCGTCCCCTCCAGGGGGTGGAGATCATGTTCGGGCATGTATCCTTCCAATGTCCTTCCTCTTTACAATAAGCGCACTGATTTGCACCTAAGGGGGGCCGAGAGCTCCCCGTCCTCTGGCTCTTCTGATAGGATATCCTCCTCCGCATCCTTCCACTAGTGCTGCAGCGAGCAAATCCACTTTCTTCCTCATCCTTCTTTCACTTTCCCGTTTGCTTTCTTGATCACGATTCACATATACCTTTTGTGCGACTTCCATTAGCTGTGCTGAGTTCATGCCTGCAAATCCTTCTAATTTCTGCAGTTTTCGCTTTATGTCTCCCTGGGACTGACTCACAAAAGCAGCATTTACCATGCGTAAATTCTCCTGGGCTGCTGGATCATAAGGGGTGTAAAGTCTATAGGCTTCAGTTAATCGTTCATAGAAAGCAGCTGGACTCTCATCTGGGCGCTGAAGAACGTCCGCTACTTTCCCAATATTCATAGCTCTCTGGCCTCCCTTCTTTAGGCCCTGCAGTAGAGCCTGGCGGAACCGGGTGAGGGCTTTTTCTCCTACATCACTATTCGGGTCCCATCCGGGATCTTCTTTGGGGAAATCTGCAGCTGCTGCCTGCCGGGGATCTAGATCTAGGTTTCTCCCAACTTCAGGGTTTTCTTCCAACCATTTAGTGGCTGCTCGCACTATCCGTGCCCGCTCTTCAGTAGTAAAGAGGGTAGCCAAGAGCTGGCGACAGTCAGACCAGGTGGGCTGATGGGTTTGCATAATACTAGTCATTAGCTCTGTCAAATCTTGGGGCTTATCAGTATAGGAGGCATAATGCGTTTTCCAATTCAATAAATCTGTTGTGGAGAAAGGCACATAGACTAGACTGGTAAGTCCGGACACAACCTGACCCTCTTCATTTTGAATGGGTAATCCGGGGACCTGCCGCAGTGGCAGTTGGCGGACTTCTTTCGGGCCCGCTTTTCTGCTTCTAAGGACATAACGCAGATTAGCGGAACTGGGGGTGGCTCTACTACCAGTGTCTGGACTAGTGGATGGCCCTGGACTGGCATCTGACCCTCCACTAGCGGATTCTTCGGGGGACGATTGTTCCTCTTCAGAGCGCTGCTCAGGACTAGGGCTTCGACTTCTGCGGGGAGGGGTCTACTCTTCAAGTTTTGGAGGTGGTTGCTCTGGTGGAGGCACCTCGGCTGGAGGTACGCTCGCTTGCTCCGGTGGAGGCACCTCGGCTGGAGGTGCGCTCGCTACCTCCGGCTCTACTCGGGGTACTGATGGGGGTACTCGGGGTGGAGCTGACGGGACTGGAGTATACAGAAAGGCGGGTGGATACCTTGGGACCTCTGGAGACTCTTGGGCCACATAAATAGGGGTTTTTTCTTTCTTGGCAGGGACTCTCGTGGCAGTTGCTAACATAATCTTTCTCTGTCCCTCACTGCAACTCTTCATCCAGGAGGGCTGCTTCTCACAGATACTTAACCAGGAATCTATATAGGAAAACTGTTCAGGACTATAGCTGCGCACTACCTTGTGCACACGGGACACAGTTTGGATATCAAAAGTGCCTTCTGGTGGCCACCCGGCGTCCAGCGCCGGCCACACCCTACTACACAATACTTCTAAGCGGGTCGCTGTCATTTTTATCCCATAATCACCACTAAAACCTTTCTTAAAATTCATGATCATACAGTTCAGCGGAGTTTGTACGGACTCCGCCCCTCCCATTATAACGTACAACGTACAAGACAGCAAACAGAAAGGGTAGGTAGGATGGCTACGGGTAAGGGGTCCGCGTAGCCCACAAAACAATGAGGGGGACAAACACCAAACGCTTCCTCTTGTTCGCGACCTGGGCGAGGTCGCCCTGCCAGGAACTGCGCTACTTAGGAGTCCGCTCTCGCTTGGCCTGTATTGCAAGACCTCTCAATCACACTTCACACAACCAAACATGTTAGCATTTCCCAATTCCAAATTCCCAGGCTAACTGACTAAACCAAAATTACCAAACCAAAAGGGTCGATGGCTTCGCCCTGCGCATACTCCTGCAGGGGTACTAGGATCGCCCTGGAAGTTGATCAGACTTCCTTTACCTGTTACTGTACCAAATCAGTCTCGAGACGTTTCCAAAACTAACTGACTAAGAACCAGAAAAATCAATACTCACCGGATCCGGTAGCTAATGCGCTGCACAACCAGTTCCACCTTGGGTTGAATCCTGAACTCCCCTGGGTTTGAGGTGTTGGCCAGCTGGACCCAGCAGGCCGCCGAGGCAGGGCGGAACCCTCCGATGCAAGGGACCGGTCGGCGCCTGGGATCCTCTCCACGTCGGTCGGCTGCGGTCCCAGCCGGACCAAACCTGGAGGCGGTAATATGTGGTAGTATCACTTGCGGACCATTTGCGTATTACGTCTTCCCGGCCAATGCACCAAGAATATGTAATAGCGAAGTGTCCGCAACCAATAAAACCAGGAGTCTATTGACTAGAATTCAAACCGGTTTAATGTGCATAGACTCAGAAAATGATTACATACAAAATGGCTGAGCCCTGAGCTCAGAAAAACGACAGTTTATATACTGTTCTTCTCCAGTCTAATACAGGCAAGACTCCTCATTGGTCTTGGTGGCCCCCCTCTCTCTCTCCCAATAGTCATCTCTGATCTGGCTTGTACCTGTTTTTATTCTGTGCAGGCTTTTCTAGCTAAGGCTTAAATCTCTAGACATAATACTTCTGCTACAGTTTATTTCGCTACTCTTGCAAGGTCAGTGTATTAGCAAGGATACAGCGTACAAGCAATAATACTGAAAAGACATCTGTGCTTAAACCATAACAAAAACAGTGGAATAGTTTTACTTTTGCTTATCAGAAGACATTCTTATCAAGACAGAGCAAGGACTGCAGCTACTGGTATTTCTGTAATATTCCAAAGTCAGTTATAATACTCTAAGTGGGTGGGGGAGACTCAAGCAGAGCTGACAGGCAGAGACAGGCCTCTGCCACAATTTCACTTTTACCAAATGAATTAGGCCATCGCCTATCACAAGACCAGCTGTATTCCACGCTTTAAGAAAAGTGGAAGGAAGTCCAAAAAACTGCCAGCATGGTATAAAGGAGAGGTCAAAGAGGCTGTTGTTGCCAAAAAAGCATCTTTCAGGAAATGGAAAAAAGAGCCGAACGACGAAACCTGGAAACAGCACAAGCACTTGCAGGTCAAATGCAAGGCATTGATAAAGCAGGCAAAGGGGGAATTTGAGAAGAAGCTTCCTGCGAAGCAAAAACGTGAAATAAAGATTTTTTCAAATACATTCGTAGCAAAAAACCTGTGAGAGACTCAGTTGGCCCATTAGATGATAGAGGAGTTAAAGGGGCACTAGGATGCGACAAGGCGATAGCGGAGAGACTGAATGAATTCTTTGCTTCGGTCTTTACTGAGGAAGATGTAGGGATGTTACCCATGACTGAAGTGGTATTTAAAGGTGCGGAAGAATTGAAGGAAATATCGATACATCGGGAAGATGTATTACAACTATTAGATAAACTGAAGAGTAGCAAATCACCTGGGCCGGATAGTATACATCCAAGGGTGTTGAAAGAACTGAAATATGAGATTGCAGACCTGCTATTAGTAATCTGTGAACTATCATTAAAATCATCTCTAATACCTAAGATTGGAGGATCGCCAATGTAACACCAATTTTTAAAAAGGGTTCCAGGGGTGATCCGGGAAACTACAGACTGGTGAGCCTCATGTCAGTACCAGGAAAAATGGTAGAAACCATCATAAAGAATAAAATTACTCAGCATGTAGATAGTCATGGTCTAATGGGAGACAGCAAACATGGCTTTAGACAAGGAAGATCTTGTCTTACTAATCTGTTATGTTTTTTTGAAAGTGTGAATAAACAGGTGGACAAAGGTGAGTCGGCTGATATAGTGTATCTGGACTTTCAGAAAGCCTTTGACAAGGTCCCTCATCAGAGACTTTTGGCAAAACTAAAGAGTCATGGGATAGGAGGCAGTGTACTACTGTGGATCAGGAACTGGTTAAAAGATAGAAAGCAGAGGGTTGGGCTAAATGGCCAATTTTCCCAATGGAGAAAGGTGAATAGTGGTGTATCCCAGGAATCTGTGCTAGGTCCGCTGCTTTTTGACATATTCATAAATGACCTGGAAAGTGGAATAACGAGTGAGGTTATCAAATTCGCAGATGACACAAAACTATTTAAAGTTGTTAAAACCCAAGAGGATTGTGGAAAATTGCAAGAAGATCTTGATAAATTGGAAGACTGGGCATCATAATGGCAGATGAAATTTAATGTGGACAAGTGCAAAGTTATGACACCTAGGGAAGAACAACCCTATGGTTACACAATGCAAGGTTCCACATTAGGAACCACCACCCAGGAATAAGATTTAGGCGTCAATGTGGTTAACATGCTAAAACCCTCGGCCCAGTGTGCAGCGGCAGCCAAGAGAGCAAATAGAATGCTAGGTATCATAAGGAAAGGAATGGAAAATAAAACAAAAGATATTATAATGCCTCTATACCGTTCCATGGTGAGACGATGCCTTGAATATTGTGTGCAATTCTGGTCGCCGTATCTTAAAAAGGATATAGCATTATTAGAAAAGGTTCAGAGAAGAGCCACCAAAATGGTAAAGGGGATGGAAGGATACTCCTATGAAGAAAGGCTAAAAAGGTTAGGGCTCTTTAACCTGGAAAAGAGATGGCTGAGGGGAGATATGATAGAAGTCTATAAATTAATGAACGGAGTGGAACGGGTAAACGTAGATCGACTGTTTACGTTATCAGAATATAGAAAGACTAGGGGACATGCAATGAAGCTACAGGGTAAACTATTTAAGACTAATAAAAGAAAATATTTTTTCACTCAACGTGTAATCAAACTCTGGAATTTGTTACCAGGGGATGTAGTAAAGGCTGTTAGTGTAGCTGGGTTTAAAAAAGGTTTGGATAAGTTCCTGGAGGAAAGGTCCTAAACCATTATTAAGAAGGGACCCAGGATATCAATGCTTGACCCAGTACAAGCATTGCGGAACCTGTGTTTTTTGGGGAAACTGCTAGGTACGTACGACCTAGATTGGCTACTGTTGGAAACAGGATACTGGGCTTGATGGACCTTGGTCTGACCCAGTATGATATATCTTATGTTCTTATCTTATGTTCTTATGCTGGACATGGAGTGAGGGAAAGTGGGGGAATACTGGATATGGGGGGATAGGATGAGAAAAAGGGGAGAAGTGGGAGACAAGACAGGGCAGGAGAGAAGGGGATAGATGCTGAACACAGAGAAGGTGGAAGAGAGAAAGAGAAAGGAGTTAGTTAAAGACTGGGGAAGGATAGAGAGATGGAGTAAGAGGGCTGTATTAAAGGTTGAAAAGTGTTAGATTGACATAGTAAAAAGAAGGAGATTGAGACTGACTTTAAAAATAAGAAATGCAGTCTGAGTTGATTCGGAGAGAAAAATAAATGGAAGAAAACTGAAAGCAAAAGATCAGCATCAAAGATAGATGTATCATGTAGGAGAGCAAGTGAAGAAGACAGGAGTGGCAGGTGGTTTACAGATTCTAGAAAAGGGAATTAAGAGAAAACAGAATGCAGAAACCAGATTGCTGGAACAAAGGCATTTAGAAAAATAAAATTGCTAGATAATAAACGTAAAGATTTTGGGGGTTATTCGGAGGCACAAATAGTGGGAACGTACACTCTGCCTCAATGTACATCCCCGCTATTCATCCACATTGCTATCCCCCAGCAAGGCTCCCTGTACGAACTGCGGGGTTGTATAGGGAGCCTTAGATGGGGGCAGGAGGGAGAGGGTGGGAGGCAGAGTGAGGGCAGTGCATAGGTGGGCCGTCACTCCGGATGTACAGGGCCAATTCTGAGGTCAGCCCTATACGTCCTGGGTCGGCCTTCTAGGTGATGGACTTATTTCATCTCGGAGGTGGAATAAATCCCACTGGATGTCGGGGGACAGTGGAGGCCACCGGCGGCAGGAAAGTGAAGGGTTGCAGTGGGCTTCCTGCAGCCCGATCCTGGCCATGGTAGGCCGGATCAGGAGTCGGGCTGTGGAGAAAGGGGGGCTCTGTCCCGTGCCTGGGACCATGGCATCACGGCTCCATTCAAGAGCCTGACTGAGTTAGCCAGGGATCTGTAGGGCATGTGGCCCTTCAAAATCGGGGCTTGCCTTGCACATACAGGCTGGTAGACCCAATTCTGAGGGGCCTTACAGGGGCTGGACGTCTAGAAGGGAATTGGCTTCCGCCCATTTAATTACTGGAATATATCAGATTTTGGATTTTATATATACCATCTTTATATTTTGCATAGTACAGGGGAAATATATCACTTTCTATTTCTTGTGTTGCACTGCATGCAGAGCCTGGCTTGTTGGGATTTCAGTTTAATTTTTTCTACATATTTCTACTTTGAGTTTGTTATCATTTATTCTGTACTTGGTGAGGGGTCTAACTGTGTTCTGCCTGTGTGACTGAGACCACGTGTTCTGTTAGCATGAAGTTTCTATGTAGGATCTGTAGTAATTTTGAATAGGCATAAGGATGTTCAAAGGCCCACTGCAATATTTATGGTGCTGCTGTTTTTCGGGTTGGCTCCTTATTGTGTTATTTTTAGAAGCTGGCGTTGTTATGGTATGGTAGATTTGCTTTATAGATCTTCAGTGACTTTTATAGGGTTTTATATTAATTCACAATCTGCCTGGTACTGGAGAGGCTGTTAATGAGATGACACCAGAATCAGATTTATTTTATCTTATATGTTGGGTTCTATGGTGAAATGTCCAAGTTCTGCTCTGCACCTATGTTAGAGGAGGGGTTTCATTGGACACAAAATTGATGTTCAAAAAGAAAGAAAGAACCACATTTTTTGTGTCCCTTGGCATATGAGCACCTTCCATCTACTTCGTTGTTTGCAGAATATATAGTTACAGGTGTCAGTATTTTTTCTATCTTAGAGTGCCAGGATAAATAAATAAACTGCTACAATTTTGATGCATTTTAATTACATAGGCTGGGAATATGTTGTTTTCCTTTTTTTTTGTTTAGGCAATGTCACGGAATGAGAACCTCTACTCCCTCATAAGAGCATGCCATACTGGGTCAGACCAAAAGTACATCAAGTCCAGTATCCTTTTTCCAACAGTGGCCAATCCAGATCAGGTAGATAGATTCCATGCTGCTTACCCCAGGGGTAAGCAATGGATTTCCCCAGCACCCTTTAATAATAGTTTTTGAACTTTTCCTCCAGGAACATGTCCAAATCTTTTGTAAACCCAGCTCCACTAACAGTTTTTATTACATCCTCTGGCAACAAATTCCAGAGTTTGATTACGCATTCAGTGAAAAAATATTTTTTCTGATTAGTTTTAAATGTGCTACATTGCCGCTTCATTGTGCATCCCCTTGGCATTCTATTTTTTGAAGGAGTAAACAATCTACTCATTTTGTAGACCTTAATCAAATCTTCCCACACCCATCTCTTTTCCAAGCTGAAGAACCCTAACCTTTTAAGCTTTTCCTTGTAGAGGTATCTGTCTATTCCTTTTATAATTTTGGTCACTCTTCCCTGTACCTTTTCTAATTCTGCTATATCCTTTTTTGATATAGTAACCAGAACTGCACAGAATATTCAAAGTGTGATCACACCATGGCGTGATAAAGAACCATTATAAAATGCTTGGTTTTATCCTCCATTCCTTTCCTTATGATTCCTAGCATTCTATATGCTTCCTTGGTCACCGCTGCAGGCTTTGAGCAGAGAATTTCAACGTCTTATCCAGGATGACACCTAGATCCTTTTCCTGGGTGATGATTCCTAATGTGGAACCTTGCATCGTGTAACTGTAGTTTGGATTGTTCTTCCCAGAGTGCATAACTTTGCATGTGTTCAAATTAAATTTCATCTGCCATTTGAACTCCCAGTCCATCCCTCATCTGTTTGATATCCTGGCTTCCTATCCATTTAGTGGTTTTTTTTTAAAGATAACCACAATGAATATGCAAAAGATATGTAAATATGCAAATGAACATGCAAATATGTCACCATACCTTTGGCCCCCCCCAAATGAAGCAAACTACGCACATGCCTCCATTGTATGCAAATCTCTCTCATGCATATACATTGTGGTTATCCTGAAAATCCTACTGGCTAGGTATGCCCCGAGGACTGGGTTAAGAACCTCTGCCTTAGAAAATGCCCTAGAAATTGGGGTAGCATTAAGGATATTTGAATTTTGACATGTATTCTGTGACCTTGATGAAATATAATGTAACCTTGAGATATGTGACTTGTTCTAAAAGTATAGTCCAACTGAGAGCAAGACGTCACGTCAGCAAACAGTTCACAGTTGAGAAACGTGATGTGTCCAAGGATAGAACCAAATGAATATGCTTAAAAAGAGGCTTTCATTTACAGTACCAATGGATGCTGCCCACCCGACACAGGCCGTGTTTCGTTTAATAAAACTTCATCAGGGGTAAAGGGCAACTAAAAACAAAAACATCCAATAAATACATTTAAATAACACATGACATTAAAACATGCATTAAAAGAAAGCATATAAATAATTAAAACATAATAAAAAACATATCAATAAATAAATAACTATATAAATAGACACTCATATGAATAAATAAAATTGTTGGAACGCTATATAAATAAAACATAGGAGATTAAAGGAGCAAAGGATTCCCACCCACATTAAACTATAACAACAACCGGGAACCAAAAGAAGAAGAGGAAAAAACAATCTGTTGGAAAGTATAAAACCATATACCTTAAACATATGAAATAATGTAAAAATGTTTTTTTGCTAAAAAAACATAAATATATGAAGAGTATATCAAAAAATATATATAATAATAAATAACATCATAAGCGTGCACGCAAGAGCCAGACCCTAATTCTTAAAAGTGAATTTCCATGCCATTAGATTCAACCATGCCTATTCAATAAATGAAAAGCAATACTCACTGGCGAGCCTCTTGTTGGCCAAAAGCTGTACCAAAAGCCAAGAAAAAGATATTAACTCATCAGAAAAAAAGTAGACCAGCTACACCTAAAGCCACAGATACTACAACAACGGCTACACCAAATTGCGTCCCTATACCGTTTAGGCTAGCTTGCCCATCATACATATCTCCTCAGTAATAAAAAGTAGTACTTACTGTCAAGTCTCTTCTTGGCCGAAAACTATATCAAAAGCCAAAGGAGTCATATCAATACAACAGAAAAGAGTAAAACCAAACGTAAAATTATAATATATTTAAATTTGCTTACATGGCACGACAAGCCGGAGACCGGCTGCACCAAGGGCCAACGGGCACTCCAAATGTAGTTATACCAGATCACTTGTAAATGCCGCAAGGTAACTAAAAATAAAACATTATTATTTAAGTCTGTCAAACGGCAAAAAATAATCCACGTTAAGGCAACCAAATGAGACTTACCGCATTCTACCAATCGTCTTACTCACTATCCAAACGTTTGCAGAGTCTGTATAGCGTTGTGTAACCCCGCTGCACACAGCGACGTTATAAAGACGCTGGCACATGTGCAGTTCAGAGAAAAGGGAAAGGGGAGGAACCTATTGGTGACGTCAGCACCAAAGGCGTACTCAATACTAAATTGAGAACCGCGATCCCCACGCTAAAGCAAAAGTAAAACCTGTATCTGTAAAATAAAATAAAATTATAAAGCAGAGTCATTGTCAAACCAAGCGTGATCCGACAGATACAGCAACCCAAATCTATCTATTTGGAAAATATATACTAAACCATAAAAACATAAAATGCTGTTGCTCTTAGCAAAAGGATCTCAATTTCTCTTCCTCTTGGAAAAAATTATTCTTTTGAAAAAATTCCTTACACCACCAAAAACGGAGGACCATACATGCCAAAGTATTAGAGATATAAAAAAGGAAAGAACCTTACCCAACCAAATATAATGCGACAGACATAAAAGCCTAATTCAATCTATATCGAGCAAAATGAATACCGGACTCAAGGAAACCAAAGTACAAAGTCTTAAAACCATTAAAACATATCAGAGATATAAAAAAATTTTTGAGATATAAATTTTTTTTTATATAAACTCTATTACCACCGAAGAAACAAGAGCCAATGCCTATCAAAGAAATGTCTCTGATTCATAAAAAAACAGAAAAATCTTGTTCTAAATTAAGACCATTAGGTGTCATAGAGTTCAACATAAAAATATATCTCTGTTCCAATTGCAATATGGTTTTATTAATGTCGCCACCTCTCCAGTTCATCTTAACCTTTTTGATAACAAAGAACTTGATGTCTGAGACTTTATGCGCTTGTTGAATCCAGTGTTCTACTAAAGGTTTTTCTATATTGCCTCTCTTTATCGCACTCCTGTGTTCTATAATCCTGGTTCGAACACTGCATACAGTCTTACCTACATAGAATTTTCTACAGGGACATTGGATAACATATATAACGTGAGATGTCTCACAATTAGAAAAGTCATTAAGCAAACATTTTTTTTTGGGAAACAGGATGAAAAAATTCTTTAATGGACAGTGCATGCACGCACACTGAACACCGGCCGCACTGATAGTGACCTTTAACTCTTGGAAGAAATGAACGTTCCGTGAGGGCAGAAGGGACTAGTAGATTCTTCAAGTTAACATTTCGCTTATGTGCTATTACTAGTGGGATATCTTCAAAGCCTTCCAAAGATTGAACCAAGTGCCACTCTTTCTTTAAGATCTTGATAATATCACGAGAAAGCGTGGTATACAATAATGGACAAACCATTCCAATATTCTCATTACGCTGTTTGGGAATGAGCAATGATTCCCGTTCAGATGACCGTGCTCTTGCGTATGCTTCTGAAATGTACTTGGAGGGATAATTCTTTCCATGGAACCTATACTCCATGTCTCGGGCATGAAGCTCAAAATCACTGTTCTTGGTACAAATCCTTTTGGCCCGAAGAAATTGGCCTACTGGTAAGTTCCTTTTCAGAGCCGGATTATGAAAGCTGTTGAAATGTAAAAGTGTGTTGCGGTCCGTAGGTTTTCTGTATAGAGATGTAAGCAAACGAGTATTCTCAACTTGAATCAAAAGGTCCAAATAAGGAATACGTGAAAAATCGTATGTGAGTTGAAATCTCAAATTACTGTCTAAACCATTGATCCAAACATTAAATTGGGACAAGATCTCTTCCGACCCTTTCCACAAAATAAAAACATCATCTATATAACGTACCCATAATGTGATATTTCCTTTATAAGGATTGTCTTTAATAAATTTCTCTTCGAACTCAAACACATAGAGATTGGCAACATCGGGGGCCATGGAGGAGCCCATAGCAACTCCCTTGATTTGCTGATAGAACAACTCCCTGAAGCAGAAGAAGTTTTCACAAAGGGCAATCTTAGCCAACTCCAACAAAAAATATGTAGGGATATGTCTATTTGTAAGTCTCCTAGATAAATACTGCTATAGAATGAGTAAGGCCTCTGCTTGTGGAACATTGGTGTAAAGGGATTCCACATCCATGGTAACCAAAATAACATTAGACTCCAAATTCTGAAATGTTTTTAAAATTTCAATAACATGGGATGAATCCCTAACATAAGACCACATTGATGTTATAAAGGGTCGTAAGAAAATATCCAAAAACTTGGATATTGGCTCTAAAAGGGAACCAATTGCAGCAACAATAGGCCTTCCAGGAGGCGATCTAAGAGACTTGTGAATCTTCGGAAGGATATAGATGGTTGGTGTAATCGGTGATGAAACAGTAAGAAATTCCTTTTCTTTCTTCGTTATATATCCTATCTCGAAGGCCGTTTGAACTAAATTATCTATCCTGTTTTTTAAGCCTACTGTAGGATCTTCCATCAGGCGAACATAAAAAGTACGATCCTTTAATTGTCTTTCTATTTCGTCAATATAAGCCTGCTTATTCATCACCACAACAGCCCCACCTTTATCCGCTGGTTTAATAATAATAGTGTTATTTTTTTTGCAAGGATGTAATAGCATCTCTTTCACCCTTGGAGAGATTACTATATGGAGAAGTGAATTTAGTACAAACTTGATGCACTTCTCGTAATACCGTTTTCTCAAAAGCAATAATGGATCGGTAGGTACGGGTGGGGACCAAGTAGACTTTCTACTAATAACAGAACTATCTGACAAACTAGCCGGTTGTGCATTAAAATAATGTTTAATCCGAATTTTACGGAAAAATTTATAAAGATCCAAATTAATCTCAAACCTATCAGGATTCCTGGTGGGAACAAAAGACAACCCTTTATTGAGCAAGGACTCTTCTTCTGAGGACAATTGATAATCAGAGATATTAATAACATTATTGGAAATTATATTCCTCTCTTGTTTAGTCGATCCTAATTCCAAAAACCTCTGCCTCGTCCCCTCCCACGTCCCCTGTTTGCTGGAAAGGGGGCTTGATTGTATGTACGATCTTGATAATATTGCCGATGTTGATTGTAAAATCGGGGTGGATCCTTTCCCCTCCCCTGCTCCCATGGAGGGGGAGCCGGGTCGTATGCTCTGTCTTGTCGAAAGGTTTTTGACTAGTCCTGATTTAAAGGTGGCATAGGATCCCGTGACCGTCCCTGGCCACCTCCCTTCCAGTATTTGTCCATATCGAAAAAAGGGGTTTTCTTAGGGGCACGATCAACCTTCTCAGGAGACTTCCTTGTAGAGAACAAGGAAGAGGAAGGATTAAATCCTTCAACAGATTCGCTTCTACTCCTCTTCTTCTTAGGTTCGGGGGAAAGGGGTTCCATAGCTATACCATCTTTCTGATCAAAAGGGGAAGGTTTTTTCTTAATCCATATTCTATCACTGTCCAATTTTTTGCTCCAATGGTAGACATAACCCACTTTATAGTCATCCTCGTCTCTCTTAAATTTATCAACTTTTTTATCTTTAATCTCTTTTTTGAAAAGTTGAATATTACGTTCATAATCTCCATGTACTTTGTTAAAGTTCCTATCTTGATCCTTAAGATTCCCTAATTTGGTGTCTAAATCACTTTTAAAAAGCTCAGATTTTTTATTAGCTGTAGAAATCAGTAAAATCATCAGGTCAAGGGAACATTTATTTAAAATAGCGTTCCAACACTTTATAAAACCCTCCTCATTACGGTATAGGCCTGGAGCTTTATTTATTCTCAGACCTCTAGGGATAATCTTAGGCCTTAGGCCTCACAAAATGAATATGCCTCCTATAGCACTTTTAGAAAAACATAACTGCCTCAGCCAGGCTTTTTTGTTGTGCACAGTGGGGATTGAACCCCTGATCCCTGCACCATTGGGCAGTGTCTTAACCATTGGGCTGTGGTTTGGTTCATGTGCTTGCACATCAGCGAGCCGCCATATGCCTCACAATATTAAAATGCCCCCAAAAACATTAGCGCGCCGCCTTATGCCGCCCATTATTAATATGCCTCCAAAAACATTAGCGTGCTGCCTTATGCTGCCCATTATTTCACTGCCTCCTAAATTAATTCCTCTGCCAGCTGTCTTTATTAGGCACTGTGGGGATCGAACCCCTGATTCCTGCACCATTGGTAGGTGCCTTAACCATCATGCTGTGGCTCTGCTTTTCTGCTTGCCCATCAGCGTACCACATATGCCTCCCACGCAGCCATCTGATGCGCTAAGGTGCAGGGCGCACAAGGGCGCCGCGCACCTAAGCGCATATTTAAATTCCAGCTTTTCTTTTTCAGGACGGAACGCCCACTCCTTATATGGCATCCGCACTCTACCGCGGCCCGCACTCTACCGGGGTTTTAGTAAACATACCCCTAAGTACTACTTTTTATTACTGAGGAGATATGTATGATGGGCAAGCTAGCCTAAACGATATAGGGACGCAATTTGGTGTAGCCATTGTTGTAGTATCTGTGGCTTTAGGTGTAGCTGGTCTACTTTTTTTCTGATGAGTTAATATCTTTTTCTTGGCTTTTGGTACAGCTTTTGGCCAACAAGAGGCTCGCCAGTGAGTATTGCTTTTCATTTATTGAATAGGCATGGTTGAATCTAATGGCATGGAAATTCACTTTCAAGAATTAGGGTTTGGCTCTTGCGTGCACACTTATGATGTTATTTATTATTATATATTTTTTGATATACTCTTCATATATTTATGTTTTTTTAGCAAAAAAATTTTTTTACATTATTTCATATGTTTAAGGCATATGGTTTTATACTTTCCAACAGATTGTTTTTTCCTCTTCTTCTTTTGGTTCCCGGTTGTTGTTATAGTTTAATATGGGTGGGAATCCTTTGCTCCTTTAATCTCCTATGTTTTATTTATATAGCGTTCCAACAACTTTTTTATTCATATGAGTGTCTATTTATATAGTTATTTATTTATTGATATGTTTTTTATTATGTTTTTAATTATTTATATGCTTTCTTTTAATGCATGCTTTAATGTCATGTGTTATTTAAATGTATTTATTGGATGTTTTTGTTTTTAGTTGCCCTTTACCCCTGATGAAGTTTTATTAAACGAAACACGGCCTGTGTCGGGTGGGCAGCATCCATTGGTACTGTAAATAAAAGCCTCTTTTTAAGCATATTCATTTGGTTCTATCCTTGGACACATTATTGTTCTAAAAGTATGGAATAATAGAAAACTTGTTGTTATCACCGTACTATTCCTATTGATCCTGCTCGCTTCTTGCCTCTGCTGTGGTATTGGTATTGGTTGGAATCTTTAGCCATGAATCACTTCAAAGGGAAATGTTATATCATTTTATAGATTTTAAGCCTAGTTGTGTCTGCAGAATCTATTTGGCTGCTTCTCCTCCATCCAATACACTCAAGTTGAATTCAAATAAACTCTCCATCCCACCGAAAACTGAAAAAGGCTAAGAAAAAAGCATGACTGAAGCATAATCCAACAGTAAAAAAAAAACCAGGTATATTCTACGAACAGACAATTACATTTCTCCAGCTACACGTCTCAGAAACTGAGAGCTCTATCACCTTCCCTGTCCTTGCTTCTTTCCCACTCAACAACCAACAAACAGAATGGTCATAAGTCAAAGCTGGCTTGGATGCACTCAGATCTCAGGCAAATTTGCAATTACATAATTATGCATGCTTGAATATGAATCACTCCAAACTGTTAATCAGTAATATCAAAAACTTTAAAAAAATGCAGAATTGGAGGATTACTAGGACATGAAAGAGAACTGTTCTCAGAGGAGAACGCTAATAACCAGTAAACACTGCAGGTAAAATTGCACTCTCTTCCAAGTTCTTATTCCAAAATGTCATGGCCATGCAGAAGCAATTTTTTTGGCATCATATGGCACCAAATGGTTCAAACTGGACGCTCCATCTTGACAGAAAATAGCTGCTGGAAAATAAATAGAACACTTCCTTTACCATCATCATTAATGAACTTCAGTTCCTAATGGAGAATCATGATGGGACTAAAGAAATTTAAATGGAGATAGTTTTCCCTGCAGCACAATTTTCTTTATTTCAAAAAAAGTGGATGAATTGAAGGAAAGGATTTCCTTCTTAAGAGATATTGTGAGGCTGCTCCAGGACAGTCAAAATCATTGCTGAGTTGAAAAGGATTGTTAGTGATAAATCTAATCAATCTTTCCCTCCCCTGGCCTATCTGGAGTTTGCACTGATATAGTCGGGATGGAGATCCTGATTCTGACCCCTACTCTGCCTTGCTGATGTCTTGTCATCCCTTTTATCTTCTGGTCTCGTATAAAGCTACCCCTTCCACTGACATTATCTGGGAGAGACCTTGAGATGACCCCCATTGAAAGAGCAAGTCACTCCCAGGCAGATTGCTCCTAAAGGCCTTGCTCCTTTAGGAGAGAATGGGTCTAGGGATTTTCATAGTGGTTTTGTAGGTAATATGAAGGCACATTAAAAGGCTTGTTTTGTTCTTAAATGCTATTCCTATGTTACATTTTTGAGTAGCTAGTGTAGTAGTCCTACCTAAACTATGTTTCTAGATTATTGATATGTTATTGATGTATTGAATTATTAGTATTAATACTGGGGGGATATTCAAAGGCATTTACATGCTTGCAGACCTGCAAACCGTATAAATGCTGCTGAACAAGATATTCAGTGGCACTAACACGATTAGTGCCAATGGCTATCCGCAGGTGCTGCTGCAACATGCGTCGATGCTAACCGCTTAGCATCGAGGCATGTCATGGGTGTTCCAGGGCAGATCGACGATATTGAGTCACTGACCGGTTAGCAACACATGTGTAAAGTAAGGCATGGCAAAGGCTGGCCTAACGTTACCCATGGAAGCTTACTGGGCAGAGGCTCAATATCAGCCCTGGCAATGAATACCCGTGGATAGAATTCAGCGGCAATGGCTAGGTGCTTTACAAGTGTTAATCACCACTGCTGAATGTCACCCCCCCCCCCCCATTATTATTATGCATTTGATAGGGTGTACTTTTGTGCAAGGAAAACAGGTCTATAAGTGCAGTGTCACATTACAGGGTCGCTATGAGTCAATACTGACTCAATGGCACTTAACAACAACAATATATTTTGAATGGCCACAACAGATCAAGTTAGGAATGATTAAAATTGTTTAAAGAGAATGCATTAAGATTTTACAAAATAAAGTGTGAAAATAAAGTATTCACTGCACCAATAACCCTGATCTAGGAGTAGTTTCATATAACTAAGCCACCTCAACTCATCTTAAGAAGGACATTTCTCAGACTTTCTGGTTCAGACTGATTTTAAAGAGCTTCTTTAATTCCATGTTCACTAAAACGAATGGAATTCTTCAAGGAGAGAGCAGGGAAGATGAAATTTGCTTTCACATTTCTTGCCTTCCCTAAATTTTCCATTACATCATCATTAGAAAGCTAACCCATTTAAGCAAAAACATGAATTACATGTTACAGAGTCTCTATTTCTATTTTAGTTTAAAAAATTACAGATTGTAGCTTTCTTTGTAATGGAAATAATCTGTGTGGCTATCTATTGGCCCCAGGACGCATGCCAGGAAGTAATGACATCACCCCCATGTCTTGTTTCACAACTTATTGAATTCTTCAATACAATGGTGGCAGCCGTGATGGGAACATGCAAACTTAAACCTTTGTCCAAAACAAACCCAAAATATTCCTAGCCCCTGAATGTTTTACTCTTCAAATGGAAACATGTGGCATAATTCTGCCAGATCAGATCGTTTTTCATTATTCTATTTGGACACACCTAAGCACTCGATATTGCTGAATCTAGTTCGATGAGCCTAGCTATATGGTTCTCTCCCAGTAATTAATGCAATGGGAAGAAGGCAGCAGAAAGCAAACATTCAAAGGAACCATTCCTCCAAATTAGCTGAAGAACTCAATATTGATGGTTGGGCAGAAATAAAATGTACTTTTATCAGGTTAGAAGCAGGTTATAAAGGTAGGACCAGGAAATTCAGCATCAGTTTATGGGTAGGACAACTGAATATCCTTACAGACCGCCTTAGCACTATCCGGATAGTGCCAACATGGTCCATGGGCAGAACAGGGGTTGAGTCGGCAATTATCTATAGGGTATGATATTGAGAGCCACTATATGGATAACGTGGGATAGCAAACAAGCTGTCCTAAGGCTATCCTATTAGGCTAGCCATATAAAGGCGTAGTTTAGAAAGGCCGTTATATGGGTGCAAGGATGTCCAAGTGAAAACGACTATAAATTGATGCTAATCTTAGAGGAGAGGGTGGGCAAATGGAAGTCTGATGTAAAATCGACATATCTCCAGCCCTCATCATGGGCGTGTGTTTTTAAATCAAAGAAAGTACAGAAACACACATGGAGGACGACCAAATGCAGCGGGAGATGCTATTTCACATCATAAAAATTGGTGGAGGAGCCCCTGCAACTTACGTGTGTAAGTGCAACATTTCAGAATGGGCACATGTAAATGTCAGCACTTGCATGTGCATCCTGGCCATTTTGCAAATCTAGACCTGCAGCCACTCTTAATCAATCAAAGAGAACTTGCTGTTTAACTCATTTCAGTTTGGAGGGGGAAATAAACATTGGGAGATTGGGCTGACTGAAACAAGCACTTTGCAAAAATCTATGTGCCAGAGAGCAGATGTAAATCCAGTTGTGGGCAATGTCTATCTTCCACATACACCCCCTACATGAAATGGGGAGGGCATGTGTTGCTTTTTGCTTCTCCCAGACCAAAACCCTGTCATGCCTCCATGTAACATAGACGTGACCAGGCAAACACATGTAAATTGCAGTCTTTCTAAAATCATTCTTTACACTTGGATGCATCTTGCACATTTTCCACATGTAAAATGCAAAAAAGCTTCTAAAATAGCTCCCATAATAATCTATCACTGCTCTATGGATAGCGGCAGCTCTGACCTTCCTATACAGATATTAAGTATGTGCACAGGCAAAAGAATGTGGCTAGTTCTCATTCTTTTCACAAATTTTCCAGATTTGGGGGTGTTTTTAGGGTAATTTCAAGCATGCATTTAATAGAGAATGTTTAGTGCACACTACATTGATCTAACACACACTAGCAATTTAGGGTGTGCTAAGTTCATTAATGCACATTGAATCAGTTTAGTGAGTAATACATTGTATATGGTATCTTAACAAACCAAATGCACACGTCTACCAGATATTCAGTGCCAGCCACAATCTGGATATCTGGATTTTTGTTTTAGCTGTGCAGCTAGTGTTTTAAAAACTATGTCCAATTTATTTTTAAGAAATCTTAGGGTTGAATTTATTGACAAAAAGGAAGTGGAACTGTGGGGCTTAGGGAAGGGGGTGGCAGGCGGAGGCAAGAGCAACAGGCAGAAAGGGGCTGGATTAGGGCATAAAGTGGAAGTTCTCTATTTGGCCCCAGACTCACTTCCTCCCCTCTTATTCCCTGCAGGCTGCCTGAGAGGAAGGGCTTGAGCAGAGCTCTCCTACCAGTCTGGGGCCTGAAAAGAAGTAGCAGAATTGCATTGCAGACCGTTCCCTCAGAAATTAAGCTCTGTATGTCTGTGCATCAACTTCTTAAAAATAATAAATGTACTTTGCCTGTAGAACCTTTACCTTAAAAAGCTTTCAAAGGGGACAAAACAATAGCCTTCATTATACCAAAAAACAAAATCAATTGGGATTTCTGCGTTTGAAGCAGAAAGAAAAAGGAAGTAATAAGGGCTGTATGAGACTCAGTGGCTGCATTTATTTTCAGTCTATTAATCTTCTCACCAAGATACAATCCTCAAAGTGAAGTGCAGCAATTTCGGAGGCTCATCAAATGTCAAGCTATGCCCCTGAGCTGCAGAATCAGACGTCAAGTAATCTGTGCAACAGTAGGCTGTTGTTCAGAGGCTAACCTTCAGATGCAGCTTTTTGAAACTGGCTGTCAATGTTGGATTTGATTGTGCAGCTCCTCAGGATGCCCACAGTAGTAGCATTATATGAAGCAATGTTTCCATTGGATTGAAGAGAGTCTTGGTAGCTGCATCTGTAAACAATGCAGTGCTTCTCGAATAGTTCAGCTCGTACTGTAAAAACTCCACGTGGATGCTTGTAGCACATCAAAATTGATCCTACAGTGCAAAGAAGCCCATTCACAGCCATCACAATCTCATTTTCCCAATTCACATTCTTCCTGCTCTTTTTGTGCCATGTTTTATGTAAATTTTAATGGATGGAACATCTCAACATGAATTAGGCATTTTCCACCACTTCAGTTATAAGATAATGTTGACAAGGTATGTGAGGTGTGACAACAGAATAGTCTGTGTTAGGGATCTGCCTTTGTGAGAGCACATTCGCTTCATTGAAAGTATGCATAAATCGTTTGTAAGCACATATAAGTGTTTAACCAGTTTACGTGTTTAAAAAGTTCAAGTGCACACACAATGTGTACCTAAAGAACAAATATGCAAAACAAAAGAGATGCCCAAAAATTGGGAAAAAATTGTTTTAAATGAACAGAAACCAAACTTTTTACTGCTTCTGTAGTGTGTAGGGCTCAGCCAGCTGTCAATTACAGCTGTGACTCCTTTGGCTTCAAACATAGCTCATTAGCTTCCTGTTTCTTCTATTGCCAGGGCCACCTTTAGACCATTGCACCAAACTTCTCGCCCTCTACCTGCAGAGGCTCCTACAGTAAACACTGCAGGCTGGCAACATTCAAGCTGTAACTGTCGTGAAGGGGCAGGCAGCCATCTTTCATTCAAGAACACTCTGCCTAATCTAAGATACACAAAGGAGATGATGCTGCAAGGTAGCCAAAGAGGAGGTGGTACTGGTTATTGGTTAGTGGTCTTCATTATAAAGCATATGAGGACAGACTTAAGGATCTTAATATGTACACCTTAGAGGAAAGGCGGGATAGAGGTGATATGACTGAGATGTTTAAATACCTCCATGGCATAAATGTTCAGGGGGAGAGCCTCTTTCAATTGAAAGCAAGTTCTGCTACGAGGGGACATGGGATGAGGGTGAAGGGAGATAGATTCAGGAGTGATATGCGGAAATATTTCTTTATGGAAAGAGTAGTGGATCCGTGGAATAGTCTCAGTGGAGGTGGTAGAGATGAGGACAGTAAATGAATTCAAAAAAGCATGGGACAAACAGAGGATCTCTAAAGGTAAAAAGCGGACTGTTGTAGTTGTTGATATGGAAGGACAGACTAGATAGGCCATGTGGTCTTTTTCTATCATCATATTTCTATGTTTCTGTCTCCAGTCATCACATGTAGAAAGTATGGACAAGGCTGGCAAAACACAGTTAACAAAGTAAACATGACCGGGGGGGGGGGGGGGCAAAATTCTCAAAACTAAAATACGAGGAAATAAAAAATTAAAAAATGAGAAAAATCAAATGGCAAAAAGTGAAAGAAATATGAAAAACTTAGGTGTTATCAAAAACACCATTGTGGTATAGACACGGGTCATCAGCTAATGAGGGAAGAGGGCACTGATTTATAGGTTGCCAGAAACTCTAGCACCAGCCCTGAGTATGAACAGGGCCAGTGCAAGGAATGGAGGTGCCCAAGTGGCGCCATCCATCCTACTGCACCTTAAACTGTCCCCCGCGCCCACTGCTGCTCTTCTCCAGGGCCTGCAGTGGCGGCTATGGCTCAAAAAATGTGATGCAGTGCTTGCTTAAAGGCTTCGGTGCTGCATCGTAGTTTCCACATGCTCCTACCTGCCAATTCCTCTCCCCTCTGATGCAGACATCTGGTTCAGAGGTCGGCGGAAGCGGCTGGTAGGACACTTGGAAACTGCGACACAGCACCGAAGCCTTTCAGTAAGCAGTGTTGCAATTCTTGATAAGCCAGAGAACAGCAGCGGCAGGAATGGTACTCCCAGAGGGCCAGCACTCTAGGTGACTGTCTAGGTCGACTAATGGTAATTCCAGCCCTGAGTATGGCTGAAAAGGAGGCACCACAGACTGGGCAAAGAGAGAACTGGAGAAATTCCAGGGCCTTGCCAGTGAGCTCCATAGGCTAAAAGAGAAAGAGGCTTTTCCTATGGGGATCCCTGGGCCACATCCTTAGAAGAGAAGGGGATCGCTAGAGGCCCTGGAGGAGATCCTTCAGACTTGCTAGCAAATTAAAGGAGAAATGCAGGTGGGATTTCCAGGTGGCATTACTGAATAAGAGAAAGAGATTGGCCCTGGAGTTTCTACTGCACTATGACCCCAGGTGCCTGTTGGCTCTCTTATTGTTACTGATTTCTATTCGGGTTTAAATATTGAAATTAGAGACAAGCACAGGAAGAGAGAAAAGTTTGACAGAGAAGGAACATTTTGGCTCACCCAGCCTGCCATTTGTATGCTGCTGCTGTTTTGTCACAGGTCTCGTTAGTCTTGCTATCATTAGACTTTAGCTCACAACTTTTCACAAGCAGCTCAAAGTATGAAGGTGTGAATGAACAGGTAGATAAAAGTGAACTGGTAGATAGAGTATATCTGGATTTTCAGAAAGCCTTTGACAAGGTCCCTCATGAGAGACTCTTGAGGAAATTAAGAAGTCATGGGATAGGAGGCAGTGCCCAATTGTGGATTAGGAAATTGTTGAAAGATAGAAAACAGAAAGTAGGGCTAAATGGTCAATTTTCTCAGTGGAGAAAGGTGAATAGTGCAGTACCTCAAAGATCTGTGCTGGGCCTACATTTATAAATGGCCTGGAAATAGGAACAACAAGTAAGGTAATCAAATTTGCAGATAACACAAAATTATTCAACGTTGCTAAATCACAAGTGGATTTTGAAACATTGCAAGAGGACCTTCATAAATTGGGAGACTGGGCATCCAAATGGCAGATGAAATTTAATGTGGAAAAGTGCAAAGTTATGCACTTAGGGAAGAAGAACCCAAACTATAGCTACTTGATGTAGGGTTCCACAATCAGTCAACACCCAAGAAAAGGATCTAGGTGTCATCATAGATAATTCATTAATTGCTCTGCTCAGGGTACAGTGATGGCCAAGAAAGCTAATAGAATGCTAGAAATTATAAGAATAGGAATGGAGAATAAAACAATGGATATCATAATGCCTCTGTATCGCTCCATGTTGCGAACGCACATTGAATATTGCATGCAGTTCTAGTCGATACATCTAAAAAAACAGATAGTTGAATTAGAAAAGGTATGGAGAAAGCTGACCAAAATAATTAAGGGGAAAGGTTTGGATAAGTTCCTGGAGGCAAAGTCCATTACAGACACTTGTGACCTGGATCGGCCATTGTTAGGAACAGCATACTGGACATGATGGATCCTTGGTCTGATCCAGTATGGCAAAACCTATGTTTTTTGTAAAAGTGCATACTGGTATAGTAGGTGTTCCCAGAGAGCTTGTCATCTCCCTCATTCTGCCACTGAAGTCCGTTTTCTTTAAGTGCTATCAAGTCTGTGCTGACTCCTGGCAACCCAGCAGTCCCTGGACTTTCTTGGTAAGGTATGAATGGAATTAGATTACCAGGCCTTTTTTCTGAGGCAATGGAGGGTAAAGTAACTTGCCCATGGCCACAAGGAATGCCAGTGGGAATCAAACCCTTGCTCTTCTGGGAACTAGGCAGTTGCTCTAGTTGCTTCTCCACTCAGTGAAAGTTCCTTGGGGGGTGGGGCTAGTTTTATAAGGAGGCTCCTATTTTTAGATGCTAAGAATGTGTATAAAAGCTAGTATTTTAACTATTTGCATGCTTATGTAGCCATATAGACACATAAATGACTGCTTATAAAATACTGACCAGCATAGAAGTACGTGTGTTAATTGCATGGTGTGTACTTTAACTGTGGGCATGCACAGGGGCAAAGTTTGGGCAGAACGTGCGCAATGTGATCAAGTAAGTACATTGAATACAAAAGACAACAATTTACAGATGCACTTGCAAAATGATGGTGCAGTGATGTAAACCAGCTCTAGGACTGGTGTAAGTGATTGCATCTTAATTTAGGGTGGAATTTTAAAAGGAACATCCAAATGCATTCTGGAACGTCTAAGTCAGAACGTCTGAAAAAAATGCAGGAGCAGACATGATTTCATAAATGTGACCGTGCCCGATGTGGACGTCTGTGGGGATATCTCTATAGACATCCCAAGGACCATATTACATAACCCAGGATAGCCTAGTGGTTAGAGTACTGGATTAGGTGTGGTAACGTTCAATTCCCACTGCTTCTATTATTCAAAATTGTATTGGGGATGGTGGAGTGCTATCTTTTCTACACCCTGAATATTTTTCAACCAAAACAAGCATTTTCCCAAGGCTTATTCATGCCTGGAGCAGGTATAACCTTAAACTTGACTCTGGAAGTGCATGACATTTCTGAGATCAGGCAGTGACGTTCAGGTTCCTGGGACTGCCTCAGCCACACCTCCAACATGTCCCCTTTCAGCCATGCACGTCCTCAAAGCCAGCTTCTAAAATGGCTCTGGAGACATCTCGGTGCCTTGGACGTCTCTATGCCTATTTTCAAACATCCAAAGCACGAATGGGGCTTCCAAAATTCCATCCTTAAGGCGTGTTCTCTACCACTTACACTAGCATTTTATAAAGACAAGTAGGTGCCTCCTTGTAGTTATAAAATAAGCTTAAATTAGGTGCATTAAAATGTACCTTGATTTGGCACATTGTTATAAAATTAGCCTTTGAAGAGTAATTTTATAAACTGATGCCTAATTAACGTGCACATACTGTATGCCAATTAGCCACTGCCTGATAGAGAATGTGGGGCTCCATGGGCCTCTCGTCGGATCCAGTATGGAATATCTTATACTTTTATTTTCTTAAAAGCAAGCTTAGTGGCATGAGGGGGCATTTTAGAAAGGACATCAAGGTGTCATCTGGGACATCCAGGCTAAAACATCCCCAAAAAACGGCCGGCATGTTTAAGTTTGGAGCCAATTTCAAAATGTAGATGTCCCCGATATGGACGTTGTTGGGGGTCTACAAAGATATTCCTGCAACTGTATCATAGCCAGGAGATATGCCCCAGCCCACCAGTCAAGTACTGGAGACGTTTTGCAGCACAACAACAGAACAAGTATCCCCAAATCCTATCAATTCTCTTTGCTATTGTGGACCATACTAAGGATAAGAGTTCCATTTCCTCTACACCCTCCAACTACTTTCTGGGAAAACAAACACTTTGCAGATGCTATTTGTGCCCTAGAGCAGGTATGGACTTGGATGGAGGTATAAATGCACCGGCCATTTCTGAAATCAAGCATGCATGCCTACAGTCTCTGGAATGGAGGAGTGGCCTAGTGGTTGGGGCAAGGTACTTCAGGCAAGAAGGTCAGGGGTTCAAAACCCACTAGAGGACAGCAACCTTGGGCCGGAAGGACTGGGGTTTCTAGTCCCACAAGTGCTCCTTGTGGTCTTGGGCAAGCCACTTAACCCTCCATAGCCCATGTTCCCTGTAAAATAGCTATCTCCAAGTTATAATGCCCTGTTCAATGTAATTTTAGTTTGTTAAAAGTAAACTGCCTTGATATCATGAAAGGTGGTATATAAGATATGTTAAATAAATGCCCCAGACCTGCCCCCATCCATGCCTCTGGGGGATGTCTCAACTTGTTTTCTAAAATGGCTCCAGGGACGTCTCTGTGATTTGGATATCTGCATATCCATTTTCAGACATCCAAATTATGATTAAAGGTTCTAAAATGATCTCTTTAGTGATAGGACCCATTCTGAGACGATAGGGCCCGATTCTGAGATGCGGGTCCAGGCCCAATTACCCCTACGGCTCTCCCTGTATGTCCTGAACAGCAGGACAATGAGAACTGGTGGGGGTCGGGAGAGGGTGGGATCTGGGCAGAGAGGGAGCGGGCCAGCCCGGCAGGTTGTACAGGGCCAATTCAGGTCACGGTCCTGTACATCCGGCCAGGTCAAAGGGGATGTGCTGCTGGTTCCACCTCAAAGATGGAATAAGTAGCACCGACCCAGCGATCTGGCCCGGGGATCCCCCCACAGGGCCTGGGCCAGGTGCGGGGTGATCCTCACTACCCAATCCAGGCCCTGGCTGGCCAATCATAGGTCGAGTGGCAGGGAAGAGGGGGCTAAGCCGTGGCAGCCAAGGGAGCCTGCGGGGAAGACGTCCCCACAGGCAGGCAGAGACACACTGGGCCATCCTTGGGCCTGATTCCATGTACCGTGAGATCGTTTCGTTCCCATGGTCCAGAATTGGGTCCTAACAGGCCCATCCTGCATGGGGACGTCTGGACGACCCAGACATGCCCCTTTCAGAATCAGGCTCTAAATTAATGAGATGTTCAGGGTACCAAGGGGGACATTAAACTTTTATCACATGTAAATTATTCTTGACAAAAAGCTCTGTGCTAGGTGCCTAAAATTGTAGAAGCCAGTTAACATGGAGATCCCCTCCTCTCCCATCCTCAATTCCATCTCCCCCAATAGAAAATAAATAACCAGGGCAGTTGCTACTTACCCAGCACATGTGGGAAGAACAGAGGAGGAACCAAGTAAACACTCTCAATGAGGACACAGAGGCAGAGCAACCAGGATGCTAAATGACTGCAGTTTATTAGTAACAGCAGAAACAACTATCTATATACCTGTATAAGAAAGTTAAATGGAGATGGAACCATCATATTAGAAGAATACTCTCTCCCAACTAGACGATCGATCTGTTGCAAGCAAGCAAGGTCATGGTCATTTTGGAGGAAGTTGGGGCCAGTGGGAACTGAGCATCCCACCCCATGCAAGTCAGACCCTCCAGGGCAGCACGAGACCATGTCATTGGTTATCAGCCACAGGTAAACTAGAGCCAATGACCCCAGCTACTAGGAAACTCCTCATCATATCAGATAACTTTACTGTCTAGGTGAATCTGCCTCCTCCTCTGTATAAGGTAAGGAGGAACACAATGACCTCAAGTCCAATGCACCATGTGGCACCCCAGAAGTAACATGTATCATCTGTGTGGCACTGCTGGTGATGCACAAGACCCATCCATGAATGGCCTGAGAAGGGGATAGTGATGGCCTGATCCCTTCTATAGCCCATGGATAAAGAATGGAGCCCCCTACTCATCTCTCCCATAGCTCCGGTACATGGGCACTTAATTACAACTGGCATCTAAGCACTCAGTGCTAAGACAATGTTTTCCCATTATTAGCTTCCCCCCCCCCCATCCTTAGCATTAAAAGCCTCTTCCAAGATCCAAGTAATTCCCCTCCCACCCCGCCTACCATAGCAAGGAAAACCCTTTCAGCAGGCCCAGTAACACCTCCCCCAACCCCTCTAGAATGGTTACTTTCTATTCTAGAAGTCTTTTCACTCTTCACTGGCAGGAAGGAATGGAGATCCTTCCTTCTGATACTGCTTCTCTCCTCTAACGAGTCCCCTCCATTCAAGCAAAGATTGGAGTAAAAAAGAAATTTGCATTTAGCTCTTGCCTTTCTCAGAAGTTCAAGGCAAGTTACATTCAGGTACAGGGGTATTTTCCTGTCCCTGGAGGGCTTTACCTGAGGTAATGGAGGGTTAAGTGACTTGCCCAAGATCACAAGGAGCAGCTGTGGGATTTGAGCCTGGCTTCCCTGGTTCGCAAGCTACTGTTCTAACCATTAAGTACCTCCTCCCTTATAGTGGTAAGTGACTAATCCTGAGTAATGGGAGGATTTCACTGGGTCCCCATAGGAGCTCTGGTTGCTGCAAGGGGTGGGACGGCATAATTGACCCCCTTGAAAGGCCTTTTCTTACATTGGGGGAATCAGTGGTCCCCAACAAGCCTTTTGTTGCTACCTACAGAGGTGGAAGGGACAGAAGTAACTGAGCCTCAAGGAGTCATTGGTTGCTGTAGGGCTGAGTTAAAAGGAAGTCTCCGGATGTCCACAATTGTTCTGAGGTAGGGAGGACCAGTTCTTTAATTAAGGGGCCTTTAATATGAGGGGGGGGGAGACCCCAACAATTGGCCTTCCACAGTGTTCCCAGCATTTTAATATTTAACATCCATCCTGAGGTAATGGTGAAGAGCAGTGTATAAGCCCAGCTAAATAAATAAAATGCATGGAATAATATTCCAACATATGCACACAAAAAAAAACAGGCATAAACTTCTCACCATTGCTGAGAACAGAATAATGAGCTATCATTTATTTCTCCTCAGATCTTGGCTACACACATCAGCCTTGCACTCGGCCTTCTGATCTGCACATTACCCTGCATCAGCACTGCGATAATTTCTTCATTATCAGTAACTGAAACGCATTTAAATGCACGGTTCACTGTTGTCTGCTCAGAGGCTTTGCGCACAGCTAGTTCATGCTAAAACTGTTTTGTGCATTGGCAGTGCACAAAATTGTGTGCTAAAACTGAGCTAACCTGTGCTCAAAGCTTAGCCCACTTTACTGTGTCTGCCCAATGGTGTAAGATTTCGCTATTTTATTTTATTTATTTAACAAGATTTCTATACCACCTTAGCATAGCTTCAAAGTGGTTTACATTAAACAACTGGAACTTTATATTGAATAGAGAAGATTAACTTGGATGCTTAAACAGGGAACATTAGTGGTAGTAGAGGTATTACAGTATAACCGTGTTCAAAGTAAGGGTTGTAACATAAAGCAGGAGATTACATTGTGATGGGGACAGAGGGCAAGAGAAGGGAAAGGAACAGAGGTCAAGTAGAGGGGACACTATTGCACTATGACTATCGATCATCAAAGCACAAGGGTAATGGGATCTTAACTATATTATTCTGGTAGTGTTGGTTTATAATGCACAAAATTAGAATAAAGTTTCTTAGAAATGGTCAAAGATGGTAAAAACGTGCTATGTGGGTATTAAAAGTGCCAACTGCCACCTGGTGGAAAGATGGAGAAATGCAGGGGACTCACGACCCCTGAAAAGTTGTAGTACATTCATTCTGCAAAACCGTCCCATACAAAATTAACTATAACTCCTCTTTCCTCATCTCCCTCTGAAAAATAAGGCATTCTGCCACACGTTTTAGGAAAGTAAACTTTTCCTTTAACAAGTTACCCAGTGTCCTGAAGCTGACAAGAAATGTCTATAAAATAACTTCAGGCTCTGTGAGAAGTAAAAATTCTGGTTAAAGTATTCTGATATAATTTCTCACCCATCCCATCAAAAGTGTTGAAGGTGAGAAACCCCAGGGTAGCAGCACAATTTTGTAGAATTGTCTAAAAATGCTTTTGCGACTCATTTCTAGAGCACTGATTTATGGAAGAGTTTTATAATCCAAAGCATTCTATCAGGGGTGGGGGGGGGGGGGGGTAGGGAAAGAGAATGGGAATTAGATTTAGCTCACACTTTTTCTCAGAAGTTACATCCAGGTGCAATAGGGATTTTACTGTCCCTGGAGGGCTTACATTCTGCATTTATACTTGTGGCAATAGAGGGTTACGTGATTTGCCCAAGATGAAAAGAAGTTAGCAGTAAGATTCAAAGTGCACTAACAATTAGACTACTCCTCAACTCCACGTGCTTTACATATCCAAAATGGCAATTATAAAATTGTGCAGGGATATATGCAAGTACTAAGTAGGCATGCAGAAACATAGTACTCACTTTTAACTGATATGTGCATGGGCATTCCTAAGGATAGAATCTGGACAAAGCAGGAGCATAATTATAAGCTTGGGAGCCTATTTATAAAGGCATATTGGGACTTGTGTTGCATTTAAAAAATAGGCATATTTCTGAAAATTTTTATGGGTTTGCTGTTAAAAAAACATTACCCCCTTAGAAAGGAAAACGAACAGAACTACAGTTATCAAAACAGGGACATTAAAAACAGACTAAAGGATTAATGTGATGTAGCATTTATTTATTTGATTTTAGATACCGCACTATTTCAAAATCAGCGCGGTTTACATAGAACAGGAACAATAAAATATTTTATATTGAACAGGCATTAAACAGAAACAGTAAACGATTAAACTTTGAACAGGGACGTCAACTTGGGTAGTAACAGGGGGAACTAAATTACAAGTTGGTAAGTGGTTCATAAGAGGTTAACATTGGGGAGGCTGTAGCTGCAGTGTTAACCAGCATTGTCTCTAGCATATCTATGGTATGTTGTCATAGAATAATTGGAACAAATGAGTCTTTATGGCTTTCCTGAAGGTTGAAAGATCAGAGATGGATCAGATCAGGGCAGGAAGGGTGTTCCACAGGGTTGGTGCATATAATGAGAAGGCTCGGTTCTTGGCAGCTTGAGTACTCGTCCTTATTGCTGAAGGGGTCGTGAGTATGTTAGTCATGCTTGTTCTCCTCATCTATTGTTCGGGGTCTGTTGTATGATTACTGCAAGAGAGTCTGCAGACATGTCATGCACAACTTTAAATGTCATCAACAGGGCTTTGTAATTCAGACGGTTCGCTATTGGGAGCTAGTGTAATTGCCTTACTATGGGCGTGACATGTTAAATCTGGAAGCTCCATACAGTGTTCAAGGCCAGTTGAAGTTTGTATTTTGGCAGACTGTGGAGGATGACATTTGCATAGTCAAGGTGAGAGAATGAGTGTCTGTAATACGGTGTGGAAGTCAGAAGGGTCCAGGAGTGGGCGTAGATGATGAAAGGTCCTTTTTTATGGTATACTGGCTTGGTGACATTATTTATGTGCCTTTCCATACTCAGTCATTGGTCCAGGATGACTCCCAGATAGCACACCTCTTGCTTTGTCATCATCAATTCTACATCTTTTACCCACAGAGAAGTTGGTAGGGTGAATGTTTGGTCTTTCGTTATAAATAAAACTTCAGTCTTCTTTCAGTTCACTTTAAGGTTGTGTGTGAAGAGCCAGTCTGAGACGGCATTAAAGCATTCTGTAATCTTGGAGAAATTAGGACTGTCCATAGAGAATGGAGTGTATAGTAGGCCATCATCAACATAGATGTGGTATAGAATGTTATTATTATTGAGCAGATCGGCTGAATGTAGATGTTGTGGAGCAGGACAGATAGAGATGAACCCTACGGGACTCCTTGCATCTGCTGGTATGTGTTTTGCTGTCTGCAAGGCTATGTGCACCTGTTGTTGGCGACCTGTCAAGTAAGATCTACACCAGTCTAGGGCTGCATTCTGTATTCTTTTTTATTGTAGGTGGACAAGTGGAAGATTGTGACTGGCGGTGTCAAAGGCCGAGGTGATATCCTGGAATATTAGGATGAAGCCCTGCTTTGTTTTGTCCATTCCCATAGTGAGTCTGTCCAGGAGGGTAGCCAGAAGGGTTTTGATCCCATGCTGCTGACGGAACCCATGCTGCTGTGGGTCAAGCGGAACATGGGAGTCGATGTGATCCTGGATTTGTTGCTCGACAATCTTCTTAATTATCTTGGCTATGAATGGGAGGCTGGATATGGGTCTATAGGAACTTATGTCCAGTGGTTCTAGTTTATTGTATTTTAGTAATGGTCTGACGGAGGCAGTTTTCAGGGACGATGGTACCATACCCGTGGTAAGGGAAAGGTGTATGATTCTGGCAATGATTGCAGTTTGGTCGGATCACGCTAACTTGATCCAGTATGCAGGACACGGATCAGCTGGAGATGTGGTGGTGGTAATCCACCTTATGATGTTCTTGATGTGCCTAGTGGAGCATAGGTAAAAGGCATTTCACTCGGGGATAGCAGTGGGGGATTATCCAGGAGAGGATTTTCTGAATGAGGGTATTCTGAATTAGGGCTACTCATATTTGTTTTGTTTTGGAAGTGTGTAGCAAAGGGCTGTGGGTTGGAGGTGCCTGTAGGATGTTGCTTAGTTGTGTGCTTTATGAGGGACTTAATAATTCTGAAAAGTTCTTGGGGCTTGTTAAGAGAGTGCATCAGGATATTGGTGTGGTATTCCTGTCGCTTCTGGTCAATTGCTTTGCGGTGTTCTTGTAGGCTATTCATGTATGAGACTCGGTCCTGGGAGAGTCTCGAGTGCCGCCATCTCCGCTCCAACTTCCTGAGACATATTAAGAACTCATGTAGATCGGCAGTGAACCATATGACTGTGTGATACTTCTTGATGGGTTTCATGGAGTAAGGTAGAGTCATTGGAAACTGCTGTTCTGTGTAGCTGCGGAAACCTTGAGTTTAGCCATGTTCAAGGCAATATCAATATCTGATGTGCACCACACTATGTGGGCTTTTTAGTGAATGGATTATGGGGCCTTTTTTTCACACTTTGACTTCAGTATTTTGCAAACCCACTACCCAGCAAGTAAAGTAATCAGCAGGGCTACACACCCAGAAATCTTCAGCAGAGACAGAAACTGCATCAATTTATTTTCGTAAATGATTCTTCGTTATTAAAATGGCAAATTGTCAAAGAAAATGTTCAAATGTATTTCTCAGTACTTCATGCAATCAGTCCATGGCTATGTGCTTCCCAAGATATTATCCAAGCTAGCTTTAGCCTATTAAAGCTCGCTTTGTTACAATTAGGAAGATTACTCAGTCTTTGTTGGCAATCAGTTTTAGTTATTGGCAATCATATATGCAGTTAACACAGAGAGAACACACTGAGCACATGTATTATCTGCTGCTTTTACAGTTAATGTGTAGTAACATGCCACATAGTAAGAACATAATTTTATAATGGTTGTTTAGGGGGCATTTTGTTGTTGTTTTTTTAAATGTTATATTTATCACATTTACAAAAAAAAAAGCCAAGAATCAAATACAATACTCAGAAAAAACAGAGGTAGTCACAGAAATAGAAAAAACAAGTTTTCCCAAGAAGGACGCATAAAATAAAAGGAAAAATATTATTATCTGCCTCTGAAAAGTCCACCATAAGCGAAGGGGGGAGGGGTAACAAAACAGAAATTAAAAAAGAAAAATTACTTCAAGAAGAGAAAGAAGACAAAATTGGAAGCACCTAAGTTCAAAATATTCACAGAAAGCATTATTGAGCTTCACTAGCTGATACATCATCTGGAATCACCTGTACGGGATGTTTGTTATCACGAAATGAATAAGTTGTGAAAAACCAGAAAACCCATATTTAAAAGAGTTTTGTGCTTGACTATGCATTCACATGGATATTTAAGGAAAAAGGATGCTCCCAACAGAAAAACCCGAGTTTTAAGCAAAAGCAATTGCTTCCTTCTCTTTTGCATGGTTCTAGATGCATCTGGAAAAGCCCAAACCTTAACATTACAAAACTGAACATGTCTAAACTTGAAATACAACTTGAACACCAAATCCCAATCTGCTTCAAAGGCAAAACTAGCAATCATGGTACCCAAGGCACCCTCGTCCTGGGATGTCTCAAGAAAATGAGTTAAATCCATACTATCTGAGGAAATAGGTAAAGCCTCTCATTGGTTAGGATACAGAGCCTCCTTCTTAGATGGTGAAATATTGAAGGCACGGGTTATAGGCAGTAAAAGTTCTGAAGCTATCTTCAAATGATCCATCATATATTTCTTGAGCAATTCCTTTGCAGAGGTAAGTGGAAGTTTAGGAAAATTCATAAACTGGATATTTTTCATCCAAAAGGAATTGTCAAGGAATTCAATTGTCTTTCACCAAAATTGGTGCATCATAAGTAACCTTATCAACCTTTGCTTCACATTCCTTTGTCTTAATTTTACAAGTCTCTATTCAACATTAGAGATTGTCCGCACTCTAACCAAAGACCCATCCCACAAGGAGGACCTTATTCACCCCCAGATAGTTACCCTGCATACGGGACCATTTAGAAAAAGCAAACATCAAACTTATGGAATGGCCTCATTAACAACAAAAGAGCTGGAAAGCAGATTAAAACAAAAGTGAAAGAACCCTGGTTCACATGGAGTAACCAACGTTTGGCTCAAACAGTTAACATTACTCCAACAAGACCTAGCAAACTGCACAAATCAATTGATCAAGCAGCTAGACAATACCACAGTGGCTTATAACAGGAAGCACATTTTTCCTTCTAAAGGGGGAACCAAGTAAAATTCCCAAAAATTACAGACCAGCAACTTGTCTACCTACATTCTATAAGCTGTTCACTGCAATAGATGCAGACAGAATATAGGATCATATCGAGTCCAATAACATTCATGGCAATAAAACAAAAGGGCTTTATGAGGGAAGCATATGGAGCCAAAGATCAGTTAATGTCGACTAAAGCCATCATGGCCAGCGCAAGAAAAGCAGAAATCTCAGTATAGCATAAGGAAGTTTGGTAATAAATTGCCTTGAAATGACAGAATAAATCCTGGCTTGATAGAGTACATCAAGTTCACCATGACAATATCACAAACCACACTCTTTTTGAAGTATGAAGATGATCAGTACACCATTCCTAACATCAAGATCCTGCAAGGAATATTTCCGGGAGATTCCCTGATGTTTTGTATGAAAACTTAATCCAATGAGTACTCTAATCAACTATTTGGGATATGGATTTATCCTGAATCCTAAAGAATGTAACGACTTAGAGGTAACATCACATTTGCTATTTGTAGATAACCCGAGACTCTACAGTTTCAGTGACCAACAATGTAATGAAAAGCTTCTCGGATAACATCAGGCCTTGACAACCGTGCTAAATTGAGCAAAATGGAAAACATCTCCCTGGCTGAGGGCTGTGACATCAAGGAATTTGAACAGGGAAGGAATATATAAATATCTAGAAGTAGAGGTAAGAATGACAATGAAATTACTGAGACAAAAGAGCAATGCAGAATATTACAAGAGATTAAAATCGTTATTGGAAAGTGCTTTAAAATCATGGAATAAAATACAAGCCATCAATCCACTGGCACTTCCTGTGCTTTCATACAGCTTTGGGATTATAGACTGGCCTCTTAAAGATCTTCAAAATCTTCAAAAATTGGATGTACAAACAAGAGAACTCCTCCATGCTCATGAAGTAATTTACAAGAATCAGTGTATGCCAATATATGCTAAGAGAATTACGGAGAATGAAGACGTTATGATCACCTGGGATGCTCCCATTCCAACCTATTAAAAAGCTGGATGCAGGGAAGCAGGACATGGTGGTAAAGAAGAACACCAGAACGGCATTGATTATAGAGGTGTCAGTTCCAAGCGACTATTCTATGAATCATGTTGAGAGGGAGAAGATCTTCAAGTACCAAGAAAAGTAGTCAGAGATCAAAAAAATGTTGCTGAAAGGTACTAAATTATTTCCCATCTTATTGGGAACCACAGGCTTGATTAAGAAGAATTCCAAGCACACCTTGATAAATTACCCATACATGTTACATGTTACAAACTCCAGAAGGGAGTTTGGCACGATGCAAGACTACGCCAAACATTAGCAGTAAATTTGAGAGACTGAGATCATACTCCACATTCCCTGGCTTAGAAGTGAGGTCCATGACTATCATGACATGCTCAAAACTAACCTATTTGGTGAAGTTGCTCTGAGATAGAAAATGAGTGTGCTGGGGGTGGAGGGGAAGGAGAGTGCTAGGAGGGAAGAAAGTGGGGAGGAAAGAGTGGGGTACCAAGAGTGGTTGGAAGTTGAGAGAGAGAGTGATTGCCAGAAAGGACGGAAGGGAGAGAGTATGCTAGAAGAGGGAAAGAAGGAAAGAGAGTGTGCCATAGAAGGGGGAGGTGAGAGATAGGGGACATAAGAGGGGAGGATGGGAGGAGGGGGAAGGAAAGAGATGGGGAAGGGATGAGAAAGGAGGGGGAGAAGGTGGAGGGATGGGAAAAAAGTAAGAGGAGAGTGAAAGTGAGAAGGGGAAAAGAGAGATGAGAGAAAATGAGAAGAGCTGAGAAAAGGGTGGGAAGAAAAAAGAAAGGCTAGAGAAACTAAAATATATCTAAATAAAAGAAGAACAAATAAAGAAATACAAAGGTTTGAAAATATTGTATTGTGTCACCCTGCTTTAGCTACAACTTAACAGATGGGAAGTTTGAGACTGGTGGCGGCAGGCTTGGGAGGAGTTAATGAGGGCTGAGAGAGTGATAAAGGATGTGTGCATGTGTGGAAAAGAGACTACATATCAGGAAGGGGGGAGAAAGCTAATCAGTGCACATGGAAGGGAGGGGGAGAAAGTGGTGTGGGAGGGACTATCACCACAAATCTGAGCTCCTTACCTCTTGCCCCTCCACCTCCACCCCTCAACATAGCAGGCGAACTATGCCTATGATGCTAGGACTTGGCTATACAGGATTCATTTACCTTTTTATGATCTAGTCTGTTGTTCTCTATAAAAACATACGGGAGAAAAAGAAATATCCTTCAGCTCAATGATTCAGAGTCCTAGCATTTATGCGGATGTCCAGTTGTATTTAAGCAACAAGAATCTGCATGTATTCACTCCTGCTTTGGATTTCTTGATATTCCCTGGAAATAAATATGGCCATACCATATTTATTTCCAGGGAATTTTGGTGCAGTAGTTCCAAACATGGTTTTATCTAACTAGACTATAGTAATGGAATTTATATGGGATTACCAATACAACAGAAAGCCTCTGGATCTCATTTTATCTCTAGACTTGGATTATACATATACTGATGACTCCGCCGACATAACATGCATAACTGAGACCTGGCTACCAGACTCAGATACAGCACTAATAAACCAACTGAAAGACACAGGCTATGAAACCTTCTACTCACAGAGACCCACAAAAAGAGGTGGAGGCGTCCTCGTGATTATAAAGGAAAACTGTAAAGACACACTCATAACATCAAAAAACATTGGAAACATAGACTTACCATAAAACTCAGATCCCTTTACCTCTGCTTAACATACAGACTGCCATCCATGAACACAGACAACCTAGATATAATATCCAAGATATTATGCTCATCCAACTTCAGGAACCCACTAATCCTAATAGGTGATCTCAATGCATCCCTACCACATAACCAAGCCTCACCCCTCCTAAACTTCATCAAAGACATGGACTATCACCAAATCATCAACATCCAAACCCACATTAAAGGGAATACACTTGACCTAGTATTCCTACCCAAAGTAATACTCTACAACTACAACCCCTCCACACTCGAAGTACTCCAGGTACCTGGATCTGATCATCACCTCATTAAATTCAACCTCCTTATTCATGACTATCCATCCAGTACACACACACCCATCCCACACCACAAAAAATACAAGAAATTTGACAAAGGCGACTTCCTCAACCAGACCATTCATCAATTTACAACAAACCCAACGAACCTAGACGAAGTCATATCATCTTGGAATCACATCAAATCCAAAGTATCCATTATAGACCCACCACCTCACACCATCACAAAGAAGAACAACCCTGCCTGGTTCAGGCCAGAGCTTAAACAACTTAAAGCCTTCCTACGGAAAAGTGAACGCAAATGGCGTAGCTCAAAATCGCCAGTGCATCAAGTACAATATATAGCCAAACTAAAGCAATACAGAGAAACTATCAGCACCACAAAAAAAAGAACACTACTCCACCAATGTTCCCGCTAACTTGCACTGGGTCCGCCGCCAACATTCCTGCTGGCAGGGGGAGGTGCAAAGCGATCGACGCTATGCCCCTCCCCCCACTGGCAGGAATGCTGGCGGAGGACCCGGCGCAGATTAAAGAGAACATTGCGAGGGTGCTGCGGCATGTGTTAGACCCTAGCGCACGCCGCAGCACCCTCGCAATGTTCTCTTTAATCTGCGCCGGGTCCTCCGCTGGTATTCCTGCCAGTGGGGGAGGGGAGGAGCGTCGATTGCTCTGCACCTCCCCCCGCCAGCAGGAATGTTGGCGGCGGACCCAGCACAGGTTAGCGGGAACATTGTACTCCACTATCCTAGCCAAATCCATGAACCAACCAAGAGAGCTATTTGAAATTGTAAAATCCTTAACTAATAATACAACAAGAAACGACCCAAATGGCAAAGTCATAGATCCCCAAATCTTAGCAAATTTCTACAAAGAAAAATGAAAATCTGATGCCCCACCAAACTTCAAACAAAATATATATCATGTAACCCCAAACTCATACTGGTCTACGTTCTCACCCACTTCAAAAGGCATGCTTAAAAACCTTATATCTAAAATAAACACCACCACATCCCCACATCCTACCTAGACCCCTGTCCAGTAAGCTGAATAAAGGCAACAAAATTCGAATAATCCTACTTCATTCTCCCAGTCGTCAATCTCTCACTCCAATAGGGATACATCCCCCCTCCCCTAAAACATGCCCTAGTGCGCCCCATCTTAAAAAACAACACACTTGACAAGAATTCCCCTACCTCACATAGGCCAATATCCAGCCTCCCCTTCATGGCAAAACTAATTGAAAAGGTAGTTCAAATCCAGCTCCAAGATCATATCGACACATTTGCACCCCTGGATGAAAACCAATATGGTTTTCGTCTACACCATGGTGTAGAGACCCTCCTTACTGTCCTAATTGATCGCCACGCAAGTGGTATTGACAATACCAAACAGGCATTTCTCCTTTTATTTTTAGACATTTCAGCTGCCTTTGACAGTATAAACCACCACATAATGCTCACCAGTCTACAACAGATAGGCATAAAAGATACAGTACTCCGATGGTTTACCCCTTATCTATCCCACAGAACCCAACAAGTATGCATTGGACCACATACCTCCCAGACATATAAACAAGGTCTCCCACAAGGTTCTGCTCTTTCTGCACTTTTATTTAAAATGTACCTACAACCTCTCTGTAACAATCCTCAAAAAGTTCCAAGTACATTATCATATTTATGCCGATGACATTATGTTATACCTCCCATTCAGCATCTCCAATCCCTCAACTCAGCAAACCATAAATTGTTTCTCAGAGGCGTCAACATGATTAAAATCTTAAAACCTCAATATCAACCTCAACAGAACCAATGCTTTATATATAACAAAGAATCAAACCTTCCCTCCCCCAGCATTCATCCCAATGCAAACATAGCAGTAAAAAGCGAAGTTAAATACCTAGGAGTAACCCTGGACAGCACGCTTAATATGCTAGCCCACATCAAACAAACCACAAAAAAAATGTTCTTCAAACTCAGAATGCTTAAACAGATCCACCCACTCCTCTACCCCCATCATGATTTTAAAACCATTGTCAATGCCATTGTCACTCCCCATTTTGACTTCTGCAATATCACCCTCCAAGGTCTCCTTAAACAATCTATAAGACAACTTCAGTTAGCCCAGAACATTGCAGCAAGGATAACTTCATACGTCAATTTATCTAAACACATTACACCTATTCTCTACAGCCTTCACTGGCTCCCAATCCAAAGACGCATACAGTACAAAATACTAGTCACCACCTTCAAGCTAATCAAAGATATCGCTCCATCACACCTCAAGACATTACTCACCAAGGAAAACAACTCCCGAAACCAAAGAGAACACAGCAAAAACAAGCTAACCATCCCATCCGACTTTAAAAAATCCAGAAAATCAACTAATAACAGAGCTTTTTCCCACTTCTCACCTGTCCTTTGGAACAATCTCCCAAACAACATAAGATCCATAGACGACCTCACCACATTCCATAAGCATCTCAAAACTCACCTGTTCACCCCACACTTTGGAAATGCACATGAGCACTACCAAACAGAACAAAACCAAGACACCCCCACAATCAACCTAACACAACACTCACCTACCAAAAGTCATCCAGATCAGCTCTAATTTATCAAAACATAACCCAACACCTACAGACCCAATATGTACATAGTTAATTAGAAAATTGTTCTCATTCAATTGTATATAGTTACCTGTTTAATGTAAATGAATATGTACCGCCTCCGTACAATTCAAAGTTTGTGTTCTCTGCAAACCGCATTTGATCTATTGAAAAATGCGGTATAAAAATTTCCAATAAATAAAATAGGTTTATGTTTACAAAATAGCAGTAGTGGCCTCTGTGCGATATCGAAGTCAATCGCTAAAACGCTTTACCAATATCAAAAACTATTCCCAAAAAATACACGCATTCATACACAACACACATGCAAAACAAATATACAGGATGGCCCAAAAAAAGTGAGAACATCTCATAAATTAAAAGCTTAAATAGTTTACTTATTTACCTTTTTTAGCTATATTACGTCTTTATTTCAACAATTTACGGTTGCCATCTTTTTTTTTTTAATTTGTCAATCATTTACATCTGTCTTTTTGAATTTTTGAATAACTTATATGCTACGAGATGTTCCCACATTTTTTGGGCCACCCTGTATACCCTGTAAAAAAGGAGGAGAAAAGACCTCAGTGTTCAGAGCTATTATTCCTCTACTTAGTGGCTGCCCGCCCAAAGGGAGTTGATTTGCAGAAACATCAACGGTCAGAAAAACTCCTCCCATTATTTGACATGTATTATCAATTCATTATTAACAAATAATAAAAAGTTAAGCTTAGCTTATTATCAAAACATTTTTTTAAAGATTTTCTTTAAGAATATTATTAATATTGTTTCCTTACACTATGGCAACAAGGTTGCCTTAACTTCCTGCATCCAGCAGGGGACCACCCAGAGACAGCAGTGCCTGAAACGAAAATAACGATACTCAAAGCTGAAAGAACTACAAAACTGTAACACATTCAAATAATATATCTTCCATAGTCAATCAGCATCCCACGAAGACAGAGTAGCCCAACAAAGATCTTCATTTCACCATAAGGCTTCATCAGTGGCAAACTCAAATATTGCTACAAGAAGTTTAAGGGGTGGCGTGTTTCTGCAAAGCAACTCCCCTTGGGCGTGCAACCGTTAAGTAGAGGGATTATAGCTCTGAACACTGAGGTCTTTTCTCCTTCTTTAGATATATATTTGTTTTGCATGTGTGTTGCCTATGAATGTGTGTATTTTTGGGAATAGGATTTGATACTGATAAAGCGTTTTAGCAATCAGCTCTCCTGTTGACTATTGAAGGCATTTACAGTAGTGGCCAAAAAGTAAGGCAGGTATCTTTTTCTACAATTAACCAGGTAAGGCGGACGTGGCCCTCGCCCCTTCAACCCCGACATTCCCCCCCCCCCTTTACCCTTCAAATAACCACCACAGAATCGCTTATTGGCAAATTAACTGGTCGCAGCTTTATTAAACAAGCACAACATAACATTACAACCATAACTGTTTAACTTACGGTTCCGGCAGCAGGACAATCCCTCACCAGCCATATGGGTAGCAAAGTGAGTTCCTTCCCTCCTCCGCCGAGAACCGTTCCCCGGCAATTCCATCCCCCTCTTCCGGCTTCGCCATATTACTAGCAAAAGCCGAGGGCTTCTCCGGGTTGGGGGTACCCCCACCTCCGCCCTGCATATTGCCATGCCTCCGGACCCCGGACACCTCTGGGATCCCGCCACCCCCCCCAGCTGCAACCCCCCGTCTTCCAAGCCCCGGACTCCACCAAAGGGAGGGAGGGTGGGTATGCCCGTCCTTTCTCTCGGCTCCGGAGGACTGGCGTCTGACAGCTCGCTCCCTTCCGCTCCCCATTGCGCCCCTCCACCTCATTGGCTCCCGACAGGGCCCGCGGGAGCCAATGAATTTAAACAAAAACTCCCCTCGGGCATGCGCCTCACCCTGCCGCCGGGGACCTGCGCCACTCCGCCTCCCCAGTTACAGATGGCCGTCGGGCACATGGGCCCGCGGCCTCCGATTAACCAGGTAAGGCGGACGTGGCCCTTGCCCCGTCAACCCCGACATTCCCCCCCCTTTACCCTTCAAATAACCATCACAGAATCGCTTATTGGCAAATTAACTGGTCGCAGCTTTATTAAACAAGCACAACATAACATTACAACCATAACTGTTTAACTTACGGTTCCGGCAGCGGGACAATCCCTCACCAGCCATATGGGTAGCAAAGTGAGTTCCTTCCCGCCTCCGCCGAGAACCGTTCCCCGGCAATTCCATCCCCCTCTTCCGGCTTCGCCATATTACTAGCAAAAGCCGAGGGCTTCTCCGGGTCGGGGGTACCCCCACCCCCGCCCTGCATAATGCCATGCCTCCGGACCCCGGACACCTCTGGGATCCCGCCACAGGCTCAGTGACACCTGTCCCTGAGCCCCCCCCCCCCCACAAGAATCAAAGCTGCGACCAGCCATCCCGCCCGACACGGCCAACTCCAAGGCCTCCTGCCAATCATTCAGGAGTAAATCTATCCCAACCGGGGAAAGATGTACTCCATCTGAACGATACAGGCCTGCGCATTCGACCTCAACCCAAGAATGCAGAATCTGGTAACCCCCGTGTGCCAATACCCAACGGCCAATTTGCCGATTAACTTTAACCAAACCACGAGACCACCGCCAGTGGCCCCAGCAAGCAGGCCTGGGAATTAGGTCGGACAAGAGCAATACAACATCGTGGAACATTAACAACACCTCCCCCAAATCCCGCTGAGCCGCTCTAATCAGCTGCTTCACTGTCCAAGACCCCAAATCATTGCCGCCGAGATGCAGCAACAAGCACTCCGGGGATCCTCTGACGCGCTGATGGTGCCGGAGCAAAGGCAAGAGCTGCAACCAGCGAAGGCCGCGCTCGCCCAGCCATGATAATGCCACCTCTTCAGCCATCAGTCCAAGGTTTGCCCCAAACGGCCGTAAAGCTGCCTGCTGTCCGGCCCAGTACACAAAAGAATGGCCGATTATCCAGCAGGCATACGGCGTCCGAATCCCATCTAAAAGAAAAACACAGTTAGCACCCAATACACAGACAGCCAGGCTCACAAACGTACATACCCCATAAAGGCATTTGAACGCCAGCGGCCAATCCGCTGAATCTCTGTACCCGGCAAACCTGCCACCGCCGCACTAGTAGCGGCCCCAATCCGGAAGGAATGCGGGGCGAAGTCACCAGGTGATAAGCCAATCTGTTGCACTACCATCCGCAGCACCGCCGCGAACTGGAAACGCGTCAAGCACCGCGCATCCGCATGCACAAAGAGCAGTTCACCCCCCGGAGGACGTACCCGCAAGTAAGCCGCCATCGCCGCTACTGGACAGATAGCAGAAGCCGCAAGCGGTCTTAAATGCACCCACACACCCCGCCCTCTCTGATCGGTCTTAGACCTAGACAACCATATGCTCAGCTGCCCTTGCGCCAACCGCACATGCTGGAGTCGCAGAGCCCCACCCCCCTGACGCCCGACTGGACGCCACCAATTCCCCTGACTGGAAGGCCCCAAAGAAAGCCACACAAAACACAGCCCGGAACAGCATGGTCTCGTATTCGGACTCCACTACTACTGGCAAAGCAGCGCTCATCCGCACCAACAGATCGGGGGTAATTGGCCACCGCGTGTCCACCTGGGGAGGGGTAGCGTGCTCCCACCCCAACAAGAGTCAGCGAGAAAGAAACCCCCAACTGTGCACAGCCCACCCAACCGCCTTAGAGAAAAAGGCAAAACTGGCTAGGTGAGACCGCACAGTTGATTTAGCAACCCCCGCAGCCTTTTCCGCCACGATGTATGCACCAATGAGGTGATCAGGCACCAGGCCCTGACGCCATCCGCGAGTCACCAAGAAGTCCACCACACTGTCACAGCCCTTGCAGTAAGAGCGCCAGGTCGCCGACGACACCGAGCACCTCAGCAAGCTCAGGATACCTGGAGGCCAAGCCGCCATAAACGCTCGGGGACCGACCGCCCCACGGGGTCCGCCTCTGGTGCCAAGCGCCAAAACAAATCCCACTTGAAACGAGAAAGAGCATCAGCGACCTGGTTAGCATATCCTGGCACATGCCGAGCCCTCACCACCACATTCAACTGCAAACAGGCAAAGATCACCTCCCTCATCAAAGCCGCCACTCGCGTGCAACGTGGAGCATAGTGATTGATAACATGGACCACCGCCTCATTGTCGCACCACCACAACAGTTGTCGATTACAAAGCCTATCCGGCCAGAGCTCCAAAACCACCAAAATGGGGAACAGCTCCAGGAAAGTTATACTGTCGGTTAATCCCGCCGCCCGCCAGGTCGGCGGCCACGGTTCAGCACACCTTGCTCCCCCGAAATAGACGCCAAGTCCGAAACCGCCCACCGCGTCCATGAAAATCTGCAAATCGAACGTAGACACTTCCTTCGCGAGGAGGACCGTAACCCCATTAAAGTCTCTCAAGAACTGGTCCCAAACCCCCAGATCCGCCCTCATGCTCCGGGAAACCCGGATGCGATGATGCGGACGCCGCACTCCCAAGGTAGCCGCCGCCAAGCACCGCAGGAACACCCGGCCCATAGGGATAACCCTGCAGGCAAAGTTAAGGGAGCCTAACAAGGCCTGCATCTCCCGCAACGTAACTTTCGCCGACCCCAAAACGTTCGCCACTAACACCCGCAAACGCACTACCTTGCCAGGAGGCAGGCGCACTACCATGTCAACCGAATCTAATTCCACTCCCAGAAACGTGAGGCACGTGGAAGGGCCCTCAGTCGTGCCCGCTGCCAGAGGCACCCCCCACTCCCGCGCGAGCCGCGTGAAACCATCCAGCAGCTCCCGACAGAGCCCAGACTGCACCGAACCAACGAATAGAAAGTCGTCCAAATAGTGGACCACGTTCCGAGAGCCGACGGACACCTCCAGAGCCCAGTGCATGAAGGAACTGAACATCTCGAAGTAACAGCAAGAGACCGAGCAGCCCATCGGCAGGCACTTGTCAAAGTAATAGTGGCCCTCAAACACAAAACCCAATAAATGGAAGGAATCAGGATGCACCGGCAGCAGGCGAAAAGCGGACTCAATATCCACCTTCGCTAGCAAACACCTGTGCCCACACTCGTGCACCAACCGCACTGCCTCATCAAACGACGTGTACCGCACCCCGCACAATTCCCTCGGGATAAGATCATTCACCGATGCCCCCTCAGGGAAAGACAAGTTGTGAATGAGCCTGAATTTCCCGGGCTCCTTCTTCGGGACAATGCCCAAAGGAGAAACCACGAAATTCCAGCACGGCCGGTCCACAAAGGGCCCAGCTATCCTCCCCAGGGCCAACTCAGCGGCCAATTTACCCCTAACCACCTGAGCTAGACGCTTCACCGATGGCGCGTTGCACGCCATCTCCGGGCCCCCATCCCCCACCACTGGTATGGGGAACCCGTACTGGAAACCCCCCTCCAAGACCCTCGGAGCCCTAACCCTCCTATACCGCCGCAACCAAGGCCTGAGTGCTGATAAACGAATAGGGGTAGGGGCCAACTCCATCCTACTGTCATTGCTTCACGGCAGGGGGGGTGGGCACTTTCTTGCCGCAACGGAGTGCGGAGTGCCCTCCCCCACAGACGGAGTAACTATGCCGGAACTTACAGTCTGGAAAGGGGCAAGACGACTTATTAAAGCGCCAACAGACATCCCCGACCCCCTCACTAGCGCCTTTTTGCAACCCGGGAGCCGGGCCGCTCCAAAAGGGCCGCCCTGCACTCGCCAACGTACCGGAGACCCCTTTCTGCCCCCCCCCGCACCAGCCCCCCCTTTCGCAGACATCTGCGTCAACCAGAGGCTGATGTCCTGGGTCCCCCATGACAAGGCGCAATTCTCCTCCATCTTATCCCGAAACTTCTCATCATAGTTGAGCCATGCCCAACCATCATGAGTCTGAATCGCCTCAAGAATCGAGTCGGCATAGGCAAGTAACATCCCGTATTGCCCCGGGTAACGCTGCCCCCACACGCTAGCTAACCGCAGGAAAGCCCTCGTCCAGTTGATGACGTTCCGAGAAGCCTTCTTGACCCTGCCCGCTTTCTTGTCCGCCTTCCGTTTACACCTGCTGTCCCCCGAACGCTTCCTACCCTCCAGCAGGCGGAATATATCTATGTATTTCTGCTTCCATATCTTACGCCTAAGCTTACGCGGAACCCCCTCCCAAAGCTCCGAAAACGAAGCCAGCGTAGCACCCCCACCCCCCCCCTGACTACCACCCCCCCACCCCCGACGGGTTGATCGCCCCCTCCACCACCCGACGAAGACGACGAAGATGAGCCCCCCCTCCGACGTCGCTTACGTGAGTGACGGCTCTTCTTCTTCGCCTTGCCTCTGTTCAGCCAGATTCTCTTGTAACTCACCATTAGCCGAACTCCGGGGTTGCACGAGATCTGATAGGGTAGACGAAGATGCCGGAAGCACCTCCTGCAGGTCCTCACGCTGCGCAATTGGTACTTCATCAGTAGCCAGTCCTGCGCTCTGCACCGCTACCTCGCTGATCTGCGTCGTCCTCCTCCCATCTCCGGTCTGCACCTGTGGAGACACCGGAAAAAAGGAAGGGGAACCCGACAAACCCCAAGGAAGCTGCCAAGGCCCCGTCCAATCTACCCTGGAGGGGCCCTGTCCCCCTCCCCGCCAATAGTCCCAACTCGAAAGACCCCCACCCCCCGGAACCATAGGCCAACCCCAGGGCCCCCCCCAACCCACCCATCCTGACCCCCAGCTGAACACTGCCACCCTGCCGGCAACTGCGGTGCCCCCACAACCCACGAGGGGTCCGCAACCGGTTGGGGCGGAGCGGCAATGCCTGCCGCCCCCCTATGGACCTTGCCCCCATACCCTCACCTTGTACCGGCACCCCTAGGGCCCCCTGTGCTACCGCCCGGCCACGGCCTGCCCTACACCCCCGGGGCCTCCCAGAACCGACAGGGGGCACTGAAGCACCACCCCTGCCTGGGTCCCTGTGCCCATCCTGCCGTGGCACCCCTTTCTTCCCCTTAGCCTTTCTCCCGAGCCGCTAGGAGCCCGGCCCGGGGGCCGCCTACCGCCCCTCGTTTCCCTGCCCCCTTTTTCCCTGCCCCCTTGCCCCGTCATCACCCGAATCAAGCTGCACAGACTGTGTGAACTCCCCCTGTGAACCTCTGCAAGCTGTGAACCTCTGCAGGCTAGATAATAGAAACCGGAGCCCCTCCCCCGGCCCCCCCAGCACCTGATAATATAGCCGCAGCTGTAGGAAAAAAGGAGGACGTTCGCGGGCCTGCTCTCCGGTCCGACGTCCTGCTCTCCGCCCTGCACCGTCGGATTTTTGCAGCAGTGACCGCCGTAGGCGCCGCAGTCCTCGTTCTCCACAGCAGCCCTTTCGCACCCGCGTCTGCTCCCGGACCCGCACTGCCAACGGCAAACCGTCTCAAAAGAGCTGCAGCCAGACGCCCGTCCTTTCTCTCGGCTCCGGAGGACTGGCGTCTGACCGCTCGCTCCCTTCCGCTCCCCATCGCGCCCTTCCACCTCATTGGCTCCCGCAGCCGACAGGGCCCACGGGAGCCAATGAGTTTAAACAAAAACTCCCCTCGGGCACGCGCCTCACCCCGCCGCCGGGGACCTGCGCCACTCCGCCCCCCGGTTACAGATGGCCGTCGGGCACGTGAGCCTGCGGCCTCCGATTTATTGTTAAATAATGTACTGTGGAGATGTCACACGTGCTTACTTATTTAATCAGCATGGCGATTAGTCACACCATGCGTCCGGCATCCATTTTAGTTTACTTACACTCTGTAGTAGGTTTCTTGGATGAAGTTTTGAATTTTTACAACTAGGAAAAGATTGAAAGTTACATGTGAAATATACAATCAAGATGGGTAGAAAGTGCGATATTAATGACTTTGTAAAGGGACAAGTTGTCACACTCCATGCTGAAAGATATTCGCAATGTGTTACTGCAAAACATTTGTATATATCAAGGTGTGCAGTTCAGAATGTTCTGAAATCAGGTGGCCATACACATCGTTCAAAATGTGGGCGCAGACGGATAACTACTGGAAGAGATATCCGATTCCTCAAAAGCTTTATTACATCTAGTCCACATACTTCATCTCAACTTGTGGCTCAGTTAGCTAATGATCGAGGAATAAAGATAAGTGCCAGATCTGTCCGACGGCAGCTTGTGGATGAATTCAGACTTGTAGCCAGAAGACCTGCCAGGAAGCCTATGATGACCAGGAAACAAATTGCTGCCCGCATATATATTTTTGTAACAAGATGAAAGACAAATCTGCTGAATGGTGGGAGAGGGTAATGTTCACAGATGAAAGTACATTTCAACAAGTATGTGGGAGTGTTTACAACTACGTCTGTCGACCAGCAGGCGAGAGACGAAATCCGAAGTACACGATCAAGACTGTTAAACACCTACCATCGGTCTTGGTATGAGGTGGTATCTCGGCGAATGGACGATGTGGCCTGCACATTTTTGAGAAAGGTGAGTGAGTAAATGCTGCAAAATACATATCTGTGCTGAATAGTAAAGTTAAAATACACAACTATATTTCAGCAAGACTTGGCACCGTGCCACACTGCAAAAACAGTCAAAAATGGTTCGTGGACAACAAGATCAAACTGCTACCAAGTTGGCCATCAAACTCTCCGGATCTCAATGTAATTAAAAACTGTTGGACTCTTATGAAGAAAAAGGTGGCAGCACACCATCCAACTTCAGAAGCAGATTTAAAGGAGATACTCAAGCATGTATGGGTCAACGAAATCACTCCGGCATACTGTAAAACGCTACTTTACAGTATGCCTACAAGAATCCAGGCTGTGCTGAAAAATCATGGAACCCTATCAAATATTGACACATATACTGTTTCCAGAATAAAACTCTGAAAATGACATATATATCTTTGGTTCTTAAAGCTTTTGACCATGAAAGTGACAATAGCACGTACTTTTCTAATAAAATTCTGATATGTTGGACTCTGCCTTAATTTTTTGGCCACTACTGTAAGTGTGAAAGCTTGTATAGCGTGAGTTAATCTAATGAAGTATTGAATATGGATTATAATACAAGTCTAGAGATAAAGTGAGATCCAGAGGTTTTCTGTTGTTTTGGTATACTGCCTCTGGTGCGTTTTTTTTTTTTTTTTTTTTTGTATGCAATTGTCTATATGGGCTAACATAAAAAGAGATTTGCCAGCAGCACCTGATACAAAATACTCAGCAAGACTTTTAGACCAGAAGTTCCCAAACTTTTTTGTTTATGTGGACCCTTTATTAACCTCCACAAAATTCAGAGATCTCCAGTTCATCCCTACCACTCTTCCCAGGTCCCTCCCCTGAGCACTGATATAGTAACTATTAGCCCTCTATCTCCCTTCCCCTTGCTGTTTCTACCAATCTCTCTCTGTCTCTTCAGCCAGTCTCCAGCAGTCTCAGGGTCTTTCTCTCCCCCCCCCCTCTCCCAACAACCAGTCCCCAGCAGCCTCTCTTTTTTCTCTTTTCTGTATCTTGCAGAACCTCTGTGATAGTGTCATGGACCCTCAGGGGCAGGACTAGCCCCAGAGTTGGTTCAAGATGTTGGCGCCCTACTGGGCAAACCTTAAGTCTTATGCCCTCCCCAGCTGTCAGAATCTATTGTTTAGTTTTCAATGCCCTACACTTCAGAAGCTGCTGCCCTAAGCAACTGCCTAGTTTGCCTACGATTGGATCGGCCCTGCAGAGGACAGTATAGCAAATTTTAATACACCATAAACATCTTAATGTGATTTTACTCAGTATGGACCATAGTCCTAGATATCATGATGAGCTATTTTGTAGTGAAGTTTGCTAAATGCAATAAATGAATGAAAGACAATTGGCACCTTCCTCACTCATTTTCTAGATTAAGCAGTCAGAAATGTACGCCAAAAGTAATGGTTTTCCTCCAAGCAGCTGCACTGATTTTTCTCCGGCAGTGGAATCCCACCCAATGTTCTGCCTCCACATTTATGCCTGATTTACTGTATCATGGGTGTTGTCCATTCCCAAGCATACTAGGAGGCTGCCATTTGTCTGAAAATAGTCTCTTTCCTGGCAGCTGGGAGTAGATGCTCCTCCTTTGGCAGGAAGTTGCAGAAGAGGTTCAGCACAGAAGAATGAAGGATTCCTCGCACTTTTGGGGGCGCCATGGTCTCATGTGTTCCTACATGCACATGCACATTTTGCTGCTCTATTTCCAGTTCCTATGCATGCATTGTAAATATAGTTCAGAACATGGAAAACAGTGCAAGCTAGAAACAATACAAAAGACAGAAACAAGCTCGTTGAAACTGAAATAAAATTAATGGAAAATTAAGCAGGTATTTTAGAAGCTCTATTCATGCTTTGGGCATTCAAAAATGGGCATATGCAGTAGACATCCAAATCAGGAAGACACCCCCCAAATCCATTTTAGAAACTGGCTTAGAAACATTTCTGGCTCGAGGACATCCATGTTGGAACGGCGGTGTAATTGATGCACCTCCAGGGTTTTTCCAAGCATTTGGACATCTGCGACCAATTTTAGAAATGCCTTGCACATCCCAGTCTAAGTCTAAACCTGCTCCATAGCCTGAACAGGCATTGGGAAAGTGCTCGCTACGCCAAGAAAGCATCCGTAGTGTATAGAGAAGATGGCCCCCTACTATCCCGTTTTGTCCACAGCTGTAAAAACTTTGGATAAAAAATGGGTGCACATGTGTGGTTATAGCGCTGCCGAAGTCTAAGCTTGCAGTGTAGCAGGCTAGGACATGGCCCCTGTCTAGAATACTGCTGCCAGGACATCTGTGTAACACGCCCTGTTGACATCCATGTTGAGTACATAGACGCCTATAAAATCAGCTCCAAACTTGCACACAGCAGGCTTTTTTTAGGACGTTTTGCCTTGGACATCCAAGATTGCACCTGGATGTTCTTTCTAAAATGCCACTTCAAATGAACAATTGTTTTTGACACACGCCCTTATACTCTATCATTATAACATCCAGGAAAAGATATACAGGTAGATACACATGGACGGAGATATGAAATCAATACTTATTTCGATGCTATCCAAAACAGATGTAGCTTTATAGCTACAGAAACAGACACATTATACATGTCAACTGCACATTACACCCCTTTTAAGATGATATAACTTAACAGTACATATGTGAAACACATTCATAGCCCCTTGAACATGGATATTAGAATTTTTGAAGAAAACTCAGTCCATGGAATCCTTGAGTGATTAATTAAGGAAATGTACGTAGCAGCTTAGAAACAGTAGATTTAAACCTCTTTTCTTTGCAAGGATTCCAAAGTTTGCAGTTCTTTCACTCCTACTGTCTCTCCAAAAGTTACAGCTCCCACACTTCTCCCTTTGCACCCTGCTAGTGGCATTTGGTGCTTACTACACCTGCAGATTGTGATTGACTAGTACCCATAGCAACCTTATGTCAATCACAATCAGCTGAATTCTTGCTTATTTAGCCTTTCACCCTGCAACATATGACCCCTTGAAGATAGTCCAAATAACTGTCTTTGCAGATGATGGCTATCATAGGACAGAAAGCCAGCATCTGTTGTCAATTTGCTGATTTCAAACCATTACATAAAGTCAAAGGGCTGACGGCACATAGGAACTAAGAGCCTCTTTGTGTGGCCCTGTTGTTTCACCATTAGTTTGGTTTGCATAAACTAGGAAGGACAACAGGAAATAACTGCTTGGGTGAAACTCTTGCATGTGTGTTATTGTATGTTTAGTCTAGCTCTAATTTGGCTACAGTCAACCCAGCTGTGTGGTAACTGAGATCAAGATTTTCAGTGCTCCTATGCTTGATATCCTAAAATACATATAAGCAACTGTCTCACATGGTAAGCTATGGCCCGGAATGAGTGAACACCTGGATGCTGATCCCTTGTGGTGTGTCTGAGATGTTGTGAGCATGCTCCCTAACTTGTCCTGGTGGACAACCAGCGCGACTGAGACAGCGTTGGGAGATATTTGACAGATTAATTTAAAGACTGGGAATATTTGTTCGATTGGGAAGATTTAGTGATGACAATGTATTTTTTGAATATTACATGTTAAGGAGTTTTATGTATAAACATGGGTATGGATAGAAAGTAAGTTAGGTTCTCTATGTGATTAAGACGTATTTTAGACATCTTAGAGAAGTATATATTTGTTATATTAAAAATAGGAGTACTATTTATTATATTAAAAATTCTTAAAAAATTGAATAACTGGCCATGAAAAAGGCAGGTCGTTGATGCTAGTTGGCGCGGTCCTGTTAGCTTGCTGACAGTTGGCCAAGTATGCGTCGGGAAGTCTGAGACCTGGCCTATTCAATTTGGTGCAGTTTGGTTTAGAAAAGGTTTTTGAGATTAGGGGTTAGTACCTTTTGGAGCGAAAGTAGAATTTTAGGTTACTGGTGGACAACCAGCCAGTCAGATTTTCAGGATATCCATAATGAATATTCATGCAATAGATTTGCTTACACTATCTCTCTTTTAGGTGTAACGCCTTGTTGATTAAATCGTTCTCATGGCTTTGAGTTGTGTGTCTTCTATACTCTTCTCAACAAGTGGAACCCCAATTACCTCCTTCCTTTAAACTACCAGACTCCCCTGTACTGCATTCAGTAAAGAATCTTCTCTTTCCAGACCCTCTTAGTTTGGCTGTTCCTTCACCCTTTGTTTCAGCATACTACTGGTTCAAGCCTTTATGGCTTATGGATTGACTGCATTCTGTAACAAGTGGCCAGGTAGATCACATAAGATGCAATATCCCAGGCTATACAGTTACCTGTTAGGGTGACCACAGCCTCACCTTCTACTCTGGACTCCTTCTCAGAAAGAAAGACACGGCCTCCTGCGTACCTGGCTACGGCTGATACAAGGATTTTAGGAGCTCTAGGCAAACCTTCAGCCTTGTGCTTCCCTCAATTAATTTTCATGCTCCTAGGCCCCCCACCTCCTAAGATTTTGCTAATTAAACTCAGCAATTATGCTCACCCCAAAATCATTCCTTCCAGAATGATCCGGAAAACATATAATTGAATATTATACTTCTAAATATTAAACAGGTAAAAGCACAGGTTGGTGGTTAAGTTTCTATGGCTGTCAAGATCTACTTTACTTTGACTACAACTGATCTTTGCCACTCCCTCCCCCCCTACCTAATTTGATTAATGGTTATGCTGGCTCTATGAACAAGTACCTTAACTCCCAACCAACGCAGCCATGTCGATATAGCCACCAAACACCAACAGCTCAGACCTGGGACTCAACCCCCGGAAATATATGTATGTCTTGTCACCTATGTTGAATGTAGACCCCTCGTTATATCCCTAACGACTTTGATTGAAGGATAAGGTGGTATACAAAACTGGCTAAATAAATAAAATAAATAAATGCATGGCCCTTTTATAAATATTTTCAATTTGAAGAGGAAGCTCCTCATGTCCAGTGACTGACTGACAAATCCCGTCTCTATTACTTCATATTGCAAGCTGGGTTCATCTTACGAGAAAGGATTCCTAAATATTCCTCCTTGTGATTATAGTGGGCACATTCCTGAGGATTCTGCTATACAGATGCTGACTTTTCAATTGACTCCTGCAAAACTGATTGAATAAAAAAAATACAACCTCCAGGAGATTTCACCACATATTTGTATTTCAAAGTTTTCCAGGCTTAATAGCACTGGCTTAAAGACATATACACCTTCTAAGAAGCACCTGGAAATAGGGCACAGTTCTACTCATGCAAATGTATCTCATTGTAGATATCACAAAAATCCAACTAGCTGGGAGTCTCTCGGAAGAGGTTTCAGAACAACTGCTCTTTGGTAAGTGAGTTCTGTTCAGTGAGACTCAGAGACTGAATCGGAGTCTGATAGATAAGGATGTGTGAGTGAGAAACTCCAGTTAATGGAGCTGAAAGAGCGTTAATCCACAGAAAGAAAGAATAGCTGGATAGCGAGGCAACTTCCTGGAGAAGTCCTCAGCTCTTCAGAGGAGTATAGAGAACTCCATCTGTGAGAGTTTCCAGTCAATAAGGACAAATGGAACAGCAAGCAAAAGGGGATCTTCCCAATATATTCATGCTCTAGGAAGAATGTGAACCTGTTGAACACCAGATAGGATTGCCTGGGTAGTATTTTATAAGCAAGGAAAGCATAGGCGTTGGAACGGGGTGGGCCACACAGATCCTGGACCCAACAAAACGATGCCTGTCAGGTGCCAGCAAACTGCATGGAGGCCACAATTGCAGCCTTCTCCTCCTGTTCTGTCCACAGGGATCCCATCTCCCTGCCAGAGATCAGAAACCCACAGGCAAAATAGGAGAAGAAGGCAAGGGGATTCAATCTCTTTCAGGCAGAAGAGAAGGGAATGTCCCTGATCGCATCAAAGACTCCATATGACTGCCTGTGGAATATCGGGGCAAACAAAAGGAGTCTTTTACACGATCCTCCTCTTCTGCTCACAGGAAATTAGATCTTTGGGAGCAGAGCATGAGGGGAAGGCTGCAGGGGCTTGGGGTGGAGCTTGGGGCATAGTGAGGGTAGAGCTTGGGCTCCCCCAATCATATGGTCATTCCATTGCCCCTGAAGGAAAACACACAGTAAAGAATGAGACAGATCTTTTCCATGAGTAAGGTAGGGACAAGCCACATGCTTTAAAATCCCAGATATTTGAGTACCACATATGAAGTGGGAGTAGGATGTATCAGTGATTTGTCTATTGCAATGTTCCTCATGCTGGTTCCATGTACCCCCTAGCCAATCTAGTTTTTAGGATATTCACAATGAATATGCATGAAACAGATTTTCATGCAATGGAGGCAGTGCATGCAAATCTATCTCATGCATATTCATTGTGGGTATCCTGAAAACCATACTGGCTAGAAGTACCAAAAAAATTGAACCACAAGGAGAATCAACAGATTTTTTTTGTCAGGTAATTTTTCAACGGAGTAGTCTATAGTAAGTATATACTCAATAATAATGTGACCTTTTTATCTTATTAGTTATTGTGCTATTCAAAAAATCTACTGTATATGTGAGTAAATGTATATATATTATAATGGTGACTTCAATCGGCATTACATCTAACCAGTCAATGACTGATGTTGCCAATGATCAAAAACGACATAGCACTATGTTTTGGATTGTTCCTTATTCTTCAATCCTGCTTCAGATTAAAATTAATTACATCAAGCCTGTATTAAGATGAACAAATTGACATAGTCACAGTCTATAGACAGCACATCAAAGGATAGTGTTATATCAAAGTCCAAATTGCCATTATACTACATCCTGCAAGATAGAACATACAAGACTATGGAGTATGTTTACTAAACCATCTTAATGTTACCAGCGCTAGTTGCAGCTTTAATGTGAAGAATGCCATATAAGGTAGTGGGCGTTCCGGAGGGAAGGTTGCAAGGAATCAGTATTGCGCGATAGTGGGCGCCGTGGCAAGTTAATGCGGGTTCACCCTAAGTTCATGCCAGCACAGTATTTGAAGTTATAAAGATGTAGCCCACTGGTTACTGCAATGACTGTGGAGGCAGAGGTCATGGGTTTGATCCCACAGTGGTGTTATTTAAGAAGGCTGTCTGATGCATTTCCTTTTAATTTAAATCAGTGCTGCCAGCAAAAACACCCTCAGAGTGCCGTAACCTAAGGTGTCCTATAAGGCGCCCTGTAAGGCACTCCATAGAGTACATTATAAAGTGCCCTGTCTGCCAAGGCACCTCATAATGTGCCCTATGGGCCACTTTATAGGGCGCCTTATGAGGCACCTTAGGTTACGGCACTGTGAGGGTGTTTTTTGCTGGCAGCACTGATTTAAATTAAAAGGAAAAGCCTCAGACAGCCTTATTAAATAACACCACTGTGGGATCAAACCCATGACCTCTGCTTCCACAGTCATTGAAGTAACCAGTGGGCTACATCTCTATAGCATTGAACACACCCCTGGCTGGCTACAGAAAGACTGCAGGTCACCACACAAACTGTCTGCTGTGGTTACCAGGATAGGGTAAACCCACCTGTACCCATGATGCACTGCACATGCAGATCAGCAGCCTACATCCGATCACAAGATGGGGTATGCGCCTCTATAGCACCCTGGCCTGGTAGGGGAAACTGACCATGTATGTTACTGGCACAGAGTAGCTACAGACAGTGACATTGTGCGGTTCCTGTGCTCACCCTGAGGCTGAGGTGGGGCGTCCAGCACCAGGTTCGCAGCACCTAGCTTGGCTGAGATAGGCTGTGCTGCTGCTCCCCATCAGTGCCAGTGTGTGATAGGTAGTCCTTGCAGACACACCTAGGATACATCTATGTCCATCTGTATTTCCCAGTCACGTCTAGCCCTTGTGGACTATGATGCACCCAGAATAGTGCATATCCTGTGTGGTTGCCATGGTCACATGTTATAAGAGAAGGATGGTGTTTGGACCCAAAAGCAGATTATGTAGCACCACCCTCTGTGGGTCAGGGTGGGGGACAGGATCTCCCACCAACAGATCCACATTCTACATCTCTGCAATGGTGGCAGTAGAGGGGACCATCAACCGCAATCCTGCTGGGGAATAGGCACCCTACAGGGCAGTCAATGCAGATATGTACGCATCACATAGAGCACTGGCAGACAGGCAGTAGGCCTGGAAAAGCTCAGCTGCCCCCCACCACTATCTGACATTCACCAGCAGAGGGCACAATCAGTCTCCACTCTGTAAGGTGTTCCAGCCATACACATGCTAACTGCAGACAGTCTGCTAGCTAGTACATAGTGCATGTTCCTGGAGGAACTGTGTGCACCCAAAAAGGGGATGTGAGCACACACACACTAAATAAGTATGTCAGTGATTGGGCCTCAGAAAAGGGAACTTATAGATATCACTTGAGAGAAATACTGTACAGCACTATGGGGGAACCTAGCCATGCCATGGTCACTGCTCAGTCAGGGTGAGAGTGACCTCCCAGCATGACATGCTGTGGCCACCCTGTCCATGCAGGTGGTGGTCGGGCACTACAATGTCCCAGCCATTGCCCTATGCCCGGTGCAGATGCATCCTGCCCAGACCGCTATGTCCGGGCCATACCCACAATACCTTGCTCCTCATTATGCACATTGGCAGGCTAACACTGGAGACAGTGCAAGCATTGGGGGCTCAGTAAGGTGTAGGCGGCCACAAAACACTGGGTAGACATACACACACTCCCACACCTATTTCAGCATTGTGCAAGGATAGAGGTGGTTGGCAGCCCTGGCCGCCACACCAGTCCTGGGCACAGTGCAGGCATTGCTAAGGTATGCAGGTGCTAGTATTGGTAGCTGCTGCTCCACACAGGGCCCAACAGCCTGACCATCCATGAGACTTTGGATAGTGGAGCCTGTGGGTGTGGGTGTTTGTGCCCCTGTTGGCCGATGCTCTAGGGCAGAGGTTCCCAACTCCGGTCCTGGTGGGCCAAGCATGATTCAGGTTTTCAGGCTGTCCATAATGAATATGCATGAGATACATTTGCATACAATGGGGGCACTGCATACCAATGCATCTCATGCATATTTATTAGGGACAGCATGAAATCCTGAAGGGTGTTTGGCCCTCCAAGACTGCAGTTGGGAACCTCTGCTCTAGGGAATACACATGTTTATGGTGTATGTGCTCTGTAGGGTAAAATATAGGGACATGGTCTGCAGGAGCCACAGCTGGGACTTAAACCTGTGACCTTCTGCCCCTGAACACACTGGCTGTGTGTACTGCACCAAACTGTTGCCACAGTGGCAGGTCATTCCCTGGGGATACCATTACTGTTCATCAGACAGCCCTTGTCTGTTGCACTACACGCCACCCACCTGAACAGGGCTTGGCCTTGGTGTGCTGTGAGCAGATGCCACTGCCCCCTCCACCACTAGCACCCCTCTGCCACCATGCTGACATGCCCTTATGCCAGTGGTGCTGGTGGTGCGTAGTCCCAGGCCATCCAGTGTGCCGGTAGGTGGCTGCCTATGATGTGGGATCTGGGGTAGGGGTGCCTACATAGACATCTGCGCTTCCCCCCAGCACTGCCTGTCACTGTTATGTGCCCTTTGGGGTACCTACTGGGTGATATCGCCTGGGACACTGTGGGACACACACTCGTGGGCATGTTTGACCTTGGTCAGTTGCTGGCTTGCTGATTTGCAGTTTCTGAGTTCCTATGTGCCACCTAGGCATCTGCCTAGTCCACCCTGTGCCCCAGCTGCCCCACTGCATGTCCCACCTTCAGCCCTCTGTACCCCATTTGCAGCCTCACCGTCGTGCCCTTTCGTACTTGGGCACTATGCTGTTGCTGCACATGTATCACTACTATCACTTTCTTGGTTTCCCTGCCTTTGCTGTATATTGCTGACTGAAATGGTTTCTCTCTCCTGCAAATGTGCCTCTAACGCGAGGTTTTCACTGGCGTTAATTTTCAGACCTTCATTTCACAGCATTAGTGTGCCTGGAGCCTCTCCCCGCCCACTCTCTGCCCATTGACCCCTTCTCCCCGCCTTCTGGAGAGACTTACTGTACCCTCTGTGCGCCTTAACGCCTCCGGAGATGTTACCACGCAATAAGTAACGTTATCGCGCGGTAATTTATTGCGCGATAACGTTTCTTATCGTGCAATAACGTTGCCGCTGCGATGTTAGCGCTGTTTAGTAAACATACCCCTAGAGCCATCATGAATCTTCAATATAATGTTCAAAGTCCAATTTCCTATCTTTTAGATACTTCAATATCAGCTCTTCAGAGCTGCTTACCCTTGCTGTCTTCTTACCACCAGTTTAATCAGCTGACAATTCTAGTTCTGCTACTTCCTTTTAAAGTGTGTTCTTTTTCTTCAAAATTATCTACATTAAAAAATAAATAAAATAAAGTCCCTCTTTCAAAACAATAAAGTCCATTCAATAGCTGAATTTAAACCCAATGGGATGGTAGAATTCAAATAAAAAATCCACCATTGTTCATGGAAATTCACCCTTTTATCCCAATCACCTCCTCTCCAGTGTGCAGGAATAAATTCCAGAATTCACCATTTCAAATCAATAAATGTATCTTGATGATCTAAACAATGGGCTTCTGCATCTTTAATCATGACTTATGCTCCATCAATCTAGTTTTTAAAGATCGACTTGTATGTCCAATATCTATCTTAAGACATGGACATACAATCACATACACAACATAGGATGATGAGCAAGTAGTCAAATGACGAGAGTCACATAATTTGAGTTATAGGGTCTTCCCAGGTTACCCCTTCAATCATTTGATCACAATAGATATATGCATGGCATTTATAATGCCTTTTCTGTAGTTGTGCATTGGGATGTTCAATAGGGGCCATTGCTCTTACAATCCAATCTGCTAGATTTTTACCCTAGTAAAAAAGATCAATGGATTTCTTTAAAAATAAATGATGTAGAAATATTGAACAATGTCAATAAATCTGTTTAATTTGAGTAGCTTTTGATGAATATGGTAATACACAGACCAAATTATCACTCATTCTTTTATGTTCATAAAACAGTAAGAGTGATCTATGAGAATATTGGGGTATGTTTACTAAACTGCGGTAATGTTACATACCGCGAGTTATGTAACATTAACAAATGTTACTTCACGATCGTTAATGTCCCCGGCCTCGGTAAACACCGCAGAAGGTGGAGAGAGGGTGGAGAGAAGGGGTCAATGGGCGGAGAGTGGGTGGGAAGAGGCTCCTTTCACACTAACGCACTGAACTGAAGGGCTGAATCCTACCGCGAATGAAAACCTGCTGTTAGATGCACATTTGCAGGAGAGAGAAACCATTTAAGTGTCAGCAATGTACAGCCTAGGCAGGGAGCCCAAGAAATGTGATAGTAGTGCTCCATTTTCAGCAACACCATAGTGCCAAAGTATGAATGGCCACTATGGTGATGATGCAAATGGGGAATAGGGGGCCGCAGGCGGGACATGTAGCATGGGCAGCTGGGGCACAGGGTGGACCAGGCGGGTGCCTAGGTGGCACATAGGAACATAGAAACCGGAAAATAGCAAGACAGCAGCTGACCAAGGCCAAACACAATCCACCTAAATCTACCTGGTTCACCCTAGCCAATAGTTGCTAGCACTGACCTGACATCCCCCCAGCCATCCCGCCCCCGTGTGGAAGGGACATAATATTGGTAGGCAGTGATGGGGGGGATGTGAGGATGTCCATGTATGCCCCCTCACCCCAGGATCTGCTCCCTAGGCGGGTGCCTACTTACACAGTGGATGGTCTGGGACTGCGCACTACCAGCACCGACAGCAAATGGCCATGTCAGCTTGGCAGGGGGGGGTGTGCCTGTGCTGGAGGGTGCAGTGCCACCTCCCTGCAGTGGACCTAGGCCATGCCCTGCATCAGTACGTGGTGTGCAGTGCAACATACAAAGTCTGGCTGAGGAAAAGTACAGGTAGCCCCAGGGACTATTGTGCATCTGTGGCAACAGTGTGGTGCAGTACACCCAGCCAGTGTGTCCAGAAGCAGAGGTTCACAGGTTTAAGCCCCAGCTGTGGTTCCTGCAGAGCATGTCCCTATGTTTTACCCTATAATGCAGATATAACAGCAACATGTGCAAAGCCAAAAGCAGCAGTGAACAGGGGTACAAACACAGACCCCATTTGGTGATCAGCTGTAGACTGCTATTCAGCATGTGCATTGCATCATGAGTACTGGTGGGGTTACCCTATCCTGGCACTCAGAGCAGACAGATTGTGCGGTGACCTGCAGTCCTTCTGTATCGAGACATTGCTGTGACATACACCATGGAGGTATAGCCTACTGCTTAATACAATGCCATTCTTGGCAGTGTTCATGGGTTCAGTTCCTCATTGTTCCATCCTCTCATGCCTGTCCTACTCAAATAGTGTGCATGCCTGTAGAGGTCATTTTTTTGCAGATCTGTGCTTCCAGCCCATAATACCTTTGCCACAATTGCCAACATTCCCTCGGTCCATCTATCTGCGTCTGTCAGCTGTGTAGAGTCCTGTCTGCCAGTGCAGGCTGCCACCCCATGTCATGCACTGCTACCCTTTCCTGCATTGCGCCTCTTCATGCTTGTCTTACCTGTGCCTGATCTGCATGGCACCACCACTCCTCTGTCCACCCATCATTGTAACTATCCTGCCACCTCCGCTTCCACTGGGGAACATGTATTCCCATCGTCTGCCACCAACTGTTTTTCCGGTACTTTACATTGCCAACACCCTGTGCTGTGGTACAGCTGCCCCACCATGTTTGTCATCAGTACTGGCAGGCACATGGGATGCCCGCAGAAATGGCAGGTCCAGCAGCTCCCACCTCTCCCTCCTTCACTCATCTGTTCATTGCCTTTCCTGAGTGCTCTATCTAGTGTTAGGGCTACATCTGTCTCTGTTCCGCACAGGTCATGCATGTCATCCTGAGGCATCTTGCAGTCCCTAGGGCACACTAACCTAGGACACCATAACCTTGTTAGGCCACCTTAACCTATGGTTCCATAGCCCAGGGTGCCTTCTGCGGTGCCTTGTCCAAGGGTGCCTAATATGGCGCTTAGCCTAGGAGGCCCTATAGGGCGCCTTATGAGGCACCTTGTAACGCTCGTTAGTCTAAGGTGCCTTGTAATGCGTGTTAGCTGCTACAGCTTGCTGTAACGATGCAACGCCCATGCCTTTATATGGGCATCTCTACTTTTACCGCGGAACCTACCGCGAATGACATTACCGCAGTTTAGTAAACATACCCCATAGTGTCTGTTTATAACCTTCTCAATTACATCAAGAGGATAGCCTTTATCCTATTTCCTCTTCTAATTCTGCTACTACTGAACATTTGTATAGCACTGCAAGATGTACACAGCGCTGCACAGACACATGTAAAAGACGGTCCCTGCTCATCAGAGCTTACAATCTAGTCAAGACAGACAACACACTAGCTATAGACATAGGATACATCTAGGGGGAATGGTAAGGAAATACAAAATCCAAGGATCTTGACTCACCTGATCTTTGTGTTTCCTTACCATTCCCCCTAGATGTATCCTATGTCTACAGTTAGCGTGTTATCTGTCTTGACTAGAATGTAAGCTCTGATGAGAAGGTTCCTTTCATGGCATCAGAATTTGCAGATTATTTTAAGGGTAAAATTGAGCAGCCAGGTCAGATGAGACACAAGCGAATGATTACGAGGTGGCATGGTAATGGATGTTGATACAGCTAAGAGATTCTCATTTTTTCAGTTTGATCTGTTGGATGATAAAGAGACTGAATGCAGCATGAAACTGTCAAAGCCCTCTAGCTTTTATGGCTGATTAAAAAGTGTGGTCCATGTCTCACCTTGGTGGTAGAAAGAATTTATGTTTATGTTTATTCGTTTACTTGATATACCGCCCCCCATAACATCGGGGCGGTTTACAATATTCCAAAAACAAAGGAAAATGAGGCCAAAGCCCCAGAGGTGAAGGAGGAACTACAATTTTCAACAGGAAAGAGAGAAGGAAGATGCATTCATACAGAGACAATCAAAAACAGTAAAACGGAAAAAGGGATCAGGAGACAGAGGAGGGAAGGTCAAAAGCAGAGGAAAAGAGGTGGGCCTTCAGAAGGGAACAAAACTTGGGGTAGGATTCCTCTAGGTGGAGCGCAGTAGGAAGGGAATTACACAGAGAGGGGCTGAGGTAGAAGAAGGCTGACTGCCAGGTAGATTGCAAACATGCACAGAGCGGAGACTTTGGGTGGGAGTATGAAACACATTGCAAATTGCAAATTGCTGTTCAAGCAATAGAACTCAAATAGGCTATCATATGGCCCTTCCTTAAAAAATCCTAATTAGAAATTGTCTCATTGACATATTTCAAATCAGATTTTTTTTAGCAAAGTTGGTAAAAAAGAGACCAGCGCAGTCATTGGATGGAAGATAATAAATATTTTCACCCTGTCAAACAGGCCTTTAGCCCACCATGTCACAGAATTATCATTAATAGCCTTAAGAATATAAGAACATAAGATATTCCATACTGGGTCAGACCAACGGTCCATCAAGCCCAGTATCCTGTTTCCAAAAGTGACAAATTCCAGGTCTTAAGTACCAGTCAGGTTCCCAAAGGTATACACATTCCATATGAGATGGGAGCTATCCAGTCTTTTGCATTTAGTGTCACATATACGATTTTTTCCCAGTGGTATTATGTGTACACTAGATACAAGGTGCTCTTTGCCCTCAGAGAACGAGTCCAATCTCAGGAGGCTAGAGTAGCAGACTTGGAGGACATAAGGAAGACAGAAAGGTATATAGAAGAGACCCATAGGGAGGTAGTACTGAAGTCTCATCTCTAGTCTGGCAGCCTTTCTGTTGCCATGGGAGAGAATGGTCGCATGAAAGTAGAACATAACCTTGGTGTAGTACAAAGTGATCCTGTAGCTAGAACCTGTCCTCCAGGTGATATAAAATCCCCTCGCAGTGAGGAGGTTTCTCCAAGGCCATGTGCCCATTAGGGAAGGGTTAGGACAGCCGTTATAGTTGGAGATTGCATCATTAGGCACGTACAGTAGATAACTGGGTAATTAGTGGAAGTGAGGATTGCCTGGTAAGTTGTCTGCCTGGTGCAAAGGTAACAGACCTCACACATCACCTACACAAGGGCTTAAATTGTGCTGCAGAGGAGTCTGCTGTCTTGGTACATGTTGGCACCAATGACATAGAAAAGTGTGGGAGAGAGTTTCTGAAGGCCAAATTTAGGCTTTTAGATAGGAAGTTGAAATTCAGGATTTCCAGGTTGGCATTCTCCAAAATGCTTCCTGTTCCACGTGCAGGACCCAAAAGGCAGGCGGAGCTCCAAAGTCTCAATATGTGGATGAGATGATGTGCAAAGAAGAGGGTTTGGGATTCATTAGAAATTGTGCAACATTCTGGGGAAGGGAGGGGCTTTTCTAAAAGAATGAACTCCATCTTAACCGGGATGGTACCAGGCTGTTGGCATTAACCTTTAAAAAGGAGATAGATCAGCTTTTAAACTAGATAATAGGGGAAAGCCGACAGTTGCCTAAGAGCGCATGGTTCAGAAAGATGTATCCTTGAAAGATACTAGCAAAAGAGGGAAGTAAGGGCATACAATGACACCTAAAACGCTTTCCAGGATGATGGTTCCTAATGTGGAACCTTGCATCGTGTAACCATAATTTGGGTTCTTCTTTCCTAGGTGTATAACTTTGCCCTTGTCTGCATTAAATTTCATCTGCCATTTGGGCGTCCCATTTTCCAATTTATCAAAGACCTTTTGCAATTTTTCACAAATCATCTTGCATTTTAATAACTTTGAATAATTGTGTGTCATCTGCAAATTTGATCACCTCACTCATTATTCCTATTTCCAGGTCATTTATGAATATGTTAAAAAGCAGTCAGCTCAGCACAGATCCCTGGAGTACTGCACTATTCACCTTTCTCCATTGAGAAAATTGGCCATTTAGCCCTACTTCTGCTTTCTATCTTTTAACCAGTTCTGAATCCACAATAGTACATTGCCTCCAATCCCATGACTTTTTAATATGGCCAAGAGTCTTCTCATGAGGAACTTTGGGACGCCCAAATGGCAGATGAAATTTAATGCAGACAAGGGCAAAGTGCGGAAATAGAAAAGGTATAGAGAAGAGTCACCAAAATGGTAAAGGGTTTGGAAGGATACCCCTATGCGGAAAGGCTAAAAAGGTTAGGGTTTTTCAACTTGGAAGCAAGGCAGCTGAGGGGGGATATGATAGAAGTTTATAAATTAATGAATGGAGAGGAATAGGAAAACACAGATCAGTTGTTTGCGTCATCAAAAAGTAGAAAGACTAGAAAACACGCAATGAAGCTCCAATGTAATCCATTCGAGACTAATAAGAGAAAATATTTTTTTTACTTAATGCGTAATCACTGGAATTCGTTACCAAGTGAAGGCTGTTAGTGTAGATTGTGTTTAAAAAAGGTTTGGACAAGTTTCTGGAGGAAAGGTCCATAAATCATTATTAAAGAAGACCCAGAAAATTCACTGCTTATCCCAAGACAAGCCTTGTGGAACCTGTATCTTTTTGGGAACCTGCCAGGTACTTGTGACCTGGATTGGCCACTACTGGAAAGAGGATACTAGGCTTGATGGACCTTGTTCTGACCAGTATTACATTTCCTTTGTTATTATGTTCTGATGCTGCTTCTCCCAAGGGTAAACAGTGGATTTCTCCAGTCCTCTTCAATACTGGCTTATGGACTTTTCCACCAGGAACTTGTCCAAATTTGTTTTGAACCCTGCTACACTAAGAGCTTTTACTACATTCTCCTGTAACAAATTCCAGAGTTTGATTACATGCTGAGTCAAAAATATTTTCTCCAATTAGTCTTAAATGTGCTACATTTGTAGATTCATTGCACGTTCTCTAGTCTTTCTATTTTTTGAAGGAGTAAATAACCGATCTACGTTTACCCGTTCTACTCCATTCATTATTTTATAGACCTCTATTATCTCTCCCTTAGGCCGTCTCTCTTCCAAGTTGAAAAGTCCTAACCTTTTAAGCCTTTCCTCATAGGGGTATCCTTCCATCCCCTTTACCATGTTAGTCACTCTTCTCTGTACCTTTTTTCAGTTCTGCTACATCCTTTTTAAGATATGGCGACCAGAATTGCACACAGTATTCAAGGTGCAGTCACACCATGTAGCAGTACAGAGGCATTATAATATCATTAGTTTTATTTTCTCTTCATTTCCTTATGAGTCCTAGCATTCTATTTGCTTTCTTGACCATGGCTGCACACTGGGCAGAGGGTTTCAATGTATTTTCCATGATGACGACCATATAATTTTCCTGAGTGGTGCTTCCTAATGTGGAACCTTACTTTGTGTAACTGTAGTTTGGATTGTTCTTCCCTAAATGCATAACTTTGCACATGTCCACATTAAATTTCATCTGCCATTTGGACACCCTCCCAATTTTTTAAGTCCTGTTGCAATTTTTTTAAATCTTCTTGTGTATTAACAACTTTGAATCATTTTGTGTCATCTGCAAATTTGATCACCTCATTCATTGTTCCTATTTCCAGGTAATTTATAAATATGTTCAAAAGCAGTGAGCCCAGCTTTGAAAAAGTTGCCCATTTAGCCCTTCTCTTTGCTTTCTATCTTTTAACCATTTCCTAATCCACAATAGTACACTGCCTCCTATCCCATGACTTTTTAATTTCCATAAGTCTCAAATGCATTGTCAAATGCTTTCTGAAAATCCAGATACACTGTATCCATCAGCTCACCTTTATCTACCTGTTTATCCACACCTTCGAAAAAATATAACAGATTATTGAGGCAAGACTTTCCTTGGCTAAATCCGTATCTGCTTTCAGCCATTAAACCATGACCGTCTACATATTCAGTAATTTTGTTCTTTATAATGGTTTCTATCATTTTGACCGGTACAGACATCAAGCTCAGTAGTTTCCCGGATCACTCCTGGAACCCTTTCTAAAAATTGGTGTTACTTTGGCAACTCTCCAATCCTCAGGTACTACAGATGATATTAAGGATAGTTGACAGATTACTAAAAGTAGGTCTGCAATCTCATATTGGTAGATAACCTCAGGAAAACTTTGAATGAAGGGAGTGATTCACTGAAAATCCTCTTGAATATTTCCTCTACCTTGAATACTGTTAATTATCATATCTTAATTAAGAAATTGGAAGCCCTCAGAGTCAGAGGAATCAGGGGTTGGTTCAGGTCATTTCTTGGCCAATGAGCAGGAAGAATTTTGATGGGGAAAGAATTTTCAGAGTTCAGAGAACTGATCTGTAGCATCCAGAGGGTTCTCTGCTCTCCTCGTGTTGTTTAGGGGGTTATTTTAGATGCCCTATTCATGATTTGCATATATTCAAATGCCCATTTACAACTGCACAGCATGTGCACATCCAAACAGCCATTTTACGTGTCTGTTCTGATCATGTCCAAGTCACATGAGAGCATGGCAGAAGCATCTCCAGGGTGACCCAAAAAGATCCATGTGCATATTTGATTTGACAGTGGCACACCACACTTGTAAACTCGTCAGCAGACCTGTCCATATTTAGACCTGCTTCTCTGCTCGAACAGGCATTTCACAAGTGCTCGTTTCAACCAGCTTTTAACATTAGGGATGATGCCCGAATGGTTTTCTTCAGCTCATAAAAGGATGACAGGTAAATAGCGAGGCATCTTTGTTTATTGCCAGGCCACTGCTCGTCTCCATTTGCAAAATGGCTAGACCATAGTTGTGGATGTTGCAACATGTCCATGTGCCAGTTCCAAAATACTGACCCTAACACATCTATGTTGCCGGGTCCTCCCACATTGAAACTTTGCACATGCATATTTCTGAAATTGTCCTCCTTCCTGCACATGTCTGGGCCTTTATTCTGCACAGCCTCATTTTCTGGGACATTGACGTAGGCATTTATCTTTCTGGACAGGGATATGGTGTTGATTTCAGAACACACACGTATCCACCTCCACTATTATTTCTCCTATGCAGGGGCGGCTCAAGGCAATCTGCTGCCTGAGGCGAAGTCTGAAATGGTGCCCCCCACCCCCCCACACCCACACACCTTAGAGGGGGCGGGGCTTTTTCATAAATCCAATCAGAGACTGAACCAAACCAAAAAGCCGATTCGATTATATAGAGGAAATGCAAGATGTTTGCACACAGGGCCATATCGAGTTGCAATCACACCCTGTACAACTTGCAGCTCGGGCACACACACCCTGTCCCGTCCCCCCCCCCCCCCCATACCTCCATCCAGCGCTGCCTGCTCTTTCCCTGCTGCTGCCGCACTCTTTTTTTTTCATGGCGGCGCCAGCAGCAGGGAAAGAGCAGGCAGCGCTGGATGGAGGTATGGGGAGGAGGAGGGGGGCATGCGCCCGATCTGAAAGGCACCGGCACTTTAAGCAGATCTGTCCCTCCCTACTCTGACATCGCGTCAGAGGAGGAAGGGACCAAACCTGCTTAAAGTGCTGTGAAAAGGCTTGTGGAGTGCATTTCGGCTGCCTGCTATTGTCCTGCCAGTGGTGGCAGGGCAACAGCAGACAGCCGAAAAGTGCCCCCCAAGCCTTTCCGCCCTGTGCAGCTGCACCGCTTGCAAAGGTCTAGGTACGGACCCATTTGCACATCAAGGAACTTCAAGACAGCAAGCAACAGCACAGTTTATAAAACTAAATTATAACTAGTTTTTATTTTGTTGTTTTAAACTGCGTTATGGTTCTTGCTTTTTCTTTTTCAACATATATTTTGCATTCACAGTAAGTGCAGAGCAGAACCAGGACATTCATCCACAGAAATCAATATTAAAAAAAAAAATCTGATTCTGATCATCTCACTAACAAGAACAAAAAACACTATTCTCCAGTACCAGGCATATTGTGAACTAATACAAAACCCTACTACAAAGAGCAAACCTACCATACCATACCATATCAGCACAAACTTCCAAAACTCATATAAGGAGCCCATCCAAAAAAAGCGTCACTGTAAATACTACATTGGGCCCCTGGAACATCCATACACCTATTTGAAAAGCTGAACAAGTCAAATTACTACAGAACAGTATAGATCTTTATGTACAAACTCCATGTTAACAGAATACCTGACCTCAGTCACACACTCACAGCATCGACCCTCACCAAGTACAGAATAAGTAACAACAATCCAAAGTAAAAATAAAAATTTGTAGACAAAATTTAAATTGAAACCCCAAGAAGCCAGAGTCCACATGCAGTGTAACATCAGATACATAAGAGATGCAGTTCTGTGTATACTGTGTAAAATATAAAAATAGCACAAAGTTTAATCACTAAATTAAATAAAATTATTTTTCTACCTTTGTTGTCTGACCATTTTATTCTCTGATCATGCTGGTCCCGATCTGAGGCTTCTGCTTTCCTGTCTTCTCTTAGCTCTCTTTCTGTGGTCTGTGGTCCATGGTCCATCTGCCATACCTTATCTCTTCTTTTGTTTTTGTCACTTCCTTCCATCAGCCCATTTCCAGTTCCAGTAACCCTCCCCAGTATCAGCCCCCTTTCCTTCCCTCCCCTCCCAGTACCTTCCAATGTCAACCGGCTTGCATTCCCACGACTGCCATTGGTGTCCATTCCCTTCCAGTCCCCCTCCTTCCCCACTGTCCGGCAAGCTTACATCCACTCTCAGTGCCACCCCCCAGTCATCTCCCTTCCAGTACCCTACCCTCTGTCCATCCCCTTTCCAGTGCCATTTGCATAGCAGCTCCCTTCCAGCCTCCTCCCCATTACCCAACTACCTACCACTCCCATCCCCAAGTGTCAGCTCCCTTCCAGTCCCCCTTCAGTACATCCCAGATGTCAATTCCTTTCCAGTCCCCTCCTTCCCCCCATGTCAGCTCCCTTCCTGCCCCCTCCTTCCCCTGGCAAACCCTCTCATTATCCGCTCCCTTCCAGTCCCATTCTACCATCCTCCCGCATCAGCCCATTTGTAGTCCTAGCCCCTAGTTTTCTTCCAGGGCCAGCAGCACTCTCCTCCCCTCCCCCATTAGCCCATTTCCAGTCCTATCCCCCTTATCAGCCCACTCTAGTCCTAGCCCTCCAATCAGCCCATTACCAGTCCTAACCCCCCCATAAGTCCATTTCCAGTCCTAGCCCCCCACTCAGCCCATTTCCTGTCCTAGTCTCCCTAATTAGCCCATTTCTAGGCCTAAACCCACCAATCATCAGTCCATTACCAGTCCTAGACCCCCCCTCCTGATCAGCACATTTCCAGTTCTAACCACCCATCAGCACATTTCCAGGTCTAACCACCCATTCAGCCCATTTCCAGTCCTAGCCCTCCTCCTGATCAGCCCATTTCCAGTCTTAGCCATCCCTGATAGCCCATTACCAACCCTAGCCCCCTTCCCGATCATCCCATTTCCAGTTCTAACCCCCCATAGCCCATTACCAGTCCTAACCCCCCCTTAATCAGCCCATTTCCAATCCTAGCTACCGCTGATAGTCCATTACCAGCCCTAGCCCCCCTCCCAATCAGCCCATTTTCAGTCCCAGCCCCCCATAGCCCATTACCAGTCCTAAACCCCCCATCAGCCCACTTCCAGTCCTAACCCCCTCCATAGCCCATTACCAGTCCTAACCCCCCATCAGCCCATTTCCAGTCCTAGCCCCCCATAGCTCATTACCAGTCCTAACCCCCCATCAGCCCACTTTCAGTCCTAACCCCCTCCATAGCCCATTACCAATCTTAACCTCCCCCATCAGCCCACTTCCAGTCCTAGCCCCCTCCATAGCCCATTACCAGTACTAACCCCCCCATCAGCCCACTTTCAGTCCTAACCCCTCTATAGCCCATTACCAGTCCTAACCCCCCATCAGCCCACTTCCAGTCTTAACCCCCCATCATCCCATTTCAAGTCCTAGCCCCCCGCCCACTTCCAGTCTTAAACCCCCATCAGCCCATTTCCAGTCCTAGCCCCACCATCAGCCCATTACCAGTCCTAACCCCCCATCAGCCCACTCCCAGTCCTACCCTCCCAATAGTCCATTTCCAGTCCTAGCCCCCCATAGCCCAATTCCAGTCCTAACCCCCCATCAGCCCATTTCCACTCCAGCCCCCCCTATAGCCCATTACCAGTCCTAACCCCCCCATCAGCCCACTTCCAGTCCTAACTCCCCTCCATCAGCCCATTTCAGTCCCAGCCTCCCCCACCCCAGGGAAATTGAAATTAAAAGAAACTGGCTGCTGTTAAGCCCACCGGCGCTGACGGGAAATGGCATTTCCTGTTTCCCTTCAGTGCCGGTGGGCTTAGCAGAGCCACGAGAAAGGGAAACTCTCCTTTCGCGGCTCTGTAAAGCCGGCAGTGCTGAGGGAGAGAAGAGGGCTCTGCCGGGGCGGCCACGGGGCACTTCCTTCTGCCGTGGCTCTTCCAATCGGGGGGGGGGGGTTTGAAGGCCAAGTGAGGCGGGCTTTTTGGGGCAATTTTTGCTGCCCTCAAAAAGTTGCCGCCTGAGGCCACCGCCTCACTCGGCCTCATTATAGAGCCGCCCCTGCTCCTATGAAATGTGGGATGTTTTGACTTATAAGTCCAAGGGACACCTAAATGGCCTATTTTAAATGTGCCTTCATGTGTATATAGCCAACCTCTGGGACTTCTGATTAATTAATTGGGTTTTAGCTGTATTTTCTGTTTAAAAGTTATCCAAATAATTGGCAATTTTGGGAGAAATAATTCTGAAAAATTACATTTGCTTTCGACCTGTTTGCAGGCCATTTATAATTGGATGGTAGAAGATAAATTTATACAGAATCCTTGAAAGACTGAAAATTTTAAGGTTAAAACACCATAGTGAATTGGGATATGCCTGTGTTAGTGATTGATGGTTATAAACTACAAGTGAAGTCAGAATTTTGGTTGTTACTCCAGATTCTGAGTTGACTATGTAACCCATATTTATAATCTTGTAAAGGTATGTTGTCAATTGCAATTAATTAGAAATGTATGGTCTTATATACATAAGAGATAAGGGTGTTGGGGCCACTTGGCAATAGTGATCATAGCATGATCGCCTTTGATTTAATTAGTGGAGGAGGGATACTAAGGAAATCCACAGTACTACTTTTTAACTTTCGAAAGGGAGACTATGATAAAATGCGGAAAATAGTTAAGAAAAAACTAAAAGGAGCAGTTGCAAAGGTTAAAGACTTACATCAAGCTTGGGTGCTGTTGAAAAATACTATCTTGGAAGCCCAGACCAGCTCTATTCCACGCTTTAAGAAAAGTGGAAGGAAGTCCAAAAAACTGCCAGCATGGTTTAAAGGTGAGGTCAGAGAGGCTGTTGTTGCCAAGAAAGCATCTTTCAGGAAATGGAAAAAAAGAGCCAAACGATGAAACCTGGAAACAGCACAAGCACTGGCAGGTCAAATGCAAGGCATTGATAAAGAAGGCAAAGAGAGAATTTGAGAAGAAGCTTGCTGCAGAAGTAAAAACGCGAAATAAAGATTTTTTCAAGTACATTCGTAGGAAAAAACCTGTGAGAGAGTCAGTTGGACCATTAGATGACAGAGGAGTTAAAGGGGCACTAAGAGGCGACAAGGCGATAGCGGAGAGACTGAATGAATTCTTTGCTTCGGTCTTTAGTGAGGAAGATGTAGGGATGTTACCCATGACTGAAGTGGTATTTAAAGGTGCGGAAGAATTGAAGGAAATATCGATACATCGGGAAGATGTATTACAACTATTAGATAAACTGAAGAGTAGCAAATCACCTGGGCCGGATGGTATACATCCAAGGGTGTTGAAAGAACTGAAATATGAGATTGCAGACCTGCTATTAGTAATCTGTGAACTATCATTAAAATCATCTCTAATACCTGAAGATTGGCGGATCGCCAATGTAACACCAATTTTTAAAAAGGGTTCAAGGGGTGATCCGGGAAACTACAGACCGGTGAGCCTCACGTCAGTACCAGGAAAAATGGTAGAAACCATCATAAAGAATAAAATTACTCAGCATGTAGATAGTCATGGCCTAATGGGAGACAGCCAACATGGCTTTAGACAAGGAAGATCTTGTCTTACTAATCTGTTATGTTTTTTTGAAAGTGTGAATAAACAGGTGGACAAAGGTGAGTCGGCTGATATAGTGTATCTGGACTTTCAGAAAGCCTTTGACAAGGTCCCTCATCAGAGACTTTTGGCAAAACTAAAGAGTCATGGGATAGGAGGCAGTGTACTACTGTGGATCAAGAATTGGTTAAAAGATAGAAAGCAGAGGGTTGGGCTAAATGGCCAATTTTCCCAATGGAGAAAGGTGAATAGTGGTGTACCCCAGGGATCGGTGCTGGGTCCGCTGCTTTTTGACATATTCATAAATGACCTGGAAAGTGGAATAACGAGTGAGGTTATCAAATTTGCAGATGACACAAAACTATTTAAAGTTGTTAAAACCCAAGAGGATTGTGGAAAATTGCAAGAGGATCTTGATAAATTGGAAGACTGGGCATCAAAATGGCAGATGAAATTTAATGTGGACAAGTGCAAAGTTATGCACCTAGGGAAGAACAACCCAAACTATGGTTACACGATGCAAGGTTCCACATTAGGAACCACCACCCAGGAAAAAGATTTAGGCGTCATTGTGGATAGGGGAGATATGATGCAGAAGTTTAAATACTTAGGGCTCGATTCTGAGCCACGAATAGCAGGGATAGACATCCCAATGGGACATTCATCCCTGCTATTTGTGGCAGTACCTGCCCCCGACTAACTTCCCTGCTGGTTGTTTGGAGAACTTAGACGAGGGCAGGGAATGGGTGGCCCAGGTGCAGAGAGTGGGCAGTCAGTGAGCAGTCGCCGGCCCTGGATATACAAGGCCGATTCTAATGTTGGCCCTGTACATCCAGGGCCAGCAAAATGGCTGGGGAAGTTATTCCACCTCCGAGGTGGAATAACTTCCCTGAACATTTTTTTTTGTTCACTCCAGGGTGTGGAAGGGGGTGGGGGTTCCGGGGTTTATTCCCTGCAGCCTGACCCTGGCCTTAGGAGGCCAGATCGGGGGGTAGGGCTGTGGGGAATAAACCTTCATTTCTGGTGGTCAGCATCGTGGCTTTTAAGTGGAGCCACAGTGCAATGGCAACATGATGCCATGGTGCTGCAGCTCCATTTAAAAGCCTGACTGAGCTATCTGGGCAGTGCCTGCACGTACAGGCCTGATTGTGATTCTGATCCCGCGGGGCTGGACGTTCCCCGCGGGATCAGAATCGCGATCCCCTTTGTATGTCCAGCTCAGACTGAACGTGCAAAGGGGATGTACGTGTGGGACAGAATCAGGCTGTTAAAGGGTATTTTTGATTTAAATTTTTTATTAAATTTTAACATTCATGCATAACAAGAGTGAAATGGAAACAAAAGATGATATCCATACAAAAACACTCAGAAATACCAACTATATCTAAATCAGATCGTATTATACATCATCCCAAATTTAGAGTGGAAATTGTGACCACTTCGGCTGACGCTTTAGTCTCTGCTCCTGAATAAGTATTATTATCCTTTGTTTTATTTCCTGGGGCCTCCCTCATTATTTTCCTTAATACTTGTGGACTAAATTTGGGATGATGTATAATACGATCTGATTTAGATATAGTAGGCTGTTAAAGGGTATTATTGCACAAACAAACCTTTTTTAAAGTAGGAGAAGCTGTAAAACTAGAGGGCATAAAATGAAGCTGCAAGAAGGTAAACTTAAAAGCAACATTGGGAAATACTTCTTCACTGAAAGGGTGATGGGGCAAATACAGTGACAGATTTCAAAAATGGTATGGGACAGAAACAGTGAATCCCTTTATAGCAAGAGGATAACATCAAAATAAACTTATCAATTTCTTATACCCCCTCTCTTGGTTTGCAGTTTGGAGCTGCCTAACTGAAGACCGAACACAGTTTAGGACAACTATCAAGTGGGTTGCCATGAGTCGACACCGATTTGATGGCACTTAACAACAGCAACATTAATTATACCTCAACAAATAGAGAGGAGTGATTTGCATGGAGCGGGGAGGGGGGGGGAGTACAACCATAAACAAAGGCATAGAGGGGTGGTGACCTGCACGGAGCATTGGGTACATCTATTCTAGCCACCTTATTGGACAGACTAGATGGACTGTACTGGTCTTTATCTGTCTTCATATACTATGGCCCGATATTCGAAAGGCATTTACACAGTTTACAGCCCTGTAAACTGTGTAAATACCATTATCCGGGATATTCAATGGCACAAACATGATTAATGCTGCTGAATATCCCCTCTCTTCACCTTTACATGCCACAATGCTAATCGCTCTGGAAGCAGCAGTCTTTGGCAAACTCAACACACTTGACAAACAAATTAGGTTTCATTCATTCCTAATTTTAAAGATCTCACAGAAATACAATATCACCAGACAACATGGCTCTAACCATTCATCCTTGTTTCATTCCTGCCAATAGTTGTCTATTTGCCATGTCTGATTTGAACTTCTGAGGTACTAGTCTATAATTTTGATACATTTTTCCATGGGGTCATGTCTCAGTAGAAATGAAAGCAAGCATCACTCTGTTTACACGTTTGTGATTTGCTCTTATGACTCAGTAAAATGAGAGGAGTATAGTTATAGAATGTGTTTGGAAAAATGTTAGTTTTATTTTTATGTATAGATCACTATGCAGCCTTATATGCAAAGGTCATGGCTTGGTGCATTATGCAGTATATGTTTAAAGCAATGGTTTTGCTAGACAGCCGATGCCACTATAATTTGTTTAAAACTGCGCTTTTAACTCCTTTAGTTACAGTGTGTTTGAGATATATTAGTTAAAGCAGTATGATTATTTGCATATGTTAGTTTCATGTATAGTGGCGATGCAGTAGGGTAGTACGTGGCCGCTGGTGCTGCAATGATTTGCTATGAGTGGTGATAGCTGTATACTGGGAAACGCATGCAGATGTATGATGTTTGGCTTTTTATTGAATGTGTGGGGTTTATTGAATGTGTCTTTACAATGATGCAGTCTCTGGTTGTTGTTGCTACTGCAATGTTTTGAATGGGATGAAGTGAGTTCTCATGTGTTTTTGGCTGGCAGAGGTGTTGTTGAGAGTGTGATTGGAGGTTCTCGTTTTAAATACTACTGCACATGCACAGCATTATTATTAAAGCAGCAATGAACATCTTGTGCTTCCAGCTTGAATCAAAGTTGTCTTGTTAGAAAGTAAGTTGTTTTGAGCATATATGACTGGAGGAGTTTTTTATGGCTGTATAGTAAGATCAGAACTGTTAAGGACTCCATATTTTGAATAGAGGTTTATTTTATTTATTTAAAATATTTCTACACTACCATATGCCATAGCATTCAAGGCAGTGAGCAAGCATAAAACATATGCAAATACAAATATCATACATAATACACTAATCAACCCAGCCTTCCCCCCCCCCCCCCATGCAAACTAAATACCTGCTATGCAGGAGTCCAACCTAAAGAGCTATTGAGGGAACAAAAAATGTTTTCAAAGCCTTCCTGAAAGTAGTCAGCCCTTGCTCCTTTAGGAACCCATCGGGGAATCTGTTCCACCAAGCTGGGGCAGCCACCTTAAATGTTCTTTATTCTATCTGCTTTCATATAATGGTATTTGATAACCTTTGGTTCTGGGTTTACTACATGTTAAAAGAGTGACTGAGTTTTGAGAGGAAGTATCGGGATAGCACAAGGTTGTTGGGAGGGTATGATAGTGTTTGATGTTGTCTGTTCTGATATAAGATTTTGTATGTCGCCAGAAGATTTTCATAGGTATGTATATATGCATTTTTGGCAGCACTATAAGTATTTTAGAAAAGTCTCCATGTTCACCAGACCTTTTCTAAAAGACCAGGGGATCCATTTTTAAAAGCCTATGGAGGTTATCCAGATAAGGGCACTGAGAGAGATTTTCAGTGGCAGTATCTTGATCAGGCATGTCCAACTCTAGTCTTGGAGGGCCACAATCCATCCTAGTACAACTGTATAACCTGTAAATAGCAACATGTATATAGCTATCTATTCTTGTAAATAGTGCTAAGCAACTCTGGTCAATACTGTATTTGTGACCTGAGTGCCTCGCCTGTATATAGTTACCCACGTTAGTCCCAAGTTACACCACTTGTTCATTGTAAGTACAGTGCAGGTTTCCACCGCACTGTACAGGATATTGTTTGCCTGTAAACTGCATTGATTTTAAAGAGCACGGTATAGAAAAGATATTAAATAAATAAATAAAATAAAATCCTGGTTTTCAGGATGTCCCCAATGAATATTCATGAGATATTGGCATGTGTTTCCCCAAAAAACCTTGCAAGACACCATGGAAAGTGGAATAACGAGTGAGGTTATCATATTTGCAGATGACACAAAACTATTTAAAGTTGTTAAAACCCAAGAGGATTGTGGAAAATTGCAAGAGGATCTTGATAAATTGGAAGACTGGGCATCAAAATGGCAGATGAAATTTAATGTGGACAAGTGCAAAGTTATGCACCTAGGGAAGAACAACCCAAACTATGGTTACACGATGCAAGGTTCCACATTAGGAACCACCACCCAGGAAAAAGATTTAGGCATCATTGTGGATACCATGTTAAAACCCTCGGCCCAGTGTCCAGTGGCGGCCAAGAGAGCAAATAGAATGCTAGGTATCATAAGGAAAGGAATGGAAAATAAAACAAAAGATATTATAATGCCTCTATATCGTTCCATGGTGAGACCGCACCTTGAATATTGTGTGCAATTCTGGTCGCTGTATTTTAAAAAGGATATAGCAATATTAGAAAAGCTTCAGAGAAGAGCCACCAAAATGGTAAAGGGGATGGAAGGATACCCCTATGAAGAAAGACTAAAAAGGTTAGGGCTCTTTAACCTGGAAAAGAGATGGCTGAGGAGAGATATGACAGAAGTCTATAAATTAATGAACGGAGTGGAACGGGTAAACGTAGATCGATTGTTTACACTATCAGAATGTAGAAAGACTAGGGGACATGAAATGAAGCTACAGGCTAAACTATTTAAGACTAATAAAAGAAAATATTTTTTCACTCAACATGTAATCAAACTCTTGAATTTGTTACCAGAGGATGTAGTAAAGGCTGTTAGTGTAGCTGGGTTTAAAAAAGGTTTGGACAAGTTCCTGGAGGAAAGGTCCATAAACCATTATTAAGAAGGGACTCAGGATATCAATGCTTGACCCAGTACAAGCATTGTGGAACCTGTGTCTTTTGGGGAAACTGCTAGGTGCGTATGACCTAGATTGGCCACTGTTGGAAACAGGATACTGGGCTTGATGGACCTTGGTCTGACCCAGTATGGCATATCTTATGTTCTTATATACCAAAATTAGGCCAGGAAAGTTATAAACAGTGATTTACCCAAGGCCACAAAGGATGCCAGGAGGATGCAAACACTAGTCTTTTTGGTTAGTAGGTTGCTGCTTTCACCACTAGGATATGCCTCTCTCCCTACTGCAGGTTACTCTGCCTTTGTAAGTCTTCAATCTTGAGGCAGAATGCTGTGTAGAAGAAACCCACCAACAATCTAGAACTCTGCTGCAAGAACCCTCAATTGTTTCTGAAGTGAAGCTATTAAGGGTCATTCCAAGGCAAGAATAGTGGGGATGGATGTCTGGTTGGGACATCCATCCCTGCTATTCGTGCCCTCTCCCAATCCCATTTAACTTCCCCGCACGTTGTACAGGGAAGTTAGATGGGGGCGGAAAAGGGATGGATCATGGTTAGGGTTAGGGTGGGCAGTAGGCGGTCATCTGCCCCAGACATACAGGGCCAATTCCAATGTCAGTCCTGTACATCCAGGGCCGGCAGCTTGAACGGGGGGAACTTATTCCACCTTGGAGGAACATTAATCCCTGTCGGCACTTTGGCGGCCCTCTTGGAAAAGTTTGTACCAGTCATAAAATCAAGCATGACTCATTCATTCACCACCATATACTTGCTGTAACTTGTCATAAGTCTCTTTGCACAAAACTCCAAGTTTCTGGCGAATGTAATGCAAATTCGCTGTTCAATTTTTTCACTCATCATAAATCTGATGAACTGCTTTTACACGATACCAAACATCACATGATTTTAAAAAGTACAGGTGTGCTGCAGCCATGTTACACTCTGCACATGCAGAGCACATAACTAGGTCATTGCATGCTTAATAGCATCATGGTATGGCGTGCTGTTATATAGCTACACATCAAGTCTTGATACTTTTTGATCACACCTCGTATTATGGCACCATGGCTGAATAGCAGAATAAGGAGTCAAGAATCCTCTAGACCACCAGTTCTCAACCTCAGGACACACCTAGTCAATCAGGTTTTCAGGATAACCACAATGAATATGCATTAGGTAGATCTGAATGCACTGCCTCCATGGTATGAAAATCTCTCTCATGCATTCATGAATTCACCCCAAAACCAAACACAATATTTTAATGTTTGTTTCTTCACATATTGTAATTTTGTAACACAGATTTTCAGAAAATACCACAGGTAGAATTAGTAATCTGCTCTAACTTTAGGAAAGTACAATGCTGATTTGCTTATCTTGTAAATTGCTCCATTGTTTTGTTGCCTAAAGAAGCTTCAACTCCTGTCCAATGTGCCACGCCTATAGTCTTCTTCTGGGTCTCAAACCTCATATCGAAAACAATTGTTCAAGGTCTCTGGTTATGCTCACTGTATTGTTTATAACTTTTCAGCTACTTTGAAAGAAAACCAGGCCCTCCAAATCAATGCTGCTTTCCACAATCCCACAAAGTAATTCTTTGAAATTCTTTAAAAAATAAACTCTGCTTTTTTATACAGCCGGTTTTCTGTGACGCAATTTTTCGTGTTTTCTGTGAATATATTGAACGGAAAGCACACTAGGGCGCTCCTGAATTAATCACACTTCTAGTTGTTTTTTTATTTTTTTTATCATGTGCATTGCAAATGATAGTATGTTTGTATTTGTAATTAGACAGTGAAAGTTGTTGGACAAGTTTCAAAGGGAATAGCTAGCATAGAATTTCTCCATCTAACTATATAAAAATGAGACGGCTTCAGAAAAAAATTATGTTATTAATGGGTCCATTATGCCAGAGTCCTCGGACTGACTCGAAGGCACACATTGCATTGCATTTTTTATGCCAGAGTCCACCATAGCTTTGCTTCTCTGTACATCTTAAAAAGCCTTCATTCTGTCTGGATAAGTATCTAGCTCCAATAGAAACTCATCACTTGCAAAGTATCTACCAAGAAATACATTCTTATATGTAGCTACATACTGTCAACATTATAAATCTTAGAATTCTATTTAACTGGCTAGAGAGCTTTTTTTTTTTTTTGTTATCGTCCTATAGTGCATAGCTGAAAGGAAACTTCTGTTCATTAAACTGCCAGTTTTATCTTACAGAGAAAGGTGGTGATGGTATAATGTTCAGTTTTTCCCTGGATCATGTTAGCTGTATAGCCGACACAGAGTCTCAGAGTACAGATTTTCCTTGCTTGTGGTTTGGCTTCTTAGTCCAGACTTCTAACTGAAAGCATGGGTTTTTTTTATTCAACCTGGTTAACAAGGAGGAAAGCATAGTAGTCTTCAAAATGTTGCCACACTCAGGAAACAAGAATAGATGGCCGTGATTGCAGTGGTATTCTTAATGAATGATTTACGGCTGGAGATCACAGACAGATGACAGGCAACATGAATCATGTGTCACGGCACTCCATGGGAACCATATCGCAGGGAGCAGCAGAAGCAAGCAACTCTGCAGGTCTGCCCAGCGTTCATTTGTTATATGCGATCCAATAACTGCACAGTTCCAGAGGGCTGAAGAATAACAGTCCTGTTTCAGATGTAACCCTTCCAATAAACAGCAAAGAAATATGTGTTGCGGACATTGTCCACCTGCTGTCACAAAAAGGCAGCAGGTCCTCGGTTTCACAAAATTCAGATGGATGCGAGTAATTATACAGGGGAGTAGAGTTTTATGGGAGAGCGCCAAGTATTCCCACTGCTGACCCAACTATCATTTTTGGTGCATGAGAAAAACGCCTTGGGCCAAATACGTCCAGACATTCATCCATATATGCAGCTCAGGATTTTTTTTTTGTAATAGAAACTTAGCCAGAAGAAAAATGTAATGAGGATACTAAATTTCCTTATGTAAGTGCTTAATATCAGATTTAAAAGTGATGCCTATATGTCTCCACGGCTTTTAGCAGAAATGTCCTATCTTAATTTGCAACACTGTTAGTATCTACACTGAGGCAAATCAAAGGGGTGGGAAAGTGAGAATCTATAAAAATGTTTAAAATGGCAAATAATGCACAATGAAAAACACCCATTAACTTTAATATTTAAAGACATCTGTATGCCTGTGCTTAGTCAGAACGTAATGCATAGAAATCAGTCTACAATGAGAATTTGTTGCATGTAGCAACATAGAATATAACAGCAGATAAAGACCAGTATGGTCCATGTAGTCTGTCCAGTAGGTGGCCAAAGTAGGTGTGCCCGCCACTCTGTGCAGGTCACCCCTCTCTATGCCCTTGTCTGGGGTTGTACCCACCTCTCCATTTTATAGTTATTTAGGTTAACAGAACAAGCAAAGGTGACGGAGGAAAGGATGCTTTTGTAGCTCATACAAAAAGACTCAAAGGAGTTCTTTCATCAGGACATTAAGAAATTAATTCCAGCATGATGAGTAAGATGATATCAGCGGAACAGCTTACTCGTGGATCCATTTCTGCATCCAGTTCAACTTCTCCTGCTGACCTGTAAGTGCATTCACTATGTCAGGGGCGGCTCAAGGCAATCTGCTGCCTGAGGTGAAGTATGAAATGGTGCCCCCCCCCCCCCACCTTAGAGGGGGGTGGGACTTTTTCAGAAATCCAATCAGAGACTGAACCAAACCAAAAAGCTGATTAGATTATATGGAGGAAATGCAAGATGTTTGCACACAGGGCCGTATCGAGCTGCAATCGCACCCTGTGCGACTTGCAACTCGGGCGCATGCCTCCCTCTCTCCCCCCATACCTCCATCCAGCGCTACCTGCTCTTTCCCTGCTGCTGCCGCCCTCTGTTTTTTTCACGGCAGCACCGGCAACAGGGAAAGAGCAAGCAGCGCTGGACGGAGGTATGGGGAGGAGGAGGGGGGCATGCGCCTAATCTGAAAGGCACCGGCACTTTAAGCAGATCTGTGCCTCCCTGCTCTGACATCGCATCAGAGGAGGGAGGGACCAGACCTGCTTAAAGTGCTGCGAAAAAGCTTGGGGAGCGCATTTCGGCTGCCTGCTATTGTCCTGCCAGTGGCGGCAGGGCAACAGCAGACAGCCGAAATGCGCCCCCCCCCCCCAAGCCTTTCTGCCCTGTGCGGCTGCACCGCTTGCACAGGTCTAGGTACGGTCCTGTTTGTACACCAAGGAACTAAAAGACAGCAAGAACCAACAGCAGAGTTTATAAAACTAAGGGGCATGTTTACTAAATCGCGTTAGTGCAGTTCGCGTAAGTATCCGCGTTAATAACACAAACCCCCAAATAAGGAGATAGGCGGGACAGCGGAAGACCTAACGCACGTAACAGAGCTCACGCGCGATACCTGGCGCGTTAGAGGAAGTCGCCGCACGTTACTGCGCATGAAGCATAAGAAGCCACGCAGACATACCTGACCCAGACAGAGCTGTAGCACAATGGTTACTGCAGTGACCACTGATACAGGCAGCATGGGTTCGAGTCCCCAGGCTGCCAGATGCAGAAGGCTGGCTGATGCAGCATCCCGAACATGATACAGTGAGGGAGGGGGCATATTTTTTTATACGTCTCGGAGGGGTGCAAGCAAACACACCCACACATCAGATAGTGAGTGAAGGGGGCATGTATATGCTCTGTCCCCCTGGGGTGCAAGCAAACACACCCACACATCATATAGTGAGTGAGGGGGCATGTCTATGCTCCCCTACCATTTGGGGTGCAAGTAAACACACACACACAGTATATAGTGAGTGAGGGGCATGTCTATGCTCCCCCCCCCTTTCGGGGCTCAAGTAAACACACCCAAACATTACATAGTGAGTGTGGGGGCATGTATATGTTATGTATGTGTTGTATGCTTGTTACCATACAAGCCTGACCCAGACAGAGCTGTAGCACAATGGTTACTGCAGTGACCACTGATACGGGCAGCATGGGTTCGAGTCCCCAGGCTGCCAGATGCAGAAGGCTGGCTGATGCAGCATCCCGAACATGATACAGTGAGGGAGGGGGCATATATTTTTATACGTCTCGGAGGGGTGCAAGCAAACACACCCACACATCAGATAGTGAGTGAAGGGGGCATGTATATGCTCTGTTCCCCTGGGGTGCAAGCAAACACACCCACACATCATATAGTGAGTGAGGGGGCATGTCTATGCTCCCCTACCATTTGGGGTGCAAGTAAACACACACACAGTATATAGTGAGTGAGGGGGCATGTCTATGCTCCCCCCCCCCCTTTCGGGGCTCAAGTAAACACACCCAAACATTACATAGTGAGTGTGGGGGCATGTATATGTTATGTATGTGTTGTATGCTTGTTACCATACAAACCAGACCCAGACGGAGCTGTAGCACCATGGTTACTGCAGTGACCACTGATACGGGCAGCATGGGTTCGAGTCCCCAGGCTGCCAGATGCAGAAGGCTGGCTGATGCAGCATCCTGAACATGATACAGTGAGGGAGGGGGCATATATTTTTATACGTCTCGGAGGGGTGCAAGCAAACACACCCACACATCAGATAGTGAGTGAGGGGGCATGTATATGTTGCCGATAGTCTGTAGGGGCGCTAGCAAACACACCCACACATCATATAGTGAGTGAGGGGCCATGTACATTGTTTTGTATGTGCTGTAAGGTTGCTAGCAAACACACCCACACAGTGGTGTATCCAAAGTTGCTGCAGAACGCACCCCATAACGCACAACAGAGGCCACACTAAAAAGTAGAGTGTCCACTGAGGCACAACAAGATGTCCCCCATTGAGCAGTCCATAAGGGAACCTAAAGGTAGCCAGATAAGGTGACACATGGTGCACCCAATGACGCTCAGTACAGTAATATGACGCTTGAGAGGCTGTCGCTGGTAGCAGTCCTGCGTGTGTAAAACATATAATGCGGCAGACACCCCTATAAAAGGAGTCCATTGTGGGTCACAAACCCATGGCTACGGGCTCCACAGGCAATGAGTGACCCACTGGCCTGCAGCCCCATAGCCGGTAACCACCCCCTGGCTGTCCACTGAAGTGCGGCAGGACACCACCCAACTGTCCGCTGTAGTGTCCCGGATCCGTAACAATGCAGGGAGTCCCATGGTGCACACTGCACATGCAGACCAGCAGTCCACAGATGAACACAAGAAGGGGTACATACCCACATAGCCCCCTGGTATGGTATGGTGAAATGACTGTGAGTGTCACTGGACATAGTAGCAACAGAGAGTATCCCAACAGGGTGCCCCAGAAGAAGCTAGAAAATGTGTCAGTGAAGGCAGACAGATCATAAGCACAATGGGTAAAAAGCGGCCTGGTGGAGCAGGGTCTGTGAGTTCAATCCCCCCTGTGTGTCCAAAGACCAAGGCTGCCTGCAACAGTACCCTCCGCAAACAGTAGGCACACATATGATGAACCAGTCAGCCCCCTGTCTAAACCAATGAGAACCCCAATGTTTGGTTGTACACAAAGAACATGAGAGGGAGGAATATATGCCCACCACCCCTTGCTGGGAGTGTCCGTGTAATCCCGAGAGGTGCAGCACCCAAAGGTAGAAAACAGTGTGAATCTGCAGCCAGAACCGGGTGCTTGAAATGTACAAAGGTGAAGATATACACAACCCATATAATAAAGGAAATACCACGTCAGACTGTACCAGAAACAATGCAGGGGACAACACAATTGCCTTGCCATTGGAATTCAGCATCAAACAGCACCAGGACATGCTATGTGTGACACAACTATGGGCCGTGTACCAAGTGGTTGTGTCCCTGCAAGGCTGCCATATCTGTGGATGGGTGTGCGGCATGACTCCCACACCACACCAGTAATATCATAGGAGGTCTGGTTTGTATGTCCCACAAGTTGTGCTGGCAAACACCCACCCACAGGGATGTACCTGGAAGGTGTCACATAGGATAACCCCATGAAAGCCACACCAGAGAACTAAGGCTACTGTGCACTGTCTCCCACAGCACCCGACAGGGCTTTTCACAAAGCACCCCATAGGGCATGTGACAGGGCCCATGAGGAGTCACTGTGCGGAGTCTGCAGTGTGAGGGCGCTGCTGTTGTTAGCACCAATGTAAAGCAAAATAGGAATACGCCCCCCAAGGTGCTCACAATGACCCACTGTGTGTTCAAACCCATGACCCAGGGCCCCACCCACAAGCATGGAAGCAACCCCATGCCCATATTGCCAGTGCACATAACAAAGTCACAATAATGAGGTGGGCAGCCCTTGGAGCAGAACTGCCAGATGACCCAAGCCCCCGAAACAAACCCACAGAAGACGCACCATGTACATGCAAGGGATGCCTGACTAAGAAACAAAGCAAGGTCTCAGCAAACAAGGGCATATGGCAAACACAATCAAGACCAAGGTCATGATCATTACCAAATATAGAAGGCCCAATAACATCACAGACCGCTTTGCAACATGGAATGTCACTGGCAAAAGCAAAAGCAGGGAGAAACACACTATGGTGATTGTGCGCAGGAAAATGAAGATGTCCGTAACACCTGAAACCAAATCCCCTGACTGTGGACCGAGGGGCGCCATGTCGTCACCCAAGGTGCCTGCTGGGCTGCTAAGGATATGGGAGTATGCAACAGTACCCATGGTGCACTGCAGATGCCCAGCAGCAGTCCAGAGATGACCATAGGAGGGGGTAGGCGCCCCCACAGCGCCTGGGCCGGAAGGGAGATAAGAATATGTGCGCCCCTGCCATAGAGCACCAAACGACAGTAGGCCAACAGTGTGGCCAAGAACAAGCAGGAAAGGTGTACCAGCACAGTGTGAAGACAGGTGTGCAAACTGAACCCAAATATGCGGCTAAGCGGTATAGGAGAGTGCTGACAGACCTGTGGCCCATTGAACAATATGGCATGGTGCATCACTAACGGTATGTTTGCAAAGGTCAGTGTGCCCTAGAGGCCACAAGGTGTGCCTGGAGGGTCGGCAGGACCTGTGTGGAACAGAGATAGATGTAGCACAAACACCACCTAGAGCCCACAGTAACGGCAATGAACAGGTGACTGTTGGAGGGCAAGCAGGGAGTTCACGGACCCTCACACATGACAGCAGCACACGTGTATGGCAGCAGCGCAGACAAACATGCTGGGAGCAACAGCATCACAGCAAAGGTTCCTGGCACCCTGGTGTACTGGAAAGAAGGTGTGTGGCAGCTGAGGGGAATAGTTGCCCCCCAGTGGAGGGTGAGGTCGCCCGAGAGGTGAGCAGGACACGCCAAGCAGGCACAGGACAAACAAGCAAAAGGAGATGCTCAGTAGACAATGGCAGCAGGGTAGGGTACGGGGCAAGAGTCCACAGCAGCATACATGACACCTCACCACACCATGATGCAAATACATGGACCAAAGGACGGACAGCTAATGTGACAACGCTAATATGACCAGACAGGTAGCAGACGCCCGGAGACCACTGTTACAGCGACAATAAGCATCAGCGCGGGAAAGGCCGAGGAAAAGAGGAACAGAAAGAGCGCAAAGCTCTGACCACTCTGATGGAAAGCACTGGAGAACATAGATGACCTAAAATAAACACAGAGGCACACAGAAATGGATGCAGACAGGACCACATCATGCCAACAGCAAAGACCACAGCTGCGTGCCAGGTGATAGAACCACAGAGCGTAGGCAAAATGCAGTACACATGTGGAGGAGGGGTCCACAGTCCACAACACAGTCGACAGGTGGGATGGAACACACAAATTAAGAGGCACACACCCACACCCACAGCAGGAGATATAATGTACTGTAAACAACATGCAAGTGATCAGGGAAGTGACACATGAGGGGTGTAATTGGATAGCCCAATGGAGGCCCATTTGGATCGGCTGTGGAAAGGGCCACCGGACCAAAAGAGGGACATGCCAATCACCAACCAGACCAACAGTGTTGCCTGTGTCCTGTGTGAAAAGAAGCAGATATCAGGTAAGGGACGGACACACACCCCCATGACACCTGCAGGACAGAAAGGAGACACACACATAAACCCAGCCACACACAGAATGAATAGATAGCAACACATGATGTGTCCACAACACTGAGCACACTGCACATGCACCACAGACGTAGATGACAGTGAAGACTACGGCACCATCCCAATATCATCAAGAACCTGCACATGACACGCATACACCGCAGGGGACAAGAGCATGTGCAGCAGCGGTGGCATACCCAGAGAACAAATAACGACAGGCTGAGAGCAATAGGCAAAAAGCAGAATAAGCAGGCAGTGTATGTCACAGAGTATGGAAGGTGAGGGCCACCTGAAAGGTACACCAGTGTCCTGGATGTGAATGTTACTGTCAGCAATGTTCCCCCCAATCGTCTGTAGGCTGTGTGCGCGTAAAATATCAGCTCAGTGCAGCTTTGGAAGGAAGGTGACATGTCTGTGCGCAACATAATGACAGGCAGAGTTATAACATTAAAATGTTGACTACACGTCAGAATATAGTATGTACACCACATTGAGTTTAATCAAATTAACTGAAAACAGACGATTAATAAATGAAGCAGGAAATGTCTAGTAATTACAACCCTGACTGTAAAGGTGTAAGATGTCTGTGTCGCTCCCTAGTGGAATAAGAGCTGCAAAGTATGTGCGCTCCCCTGGCGAGGTGTGTGCGCAGACACATGCGCACAGCTCAGAGGGAACAGTGATTGTCAGCCAAAAGCACACAGAGACACAATAGCGGATCCAGAGACCGATGGATGGCGGACAGCACGACGTCTGCATGGGTAGCTGAGAGAGCAACATGTCCACGGTGCAGTGTGTCCTGCGGAAACACAATGTTGATGTACATTGCATCACCATCGGAACTGTGACCCATCTGAGGAACATATATGACACCTGTGCACAATGTACAGTTGCCCACCAGTGGAAGGTAACAAATGGATGAGGGAACATAATCTGAGAGGGCGCAAAATACATCCCTACAACACACATAGGCAGGGTGGCGCATGAGGAATGGCCAGGTGGAAAGGTCACTAACAATCATGAACATACACAGTGTGATAAAGTACACATGCAGAAAGCCAAGATGTCCTGCCCCCAAAAAATGAACGTCAAATGGAGACACACAGCACATCACATGCATGAGTGGCACATATCTGCCAAATGACCCAGTGCCAGTGGCTGATCAACCTAGCAAACCAGTATACACTGACCTGTGCAAGAGTACACACACAGCCGCTCAAGATGTGTGCAAGATAGAACATGCAGAACCCCAATATGTGAACAAGTAAGGGCCACCTCTGTGACCCATGGAGGCGAAGGGGGAAGGAGCAGTGGTCCAAATAAATGTGCAGCACCATAGGAGCAGTGGAGAGAAAACAACATATATGTGACCAGACGTGACGAATGACATGCAATCCCCACTACCCTGCAACTCACCCAAGCCAACATGAAGGCTGCATATATGAACACCCTCCCCCCCCCCCCATGCAGCACGGCCACATGCAGCATTACAAGGCAGTCCGGGTGGGCCTGGAACACAGATGCTCATCCTGTGGAGCCAAGAACAGGACAGAGATATGGAGGCATCAGATGGCAGTGCTGCACAATCCTCACACCATCTAACACATGGCAAACCCAGAGACACGTCACAAGCAAACCCATAACTTACAGGTGAAGATCCTCTCGATTAGATGCTGCCTGGCTGCCATGCCTGCACGTGTGTCACCATGGCCAGGTGCAGGAGGGCACATAGGATCCGGGCCAAGATCCTCATTAATGTCGACTGGAACATTGTGCCTGAGAGCAATGTTGTGGAGGATGCAACAGGCTATGATGATCTTTGCCACAGTCAGTGGTTTGTACTGTAAGGCCCCGCCAGTCCTATCCAGACACCTGAAGCGACTTTTGAGGACGCCAAAGGTGCGCTCAATCACTGAGCGACTGGAGGCATGGGCCTCATTGTACCGTAGCTCTGCACCTGTCCGGGGGAGACGCACAGGGGTGAGCAGCCAGGTGCGACACCCATATCCTGCATCACCTGCAGGGAGAAATGGTGCAAATTCACATGCGTGCTGAGACAATAATGGAATGACAGACATACCAATTCAGAACTGGACAGCCGAGAGGCCATGCACACACATATGAGGCAAATGATGTGCACATAGTGGTAGCACAGCAGAGGCTGTTGAGGCCAGTGGGAAACGACCATGACATGCTGAGAGTGGCAGTGCACACCCATGTAACCGTGACACGTGACATGTGCAAGAACTGGTTCAGCAAATACATCTGCGTGAGCTGTGAGGCAAGGTGCTGGACATTGTCAAATAGCAACCGGGGGTGCAGGGTGGCACAGTTGTGCAAGTGGGTGGCTGGCACGATCCTCTGCATACACAGCACCAGCCACTGGGATACATATCATGGGTGTTGGGGGTGAAGCAAACGGCGGTGGTGAGGTGGACCCCGAACATGGTGCCCAGACATGCAGCAGACACGTGTGATAGTCACATGGTCACCAGCACATCTCCTGTCGAGCAAAAAATAGGGCCAGAAAGATTGGTCCGCGCACACAGAATGAGCCCCATGAGGGTGGGCCCAGGCCCCCCCCCACCAGGCTGCCTCACCGAAATCCATGCAAAGGATGGGCTAGCCAAGTGACTGACTCCACTGGGAGACATGGGTACAACTGCCAGCGCTGTATGCCCGTGGTGCGGGTGTGGAGGCGATGGCCTGGATACATGTGTAGCCCACAGGCATGGGGGGGACACAGCATATGCTGCCCTGTCGCACATGGACACAGTTCATCTGAAAAACGAGGGCATGGGCACGGAGAAACAGACACCACACTGGCCCTCTGGGACACACATGTGCGAGCAAACCAACACACATCCGAGACAGAGAGATGGTTGTGGCGAAACATATGTCTAAGACCAGGACACCAGTGACACGGCATGAGGTTGTGAGCCACACCCAACAGTGCACTCCCAGAACTAACGCTGCAATGTCAGTCAAACTGTGGAGAATGCTGACAATGCAGCAGATACACCCTCCTACAGTGGGCGCATGTCAAATACGCGGAATACCCACCCAGCAGGACGTAGTCACCAAACTGACCAGTCTCAAACTGGTCAAACACTGCCGAGTTCTGCAGGATATAGAAGTCATGGGCCGACCCTGGGAACCGCGGAACCACATTCAGGATACGCATACCTGCATCACAGACAACCTGCACATTGAGGGAATGGAAGTGTTTCCGGTTCCGGTACACAACCTCCCTGTCGCGTGGCGGGACAAGGGCAACATGTGTGCAATCTATAGCGCCCATCACGTGTGGGATTCCAGCAAACCTATGGAATGCCAGTGCCAGGGCCGCCCACTGTTGCCTACCATTGGGAATTGCTATGTAATTCCCAACCCGGCTGACCATGGCACGCAGTACCTGATGGAGACAGCGGGAGAAGGTGGGCCTACTCATGCCACCCACTGCTGCCACCGAGGATTGGAAACAGCCAGAGGCAAAGAAATGTAGGGCAGCCAGGAGCTTGGTCATACCTGGTATAGCATGTGACCGGGCATTCAGGGGCTCAAGGTCAGGTCTGAGGTCCTGATAGAGCTCCCTAATGGCTCCTGTGTCCAGCCGGTAGAGGGAGAGTACCTGGCCTTCTCGCAGGTCCTGGAGCAAGACCCTGGGCCTGTAGAGACGCCGCAGGCATTGTTGTACCTCAGCACGCCTATGGCGCCGTTGGTCAACAACACCCTCCTGTGCAGGCCCCACAGCTGCAGGCCTGAGTTGCAGTGGCAGTGCACCGATACCCAGGGCAGCGGCCCCAGGAACAACATCCCCCTCCTCCTGGCCAAGCAGGTCTGCCAGCCCAACCAATGCAAACACTGCACTGTGTGAGCCATGATAGACACAGTTAGGAGGGTAGCAGGGCTAGAAATAGTGGTGTGGGTGGGGATGGACACCACATGATTGCCACTCACCTGGGGAGACAGAATGTTCCAGATTCCAGTAATCAAACTCTGTACCAGTAGGAAAGTGCAGCGCGCGCTGCTACGCGCGTCCACATAATGCAGCCGAGGGGATTCATCCACGTATCACACTGCTGTAGGTGAGTCCGAGCGATGCTGTAGGGTGTGTATAAACTGCGTAGCACAAAAATATCACACACCCAGACACCAATGCAGGGATGACGTAAAATGCATGTGCCCATGTGCAGGCGACGGAAGTCGCGTTGCGACGCGCCTTACAACGCGTGCAACGTCAGAGTGCGGTCGCGTACGTATCACGTAGTGGTGCATTAGCCTATGCTTCCACTACGGCGCAGATAAACATAGCCCTAAGAAAGGAGCGTACATGTGCACCACCACTATACAAAACAAACTGCCCCAGAAGGGATGGGTAGGGGGGATCGGTGATACGGCCGGTACTACCGACACTCACATTTATGATGTCACATCCGGCGCGCAGCGGAACGCGTATCGAGGCGCGCAGCGGAACGCGTATCGAGGCGCGCAGCAAGGCGCAACAGAACGCGTCACGGCACACGTGGCCGTGTACCCCATGCCCCACGAGCCACACCCCATGACAGCCTATATATAGGCTTGCCACTGTGTGCCGAACCCCCGTGCAGATACATAATGGACATTATGGATCATCGACAGACCCAGGACCAGGACCAACCCCAGGACCAGCCCCCACATCCAGCAGCACCAGCCACATCTCCACAGGAGGCCGTTGCTGGACCATCTGGGATTCAGCAGGCTGCAGGTGTGCATACGGGTGGCAGGCCACGCCAGGCAAGGATCCCTGTCCCTGATGAAACAAGGCGCAGAGCCATACCTTTCAGCCAGCAGGAGAATGAGCACCTGCTGTCCAACGTACTTGAGCGCTACGACCTCCTTTTTGGGCGCCAGAGTGCCACACTCACCATTGCCATGCGGGCACGGGCGTGGTCAGAGGTACAGTCAGCGGTTGCAGCAGCTGGGGGACCACACCGCGATATAGAAAATCTAAGGAAAAGATACTGTGACATCAAGAGGCAGGTGAGGGCTGAGCTCGTACGTGAGCGACGTGGGGCCCAAGGCACTGGAGGGGGACCAGCATATGTGGCCAAACTCAGCGAGCTGGAGAGACGCCTGGCTGATAGGCTCGGGACAATGTATGTCCACAGACTGCCTGCAGCATTGGACACGGCCCACCCACAAGCAGGTAAGGGGGGAACGCAGACCAAGGTGGGGATGCAGCATGGTCACATGGTGCGAGACTAGAAAGAGGGGGGCCAGTAAGTGGATGTCCAGGGCGAGCGGGACAAATGAGACACGGTGTGACCACCCATTCAGGAGCAATGATGGGTGGTGGGGGGCCTGTGTATGGGTGGCAGTTGGTGGCAACATGCAGTGAATGTGATACTGTGCATGGGTGACCGCCACACAACGACAGCAGAGGCTGACCACATGTTGCATGCCACACATGGATGGGCTGTGTAGGGTTGAAGTACTGGTAGAGGTTTCGTATGACTGCGTTGGGGTTATGTAGTATAGATTTGCCTCAGAGTTGTAGGTGCTAAGGGTTACTAATGTTCCAGGTCCATAATCACTTAGTGGTTGCCCTGAATCTCACAGAATAGTTTGGTAACAGCCACGCTGCCAAAACATGTGGGCCAGAATACAGGCCTTAGCAAGAGGAGATCCAGCACCAGATATACCCATGTAAGGGGATATCATGGGCCTTGTAAGGTGCCAGTGTGGCCTGGAGAGTCTAGACATGGGCCGACAAGGGGATATCAGATAAGGGCCTGTAAGGTCTATGTGCACAGGAAAACATACACAGGAAACCACAAGTTACCAACATGTATGCTAGGCCTGGGCTCTGCAGAAACGTAGATAGCTGCACCATAGTTGGTGAGTATGGGAGGGGGGCCACGAGGGATTGTACAACATGAAAGAAGGGGTACAAAATAGGAAATAATAGGAAATAAGAGGGAGGGGGGAGAGGACACACAGGACTAGTTCTGAGGACTGCATGTAGAAAGAAACGGAAGCAGGTGACATATCTTTATATAGTATGCAGCTCATATTTTGGGGGGGTTATGCTGCCATGAGGTGCCCAGTGCCCGATAGAACTCGTTTCCCCAATTTCCCACCTGTATCTGATCATCAGTTATCTAATAAACAGAGACTGTCATTGCACCTGTACTGATATTTTGGTTCTGATCATTGCAGGTACATAGTCATATTATTAGGTTGCGGTCTAGTCGGTGAAAAACGGGCGCACAGCTGGCGGGACCACTAGGGCCACACGTGTAAGGGGGTGTCCTACGCGACGATACACTGCATCCTCGGGGGACATGCTGGGTGCGGTCAGGTTGTGGGTGATGATGGCCCTGGCTGGGGTGTGCGTCTGCACACAGAGTTGCTGTGGGGGGCCTCAGGGGGCAGACCACAGGGGGCACCTGCATGGGGAGTGCACAAACATAGTAGGGTGCTACTACAGCCATGGCTCAGACACACGTGGATCAGTAACCCACGTGTGCCTGAGGGGGTATGTGATGGGGATGTCAAACAGCAAAGAGCACCCTCTAACGTATGTATCCCTGTGGCACCCAGGTGATCCACGCGCCATCGACCAGGAGGAGGAGCCACAGGCGGTGGCAGACGTGGCACCACCAAGCCCCGTTGACACTGGTGCGGAGGCAGGCAATGTGTGTGCGGAGGGCCAGGATGCACCCCTTGGTGATAGGGAGCTGGAGGTTCCAGACATCCCGGATGTGGACGCACCAATCAACACAGAGGGCACTGGGGATGTGCCTGCGGATGTGTGTGGGCAACACCGGAATGAGGCACTCGCTGCTGTGGTGGAGGTTATCGCACAGATGCAGGCCAACACTGACGCAGCCCACAGAGATGCTGAGGGTGAGTGCCCTATGCTGCCATGGTATATATGGACCCGAGCAGGTGTCGCTGTGTAACACATCTCATATTGTGCTATGTCCTCTCCCCCCAGGTCTACGGCATGCCTTGCGCACGGTGTCACGGACACAACGGCGCCAACTGCGAGTGCTGAGGCGCCTACAGCGTACCATGACGGCCCTCGTGGGACATGAAGGCCGCATTGCCGCGGCATGTGAAGAGATGGCTGCCGCACATGCGCGCATGGCAGCAGGGATGGGGGCAGGATGCCCTCTTGTCCAGCAGCCACAGGGGACAACACCACCTGCAGCAGCAACAGCAGCAAGGGGGCGGCAAGCGCCACGGGGTGGGCGGGGACGCACGAAAGGTGGCAGGGGGAGGTCTAAATAAAGACACACACAGCTGAACAATGATGGTGACATGTGCTTCCTGTCTACTTTTTGGCATGACATTCACATCCCCCCCCCCCCCCCCCCCCGGCCCCGACCAACGTGCACAGAACAGAAATCCCAGACCCACCAGGGATGCCCCACAGGCACAAGTGTGGAGGGACAGGCCATGTGGTTGCAAGGGCACTGTCCGTGCTGCATACCTGTGTCGTGTGCCATACCACCTACCATATATAGACTAATGTCACGTGTCACAGCTTCTGCGGGGGAGCCCCCATGTGCAGCACTTGCAATATGTCCCCCACGCCATGACACACACGATCACGGAGCACAACATGTGGCACAGCCCATGCCACCCTAGGGCCATGCCCACTCTATCCACCCATAGCTCTGTGCACATCAACGCTCAGTGACCATTAGGCCACCTGTGTTCCCCATGCCATACCCCACCCTGGCCTGCACCAAGCACAGATGTTGCACATAGCCTGCATATCCCACCACTGCTGGTCCCTGGGCACTGTCAATGTGTGTTCCCTGGGACATGTGTGGCATGGCCACATGTACTGTCCGTAGTTATGCTAGCTGCCTGACACGTATGCAGTAACCTGCGCACACCAGGGCCGGATATACCAGTATGCCATGGCGTAGGGCACACAGCTGGCAGGGGCCCACACAAGAGGAGCAGGGCATTTAATTGGTTGAATATAGGTAAAGACATACAACCTTCTGTCTGCCGCCGCGGGGCCCCCTCTACTGCCGCAGCAGCACCGACTGACCCACGGGGGCCCCCTTGGCAAGCTGAGGCCGTCGGTTTGTCCCTTCCTCCCTCCCTCCCTCCCTCCCTCCGTGCAGGGTGCAGGCTGCAGGCTGTGAGAGACGGGAATGGAGAGTGTCTCCTTGCGTCACTGTTAGCCTGCAGGGGCTGATGGGATATTTCCCATCAGCCCCTGCGGGCTTAACAGAGACACGAGGGTGACCCTCTCCCTCCGCGCCTCTCACAGCGTGCACGGAGGGAGGGAGGGATCTACGGGCCGACGGAGGCAGCTTGCAGAGGGGGCCCCCCGCAGGTCAGTCTGTGCTGCCGCGGCAGCAGAGGGGGCCCCGCTGCGGCAGCCAGCAGGTTTGTTTTTCAAATGAGATGTTACCTGAGGCCCAGGGGGGGGGGAGGACAGGTGATGGGCTATGGGGGTGGAGTAGGACTGGTAATGGGCTATGGGGGGGCTGGGGCTGGAGCTGGAGCTGGGGCTGGGGGGGGATGAGGCTAGAGGTGGGCTGATGGGGTAGGACTGGTAATGGACTGTGGGCTGTTGGGGGGGTCAGGGCTGGCAGTGGGCTAGGGGGGGCTGACTGGAAATGGGTTGATGGGTGGATAGGACTGGAAATGGGCTGATGCATGGACTGTAAGGGAATGGATGTTGGTTGAGGCTGGAACTAGAAGGGAGCTGACGTTGGGGGTGGATTAGAATGGGATGGGGCTGGACGAGTAACATGGAGGGGGGATGAATAGTTTGTGTGGTAGGGAAACAAAATCTACAATAGGCCGGGTATTGGGAGGGTACGTGGGGATTGAGGATGGAGGGGTAAAATATGAGTGGATGAAATAGGAATGATGAGAGAGCAAAAGGAGAAAGGAGAAAGATCAGTATGTTAAAGCAGATGTAGAGAGAGAATGGGGTAAGATCTAGAAGAGAGAAGACAGGACAAATGGACAGCAGACGATGGAGAGTTAGCAGTCGACACGGCAAATCCAGCGGACAGTGGCTGGTGCAATTGCAGCTGAGAAAACTGCACAAAAGGTAGAACAGCTATCTTTATCCTGGATTTAATAATTGGAATATGTCAGCTCTGGTAAATGTGCATCATTAACGTCTGCGCTTTGTGTAGGACAAGAGCAAATTAATGTATGGTATCATTTCCACAGTGTTGGACATTCCATGTTTGCCTTTTGGGATTACCAGTTTGATTATTGTCGTCCTGTTTGTAAATTGTGATTACTTGTTTGGTGATGGTCCATGTTCGGCATGTGTAACTGAGCTGTGGTGTTCTGTTTATATAATCCCTATGTGACATTGCCACTTGTTCTCGTTCCCCAGTAGGTCATGTATTGTTGTTCTCTGAAATGTAGTGGTGTACTATTTGTATTGTTGCCTTTTGATTGGTGGTGTATGGTTCTTTGTGAGTCCGGGTAGTGCCGTTAGGATACGGCGGGTTTACTATGGGTTCTAAATGGGCAGTGTTCATAGTACTTCCTAATGTGTCTGGCAGTTGGCGCAGGATTATGGTAATGTAGATATCTTTTAGTCTTTCCTTATCCATGCACCCATTAAGAGGCACGTTTACTGAACGTTTGTATATGGTACCATTATGCGAATATATCTGCAAATGAGGCCCCTTATGCATATGAGGCCACGCCCCCCTCTTGGCCCCCCCCTGCTGGGGGCCCACAATGTTTGTTGGCGTAAGGCCTCACGCAGGGTGGATCCGGCCCTGGCGCACACCCTTCCTATCGTACACCTACAGACATGTGTGTGCCCACGTGTGTTGCACACACAACACAGACCCATCACAAAGAATGAGATATGGACAGCAGGGTGTTATGAAAAGCATATATAATATTTATTTTAACAGTCAACTGAACAGTGGGGTTATCCCCAGGGACTGACCTGCCTCTGTGGCAACGGTTCGGTGCAGTACAACCAGCCACTGTGTACAAGGGCAGAGGGTCACAGATTATAGCCCCTGCTGTGGCTCCTGCAGGCCATGTCCCCATATATTCACCTGTACTAAACCATGGTATCGAAATATGTGGGAAACCCTTTTGCAGATAGCAGTAACATGCCGTATATGCCTATATACCACCCTACAGAGCACAGGGTGGGTTTGGCCTGTACATGGGCTGTCACAGGGCAGGTGTGCATTGCGTATCCACGCGCTACACACCCCGGGGACCCCTGTCACATGGTGGCTGTTCCGGCGCACCCCCTCCCACGCGCTCCTCCAGCGAGCGCAGCCGGTCAGCCACCATGGTCAGGGTTGCCAGTACCTGCCCCATGATGAGCGCGTGCTGGCTCTGGGCACGTGCATGCGCACGCATAGCCGCTGCCACACGCAGGCCGCACATGCAGCCACACAGACACAGGTCTCCCCGTGTCTGTGTGGCTGCATCCACAGCACGCATCTCAGCGGCTATGTGTGCCATGTCCAGGTCCAGGCGCAGCGCATCGCCCTCACCCTGGTCCAGGTGGCTGGCGCCCCCGTTGCCCTGTGACAACCCTTGTGGATGGGCACATGGACCACCCTGCTGGCCCCTCCCCGCACACGCCCCATCCCCCTCCTGCTCCGCCAACCCATGGACTACACCCTCCAGGTCCACTCCCCCCCACAGCAGGGTCCCTCCCCCCCCCACCTGTGCCATCCCCACCGCCCCCTGCCCCCCAGCACGCTCTGCCCTCTCCGCCTCCCCCCCACCTCCCCCTCCACAGCCACCCGTATCTGCTCACCTTCCCCCTCCTCCCGCCCCCCCAGACCCTCGGCATCCCCCCCCCCAGCGTCGTCTTCAGCAGGCTCATCAGGGTGTTGCGGGCTGACACTCGCATCTCCCCTGGGCTCGCCGCCTGCTCCAGCCCCTCTGTTTCCTCGGGCTCACCCTGGCCCGCATCCTGCTCCATGGGCTCCTGTTCAGCACGTTCATCCGCTGTGGGAAAGGGGAGGAGGTGTTATAGCCATTGTCACACAGCAGCCACAGTATGCACATACATCCTGTGTTCAGGACAGCAGGTGCCCCACAGGGCCATGTCACCTCACGCACCGTCCCGTTGGGCCAACCGCTCCCTCCGGACCCGTTCGACAAAACGGGGGTACCTCGCTCTCAGCTCCCGCGCCTTCTTACGGAGATCCTCGACCTATTGTTTGAAAAACACATATTGACATTAGGGGACAGACACCCTTTCGTGGGCACTAACGGGGCACATATCTGTTTCACGGTGTGCAACATAGCTAGGCCCTCTGATGACAGACTGGGGCATTCAGCACAGCACCCGGATGCTGGGTGGGGCTCTGGGGGACGTCCTACTGCATCCTGGGACTGTGGGCTGCTTCCCCTGCCCATCAACAGGGACAGATAACAGAGCACAGGGACTGTGATTTAGCCTCATTTGGGCCCTCCTCCAACCTGGCCCATAGTCCATCCCTGTATGCACAGACAGGGACAGATAACAGAGCACAGGGACTGTGATTTAGCCTCATTTGGGCCCTCCTCCAACCTGGCCCATAGTCCATCCCTGTATAACTGATTGTTATGGTGGAGCTCATTGAGAAAAGTGTGCTTAACGTAGGAATTGATATCTGCCAGTTATCATAGGAAACATTTGATAGCTGTGTACCATATACCCAGGTGTAGGGTAGCATTGCTAAGGTATGCAAGTGCTAGTATTGGGGGCTACAGGCAGGGCCCAATGTCCTGCCTCTCCAGGAGGCATTGGCCAATGGGGCCTGTGGGTGGGTGTGTGGATGTGTCGGGCCCTGTTGGCTGCTGCTTTACGGCCGAGTTCCCCAACTCCACTCCTGGTGTTCCAAACACTGTCCGGGTTTTCATGCTGTCCCTCATAAATATGCATGAGCTACATCTGCATACCATGGGGGTGTTGCATGGATATGTAGCACTGGCATCTTTGGTAGCAGCAGCATGGAACCTGAATGGTGTGAGGCCCTCCAGGACTGCATTTGTGAGACTCTGCTTCTGGTGTCTGTGTTTGGTGTGGTAAAATATAGGCATTGTGACCATTTGTATGTTCTCTGCAATATGGGGGTGTCTTTACTATCACTGTTTAGTGGTGGGTAAATCTATGGGGACTATGGGTAGGGGCCCCAGCTGGGATTTGAACCTGTGACCCTCTGTCTTACAGGCACTGGCTGTGTCCGTTGCACCACACTGTGGCCACAGAGACAGTGCAGTCCCTGGAGATAGAAAACCTGGCCTGACGAGTCAGAAACCCTGCTCTGCACAATTTTCCTATGGCCTCATTTACCTTGTATGGGGACAAAGGTGCACGTAACCCTCAGAAAGGGCCTCAGAGAAAGGGGGCACACACCCATACCCGAGCTGGGCAGCAATGGTATCATTGGGCAACATTAGAAACCACTCCCAGGAAAGCTCCGATGATATGATATGCTTTTTGTGAGGGTGTACGGAGCGTGGACCCTTCCAAACATCATTCCTTCTTTTTGGAGCTTTCCTGGGAGTGTTTGTATTGTTGCCCATTGCTATCACAGTTTCCCAGCTTAATTATACGTTTTACACTATTTCTTGTGGTCATTTTGTGGTTTTATTTGAGAGTTTGTTCTGTGCACGTGTATCACACTGCTCACGTTTTGTTGGTTTCCCAGGTTTTGCTGTACATTGCTGACAGCTAAATGGTTTCTCTCCCCTTTAACGGCATGTTTTCATTCGCGTAGGAATTGGGCTGTGCTTTTCAGCGCGTTAGTGTGAGGGGAGCCTCTCCACGCCCACTCTCCGCCCATTGACCCCTTCTCTCCGCCCACTCTCCACCTTCTGCGCTGTTTTAACGCGCCGCGGAGCTTTACGATCGTTACGTACGGTTAACGCGTGTAGTATGACGTTAACGGTCGTTAGCGCGTCGGTACGCGCATTATACGACACTTACGGTCGTTAATGTCGTATAACGCGCGTTAGTCACGTTTACCGCAGTTTAGTAAACATGCCCCTAAATTATAACTCATATTTATTTTGTTGTTATAAACTGCGTTATGGTTCTTGCTTTTTCTTTTTCAACATATATTTTGCATCCACAGTAGGTGCAGAGCAGAACCAGGACATTCACCCACAGAACTCAATATTTAAAAAAAAAAATCTGATTCTGATCATCTCACTAACAACAACAATAACAACAACCACTATTCTCCTATTCTCCAGTACCAGGCATACTGTGAACTAATACAAAACCCTACAACAAAGATCAAACCTACCATACCATATCAGCACAAACTTCCAAAACTCACATACGAGCCCATCCAAAAAAAGCATCACTGTAAATACTACAGTGGGCCCTAGAACATCCATACACCTATTTGAAAAGCTGAACAAGTCAAATTACTGAAGTACAGTATAGATCTTTATGTACAAACTCCATGTTAGAACACCTGACCTCAGTCACACACTCACATCGACCCTCACCAAGTACAGAATAAGTAACAACAATCTAAAGTAAAAATAAAAATATGTAGACAAAATTTAAATTGAAACCCCAAGAAGCCAGAGTCCACATGCAGTGCAACATCAGATACATAAGAGATGCAGTTCCCCAATACTGTGTAAAATATAAAAATAGCACAAAGTCCAATCACTAAAATTAAATAAAATTATTTTTTCTACCTTGGTTGTCTGACCATTTTATTCTCTGATCATGCTGGTCCCGATCTGAGGCTTCTGCTTTCCTGTCTTCTCTTAGCTCTCTTTCTGTGGTCTATGGTCCATGGTCCATCTGCCATTTCTTATCTCTTCTTTTGTTTTCTTCACTTCCTTCCATCAACCCATTGCCAGTTCCAGTAACCCTCCCCAGTATCAGCCCACTTTCCAGTCTTTCCCTCCCAGTACCTTCCAATGTCAACCGCCTTGCATTCCCACAACTGCCACTGGTGTCCATTCCCTTCCAGTCCCCCCCCCCTTCCCCACTGTCCAGCCCCTTCTAGTCCAAATACCATCCCAGGTATCAGCTCACATCCACTTTCAGTGCCACCCCCCCCCCAGTCAGCTCCCTTCCAGTACCCTACCCTCTCTCCATCCCCCTTCCAATGCCATTCACATGTCAGCTCCCTTCCAGCCTCCTCCCCATTACCCAGCCACCTACCACTCCCATCCCCAAGAGTCAGCTCTCTTCCAGTCCCCCTTTACATACCAGGTGTCATCTCTATTCCAGCCCCTTCCTTCCACCATGTCAGCTCTCTTCCTGCCCCCTCCTTCCCCTGGCAGACCCTCTCAGTATCCGCTCCCTTCCAGTCCTATTCTACCATCCCCCTGCATCAGCCCATTTGTAGCCCTAGCCCCCAGTTTTCTTCCAGGGCCAGCAGCACTCTCCTCCCCCCCCCCCCCCCATTAGCCCATTCCAGTCCCAGCCCATTTCCAGTCCTAGCCCTCCAATCAGCCCATTACCAGTCCTAGCTCATTTCCAATGCTAGCCCCCCATCTGCCCATTACCAGTCCTAACCCCCCCCCCCCCATAAGTCTATTTCCAGTCCTAGTACCCCAATCAGTCCATTATCAGTCCTAGCCCCCTCCTGATCTGTCCATTTCCAGTTCTAACCCCCCCCCATCAGTCCGTTTCCAGTCCTAGCCCCTGATAGTCCATTAGCAGTCCTAGTCCCCCCTCCTGATCATCCAATTTCCAGTTCTAACCCCCCATCAGCCCATGTCCAGTCCTAGCTCCCCCCCCCCATTGCCCATTAGCAGTCCTAGTCCCCCCTCCTGATCAGCCCATTTCCAGTTCTAACCCCCCATCAGCCCATTTCCAGTCCCAGCTCCCCCCTATAGCCCATTAGCAGTCCTAGTCCCCCTCCTGATCCGCCCATTTCCAGTTCTAAACCGCATCAGCTCATTTCCAGTCCTAGCTCCCCCCATAGCCCATTAGCAGGCCTAGTCCCCCCTCCTGATCAGCCCATTTCCAGTTCTAACCCCCATCAGCTCATTTCCAGTCCTAGCTCCCCCCATAGCCCATTAGCAGTCCTAGTCCCCCCTCCTGATCAGCCCATTTCCAGTTCTAACCCTCATCAGCCCATTTCCAGTCCTAGCTCCCCTCCCCTCCATAGCCCATTAGCAGTCCTAGCTCCCCTCCCCCCCCATAGCCCATTAGCAGTCCTACATTTTTCTCACCACCTCGCCAGTGACCTGCAGCTTAAATTAAAGTGGTGCACAAGTTGCTGCCGCTGCCGAGTACACTATTCTGCAGCGGCAAACTCACTCTCTTCTCTTCCTGCAGCCGCGGCTCCTGCTTCTTAGAACCGTGGCTGTGCTGTGCGGGTGATCTGAATTTTAAATAAGTGAAGCCGGTGCAGAGCCTTCTCTCCTCTTGAAGGATTCTGTGCAACTTCGTCCCACCCCCAAAGGAAGTTACATGTAACTTTCTTTGGGGGCGGGATGAAGCTGCGCGAGGTTCTTCATCGAGGTGGGAAGGCTCCGCACCGGCTTCACTTATTTAAAATTCAGATCACCCGCACAGCACAGCCGCGGTTTTAAGAGGCAGGAGCCACGGCTGCAGGAAGAGAAGAGAGTGAGTTTGCCGCTGCCGAAAAGTGTACTTGGCAGCGGCAGCAACCTGCACTTGTTTATTTCTTTTTTTGCTTTTGAAGGTGAAGTGAGGCGGCTGTTTTGGGGACATTTTTTGCAGCCCTCAAAACTTTGCCGCTTGAGGCAGCCGCCTCACTTCGTCTCATTATAGAGTCACCCCTACACTATGTAGTTACCTTTCCTCTCCCTATACTCCTCCCTGGGAGCTCCGCTGTTCTGGCAAATCGCACCTATCCATGCCCTTCTCTTCTATTGCCAACCCCAGACTTCATTCCTTTCACCTTGCTGCTCCTTATGCCTGGAACTCACTATCTGAGTCTGTACGTCAGGCGCCTTCTCTGACTCTTTTCAAATCCAAACTGAAAACTCACCTCTTCACTGCTGCTTTCGGATCTTGACTCACCTGATCTCCTTTGTGTTTCTTTACCGTCCCCCCTAGCTGTACCCCATGTCTACAGCTACTGTGTTGTCTGTCTTGACTAGATTGTAAGCTCCGATGATCAGGGACTGTCTTTTACATGTGTCTGTGCAGTGCTGCGTATGCCTTGTAGCGCTATACAAATGTTCAGTAGTAGTAATAGTGAAAGGATGCAAGTAGCTGGTAGAAGAGCCGTACAGTGCTGGGTTACTTTTGGTGCCTCTGAGGATGGCTGATTGGATGACGATGAGTGGTGGGATCGAGTGACATTTTACTCTGTACCCCGGCCCATCCAGTTCAGGTCAATTTTGTTTTTTAGGACAGAACCCTTGAGCACACTGTAGAGGTGGGAAAGATTGGGATCCTGTTAACAGCGGGTCACAGTTGGGTCAGTCCAACCCACTGAGTCTTTGGGTTACTTCTTCACAGATTCATTAGGACCTCCCATCTAAGTCTCTCCTCTACCATGCTTCCTTCTGTACAGACATCTGTCTTGCAAAGCGGTCTGTCATTTGTGGCTACTTTGCATTTTGATGCTTTTGTGGCCCAGGTTGGTATATAATTTTGTGCATCTGTTGAAATTACAAATTTTTTCTCTATAGTTTCCAATGGGGCATCTGATACTTATGCTTATGCTGATACTAATCTGTGCATTAGGCAATTTCACTATGTGTACTTTCTACCAGCTTATTCTTCATCATTTGGCATGTATATAACAGCAATCTAGATGCCTTTATGACACTTTGTCTGTGAAGAATCAGACGGCTTTACAACAATTATGATGCAATACTAAGATTGTTTTTAAGCCAACTCATAAAGAAGGGCTATTGTGATATTTGATTGTCCACAGTATTCTGGGAAATTCTGCGCCAACTCTCTAACTCCTTTTTTTTTAACACATCTGGAGTCGGATTCCATGGCCTCTTGAGAGTTAATCATTCAATCTGTGGTCAATATAGCTCTTAAAGAGGATTTTTTGATATCTAAAGAAAAAGTGTTTTGATTATAAAATATCCTTGAGTTGCTCTTTTCCATAAACTGCCAAAGGCACATAAAAGCCTTCCCCTTCTGAGAGGCCAGTTGTTTTGGTAGGGAGTCCATTTTGGAACCCCCTGTCAGTTTTTGTCAATAAGCTTTTGGTTCATGGTTTAATGACATTTGTTATACCACCATTCAAAAAAAAAAGGAAAGCAGTTTATAATACACTATCATATATAGCTGAAAGGGAACTTCAGTAAATAAGATAGGGCAAAAGGGAATCCAGTAGATGAGGTAGGGAAAATGAGGAAAAAAGTTCTCTAGATGTAGCATATGTGACTCCAGCCCTGTCTCATAAGGGTCATTGAAAGCCAGTTCAAAAAGATGAGTTTTTAGACCAGCTCTGAATATTTTATAGGAAAGTTCAAGGCTTAAGTGTGAGGGTAAACTATTCCATAAAACTAATTCAGATTGCCTAGTAGATTCTAGTCTGGCTCTAGAGGGAGGGGAGATATGCAATCGATTCTCATGAATGGATCAGAGTACCTGAGCAGGGGTGTGGAAAGTAATAAGGGAGGAGAGATAAGCTGATATGCCAGAATATTGTGCATTATAAGCAAGGGTCAGAATTTTGAGATGTATATGGGAAGAGGTAGAGAGCTAGAGATGCTATATTGAAAGAAGCGTCACGGGATAAAGCTTGCAGGCATGAGGCAGAAGTCTAGCAGCACTGTTTTGGACAGTTTTTAATTTGCTTCAGTTTAGATGCATAAAAGCCATCGCAAATGGAATTGCAGTAGTTAAGTCGTGAAAAAAGAAAACAGACGTAGGGTTGTTTGGGCGGCAGCATCCAGATACCTGTAAGCCACAGTTGTAGCCATACATTAAAGACTCCCAGGATATGATTCTACTTTTGACTTCTTGATATCTCTTTTTTAACCTTCATGACATTTGATATAGAGGCCCTGTACACCAACATCACTCAGCAAGAGATTTTTGCTATGCTTACAGAAGTGCTGGACTGAAGACCTTGTCCACATAGAGAACCTGCTATATCTTTGGTGAGATTGGCTATGGCACCATTGACTACAATTTTTTTTCTTGCTTTTGATAGGCTTTTCTATTTGCAAATCCAGAGTACAACAGTGGGGGTCACTATGACACCGAACCTCACCAGTCTGTACAGGAGTTCACTCGAGGAGCTATGATTGAAAGGGCACCCATATATGCAGTATGTTCATTTATGGAAATGTTATATTTATGATTTTATGGGAGGATGTCAGCCTTCCTTCAACTGGCTCAATTGCAGGGACAGCAATCCAACAAAGGAGCAGAGAATAACCACAGCCACACAGGTGAAATCTTCATAAAATCAATTTTATTTAAAAGGACCTGACTTGGCCAAGTTTCAGTGTAGAAGCCTGCATCAGGGATCTGAAATGTAAAAACATATAGGTACATCAAAATGGAGAACATTAAAAAATCCACAAAGTGCAATATAAACCATAAACATCACAGAAGTATTAGAATTAAAAAATAATAGAGAAACAATAAACATTAAAAAGGTGTGACATAAATAGTAAAATACTCAAAGTCATAAAGAATACTCATATCATAAAAAGGAATCATATCATAAAAAGGATTATTGGTAGAGTTAAAAGTCACTTCCAACTTGGTATACATATACAATGAGCAGAAAGACATACATAGACCTAAATCATAACAGTTAAGGCTTAAAGCAAAATAAATAAATGTTAAAAGTGTATGAATTATGATAAAACCAATTAAAAACAATCAAAACACATAATAACATTGCAAGCACATCAAAGCCTAAAATATGGTTGTCACACAAAAGCACAATCAAAAAAAGACATAGGGGTATGTTTACTAAGCAGCAGTACAGGCTTCTGTGTGATATTGGAGCCGCGGCCCCATTGAATTCAATGGGACTGCTGCTCCAATATCACATGCAAGCCACTACCACTGCTTAATAAACATACTCATTAGTGGTAAATGATAATAGGAAAACATAAAAACCAAGGAAACTGCCTTACCAGAGCAAAGGCTGGTCACTGAACAGTGTTGCCTACAATGGAAGATGAAAAAACTCAATCAATAACACTAGTAAAAACATCTTAATATAAAAAAGGTAGTTGTCATTGGCAGCATAAAAATAACAATAAAATCAGTACAGAAGACCATGTGAATTATAGGCTAATTGCTAAAAAGCTCTAAAAATATACAGTAAAAAAGGGTAATGAAAATAATTGAGAATTGTGCAGTAGAACTGATAGAGAACAAAATGCTTGTGGAAAGGAGGGGGGGGGAGGAAGGAAGGGGAAGGGGAATGGCAGTGAAAAGCCTCACATAGCCTCTTCAAAAAAAGGTATTTTGGGAACCACACTGAAGAGGGGCTTCAGTGAGCAAAAAAGTCTCATTCATAAAACGTGCTGCAAAACATCTTAACAATAACACTAACGAAAGTCACAATCAGCATGCCACAAAGGATGAGAAATAGGAATATATCTAAAGTGGCAACCAAAATTACAAAGTGCCTTTAACAGGTTACAAAAAAAGACACTTCCAAAATGGATTACAACTAATGGTCAGACATTTCAAAAATTGCCAAATGAACACATCATTATTAAAGATAAGCAAGATGGTCGTATGCACCATACAAAAATAATGATACATTTAGGAGGATGCTACTCTTATGATCACAGAATACACAAAAGGCAGCAGTAGAGCAACTTTGCATTTTAAAAAATGTACATAGAGGTCATCTGCCAACAATTAAGGGAGTGTTTGCATAGAGCCAGACCACAAACCTAGAAAGGCTGCAGAGCGCGGAAACAAAAAAGGGGGGACATCCTTTAAAAAGACTAACACCAGCAGGCAGCCCCTAATTTAAGATGGAATGAGTGAAGACCTCTAGTATGTAAAAACATCTTTATGAGCAATGTACACCGGTGTAACAGTTAGATTTGAAAGAGATGATAAACTCAAAGGGGTATGTTTACTAAAGGGTGGTAAGGGAGCAAAGGTGACATTAACACATGTTATCGGCACCTGTGAGTGGTTAACGCTGCAGCAAGCGCCGATAAAGCTGGATTAATGTGTGGAAGTCGGGCCATAGCATTAAGGTTAAAGGAGATGGAGAGTGGACGGTAATGGGATGGAGAGTGGGCAGAGATAGCGTGTGCTCCCTTAATGCCAAGTTCTGTTACCATGAGTTAGATCTTCCAGTGCTGGCAGGGCCGGATTTACCTTGAGTGAGGCCCTACGCCAACAAAAATTGTGGGCCCCCAGCAGGGGCGGCCCAAGGGGGGTGCGGGGCCTCATTTGCATAAGGGGCCTCATTTGCATAATGTTACCATATACTAACTTTTAGTAAACGTGCCTCTTAATGAGTGTATGGATAAAGAAAGACTAAAAGATTTCTACATTACTATAATCCAGTGCCAACTGCCAGACACATTAGGAAACTACTACAAACACTGCCCATTTAGAACCCATAGTAAACCCGCCGTATCCTAACAGCACTACCAGGACTCACAAAGCACCATACCCTACCAATCAAAAGGCAACACTGCAAATATTAAACCAATACATTTCAGAGAACAACAATACATGACCTACTGGGGAAAGAGAACAAGTGGCAATGTCAAATAGGAATTATATAAACAGAACACCTCAGCTCAGTTACACATGCAGAACATAGACCATCAAACAAGTAATCACAATTTAGAAACAGGAAGACAATAATTAAACTGGGAATCCCAAAAACCAAACTTGGAAAGTACAACACTGTAGAAATAAAACTATACATTAATTTGCTCTTGTACTAAACAAAGCGCAGACGTTAATGATGCACATTTACCAGAGCTGACATATTCCAATTAATAAATTCAAAATAAAGAGATATTTTTCTACCTTTTGTGCATTTTTTTCAGCTGCAATTGCTCCAGCCACTTTCTTCTGGTTTCTTCGTGTCTTCTGCTAACTCTCCATCGTCTGCTGTCCATTTGTCCTTTCTTCTCTCTGCTAGATTTTTTTCTATTCTCTCTCTACATCTGCTTTAACATACTAATCTTTCTCCTTTTGCTCTTTCCTCATTCCTATTTCATCCACTCAAATTTTACCCCTCCATCCTCAATCCCCACTTACTCTCCCAATACCCGGCCAATTGTAGATTTTTTATCCCTCCCACACAAAATATTTTTCCCTTCTCCATTTTACTCTTCCAGCCCCATCCCATTCTAATCCTCCCCCAACATCAACTCCCTTCTAGTTCCAGCCTCACCCAGCATCCATTCCCTTCTAGTCCCTGCATCAGCCCATTTCCAGTCCTAGCCACCCATCAGCCCCAGTCCAGTCCTAGCAACAGCCCCACACTATAACAGTCCTAGCCCCCACATCAACTCACTTATAGTCCTAACCCCACATCACATCATTTTCAGTATAATCCCACCTTTAACCCATTACCAGTCCTAACCCCCCATCAGCCCACTTCCAGTCCTAACCCCATCAACCCATTTCCAGTCAGCCCCCATAGCCCATTGCCAGTCCTAACCCCCCCATCAGCCCACAGCCCATTACCAGTCCTAACCCCATCAGCCCACCTCCAGTGTTAAACCCCCCTCAGCCCATTTCCCGCCCTCGCCCCCCATAGCCCATTACCAGACAGCCCCCATCAGCCCACAGCCCATTACCAGTCTTAACCCCCCCCCAACGCCCATTACCAGTCTTAACCCCCCCAAAGCCCATTACCAGTTCTAAACCCCCCCAACAGCCCATTACCAGTCCTAACCCCATCAGCCCACCTCCAGTCTTAACCCCCCAGCCCCTTTCCAGTCCTAGACCCCCATAGCCCATTACCAGACAGCCCCCATCAGCCCACAGCCCATTACCAGACTTAACCCCCCCCAAAGCCCATTGCCACTACTCAGCCCCCCCCAACAACCCACATGCCATTACCAGTCCTAACCCCATCAACCCACCTCTAGCCTGAACCCCCCCAGCCCATTTCCAGTCCCAGCCCCAGCCCCAGCCCCCCCAATAGCCCATTACCAGTCCTACCCCCCCACCCCCGTCGGCCTAAAGTAAAATTTAATTTAATTTTTTTTAAAAAACCTGCTGGCTGCCGCCGCGGGGCCCCCTCTGCTGCCGCGGCAGCACGGACTGACCCGCGGGGGCCCCCTCTGCAAGCTGACTCCGTTGGTCCATCGATCCCTCTCTCCCTCCGTGCACGCTGTGAGAGGCGCGAAGGTAGAGTGTCTCCCTCGCGTCTCTGTTAAGCCCGCAGGGGCTGATGGGAAATTTCCCATCAGCCCCTGCGGGCTTAACAGAGACGCGAGGAGACACTTTCGCGTCTCTCACAGCCTGCACCCTGCATGGAGGGAGGGAGGAAGGAACCGACGGAGTCAGCTTGTAGAGGGGGCCCCCGCGGGTCAGTCGGTGCTGCCGCGGCAGCAGAGGGGGCCCCACGGCGGCAGCCAGCCAGCAGGTTTTTTTTTTTAATTTTATTTAAAAAAAAATTTAACTTTTTCTTTTTTTGTGGGCCCCTGCTAGCTGTGGGCCCTACGCCATGGCATACATGGCGTATAGGTAAATCCGGCCCTGAGTGCTGGGAACCATAATGCAGTCTGAAAGCTCTCGGTAAGGGCTATTTCTGAGGGGAGAGGGCCTATTTAAATGTATGCAATGTGCTCTGCTCACAGGAGTTCCCATATTTGTGATAGTAGTGCTCCATTAGCAACAACAGTATGGTGCCCTTTTAAGAAAGGAGCCAAATTGCTGGTGTCAAATTGGCAAAGGAGGTGTCACGTACCTCTTGCACTATTCAGCTTTTCTCAGCTCTTTTGCTCCTCTCCATAACTAACTGCAACTTTCCTTCTACTATCTGGCCTGTCTGTGGAGGCCAGGTTAACACTTAATTCAATCCAAAATTAATGTAAATAGTTTTAATGTAAGCAGATTGAGCACTTGTTTGTACAATTCATATTGTTGTTCCTTGTAAACCGTATTTGATACTTGGGAAAACACGGTATATAAATGTATATATTAAATAAAATAAATAAATAAACAATACCTATCCTAACTCTGTCTCCATTGCTGCAGAGTTTAAAACTATTTTCCTGCCTCTGCTCTAATCTACCTGAGTGACCCCCCCCCCCCCCCCAGCTGAGGTATTGTATAGTCCCCTTTCCTGTCGTCCACGTGTTTGCCTCTCTCTCCTGCTGCATTACAAGCTCTGCTTGGCACTTTGATTCTGCTTGCGTTTTGTGAGTTCTGTCTGCCTCTCTCTATATATTTATTTAGTCATCATTGTTAGTGTGCTCTCTTATCTCATTTGCACCTTTTGCACTATTGTTCAGCTTTTCTCAGCTGAACAATTTTTACCCCACCCCTTCCCCTCTACCCACCCACCCCCAGGCATTCAGTCTCTTATAACGGTCACCTGCTTGTTACCTCGCTTATTCACAGGTGCACCTAATCTCTTGTGGTCTCTTTCCCACCTATCCTTATTTCTTCTGGCCTCTGTTCTCTTCTCCATCTCTCTTCTATGGCTCCTCATCACTTTTCGTCATATTCCCTAATTGTCTCCCCTCCTACCAACACTTTTACTCCTCCCCTTCTTATCTCCCTTTTACCATCCTCACTTCCCCCTCTATCCTGTCATCAGCTCTTGAGCTTCACCACTTTCTCCCTCTCATTCAGCCATCTCCTCTCTCTCTAAGACAACCTCACCCTTGTTTCCGCCATACTGTCCTCTCTGCTCCACACTCCTCTACTCTTCCTCCTTCTCTCATCCGGAGATATCAACCCCAACCCTGGCCCCCCTAGACTTTTGTCACACTTTGAGAAGAAATCTTCACAGAACACCTCTAATCTTCCTCTAATCTTATTCATATCCCTCTCCTTTCCCCTTCCTCTTTCCCTTTCTCATGTGCCCTGTTGAACACACACTTCATCTCAAATATACTTGATTTTACTCATGATCTCCATCTTCTTGCTCCCAGAAGACACCACGTCAGTCGCTGATCTCTGTCATGGCGGTTATCAGTTCTCCCACATGCCTTGTCCCACTGGCCATGGTGGTGGTGTTGGGCTTCTACTTTCTCCTTCCTGCCAATTCCAATCTCTCCTCTGCCTCAGTCTCACTCTTTTCCCGCCTTTGAAGTCCACTCCATCTGCATTTTCACTTCAGTACCTCTCTGGGTAGCTGTTATTTATCGACCTCCTGACAAGTCCACCTCTACCTTTCTCACTGACTTTGACCTATGGCTTTCCTTCTTTCAGGATTCCTCTTCCCCCTCTCTTATTCTCAGGGATTATAACATTCATGTTGATAACCCCTCTGATTCTTATAGTTCCTTTTCCTTACCTCCTCGTTCAACCTCCAGCTTTGCTCTACTCCCCCCACTGACCAGCATGGCCACTGCTTTTACTTTGTATTTTTCTCTAATTGCTTACCCTCAAACTTCTATACCTCAGTCCTTTCCTTATCCGACCATAACTTGCTAAGCTTCACTCTTCATCACTCACCACCTCAACTTCACCCTATCTCCTCCAACCTGTTTAGAAATCGACATACTATTGAACTTTGGCACTCCCGCATCCACTGTTTCAACACCTCTTTCCTCCACTGTGTCATCTGAGTCTGTTGATGAGGCAGTAGCTTCCTAAACGCTGTACTCTCCTCTGCTCTGGATGCTCTCGCTCTGCCCATGCCATGTCCTATGAGGCCTACTGTACACTAGCTCTGGCTTTTTTCCACTACCTGCTATCTACGTACCTGTGCCCATTCAGCTGAGCGTGCTTGACTCAAATTCCGCTCCCTTGCAGACTTTCTACATTTCAAATTCATGCTTCTCTCTTTCCAGTCAGCCATAGCAATTGCCAAATAAGACTATTATGTCCATCTGACTAACTCTCTTGCCTCTGACCCTCGCCGTCTCTTTACTACTCTCAATTCTCTCCTCAAGGTGCCTCTGCCTCTGACCCCTCCCTCCCTTTCTGCCCAAACCCTGGCTGACTATTTGCATGACAAAATCCACAAAATCACCCTCCAATACCCCACAAAGTCAGCTACTTCCCCTCCTCCCCCTCTTCACTCCCAACTCTCCCCCCTCTACCTCCGCTACCCCTTCTTCCTTTTCTATGGCTTCTGAGGAGGAAACCACACACCTTCTTTCCTCCTCCAAACTCACTATCTGCTTCTCTGATCCTATTCGCATCCTTCTCCTAAGCCCCATCCCCTCCAATGTTGTCCCTTTCATCTCTCACATTCTCAACCTATCTCTCTCCACTACAACTGTCACTGCAGCCTTCAAGCATGCTGTAGTTACACCTCTCCTCAAGAAACCCTCACTTGTTCTTACCTGTCCTTCTAACTATCGACCCATCTCCTTCCTCCACTTTGTTTCTAAACTACTTGAACATATGGTTCACCACCATTGCCTTGACTTTCTCTCCTCTCAAGCCCTCCTGGATCCTTTACAATCTGGATTTCGTCCTTTACATTAGAACATAAGAACATAAGATATGCCATACTGGGTCAGATCAAACATAGAAACATAGAAACATGATGACAGAAAAAGACCACATGGCCTATCTAGTCTGTCCTTCCATATCAACAACTACAACAGTCCACTTTTTACCTTTAGAGATCCTCTGTGTTGGTCCCATGCTTTTTTGAATTCAGTTACTGTCCTCATCTCTACCACCTCCACTGGGAGACTATTCCACAGATCCACTACTCTTTCCGTAAAGAAATATTTCCGCATATCACTCCTGAATCTATCTCCCTTCACCCTCATCCCATGTCCCCTTGGCCAGGCATGTGAGTGAACTACAGGCTCTGGTTTCTGATAGACCGTACACATGGTCCATCAAGGTCCATCAAGCCCAGTATCCTGTTTCCAACAGTGGCCAATCTAGGTCATATGTACCTAGCAGTTTCCCCAAAAGACACAGGTTCCACAATGCTTGTACTGGATCAAGCATTGATATCCTGGGTCCCTTCTTAATAATGGTTTATGGACCTTTCCTCCAGGAACTTGTCCAAACCTTTTTAAACCCAGCTACACTAACAGCCTTTACTAAATCCTCCAGTAACAAATTCCAGAGTTTGATTCTACTGAAGTGGCTCTTGCCAAAATCTCCAGTGACTTGTTTCTGGAAAATTCCAAGGGCCTTTACTCAGTCCTCATCCTTCTTGACATCTCTGCTGCTTTTGACACTGTTGACCACAACCTTCTTCTCGATACCCTGCCCTCACTTGGTTTTAAGGACTCTTTACTATCCTGGTTCTCCTCTTATCTCTCCCAACACTCTTTCAGTGTTTGTTCTGGTGGATCCTCCTCTGCTGCTATCCGGCTCTTAGTTGGTGTACCCAGGGGCGGCCCAAGGGGGGTGCGGGGCCATGTGCGGAGACTCGGTGCGGGGCCTCATTTGCATAAGTGGCCTTATTTGCATAAATATTTTCATAATGTTACCATACACTAACTTTTAGTAAACATGTCTCTTAATGAGTGTATGGATAAAGAAAGACTAAAAGATTTCTACATTACTATAATCCAGTGCCAACCGCCAGGCACATTAGGAACTACTACAAACGCTGCCCATTTAGAACCCATAGCAAACCCGCTGTATCCTGACAGCATTACCAGGACTCACAAAGCACCAGACCCTACCTATCAAAAGGAAACACTGCAAATATTAAACCAGTACATTTCAGAGAATACTGGGGAAAGAGAACAAGTGGCAATGTCAAATAGGAATTACATAAACAGAATGCCTCAGCTCAGCTACACATGCAGAACATAGACCATCACCAAACAAGGAATCGCAATTTAGAAACAGGAAGGCAATAATTAAACTGGGAACCCCAAAAGCCAAACTTGGAATGTACAACAACACTGTAGAAATAAAACTATAAATCAATTTCCTCTTGTACCAAACAAAGCGCAGACGTTAATGATGCACATTTCCCAGAGCTTTCATATTCCAGTTAATAAATTCAAAATAAAGAGATATATTTCTACCTTTTGTGCATTTTTTTTCAGTTGCAATTGCTCCAGCCACTTTCTTCTGGTTTCTTCATGTTTTCTGCTAACTCTCCATCGTCTGCTGTCCATTTGTCCTTTCTTCTCTCTTCTAGTTTTCTTTCCATCCTCTCTCTCTACATCTGCTTTAACATACTAATCTTTATCCTTTTGCTCTTTCCTCATTCTTATTTCATCCACACAAATTTTACCCCTCCATCCTCAATCCCACTTACTCTCCCAATACCCGGCCAATTGTAGATTTTTCATCCCTCCCACACAAAATATTTTTCCCCTCTCCATTTTACTCTCCCAGCCCCATCCCATTCTAATCCTCCCCCAACATCAGCTCCCTTCTAGTTCCAGTCTCACCCAGCATCCACTCCCTTCTAGTCCCTGCATCAGCCCATTTCCAGTCCTAGCCCCCCATCAACCCATTTCCAGTCCTAGCTCCCCCATCCATTTTCAGTCTGAGTCCCTTCATCAGCTCATTTCCAATCCTAGCCCCCCATCAGCCCATTTCTAGTCATTTCCTAGCCCCACCATCAGCCCATGTCAAATCCTAGCTCCCTTCCACTCAGCCCAATTCCAGTCCAAGCCCCCCCATGAGCCTACTTCCAGTTCTAGCCCCTCCATGAGTCCATTTCAATTCAAGCCCCCACCACAGCCCATTTCCAATCTTAGCTCCCCCCAACAGCCCATTTCCAGTCCTATCCTAGCTGCTCCATCAGCCCATTTTCAGTTCTAGCTCCCTTCCCTCACAGCCCATTTCCATTCCAAGCTCCCTCCCCATCAGCTATTTGCAGTTCAAGCCTCCCCGTCCACTCAGTCCATTTCCAGTCATAGCAATCCCCCAACCCATTACCAGTCCTAGCCCCCCATCAACCCATTTTCAGTTTAAGCCCCCCCTATAACCCATTACCAGTCCTAACCCCCCATCAGCCCACTTCCAGTCTTAACCCCATCAGCCCATTTCCAGTCAGCCCCCCATAGCCCATTGCCAGTCCTAACCCCCCCATCAGCCCACAGCCCATTACTAGTCCTAACCACATCAGCCCACCTCAAGTCCTAACCCCTCCCCATCAGCCCTTTTCCTGTCCTAGCGCCCCCATAGCCCATTAGCAGTCCTACCCCCCCCCCCATAGCCCATTAGCAATCCTAACCCCCATCACCCTATTTCCAGACAGCCCCCATCAGCCCACAGCCCATTACCAGTCTTAACCCCCCCCCAGCCCATTTCCAGTCCTAACCCCCCATCACCCCATTTCCAGTCAGCCTCCATCAACCCCCAGCCCATTACCAGTCTTAACCCCCCCAGCCCATTTCCAGTCCTAACCCCCCCATCACCCCATTTCCAGACAGCCTCCATCAGCCCCCAGCCCATTAGCAGTCTTAACCCCCCAGCCCATTTCCAGTCCTAAACCCCCCCCAGCCCATTTCCAGTCAGCCTCCATCAGCCCCAGCCCATTAGCATTCTTAACCCCCCCTAGCCCATTTCCAGTCCTAACCCCCCTCCCCCAGCCCATTTCCAGTCCTAACCCCCCCTCACCCCATTTCCAGTCAGCCTCCATCAGCCCCAGCCCATTAGCAGTCTTAACCACCCCCAGCCCATTTCCAGTCAGCCTCCATCAGCCCCAGCCCATTAGCAGTATTAACCCCCCCCTAGCCCATTTCCAGTCCTAACCCCCCCTCCAGCCCATTTCCAGTCCTAACCCCCCCTTGCACATTTCCAGTCCTAACTCCCCCCTTGCACATTTTCAGTCCTAACTCCCCCCCCTTGCACATTTTCAGTCATAACCCCCCCCCCCTTGCACATTTCCAGTCCTAACCCCCCCTTGCACATTTCCAGTCCTAACCCCCCCCCCCTTGCACATTTTCAGTCCTAACCCCCCCCTTGCACATTTCCAGTCCTAACCCCCCCTTGCACATTTCCAGTCCTAACCCCCCATCACCCCATTTCCAGACAGCCTCCATCAGCCCCCCCCCCTTCCCTTCCCTTCCCTTCCGGCAAATTTAAAAAAAAAAAAAAAAAAACCTGGCTCTAGCTGCTGCCGCTGCCGCGTCCGTCGCAGCAGCGGCAGAATGGCATGTCCCGCGGGGCCCCCTCTCCTCATCGAGCCCTCTGCAAGGGCTTTCAGATTCGCGAAGGGAGAGTGCTCCCTCGCGTCTCTGTAAAGCCCGCAGGGGCTAATGGGAAATTTCCCATCAGCCCCTCGCGTCTAAAGGGGCAGATGGGAAATTTCCCATTAGCCCCTGCGGGCTTTACAGAGACGCGAGGGAGCACTCTCCCTTCGCGAATCTGAAAGCCCTTGCAGAGGGCTCGACGAGGAGAAGGGGCCCCGCGGGACACGCCATTCTGCCGCTGCTGCGACGGACGCGGCAGCAGCCAGAGACAGGGTTTTTTTTTAAATGTAATTTTAAAAAAAAGCAGAATGTTCTTTGCGCGGGGCCCCCTGAAACGCGGGGCCCTGTGCAAAAAACATTCTTGCTCAATGGACGGGCCGGCCCTGGGTGTACCCCAAGGATCTGTCTTAGGTCCACTCCTTTTCTCTCTCTTTACCCAGTCCCTTGGTGCACTCATCTCTTTCCATGGCTTTCAGTGCCATCTTTATGCTGATGACTCTCAGATCTACCTCTCTACACCTGAAATTTCTCTGGCAATGCAGACCCGGATCTCTGTCTGCCTTTCTGACATTGCTGCTTGGATGTCTCACCGCCACTTGAAATTGAACACGGCCAAAACTGAGCTTCTTCTTTGTCCCCCTAAACCCTCCTTTCCCCTTCCTCCTTTCTCAGTCTCTGTGGATAACGTTCTACTCCTCTCTGTTTCCTCAGCTCACAACCTTGGGGTCATCTTTCACTCCTCTCTCTCCTTCTCCACACAGATCAAACTAACAGCTAAGACCTGCCGTTTCTTTCTCTATATCATCAACAAAATCCGCCCATTTCTTTCTGAACACACTACTAAGACACTTATCCACTTTTTAATCACCTCCCGCCTTGACTACTGCAACCCTTTGCTGGTCTCCCGCTGAATCCTCTCTCTCCCCTTCAATCTGTTCAACACTCTTCTGCACGGCTAATCTTCCACCAACCTCATCATGCTCATATTACTCCTCCTATCAAGTCACTTCATTGGCTCCCTATCCATTTCCACATCCAGTTTAAACTTGTCCTGCTGACCTATAAGTGTATTCACTCTGCATCTCCTCACTACCTTTCTTCTCTTATACCACCTTACACTCCTCCCCGGAAACTCTGCTCTTCTGGCAAATTGCTTCTGTCTGTGCCCTAATCTTCTATTACTAACTCCAGACTTCGCTCCTTTCACCTTCTGCCCCTTATGCCTGGAACAAACTACCTGAGTCTGTACATCAGGCACCTTCTCTGGCCCTTTCCAAATCCAGGCTGAAAACTCAACTCTTCACTGACGATCTCCTCTGTGTTTCCTTACCATTCCCTCTAGATGTATCCCTGTCCACACCTACTGTGTTGTCTTTCTTGACTAGATTGCAAGCTCTGATGAGCAGGGACTGTCTCTTACATGTCTGTGCAGTGCTGCATATGTATTGTAGCACTATACAAATGCTCAGATGCTCAGTAGTAGTAGTGATGCAGTGGGGCTGGCTGGTCCACAAGGCTGACAAGGCCGCTGCCTAGGATGTACATCTGTGATGTCTGGTATGATTCCACTGTGACAGTGGCAGCACACATACATGCTGCTAAAGTCAAAAAGCAGTTGCGCCACCCCCACTGCCACCATGCTGTCATGTCAGCATTGTGTGAGGGTGGGGGTAGCAGTTACAGTAGATGTGGCCTGCTGCAGATTACACTTTTCCCAGCCCTGTGCGCCCACTGCAACCCTGCAGTTCCCGCTGTCAGTGGAATGAAAAGCATGTCAAAAGAAGGTACAGTGGACCACATGGTGATCCCTCTCTACCGAGGTCTAAGGCAGCAGTATGTGTGCTCAGATTCTCCGGTGGAGGGGGGCAGAAGTGTACAAAACTGCATGTGTGCAACTTCAATAAGGCCACCTGCAGCACTGAAGCAGTGGCTATGCCACGATGGCAGGTAGGGAGGGATCGGCCAGCATGCTATCCACCATGATCGTTGGACCCTGGCACCTGGCTAGTCTTCAGAGTGGATGTGCTGGCCTTGGGAACAGGATGCCCCCCACCCACACATATTGAGTGGATATGTGCATGTGGGGGGTAAAAATATGCCACTGAGGCAGGAATAGTATGCAATATGATAACAGCCCATGTCAGAGGAAAAATGACCACCCTGTCCCCTCACCTGCCAAATGATGACCATAATCTGTGTGTAAACCTGTGACTCCTCCATAAGTACTCAGGCAGTTACAACCATATGAGCCACATGTGAATCCAAATAAACTATGTTGGTCTGCAAGATATGAGATTATTTCATGACTGCCTCACAAGCACACACCAGAAAATGGGAATGTTGGACATTCTGCTAGTATATCCATAGTCTGTAATGTGTGCAGTCATGTATCAAGGCCTGCCCCTTTTACTGGAAATATACCATATATAAGACATGAATGTCAGTTGAACCAGCAGCATAGCAAGGCAGTGTAACATACAGACCCAACAAGATGTCCCTCTCCCACACCCCCTGAACATACCCAGTCAGACACATATGGCAGAGAGCCTGCAGAGATCTAAGCAGACATAGGCACACCCCAACTCATGCCCACATGGTTCCTGACAATGACCACATATATACCTATGGATTGATGAATCCACATGGCTGCTCTGTGGCTCCAAACAAATGGCCAATGTGTGTATAAGGGTCACATGTTCAACACCAGCCTTTGGATTAGGAATTGTAAGCCTGGTATTCATCTGCTGACCCCTTAGCCCTAGATATTCAGTTCTGCAGCAATGGAAGTGAATATCCAGGTCTGGCTGCACTGCCTGCTAACTGTGCAGCATTTATGTTGGATGCTGCACAGTTTTCCTTGGCACCTATAAGATAGATGAGGGTTTTCCTTGCCTATCTTATAGGCACCAAGCACTAACCATGCTGCTTCCAATATTGGTGCTTCATGCTTAGGGCTGGACCCCGCCTCTGCTCCACCCCAGAATGCCTCCGACATGTCCCAGTGCTAGCTGACTAGCATCAGGGCGCGTAGGGACCTGTGTTAAGTGCCGTTGAATATCCAGTTAGCAGGCATTTACATGGTTAACTGGCTGTTAACCATGTAAATGCCCTTTGAATATCGGGCCCTGTATGTCCAGGTGTGTTAACTTTATCCTACGCGTCCAGAACTGCATCAGCATGTGCAATCTTCAACATTTTGTCCAGCAAGAATCCACATACTCAGCTGCCACACTGAGAAGCTGCACCACCCATTGCTGGATGGCAAAGTATGATAATAGCATCGGCACACTGAGCGGGCATTGACAGCATCTGAGCATTGCAGAGCTCGATAATAGCACCTGCACACTGAGCAGGCATTGACAATGGTGAAGTATCAAAGGCCTAAGGGGCAGGTAACAATGCTAATCTGCACTTCTTTTGCACAGTGGGGTCACGTGTGTGTGTCTGTGTCTGTCTCCAGAGTAGTGTAAGCCTCAGCAATGCACTGTGCATGCATGTAGTGGCCGGGCTTTATGGCTCTGCCTACAAAATTCTGCAGGTTAGCTATACAACAACCCCAAATACTGTGTGAGACACCATTTACAAGCAGAAGGCTAATTTTCAGTAAGTGCTTGCAACCTGTGACTGTGACGCTGTAATGCATTCCCAGTCATGCCCCTTTTACTGGAGCCTCCAGCAACTCCCTCACCGTCCCTCACAAAAGAACCAGGAACTGGTTAAAAGATAGACAGAGGGTAGGGCTAAATGGCCAATTTTCCCAATGGAGAAAGGTGAATAGTGGTGTACCTCAGGGATCTGTGCTGGGTCCGCTGCTTTTTGACATATTCATAAATGACCTGGAAAGTGGAATAACGAGTGAGGTTATCAAATTTGCAGATGACACAAAACTATTTAAAGTTGTTAAAACCCAAGAGGATAGTGAAAAATTGCAAGAGGATCTTGATAAATTGGAAGACTGGGCATCAAAATGGCAGATGAAATTTAATGTGGACAAGTGCAAGGTTATGCACCTAGGGAAGAACAACCCAAACTATGGTTACACGATGCAAGGTTCCTCATTAGGAACCACCACCCAGGAAAAAGATTTAGGCGTCATTGTGGATACCATGTTAAAACCCTCGGCCCAGTGTGCAGCGGTGGCTAAGAGAGCAAATAGAATGCTAGGTATGATAAGGAAAGGAATGGAAAATAAAACAAAAGATATTATAATGCCTCTATATCGTTCCATGGTGAGACCGCACCTTGAATACTGTGTGCAATTCTGGTCGCCGTATCTTAAAAAGGATATAGCGATTTTAGAAAAGGTACAGAGAAGAGCCACCAAAATGGTAAAGGGGATGGAAGGATACTCCTATGAAGAAAGGCTAAAAATGTTAGGGCTCTTTAACCTGGAAAAGAGATGGCTAAGGGGAGATATGATAGAAGTCTATAAATTAATGAACGGAGTGGAACGGGTAAACGTAGATCGATTGTTTACCTTATCAGAATATAGAAAGACTAGGGGACATGCAATGAAGCTACAGGGTAAACTATTTAAGACTAATAAAAGAAAATATTTTTTCACTCAACGTGTAATCAAACTCTGGAATTTGTTACCGGAGGATGTAGTAAAGGCTGTTAGTTTAGCTGGGTTTAAAAAAGGTTTGGACAAGTTCCTGGAGGAAAGGTCCATAAACCATTATTAAGAAGTGACCGAAGATATCAATGCTTGACCCAGTACAAGCATTGTGGAACTTGTGTCTCTTGGGGAAACTGCTAGGTACATATGACCTAGATTGGCCACTGTTGGAAACAGAATACTGCGCTTGATGGACCTTGGTCTGACCCAGTATGGCATATCTTATGTTCTTATGTTCTTATGTTCAAATGCTCGCAACAGACCTGCAACCTGCTCCATCCTTATGGAATTCTCTACCGAGCTGTCTCAGAAACAATGCAGACCTGCCATCTTTCAGAAAACAGCTAAAAAACATCCTTTTCCAAGAACACTTCAACACGACTCCCACCGAAAAGTGCACCAACCCCTGATCTAGCCCACCATGAACCACTGATCATAAGCTATACTAACCTGTCCATGTCCATAGTCTGTCTCATGTCCAAAGTCTGTCCTATGTCAAAATCATCAATGTTGCCTCCCCGGTGATGGCCCCGCCCGTATACTTAATTCCCCCACCCCTTAATGTAACGCCGCTTTGACCCGGTGAAAAGCGGGATATAAATACAGCTAAATAAATAAATACAATCAACAAGGCCCATCCCCACAGCATTCCCCCATACTTACTTCCCAACATGACACTATTGTGCAGCTCCCATATCATCTGCTGGTGACATGTGTGTGTGTGTGTGTGTGTGTGTGTGTGTGTGTGTGTGGTGACTCAGCATCTAGGCCTCAGGACACACCAATTTGCACAGGAGAGATGCCAGATTAATGCCAATTGCCATAAAGCTGTATCCATGGCAACAGTGTGAGCTCACTTAGCACAGCTGCAGCCTATAAGGAACTAGGTTCAGGGGGAGGAATGGCATCTGTGAATGTCCAATCCATTCACTTAGTTAGTGACACTGGCAGGAATCCATGATTTACTTGCATGTGCATTGCTCTTGTCACATGCTGCATTCACAGAGTACATGCGAGGGGACTCTGCTCCTTGCAATGTATGCACATACAGGGATGTACATATCAGGCAAATTTACAAAAAGAAACACCACCTCAACACTGTCTACTGATCATTGGCCAAATCATCCAGCAGTACATTACCTATTAACCCAAATGAGAGTCCAAATGCACCTGGGTGCCTGATTGGGACAATGGGACACTAACCTCTTAATGGTGCATTCACACCTACAGCTGCTAAAATGTGGCACAGGATGTAATGTCGGTCTCTGCATCATTCGCCACCACATGGGAAAGCAGTGCATGGAGGTGAATGTTGGGGTGGGGGTAGGGGTACGGGGAACAATATCATACATAGAAACATAGAAATATGACGACAGAAAAAGACCACATGGCCTATCTAGTCTGTCCTTCCATATCAACAACTACAACAGTCCACTTTTTACCTTTAGAGATCCTCTGTGTTTGTCCCATGCTTTTTTGAATTCAGTTACTGTCCTCATCTCTACCACCTCCACTGGGAGACTATTTCAAGGATCCACCACTCTTTCCGTAAAGAAATATTTCCGCAAATCACTCCTGAATCTATCTCCCTTCACCCTCATCCCATGTCCCCTCGTAGCAGAACTTGCTTTCAATTGAAAGAGGCTCTCCCCCTGAACATTTATATCATGGAGGTATTTAAACATCTCAATCATATCACCTCTATCGCACCTTTCCTCTAAGGTGTACATATTAAGAACCTTAAGTCTGTCCTCATATGCTTTATAATGAAGACCACTAACCATTTTAGTAGCCACCCTCTGCACCAACTCCATCCTGTTCACATGCTTTTGAAGGTGCAGTCTCCAGAATTGCACACTATACTCCAAATGAGGTCACACCAAAGACTTATACAGAGGCACTATCACCTCCTTTTTTCTGCTAGCCATTCCTCTCCGTATGCACCCAAGCATCCTTCTAGCTTTTGCCGTCGCCTTTTCTACCTATTTATCTACTTTAAGATCATCAGACACAACCACGCCCAGGTCCTGCTCTTCTTTAGTGGAGAAAAGTACTTCACCCCCTATACTATATTGCTCCCTTGGATTGCTGCAGTCCAAATGCATGACCTTACATTTTTTAACATTAAATTCAAGCTGCCAGATTCTAGACCATTCTTCAAGCTTAGCTAGATCCCTCCTCATGTTATCTACACCTTCCTGGGTGTCTACTATATTGCAGATTTTGGTATCATCCGACAGCCCTTCCGCTATATCACTAACAAAGATGTTAAAAAGAACATGTTTAGTATGTTCCCTTTGTAGGTTGCCTTGCTGGCCAAAGCCTATGCTCACGTGGCCAGAACTCATGTGGGCTTACTCAGTGTCTGCATGTGTTACATAAGAGGGCCTGCATGACAGCTTCACTGGCTCCCCATGTGACAGTCACAAGGATGGTATTAGAGTACAAAGAGGCAGGGTATGGTGGCGTATGTGTCACCAGCAACTGCTCCAACATCCCACCCCATATTCAACCTGCCATGATTCCATGCATTCTTGGGGGCGGGGGAGGAAGCCAATGCATCTGTAGCAAGGGAGAGTGCATGTGCTGCACTGGCCAGGTTTGTTGCATCCATCGTTAGGGACATGACATTTGTGAGTACAGACATGGAAATAGGTTCAGTGCTCACTGCCAAGAGCTGTTTAGGGGGATACTGTATATGTGTATGTGACAGATGTAGCCCACTGTGAGCCAGCATGCACTCTCAGCCTGTCTGTGGCCCACTTTCCACTGTGCCTCGCATTGCATGAGCTGTCCCCAAGTCCAAGATCAAAGGGTACATAATGAGGAGCAGAGGATTCTGGGTATTGCCTAAAATAGAGGGGTTTGCACATGATGTATATGTAAAAGAGTTTAGGTCAATTGCTGTTCAAGCTGAGAGGCCACTCTCACTCTGATTGAGCTGTGACCATGTCACAGCTATGTATGCACATGGTGCTATATAGGGTTAAGCTATAGTGATGTGGGCTGTTTTTTTTATGACAGTCCAGTCACTAGACAGGCTGCTGGTTGTCTATGTTGCTTGTAGAAAGCCAATGCGTTCATGGTGGCTATGTGCACATGCAGCATACGGTGACTAGCAGACCGGGCACAGATGGTATATGAGTGGCTGAAACAGCACAGTGTTGCCAAACATATGCAGGCTGCCTGGGATTGATCTGGTTGATTGGAATTCCCAGAAAGTGAGACTAGCAGCTGTTCTTGGGCTGGTGGTAACTGCTGGTAACTATGATCTTGGCAGGCCCTTCTACTTGGTGTCAGCACCCACCCTCTCCTGTCTAGACAACACTCACTGCATTTGGGTTCCTTGGCAACAGCTGCCGCAACCTTAGGGGCCGATATGAGATGTTATAGGAGAGTCCCTGGCCAATAGAAGCAGGTCACAAGGCCCAGTTTAACAGACCATAAAGTGACTAGTGCAGAAAATACATAGTCACACAAGGTACACAGGTAGAACAGCATAAAACTTTATTTACCCAGCAAACATGCATGTGACAGACACAAAATATGGGCAAACAGTGCCCATGCACACTGGCTAACAGGTATGCCCCACGGCAGGCAAACCCTGCCCCTTCTGCACCGACAGGGCCATTACCCCTGCTGGCTAATCTGCCCTGGTGGCTGTCACTGCATCAGCAGCCGCTTGGTGGTATGGCTGCCCCTGTGTGTCTCTGAGATGGTGGGGCCCCCTCAGTGCCCCACAGGGCTGCCTTCTCTGTGACTGGAGGGGTGTGTGGGGCTGCAGGTGAGCCTGCAGGTGCAGTCGCAGGCCCCTGAGCTCACCCCTCAGGCCCTGCACCTCACCCCTGTGGCCTTCCACATGATATGAGAGGTGGGAGATGGGCCTGTACAGTGTGGTAAGGAAGCCTATCCTGACTTAGGGGAAAGGGAAAAAGGCAAAGAGTTCACCCTAGTAAAAGGGCCCCTTTTGCAAGATCAGGGGAACAAAGCCACAACCTCACCTAGGAACCAGAAAACCCCCAGCTGGAACAGGTTTCATGTTTTCCCTAGTGAAATAAGGGAGAGTGAATACAGACCTAAGGTCCAAGTCCCTTACGTCAGTAAGCTCCCTGATTACTCAGGTGTCAGAAGGCAGAGTGATCTCCTTCACCTGGGAAGAGAGGAGGTGGGGCTAGAACCCTGGAGATATAAGCCTATGCTAGATTATAGTAGGAGAGCAGGAGAAGGAGAAAGAGAAGAAGAAGGAGAGAGGGTGGAAGAAACGCCAGAAGCAAGGGCTGAGACAAAGGCAAGAAGAAGAGAAAGAGAGAGAGAAGCTGATACAAGCCGAGGCACAGGTACGAGCCTAAGAAGCCTGATTAATGCTGAGCAAAGCAGGAGAAGCCTGACTTATGCTGGGCAGTGCAGAGAAGCAGGAGACACTCTCAGCTCTAACGAGAGGCTGTCAGCTGAGCCCAGTGAGCCAGAAGGAGAGTCAGAGTCTATGCAGCAAGGAGAGCCTGATGCTGAGCTAAATGAGGAAGACACCCTCATGGATTGCTCTTTGTGCCAAGCCTTAGCCACAGAAGGGTTGAAGGAAAGCCAGCCCTGAGAGAAAAACCTTCCAGAGAAAGGTAACCATAAGAAGCAGGTAGATGGATTGTAAATTCCCACATGGTAAAGAGGGGAAGTTTTACTAAGACGTAAGAACAAGCTGGAGTTGTGAATTGTGCTTGTTAACCACCTGCTACCTGTTAAGTGAGACGGCAAGAAGCCAAATTAACTGTGAGGAAAAAGCTTTCTTTTTGCTCTTGAATTTTCCTGAGAAACCTGAATAGAACTTTGCTTGCACTTTGAAAGTTTGTTCCTGTTTGGAGTTTTTGTTTTTGCTTGTAAATTGGAAAACAGCCTGGAAAGGTTTGAGACTGGAAAAGAAGGCAACCTGCCACAGAAGAAAGCCTGTTTTGTGCTTTAACCAGCAAGACTAAAGGAAGCTGGTAGCCTTGCTGTTAAAAGGCTATGTTTTTCTGAGCTGAAGAATACTTTATTTATTTATTTACATTCTCTTATATACCATGCTATTCTGCATCAGTGTGGTTTACATTGAACAAACTGAAATTATATTGAACAGGGCATTATAACTTGGAGATAACTATTTTACAGGGAACATGGGCTATGGAGGGTTAAGTGGCTTGCCCAAGACCACAAGGAGCACCTGTAGGATTAGAAACCCCAGTCCTTCCGGCCCAAGGTTGCTGTCCTCTAGTGGGATTTGAACCCCCGACCTTCCAGCCTGAAGTACCTTGCCCCAACCACTAGGCCACTCCTCCACTCCACTTTAAGCTGTCACTTTGGTTTTGGGTTTTTGTTTTGCTTATAACCTGTTGCATTTTGAAGAAGCCTGGAGAAGTATACCTGAATGTGGTATTTATGAACCTTTTTTGTGCTCAATAAATTTCTGTTATTGCCTTACCCCAAGGAGCCCCACTACAGCTTTCTATAGCGCAATTAAACTATATTTCCCAGAAAACATTGCGGGGAATTAGTCAGTTAAGGCTGAAAGGGGAAAGTTCCTTATACAACCACGCCCCTCTAAACTGGAGGCGAGTGGTGAGGGCGTGACAACAGCCATGCAAGGCCGCATGCATCCATGTGCTCCAGACAGGCCATGGCAAGCGTGTCTTCAGGGCCTCCACCTGCCTCTTGGGCCCCCTCATTGGGCCCCACATCAGATAGAAGTAGGGTTCATGGCCCACCAACATGGGCACACTACTTCCACATGCACCCATCTGAAGGCACCTCTGTCGTATCACCACCCTCATCACTGCCATGACCTGGCATCACCACAGCCTCCCGGCAACCCCAGCTTCCATAACCTGGGCCCCCCACTGCCTCCTTGCCATCCGCGTCCCCCTCCAGCTGTACTGTCACATCCCATCCTGCCCTGGCACTCAGATCCCCCATCCACTCTGCATACACACCCTCCCCGCACTCTCCCCCCTGCATGCCCTTTGTCCCCTCACCCTCGCTCTCACCCTCCTGCCACTCACAAACCCCCACACACTCCCCCTGCCTGCACTCCAACCCCTCACCCTCGCTCCCACCCTCCTGCCACTCACACACCTCCACATACTCCTGCTGCATGCACTCCATCCAATCTCCCTCACCACCACGCTCCAGCCACTCCCCTTTCCCCTCCAGTCATTCCCCCTCTACCCCTCACTACCCTTGCCTGCCCCTTAGCCTCTGATGCTACAACCTCTTCCACAACACTCCATGGGGCCTCCCCAGCCACCCTCCCTGTCATGGCACACTCTCTCTCCTCCAGGGGCTAGAGGATGAGGGTGCAGAGGTTGTTCTCTGTCTCTGCAGCTCCTGCACATGGCCACTGATCTGCTGCACATTATTCCCCAGGTGTGCTATGGGACATAGGCCCCCCTGCCCACTATCATTGACTCTGTATCCTTCAGGGGAGGTGGAAGGGGAGAATACTGCCTCCTCTGCCAGGCCCTCCTCGTCCTCCTCATCCTCTGCTGATGGTGTTGGGCTGGGCAGAAGGATGGGGCTTGGTTGTGTGGTGCTGCTGCCCCCACTAGTGGTCATGCTGCTGCTCCCACTGGAGCTTGGGGTGTATCTGCGCCGGTGTCCTTCATGGTGTCAGGGGTGGAGTCATCAGGGGATGGGGGTAGGGAGTCCTCCTCCTTCTGTGCTACCACTGTGGGGGACAGAGGTAATGGTTAGCTGCATGGCTGTGGTGTCTCTGCTGCATGTCTGACAGATCACCCAAGGGCAACTGGGTTCCTGGTGTGCCAGAGGCACAGGGTGCTGTCATTCTGGGTCCATGGGTGGCCCACATCAAGTATGTGTTTCCTGAGTCACCCTCCAGACAGTGCTCCTGTCACTGACACTGTGGTGGGGCAGGCAGGCAGGTCTCTTTGTGTCACCTTATCATGCTCAGTGCCCATACCTCTATGTAGGATTCTGCTCTTCCTGTTGCTGCATTACTGTGGTTGCTGGGGGGACAGGTACACACACAGGATGTTCCAGCATGTCTCTACTCTGCAGGGGTTGGGGCAGTGTGGGCCAAGACTATATGTTGTGGACCCTGGGGTAGGGGCATGATGTTTCTGTGGTGTCCATGTCACAGCAGTGTGTGCTATTACATATGGTGCCTTGCCTCTGTGTTGGGGGGCCTGTCTGCATGCTGCTCGGACTGGGTATCTGTATGGCTACTCACCTTCCTCCTCCTGCAGCTGCTGCAAGATACACCTTATCAGCTGTGGGCGTGAGTGGCAGATTGTGCAGTAACGCACACGGTATGCCTTGATGTCACAGTAAGATCCAGAAACATCTGTGTGATAGAGACACACCTCAGCATTTCCCCATGCCAGGGCATGGACCTGCTTACTCATTGGGAAGGTGCCCTGTCCCTGTCTGCTATCAGTGGCAGGTCACCCTGCCATGCCATGCCAGGGAGGGCCGGTGTCTGCTCATTGCATTTGGTGTACATCCACAGGGTTCAGTTCTCTCACTTTCTAGGTTCTGGGAACACTCACAGCTCTAGCCTAGTGGTTCACTGCCATGCTCAGGGTTCTGGGTTCATCTCCCACCTGGGGTCCTGTATTACTTCATTTTGCACCTGTACCATTCACACTGTGCCTCCCCTCTGACTTGCTCTGCTCTCACTTCCTAGGGCCTGGGAACACTCATAGCTCTAGCCTGGTGGTTCTGTGCCTGACTCAGGGTGCTGGGTTTGCCTCCTACTTGGAGGCATGTACTGGACCATTTTTTTGGGGCTCCTCAGGGGGCATCTGTGTGACTTGGGACTCTAGTTGACATTCTGGGACTGCTCTCTGCTATATGCATCCCTTCCATCTGTCTCTGTGTCCCCCTGCTCCTTCCCTGTGGGCATGCTTGCATCCTGTTCTTCCTTGTTTCCTAGACCCCTGCTGTGCTGTGCTGTGCTTGCACTGTGCAGCCTGCCTGCTTTCTGCCAGGGGCAGATCATGGCTTTCCCTGCCCTTCCTCTCCAATTTGGTGCATGCCTATTTCTGTGCCAGCTTGTGTGCTGCTCCAACCTGCCCACTTCTCTCTGCTTCCAGGTTTGTCTGTCTGTGTTGTGATTACTTACTGGTGAGGGTGGTCCTGCGTGCTGCTGTGTGGGCTGGCCGCCTCTTCCCGGTGGGGAGGAGAGTCTCCTCCTGCTCCAAGACCATAGTCACCAGCAGCCTCCTCTCGGCCTTGTTGAAATTAGGCTGCCTGGTAGCCATGTTGATGTGTGCATTATGAAGGGAGGGGCCTTCTTCCTGGTTCTGGTAGCACGTGGCCTGCAGGATATGGGGTTGGGGATGTTTTCGGGGCTGCATGTGCACGGGCGGCTGTAGCAACATGGGCAATGTGTGCACAGCCTACATGTGTGCATGGCTCAGGATGGAGCAATAGGCTGCCAGTTAGGCATGCTTCCCCGGGAATGGCCATGCTAATTCTATATCCCCGTGTGCGTGTCTACGTGGGGTTGTGGAATCGGCGCTGTGCGTGCTCATCCTCTCTAGAGACGTGCACGGAGCTTGGATATGCTCCTTTCTGAAACAGGCTCCACGTGTTCCAGTACAATTGGTAAGAATGAAAATAATAAGAAATGAACAAAGGTATATATCAAATATGAATATCAAAAAATCTACTCCAGTAATTAATATACGATTACTGAAGGGAACAAGAGAAAATAAAAAAAGATAAGTAAAAAATCAGCATAATAAAGATTGTGCAATTAAAAAATGATTAACCAGATGAAAAATGGCTAAGCTGCTCAAAACAAAAAAAGGGGGGGGGGGTAGTGTGGGGGAGGGGTAAGGGAGGGAAAGGGGAAGGGGTGGGGTGGGTTAGCAGTTTTCTGGTGTTTTATCAGTATTGGCAAATTTAATTAATCTCTTTTTGAATGCACTCCATAGATCTTTGTCTTTTTCTTTTCCTCTGTGCTGTACACATGAACTGTCACTGTCATCTCTCATTGTGGTTGACACTTAAGTGTTTCGCCACATCATAGCAAGTATTTGGTTATGATTAAGAAACTTTGAGTTTATCATTCTCTTTCAAATCTAATACTGCTACAATGGTCTACGTTGCCCATAAAGATGTTTTTACATACCAGAGGTCTTCACTCATTCCATCTTAAATTAGGGGCTGCATGCTGGTGTTAGTCTTTTTAAAGCATGTCCCCCATTTTTGTTTCCGCGCTCCGCTGCCTTTCTAGGTTTGTGGTCTGGTACTATGCAAACACTCCGTTAAATGTTGACAGATGACCTCTATGTATATTTTTTAAAATTCATAGTTGCTATACTGCTGCCTTTTGTGTATTCTGTGATTATAAGAGTAGCAATCTCCTAAATTTATCATTATTTTTGTATGGTGTATACAGCCATCTAGCTTATCTTTGAAAATGATGTGTTAATTTGGCAATTTTGAAATTTCTGACCATTAGTTTTAATCCATTTTGTAAGTGTCTTTTTTGTAACCTGTTAAATGCACTTTGCAAGTTTGGTTGCCACTTTAGATATACTCCTATTTCTCATCCTTTGTGACTTTCATTAGTGTTATTGTTAGGATGTTTTGCTGCACTGTAGTTGCATGAATGAGACTTTTTTGTTCACTGAAGCCCTTCTCCAGTGTGGTTCCCAAAATGTCTTTTTTTGAAGAAGCTATGTGAGACTTTTATCTGCCATTACATTTCCCTTCCTTCCCCCCCACCCCCTTTCCATGGGCATTTTGCTCTCTATCATTTCTATTGCATGATTCTCAATTATTTTCATTACTCTTTTTCATTGTTTTGATTTTAATGTTAATTTTTATTTGAGGGGGTTACCCGTCTTTGTAATTTTGCTTTTTTGTTTTCATATTTTTAGAGCTTTTTAGCAATTAGCCTATAATCACTTATGGTCTTCTGTATTGGTTTTATTGTTGTTTTATGCTGCTAACGACAGTTACCTTTTTTATATTAAGATGTTTTTACTAGTATTATTGATTTTTTTTCATCTTACATTGTTAGCAACACTGTTCAGTGACCAGCCTTTGCACTGGTAGGGCAGTTTCCTTGGTTTTGTGCTTTCCTATTTTCACTTATCACTATTTCTTTTTTACTGTGCTTTGTGTCTCAACCATATTTTAGGTTTTGCATGTGCTTGCAGTGTTATTATGTGTTTTTGATCGTTCTTATTGGTTTTATCAGACTCCATACACTTTTAACATTGTTTCATTTATTTATTTTGTTTCAAGCCTTCACTGATATGGTTGTTTTTTAAGTCTATAATAACTATGTATGTCGTACCACTCACTGTGTATGTGTATCAAGTTGGAAGTAACTTTTAACTCTACCAGTAATCCTTTTTTATGATACGAGTTTCCTTTTTATGATATGAGTATTCTTTATGACTGAGTATTTTACTATTTATGTCACACCTTTTTATTATTTATCATTTCTGTATTAGTTTTAATTCTAATACTTCTGTGATGTTTATGATTTATATTTCACTTTGGGGATGTTTTTAATGTTCTCTGTTTTAATGTACTTATATGTTTTTACATTTTAGACCCCTGATGCAGGCTTCTACACCGAAACTTGACCAAGTCGGTTCTTTAAAAATAAAAATTGTTTTTACGAAGATTTCACCTATGTGGCTGTGGTCATTCTCCACTCCTTTATTGGACTGCTGTTGCTTGTTGCAGAGGATTTCCTCTTTTCTGTTTTCCTTTTAATTGTAGGGACATCCATTTCACATTTGCATTTCACCATGAACTTCTTTTCTGGACCTGTGAATTAGCAAGACTCCTATGAATTTTGCAGCTGTGATTTTTAGGAAAACAACAGACTGTATCAGCTTCCTATGCTTTGATAGTGTATGCCCAAAGGGTTTTAAAGAGACTTTTCATGCTGAATATTTTTTTTCATTTATACTGTGCATGTAAGTAGCATGCAAAGTGGAGGAGTAACCTAATCGTTAGAGTAGTGGACTGAGAACCAGGAAGCCCAGGTTTGAATCCCACTGCTGCTCCTTGTGATCTTAGGCAAGTCACTTAACCCTCCATTACCTCAGGTACAAGTTTAGAGTGTAAACCCTCTGGGGACAGGAAAATCCCTACTGTACCTGAATGTGGCTCACCTTAAACTTCTGAGAAAGGCATTAGTTAAATCCACAAAGCTTACTCTATCAGTATAATGAGGAAAGTTCTAGTGTCTCTGCTTTTCACTGCTTATGTGTCTAAGGTGATACAGTATAAGGGAGAAAGGGCTCTTTGTCCATCAATTTGTGATGGAAGATAGGTCCTTTGTGCAGAGCTACACCACAGATATCTCCCAGGAGGCGCTTGGAGGAAAGCCATTTGGAAGAAGGATCAGCGTCCTTCTCTGCCCTGGAAACAATGCTTAGTCCCGCAAAGCAAAGACATCCTTCTGACCCAGCATGCCTTGCAACTGCCATCATGGAGCACTAGCTGGATGTGGTATGAGCTCCTAGTCATTTTCTGGAAACCTGAGGAAGTGAAGAGAGCATGCTGCATCTGTCCGGCAGAGGGAAGGCTGCCTCAAACAATGTTTCCTCTAGGTTTAGCTGCCAAAACTGCCTGCGGTGACTCTGGACACTATGAGCCCAGTATAGAGCTAGGCTCATTTTCAAAGGGCTATGCGCCACATTAAAGCATAGCTGTCCCTAATGACCTCTAAACCGGATATTCAGTGCTAACCAGATAGCATTGGGGCACGTAGGGGAGTTAGAAGGGGATATTCAATGGCACTAACCATGTAATGCCAATGAATATCCCGATTTAAGGCATTTACATGGTTTACTGGGCTGTAAAATGTGTAAATGCCTTTCAAATATCAGGCCCTAAGAGCGCAATTCAATAACATCCATGCCTGGTCAGCAGAAACATCTAACCTGAAAATGGGCATATAATAAACCCGATTCCAAAACTGTGGGTATAGATGCACCCGCGGTTCCAGAATTAGGGAGATATACATCTCTGATGTGACACAAACAACACGCCTGGGGAAACACAGGTCCACGCTGCTATAATGGGACACAGCTTCATGCAGCAAATGGCCTGCCTGTCCCTCTTCCCACCGTATTCTGAAAAGATAGACATCTCAGATAATTCCCGTCTCTATGCGGCCACGCCCCGCTAGCAAAACATACATCTTCTAAGCTGATGCTCACCTTGATCGTGTTGTGCTCATGCAAACAACACATTAATATGGATGAAACAGAACTGATCATACAAACCAGACTATATCTACAAATCTGTTGCATGCCCATAACACTACAGGATTATGCAGGATTATGCACCAAAGCTATTGTATAAGCAAGTGGAAATGTCCTGACATACCCTGCAGCAAAACATATATAAAAACATAAGATATGCCATACTGGGTCAGACCAAGGTACATCAAGCCCAGTATCCTGTTTCCAACAGTGGCCAATCCAGGTCACAAGTACCTAGCAGTTTCCCCAAAAGACACAGGTTCCACAATACTTGTATTGGGGCAAGCAGTGGATATCCCGGGTCCCCTTTAATAAAGATTTATGGACCTTTCCTCCAGGAATTCGGCCAAACCTTTTTTAAACCCGGCTGCACTAACAGCTTTTACTATATCCTCTGGTAGCAAATTCCAGAGTTTGATTACACGCGAGTGAAAAAATATTTTCCCTTATTCGTCTTAAATAAGTTACCCTGTAGCTTCATTGCATGTCCCCTAGTCTTTCTATATTTTGATGGCGTAAACAATCAATCTATGTTTACCCATTCCACTCCATTCATTAATTTATAGACCACTATCATATCTACGCTCAGCCATCTCTTTTGCAGGTTGAAGAGCCCTAACCTTTTTATCCTCTCTTCATAGGGGCATCCTTCCATCCCCTTTACCATTTGGTGGCTTTTCTCTGTATCTTTTCTAATAATGCTATATCCTTTTTAAGATACGGCAACCAGAATTGCACACAATATTCAAGATGTGGTCGCACCATGGAATGATACAGAGGCATTATAATATCCTTTGTTTTATTCTCCATTCCTTTCATAGTAACATAGTAAATGACGGCAGATAAAGACCAGCATGGTCCATCCAGTCTGCCCAGCAATATGGCAAGAGTAGGTGCATCTGTCGCTCTGTGCAGGCCACCCCTCCCCATGTGTTTGTTTAGGGGTGAACCCACCATTCCATGTAGGACACCCCTATTTATTGAGAAGTTAGATGGTTCAGAAGTTAGATGGTACCGTTTATTTTGTTTTTATCCTGTTTCTGTAAAGGGATCAACTGTGTTTGATCCATGCCGTTTTGAATTCCGTCACCGTGTTTGCCCCCACCACTTCCATCGGGAGGGCATTCCAAGCATCCACCGCCCTTTCGGTGAAAAAATATTTCCTGACATTGCCTTTCAATTTTCCACCTTGCAGCTTCATGTTATGCCCTCTAGTTTTACAGCTTCCCCGTCTTTGGAAGAGGTTTGTTCATTGTTTCTGTTTAAATATTTAAAGGTCTGAATCATATCTCCCCTGTCCCTCCTCTCCTCCAAAGTGTACATATTTAGGTCTTCAAGTCTCTTCTCATAAGGCTTCTGACGCAGGCTCCAAATCATTTTGGTCACCTTCCTCTGAACCTTTTCCAGTCATTTTACATCCTTTGTGAGATATGGGGGTATGTTTACTAAACCTTCTTAATATGCGCCCAGCGTTAGTGTGCAGGATGCCATATAAGGAGTGGGCGTTTCAGTTTAAAGAAGCAAAACGGGATTAGCGCGCGCGCTCTTGTGCGCCGCTCACATTAGCGCACGAGTAACGCGCGCGGGAAGCATAAGCAGGCACGCTGATGTGCAAACAGAGGAACAGGACTGCAGTACAATGGTGAAGACACTGACAGATGGTGCAGGGGTCATGGGTTCAATCCCTCACTGTGCCCAATGAATAAGGCTGGCTGAGGCACTGCCATTTATGTGTAATATTGCATTATGAGGCATTTTAATTTTATTTTAATTACTGCTGCTAGCAAACGCACTCTCAAAGCGCTGTAACATAAGGTGCTGCATAAGGCACCCCATAAGGTACCCCAGAGGGCACATTTTAAAGTGCACTGTCCGCCAAGGCACTCTACAATGTTGCCTAAAGAGTGGCCTATAGGTCACCATATAGGGTGCCCTATGAGGCACGTCAAGGTCATAGCACTGTTTTTGATGGCAGCACTGTGCATTTAAACACATGGAAATCTTAACTAGGTGCGCTGACAAGCAAGGAGGAACAGCAGTGTAGCACAATGGTTAAGGCACTGACTGATGATACAGGGGTCATGAGTTTGATCCCCAGTGTGCCTAATACTTAAGGCTGGCTGAGGCATCAGCTTTGACATGTAAGTATTGTTTCCTGCGGCACTTTATTTGTATTTTATTAATTGCTGCCAGCAAATACACCCTCATGTGCCGTAACCTAAGGTGCCGCATAAGGCACCCTATAAGGCACTCCATAGGGTACATTATATAGTGCACTGTTCACCACGGCACCCTATAATGTCCCCTATAGGGCACCCTATAAGTCGCTCCATAGGATACTGTATAGTGCACCTTATATGGACAGTAACCATAAGGTGCCCTATAGGGTGCCCTATAGGGCGCCCTATAAAGCGCCCTTGGAGGCACCTTATGGGTACAGTACGCTGAGGGTGTTTTTGCTGGCAGCACTAATGTACATTAAAAATAGATAATGCTTTGAACAGCCCTATCAAATAACCCCACTGTGGGTTTGAACCCATGACCTCTGGCTCCACTGGCAGTGAAGTAACCAGTGGGCTACAGCTCTATAGCTGCTAGCAAGCTCCTGGCTGGCTGCAGAAGGACTGCACGTCACCACACAAACAGTCTGCTGTGGTCACCAGGATAGGGTTAGCCCACCCATACCCATGATGCACTGTACATGCAAATCAGCCGTCTACAGATGAACACAAGATGGGGTATGCACCCCCACAGCACCTCGGCCTGGTAGGGGGAACTGACCATGTGTGTTACTGGCACAGAGTAGCTACACACCGTCACATTGTGCGGGTACTGTGCTCACCCTGAGGGTGCGGTGGGGCGCCCAGCACCAGGTCCACAGCACCTTCCATGGCAGAAATAGGCCATGCTGTAGGTCCCCAGCAGTCCTAGTGTGTGAGATAGGTGGTTCCTGTAGACACACTTTGGATACATCTGTGTTTCTCAGTCAGGTTTGACCCTTATGGACCCATAGGCAAACTATGTACCACCACCCAACCCACCCCACCCTCTGGGGCTGAGGGTGGGAAACAGGGTCTTCCACCGACAGATCCACATTTTACATCCCTGCAATGGCAGCAGTAGAGGGGACCACCAACCGCAGTCCTGCTGGGGAACAGACACCCTACAGCGCAGTCAATGCAGCTCTGTACACATCTATAAAGCAATAGCTGACAGACATTTGGCCCAGAAATCCTCAGCTGCACCCCACCACAATCTGATATTCTCCTGCAGCAAGCCTGCAGCCACTGCACCCTGCAAGGTGTTCCAGCAAGACACATACTAGCTGCAGACAGTCTGATAGCTAGTCCATAGGGCATGTTCCTGGAGGAGATGCATGTACCCAGAACTGGGATGTCAGCATACACACCAAGCAGATAAGTCAGTAATTGGGCCCCAAAAGGGAACCCAGAAATATCACATGAAAGAGATATTATAGGGCACTATGGGGGAACCTAGCCATGCCGTGGTCACTGCTCAGTCAGGGTGAGAGTGAACTCCCAGCAGGACATACTGTGGCCACCCTATCTGTGCAGGTGGTGGCCGGGCACTACAATGTCCCAGCCATTGTCCTATGCCCTTTGCAGATGCATCCTGGCCAGGCCACCCTGTCCGGGCTATACCCATGGTACCTTGCTCCTCATTATGCACATTGGCAGGCCAATACTGGCAACAGTGCTGGCAGTGTGGGCTGTGGAGGGTGTTTGCAGCCATCACACACTGGATAGACAGACACACACTCCCACACCTATGCCAGCATTGTGCTACTATAGAGGTGTTTAGCAGCCCTGGCCACCACACCAGTCCTGGGCACAGTGCAGGCATGGATATGGTACGCAAAACTGTTGGGGGTCACTCCCCAGGGTGGTAAACACTGTCAGAGACCAGACCTGAAGCACACCCCACAGACATCAGAAAGGTTGCTATGATAGAGCTCAATCAGCAAACTGTGCTTAACGTAGGAATTGCTATCTGCCAGTAATCATAGCAACCTTTTGATAGCTGTGTACCGTATTCCCAGGTGTAGGGTGGCATTGCTAAGGTATGCAGGTGCTAGTATTGGGAGATGCACGCAGGGCCCAATGTCCTGCCTCTCCAGGGGGCATTGGCTAATGGAGCCTGTGGGTGTGGGTGTGTCTGTCCCTGTTGGCTGCTGCTTTACGGCAGAGGTTCCCAACTCCAGTCCTGGTGTGCCAAACACTGTTCGGGTTTTCATGCTGTCCCTCATGAATATGCATGAGATACATCTGCATACCATGGGGGTGGTGCATAGATATGCAGCACAGGCATCTTTATTATCAACATGGCGACCAGCGCAAACCAAGACCAGGGATGGAGCAATTTTCGCAAAATTGAAGACCAGCAAATCATAAACATAATCACAAACATCAACACCACCACCTCACCACTGGACCCCTGCCCAACCGCATGGATCAAGACAGCGAAGCAAGACATTGCCCTACACATCTCGCATATAGTAAACCTATCACTACAACAAGGACTCATGCCCACGCAACTTAAGAAATCCATCATAAGACCTATACTAAAAAACAAAACACTCAACAAGGATGACCCAGCTTCCTACCGCCCAATATCCAGCATATCTTTCCTAGCAAAGATCATTGAAAAGGCAGTCCTACTACAACTGCAAGACCACCTTGACAACAACAAAACCCTAGATGATCAACAATACGGTTTCAGGCAACATCATGGGGTCGAAACCCTACTGCTCGCACTGCTTGACAACCTCCTCAAAGGCCTAGAAGACAAAAAGAAAATGTTTTTACTCATATTCATTGACATCTCAGCAGCCTTTGATACAGTACACCATGGAACTCTCATGAACAGAATTGAGTCAATTGGAATATCAGGAGCCCCCCTAAAATGGTTCTCATCATATATAACAAACAGAATGCAACAGGTACAATTAAACAATGAAAAAGCAGAGGCATTCCCACAAACCCAAGGCATACCTCAAGGCTCTGCTCTCTCCTCACTCCTTTTCAACGTATATATGCAACCAATTTGCAAAATTTTCCAAAAGCTTAAAATCAACTACCACATCTATGCAGACGATATCATGCTGTACACACAACTTGACGCAGATAACCCAAATTACATCCAACTAGAAGAATGCCTAATCAAAATGCAAACCTGGCTGCAACAAAACAACATGGTGATCAACCATAAAAAAACAGAGGTGATGTACATCTCCAGAAAACCAGATTTCAACCCCCCTACAACGATCACCCTATGCAACAATACCTACCAAACGAAGAAAGAAATAAAATATCTGGGGGTAACTTCGATAGTGACCTAAAGATGGAAAAACACCTCCGCATAACAAACAGAGCCATCTTCCACAAACTAAGAATCCTGCAACCTCTACGGAACAATATTGCAGGTCCGTGGCACAAGATCTCAGGTCCATGATTTCAGGTCCGTGGCACAAGATCTCTTCATGCCACATTTCGACTACTGCAACGCCATTTTACAGGGCCTACCAAAGAAAACCCTAAAGATACTACAAATGGCACAGAATGTGGCAGCTAGAATCATTATGAAGAAAAGTTTTGTTGAACACATCACACCTGTGTTAATTGAGCTACACTGGCTCCCCATCACAGCTCGTATAAAATATAAAACTCTAATAACCACTTTCAAACTCATGCATAACATAGCGCCATCCTTCCTCTCCAACCTAATCTACACACAACCACCCAACAGAAGCCGAAGAACTACCAACTCAAACTCCCTCTGTGTACCGGTTGATATAAGATCTGTCAAAACCGGTACTAGTAACAGAGCTTTCTCTTACACAGCCCCAACACTCTGCAATCAACTGCTGCCGGAGCTGCGAGCCAGCAAAGACTTGATCGACTTTAGAAAAAAACTCAAGACTCACCTATTTCAGATTCAGTACAACCTGATATAGGCCACGTGGCCCAAACCATGCCACCCAGAAAAACTAAGGATGTATATATGTAAAAATGTACATATGAAGTAGAAGGAACCCAATTACCTAACTACTGTGTGTTGTGCTTACCTTACGAATCACATTGTATATATTTCAAATTTCTCTGTCCTGATTTGACAGTTTCCAGTATGTAATCTAACTCGCTACTGATCGCTGGAAGTAGCGGTATACAAATATATGCTAAATAAATAAATTAGAGGCAGCATTTATTTATTTATTTTATTTAGACAGTTTTGTATACCGCCTTATCCTTCAATCAAAGCGGTCACAACACAATTGGGAGATACATTTAACACGCGGGGATATGAGACACATACACTAATACTTACAGGGAACATGGGCAATGAAGGGTTAAGTGGCTTGCCCAAGACCACAAGGAGCACCTGTGGGACTAGTGGGATTTGAACTCCCGACCTTCCGGCCTGAAGTACCTTGCCCCAACCACTAGGCTACTCCTAGTGGTTGGGGCAAGGTACTCCATGGAACCTGAATGGTGTTTGGCCCTCCAGGACTGCATTTGGGAGACTCTGCTGTAGGTAATGCGCCTGTTTATGGAGTCTGTGCTCTGTAGGGTAAAATGTAGGTGTTTTGGGCATGTTTACGTCACCTGCAATAAAGGTTCTGTCTGTATTAGCATGTTGTAGTAGTGGGTAAAATATGGGGACTGGGTTGGCAGGCACCATAGCTGGGACTGGAACCTGTGACCTTCTGCCTCCAAACACACTGGTTATGTGCACTGCACCACCGTGTTGCCACAAAGACAGTGCATTCCCTGGTGATACCATGACTGTTTGTCCGGCAGGGCCTGTCTGTTGCAGTGCATGGCACCCACCTACACAGGGCTAGGCCATGGGCTGCTCTGAGCAGCTGCCACTGCCCCCCTCCACCACCAGTACCCCTCTGCCACCATGCTGACATGCCCTTCTGCTGGTGGTGCTGGTGGTGTGCAGTCTCAAGCCATCCAGTGTGCACGTAGGTGGCTGCCTATGGTGCGTGTTCTGGGGTAGGGGTGCCTGCACAGGCGTCCACGCTTCCCCCCAACACCGCCTGCCAATGTTCTGTGCCCTTGGAGGTACCTGCTGGGTACTATCCCCTGTGACACTGTGATAAACACTCTCGTGCCCATGTTGGGCCCTCATCAGCTGCTGTCTGGCTGCTGTTACGTTTCTTAAATGATAGTATAGAATGGGGAGCGTGCTTGTGAGGGGCTGACTTGACAAGACACGTGTTCATCTTTTTAAATGGCCGTGAGATGCTTCATCTCGCATGCACGGCGTTTTTTGGAGCCGAGGAGCTCAACGATGAACATGCAGTCCAGCGCTGAGAAGAGTTTCTGTTGCTATTAAAATAAAGGTACATATGGGACCGCTGACATTTAGATATTCATATGTTATCAGTTCTTGGCATTACATAATGAATGTGTTTATTTCTAGTTGTTGATGAAACTCGACCCCTGAAGAAGCACTTTTGAAACGCAAATGCGGTACCGACTGGTAGCGTCGGGGAAAGTTCAAAGAGAAGCATAAAAGATAACAGCTTTGGAAATCAATTGTGAGAAGCATTAATGACAACAGCTTCGAAAATCCTGAAATTCACTGCAAGTTAAGTTCCATTTATCCATGATATTCTTAGGTATAAATATATCATTATGGATCTAGATTTCAAATAAATCAGTTTCTTTACCTGAGATAACGTACAAGCTAAGGAACGAACAAGTTAAACCATGGTCATTGATGCTGAACAAGTACAATAAGGGTTTCCAACCCGTGACATGTACTAATATTTGTCTGAGACCTGGTTATTTTCTACTAGAAATATTTTTAGAAAAAATAAGGAAACCATTAATTTATAAAAAAAAAATTCTTATAATAAAAATAACAAATAATACTATTTGATGTGAACAATTAAAAAGTTTAGACATCATAAAGAGATAAGTTGTCCGAGACGTTAGTTTGGAGGAACGTTTATATTATTGACAAGTGATTGCATCCTCTACAAAATAGTATTAGTGATTAGCCTTGGACCCTCCGCAGCCCTCTTGGTTTTCCTAAGTTTATTTTCCTGATAGTAGCTAGAGGGGCTCCTCTGGCCCCTTTATATATTCTTTAATACTTATGTTCCCCCCTATAGAGGATTACAATCCTCTATTGTATTGTTCTGTATTTTCTTTGTGCATTGTTCTTGGTGTTATATCCTTTTCTATACAAGCTTGTTCTTGATTATATATTGTTAAATATTATTAAAAATAAAATAAAAAAATAAAAAACAACACCCATGCTTGATGTAAATCTTTAAGCTTTGTGGCTGCTCCTTTTAGTTTTTTCTTAACTATTTTCCTCATTTTATCATAGTCTCCCTTTTGAAAGTTAAAAGGTTATACTGTGGATTTCCTTACCGTCCCTCCTCCATTTATTAAACCAAATGTGGTTATGCTATGATCACTATTGCCAAGTGGTCCCAACACCCTTATCTCTTTGCAGCAGATCTTGTATTCCACTAAGGACTACGTCAAAAGTGGCTTCCCCTCTTGTCGATTCATGAACCAGCTGCTCCAAGAAGAAGTCATTTATTTCACCTAGAAACTTTATCTCTCTAGCATGTCCTGCCATGACACCGAACCAGTCGATATTGGGGTGATTGAAATCACCCATTATTATTACTGTGTTTGTAAGTTTTGTTAGCTTTCCTGATTTCTTTGAGCATTTCATCATCCATTTGTTCATTCTGGCTAGGCGGTCGATAGTACACTCTCATTGCCATCGCCCTCCCCTTCCCCTTTTTACATGGAATTTCAATCCATAGAGATTGTACAGTGAATTTTGTTCCTGTAGAACTTTAATCCATTGTGACTCAATGCCCTCTCTAAGAGAGTGCAGCCCCTCCACCAATTTGATCAGTTCTATCATTACAATATAGTTTGTACCCAGGTATCACAGTGTTCCACTGGTTGTCCTCCTTCCACCAGGTCTCTGAGATACCAATCATATCTAACCTCTCATTTAGTGCTATATATTCTAACTCTCCCATCTTATTTTTAGCTTCTAGCATTTGCATACAAACATTTTAGAGGCTGTATTTTATTCATATTAATCTGGCTATGAGTAGGCAGGGTTAATTTGGAATCTTTAAGCTCTGTCTGCTCTGTACTCAAGGGCATTTGGGCTACTTTTGTCTTTATTGGAACCTCACTGCTGATATGGCATTTGAAGAACACCAGTAATTCCTGCAGTGGCCATTGATGAAAACAATATAGGCAATGCTAAATATGGGCCAGAAAAGACATAAATGGGTCTCTACAGCTACATGGCAAAACATGTCCCTGTCAATCAGGATATGAACATGCAAAGCAACAGTGAAAACATCAGAAATACATGCCCAAAAGCAGCAGCATCTCTCCATACAAATGTGCACAATGTTAGAGACCTCTGTTGATGCAGTCGGATAGGTATTAGTGCTGTTTGCACTGCAGCATGCCCCCCACTCCGAGGTCCCCCACCATTGACAAGGACATGCCCCACTATGTTGCTGCAGAGCAGCTTTTCAGAATATACTGCCCATTCACACTGGCTACTGGTGATGCTGCAGTCAGCCCTATGGTCCAGGTACTGGCCAGGCATATATGTCCCCCCAGAGTTGCAGATCAGGACACCAGGGCCTCCCCTGCACCCCATACCACAAACAAACGCACACACTCTTGCTTGCAGTCACAAATAGCATACCTCTGCCAAAACCATGCCCTGCACCTACAAACAACTGCTGTGAAGACATAATGACATTGCGTCTCAGGACACCACATCTGATCTGCATTTCTCAGCCAAACACATTTCCTGCTCCATACTACTTCACATACCATCCCTGCATCTGCATTCCTATTTTTCTGAACACTGGAATTGTTAGGAAAGCCTAGAATAGCCCTTTTAGCACAAATAGCAAATGTCAGTACAGCCAGAATAAAAACTATGGTAGTGTAGGGGTGTTTTTATTGTCCTTAACCTTACAAATGTTCCTCACCTGTGCATTCTATTCTTTACAACTGCATCTTGTGCCCTCCCAGACAGCAGACAGTAACATAATACCATAGCAAATGACGGTAGATAAAGACCAGTATGGTCCATCTAGTCTGCCCAGCAAGATGGCACCTTCTGCTCTGTGCAGGTCACCCCTCCCCATGTCTTTTTTTAGGGGTAAACCCACCGCTTCATGTAGGGCACCCCTGTTTGTTGAGAAATTAGATAGTTAAGTTTATTTTTATTTTATGCTGTTGCTATAGAGGGATCCACTGTGTCTGTCCCATGCCATTTTGAATTCTGTCACTGTATTTTCCCCCACCACTTCCATCAGGACGGCATTCCAAGCATCCACCACCCTTTCAGTGGAAAATTATTTCCTGACATTGCTTTCAATTTACCCCCTTGCAGCTTCATGTTATGCCCTCTAGTTTTACAGCTTCCCCATCTTTGGAAGAGGTTTGTTTGTTCATCATTTCTCTTTAAGTATTTAAAGGCCTGAATCATATCTCCCCTATCCCTCCTCTCCTCCAGAGTGTACATATTTAGGTCTTAAAGTCTCTTCTCATAAGGCTTCTGATGCAGGCTCCAAATCATTTTGGTCGCCTTCCTCTGAAACATTTCCAGTCTTTTTACATCCTTTGCAAGATATAGGGGTATGTTATTCATAGAGTTTTCTTGTTACTTTAGATTTGTGGTTAGATTGGGTGTTGTAGCCTTAATAATAATTAGTTCCGGAATTCTCCCTTATGCTGTATTCTTCATGATGTGTTTTAGTGGTGATACTAATCATTGAAATTTTCTTTGGTGTATATATTTTCTTTGAAATGTACTGGATTATATTACCCAATTTTTCAATGTATATTTCCAATGGTTGTTAAAACTTAAAAATCTCAATAAAAAAAAAAGAAAGATATAGGGGTATGTTTACTAAACCGTCTTAATGTTACCGGCGTTAGTTGCAGTCTTACTGTGACGAATGCCATATAAGGTAGTGGGTGTTCCGGTCTTAAGGTAGCATTTCAGGTTATCGCGCGATAAAGTCCATTATCACGCGATAGAGGGAGCCGTGGCACGTTAACGCGCGTTAGCCTTAATTAGGCACGCTGACCTGGAAACATAGCAACAGAGGTGTAGCACAGTGGTTAATACATTGACTGATGAAACAGGGGTCATGAATTCAATCCCCCGGTGGGCTTAATGAGTAAGGTTGTCTGAGGCTTTACCCTTTACTTTACATCAGTGCTGTCTGAGGCATTTTCTTTTTTAATTTAAATTAGTACTGCCAGCAAACACACCCTCACAGTGCCGTAACCTAAGGTGACGCATAAGGTGCCCTATAAGGCACTCCAGAGGGCACATTATAAAGTGCACTGTCCGCCAAGGCACCTTATAATATTCCCTATAGGGCACCTTATAGGGCGCTTTATAGGGCGCCTTATGAGGCACCTTAAGGTTACTGCACTGCGAGGGTGTTTTTGCTGGCAGCAATAATTTAAATTAAAAAAGGAAATGCCTTAGACAGCCCTATCAAATAACACCACTGTGGGACCAAACCCATGACCTCTGCCTCCACAGTCAGTGAAGTAACCAGTGGGCTACATCTCTGTAGCTGCTAACAAACCCCTGGCTGGCTACAGAAAGACTGCAGGTCATCACACAAACTGTCTGCTGTGGTTACCAGGATAGGGTTAACCCACCCGTACCCATGATGCACTGCACATGCAGATCAGCAGTCCACAGATGATCACAAGATGGGGTATGCACTCCCACAGCACCTCGGCCTGGTAGGGGGAACTGACCGTGTGTGTTACTGGCACAGAGTAGCTACAGACTGTCACATTGTGTGGGTACTGTGCTCACCCTGAGGGCGAGGTGGGGTGTTCAGCACCAGGTCCGCAGCACCTGGCTTAGATGAGATAGGCTATGCTGCAGGTTGCCATCAGTGCTAGTGTGTGATAGGTAGTCCTTGCAGACACACCTAGGATACACCTGTGTCCATCTGTATTTCCCAGTCACATCTAGCCCTTGTGGACTATGATGCACCCAGAATAGTGCATATCCTGTGTGGGTGCCATAGTCACATGATTCAAGTAAAGGGGGTGTTTGGACCCATAGGTGGATTATGTAGCATCACCCAACCCATCCTCTGGGGCTCAGGGTAGGGGACAGGATCTCCCACCAACAGATCCACATTCTACATCCCTGCAATGGTGGCAGTAGAGGGGAACATCAACCCCAGTCCTGCTGAAGAAAAGGCACCCTACAGGCAGTCAATGCAGATCTGTGTGCATCCATAAGGCAATGGCAGACAGACAGTAGGCCTGGAAATGCTCAGCTGCCCCCCACCACTATCTGACATTCTCCAGCCTCTGCACCCTGCAAGGTGTTCCAGCCATACACATACTAACTACAGACAGTCTGCTAGCTAGTCCATAGTGCATGTTCCTGGAGGAAATGCATGCACCCAAAACTGGGATGTGAGCACACACACCAAGCAGATAGGTCAGTGATTGGACCCCAGAAAAAAGAACCCATAAATATCACTTGAGAAAAATATTATATAGCACTATGGGGGAACCTAGCCATGCCGTGGTCACTGCTCAGTCAGGGGTGAGAGTGACCTCCCAGCAGGACATGCTGTGGCCACCCTGTCCATGCAGGTGGTGGCCGGGCACTATAATGTCCCAGCCATTGCCCTATGCCCTGTGCAGATGCATCCTGCCCAAGCAACCCTGTCCGGGCTATACCCACAGTACCTTGCTCCTCATTATTTTATTTATTTATTTATTTATTTAACATTTCTTCTATACCGTGCTATTATAATCAGTGTGGTGTACATCGAACAAAACATACTACAATGCATACAGGTAACATTGAGTTTACAGTGAAACAGGATATTAAACATGAAGAAAACCGGGGAAACTATATACAAGCTAACTTTATACTATGTACACTTCTCAACTCTTCTAGGTGATACATGTGTGTTCGTGGGAGGATAGTACATGTGTGATGGTTAGCGGTGGGACTTATGAGTAGGCTAACCATTATCTGTTTGTGTTGGGGTGTTAGGGCGGCTGGGAGGTAGTTTGTCAATTGAGTGTTCACCATGGATTGTCTCTGGGTAGAATTTTGTAAATAGGTGGTGTTTCAAGGCTTTTCTGAATGGGGCTAGATTATTTTTTTTTATTATGCACATTGGCAGGCTAACACTGGAAACAGTGCAAGCAGTGTGGGCTGAGTAAGGTGTAGGCAGCCACAACACACTGGATAGACAGACACACACTCCCACACCTATGCCAGCATTGTGCAAATATAGAGGCTTTTGGCAGCCCTGGCCACCACACCAGTCCTGAGCACAGTGCAGGCATGGTTATGGTACGCAATACTTTTGGGGTCACTCCCCGGGGTGGTAAACACTGTCAGAAACTAAAACACACTCCACAGATATCAGAAAGGTTGCTATGATGCAGCTCTAACAGCAAATTGTGCTTAACTTAGGATTTGCTATCTGCCATTAATCATAGCAACCTTTTGATATGTGTGTAACATATTCCCAGGTTTAGGGCAGCATTGCTAAGGTATACAAGTGCTAGTATTGGGAGATTCTGCTGCACGCAGTGCCCAACAGCCTGACTCTCCATGAGGCTTTGGATAGTGGAGCCTGTGGGTGTGGGTGTTTATGCCCCTGTTGGCCGCTCGCTGCTCTAGGGCAGAGGTTCCCAACTCTGGTCCTGGTGGGCCAACCACTCTTCGGGTTTTCATGCTGTCCTAATGAATATGCATGAGATACATTTACATACCATGGGGGCGGCGCATACAAATGCAGCACAAGCATATTTATTAGAGACAGCATGAAACCTGAATGGTGTTTGGCCCTCCAGGACTGCAATTGGGAAACTCTGCTCTAGGTATTACACATGTTTCTATGTTTATGGTGTCTATGCTCTGTAGGGTAAAATATAGGGGTTTCAGGCATGTTTATGTTATCTGCAATAAAGGTTCCGTCTTTATTACCACGGTTTAGTACTGGGTAAAATATGGGGATTGGGTTTGCAGGAGCCACAGCTGGGACTTGAACTTATGACCTTCTGCTCATGAACACACTGGTTGTGTGTATTGCACCACACTGCTGCCACAGGGACAGCACATTCCCTGGGGATACCATGACTGTTCGTCAGACAGACCCTGTCTGTTGCAGTGCATGGCACCCACCTAAACGGGGCTAGGCCATGGTCTGCTGTGGGCAGATGCCACTGCCCCCTCCGCCACCAGCACCCCTCCGCCACCATGCTGCCATGCCATTATGCCGGTGGTGCTGGTGGTGCACAGTCCCAGGCCATCCAGTATGCCGCTAGGCAGCTGCCTATGATGTGGGTTCTCGGGTAGGGGTGCCTACATGGACATGCGCGCTTCCCCACACACACACACACCGCCTGCCAATGTTATGTGCCCTTGGGGGTACCTGCTGAGTAATCTCCCCTGTGACACTGTGGGACACACACTCGTGCCCATGTTGGACCCTCGTCAGTTGATGTCTTGCTGCTTTACAGTTTCGACATTCCTATTTGCCACCTAGGCATCTGCCTAACACGCACTGTGCCCCAGCTGGACCACAGCATGTGTCGCCTGCATTCCTCTATATCCCATTTACAGCATCAGTACAGTTGCCCTTTCCTACGTGCCCACTCTGCTGTTACCACACATGTGCATGCCATAACAAACCTGCCCAATATAGACGTGAAAAAATCCTGATCAGCACTATTTCAATGTGGGATCATTCACTTTGTAGGGGGACAGAGAATTGACCCTTCCAAACATGATATCTTATTTTTTGAGCTTTGTCAGTGGTGTTGCTTTGTTTATCATTAATATCACTTTTGGCCAGCTTGGTTATTGGGCTTTTAGATGTGGTTCTGGTCCTTTTATATGTTTATTTGCCTCTTTGTTCCTTGCACATGTATCACAATTATCACTTTTCTGGGTTTCCCTAGCTTTGCTGCACATTGCCGACTGAAATGGTTTCTCTTTCCTGCAAATGTGCCTTAACGTGAGGGTTTCACTGGCGTTAGTGTTCAGACCCTGATTCCACAGTATTATTGTGCCTGGAGCCTCTCCCCTCCCACTCTCCGCCCATTGACCCCTTCTCTCCGCCCTCTGGGAAGCTTTACTCCACCCTTCAGACCCAGATTTCACAGCGCTAGTGTGCCTTAACGCCATCGCTGCGTTATCGCATGATAAGTGACGCTATCGTGTGATAATGTTACATTATTGCGCGATAACGTCACTTATCGTGTGATAATACCACCGCTGCGATATTAAGACGGTTTAGTAAACATACCCCATAGTCTCCAAAACTGAACACAGTATTCAAAGTGAGGCCTTACCAGTGACTTATACAGTGGCAATAGTATCTCTTCCTTTCTGCTGGTAATTCCTCTTGTATGCAACCCAACATCCTCCTGGCTTTTTTCACTGCCTTGTCGCACTGTTTTGCCACCTTGAAATCCTCAGAAATAATCACACCAAGGTCCTTCTCCTGGTCAGTGCACACCAACCTCTTGCCCCCTATTGCGTACATTTCCCTTGGATTTCTGCTTCCCAAGTGCATGACACTGCACTTCTTCACATTAAACCTTAACTGCCAAGAATAAGACCATTCTTCCAGCTTTTGTAGATCTTTCCTCATGTTATCCACTCCCTTAGGGGAGTCCACTCTGTTGCAAATTTTCCTGTCATCTGCAAAAAGACAGACTTTTCCATTCAGTCCTTCAGCAATATCACTCACAAATACATTGAACAGTGCCGGTCCCAGGACCGAACCCTGGGGCACCCCGCTAATCACCCTCCTTTCATCCGAGTGAGCTCCATTTACCATCACATTCTGATGTCTGTCAGTCAACCAATTTCTGATCCAGTTTACCACCTTGGGACCCATCCCCAAACTATTGAGTTTATTGATAAACCTCTTATGAGGAACAGTATCAAAGGCTTTGCTGAAATCCAGGTAGATGACATCCATCGCATGCCACTGATCTAGTTTTCTGGACACCCAGTCAAAGAACTCAATCAGATTTGTTTGGCAAGATTGTCCTTTGGCAAAACCATGTTGCCTTGGATCATGCAACCTGTTGGTTTTGAGAAAGTCCACTATTCTCTCTTTCAGGAGCTCCTCCATTACTTTTCCTGCCACCGAGGTAAGGCTCACCGGCCTGTAGTTTGTCACTTCTTCCCTGTCACCACTTTTGTAAAGAGGTACCACATTAGCTCTCCTCCAGTCCTGAGGAACTTCTCCTGTTTCCAAGGAGCTGTTAAAAACATCCTTTAATGGCCCTGCAAGAACCTCTCTGAGCTCTTTCAGTATTCTGGGATGTATCCCATCCGGTCCCATGGCCTTGTCCACTTTCAGTTTTGCAAGTTGTTCTAACACATCATTTTCTGTGAATGGTGTGGTATCTACTTCATTCCCAGTTTTATATTCGGGAGTCACAGGTTGTCCTTCTCCAGGATTTTCTTTAGTAAAAATAGAGCAGAAGTATTTCTTTAGCAATTTTGCTTTTTCTTTTTTTTTTATTATAATTTATAATTTATTGAATTTTTTCCAATACAATCCAGAAAATAAATCTGAATATGAATTACAGAATAACAATCAAAAAACGGAAAAATCACAAAAATACAGCAATAATAGTTATTCATTGGTTTAGCCCACAATACTCCCCTCAATAAGAACCCAAGAAAAGAGAAATATACCATTATAAGGTTAAGGGAACCCCCTCAACCTAAAGACCAAAGAAATCATATGAGCACAGATAACAAAATATGGCAGCCGATATGGGAATCAAACCCGCCCCTCTAATTCCCTACTCTGTAGAAATTGCAACAGTTGCTGAGGCTCAAAAAACAGAAATTGTTTTGATTTATTTATTTTATTTATTTATTTAACAGTTCTTCTATACCGCTCTATTTTAGATCAGAGCGGTTTACATTTAACATCAACTATACAACACAGGGAACTTTGAGTTGTATTTACAATAAACAGGGAGATCAACTTGGAAGTAACTGGGGGAAACTATGTACATTCTATAACTCTATACATTGTATTACACTGGTACCTGATTTCAGGCAGAACATATCTACATCTTATTTACACTGGGGTCTTGATTCTATTTCAGTGGGTACATTCTGAGCGATCAGTTGATTATCCTTTTTCATGCTGAGTCTGATTGTTTAATTGTAATGAGTGATTGTCTGAGGGGCCATATGTATGGTTACTAAGGCTAGATTCAGGGTAGTATGTAGTGAACAGGTGCTGCTTTATTGCCTTCCTGAAGTGGGTTAGGTAAGTGATGTTTCGAATAGAGGTGGGGAGAGCATTCCATGCTCTGGGAGCGTAAATCGTAAAGGCCCTATTTGTTGTTGCTCTTGTGCATTTTGTTATTACTTTTGGGACCTCTAGGGTGTTTTGCATCATGGGTCTTCTATTTCTGTTCTGTGGTACTTTATGTATCATCTTGCTGAGGGCTGTGGGGGTCAGAGTGTTTGCGGCTTTGAAAGTTAAGGTTAGAACTTTGTGGAGGGTTCTTGCTTGAACCGGTAACCAATGGAGGTTCATCAGTACTGGCGTTATGTGCTCTCTCCGTGAAGCCCCTGTTAGTACTCTTGCAGCAGTGTTCATTGCAAGCTGGAGAGGAGCTAGCGTTGCTTGAGGGAGACCGTGTAGAATTACGTTGGCATAGTCGAAATGAGGTAATATTAATGCCTGATAGATCGATCGGTAGTCGCTGAAGTCGAGTAGCGGTTGGAGATGTTTTAAGGTCTTTATTTTCATGTATACTGTTTTTACTGTGTTTTTTATGTGGGTTTTCAGATCCAGATGTTGATCCAGTGTAACGCCAAGGTAGCGGATTGTGGGTTTGGTTTTCAGTTCTGTGTTGCCGATTTTTAAAGAGAGTGGAGGGGTGAAGTCCTGGTTCCTTGAGATGAAAAGGACATCTGTTTTACTGTAGTTGATTCTCATGTTTTGTGTGCTGAACCAATCTGCTACTGCCTCAAAACATCTTGTTAGAGGGGAGAGGTCTGGTTGGTTGGTCCTGAATGGGATGTATAGGAGGATGTCATCTGCGTAGGCTAAACAGTTGACCTTGAATGAACGTGCTAGGGCACATATGGGCTGCATGTAGATGTTAAACATCAATGCAGATAGTGACGAGCCCTGTGGTACATCCTGGTTTTGTAAAAATGGTTCGGAGGTTGTGGAGCCTGACCTTACATGTTGCCATCTATTAGTCAGGTATGACTTGCACCACTTTAGGGCTGTTCCCTGAATTCCTTTCTCACTGAGGCGTTGTATGAGTATCTCGTGACTCACCGAGTCGAAGGCCGCCGCAATGTCGAGAAATATGAGGGCGAATCCTTGATGAATTTTGTCGGTTCCAGATTGATTGAAATAAAACCACACATTTACATGGTTATTTTAATCTAAATTGCACACCCACAGCGATGGCTCTCTGACGCAAGGCCAGAAAATCTCTCCACCTTTTCTGGGTATCTCTTGCTAAATCAGGAAAAATTAAAATTTTTGAGCCCATAAACTTAGAATCAGACATTTTATGGAAATATAACCTTAGCACAGAGTTCCGATCAGATTCAAAGGCAAAACAGATCAACAGGGTGGCCCAGATAGTCACCATTTCCGGAGAACTTTCCAAGAACTCTGAGAGATCCAGTTGGGGAGGCCGGTTGCACTGTCAGGCTCCAACTTAGTGCCAGAAGAAACCACCACATATTGAGCACATACCACAGGAGGTAATGAATCAGCAGGCATCCGAAGGACATCCATCAGGTATTTACAAACCAAATCCACAGGATCCATCAATGGAGAATGAGGAAAGTTCAGGAATCACAAATTATTTCTACGTAATTGATTATCCAGAAATTCTATTTTCCTTGCCCGGATTGAACGCTCCCTGGAGTTATCTACACCAAGAGCCTGAAGATCTTCCACTTTGCTTTCCAGCTGGGATACTCTGGAGGTCTGACTTGCTAACTCTGAAACCACCGTTGAACACTGAACTTTAACTTCACTAAGTTCTTGAGAAAAACCAGCCACCGCAGGCAGAAGGGATTATTGAAGCGTGGAAATATCTTCCCATAAGCTATCTAGTGTCACAAGCGCAGGTTTTTCCAACAATCCAGGAGGTCGGATAGCCGAGTTGTCGAAGGAGCTGAACTTCAAACGCTCCACTCCTAAGCTGCCCCCAGAAGGAACGGCACAAGACTGACCCCCTGCAGCAGCTACGACCTACTGCACCTTTGCAGGAGAACCCTCTGCAGTGCCGTGACCTCACGACCCGGAGATTCACCAACCAGCTGCCCCTCCTGGAAGCGGCTTCCAGGTTGCACTGGAGACACCTGCACGGGGCTAAGATCCACCCCTTCCTCGCTCAGATCCGCGGAAAGCAACCGCGGGTCTCCCGAAGCCATATGCACCAAGGGGATGCAGAAACCGGCAATAGAAGACTGCACCAGCCCACTTGCAGGAGAAGAAGCACCGAAGGGCTTCAGGGTACGTTGTTTTTGCTTCTTCTCCATTAGAAAGACGAGTTCAGGAGCCAGCTCAGCACACTCCAACTCGGTGTTCTACTCTGCCGCCATCTTGGATCCTGAGCAGTAAGTTCTAAAGCACGAAAGGTGACACATGCATCGCAATTTCACTTTTTTAATGTCACTCTCCACGAGTCTGTTCCTAGCACTTCTGAGTCCTGCAATTCCACCTCTGATTTTCCTCCTCTCCCGAATATACCTGAAGAAAGTTTTGACTCCACACTTCACATCTTTAGCCGCCTTTTATCTTTATCTTTATTTTAAAACTTAATATATCGCCGAAACCATAGGCATATAGTGGTTTACAATAAAATCATAAAAGCACTGCCGAAAAGAAAGGAAAAGAATGCCATAAAATAAATAAGAAAGAGATAGTCGGAGAGAACAGGGAGAAAGATAAAAGGGGGGACTGCCAGGAACAAAACAGACAGAACTAAATATGTCCCTTCCTCTGCCTTTGATTTTGCTTTCCTCCTACTTATCTACAAAGCCCTCCATCAAATGCAGACTTCCCAACTCCGGACTCTACTGCCACAGCCTACCCTCAACAGACCAACCCGCCAGACCACCAGCAACACTCTCACTATCCCACATGAACTAATTAAGTTCAATCAGCAAACCTGTAACAGGGCATTCGAACTGTATGAGCCCTCCCTCTGGAACTCCCTTCTGAACCAGATCCGAAACAACAGAGACCTCACCACATTCAGGAAACAGTTAAAAACCCTCCTGTTTTACAAATATCTTGGATCTGAGATGGACATCTCTCACTGATTGCAACATCCAGACTCAGTCAGACCTAACCATTCTGCTCCCAACTGAGAGACTCACGTCTATTGTCTAGTACTGTTACTTTCTGTTCAGATCATCAATGTTGGCCCCCCTGGTGTCGGCCTCCCCCCCCCCTTCTCTCTGTTGAGTTGATTATTGTACCCCCCCCCCCCTTCTGTCAAACTGCTTTGACCCAGTGAAAAGTGGGATATAAATGCAGCTAAATAAATTTCTCTTTTTGTCTGATCCTGTATTCCTTTCTGTGTTCCTCTGTTTGCAAGCTTTTGAATTTTGTGAAAGCTGTGTTTTTTGCCTTTATTTGAGCAGCCACTTCTTTGGAGAACCAAATAGGTTTCCTTCTCCTGTTTTTTTAATTTACTTTCTTTACATATTTATCAGTTGCCCCTTTTATTGCCACCTTTAGTTTAGCCCATTGCAATTCTACTTCCCTTATCCCCTCCCACACTGCCAATTCCTCCTTCAGGTACTTGGCCATTTTACTGAAGTCAGTGTTTTTGAAGTCTAGGACTTTCAGCTTGCTATGATTGGACTGCACCTTGGCTTTTATCTCAAACCACACTGTGTGATGATTGCTGCTGCTCACACAGGCACCCATCCAGACATTCAACACGCTATCTCTGTTGGTGAGCACTAAATCCAGCATTGAGGGTTCCCTGGTTGGTTCCATCACCATTTGTCTAAGTAATGCATTTTGGAAAGCATCCACAATTTTTTTTACTTTATTTAACAGTTTTTTTATACTGCTTTATCATTTCAATCAAAGTGGTTTACATTGTAACTTAAACTTGGTAAATGTACAGTAAACAGGGACATTGACAGCTTGGATTTTTCTGAGCAATGGAGGGTTAAGTGACTTGCCCAAGGCCACAAGGAGTGCTAGTGAGAATCAAACCCTGGTCTCTGGGTTCCCAACGCAGTGATCTAACCACTAGGCTACTCCTCCACTCCAGAAGGAGTACTCCAATCCACATCAGGTAGATTAAAGCCACCCAATATGATCATGTCCCCCTTTGTGGCTATCTTTGCAATATCTATAGTCAATTCATTATCTATTTCTTTGATTTAAGTCAGAGGTCTATAAACTACAGCAGTATGGATGACAGTGCCATCTCCTCTTTCCAACACAACCCAGAGCACTTCTTTTCCCCATGCCCCCTGCATTTCAGTAGCTTTAATATTGCTTTTGACTTACAAGGCTACTCCTCCTCCTTTTCCACTTTCTCTGTCTCTTCTGAACTGATTATAGCCAGCTATGGCTACATCCCAATCATGAGATTCATTAAGCCATGTTTCTGTAATGCCCACAATGTCCAAGTCCATTTCCACCATTAGGGCTTCCAGGTCCGGAACTTTGTTGGCTAAGCTTCGACGTGTCAGAGCCATTCATCTATATGGGACACGCTGAAGTTCAGAGCAGACATTTTTCTAAGTCCTGGCCTTATTCCACTTTGCCACTGGTATAATGCAGGCATCTGCGGGACACACTCAGGAAATACATGGGCCTTTCCTGAATATGCTTTCTACATCTCCGTGGCTTGCCACGCCCCCTTCCACCACCTCCCACCCATGTTCTGAGATTAACTATCAGAATGTAAAATATGTTTTCTTTGAACCCCCACAATTGGCAGTATTTTTGGTGGATAAGCCTTTGCTGAATAATCATGCAAGAAGCTCTCCCTCGGTCTTGGATGCCGCTTAACGTTTGCCTATTATAATTGTTCGCTGTGATTCATTCTGCTAGCTGTTCCCTTTGCTTTTGCTGTTGACCTAGATTTCTCGATTTCAACTTTCTTTTTTTATGGATTGCCTTGGTGGACTTTAGGAGATGATGCTTGTGGCTGGTTTCCTATGTACACGATTATAATTGTGTCTTTCTTTTTTATTGTGTACTCTCCATTCTAATATGAGTGTTATTCTTGGACTGATAGCTTTTACTATATCCTCTGGTAGCAAATTCCAGAGTTTGACTACACGGTGAGTGAAAAAATATTTTCTCCTATTAGTCTTAAATAGGTTACCCTGTAGCTTCATTGCATGCCTCCCAGTCTTTCTATATTTTGATGGTGTAAATAACACAGGTACACTAAAAAAAATTTTTTTTAAACTGCCTCTAATGTTTCGATTGATTTTTACGTTTTTTGGTGCGCTGAATCCAAATCTGGTAACCAATTTGCTCCATCACGTACAGATTTTTTGCTACATTGGGTTAGCAGTTTGAGGTGAACGTTTCAGATTGAGTGCGATCGAGATAAAAGTTTCTTGGATGAATTCTTTATACTAATTGTTTAGTAGTTATTCAAATAAGAATAAAGAAAATTGTAACAAGGCAGCACATAAGAATAGAGTAATGTCAACAAAACACACTGTGATGGTAGCAAAATTGTCTGCACTTAAAACAGCCACATACATGTGCACAAACATTGAGCATATAAGAGCGAGGTTAGATACAAAGCAAAGCAAAGAAATGTGCAAAAAATGTTGTACAGGTATGTATGTAAGAATAGAAAACGCAAACCGCACCATTGCAATACATGAAGACAAACACCCGATGGTGTGAAAATAAAATTCTAATAAATGAGATCCGACACTGTGGTAATAACTAGCAAATTTTTATTTCAAAGTTTAGTAAAAACACGATATTTGTCAACACAGTTTAGATTTTAAAGTCATTCTTGGGTCAATCAATCTCCTGGTGGGCCCGTTTCTTCTTCCCCCGAATGCTTCTCTTGGTGCGCTGCTTGGCGTATTTTTCATCTGGGGTTTCCCGCAGCAGCAACCAGCAGAAATCAGCCATCATAGTGGTGTTCCATCTTCCTTGGTACCTTCTCTCTGTGTCCTTGATGTCCTGGTGAAACCTTTCACCTTGTTCTTCACTGTACGCCCCCAGGTTTTCGGGAAAGTAGTTCACATGGGAGTGCAAGAAATGGACTTTCAGGCTCATGTTACAGCCTTGTTCTTTGAAGGCATTGAGCATCCTGGCAACAATATCCTTATAGTTCTCATCCCGCCTGTTCCCCAAGAATTTGAGAACAACATCCTTGAAGGAATCCCAGGCTTCTTTTTCCTTCTCAGACATCGTTTCAGCGAATGCTCCATCTGAAATGAGTTTCCTTATATCAGGGCCAACAAACACTCCTTCCTTTAGCTTTGCTTCAGAAAGTCGGGGGAACTTTGAGCAAAGGTACCGAAAGCACTCACCATCTTTTGGAAGGGACTTGATGAATTGCTTAATGAGACCCAACTTAATGTGGAGAGGTGGTAATAGAATTTTATCACGAGGTACCAAGCTCTCATGAAGAACATTTTTCTCACCGGGTCTCAAATACTCCCGAATTGGCCAGTGTAGGTCGCGGGCCCGGCTATCCCACAAGCAAAGGAAGCAGGGATATTTGGTGAAACCGGATTGCTGCCCTAATAGCATGGATAGAATTTTAAAGTCTCCACAAATCATCCACTTATGCTCATCATAACGAATCTTCTGAAGAATCAGGGCCAAATTCTCGTATTTTTCTTGGAGAATAACAGAGTGAGCAATAGGAACTGAAGCGAATGTGTTGCCATTATGAAGAACACCTTTTATGCTGTCTTTTGACGAATCAATGAACAGCCGCCATTCAGCAGGATCATACTTGAGTTTAAACGTTTCCATCACTCCGTATATATCGTTGCAAAATACCAAATCTTCCTCTTTGCTGAAATACTTCAAAAATTGTGTCTCGCGGTTGCGGTACCAATAAAAAGTTGTTCCTGGTGACAATAGATTTTTCTGTTTAAGCCGAGAACCTAGCAGTTGGGCAGCATCTTTTGGGAGTCCTAAATCCCGGACTAAATCATTCAATTCAGCTTGAGAGAAAAGTTCAGGTTTCGGATCTGGTTCAGTTTCAAACTCGGAAGTACTGGACTCATCGGGAAAAGCCATCTGATGAGTCTCATCATGATCAGAACCGTCCACACAAATATGATCCAAAGATTTTGGTGGTTCAGGCACAGGTACTTCGTTGCTATGAGGCATAGGCCTAATTGCTGAGGGAAGGTTGGGGTAACTTATTACGTTCTTATTTTTTAAGTTGTATCCCTTCACAATGCAAGAGCAAAAATAGCAGTCACTGCTGTGGTCTCTTTGTTCACGCCACATCATAGGTATTCCGAAACGAAATGCTTGTTTTTTACCTTTCATCCATAAGCGTAGATCTTCCTCACATGTCTTGCACACTTTGTGAGGAACCCACAGTTTGTCTTGATCGCCTAACTTCAAACCGAAATAGGCGAAATATACTTTTTTAATAAATGCAGAAATGTTCCTCTGCTGCTTTTTCACGGTATATTCCCCACAAATAAAACAAAAACTGTCCGGAGAGTTGACACAACCTCTGGCTCTGTGAGCCATCACAAATACACAGCACTGCAAACTACAACTGTAGTGAACCACTTCGGAATAAAGCTGGATTACGACTGAGCAAACAAAAGGTAATAATGAACTTGCAAGAAACTGAAATTTGACAGGAACGTTCATGTCGCAACCACCGTGTTTGAGCGAGTGAACGAGGCGAGGCGAACAGGAAAGAACATGCGCCAGCGCGAGTACTGGATTTAGCCCCCCGCCTCCCAATTGTCCTGTTAATGTATAAAATGAATACAAAACACTCTAAAATATCATGAGGGAGTGTTTCTAGTTAGTTAACCATTACAACCTCTATTTTGGGCCAAGAAAATAAACTGCAGTCGGCTAAAAAGAAATTATGTGAACATTCCTTATATGGGTAAGAAATCTAATTTTGCAAGAAAACGTGACGTGATGGAACATTTTGGCTATTTTTCCTGGATTCAGCACCCCAAAATCTATAGGAATCAGTTGCAAAACTGGAGGCAGTTTTTTGGTAGTGTACCTGTGTAATCGATCTTCGTTTACCCATTCCACTCCATTCATTAACTTATAGACCTCTATCATATCTCCCCCTCGTCCGTCTTTTTTCCAAGTTGAAGAACCCTAACCTTTTTAGCCTCTCTTCATAGGGGTATCCTTCCATCCCATTTACCATTTTGGTGGCTCTTCTCTGTACCTTTTCTAATAATGCTATATCCTTTTTAAGATACAGCGACTAGAATTGCACATAATATTCAAGGTGCGATCGCACCATGGAATGCTACAGAGGCATTATAATATCCTTTGATTTATTCTCCATTCCTTTCCTTATGATACCTAGCATTCTATTTGATCTCTTGGCCACCGCTGCACACTGGGCAGAAGGTTTTAACATGTTATCCACGAAGACGCCTAAATCTTTTTCCTGGATGGTGGTTCTTAATGTGGAACCTTACATCGTATAACCATAGTTTGGGTTTTTCTTTCCTAGGTGCATAACTTTGCACTTGTCCACATTAAATTTCATCTGCCATTTGGATGCCCAGTCTTCCAATTAATCAAGATCCTCTTGCAATTTTCCACAATCCTCATGGGTTTTAACAACTTTAAATAGTATTGTTCATCTGCAAATTTGATTACCTCATTCTTTATTCCCATTTCCAGGTCATTTATAAATATATTAAAAAGCAGCAGACCCAGCACAGATCCCTGGTGTACTCCACTATTCACATTTCTCCATTGGTAAAACTGGCTATTTAGCTCTACCCTGTGCTTTCTGTCTTTTAACCAGTTCCTGATCCATAATAGTACACAGTCTCCTATCCCATGACTTTTTAATTTTGCCAAAGGTTTCTGATGAGGGACCTTCTCAAAGGCTTCCTGAAAGTCCAGATACACAATATCAACTGACTCATCTTTGTCTACCTGTTTATTCACACCTTCAAAAAAAACATAACAGGTTAGTAAGACAAGACCTTCCTTGGCTAAAGCCATGTTGACTGTCTCTCATTAAGCCATGACTATCTACATGTTTAGTAATTTTGTTTTTTATGAACGTTTCTACCATTTTTCCTGGTATTGATGTCAGGCTCACTGGTCTATACAGTAGTTTCCCGGAAAACCCCTGGAACCCTTATTAAAAATTGGTGTTACATTGGCCATCCTCCAATCTTCAGGTATTACAGATGATTTTAATGATACTTCACAAATTACTAATAGTATGTCTGCAATCTCATATTTCAGTTCTTTCAACACCCTTGGATGTATACCATCTGGTCCAGGTGATTTGCTACTCTTCAATTTATCAAATAGTGGTAATACATCTTCCCGGTGTATCGATATTTCTTTCAGTTCTTCCGCATCATCACCTTTAAATACCATTTCAGTCATGAGTAACATCCCTACATCTTCCTCAGTAAAGACCAAAGCAAAGAATTCATTCAGTTTCTCCACTATGGCTATGTCACCTCTTAGTGTCTCTTGTACCCCTCTATCATCTCATGGTCCAACTGACTCTCACACAGGTTTTTTGCTATGAATGTACTTGAAAAAGTCTTTATTATACTTTTTTGCTTCTACAGCAAGCTCCTTCTCAAATTCTCTCTTTGCTGAGAGGCCCTCAGCAAATGTTTCTTGGGGGCCCCTTACTTTAACTTATGCCACTGACCTGAGTGCAAAAGAAAGAGTGGAGGTGCTGGTTTGCTAAGCAAACAGAAATATTCTGAAGTATTACAGTGGATTTTGCACAGTAATATTTTCCTTTTCCACCTAAACTACACTCCTGGGAATGTCCATGTTCAGTCCACCTACTTTTAACATGCATAAATTTATGACTTCATTTTTGCATGTAAAGCACAGTTACTTACCTGTAACAGGTGATCTCTGGGAACAGCAGGAATAAGTCTTCACATATGGGTATCGTCGGTACTGACAGAGCCTGCGTGGAACGCTCCCCAGCGTCCAATCAGAATGCTTTTGGGAGCATCCCACCACGCCTGCGTGCTGCCTTCCCGCCTTTCCCAACTGCCTCTCCTCAGTTGAGTTTTAAAGCTGAGACAAAGGGAGAGAGAAGGGAAAGAGGTAGATAGAGAGAATAACTCCTAGGGGAGGTGGGTGGGTTGTGAAGACTTATTCCTGCTGTTCCCAGAGATCACCTGTTACAGGTAAGTAACTGTGCTATCTCCAGGAACAAGCAGGAATGAGTCTTCACATATGGGGACTCCCAAGCTAAGATGCCTGAAGGAGGCCCCAGCATGTTGCAATCTAAAGATGGGCCATGCTTCTCCTTAAAAACCTCAGGCATACGGGGGATGGAGGGTAGGAGTTGAACTAGAAAAGAAAAAGGGATGCTGTGAAACAGCTTAAGTAAACAAGGTATCCAAGGGGGCCCTTGTGTAAATGATAATATTAGAAAAATGTTGAGTCCTAATTATCTAATATGGATCTCACTCAGAAATATTGCAAAATATTTGTTGAGGGTAATAAGGGTCTGTGGTTGAGAGCCAGATCATTATCCTCAGAGAAATTCCCCCAATGTGAAGTAGAGGGAAAAAAATAATTTTGCAATACAGGAAGAGATGAGAAGTCCTCATGGCTAGAACTAATCCTAGAAGAAGTACTTGGGGAGTTCAATGAGGATGGACTTTTGAGAATAGGTAAAGCTTCTGTAAAGTCCAAGAAATTGAACTTCTTGTCCTTGAAGCAGAAAAAGGTCCTAGGAAGAGTGGAGATAATCTGACTGGTTTGGATGAAAAGGTAGAAATACCCTTTGCAGAAAAAAGGGGATAGGTCTTTAAGACCCCCTTTATTCCAATGAAAGAGAAGATATTTATACTAGGTGTTGAGCCTCCAATTTTTTGAAGATCAGTAAAAGTCCTTATAAGTGATGTCACTTATGATGAAGACTTTACATGTAGAGCTTCAGGTGCGATGTAACCTAAAAGGTAACGGTAAAAGAAGGTATTTGATAAAATACCATGGAAATTGATTGTCTACTGAGTTTATGGTATGCTGTGGCAGCATTAATCTGGACAGTAGACAAATCTTTCAAAGTCAGATGATGCATAGAGATTGACGCTACAACAAGAAGGATTACGACCTACTTGAGAATGTTGATGGAGAATCTCTATCTGGTTAAGTATGGAAGAACTATAGAAAAGTTTCATGGAAACTGGTAATATGTTCTTCAATTTCAGGGATAGGATTAGACTTCTTGAAAAGATCTATCCCCTAAATAACCAGGTCTCGAGACGTAAGTGAATGAGTGCAGGGGAGCTCCTTAGTCTTAAGACAGCAAGTCTGGATCCTTCTACAATTTCAATTAGTAGCTGGAGAAAAAGACGCAATATAAGGGGATACCATGTTTGACTCTTTATGAGGGCAATATGAGTATCATACATTCTCCTGTAACATAAGCTACCATGAAGTATAGGAAATTAGAAGGAGAGTAGTGAATAAGGACCAACTGCAGTGAAAAAAATGCATCCCTGTTGAGGAAGTTCCAGTGAGATGTGGAACAACCAGGGAATTGTGCAATTTTTTACACTTTCACGTGGTCTAAACCCTGGTTACCTTTCCTTAAAAGGAAATTTTAAGGAATATGGTAAAAGTAGGAAAAAACCAGTCATGTAGGACCATGACTGGTAGAGACTACCAGCTGAAGGCCTTATTAACTATCTGGCCAGCTACCTATTAGAAGCAGGGCCGGCCCGTCCATTGAGCGAGAATGTTTTTTGCACAGGGCCCCGCGTTTCAGGGGGCCCCAAGCAAAAAACATTCTGATCTAAAAGTAAAATTTAAAAAAAAAAAAAAAGCTGTCTGCTGCCGCTGCCGGGGCCACCGCGGCAGAATCGAGTGTGCCGCGGGGCCCCCCTGCCCAGCAGAGCCTGCCCTCCCCGTATCACCTCTCTCTTTACAGCTGCAGTCACATACGCCGGCTTTCAGAGCGCGAGGGGAGAGTTTCTCCCTCGCTGCTCTGTTAAGCCCGCGGGGGCTGATGGGAAGTTCCCATCAGCCCCCGCGGGCTTAACAGAGCCGCGAAAGGGAAACTAGTTCCTTTGCACTCTGAAAGCCGGTGCATGTGACTGCAGCTGCAAAGAGAGAGGTGATACAGGGGAGGGCAGGCTCTGCTGGGCAGGGGGGGCCCTGCGGCACACTCGATTCTGCCGCGGCGGCCCCGGCAGCGGCAGCAGAAAGCTTTTTTTTTTTTAAAATTTTCCCTAGGCTGGGCTGGGCGGGGGGGGGTTAGGAGTGGTGATGGGCTGGGGGGGCGAGGAGTGGTGATGGGCTATGGGGGACTGGGGGGGGGTTAGGAGTGGTGATGGGCTATGGGGGAGCTAAGTCTGTATATGGGCTGATGGGATTAGGACTGGAAGTGGGTTGATGGGGGGTTAGGACTGGTAATGGGCTATGGGGGGGCTTAAACTAAAATTTGGGTGATGGGGGATTAGGACTGGAAATGGGCTGGTGGGATTAGGACTGGGAGTGGGCTGATGGGGATGTTAGGACTGGTAATGGGGTATGGGGGGCTTAAACTGAAAATTGGGTGATGGGGGATTAGGACTGGAAATGGGCTGGTGGGATTAGGACGGAGTGGGCTATGGGGGGCTAGGACTGGTAATGGGTTGGGGGGGTTGCTAGGACTGGAAATGGGCTGGGGGGATTAAGACTGGAGGTGGGCTGATGGGGTTAGGACTGGTAATGGCTGTGGGCTGTTGGGGGGGGCTAGGACAGGAAATGGGCTGATGGGGAGGGGTTAGGACTTGAGGTGGGCTGATGGGGTTAGGACTGGTAATGGGCTGTGGGCTGTTGGGGGGGTTAAAACTGGTAATGGGCTATGGGGGGGTTAAGACTGGTAATGGGCTGTTGGCTGATGGGGGCTGTCTGGTAATGGGCTATGGGGGGGTTAGGACTGATAATGGGCTATGGGGGGGGCTAGGACAGGAAATGGGCTGATGGGGAGGGGTTAGGACTTGAGGTGGGCTGATGGGTGGCTAGGACTGGAAATGGGCTCTGGGCTGTTGGGGGGTTAGAACTGGTAATGGGCTATGGGGGGGTTAAGACTGGTAATGGGCTGTTGGCTGCTGGGGGCGGTCTGGGAAGGGGCTAGGGGCGGTTAGGACTGAAAATGGGCGATGGGGGGGGCTAGGACAGGAAATGGGCTGATGGGGAGGGGTTAGGACTTGAGGTGGGCTGATGGGTTAGGACTGGCAATGGGCTATGGGGGGCTGACTGGAAATGGGTTGATGGGGTTAGGACTGGAAGTGGGCTGATGGGGGGTTAGGACTGGTAATGGGTTATAGGGGGGCTTAAACTGAAAATGGGGTGATGGGGGGGTAGGACTGGAAGTGGGTTGATGGGGGGGCTAGGACTGGTATTGGGTTGGGGGGTTGCTAGGACTGGAAATGGGCTGATGGGGGGATAGGACTGGAAATGTGCTGATGCAGGGACTAGAAGGGAATGGATGCTGGGTGAGGCTGGAACTAGAAGGGGGCTGATGTTGGGGGAGGATTAGAATGGGATGGGGCTGGGAGAGAAAAATGGAGAGGGGAAAAATATTTTGTGTGGGAGGGATAAAAAAATCTACAATTGGCCGGGTATTGGGAGAGTAAGTGGGGATTGAGGATGGAGGGGTAAAATTTGAGTGGATGAAATAGGAATGAGGAAAGAGCAAAAGGAGAAAGATTAGTATGTTAAAGCAGATGTAGAGAGAGAATGGAAAAAACTAGAAGAGAGAAGAAAGGACAAATGGACAGCAGATGATGAAGAGTTAGCAGAAGACACGAAGAAACCAGAAGAAAGTGGCTGGGGCAATTGCAGCTGAAAAAAAATGCACAAAAGGTAGAAAAATATCTCTTTATTTTGAATTTATTAATTGGAATATGTCAGCTCTGGTAAATGTGCATCATTAACGTCTGTGCTTTGTTTAGTACAAGAGCAAATTAATGTATAGTTTTATTTCTACAGTGTTGTACATTCCAAGTTTGGCTTTTGGGATTCCCAGTTTAATTATTGTCTTCCTGTTTCTAAATTTTGATTCCTTGTTTGGTGATGGTCTATGTTCTGCATGTGTAACTGAGCTGAGGTATTCTGTTTATGTAATTCCTATTTGACATTGCCACTTGTTCTCTTTCCCCAGTAGGTCATGTATTGTTGTTCTCTGAAATGTATTGGTTTAATATTTGCATGTTTCCTTTTGATAGGTAGGGTATGCTGCTTTGTGAGTCCTGGTAGTGCTGTTAGGATACGGCGGGTTTGCTATGGGTTCTAAATGGGCAGTGTTTGTAGTAGTTCCTAATGTGTCTGGTGGTTGGCACTGGATTATAGTAATGTAAAAATCTTTTAGTCTTTCTTTATCCATACACTCATTAAGAGGCATGTTTACTAAAAGTTAGTATATGGTAACATTATGCAAATATTTATGCAAATGAGGCCCCTTATGCAAATGAGGCCCCTCACCGAGTCTCCGCACATGGCCCCGCATCCCCCTTGGGCCGCCCCTGATTAGGAGTAGCTCTGAGGCTCTCTGGCAAAGGCCCACAGTTGCAGAGCTTTGTTGTAGAATTGCAGAGAGCATGTTGTAGGTTGCTTAGATCTGGCTGTTGAACTGCTAGTGTGCAACCGAATCTATTTTGTTGGAGCCAAGAGAACTGAATGTGACTAAGAATAGTCGACAGGCCTGATGCCTGCAACAATAAATAGTCCAAATGAGTTCTGGATCTCCTTTGGACTTATCTGTTATTAAGGCAGCATAAAAGTTAGGGCCCTTGAGTTGGAGAGGACCGACAGACATAATTTGTAGTAGTAATACCCAATTTCTGTGCGAACAGCTGCCTTAAAAAGATATGTGAGAAGGAGATGAACTGCAAAAAAGGGAGAAAACCCTGTATGAAAACTAGTTACTGGAGTAGGTTCTGAAGAAAAACCTATGGCTTAGAGGATAAGCCCTCCAGTTGATTAGTAGTACTCTTAGAGACTAAATGTCTGGACTAAGAGGGATAGAAATTAATACAGAGTTGAAAAAACTTACAATTTAGTAAGTCTTTGAAAGGATAGGGTGCCCTTGCAGTTAAAAGTATGAGATATCCTGGTACAGGAAAACTGACAAGGTGAAAGTTATAGTTCATCCTGTTGTTAGTTCTCTTTTTTGTTTTAAAAAGAGAAACCTGTTACCTCTGGGGTATGATAGTCCCTAATAGTTTTTAGCTAGAAGGATAGATTTCTCTTGTAGCAAGAGATTTATGCCCAGAGCCGAGGATTGAGTCAATGTATGATGGATATCTCAGCATGGATGAGATGACCTTTAGATGCTTCTGTTGAAAAGAAGGAGGTTCAAGTTCTAAACCTCACACAGAAAAAGCGAATAAAATATCAGAAACCCTGCGATTGCTGGGTTTGCTGAGCCTGTTGAGGTTTTGATTTTCTTAGCCTGGTGTGGTGTTGCCCATCTTTGGAAACATCTGTAGAATGGGTAGAAGATGGATAAAACTTTTTCCCCTTGGGGGAATAAAGCTTTTTATGAGATTTTTTATTTGCTGGGATAGAAGAGTGTTTGGACAATCCTCTGAAAGAAAGAGCATCAGTGCTCAACTGATTAGCTTGAAATAAAGCCTCCTTGTTGAAGAGATTTTCACCAGTACAAGAAGTATTTCCCAGCCTTTCCTGAATCCATCTATCCAAGTCAGAAACTTGGAGCCAGGCTAAGCGTCGTGCTCCTATGGCTATAGCAGAAGTTCTGCTAATAGACTCAAAACAGTTCAGGGAAGCACGATTAAGAAACTTAGAGATATTTTGAGCATGACTGACTAATAAGGAATAGTCTGCTCTTTTATGCTCTGGAAGAAAAGGGTTCAAAAACTTTAAGTTCTTTGTGACTTCTTCAAGAGATAATCCAATATAGAAAATATATGAGGTAATTTTTGCTGAAAGCATGGATGCCTGGAAGCATCGACGTCCAAAGGCATCTAAAGTCCTAGACTCACGACCTGGTGGATAAGAAGAGTGCTTCTTTGCACCCTTAATACGCCTCATTGCTGATTCTACAACAATAGAATGATGAGGAAGTTGAGTCTTTTGAAAACCTGGAGAAGGTGGCACCTTGTATATAGTGTCAAGTGTCTTGGAATGTGGGGATACTGTTAAAGGAGTTTCCCACATTTTTAACAGTAGATCTAGTAAGATCTGATGCACTGGAAGCATGATCACCTCATTTGGAATCCAGGGAAAATACAGTGTCTCTGAATTCCCCGGTAAGGATTCTTTACCAGGTATAGAAATGGCAAGTAGCTTTGCCATATCAAGCAGAAAAGCTTGAAAAGAAACCTCCCCCGAAGAGGACTCTTTGAAATGAGGGGTAAAGGCTAGACTTGTGGAAAAATCAGCCTTGGTACCGATGGATTCATCCCAGTCATCGGGATCGGAAGACTGAAAAGGATGAAGCATCGGATTTTCTTTAAAGCGATGTCTTTTGGTACCGCCCGAGGTCGGTACCGAGACGAGTCGGTACCGAATCTTCCATGCTAGAGATCGATTCCAGGCTCGGCATCGAGGGAAGCGATTCTGTCGAAGAAAGCATGGACGGTACCGACACCGATGCCGATGTCGATACCGTTACCGGAAGTGATACCGATACTCGAGGAACGGTCTGCAGCAACTCTAATGGTACCGAAGTAGCCGAGAGTGCTAGACCACATTCATCGGTGAGGAGTATTTCATCCATCACCATAGCCGATGCCGGGGTGTCGGTACCGCCCGAAGCGGCCACAACCACCGAGCATGGCCCGGGTATGTTCATCGAAGTGAGAACCTCGGGAACAACCCGGAGCCCCGTTAATGTTTTGGAGCCCGAAGACTCCCGCCAGGGCTTTGTTGCCAAGATGTCCTCGAGGGCAAGGCCGAAGCCATCTCGATACTGGAAAGGAGATCTACCACTCGAGGACTGGCTAGTCTTTACAGACTGTTGTTTGGTTACCTGATCCTGTGAAGAAGAAGATATTTTAGCTGGTAACATCAAAGGGGCTGTGAACCGGGTATCGAGTTCTGCTCGATTCTGAAGACTTCTTCTGTTTGAGCTCCAGCAGGAGAGACAGTCCAGAGGACAATGGTCAGGACCTAAACATTTTAGACACCAAGTATGAGTGTCTGAAAAAATATCTGTACCGCCACACTTTGAGCATTTCTTAAGGATAGTGGCTGGCTTTTCCATAAGGGAAGGGTAGAGGCCTAGTGGCCTAGAAACCGTCAGGCACTAAACAGGAAAAAATTTCTAAAGAAAGAAGAATTCTTCAGGAAAAAGAAAGAAAAGTACCGGCGGTACCGGTAGCGTTGAGGGAAGGCAGACGCGACCACAAAAAAGTAAAAAATAAAAAGAAGAATTTTCTGCGGTGACAGGAATACGTCCTGCCGGCTCCACAGAAAATGGAAAACTGAGGAGAGGCAGTTGGGAAGGGCGGGAAGACAGCATGCAGGTGTGGTGGGATGCTCCCAAAAGTGTTCTGATTGGACGCTGGGGAACGTTCCCGCACAGGCTCCGTCGGTACCAACGATACCCATATGTGAAGACTCATTCCTGCTTGTTCCTGGAGATAACATGTTTTACATGTGAAAAATGCTATATAAAATTATTTCCTCCAACTGCACACCATGAATTATACAAACAGGACACACATGCCTACTTCCACAAAGAAGATTAGACTAAGAACCAGCAATGAGAAGCCAAATGCCTGAGAGAAAGAAGGCTTTGTTTCTTTTCCATTAAAATAAATAGGAATTGATTTACCTTAACTCCAGAGGCAAAATATTCCATAAACCAGGCCAACAATAGAGAAGGCTTGGAAGCAAGTTTCTACCAGGTGTGGTAGTTTTGGTGGGGAAACAGAAAGGAAACCCTCACCCATCAGTCTTAAATTCTCACTCTAGTGCACCGAGCCATCTATATTCACACGCCACAGTACCTCACTGATCTCCTTCAATTTCACACTCCCACTCGTTCCCTCCGTTCAATCCATGTCAATCGCCTTCATCTCCCCTCACCTTCACGCGCACACCTTCAATCCACCTGTCACTCTGCTTTTTTCTTCCACAGTCCAGCCCTGTGGAATTCTTTGCCCACCTCACTCTGTCTTGAAACAAATTATTCCACCTTTAACCCATCTATTCACCACAGCTTATAACCTTCCAGTCTCTCAAACCTGACCTGGATTATATGTTTGTCTAAAATTTCTTCCTATGTCTTGTCTCTATACTCTTTACTATTTCCTCTTTTCTGTCAAAGATTGTAGTTCTTTTTCCCTTTCTTGGCCTTGCGCCTCTTCTGACTGTTAACTAATTGTGAACCGCCCTGATGTAACATAGGGCGATATATCAAATGAGAATAAACTAAACTAAACTAAACTAAACTAAATGGTGATATGGCTGATATTCCACCAGTGCATTTCTGGAGGTAATAAGGGGTGGAGTTCATCATCACAACCTTAAATACGAATCTCCAGGCAAGTGGAAGCCAAGAAATTGATAGAAATTTAATTGAAGACGATGGGGGGAATATTCAAATGCATTTACACGGTTGTTGTTGTTGTCGTAAAGTGCTGTTGAATCAGTATCGACTTATGGCGGCCCTCTGGATAGTTGTCCTAAACTGTGTTCGGTCTTCAGTCAGGCAGCTCATTGTTGACAGAGTGGCACCCATAGCTTCTGTTATTTTATTGATCCCTCTCATTGTTGGCTTTCCTTTTCTGCACTGACCTTGCAAGCATGATGCCTTTCTCTAATGATCTCTCTCTTTGCATGATGTGTCCAAACTATAAAAGTCATCTGAGCTTCTAAAGAAAGCTTAGGTTTGATCTCCTCTAGTACTGACTGGTTTGTTCTTCGGGCAGTCCATGGTAATTCATGTATTTATTTATTTATTTATTTGTTTATTTATTTATTTAGCTGTAGCTATATACCGCCTTTCGCCAGGTCAAGGCAGTTTACATGAAACAAAAATGATACATTGGAACAAATTAACTATAAACAGCATGCATTGGTACATTGAAACTAGTTAAACTATATACAACATGCATTGGGCATGGCTATATACAAATATATACAACCTATATACAGTGTTTTTGAGAGGGGTGACTTTACTTGGGGGGGGGGGGTTATGCAGTGGGGTTGAAATATTCTGGGAATAAGTGCATCTTCAGGTGTTTTCTGAAGGTGGAGAGGTCTGGGATGTCCCTGAGTTTGTCTGATAGGGTGTAGCTGGAAGGCTCATTTACAGGCCTGTTGGTTGGATTTGGTCTTGTTATGGGAGATAATCAGAGTGTTCATCGTGGAGGCACACCGTGATCTACTGGGCTGGGGTGTCTGTAGCAGTGTGTAGATGTGTGGGGGGGGGGTCGGTGTGGATGGCTTTGTGAGTCAGGAATATTGTCTTGTACTTTATCTGACTTTGTAGTGGTAGTCAATGGAGCTGCTTGAGGATGGGCATGATATGATCTTGTCTAGCTGCTGCTTGGAGTATTTGTGCTGTTGTATGGACAGCAGGTTGCAGGGAGTATATACAGTATTTGTCGGCAGCACCATAATTCAAAGGCATCAATTTTCTTCCTGTCTATCTTTTTCACAGTCCAACTTTCGCATCCATATGATGTTATTGAGAATACTATGGCTTGAACAAGTTGAATCTTTGTATGAAAAGAGGCATCTCTGCTCTTGAGAATCTTGTTTAGGTCTTTCATAGCCAATCTGCCAAGAGCAATGCGTCGTCTGATTTCTTGACTGCTTGTTGTTTTTTTATTTATAGTTGATCCAAGTAGGTTAAAGTTGTCCACTATTTCCATTTCTTCTCCATCAACGATGAATTTATTGATTTTGCCAGTTGTCAGGATCTTTGTCTTCTTTACATTAAGGTGCAGGCCCATTTTAAGACTATGTTCCTTGATTTTGAGAAGCAAATATTTCAGATTGTCTTCACTTTCAGCCGGTAATATGGTATCATCAGCATAGCGAAAGTTGTTGATGAGTCTCCCACCAATCTTCACACCTCTGTTGTCTTCATACAGTCCTGCTTCTCTGATTTGTTCTGCATATAAATTAAATGGGTAGGGGGACAGTATACAGCCTTGTCGTACACCTTTGCTGATTTTAAACCATTCTCTTTCTCCTTATTCTGTTCAAACTGTTGATTTTTGATCAATGTAAAGGTTGTGCAAGAGAACGATCAGATGTTCTCATATACCCATGCTTCATAATGTGGCCTAGAGTTTCTCATGGTTTACACAATGAAAAGCCTTGCTGTAGTCAATAAAACACATATAGATATCCTTTTGGTATTCTTTTGTCTTTTCAAGGATCCATCTCACATCCGCGATGATGTCTCTCATTCCTCGCCCTTTCCTGAACACTGCTTGCACATCAGGTAGTTCTCATTCCAGGTATGGTTGTAGTCTCTGATGAATAATCTTCAGTAAAATCTTGCTGGCATGTGGGATCAGAGCAATTATGCAATAATTTCCACAGTCAATTGGATCACTTTTCTTTAGTATTGGTACAAACACAGATCTTTTCCAGTTAGTTAGCCATGATGTTGTCTTCCAACTTTCCTGGCAGAATCTTGTAAGTATGGTAACAGATGCATCAGATTGCTCTAATACTTCAATGGGAATGCCATCAATGTCTAGTGCTTTGTTCTTTGATAAGGCTTTCAATGCTGCTTTGACTTCTTTCATCACCAATGGTTCTGGATCATAAGGTACAGGTTGAAACAACTGTTGGTCCACTTGATCTTTATCATATAATAACTCTGTATATTCTTTCCACCTTTTCTTGATCTTCTCAGCATCATTCAACATGGATCCTTCAGTGTCTTGTAACATTCCAATTCGAGGCTCGAATTTTTTCTTTAACTCTCGTAGTTTTAGGAAAGCCGATCTTGTTCTTCCTCTAATAGTTTCTGCTTCTATTTCCTTGCAAGAATCATTGTAGTACTTCTCCTGGTCTTGTTTTACAGTTCTGCAAACCATGTAAATACTGCTGAGCTAAAAATTCAGCAGCACTGATTAGTGCCATTGGATATCCACAGATGCCATTGCTACACACCATGATGCTAAGCATGTCGGGGGCATTCCATGGGGCAGCGAAGATGGCACCCATTGCTAACTGGACAGCAGCAATATTGAGCTGCTGACCAGTTAGAAACATGCGAGTAAAGTAAAGTGCAGCAAAGGCTGACCTAACTTTACTCATGGAATCTAACCAGGCAGCAGCTCAATATTGCCACTGCCTGGTTAGCTTCCAGTTTTTGCAGCAACCCAGATATTCAATGCCGGTGGCTGGATGTGGTCCCGGCATTGTATATCCAGGGTTAAAATTCAGTGGTGACAGCTAGCCACTTTCCAAGTGTTAACCGCCGCACTGCCACTGTATATCCCCCGCCCCCACCCCCCACCCCTGCCCCCAATATTTCTATGAAAGGGTAAGCACTACAGATAGGTGATTTCAATTTGCTGGATGTTGACTGAAATATTCTGCTTATGGTGTCATCTAGATGTAGGGAGATCCTGGATTCTCTATAGGGAGAAAATTTCTGGCAACTAGCAGTGGAACCCACACAGGAGGGGCAATACTGATCCGATTCTTACAAACTGGGAGAGAATTTCTGATATTGTGGTGGATGATATGTTTCAATATTAGGATACAGTTGGAGATAATTCATGCAAAAGTGAGGATCTTTGACTTCAGGAAAACTAACTTTGTCAAGAAGTCATTAGTTGGATGGGAACATCTGGAGGAAGTTAAAAGGCAGTGTGCAAGACTTAAAGGGCAAAGAATCTTTTGGAAAGGAAAGAAAATAAAAGACAGAGAAAAAGGAGGTTGTTATGGTTTTCAAAAGAAATATCTGAAAAGGTGCATAAATCACAAGAAATTGCTGAAAAAAGAAGACAAGCAACAATATCTAGAAAAGTCCCCCAGTGAGACTAAGACAACAAAAATGTTATAAGATCTTCCGCAAGAGCTTTGATTCTTCCCATGATGAGTGCTGTGTACTAGGGATATGGTTTGTTTGGTGATCCTCTGGAATGGTTGTTCATGGTTTTCTGTAAGTTTATTGTTTTATTATTTTTTTATTATGTGAATCTTAAAGTATTTGTACAACACTTTGAACAGCCAATTTGACAGGAAAGCAGTCTATAAATCTTTTAATAGACACAAGCTAAGAGCATTTGGGAGTAGTCTGGAAAGCAAAGATATAGTCAACACATTGAAATAGAGAGAAGATCTTTTTTTTAGATATGTTAGCGAAGGAGGAATTGCAAAAGTGGCACTGTGAGACTCAAGGGTGAAGGAAAGAAATATATAGAGGCTGATGAGGATAAAGAAGAATTGCTTAATAAATATTTCTGTTCTGTGTTCACAGATAGAAAACCAGGAGCAGTACTATAGAAAACAACCAACATAGGAATAGAAGTGAGGTAGGCCTCAAATGCTTTTCAGAAGATTGTGCTCATGAGGAGCTAGCTAAACTGAAAGTAGACAAAATCATGGAGCTGGATGGGATACCTCCAAGGATATTGAAAGGAAGTTTCAGTGGATCACCTTTTTGACCTTTTCTATACTTTTATAGAGTCAGAAGTGGTTCCGGTAAGCCGGAGATAGGCAGATGTGGTTCCCCTCCATAAGCATAGAAGTACGAAGAAGGAAGGGAATTACAGACTAGTTAGTCTGATTGCAGTGGTGAGTAAATTAATATAAATGCTGCTAAAACAGAAAACAGTGCAGTTTCTTGAATACAATGGATTAAAGGATCGAAGGCAGTATGTCTTTACTAGAGATAGGTCTTCTCAGATAAATCTGATCAATTTCTCTGACTAGATTTATTTATTTACAGTTTCTTCTATACCGCGCTATTTGACATCAGTGCGGTTTACAATGAACATAAAACTACACGTCTCAAAAATTGATCTGTGCTTACAATGAACAGGACAATAAACTGGGTATACATTAAACAGGTGAGAGATTGGATTGCAGGATAGATTTCAGCAAGGCCTTTGATACAGTTCAGCATAGGTGACTTAAAAATAAACTGAGTACCCTTTATATTGGCTTTATAGAGACTGATTGGGTCAGAAACCTCTTGAGTGGGAAGCAGCAAAGGGTAATGATAAATGAAGTTCACCCTAAGGATAATGATGTTACCAGTGGTGTGCTACAGGAATCAATCTTTGGTCAGGTTCTTTTCAACATTTTTGAAAACGATATTGTGGAAGGGCTGCAATGGAAGATTTACTCTTTTTACATTATACCAAAATCTGCAACAGGATAGACACCTTGGAAAGTGCAGAAAGCTTAAGGAGGAATCTAGTGAAGCTTGAGGAATGGTCTTAACTATGGCAGCTACTATTGTCTTGAAGGAAGAGGGAAGACTCATCTTCAAATCTATCCTAGCAAAGGACTCCAGAGGTCACCACAAGTCAGCCAGGTAAGAGCTGCCACAGACATTGCACTCTCCCCCAGCAGCAGAGGACCAGAAGACTCATCTGCATATCTGTCCCAGCAGCCCCAGCAGAGGAATTCAGAGGTCACCATGAGTCAACCAGGCAAGACCTGCCATGGACTCCGCACTCTCCCCATCAGCAGAGGACTGGAAAACTCATCTGCATGTCTTTCTGGTCTCTCTTGTTTGCTTCAAAAAATACCAAAGCTCACCAACTGAATGATGGCTGGAAAAAAAATTACAGTTTCTGCCTCTTTCCCAACAGACAGCCCAATGCCAGTTGAGAGACTGGTTCCATGTGCAAGACGCCTGCAAGCTGAAGCCCTCATGAAACAATTGGAGAAGCTCAGAGAAGAGCTGGCGAAGCTGAGAAGCATTCGAGACAGTGAGAAGTACATTGATGAGATGCTACTTGAAGCATCCAAGCTCTCCAACAGAGATGACGATTGTATGCTACAGAATGAAAGGAAAGAAAATAAAAGACAGAGAAAAAGGTGGCTGTTATGGTTTTCAAAAGAAATATCTGAAAAGGTGCCTAAATCACTGAAAAAGAAAGACAATCAATAATATCTAGAAAGTCCCCCAATGACACAAGTCACCAGAGTCTGAAGAATCAACAATACAACTCCTCCAGCCCTCGAACTGAAGAGCCAGTATGCAGTCCCAGAAGTGGTAGAGATGAAAGCAACCCAGAAAAGGGAAGAACCAGAGCTTAAGCACTCCAAAGTTGCAGAATCAGCAACCACAACAAAGCAAAAGTAGTAATGGTTGGTGACCTTTTTCTAAGAGGTACCGAGGAATCCATCTGCTGACCAGACTTCATGTCCAGATAGGTGTGCTGTCTGCCAGGTGCCAAAATCTGAGATGTTACAGAGAGTTTGTGAGACTCATCAAGCCTACTGATTATTATCCAATGTTGCTCATCCATGTCAGCACAAATGATACTGCTAGGTTTCCCTCCAAGCATATCAAGAGTGACTTCATGGCACTGGAACAGAGGGTGAAGAAGATAGGTATTCAGGAAGTATTCTCTTCAATCCTCCCTCTTGAGGGTAAAGACCTGGAGATGAATGCATGGCTTCGTGGATGGTGTCATCAAGAGCATTTTGGCTTCCCGAAACATGGGACAATTTTCCAAGAGCTGCGTCCACCTATCCTAGAAGGGTCAAAGTATCTTCCGCAGCAGCTTGGCTAACCTACTGAAGAGGACTTTAAATAGATTCATTGGGGATGAGTGGAGAAGCCCCCGGATAAGTAAAAGCCCTCGGGTAAATAAAACATTAAATACCTCTGTAGAAATGGGTAAAAGGGGCAACATCTGTAAAGTGGTGTACATAAATGCCCGTAGTATGAAAAATAAGATCCCAGACGTTGAGACTTTAATGGAAGAGGCTGACTTGGATCTAGTGGCAGTTACAGAGGCATGGTTCATGGACAACCATGATTGGGATATAATTATACCCGGCTAAACTTTAGTCAGGAAGGACAGGGTAGGAAAAAGGGGAGGAGGTCTGTCACTATGTGTAATAAAGAATATTAAAGCTATAGAATTACAGGGCTTAAAAGGGAGTGAGGAGGTACTGTGGGTTAAAGTAGAAAGAGGGAATGGGAAATCCATTTGCATTGGTGTGATATACAGATTTAATTGAACCCTTACATTGATTTAATAGACAGAGATTTAATAGAAAACTTACACCTTATTGTCATGAAAGGAGAAGTGCTACTGCTAGGTGATTTCAATATGCTGGATGTTGATTGGCACTCCCCTGCTGCGGTGTCATCTGGAAATAAGGAGATCCTGGATTCTCTAAAGGCAGAACAATTCTGGCAACTGGTAACAGAACTCACATGTGAAGGGACCATACTGAGCCTGGTGCTTACCAATGGGGAAAGTGTTTCTGATGTTATAATGGGAGATCATCTCGTATTCAATGCAAATACCTATTGTGATAAGGTCACTTAAATCCATCTGCTACATATTACCATGTTCCTTGTTCTGTACATAAGTTAATTTTAATTAAGACATTTCAACCCTTGTCTTACTCCTTAGGCATTTTGTAACCTACCTGTCCTAACTATAATTTTTATTTTGCGTTATCTGTAACTCACACCACTTGTTGAATTAACTTTGTTTGAATGCACCGAGTTCACTGTAAACCATGTTGACTTGTAGAAAGATGGTATAAAAAAAGATGTTAAATAAATAGATCACCAGATGGTGTGGTTCAGTATTAAGACTAGGGCTAATAGAGTCCATTCAAAAGCGAGGGTCTTAGACTTAAAGAAAACTAACTTTGCCAAGATGAGACAATATATCAAGGAGTTGTTAGTGGGATGGAAACAGCTGGGAGATGTAGAAAAGCCAAGGGAAAAACTGAAATGGGATATTTTAAAGCCAACAAATCTTTTTGTTAGAAAGCTAAATAAATGTAAAAGGAAAAGGAGGCAACTATGGTTCTTGAAAGAAGTAGCGGAAAATGTGAAGAAAAAGAGGATGGCCTTCATAAAATACAAGAGATCACAGAAAGAGAAAGATAAGCATCAATATTTGGAAAAACTTAGAGAAGCTAGGAAAGTAATCAGGAAAGCAAGGATACAAAAAGAAGAAGAAATAGCCAATACAATAAAATGGAGGGGGGACAAAACATTTTTCAGATATCTTGGTGACAGGAGGAAGTGCAAAAATGGTATTGTCAGACTCAGGGGTGAAGGGAAGAAGATGTAGAAGGTGACGAGGATAAAGCGGAATTGCTTAACAAATATTTTTGTTCTGTGTTCACAGATAAAGGGCCTGCTGCAGGACCTCAGAAAAAAATCCATAAATAGGAACAGAAGTGAAGGGGATCTTGAACAATTTTCAGAAGACTGTGTTCATGAAGAACTAGCTAAACTAAAAGTAGACAAAACAATGTGGCCAGATGGGATACATCCTAGAGTATTGAAGGAACTTGAGGAGGTTCTAGCAGCTGCACTGTCTGACCTTTTCAATGCTTCTTTAGAGTTGGGAGTGGTCCCAGAGGACTGGAGAAAGGCACATGTGGTTCTTTTACACAAAAGCGGAAGTAAAGATGAGGTTGAGAACTATAGGCTGGTTAGTCTGACCTTCGTGGTGAGTAGATTAATGGAAACACTGCTAAAATAGAGGATAGTGAGATTTCTGTAATCCAGTGGATTGTAGGATCAGAAGCAGCATGGGTTTACTAGAGGAAGATCTTGGCAGAAAAATCTGATTGATTTCTTTGACTGGGTGACCGACAGTTGGACCGAGGGAGAGCCCTAGATGTAGTGTACTTAGATTTCAGTAAAGCCTTTGATGCTGTTCCACAGAGGTGACTTATAAATAAATTGAGCACTCTAGGGATGGCTCCTAAAGTGACTGACTGTGTTAGAAATTGGTTGAGTGGGAAGCAACAAAGGCAACAGGTAAATGGATCTTATTCTGAGGAGAAGAATGTTACCAGTGGTTTGCCACAGGGATCTGTTGGTCCGATTCTTTTTTAAGAAGTGATATTGCAGAAGGACTGTCAAGTAAGGTTTGCATCTTTGTGGATTATGCCAAAATCTACAATTGAGTAGACACCCAGGAAGGAGTAGATAACATGAGGAAGGATCTAGCTAAGCTTGAAGAATTGTTGCAAATTTGACAACTGAGATTTACTGCTAAAAAATGAAGGGTGTGTCCGTTTTGGAGATATCATAATTTTAAAAAGCACTAGTGAAAAAATGGTACAATTGCATGTGACAAATCAACAACTAGTTTAAATTTTGTGTAATATGTTATTTACCTATCTGTATGCAAATTACGCAAAAATACACAAATTACTGTTGGAAATAGGACCTGTGTCACATAGCAGATGGCTTACAACAGTTCTAAGGTTCATGAGAATATGGATTTCCAAGCATAATCTGAAAGGAAAGAATCTGAAAAACTTAAGAATGATTGTTGGGGTTTACATGGTGAACTGGTTCAATATAAAAATAAATATCAATTGGACACAAGGTCCCAGGCATCTCCTTTTCCAGCTGCAACTGTTGAAAGAACAGTGTGAAGAGGTAAGGAAGATAGTCATGCCTACAGTGAGAAGGTCAGCTTGGTATGGTTACAGTGAGTCTGTTCTGCAAGCTTTGTTGTGCAGTGAAGAGGAACAGGAGAGAGGAGATACAGTGAAGAAGATATTGAAAATAAGAGGTGAAAGAGATGAGAAGACTCAGCTTGGAAAGACCAGTGTGAAACCCAGGAAAACACCATCCATCAACACTGAGGCAACTACACTCACCCAATTACTTGACTGGAGCTCCGGAGTCTCTGAGCCTCCTCTTACCTGTACCATGACAACACAGAGATCAAGGCATTTCTGAGCAAGCTCATGGTGGTCCTAGATTGGCCATTACACACCCAGTCCATAGAAAGGTGAGTAAAAATGACAACTGAGGCTGCTGGTCATGTGTATAATCAAGAGAGGAGGGAACCTAGGGGTCAGATGATCAGCAGAGAGCTCATGAACCAAAACAGAAGAAAACAAGATACGGCTTCATTGCTGGATTTTGTTAAAAAAACATTAAATTAACTGCATAAATGACATTTTAAAGGCAATTATGTGGCTACAGGTGTTGTTCAGACTATTTGTATGTTCAAATAAATATTACTTAATTTCCACATATTTCAACTGTGATTTGATGTAGGTAAGACACACCTTAAGCAGTTTCTGAAGATAGCTTTAGATTCAGCATGCAAAACTGCATAATTTGGTCACTAGTAGTTTGTAAAATTTGAAAAAATAAAAATCTACCCCTAAAATTGACATGCCCTAATGCATCAGGGCTGCAAAAGTGCAAGGGAGTGGTACAATATAAGAGGTGAAGTATTTCTGTCCAAGAAGGAAGAGCGGGATTGTTTCTGATGATCTTAAAGTTGCTAAACAGGTCGAAAAGGTTAGGGTTCTTCAGCTTGGAAAAGAGACAGCTGAGGGGAGATATGATATAGATCTATAAAATAATGAGTGGAGTGGAATGGTTGAACGTAGATCAGTTGTTTACTCCTTCAAAAAGTAAAAAGACTAGGGTACATGCAATGAAGCTACAATGTAGTATATTTAAGACTAATCTGTGAAGATACTTTTTAACTCAACACGTAATCAAACCCTGGAATTCGTTGCTAGAAAATGTAGTAGAAGCTGTTAGTGTAGCTGGGTTTAAAAGACGTTTGGACAAGTTCCTGGAAAAGTCCATAAACCATTATTAAAGTGGATTGCGGAAAACTACTGTTTCTCCCTGGGATAAGCAGCATGGAATCTATCTTTTGGGAACTTGACAGTACTTGTAACCTAGATTGGCCACTGTTGGAAACAGGATAGTGGGCTTGATGGACCTTTGGTCTGACCCGGTATGGCATATCTTATGTTCTTATGTTCTTAGTTGAAAGGGAGCTCTGGAAAGAGGGGGTCAAACATGAGGGTGAAAGGAACCAGACTCAGGAGTAATCTGAGGAAATATTTCTTTATGGAAAGGGTCCCTGGTGAATGGTGAATGTGTGAAATGGCCTTCCAACAGAGGTGGTGAAGACAAGGATTGTATCTAAATTCAAGAAGGCATGTGACAAGCACAGAGGATCTCTGAGGAAGAGGAAGAGATTGTAGAACTTAGTAGTTGGCATAGATGTGCAAACTGGACAGGTCATATTGTCTTTATCTGCTATCATTATTTTGTTTCTGTTACATGAGCAGCCCAAGGTCTGCCATTCCTACCATGTCTTGGCAGTGAGCTACAAGCTGAGTAACAACTGGGCTAAAAGGAAAACCGCGGATCAACAGATGTCTCAGGGAAGGGGCATATACAAAAAACCTGATGTCTTACATGAAAAAGCATGCAAGGAAGCAAATTCCTTTGTTTCAATTCATTGGTGCCTGCCAGTAGCAACGTTCCAATGGTAGCGTACCTCTAGTCAACAGCTCTTTTAGTTTCTGGTGATGAAAGAGTGGCTTCCTCACATTAGCTCTTCACAAGCCTCTTAACTCACAGATGATTCTTGGTGTCCTAATTTAACATAACTGAAAAGGGAAAAACTTAATTACTCTCAGTTTCAGAGTGTTCTCTTACTTTTGTGTAAGTACTCCATCACTTTAACCAGAATTGTGGAAGGGAATTTTAGAAGAGAGCTCCAAGTGCAATCTGGGATGTCTAAGACAGAACATCTGGAAAAAAAAGCAGGCACTCCAGATGCAGACACGATTTCACAAATGTGGACATGCCCGATATGGACATCTGTGGGGGCATCTATATAGACATCCCCAGAACTGTATTCTAGAACATGGTCTTCTAGAAGTAACCTAATGGTTAGAGAAGTGGGTTAGGAACAGGGAAGCCAAAGCCCACTGCTACTATCATTGACATTGTGCTGAGTACAGGGGATGATAGAGTGCCTTCTTCTCTAAATCCTCTGGATGTTTTTCAGCCAAAATGAGCACTGTTCATGCCTGGAGCAGGTCCAAACTTAGACACAATGCCAAATGTCCATGATGTTTCTGAAATAAGACGGGGACATCCAGGTTCCTAGGAATGCCCAAGGCATGCCTCCACCGTCATAACCCCATTCAGACTTGGATGTCCTCATGTTGGGGATGTCCACAGACTGGGTTTCTAAAAGGCTCTGGAGACTTCTCTGTGCTTTGGACATCTCTATATCAACAGATCAGGCTTCTAAAATGACTCCCTCAGTGAACTGTTTGAGACTTGCTATAAGTAAATTAAATAAACGCTAAGGGCCCGATATTCGGCAGTGGTGGCTAACGTGATTACAGTGCCTAGCTGTCACCGCTGACCAGTTAACCTGTATATCTAATGCAAGGACCATATCCAGCCATCAGTATTAAATATCTGGAAGGCAGAAGCTAACTGGACAGCAATGATATTCAGCCACTGCCTAGTCAGCTTCAATGTCAAAAGCTAGGACAGCTTTTTCTGCGCCTAACTTTCACCACTGAGGGACAACCGAACAGCAGCTGAATAGCACCACTGGGTACCGCCACCAGAACACCCCAATGCTAACCATGTAGCATCAGTACATATAGCAGCAGTATCTGGGGATATTCGATGGCACTAATATCCCGCCACTGAACGTCCTGCTTGGTCTGTAAATCGTGTAACTGCCTTTGAACATCGGGCCCTAAGAATAGCTTGCCTAGGTGGAGAACCAAATAGGTGACTCTTTTAAGTCTATTTTATAAAGATACACAGGCACCTATGTGTCTTTATAAAATGGCCCCATAAAAGCAGATAAGAGTGTGGCTATAATGAACTTACAGGTGTAAATATACTTGAGTAAAATATGTGCAGACACATGTATTTTATAAAGAGCATGATTAAATCATGACTCTGCCCAAAATACACTCCCAAACATGTCTACACACAAGTCACTTAAAAGTATGCACATTCTTTATTTTTTTATAACTTTTTATTGTTAAATAGCTGCAGTGAACAAGACATCAAAAATATTCAGGCTAACTAAAGTATCAGTACTAAGCAACACCCCATGGAAAAAGACACCATCAGTCCAGCACTCTGAGGAACTATGGTAGGCTCAGAAGGGACCCCACACTCTCATGTAATCATCCAACTGGTCCTGAAACACAAATGTCAGCTTCTCAGTAACCGCAATGGTGAAGATCTGAGCCCTCCAAACCTGCATGTCATGCATTCTTGTCATTGTGCACACTTTTACATGAGGGCTAATATTATCAGAGGCTTTTTACACATATATACTGGCATATATTTATTTATTTATTTAATGTCTTTTTTATACCACGCTCTTTGTAATCAGCGCGGTTTACAGTCAACAATGTTTGTACAGTGCAGGCAGGACCTACACTGGACTTACAATGAACAGGTATAACAACTTGGTATTAACAAGAGAAACTTTGTACAGGCTGCGCAATTGGTCACAGGTGACCGGGCTTACTTACCACTATTTACAGGTTGGCTAACTATATACAGGTTGGCTAACTATATACAGATTGGTCGCCCATCTTGAGATGTCTCATATTGCTCGGTGACCATTTGCAATTTTTTGTGGCTATGTACACTTGATGCCTATTACACGGTGGCATTACAGTATTACACATTGGTGTCATTTCAGTATTACACATTGGTGTCATTTATAGCATTAGGTCACAGTATACCCATTTAAACATACTGGGTGTATCGTTGATCTAGAGGGTAGAGCTGCAATCGTGTGGTGTGGGTGGGCAAGGGGTGAGAGCCTGGTTGTTAGGTGTGTCTGATTGTGATATGTCATTTGTATGTGAGTAGTGTTGGAGGAAGAGATGGTGCTTCAGTGCCTTCCTAAATTGGGTGAGGTCAGTGATGGCCCGGATGGCGGATGGCAGGGTGTTCCAGCATGTGTGTGCATAGAGGGAAAAGGCTCTGTTTCTTGTTGCTTGTGAACATTTTGTTATTGCCTTTGGGATTATCAAAGTGTTGGCAGCAAAGGATCTCCTGGCTCTGTTGGGGGGGGGGGGGTGGAGGAGGTCTGTGAGGGAGGCAGAGGAGCACTTGTTGATGGCTTTGAAGGTTATCAGTAGTATTTTGAAGGAAAGTCTGCAGTGGACTGGCAACCAGTGCGGGCTTTTCAAGATTGGGGTTATGTGCTCCCTCCTGGAGCCTCCGTGCAAAATTCTTGTGGCTGCATTCATCGCAAGCTGTAATGTGTTCACCATGCTCTTCGGGAGTCCTTGCAGAATTGCGTTGGCATAGTCAAAGTGAGGGATTACTAGGGTCTGATAGATTGTTCGGAAGTCGTCGGGCTCAAGTAATTGTCATAGGTGTCAGGTTGTCCTTATCATGTGGTAAACTGCTTTGACGACATTGCTTATGTGTGCCTTTATGTCTAGCTGTTGGTCTAGTGTGACTCCAAGGTAACATACCATAAGCTTGCTGAGGAGCTCGGCGTTTCATACTTTCAGTGAGGTGGGTGTGGTAAATGCTTGGTTCCTGGTGATGAAAAGGACCTCCGTTTTGTTGAAGTTTATTCTGAGTCTTTGATTATGGAGCCAGTCAGAGACAGCATCAAAACAGGTTGTTAACGGTGAGAAATCTGGGCAGTCAGTTGAGAAAAGCATATAGAGCAGTACATCATCTGCATATACCAGGCAGTTGATGTTGAAGGAGAGGATGAGGGTACAAATAGGCTGCATGTATACATTGAATAGAAGGGCCCAGAGTGAGGATTCCTGTGACACACCTTGTTCTTGTTAGAAGGGTTTGGAGGTGGTGGAGCCAGTTCGCACACGCTGCCATCTGTCTGATAAGTATGATTTGCACCAGCTTAGTGCAGTATGATGGATACCCCTCTCCTGAGGCGTGTCATGAGAATTTCGCGGCTGACAGTCGAAGGCTGTGGCAACGTCCATGAAGATCTACCAGCACTGCAGGATAATCACTCCAAAGCCTTCCTTGAAGCACTCATCAACCTTGGCTACGAACAAATAGTAGACGCCCTCACCCATCGAAAAGGTAACCTACTAGACCTCATCTTCATCCCCCGACCAGACGTGAGCTCAAACCACAACTTTAACGTAATTATCTCCCCTGTTCCATGGTCAGACCACAACCTAATCAGATTCCAAATACCTATGCACCAGGATAGCGAACGGCCAACGAAGGTAACCAAAAAATCAGTAGGACCCTCAGCATGGTTCAGACTCTTCGACAAAGAGACAATCATCAAAGAGGTCCTTCCTAACATCATGACTGCGGCACTGAACCTTGAAGAGGTAATGACCTCATGGAACAACAACTTGAGCTCCTTCGCATGCATACTTAACCAAGCCAAGTGATATGCCACAAATAAGCAACCAAGAGGCAGAAAACCTGCATGCTGGTACACCACCTAGCTACGGACCTCACTACACCTGCTGAGGAAACTAGAAAGAAAATGGCGATGTACACGGTCCTCAGCAGACCAGACAGCCTTCTACTCCCACCTGCAGACACACCGGGACTTAATATCAACAAAAATGAAAGAACATCACTCCGAGCTCTTAAGAAGATCACTTAACAAGCCCCACGAGCTGTTCAATATAGTAAAGACCCTAACGAAGGAACCCTCATCCCCCCAACCAGCCATGATACACCCCCAAGACTATGCAGACTACCTGATGGCCAAAACCAATAACATCAGCAAAGCCACCCTGTCCAGTCCCAGTAACGACCCACCCCAGCTTAAGACACTTACCTTGCTCATGACACCATCGGCTGCAAGTATTGAGGATATCATCGCCGGCATAAGTGCCACCACTGCTCCAAACAACCCTTGTCCAGCATTCTGGATAAGATCACTATGCAAGGAAATCAGCCCTATATTAGCTAAGATCATTGACCTGTCCTTTGCTACAGGATTATTCCCCTCATGCCTCAAGCAGACATCAATCCGGCCTCTTCTGAAGAACATTAAACTAAATCCCCAGAAGGTAGAATCATACCAACCAATATCAAGCATCCCGCTGGTAGCAAAGATAATCGAGAAGGTCGTACAGTGACAAATACAGGGCCACATTGACTCTACAGCTCCCCTTGACCCAAGTCATCATGGCTTTAGGGAATCACACGGAGTGGAAACTCTCCTTGCCACACTCATCAACACATTGATCACAGGAATCGACAACATCAAACAAGGATATGCATTAATTTTCCTAGACATTGCTGCTGCGTTTGACTCTGTAAACCATGAGCAACTCCTGATACGCTTTCAGGATAAGGGAATCAACAGCTCAGCATGGAGTTGGTGCAAATCCTATCTAACGGACAGATGGCAGCATGTACGGACAGGACCCACATCCTCCGAGCCTTTTCAACAAAAACACGATGTACCTCTGGGCTCCTCACTCTATGCCCTCTTATTCAATATATACATGCAACCCATCTGTGAAATAATCCGCTCATTTAACATATCATGCCTGATTTACGCAGATGACGTACTACTCTTCACCCCATTCACGATCGACCATCCGGATTTCTCCCAACTAGTAAAATGCTTTGAGGCCGTAACCGATTGGCTCCACTCACAAAGCCTCAAGATAAACTTCAGCAAGATGGACGTACTGTTCATTACAAGAAATCAATCCTTCTCACCACCACCTACATTAAAGACAAGAGACGCTGAACTCCCAAGTAAACACAGCATCCGCTACCTAGGCGTCACGCTGGACCAGCAGCTCGAATTTAAAATGCATATCAGCAACAACATCAAGCAAATTTACCACAAAATACAAACATTGCGACATCTCCAACCCCTGCTGCAACCAGATGACTTCAGAACAGTCTTTCAGGCATTAGTGACCCCTCACTTTGACTACGCCAATGTAATCCTGCATGGCCTACCCAAAAACACGCTAAACCCATTACAGATGGCAATGAACGCAACTGCACGCTTCCTACACGGAGCCTCCAGAAGAGATCACATCACCCCAATCCTAAAGGACTTACACTGGCTACCAATCTACTGCCGGCTCACCTATAAAGCAGTCCTGATGGCCTTCAAAGCCATCAACAGAATATCCGCCGCCTCCCTAACGGACCTACTCTACCCCACCCCAGCAAATAGAGCAAGGAGAACATTCGCCACCAATATGCTACAGACCCCCAACGAAATAACAAAATGCACACAGGCAACAAAGAACCAAGCCTTCAAGTTCTATGCTCCCAGTTGCTGGAACGCGTTCCCAACCACTATCCGAGCGATCACAGACCTTGCCCAATTCAGAAAAGCACTAAAGCACCACCTCTTTCTTCTACATTACTCACAACCCAGCAACTCAAATTCACTCACCACACACCCTGCTAGACAACTGTAAGTCACAGACAACTCTTTTTAGACAGTCAACTCATGTTATCTTGTAGATAGTGTAGATAGCTGTAGATAGTTGCCCCAGTTTAAATCCAAGTTATATCACCCGTTCAATGTAAGTGCATAACAGTTCCCTTGTTCTGCACAGAGCTGTTACCTGTAAACCACACTGATTTTAAAGAGTGCGGTATATAAAAGAAAATAAATAAATAAGTTCAGGGCAAAACCTTGTCTGATGTTGTCCATTCTGATTGTTAGGGTGCTGAAGAGAGTGGTTAGGAGGGTCTCTATGCCGCGTGATTCTCTGAATCCATGCTGACATGGGTCAAGAGGTGCGCTTGTCTCAATGTGGTATTGAATTTGGAATTGCACGACCTTTTCAATTATTTTGGCCAGCAGGGGGATGCTGCAGATTGGTCTGTAGGAGTCTGCTTTCCTTGGATCCAACTTGTTGTTTTTTAGAATTGATCTGATGGATATACACATGAAAAAGGTGTATTTCTAAGTATCCCTTCACAAATGTTGTGAGAGAGCGAAACCTGCAACTTAGTTATCGCTCACATATGGGTTTTCTTCAGCTTTTGAGTCCCTTCCTGGATCCTCTGTGATTGGCATCTGGCCCTGGCTAGACTCACTCTCTTGGATAGCTGAGCTATCTCTCATTCATACACACAGCAAGGTCTCGTCACTTGGACATCTCACACTGGCTCTATTAATCTGTCGGACTGACTTCACACTTATTGGATCTGCTTACTCACCTCCACGCTGCTGCCCCAACCACTAGGCCACTCCTCCACTTTAGCTAGCTGTGGAGGTTTAATAGGAGAAATCTGTCTTCTTTCAGTGAGTTCCTTCAAGCTGATGGCTGGACTCCTTTTGCTATCCCTTCTCTCTCTGGGGATGCATTCTCCTCCATTGCAGTTCTCAGCACCGTGGCTACAACTGATTCTGCTGTATTCACAGCTTCTCTGGCTGCCACAGTTGACAACTCATGGCGTCCCTTCATCTGCTGCTCACACTGCTGTTGACTGCCATGGTTCTGTTCTGCCATCTGAGCATTCATCCTGTAGCTCTTTTTTGTTGCCATGCTTCTTTTCTTCCTGGCCTCTCTACTACAACTACTATTACTACTTTTACTGAGCATTTGTATAGTGCTGCAAGATGTACGCAGCACTGCACAGACACATGTAAAAGACAGTCCTGCTCATCAGAGCTTACAATCTAGTCAAGACAGACAACAGAGTAGCTGTAGACCCGGGATACATCTAGGGGGAATGGTAAGGAAACACAAAACAGATCAGATGAGTCAAGATCCCAAAGTGGCAGCAAAGAGGTGAGTTTTCAGCCTGGATTTTAAAAGAGCTAGAGAAGGCTTCTAATGTGCAGACTCAGTTTGCTCCAGGCATAAACAGCAGCAAGGTGAAACAAGCAAAGTTTGGAGTTGGCAATAGAAGATAAGGGCACAGATAGAAGTGATTTGCCAGAAGGGCGGAGTTCCCAGGGAGAGATAAGAAAGGAAAGGTAGTGAGGAGCAGCAGAGTGAAGGCACTTGTAGGTCAGCAGGAGAAGTTTGAACTGGATGCAGAAATGGATAGGGAGCCAATGGAGTGACTTGAGAAGAGGGGTAATATGAGTATGATGAGGCTGGCAGAAGATTAGCCGTGCAGCACAGTGTTGAAGGGGAGAAAGATGATTCAGAGGGAGACCAGCAAGGAGTAGGTTACAATAGTCAAGATGGGAGATGACTAAAGAGTGGATAAGTGTCTTAGTAGTGTGTTCAGAAAGGAATGGGTGAATTTTGTTGATGTTATAGAGAAAGAAATGGCAGGTTTTAGCTATCAGATGGATGTTTGTGGAGAAGGAGAGAGAGGAGTCAAAGACAACCCCAAGGCTGCAAGCTGAGGAAACAGGGAGGAATAGAGAGTTATCCACAGAGACTAAGAAAGGAGGAAGAGGAGAGGAGAGGAGGGTTTAGGGGGAAAAATAAGAAGCTCAGTTTTGGCCATGTTCAATTTCAAGCAGCGGTGAAACATCTAAGCAGCAATGTCAGAAAGGTAAGCAGAGATCCAGGCTTGGATTGCCAGAGAGATTTCAGGTGTAGAGAGGTAGACCTGGGAGTCACCAGCATAAAGATGGTACTGAAAGCCATGGGAAGAGATGAGTGCACCAAGGGACTGGGTATCGAGAGAAAAAAAGAAGTGGACCCAAGACAGATCCTTGGGTTATACCAATCGAGGGTGGGATGGCAGCAGAGGAGGATCCACCAGAGCAAATACTGAAAAAGCGATGAGAGAGATAAGGAGAGAATCAGGATAGCACAGAGCTCTTAAAACCAAGCGAGGACAAGCTATCGAGGAGAAGGTTCTGGTCAACAGTGTCAAAAGCAGCTGAAAGGTGAAGAAGGATGAGGATTGACTAAAGGCCCTTGAATTTTGCCAGGAACATGTTGCTGGAGATTTTGGCAAGAGCCATTTGAGTAGAATGTAAAGAACGAGAGACAAATTATGAAGGATCCAGGAGGGTTTGAGAGGAGAGAAAGTTGAGGCAACAGTGGTAAACCACACATTCCAGTAGTTTAGAAATGAAGGGGAGGAGGAAGATGGGTTTGATAATTATTAGAAGGGCAGGTAGGATCTAGTAAGGGTTTATTGAGGAGAGGTGTAATCACAGCATGCTTGAAGGCTGCAGGGACAGTTGCAGTGGAGAGCGATAGGTTGAGAATATGAGAGATGGAAGGGACCATGTGGAGGAGAAGGGGCTTAGAGGAGCAGGTAGTGAGTTTGGAGGAGGAAAGAAGGTGTGTGGTTTCCTCCTTAGAAATCATAGAAAAGGAAGAAAGGGCAGCAGAGATAGAGGGGGAGTGAAGAGGAGGGGAAGTAGCTGACCTCATGGGGAATTGGAGGGTTATCTTGTGGATTTTGCTATAGAAATATTCCGCCAGGGTTTGGGCAGAAAGGGAAGGAGCTGTCAAAGGCGGAGGCATCTTGAGGAGAGAGTAGAGAGTTATAAAGCGACAGCGAGGGTCAGAGACAAGAAAGTTAGTCAGATGGACATAATGGTCTTGTTTGGCGAGTGCTATGGCTGACTGGAAAGAGACAATCCAAGGTAGGGAGGGTGAGTAAAGTAGGCAGAGATTACAGTAATATTATTTCAACTACGTCATCCTAGAATCACATTCAGGTATAAGGGATGACACACTGAACTCGCTACTTTGCATAGAAATGTAATAATGCCTTTACATGTACAACTGCTGTGTGCTTTACATTTCTGCAATTGATGTTCATTTCATTTCATGGATTCCTTTCATATGGCATATATTCCATAAAATAGTCCTAAATGGCTAATAAAGAAAAATATGCAAGCGACATTGACTTTTGTTGAAGGATTATCTCCATCTTCTTCCCCTGATCGGGGAAAGCAACGCCGCCAGGCCATCCGGCCTGCTTGTGAAGCCCCTCCAGCCCAGTCGGGGCTGTGCGAGGGGGAGGAGCAGCAGCGGACCGCACAAAAGAAGCCGCCGCCAGGCGGGCCCGCGCCTGAGGGCCTCGCCAGAGGGCCCTTTGGCGTGGCCCTTAGGCGGGGACTGAGAGAAGGAGCACCAGAATGAACGCTTGCCACCAGCGGCACCTATCCTCAGTCGGGAATAGAGCCGCCGGCAATAAGGTAACAGCACCAGCTTCACTCACCCAATTCGGAGCTACTTGCATGGACTCTTAAGGTACTTTTCGAGTGGTTGTATGTTGAGGCCTGATAGAGACAAACAAGGAATGTAATCGTACAACAAGAATACAACAACTCATTAAATACCATTGCCAGTAGTGATCATTGTGAGATACTGCTACCTATGATAACTACCCCTCTTACACTGTTACTATGAGATACAGTTGCCAATAGTAATTATTGTGAGATACTGTTGCCAGTATTGATTATTGTGAGAAGCTATTTCAGCAGTAATTATTGTAAGATACTCTTGCCAGTAGTAATTTATTGTGAGATACTGTTGTGAGTATTGGCCATGGTGAGATACATTTGCCAGCAGTAATTATTATAAGATACTCTTGCCAGTAGAAATCATTGTGAGTTACTGTTACCAGTGATGATCATTGTGAGTTACTATTGTTAGTAATATTTACCCACGGCAATCAGTAGTAATTATCTCTTCTTGCATTGCTATTACAAGACACTGTTGCCAGTAGTAAATACCCTCCCTGCACTGTTAGCTTGAGATACTATTAACAGTAATAATTTCCCTCCCTCCAACTACATACCTCCAACTACTTCCCTCCCACTCTACCCATTACCTCATAAAATGAACAAAATGTCTCCTACTAAGATTACAAATCTCCTTTTCACTCTCTTCTTAATAACCCTCCTAACTCAACACATATACACTTACAAAACCAACCAAAATCCATACAATAACATCCCAATCATCTACAATCATAACCGGAACCCTTATAATAATTTCCCAATCACATACAATCAATACCAGAACCCAATATATAGCTCTACATACACAAACTCTCATGATCACCACTCGCGCCACACTTCACACAAACGCCATCACCGCCTCATCCAAATAAAGCAACAACCCATAAATGATAAAATTGACCAAAATGACAATACAAACATCAAACTACAACTCATCCTAATAAACATACGATCCATAAGAAACAAAATACCTATAATTAATGACATAATCAACGATACATCCCCTGACATTATCTGTATTACTGAAACATGGCTCTCACCTACAGACACTATACTACTAAACCAGCTAACCACATATCAATATGACATATTCAATTGCCAAAGGAATATAAAAAGAGGAGGGGGTGTAATGATTCTCACCAAAAATTACCTAAAATTCACCCTAACAAACCTAAATAATATAGATGGAATGGACATCATTAACATAGAAAATAAAACTATGGCTCTCACCCTCATCTACAGACCCCCATCATCCGATCAGAAAAACCTCACCCCTATCCTAGAACTTGCATGTACAGCATCACAAAGCAAACCACTTTTACTCCTTGGGGACTTGAACCTTCCATCACTGAACCATTCACAGTCAGATAACTTCATAGACGCTATGTCACAAATGGGGTTTACACAGATAATACATGCTCCTACGCACAAAAAAGGTAACATACTTGATGTAATTTTCCTCCCAGCCACACTCTACAGTCACTTACTACATACCACTCCGAGTATAACTGAAGTACCCTGGTCAGACCACCATCTTATCAAAATCCAGCTACCAGCACAAACCCCAAAAAACAACGGGAGCACAACTCCACATACATCACGCTTCGTACGCTTTGACAAAGACACATTCCTCGATAAAGTACTACCCAAACTAGACACAAGCTCACCAGACATCAACTCAACCATAACACATTGGAATCTAACTATTCAAAAAGCAGCTGTCCACACACAAGTCTTACACAAACAAACAAAAAAGACAGAAAAATGGTTCACAAAAGAGCTGTCAAAACTAAAAAAACAACTGAGGAGACAAGAAAAGAGATGGAGAAAACTAAAATCTGATGAAAACAAATCCCAATATATGCTCTTACTTATGGAATACAAAAACGCAATTAACAAATCAAAAAGAGACTACCACTCCAAAGTAATAAATTCATCCATCAACCGCCCAAGGGAGTTATTCGCGATAGTAAAAACATTAACCAAAACTAATAACACCGAACCTAAACAACAAGCAATAAATATACAAACACTAGCAAAACATTTTGCAGAAAAACTAAAAAACAAAACCACTACCTCAACTCCTGTATTATCAAACACGAAAATCCCACATGAATGGACAAGTTTCCAGTTGCTAGAACAAAAACAACTCCTCAAAATCATAACTATGATAAACACCACCACTTCCCCACTCGATCCATGCCCCGTGTCATGGATTAAGAGTGCAAGAGATGAACTGGTGGTAAATATACAATACATCGTTAACCAATCCCTTTCACAGGGCATCATGCCTGATGCCCTAAAACTCACAACACTCCGACCAATAATAAAGAATAATAAGCTCGACTCAAAAGACCCGAATTCATACAGACCCATAGCCAGCATTCCATTCATAGCCAAAATAATAGAGAAAACAATTCAAATTCAGTTACAAGAACACATTGATGAACACAAACCCCTTGACTCACACCAATTTGGTTTCCGCCCATTCCATGGAGTAGAAACCCTCCTAATCACCCTTATGGACTTCCTCATCAAGGGCACAGATGACAAACATCAAGGCTTCTTACTCCTATTTATAGATATCTCTGCCGCCTTCGATAACATTAATCACATGACACTGATCAACAGATTAGAAAACCTAGGAATAGGCGGGATTGTCCTTAACTGGTTCAAATCCTATATTTCACATAGATTAATACGAGTCCAAATTGACCAACAAGCATCAGAAACATTCCCTCAAGGACAGGGAATACCCCAGGGATCAGCCCTTTCAGCCCTCTTATTTAACTTGTACCTGCAACCGATAACAGACATATTTAAAAAACACAGGATTAACCATTTTATATATGCCGATGACATCATGTTAGCTATCCCCATAAATGCTAAAAACCCTACATATGACTCGCTATCCAAATGCATGGCTGAGACCTCCTCCTGGATGGAAACGAACCACCTTAGCATAAATCTCAAAAAAACTGAGGCAATGTTTGTGACAAGACCACCCACGACTGAGAACACATACCCAGAAACAATCACAATCAACAAAACCTCCATACCCGTCAGAAAACAGGTAAAATACTTAGGAGTAATAATAGACCACACCCTCACCATGCTACCACACATAAAACAAATAGTAAAAACCATTTTCTATAAACTCAAAACTATTCAGCACCTAAGGCCACTCCTTGAAACACAAGACTTTAGATCCGTAGTAAGTACACTGATCACCCCACACTTCGACTATTGCAATAGTCTCCTAATAGGCCTCCCCCAAAAAAGCATATACCTTCTCCAAAGAGCACAAAACATCTGTGCAAAGGTAATCTCTAAAGCTCGCCTAACAGACCACGTAACCCCAATACTGCTGGAACTCCACTGGCTCCCTATAAACAGCCGAATCAAATATAAGATTATCCTAACAACCTATAAACTCATAAATGACATAACCCCTTCACACCTATCCACATTACTGCAATCTCCAACATCGACAAGGACCCTCAGACAGAACGCTGCCCACTCCCTCATCATACCAAAAGCCATCCGTAAAACTAAGAATTCCACTAGCTCCAGAGCATTCTCATTCACTGCCCCTACACTCTGGAACGACCTCCCTATTGAACTTCGCACCATAAGAGACCTCACCCAATTCAGAAAAGAATTAAAGACCTACCTGTTCACTGAACACTTCGAAATCCCCTATACCCCCAAAGCCAGCTCCACAACAAACATGGTCACACATACACAAACTCCCTTAATCCCCTAACCCAACAATGTAACCACAAGACTTTTCCCCCCCTCACACCTTGAAGACGAAAAAAGGAACTAAATTCCAGCACCTACACCAATTCCTGCCCCACACACCACACACACCACACACTGTAAATATTCATTTGTATAAAGTTTAATGTGTTTGCTTTAATACCTATAAATGTTATATTTACTGTTTAATGTAAATAGTTGATTTCTATTGTTCTATGTTCTATGTAAAATGTATACAAACTGTGTACATGACTGTTAACTTGTTATATGTAAACCGCCCTTGATCTCTGGAAGGGGCGGTATAAAAGAAATAGTTAAATAAATAAATAAATAAAAATGATACCTTTAATCGGTAGTCACTAAATTGTGCTAAAATAATGCACAATATTTCAATGCAAAAATCTGCATTATTTCAGCAGATAGCATGAGAGTTGTCCAGTGAAGACAATATGGTCACAGTGTAAAAATGCAAATATGATTCTCATTGTTTCACCACAACATGTGTTATGTTTCAATGTCTACCATGCATTGTGCTAAAACAACACACCTTATCTTTAACACAATGGGACATTTTTATTAAAGTGTACCACCTAGTAGCATGGGGTTTAGTGCATGGTTTGGGTGCCATGCTAAAAATTTGATGCTACCCTGGTACTACATGTTGGGACAGGGACTGATAGAAACATGGGTGGAAAGCAAGCATGCATGCTAGCGCATCGCAGCAAGCATGGCCATTGGCGACCCGTGCTAACTGTGCTTGGCACCAATAGCACAGGTGTGCATAACATCATCTCAACGGGTGGCCCTAAGTGTGCCTGCATGCTGGCTTGCATGGTGCCATGTTTAGGGTCCACGCTGATCGCAGGGGGATGGAAATACATGCCCCCTGATGTTAGAGTTCAGCCCCCATGCTAGTGACGTAGCCCACATGTATGTTACCAGTGTGAGGCTTCGTATACATGCCCCGATCAGCATTATTTTATCACACACTTGCTTTGTGCTTCACCTTTGCCTGTATCTAGAAGACAGTGGTGCAGGTGCTCATCATCAGTGCTGTTAGTTGGATTTTGGGTACTGGACTCAAACAAAGGAGGTTAAGTTTTCTAGAGAGAGAGAGCTGTTTTGTAGTCTTCACATCTGTCTATAGTGTCTTGATCCCAGTGTGATCCATTTGTTTCATTTTCCCCTTCTCTTTTGCTCCCTTCTGTGAGTGCCAGCTGGGAAAGAATAGCTCTTCGTTGTATCTCTGTGGTCTACATTTTGAGCCATGAATATATTGTGGGCCTGCCTGAAGAACTGGATACAACCAAGCCAGAAACGGCTAAGCATGCATACTGCTTGTGGATGGGAGGCAGGAAGGGACTTATCAAAGGACATGCCTGACCTAGAATATAGCTTTCAGTGGTATGGCTAGCCCTGGAATTTCCTTCTGAATTGGAAACTGAAAGAATATAGTTAGCCACCACTGTCATATTATCACAGATGCAGACACTCAGGAAGAAGTCCTCAAACCGGTCAAGGAGATGGATCCTTGAGGCTTCGCCTGCAATCACTCATCCTCAGTCAGTGGCTTGAATTTCTCAGCAAGACACCAAGGGCCTGATATTTGAAGGGCATTTAAATGGTTTACAGCCTTGTTAATTGTGTAAATGCTTTGGATGGGGATATTCAATGCCATATACACGGGTAGTGCCAGTGAATATCCCCATCTATGTCCCCATGCGACCCAAAGCTATCCGTCTAACATCGGAGCATGTCGGGAGTGTTCCGGGGTGGAGCAGAGACACGAGATAGTGCTCTGTGCTGAAAAGATAGGAAAGGAAAACCCTTGCCTATCTTTATGGTGCAGGCACTAACCAGGCAGCATACAGTATCACTGCTGCCCAGTTAGCTTCAATGACTTCCAGGTTGTGCGGTGATACCCGGATATTCAATGCCGGGGCCACATTGAATATCCTGGTTTAAGGCTCAGCGGGCAGGGCTATGTGCCAATGTGGTGCATAGACTGCCCAGAAGAATATCGGGCCCCAAGTGTAAAGAAAGGGGGGACCCTTCATGCACATTCTACTAGAATCTATTCCCCTTAAATGTGATGGAGGATGAAGATCTGGAAGCACCTGCACATGCCAGCAGCCCCAGTCAAGAGCTTCACAATGAGCCTTGAGCAGAGCCAGCACCAGAGCTGCCTCAACTGACCCTGTGCAGCCTGCTTGCCAAGATACAAATGTTGAGTCTTATGTGCAGTTCTAGCCATCACATCTCTTAAAAGATATAGCACGATTAGAAAAAGTACAGAGAAGGGCAACCAAAATGATATACAGGATGGAATGATTTCCCAGTGAGGAAAGGCTAAAGTGATTAGGGCTTGGAGAAAAGGGGAGATATGATAGAGACCTATAAAATCAAGAGTGGAGTGGAACGGGTAAACTCAAAGGGCCCAATATCGGTGACTAGCGCTGTTAAAGCGGCTAACCACCGGCGCTGAACTTTAAACCCAGATATTCAATGCTGGGGTCATATTTAGGCTCTGGCATTGAATATCCAGGCTGCCCAGATTGCCACAAAGCTAACCACTCAGCAACAATATTGAGCCACTGCCTGGTTAGCTTCTGCGGTGAAAGTTAGGCTAGGGTTTTCTATGCCTGACCTTCACCACGTGTCGCTAACCAGGCAGCAACTCAATATTGCCGCTGCCCCGTTAGTGAGGGTGCCAACCCGGAATGCCTAGAAATGCCCCAAGCCTAACTTGTTAGCATCAGGGAGTGTAGTGGTGGTACCCACAGATATTCAGCAACACTAACCCTGCTAGAGCTGCGGAACATCCTGCACAGTGGAATTAAGATGGTTTGCAGGACTGCAAACCGTGTAAATGCCTTTGAATATCCCCCACCCCCCCCCCCCAAAATGTATAAAGAGTAGCGTGGCAGTTCTTAATCCAGTCTTTGAGGCACACCCATCCAATTGGGTTTTCAGGATATCTACAATCAATATGTATGAAATAGATTTTTATGCACTGCCTCCTTGGTATGTAAATCTATCTTATGCATAGTCATTGTGGATATTCCAAAAAACCTGACTATATGGGTTACCCCAAGGATTGTGTTGAGAACTATTAGACTAGGGGCACACTATGAAGTTACTAAGTAGCACATTTAAAACAAATTAAAGAAAATATTTTTTCACATAGGGGGTCATTCCGAAACACGGATAAGCCGATTGGACGTGCAGGATAGACGTTTTTCTCACGAAAACGTCTAGAACCGTATGTTGTTTCTTCATGGCCCTGCATGTACACGACACTTAAATGGGGATCTTAGAACGTGGGTGAGATGAGCAGAACAGGGGCATGACCAGGCACGGAGACATATCTAGCATATTCCAGAGAGACCCATGGATGATTGCAGTCGTCACCACAGATGTCCATGTTATACCTGCTGAAATATGGAATAAGGGTAGGACTTAGAAATATACTGCTCTGCACCTCAATGTAGCCCATATTGGTGAATGGATGTGAAACCTATGCTGTGCACTGGTGTGTCTTCATTTGGAAAACCACAGCATGTAGTGTTACTGAACAGAGAGCAGAGGAGAGGGTGGATGTAAGTCAAAGTAGCATAAATAAACACCCCCTCAAATGTATGCAGTAGAGTGCTGGTGCGCAGTCCACCTATGCTGGTATTTGCTGTGTGAACTAAAGACTCAAATCAATATACTCCAAATATATCACAACTATTGTAGTAAATGATAATCTTTCTTCTCTTGTGGGTACATTTTAGAAGGAAGTGCACTCTTATTACATCTCACAAGGTCTCAGATTATGGGAAAATGTGGCCAAAAGTGACCTACTGTTTCTCCCAATATTACATCAACGACCTCTTTTGTATTTTATAGTAACTCAGTGCACTATCCTAACTTCATCCAGCCCACTCAAAAGAATAATGTTTTATCTTGTTCAAATAATCTTTTGGTTCTTCTTAAATACCAAACCTCTTTGTAAACTCAATGGCTGTGGTTAAACCAATTGGCAAGAGAACTATTTCTTAGCTTTGCAAATCACCCAACGCCGTTCATTGGCACTGCTGACGCGTTTCTCCTCGCGGTTCTTCAGGGGTAATATCTCCAATGCCAAACATCCAAACTACAGCTCTTAAAACACCTATGAAACCAAAAAGCAGAAAACAAAAAATTAAAAATTAAAAAAATCCCATTCACTACTAAAATGCTTCCTCCTTACATCACATCAATCCTAAATAATTAAAACATAATCTTCCAAAACTTACTAAATGCTGCCCACGTCCTTCTGCTACACCATGCAAGCTTGCAATCCAATTAACCATAACCGGTGAAAAAACGCTGCGCATGCGGGATAACCCACTTGCCGGGTTTTAAAGCTATACTCCGCCCACTAAGGGCTCTTCATCAAATTACTCTCACCAGCTTTCATCTATCATCCTCCTTAGTTCTAACACAAAACCACCGCGATTGGCATTTCTACCCTGTTTCTCAGGGCACTCTACTTAAAATATGCTGCATACCGATAAACCTAAGGGCGCAAGAACCTGCCCTGTTCCTATCTATTTAAATACACTATACCTGCTCCGATAAAAACTCCTAAATCATACCATACAGACCCGCCAATCGATCTTTTCATTTAACCCCTCTGGTGCAACCGAACCTAATTCAAAAATCCACCTCTGCTCTCGCACAGAAAGCCATTGCTCTCGCGACCGGCCCCGCTGGCCAAAGTTAACCTTCTCTATACAAAAATATCGCATGTCAGCAGAATTCCTTCTTACCTTAAGGATACCACGGACTTTTTGAAACAGCTTCAGCTTAACCATCATTGGGCAGATCAAGCTGACATCTTGTTAGTAAACCTAGATGTCAGCTCACTTTATACAAGCATTCCTCAAAAAGCAGCTTTAGACACAATAAAGTTTTATTTACAGTCTCGGGGGGACCTTGGGGCTGATCAGTTGGCTTTAGTCTTACAGTTGGCAGATTTGGCCATCTTTCAAAATTATTTTTGGTTTGAAGATACCATTTATCACCAGGTGTCGGGGGTGGCTATGGGAGCTACTTGTGCTCCTTCCATAGCCACCCTCTACATGGCTCGTTATGAAGAACAGTGGCTGGGGTCCACTCCGTATAAACATCATATAAAATTATGGAAGCGTTTTATAGACGATATCTTTTTACTCTGGGAGGGTACGATAGAACAGTTTGAGGAATTTCATCAGTGGTTAAATAGCTGTGAGGCCAATATACAGTTTACCTACGAGTGTAATAGGGAGGCAATTACTTATCTTGATGTTAGGATCATTAAACGAATAGGAGGATGGGCTACTACAGTTTTTCGAAAATCAATAGATAGAAATACATTTTTACATTTTCATAGTGCCCATCCTCCTCGTTTGAAGACGGGGTTACCATTTTCTCAATTCCTCAGGTATAGGAGGAATTGTTCCATGCGATCAGATTATAAAATTCAGTCTCAGCAGCTTATATCACATTTTAGAGATAGGGGATATCCGCCCCTGGTAATTAAAAAAGCTTATCAGAGAGCTTTGTATAACAATCGAGAGTTGTTATTGCATCCGGTCTCTAGCCCAAATCAGGCAACAGATGAAACACATGTAAATCTGATCACTCCCTATTCACCATTGAGTCATTTCATTCAAAAAATTGTTAGAAAACATGAATCGGTGTTGCACGTGGTTCCTGCCCTTCATAGTAAAACGATCAGATGTGTGTGGCAACGCGGGAGAAATCTCAAAGAATTTTTGAGCCCTTCACGGTTGCGGAAGCAGGTTTATTTGGGGAATGCTAATGAAGAGTTGAGAGGCCATTATAAATGTGGCCATTGTACAGTATGTGATATTACAGAGGAAGTGCAGACTTTTTGTCATCACGGTAAGGAGTACCGATTATGTCATCATTCAGATTGTGAGTCAACTTATGTGATATACATTGTACAGTGTCCCTGTCGATTGGTGTATGTTGGTAAGACCACCAGGAAGTTTAAAACCCGTATGGCTGAGCATAAGAGCCGTCTGAAGCATGAAATATTGGAGGCTCCTATGGTGCAACACTGCCTGACATTTGAACATACATTTGCTGACATGCGATGTTTTTGTATAGAGAAGGTTAACTTTGGCCAGCGGGGCCGGTCGCGAGAGCAATGGCTTTCTGTGCAAGAGCAGAGGTGGATTTTTGAATTAGGTTCGGTTGCACCAGAGGGGTTAAATGAAAAGATCGATTGGCGGGTCTGTATGGTATGATTTAGGAGTTTTTATCGGAGCAGGTATAGTGTATTTAAATAGATAGGAACAGGGCAGGTTCTTGCGCCCTTACGTTTATCGGTATGCAGCATATTTTAAGTAGAGTGCCCTGAGAAACAGGGTAGAAATGCCAATTGCGGTGATTTTGTGTTAGAACTAAGGAGGATGATAGATGAAAGTTGGTGAGAGTAATTTGATGAAGAGCCCTTAGTGGGCGGAGTATAACTTTAAAACCCGGCAAGTGGGTTATCCTGCATGCGCGGCGTTTTTTCACTGGTTATGGTTAATTGGATTGCAAGCTTGCACGGTGTAGCAGAAGGACGTGGGCAGCATTTAGTAAGTTTTGGAAGATTATGTTTTAATTATTTAGGATTGATGTGATGTAAGGGGGAAGCATTTTAGTAGTGAATGGGATTTTTTTAATTTTTAATTTTTTGTTTTCTGCTCTTTGGTTTCATAGGTGTTTTAAGAGCTGTAGTTTGGATGTTTGGCATTTGAGATATTACCCCTGAAGAACCGCGAGGAGAAACGCGTCGGCAGTGCCAATGAATGGCGTTGGGTGATTTGCAAAGCTAAGAAATAGTTCTATTGCCAATTGGTTTAACCACAGCCATTGAGTTTACAAAGAGGTTTGGTATTTAAGAAGAACCGAAAGATTATTTGAACAAGATAAAACATTATTCTTTTGAGTGGGCTGGATGAAGTTAGGATAGTGCACTGAGTTACTATAAAATACAAAAGAGGTCGTTGATGTAATATTGGGAGAAACAGTAGGTCACTTTTGGCCACATTTTCCCATAATCTGAGACCTTGTGAGTTGTAATAAGAGTGCACTTCCTTCTAAAAAGTACCCACAAGAGAAGAAAGATTATCATTTACTACAATAGTTGTGATATATTTGGAGTGTATTGATTTGAGTTTTGGGTGTGAACTAAAGAGGCACAGCTAGAGTTCCCTAACAATGCCCCAGTCCTGGAAATGATGGTGATGAAATTCTAGGACTCACTGCTATCAGTGCTATGTGCAGCACCCAGCCAGCTGGAGTGTTGCGCTCCACACAGTGGATCTTTACAATATGCTCTATTCAATGTGTACATTCCCCTGATGCAGATATGTGAGTACCATTGGAACACAATATTGGGGATGTATTACGCCAGTGGCTATATGGCAAGTATTTTGTGCACAGGTCACTGTTGCAGTTGGGTATATATGTGGGCCTATGATGTGCAAAGCGCATACGAGGTTTGGCCCTTGAGGCTGATACACTAGAAGGGCTGTTTGGGCCTAATGCAGCTCTGTATCTATTTGAGGTCCACTTTTGTAGGTATCCTGTATGTATGTGTAAATTCAGAAATGTAGTAATCAGGTATGATGCTAAGTTGGCAGTACTGATTTCTATGCTTTCCTTTCCATCATCTAAGTTATTTGGTGCAGGGCATCCTTTTGGCAGATGTCTGTTTCTTTGGGACTGCAAGTCAGAGTGTGCAAGTGTATGTGGTTGGCGGGCACACGGGGGGATCCAAATTGTTCATCCACATATCTAGTGGGGGGGGGGGGGACAGGTATCTCGACCGTAGGGATGACTACAGTGTCACCAGGTGCCAGTGAGCACAGACATGAGTAAGCAGCACAGGCATGCAATAGCTTACCTGTCCAAACATTTCCCTGTCACTAATGAGGGGACCTCAGAAGGAGGGCATGCAACAGTGCAAAACTCAGTACAACATGCCCAGATGCACCATCATTGGTCTCTACAAATGTGCACAGTTGTAGAGAGCAACGATGGTGTCTCTGGGCATGTCTATGTGGTGCTTGCACTGCTGACTGCTGTCATTTTGAAGGCCCTTTATTAGTGAGATGGGAAATGTTTGGACAGTGCGCTATGGGGGACCTGTTCTGCTTTGTTCATGTCCTTACTTAGCATTGTACAAACATGTTCCAGAGATGTCCACAACATTCATACCGACATGTAGGCAGGTCTTCCACTGCCATCTACGTAGTGCTGCACTGCATCTTGTGCCTGACAGATCACTCTCTACCTGTTTTTCAACTACATTACAGTACATTGCAATTGCTTTGTAGTGTTCTGGGCATGCCACAGACTAGTTTCTATTGTCTCACTTGCATCCACTTATATGTATCTTCAGTTTTCATTGTAATTCTGCCTCAAAACAGCACTGTCTGTGGGCATAGCAGCTTAGGGGCTACACGTTTTAAAGGAGAGGCGTGGCCATTCGCAGGTAGCTCACGGAGATGGGCAGGATCGCATACGTACATCTTTTTGGAATATGGTGAGCATGGGGACATACACAGCCATTGTTGGCATATACCCATCTCTGTACAATGTAGTTCTATGTGCGGGCTGCGCCAAGTATGCCTGTGTACGCGATTCTGCACCCACAGATGCGTCTATCCCCGTGTCTGTGGAATTAGGATCCATATGTGCATGTTTTCAATTTGGATATGCTCGCAGGCCAGATGTGCATTTTATGGAATCGGCCTCTTAGTGCACAATTAAGCTCTGGAATTCGTTGCTGGGGAATGTGGTAGCAGTAGTTAGTATAGCTGGGTTTACAAAAGATTGGACAAATACCTGGAGGATAAGTCCATAAACTGTTATTAACAAAGTAGATTTGGGGAAAGCCACTACTTATAATAGTTTTTGGGATCCTGGCATGTACTCGTGACCTGGATTGACCAATGGCCACAGCTGGAAACAGACTACTAGTCTTAATGAAACTTTGATCTGACCTAGCATGGCAATTCCTATGTTCTTCCACATTCCCTTTTCTTTCAGGAGCATTAAACATGTAGAGCCCGATATTCGAAAGGCATTTACATGGTTTACCGCCCAGTAAACCGTGTAAATGCCTTAAATCGGGATATTCAATGGCACTTACATGGTCAGCGCCATTGAATAACCCCTTCTATCCTTGCTACATGCTCCAGTGCTATGTAGTTAGCATCGTGGCATGTTGGGGGTGTTCTGAGGCGGAGCAGAGGTGGAGACTATCGCTAACAGGGTAGCGGCAATATTGTACCACTACCCAGTTAGCGATCGGTGGGTAAAACAAGGCATAGCAAAAGTTGTCCTAGTTATACCCAAGGAAACTAACCTGGCAGCTGTGCAATAGCCGCTACCCAGTTAGCTTTGAGAACTCTGGGGCATGTGCAGCGACCCCGTATGTTCAATGCCATCGCCGCAGCATTGAATATCCAAGGTTAAGGGTCGGCGGGCAGAGCTATGTGCCGTAGCGGCACATAGCCTTCCCAATTCAATATCGGGCCCGTAGTTATGTAGGCGATGGTTATGGGAAAAGAAGAAGAATCACGGGTAAATCATTTTGGTGCTATACACCGCCTGGCACATAATCAAAAGCTGACAGCATTATATCTTGGCGATTTGAACAGGAAAAAATGTTTCTCTTTGCTTTTAGAGTTTTGGACCTTTTACCTTATTTGTAAACTTTTTTCTAATACATGTTAGAACTTATCAGCATCTGCAAATAAACTTTACATATATTAATTCATAGGTTAATGTGTGTTAAATCGATTTTGCGTGCATTATCTATTTTAAGGTGCTAACAAACCAAATGCACACTAACAAATGCACATCCCCACTGTTTCTCTAACCATTGAAATAATAAGTACTGAGAGCTGAAGGCTGGGTATATTGCATGGAAAACGTAGCTGGGCAATTGCTGAATGCTCTGTTTGCCTGTTTGGTTTCTATCCATGCATATTTTTTCTGTCACTGCTGGATATATTTATGTTCTATTGCTTGTGTGTACATTTAATATGCCAAAGTTTCATAGAAAGGGATATGTCATATAAACATTTTTCAGGAGGAAAAAACGCAGAAGGAAAATTTTAAAATGAACTTGACGTTTCAAAATGGATTTTGCAGCCAAAATACAGTATGCCAACATGGGGTTGGGGATTCTGGTAACATGGAAACTTCTGCCTGCATCGGCGAAAATTAAGTATTTTTTTTTTTAATAAACTTTATTTAATTCCACCAACAAGTCAAGACAAAACATTGTCGCAACTCCCCTCCTACAGGCCAGTGGCTTAATAGCAGGGGTGACCGCTATATTTGTTTGACAGTGTCCTTTTACTATTTTTGCCAGCAAGGGTTGCTGGGATTTGTAGTTTTGAGAACACCTGGAACAAATTGTGTTGTGGCACGAGGGTCAATTTGAAACAGATAAATTTATTATAAGGGTTTTTCCTCTTCACCAGGGTTCATAGGTAAATAAAGCAAATAAGAATCCTTTCTTCTGAGTAACAGAAAGTAAGGGTAAACTAGAAAGCATGAAATAAACTGTTTTCTTCACAGTAACTGAAAACCTTTTAAACAACTTTGTCAGTACTTCAGCAAAGCTTGTTTCAACGGAGATCCAGTTTATCAGAATCACAGTATGAGCAATCCATCTGACAGCATTCTATATCATTAGGAACAAAAGGTTCTTCAACAATCATTTCTTCATTGTCAATGCTACAGCACTGCTCTTGAGAGTTCCTATCAAGCACAGCTGAGCTCACGTCCTGCAACTGGTTTAGGAAGGTTCCCTGATCATATGCTGTGACAGTCTTTGGTTCAGGAGAATACTTGTTATGTAAGCTTTCTCTTATAGAACTTATATCAGCTTTTAGCCACTTCTCCAAAGCATTAGAATTAGAATCATTTACAGCAGTGCTATCTTGGCATTGGCTAGCACTAGATTTTAACTGCTTTACTATCTCTTCTACCAGGCTTTGATTAGGAAGTGATACAGACGTACCTCTTTTGTCAGCACTGCTCTGTCTGTGTTGAGAGCTTTGTCCCTTCCCCCAGGGTAATAGCTTAGCCCTGTCTTCAGGTAGCTCATCAACAGACTTCAGCTTGGCTTTAAAGTAGTAAGGAATGAACCCACGTGAATCCTTCTTGCCTGAAGCTGGGTTTCCAGACCTTCCTGTCTGTTGGCTTGTGTGGCTGCTTCTGTGAGTGTATCCTCTCTGGACGTTGTCTTCCTTCACGTCCTTCCCCATGTCTGACCTCGTGTTCTCTGTATTTCCTGTGTTCCTCTTGTGCCTGTCTCCTTGTGTCTCTCCTTGTGTCCCTCTTTGTGTCTCTTCACGACTAACTTTGCTTCCACCCTTAAAGAGTGAATCTGAAGCTGGTCTCCAACAGTTTCCATGTGCAGGCACACCCACCTGATTAGTCAGCTGCCTCTTGTTAGAGCTGCCTCTAGCTCTTACGTCATAATCCTGACTGAGCTGCATTTTTTCTAAAGGCTTCCTGCTTCTATGGAAACCTGGCTTTTCCTGAGTTTTACCGCTAGAGGGCTCACTACTCTCCCATTCCATCATGTCAGAAGTGCTTACTGTATCACATATTCCCCCCCTTAAGATATTACAGGCTGGGTGAACCATGTGATCACAGCTTGGAATCCGAGACAGCGCATCTGCTTTCTGATGCAAACGTCCTGCTCTGTGTTCAATAGTAAAATCGAATGCTTGCAACGCGATATACCAGCGGGTTAGTCTGAGGTTGTTGTCTTTCATCTGCGCCAGCCACTTTAGTGGTGCGTGATCTGTCATAAGGAGAAATTTCCTTCCGGCTAAGTAGAATTTTAGCGACTCAATGGCCCACTTGATGGCGAGGCACTCTCGCTCTATTGTCGAATAGTTCTTTTCTGCAGGTGATAGCTTCCTACTCAAAAATAATACTGGGTGTTCTACGCCCTTGTGTTTTTGCGACAGGACAGCTCCTAGCCCGGTGTCTGAGGCGTCCGTTTGTAGGATAAACGGTAAGTCAAACTCAATCCCTTTCAGTACTGGAGCAGCGCACAGTTCGGCCCTTAAACATTCTATGGCCTGGAGTGCCTCCGGAGTCCATCTTAGCTGGTTGGGCTGACTTTTCCTCAGCATATCTGATAGTGGGGCGCTTTTCTCCGCGAAATTCGACAAAAAGCGTCTGTAATAACCCACCAACCCCAGGAAACTTCTTAGCTGTTTCTTATTGGTGGGTTGTGGGAATGTCTTTACGCTTTCCACTTTATCTATCAGGGGCTTCACAACACCATGCCCAACCTGATGTCCCAAGTACCTCACCTCCTCACTTGCAAACATACATTTGTTGGGGTTTAATGTCAGGCCTGCCCCCCGCATAGCCCGCAACACGGCTTCCAGCCTTGATAGATGTTCTTCCCAGTTTGTGCTGTGAATGATAACATCATCCATATAGGCTGTCGCATATGCCTGATGTGGTCTCAGTACCAAATCTACTAGCCTTTGGCACGTAGCCGCTGCCCCGTGTAATCCGAATGGCATCCGCTTGAATTGGTAGAGGCCTATCGGAGTGCTGAACGCCGTTTTCGGTCGGGACTCCCTGGTTAATGGCACTTGCCAATAGCCCTTTGTCATGTCCAACATTGTTAGATATGTGGCTCTTCCCAGGCGGTCCAGGAGCTCTTCGATGCGTGGCATCGGATACGCATCAAATTTAGACAGGGCATTGACCTTTCTAAAATCGATGCAAAATCGAAGCTTCCCGTCGGGCTTGGGGACCAGGACTATTGGACTGCTCCAAGGACTTTTGGACTCCTCAATTATGTCCAGGTCCAGCATCTCCTTCACCTGGCGGATGACTTCCTGCCGTCGGGCCTCCGGCAACCGATATGGGCGCTGGCGCACTACCTCTCCCGGGGGTGTCACAATCTCGTGAGCGACGAGTTGAGTATGTCCGGGAAGAGGCATAAGGACATCCGGGAAACCTTGTAGCAAGCGTTCCAGCTGCTTCCTCTGGGTCCAAGATAAGCCCTCTCCCATCCTTAACTCCGGGGTCTCCTGGCAGTCGCTTAGTTGGGGGCCTAGGTCCTCTTCTAGAGGGTCCTCTGCTACGGCCGCCAACCCTTGGAGATCAGCTTTACCTGTTGAGCCAAAGCCCTGGGCACCTCTGGTGGTACTGGAGACAACCTGTACTTCTTCTAGCGGTGGAAACCCAACTCTCTCACATACTATTTGTGCTATGCGATCTCCTATTTGCACCTTGAAATCCTCAGCTCCAAAGTTAAATAGTAGTACTTTAATGGGACCTCTGTAATCGGGGTCCACAACGCCCGCTCCCACATCAATAGCGTATTTCACCGCCAGGCCCAAACGTGGGGCAATTCGCCCATAACAGCCCGCCGGCAACTCCAACTGTATGGCCGTATTTATCAAGGCCCTGCCCTGTTTCGGAACCGTCACTTCCTCCGCACTGTACAGGTCAAAACCGGCAGCTTGCGATGATGCTCTCTTAGGTGGGTGCGCGTTTGGGCTCATACGACAATACTTTAAGACAAAGGCGGATTTCTTGGCTTCCTTTTCTTTTGGTGACTGTCGTGATAAATTCTGTCCTTTTCCAAATAGGGGATTTGGAATTGCTACTAATTGTCGAGTTCGCTTGCAAGGATTACTAGAAACTGCTAAGCTTTCCTTTTCCTGCAGAGCGTGCACAATGCTTCTTTGAAATTGCGGCCAATCTCGGCCTAGTACCAATTCCTGTGGCAGGTGGGGAACAATGGCTAATGACATCACCTTTCCCAGTCCCTCTCCTTTCACATGGAGTTCGTATGTGGGGTAGGCCGATGATGCGCCATGCACACAACGAATTTTCACAGAACCACTGGGTAAATCAGGTATGGCTTTCGCTTGAGCTTGTATCTTCTCCCAGAGACCACGTGAAAGCATACTCTGATTGGAGCCAGAGTCTAGTAGGGCTGTGGTACTAACTCCTTGGACTGTCATGGCTATGAGGAAACTTTCCTTAACCTGTCCTGGGCTATTGGTCACTAGCGCTACTTTCTCTTTACAATCACGCTGTAAATGGTTACTACTGCCACATTTAAAGCATACTCTCCTTCCATTTCTGCTAGGACATTTTGGTAGACACAGTGCAGGTACTTTAAAAGCATTTTCTTTCTTTTCTGACCCTGCTGCGGTTGTTTTCACCGGGGTCATGCTCCCCTTCTGAGCGTTCCTCTCCGCTTCCAGGAAACGGTCAGTGAGCATAATGGCTTCCAGTGAATCTTTACAACCTTACAAGGTTAGGAAAGTAGACACATTTTTAGGGACAGCATTCATATACTGTTCTAATAAAATATTATCTAACAATGTTTCAATGCTTTTACCTTCCAGCACTAACCATTTGTGAAGTAAGGCTTTTAAGCGATAGTGCAGGGCTCTGGGCGTCTCATCACTCATGAGTTTAGCTTCTCTAAACAACTGGTGATAGGCTGTAGACGAGAGACCCACTCTATCTTTAATTGCCCTCTTGACCTCCTCATAATTGTCAGCTAAATTAGGTGGTACCGTCTGATAGGCAGCCAATGCATCCCCAGTGAGACACATTGCCAGCCTAACTGCCCATTGGTCCTTAGGCCAATGCATTAAGTACGCAATCCTTTCAAAAGTTTCTAAATAATCGTCCAGATTATCAGATGGAGATAATTGTCCAAAGCTCCATGCCTCTTTAGAACAATGTCCCAAAGCATGTGTTTGGTTTAAATGTTCTGAACCTGTATTAGTAGTAGCAGGCTCCTTCTTGATATTGGTAGCTTGCATCCACGCCTCCATAAGCTGCATCAATGGTCGCTGCTGCTGCTCCATACGCGCTGTAGCCTTATCCAATAGCTCCGTGGCCAGCTCCCGTTGGCGCTCGAATTGCGCAGCCATCCAAGTTAGGACTTCCTTCACCTCCATGGTCATTCTGGAAAGACACAAACACAAAAGAGGACCACCAAGTGCGGTATCGCAAGCTAGGATGTATTCCTATCTTTCCACCCCTTTGCTACGCTGATACCCACTTAGGCATCCACAGGTAACCCGGCTTATATACGAATTACCTGAGGCCAATGGTGCGTCAAGCTTTGTGTACGTAGGTCTGAACCAGATTAGACACGTCTCCTTGGAGTAGAAGTCTTGCTTGCAGAGCTGTTCTTCTTTTCAAGCTTCTCAAAAAAAAAATTCACCTCTTTCCTTTTTCTCTTTTTTTTTTTCAAAACTTTCTTGGCCTTTGAATTCTTGTTGCTGAGGCTGCTGCGGCTGCTGTTGCACGCATGCGCCTTTACCTTGATCCATCCTGCCAACTACGCCAATCTGTCGCAACTCCCCTCCTACAGGCCAGTGGCTTAATAGCAGGGGCGACCGCTATATTTGTTTGACAGTGTCCTTTTACTATTTTTGCCAGCAAGGGTTGCTGGGATTTGTAGTTTTGAGAACACCTGGAACAAATTGTGTTGTGGCACGAGGGTCAATTTGAAACAGATAAATTTATTATAAGGGTTTTTCCTCTTCACAAGGGTTCATAGGTAAATAAAGCAAATAAGAATCCTTTCTTCTGAGTAACAGAAAGTAAGGGTAAACTAGAAAGCATGAAATAAACTGTTTTCTTCACAGTAACTGAAAACCTTTTAAACAACTTTGTCAGTACTTCAGCAAAGCTTGTTTCAACGGAGAACCAGTTTATCAGAATCACAGTATGAGCAATCCATCTGACAGCATTCTATATCATTAGGAACAAAAGGTTCTTCAACAATCATTTCTTCATTGTCAATGCTACAGCACTGCTCTTGAGAGTTCCTATCAAGCACAACTGAGCTCACGTCCTGCAACTGGTTTAGGAAGGTTCCCTGATCATATGCCGTGACAGTCTTTGGTTCAGGAGAATACTTGTTATGTAAGCTTTCTCTTATAGAACTTATATCAGCTTTTAGCCACTTCTCCAAAGCATTAGAATTAGAATCATTTACAGCAGTGCTATCTTGGCATTGGCTAGCACTAGATTTTAACTGCTTTACTATCTCTTCTACCAGGCTTTGATTAGGAAGTGATACAGACGTACCTCTTTTGTCAGCACTGCTCTGTCTGTGTTGAGAGCTTTGTCCCTTCCCCCAGGGTAATAGCTTAGCCCTGTCTTCAGGTAGCTCATCAACAGACTTCAGCTTGGCTTTAAAGTAGTAAGGAATGAACCCACGTGAATCCTTCTTGCCTGAAGCTGGGTTTCCAGACCTTCCTGTCTGTTGGCTTGTGTGGCTGCTTCTGTGAGTGTATCCTCTCTGGACATTGTCTTCCTTCACGTCCTTCCCCGTGTCTGACCTTGTGTTCTCTGTATTTCCTGTGTTCCTCTTGTGCCTGTCTCCTTGTGTCTCTCCTTGTGTCCCTCTTTGTGTCTCTTCACGACTTACTTTGCTTCCACCCTTAAAGAGTGAATCTGAAGCTGGTCTCCAACAGCTTCCACGTGCAGGCACACCCACCTGATTAGTCAGCTGCCTCTTGTTAGAGCTGCCTCTAGCTCTTACGTCATAATCCTGACTGAGCTGCATTTTTTCTAAAGGCTTCCTGCTTCTATGGAAACCTGGCTTTTCCTGAGTTTTACCGCTAGAGGGCTCACTACTCTCCCATTCCATCATGTCAGAAGTGCTTACTGTATCACAACATCATGCAAACGTCTCCACGGGGGGGTGTACTCTGATCCCCGCCGGGAGTCAACATACAAAAATATAATAGGTGGATAGTTTACATGTTATCCCATCCCCCCCTCCCTTCCCACCCCCCCCCCTAACCTCCCCTCCCACCAACCGTCCCACACTCCACTATCAACATCCTAATCCAAGCTGGTCATCAAAGGGCAGCTCGAACTAATCCACCATCACTACTCTCCTTGGCCAATCTCACTTAACTCCCCAACTGGAGGGTTTCATTGCGACTGCGAGCCCCAAGTTGCTGAATATAAGGTTCCCAAATTGACAGAAAAACTGTCCAACGCTTGGCACTGCCCTGCGCCAACCAGCGCTCCGTTAGCATCAACTGATGGAAGCTGTTCTGCCATTCACCAAAAGTAGGTGAGTGGCGTTCTCTCCACAGATGGAGAATCGGCCCCTTACCCACCAAACAGGCCTTTCGCACGAGCAAACGTTCTCCTACTTTCGCAGGCCCTGGGACCGCCATCTGATCAAGTACTACAAAGGAGCCAGTCCATCGAATACGATGCTGAAGCAGTGTACTGAGAAAGTTGCATATCCGAGCCCAGTAGGAACGTACTCCCCGACATCCCCACCACATATGTAAGAGTCGCCAAAGACTCTGAACAACGTGGGCAAGAACCATCTGTCTCCAGGCGACTTCGCAATGCCCGCCATGGTGAGAAGTGAGCCCTAGTCACGCATTTGAATTGGATCTCTCTCCAATGCGCGCCCTGCGCCACATGGACAATCCTTTTCAATGCCGCAAAAACCAACCCCGGGGCCACCTCCCCACCCAATTCAGCTGCCCAAGCCATTTCAACTCCACTATAATCGGGGAGAGCTCTATACTGATCTAAGCTGAGCTTCAATTTAGAAATCGAGGGTGGGCGCTCTTCCCCCAACTGAAAATATTCCATGATACGGGCCGACCGCTCAATCTGTAGCGCGCCACGCGGCAAGGAGGCCACATAGTGGGAGACCTGTATGTATGCAAAGCAGTGAGTAGTGGGTAGATCATACTCCCGACTCAAGGTCCTAAAGGACTTACATCTTCCCTCAGGGCCTACTAAGTGCCCCACATTTCGGATTCCTCGTGACCACCAATCTCGAAACACCGCCGTCTCGGACCCAGGAGTGAACTGGGCGTTCCCCCGCAATGGTAACCAGCTAGAAACCCTCCACGCATCATTCCAGTTTTTATTAATCTGCTGCCAGGTACGCCGAGCCGAGTCAGCCAATGCACTCCGCCGAACAGAATCCGGTAGGTCTTTATGCGACCCATGCAGGATCCCCAACAAAGTCGCGGGAGCCACTAAGCACTCCTCTAAGGTCCTAGGTGTGTATACTTCAGTCCCTCCTAACCAATCTCCCAAGTGTCTAGCTTGACAGGCCAACGCATACATCTTCAAGTCTGGCAGTCCCATACCCCCTTCTCGCCACTTTCCCAGCAGCCGATTCCACGGGATACGCGCCCTCTTCCCCCGCCAAAGAAACATCTTAAGAGAAGCTTCCACTCTACGCAAATCCCGACCCAGCAACCAAACCGGCAGGGTCTGCAACCAATATAAGATTCGAGGTAAAATGATCATCTGCACCGCCGCTATTCTCCCGGCCAAGGATAACGGGAGGGATTCCCAGGCTTTTAACTGCACAGCCAAGTGCCGCAGGATACGATCCAAATTACGCCTATATAACTCTTGTGGTTTTCCAGTCAGTACTATACCCAAATAAACAAACTCCCCTTCTGCCCACCGTAGGGAGAAGGGCCCCCCCCCCAAGAACCATGGAGATGCCCCAAAACATCCACTGCTTTAGACTTATCCTTATTAATATGAAGGCCTGCAAATGCCCCAAAACGCAGGAATTCCTCCAATAGAGGTTGCAAGGAATTGGCCGTGGTTGTCAAATGGACTAACAAATCGTCCGCAAATGCCGAAATAATAAATTCCTGCGATCGCATCCTCACTCTCTTTACCGTTCTCGATGTCACAATAGTACGGATCAGAGGGTCTATTGAGAGAACAAATAGCAAGGGCAATAGAGGACAGCCCTGCCTCGTACCTCTTTCTAGCACAAAGTCCTCCGATAATAGTCCATTACACAAAATGCCTGCCGTTGGTGTGACGTACAAGCTCTGTACCATTTTACAGAAGGCAGCCCCTATGCCATAATGTGGCAGGAGTCTCCAGAGATATTGCCAGTCCACCCTGTCAAAAGCTTTTTCTGCATCGAAACTAATCAATAACGATGGAATTCGTTGGGCATGCACCCACTCCAAGGAAGCCAGGATCTTCCGAAGATTCCGAACTGCATAGCGCCCTTTTACAAAACCCACTTGTGCGTCATGAATTAAATGGCCTAGTACCCCCGCCAACCGTTTGGCCAGAACTTTCGCCAGCAGTTTGAGATCGAAGTTGAGAAGGGAGATAGGTCGATAGGAAGCCGCTAGCATCGGGTCTTTACCCGGCTTTGGGATCAGGGTGATATGGACATGATTCCGCCCCCAACGAAATGCTCCCCTCTCCGCCCTCTCCTTAAAAACCTCTCGCAATAGTGGACTAACACAATCACCCAGGATTTTATAAAATTCGGCCCCTAGCCCGTCCGGTCCTGGCGCCTTATAGCAATGGGCAGAGGAGATTACTGATTGTATCTCTTGAGGGGTAACGGGTAGATCTAAAACCTCCCTCTGTTCCTCAGTGAGCTGGGGTAACTCCAATGCTTTCACATAGTCCTGCATCACCTCATTGGGTCCAGATTCCACTTTGTATAAGTTTTGGAAGAAACTACGAAAGACCTTTGCAATTTCCACACTCTCCTTATGAACGCGTCCCTGATCTTCCCTTATAGCCGCCACATAGGCAGAGCCCCAGCGAGCCCTCAAACAGCGAGCCAACAACTTGCCAGGCTTATCTCCAAAACAATGCAATCTATATCGATAATATAGGACTGACTTCTTAGCTCGCTGATGTAACAACTCATTGAGATCAATCTGGGCTTCCCATCACTGTTTTTTATTCAAGGACGACAGCGTATGAGCACACCTCCGACGGAGTTTAGTAACCTGCCGTTCAAGCATGATAATGCGTTCGGCCATCATCCGACGCCTCCGAGCAGTATATCCTATAATATCCCCCCAAAGGACCACCTTCGCTGTCTCCCATACTAATTCGGGATCATCCAAATGATCGTGGTGATCACTGAGAAACTCCTCCCACCTCTGACGTATAAACTGGCGGAATTGCCCGTCCGAGTACAATTCTAAGGGAAACCTCCACAGACACGTCCGAGTCACATCCCTTCCCCAATGTAATTCAAGCCAGACCATCGCATGGTCAGAGACTTCCAGGGGACCAATCTGGGCATCCTCCGTGTGAGCAAACAAGGTCCCCGAGGTCAACACATAATCTATGTGTGCACTAGTACTATGTGCCCTAGATTGATGTGTAAAGTCTCTTTCTAGGGGATGCATCAATCGCCAGGGATCGAGTATACCTAATCTCTTACAGAACCGTTTCAGCATCTGGGAGGGCGCCACCCTCTCTCGTCCTCCTCCTCCCCTAGATGTATCCAGGTCCACATCGAGGACTCCATTAAAGTCCCCTCCCAGAATCATGGGACAATCCAGAAGCTGCTCCACTTTTGAGGCCAGACCACTATAAAAACCCGGGTCAGCGACATTGGGGCTATAAAGGTCTCCAATAATCACCGGTTTCCCCTCTAAATGACCATATATCAACAGAGATCTACTTATATTATCAGCTAAAACAGTCTCCGCCACAAATCGTATGCGTTTATGAACCAGTATAGCTACTCCACCCTTATGCCCCTGAGCCGGGGATCCCCAAACTTGGCCCACCCAATTCCGACAGAGTTTACTATGCTCATTTATTTATTTTATTTATTTTATTTATTTATTTAGTGTACACTTGTATCCCGCCACTTCCAGCGATCAGTGGCGGTTTTCTATACAAAAGGGTGTGGTTGTACAGACCAGAATTTAAGCATACAGTAGGATTGCAGGGGAGGGTGAAAGTCACAGCAAACGGTTACAGATTTACATTTGATTTCTTGAGAGGAGGCTTTACATATATACATAAATTACATAATTACAGGATGCATTTCTTGTTGCATATGATTTTTAGTAGCCATGTTGTTCGACAGGATTACATTGACTAGGTTAGGTTGTAATGAGTCTGAAATAGGTGATCAGCCGTCTGGTGGGTTTCCTGGAGAAATGCAATATCACACTTGTGCCGAGCCAGTGCCTGCAGTACTTTATATCGCTTAATGGGGCTCTCCAGTCCACAAACATTCCAAGTAATAACTTTCAGAGCAACGGGGCAGTGCCAAGGTTCCACCACATGAATATCACCAGTCGTATTTGAGGGACCCCCCCAGCCTGGAGCCCCCCATCAGCCAATTCGAAGAAATCGTGCCATCTATAAATAGCTAGTGGAGTGTGCACCATCCCCACCCCTCGTCTCCCCCTCACTCCCCCCCCCCCACCCTCCCCAAACTCTCACGTCCATCCATATATTGGACAATTTCCCTTGGCAAATGGGATCGCCCCACCAACCCCAAGAAACAATGCCTACCGACTAACCTAAATATAGCACTCTACATTTAACCACTACAATAAGGAAAATCCATATCCCTCCTCCGCCTCACCCCCCACTCTCCCAGTCCCGACCCCTCTCAGCCTATGCTCACGTTTTAAAACACCACAGGCTGCAGGCCCTCCCTCTTATCTGGTACCCACCTCACTTGTCCCTCCATGCCGATATCTCCTTCCCCCCTTAATAAGGCTCTACCCTCCCCCACCCTAGCAGCCCTGTGCACCTTGAGCCATGTAGCCCTGTTATATAACTGCAATCCAGAAACGCTCGCTTCCCAGTACGCAGTCGGAGCCCACAGATGAACCCCAGCCGTGCCCCACCCCAGGTTGCTAAGATAAAATAAAACCACCTGCGCGCATAGGATGACACGGGGGGAAGATGCCACCCAGATCCTAGGCTCCTGCAGCAGTAAAAAGGAGGCATCGGTGAGCGCATAGAGTTAATAAGCAAGGCAGGCTCCCTCTAACACTCCTGTCAAGCATACCCCTCCACACCCTCCCCCCCCCTCCCCCCCACCAACCTCCATCCCCTATAAACAATCCAGCCATTAAGTTCTCTCAGATAAATACCATCACCGGGATGCTAGTTTTTATATTGCAATAGCAAGCTAGTCAGATCTCTCAGGTATCCCCTTCTACAAGGCTCGCCTCCCATTTTTAGCTCCCCCCCCCCCCCACACACAAAGAGCCATACCTGGGTACTCCCCCCCCCCCCCTCCGCTCCTCTCGCCGGTCTTCGGCATTTAGGATCGTGCAGGCCGCTGTTCGCCCCTTGGCCCTCCACTACATCTCAGGCAATTAACAAAAAAGTCTAAACAAAGGAGGGGAACAAATGGGCCTCTTTAACACAACTACCCATCCACCACTAATCGTCCCGCATCCCTCCACCCTTCCCATAATTATATTCCCCTACCTCCCGGTCAGCCTGCATGGAAACAGCACATAGAGAGAGAAAAGACAATTGAAACAAGTTAACAAATATACAATGTCTCCATCCGAGTAGTGAGTGTTACAAGGCTAGTGAAACTTTGTATCGCTGTGTAGCAAACCACGCTGAGTTCAGGAACAAAAGTTCTCAGGCAGCATTGAGAGCATCGGGGAGGCACCTATTGAATGCTAAGTCCACAGCAGTCTCAGGGCCCTCTTTTTTCCATTGGGATATCCAGCCACCTCTCTCTTGACCCACCAAGAATCACGAGGCCGATTGGGTAGTCAGGGTCTCCAGAAACGCAGTAGCCTCGGCCGGGGTCGCTACATAGCGAGTGTGTCCTTGATGCTCTATCCGCAGCCGGGCAGGGTATAATAATGAGAAATGCACACCTTGGTTCAGCAGTTGGGTACAAACCCCGGAGAAGGCTCGACGCTGCTGGCTGACAATCACCGAATAATCCTGGAATACCAGAATCGGTTCAGAGTCCTGCTGGTGTCTTTGTCGGCCCCGAGCCGCTTTCAGCACCTCTTCTTTTTGCCGATAGTCTAAAAAGCGGGCGATTACCACGCGCAGCCTCCTTGCTTGTTCTCTGCATTGGCCCAGCCTATGTACTCGCTCCAACTTAATAGGGTCATCTCTCGGGCCTGGCAGTAGCCTCCCAATCCAGGACTGCAAATATCCAAACAAGGCACCATCTGCGACACTCTCAGGTATGCCAATAAAACGCAGGTTTTTGCGCCGACCCCGATTCTCCAGCTCGTCGAGTTTATCTCCCTGCTGTTTCACCAGGGTCTCCAAAGCTGCCACCTTAGCTACCAGGGATTGTTGGGTGTCTTCCACATCAGAAACTCTAGTCTCGGCCTGGTCCAGTCGCTCCACCACATCTGTGAAACGTTGGCAACAGTTTGTATCTGGTCAGCTAAGTCCTGGAATCGGGTATTGAGTGCCTGAACCACCGCGGCACTCACCTCCGCTACCAAATCAGATGTGCCCCCCGCTTTCGGGCTGGATGGTGAGCCCTCCGCCATCTTACTCTCCATGGTGCGAGGCTTCTCCTTTCGGAGCGTTTTCGATGCCATCGAGCTAGTATTGGCAGGGATATCTCTTCAAACACTACTTTATAGCCTCCGTGGGGTATAATAAGTAGACACTTGCGGTTAAAAGCCACTATTGCAGGATTTTAAAGCCGTGTTTTGGGGCAGATTACCCGGAGCTGACCGTGAGACGTCCGATCAGCTCATTGCCCAACCGGAAGTCGAAAATTAAGTATTTATGCATGGCAGAAAAATCTCAGGGCCCAATATTCAAAAAGAGTTGACTCCTAAATTTAGGTTCCTAAATTTGTGCCCTATTTTCAGCCACACTTAGGAGCCTAAGTTTTCAGATGAAAATTCATTCTAATTTACTAGCTTAAAATTTATGGGCCCGATATTCAGTGCCAGGGGCTAGCTCTCCAATAGTGGCTTGCCACCAGTGCTGAACCTTAGACCTAGATATTTAATGCCGGGCCATATCCAGCCATTGGCATTGAAAATCCAGGTCAGGTGCACAACCCAGAAACTAACGGGGCTGTGGCAATATTCAGCTGCTTTCTGGTTAGCTTTGGCAGCAAAAGTTAGGACAGCTTTTTCTTGCCTATTCTTTGCCACTGAGGGATAATCAAGCAGCAGCTAAATATCAACACTGCCCAGTTATCCTGGGGAGTACAGTGGCAGGAGCTGTGGATCTTCACTGGTACTAACCATGTTAGTGCCATTCAATATCCCATTCACCACAATTAACTTGATTAGCCTCTCGACTTTCCTGAGGAAGACTTCACCCAGACCAACTAGTCATCCAAGTACAGGTGGACCGAAACCTCTGCTTTCTCAGCCCAGTAACTACTACTACCATCACTTTGATAAGCACCCAAGAAGCTGTCCCTAGTCCAAACAGTAGGGTCTGGAATTGGAACCATTGTCACCCACTTTTTATGCACCTAATTATTACTTCCTAGTCTTGTGCAAAATTATTGTGGAAAAATTACATTAACATTTTGAATAGAGATTTTTATCACAGTACAGACTCTTAAGCTAATCTCATAAAAAACATGAACAAAATTTTATTCAGAAATATAATATGAACTGTTTTTGTCAGAAGTGCTTTGAACCAGTAATGTTCTCAAGATCTTGGAAAGCAGACTCTCAGTCGATTTCTTGGCAATGTGTCCATAAGACAATTCTAAAATGCAGTAACTCAGGAATCAATAGCTATGTCCATATTAATGAGGAATAGAACTGTAAAGAGTGCATCAGGTAAGTAGATCCCAAGACCAGCCATTTATGTTATTGTGAAAACTCCACTATCACTATGGTGTCGTTTCTCTCCCCACCATTGGTTCTTCTTCTTGTCTCCTTGTTCCTTAATAACAGAACTCCAGACTTCTGCCCTCAGTTGCTTAACAGTATTTATCTCCAGAGTGCTGGATTTCCTTCACTCTGCATGAGTCTTTTCGCTTCCCTTGAACTTCTTTAAGCTCTGATGTTATCAACCACTTTCAAAGACACATACCAATGAATTGGCCCTACCTGTGCTAAATTGTACTGATTCACATGATGACAGAATAAATTCATGCCTAAAACAAAGCACAGTGTTAGCCAGTGCATATTTCTACAGTTGTTGTTAAGTGTCATAGAGTTGGTGTTGTCTCATGGCGAACCTCTGGATAATTATCCAAAACCTTGTTCGGTCTTCAGTCAGGTGGCTCATTGATGATAGAGTGGCATCCATAGCTGCTGTTATTGTATCAACCCATTTCATTGCTGGTCGTCCTCTTTGTGTTGACCTTCAACCTTGCCAAGCATGATGTCTTTCTCTAATGGTCTCTCTTTTTGCATAATGTGTCCATACTCATTGTATAATATATGTAATGTATGTTAAATAGACAATCATGTTTGACCTTTTTTTATCATTTACTATGGGGGGGGGGGTTGTTTGTTTTAATTTTTTATTTCTAAATTTCAAATATTACATCAAGCAAAGTAAATTATACTTAAAGGAAAAAGGCAGCACATATGAAATAATCAAATGCAAATGAAAACAAAATACAATTCCAAGGAAATCACATAGAGAAGAAGCTCCAACTCTATATGTGCTAGATACTCTAACAGCCCACAATAAGAGGGAGAGAGGATCAGAAAAGGGGCAGGTTGACATCATCACTCAATAGGAAAAAAGAACAAAACAAAGAAGGAAACCACATAGTTCTGATTCAAATGGTTGTAATTCTACTTTAACGCCTCAAAGATCCCATCTTAAGTAGATCCTACCTAAGCTACTACAGCCCCCAAGAGTTTCTTAGCATCCAGGAAGACTCGCAATTGTTTAGGATCATAAAATATATATCTAAATGAAGACAATTTATGTAATATTGTAAACCGCTCTGATGCTCTGGCCTGAGCGGTATATCAAATGTAATAAACATAAACATAAACATATACAGGGAAAACAAAGCATAAAAGAAAAACCCAAAGAAAGTACCTCAGAAAAAAAATGGCAAAAAAAGATGCCTTTTAGATTGGGTAACATAGAAAACATCTGGGAAAACCCAGACTTTTTGACCATAAAACAACTTAGTAGAATTCCTAAAGTAACGCATAAGAGTCCAAGCACGATCCGGTTCCAGTACATATATAACCAAAAGTGTTGCTCTCTACATATTTTCCTCATCTGGACCTTCCAACACCTGAGTCAAATTTAATGAGTCCAATGTAGGCAGAGATTGTTCACCCTCCAACACTGTACTATTAGAGCACTTCTTCAGCGGAAGATAATATTTATTTATTTATTTATTTATTTATTTATTTATTACAATTTCTTATATACCGCACTATTTGGTATCAGCGCGGTTTACATTATAACATAACGACCATGACAACAAACTGTTTGGTTTTACATCGAACAGGGGTCCAAACATGGATAACAGGGGTCACTATATAAATGAGATATTTACATGGTATGAGTAACTTGGATAACAGGGGTCAATTATATACATGAGATATTTACATGGCAATGAGTACAAATATCATAATGAAAGTGAGGGTTGTTTCCAAAGTGGGTCATTTCTTCAGAGGGGATGTCTAGGTGCCATTGGTAGTTGGGTAGCATTGCAGGAAAAGATGGTATTTGAGAGCCTTCCTGAACTGCGATAGGTCGGCAATAGCCCTGATGTCAGGGGGTAGAGCATTCCAGCATTTAGGTACATAGTATCTGAAAGCCCTGTTTGTGGTTGATATGTTGCACTTTGATGATGCCTTTGGTGTTACTAGTAGGTTTATGGCTATCGCTCTTCTGGACCTGTTGGTGGGCACCATGTGAATAAGATCCGTGAGTGAAGGGGATGAAATACCTTTGATTGCCTTGAATGCTAGAAGTAGGGTCTTAAAGATGATTCTCCCATGGATAGGTAACCAGTGAAGTTGTTTGAGAATGGGGGTCACATGGTCACTTCTGGCTGCTCCGTGTAGGACCCTTGCTGCAGCATTCATGGCCAGTTGTAATGGAGCCAGTGTGGATTGAGGGAGCCCTTGTAAGATGGCGTTTGCAAAGTCGAAGTGAGGCAGTATTAGCGCTTGGTATATGGTCCGGAAGTCATCTGGGTCTAGCAGGGATCGCAGATGCCTGAGTGAGCGGATTTTGAAGTATACAGCTTTGACAATGCTGTTTATGTGGTGTTTCATATCCAGGCGTTGGTCCAACGTAACTCCAAGGTATCTTATTGTTTCTTTGGTTAGTAAGTCAGCTTCCTTAACACTGACATGGGATGGAGGAGTAAAGTTGGGGTCTCTTGAGATGAAAAGAACCTCCGTCTTTTTATGTTGAATGCGTAGATTCTGTGAGAAGCCACGCTGAGACAGCATTGAAACAGTCTATTAGTGGTGCTAGGTCCATTTGGGCTGTGGAGAACGGCATGTATAAAAGAATGTCATCTGCATATATCAAACAGCTCACGTTAAATGATCTTATGATGTCGCAGATGGGCTGCATGTAAATATTGAATAGTAGGGAGGACAAGGAGGAGCCTTGAGGTACACCTTGTTTTTGATGGAAGTGTTTTGATTCCTCTGATCCGGACTTCACATATTGCCATCTTGCTTCCAGATAGGATTTACACCAACCTAGCGCAGTGTTGCAGATACCCTTCTCTTTTAACCTTCCAAGGAGGATTTCGTGACTCACCGAGTCGAACGCAGCGGCGATGTCTAAGAAGATGAGCACAAAACCTTGATGGATGTTGTCTGTGCCTGTGATTATAACGTTGAATAGGCTGGTGAGTAGGGTCTCGACTCCATGATATTCTCTAAACACATGTTGGCAGTGGTCTAGGGGAGCCGCGGAGTCTATGTGATTTTGAATTTGCCGTTGTACCTCTTTCTCAGTTATCTTGGCTAGGAGGGGAATACTGGCTATTGGCCTATAAGAATCGGCTTTTTGCGGGTCAAGCTTGGGGTTTTTCAATAATAGCCTAATGGATGTCTGCTTGAGTGATGCAGGGAAGTATCCTGTTGTGAAGGAGAGGTTCATAAGGTTTGCGATGAATGGACTGAACACATCACGTAGTTCCTTGATCCAGAAGGCTGGGCATGGGTCAGTCTGTGCGGTGGAGGTGTTGAGTGATGCTATGGTATCTTCAATGCATTTAGTGGAAGGTGTAGAAAACTTGTCAAGTAGGGTTAGGCCTGTTGGTTCCTGAAACTGAACTGCTGAATCCTTTTTAGTTTGAATGATCTTGGATTGCAGGTAGTCAGCGTATTCTTGTGGGTGAATCACACTGTGCTGATCGGGAGATGGTTCTTTCGATAGGGATTTGACCAAGTTGAAAAGGTCACGTGGTTTATTCAATGATCTCTTTAGGGTGTCGGTGTGATATTGTTTCATTTTGGTTGTGATAACTTCACGATGAATTGAGAGGTGAGTTTGGTAGGCGGTCTGATCTTCAATAGAGAGCGATCGGCGCCATCGGCGCCATCGGCGCTCAAGTCTACGTAGTTGAGTAAGAGAAGATCGTAGTTCAGGAGAGAACCACGGGGCGGAGTTTCTCTTCATCCTTGCTGTGCTGTTGGAGTCCGGGCGTTGTGCGATGGCATTTAAGTTGGAGTTCCAGGATGATATCAGTTCTTCAAGGTCAGGCGTGGTTATGTTGAGGAAGGATTGGGTCTCAGATAGAATGTGTTCCCTGTTAAATGGGCGAAAGCTTCTTGTGGATGCTCGTGATGTGTTGTTCTGATTTCGGCTTCTGCGCAGCTGCTCATTGTTGGTGGGTATCTGGATAATAATCAATTTGTGATCTGACCAAGGTACATCAATCACTGATATTGGTAGATTACTGTTTTGCTCGATGATTGGCTGAGGAGCAAAAACCATATCAAGCACATTCCCCTTTATGTGTGTGGGTTCATTGATGATTTGCTTGAGTGCGAGTTCTTCCATTCTTCCTAATATACCTTAGATGTAGGGGGTAAAGCAGTCTCTAGCATACCCAGAATTTCTAATAGGTATTTCTTGAAAAGTTCAGCAGGGGAAATATTAGGAGATACAGGAAAATTAATAAATCACTGATTCAATTTTTTTAGAGAAGTTTTCCAACCTCTCTAGTTTCATATGAATGGAAGAACTGTCTCTCACCAAAGAAGCAGCCTAGGTTTATATAGAAAGTACCTGAGCAGACATAGTCCCAATCGTAGCACTTACTCCAGAAATGGCTTGTTCTTGTTATAAAGCATAATCATATGGTCCTGGGTAGTTTCCCCCAAAACTTTAAAGCACCCAGAGACTGTCTTCTCCAAAGAGATTATAGCAGCCCAGATAAAGTCGTGTCACCATCACTGGCTTCACCAGCACACTGCCATCACCTGGGGTCTGGGGAGCCTCCTCCCTCCCTGATGCCCCACGGCCCACCATGAGAGATACCTCCCTGGCCTCCCATGCGCCGACAGATCCTGCACCAGGCACGGCTGCAAGAGTCTCCCCAATCCCTCCAGAGGTTCTAGGCAGTGCTACTGAACTCGTTGACTCCCCCGAAGACAACTGCATCTCCCCAACCCCTGCCGGGGAGGGAGGCAGTCGAAGAAACAGCTCACCAAGTGGCGGGAAAGGTTCCTTCAGAGGAGCGCGCTGCTCAAGACTCAGACTAACGTCTGAGACTGGAAGGACCACCCCTGCGTCAGCTCTAGCACTCACTCCTACAGAATCCACTTGAGAGTCAGGAACCAAAAACCTCACAATGGGCTGTTGAATCGAGGGAACACCGGCTTCGGGGTATGTCCTGACCTTCCCCTTCCTTTTCCCCATTGAAAACAGGGAATTAAAGCATCCAGGAAACAAAATTGCAAAACAATCGGGCTTGGGTTCTACTCCAGAACTTAAGGAAAGCTGCCTGAGTCAGCCTTGGGCCTGCTTAAAGTAAGTAAAGGGGGCAGAGGTAGCCTTAAAGGGCCTTCTTTACCCCAAGAGGCTGGGTCCAGCATGGTGAATGACTGAACCCTGATGTGGGGGGAGGTCCAGGCCAGAAGAGAAAGAGGTGGGCAAGATTGGAGAGGAGGCCCAGGTAACTGGATGATGCCAGGCCGAGCTCATTCAGTCCTGATGCTCCCACGCTAGAAATGTCCCATTATTCCCACATGCAGCACAGCTTTTGCCCAGGCTTCAATGTGTAAGATTGGATGGAGGGGTTGTCTCTGTGGGGGTGCCTGAGATGTGTATGAATGTAGGGGGCATTTATGAAGGGATCTGTGATGTATGGTATGAATGAAATGGAGATAGGGGTAAGGAGTATGTGAGATGGGCTGTGTGGGGGAAGGGGTTGCTTGTAGGAATGGAGGTGTGTCTAAGTGGGGGTGTCTAGGTTGGTTATAGATGGGAAGAGCAGGTTGCTTGTTGGAGCTGGAGGCTGTGTCTGTGATGTGTCCAATGAATAAGGGAAGGGGATTTTGGGGGTGTCTGAGGTTCAGAGATGGAAGGTTATCTGTGTGAAATTAGAGGAGGAAGTGTCTAGGAGGTGTGGGATGGATGAGGGGAAAGGCTTGTTAGTGTCTAGCCAGCAATGTTCCTGACCTGGAAGCCCTGATGGTTGACATGGACTTGGACATTGTTTAACGAGTTGCATGAATGGGATATAGCCATAGCTGGCTATAATTTATTTAGAAGAGATAGAGAAGGCAGAAAAGGAGAGGAGTAGTGCTATATGTCAAAAGCAATAGTAAAGCTGCAGAAATGCAGAGGACGTGGGGAAAAGAAGCAGCGCTGTGGATAGTGTTAGAAAGAGGAGATGGCACTATCATCCACATTGGTGTAACCTACAGGCCTCCAACTCAAACTGAGGAAATGGATTGAGACTTGATCATTGATATTGCAAAGGTAGCCTTTGAAGGGAGAAATGATCATATTTGGTGACTTTAATTTATCAGATGTGGATTAGAGTATTCATTATGCAAATCTGGAAAGAAATCTGAATATTGTGGATGCCTTCCAAGAAGCATTGCTCAGACAAATGATGATGGAACTGACCAGGGAAAGTTTGATGCTGGATTTAGTATTCACAAATGGAGATAGAGTGCTGAATGTCTGGGTGGGCGCCCATTTGAGCAGCAGTGATCATCACACAGTTTGGTTTGAGGTAACAGCCAAGATAGAGTCCAATCACAGCAAAGTCAAAATCCTAGACTTCAAAAACACTGACTTTAGTAAAATGGGAAAGTACCTGAAGAAAAGGTTGGCAGGCTGGGAGGAGATAAGGGAAGTGGAACTGCAGTGGGCTAAACTAAAAGAGGCAATAAAAGGGACATAGGATATATGTAAGGAAAGTAAATAAAAACAAGAGGAAAAGGAAACCTATATGGTTCACCAAAGAAGTGGCTGCACAAATAAAGACAAAAAACACAGCTTTCATGAAATTCAGAAGATCACAAACAGAGGAACACAGAAAAGAATACAGGATAAAGCTAAAAGAGACAAAGAGAGAAATAAGGATAGCAAAAGCAAAGGCAGAAGAAAAGATGGCTAAAGATCTGAAGCGCAGAGACAAAACTTTTTTCAAGTATATTCAGGAGAAGAGGAAGATCAGATGTGGAATTGCAAGACTCACAAGTGCCAAGGACAGATTTGTGGAAAGTGGCATTGAAAAAGTAAAAATGCTAAATATTTCTGTTCTGTATTCAAGAAAGAAAATCCTGGAAAAGGACCATGTATGATTGACAAATATACAAATGGGAATGGAGTAGATACTACACCATTCACAGAAAATGATGTTTTTGAACAGCTTGCAAAACTGAAAGTGAACAAGGCCATGGGACTGGATGGAATACATCTCAGGATACTGAAAGAGCTCGCAGATGTTCTGGCAGGGCCTTTAAAGGATGTTTTTAATAGATTTATGGAAACCAGAGAGGTTCTGCAGGACTGGAGAAGGGCTGATGTGGTACCTCTTCACAAAAGCAGTATAGGGAAGAAGTGACAAACTGTAGGCTGGTAAGCCTTATCTCTGTGGTGGGAAAAGTAATGGAGGCACTCTTGAAAGAAAGAATAATGAACTCTCTGGAAAGCAATGGATTGCATGATCTGAGGCAACATGGTTTTACCAGGGGAACATCATGCCAAACAAATTTGATTGAGTTCTTTGAATGGGTGACCAGAAAACTAGATCAGGGGCATGCAATTGATGTGATCTACCTAGATTGCAGCAAGCCTTTCATAATGTTCCCTATGGAAGGCTTATCAATAAACTGAGCAGCCTGGGGATAGGTCCCAAGGTGGTGAACTGGATCAGAAATTGGTTGACTGACAGAGGACAGAAGGTGGTGGTAAATGGAAGACACTTAGAATAAAATAAAGGTGCATAGAGGCATGCCTCAGAGATTGGTCCTGGGATCGATACTGTCAGGAAATACGTTTTCACTGAAAGGGTGGTGGATGCATGGAATGTCCTCCTGATGGAAGTGGTGGAGGCAGATACAGTGATGGAATTCAAAGTGGCATGGGGCAGATGCGGTGGATCCCTTTATAGCAAGAGGATGAAATCAAAACAAGCTTAAATATCTTTTATACTTCAATAAATAGAGGGAGGCTGACCTGCAGGGTGCAGCAGGTGTAACTCTAAACACAGCAATCTGCTGCCTGAGGCGAGGGATGAGATGGCACCCCCCCCCCCCCCCCACCCCTGGCATGTGCCCCTTCCCCCCCCCCCACCCCCCACCGGGGTGGGGACCTTTCTCAAAACTCCAGTCAGGGACTGAACCAAATCAAAAAGCCAATTAGATAATGTGGAGCAAATGCAAGATGTTCACACACCAAGGAACTAAAAGAAAGAGCAAGAACCACAACAGTTTATAATTCCAAATTATAATTCATTTGTATTTTCTTATAAACTGTATTATGGTGCTTGCTTTTTCTTTTTGAACATACATTTTGCATTCACAGAACCCCCTCCTCAACAATGGATGCAGAGCAGAGGTAGGACATTCACCCACAGAACTCAATATATATATTTTTTAAAAAGCTGATTCTGATCATCTCACCGACAAGAAACATTCTCCAGTACCAGGCATATTGGGAAATAATATAAAACCCTACTAAAGTCACTAAGATCTGCAAGGGCAAATCTACCATACCATACCAGCATACACTTCCAAAGCTCATACAATAAGGGGCCTACCAAGAGAAAAGCAGCACTATAAGCACTGCAATGGGCCCCAAAACATCCATACACCTATTTGAAAAGCTGAACAAGTCAAATTACTACAGTACAGATCCTTACGTACAAACTCCATGTTAACAGAACACCTGGCCTTGGTCGCACACTCAGAACACAGACCCTCACCAAGTACAGAATAAGTGACCACAACCTAAAGCAAAAATAAAAATATGCAGACAAAAATTAAAATGAAACCCCAAGAAGCCAGACTCCGCATGCTGTGTGAAATATAGATAGCACAAAGTCCAATCATTAAATTGAAAATAAAATTATTTTTTCTACCTTTGTTGTCTGATGATTTTTGATTATGCTGGTCCCGATCTGAGGTTTCCGTTTTCCTCTGTCTTCTCTTAGCTCTTTTTCTATGGTCTATAGTCCATCTGCCATTTCTTGTCTCTCCTTTTGCTTTCTTCATTTTCTTCCATCAGCATTTTTTCAGTCCCAGTAACTCTCCCTAGTATCAGCCCCCTTTACAGCCTCCCCTCCCAGTACCAACCCCCTTGCCTTTCCAGTACCGCCACTGGTGTCTATTCTCTTCCAGTCCCCCTCCTTCCCCATCGTCCAGACCCTTCTAGTTAAAATACCATCCCAGGTATCAACAAACTTCCAGTCCCAGTGCCCCCTCCCATGTCAGCTCCCTTCCAGCTCCCCCTCTCCCCTGTCCATCCGCCTTCCAGTGCCATCCCTGGGTGTCAGCTCCCTTCCAGCTTCCCCCCCATGTCTGCTCTGCTCCTTTCCAGCTCCCCCCCCCCTCCATCTGCTCCCTTCCACCCCTCCCCCCCATGTCTGCTCCCCTCCAGCTTCCCCCATGTCTGCTTCCCTTCCAGGCCCCCCATGTCTGCTCCCCTCCAGGCCCCCCATGTCTGCTCCATTCCAGGCCCCCCTTGTCTGCTCCTTTCCAGGCCCCCCCCCCATGTGTCTGCTCCCTTCCAGGCCCCTCCTTGTGTCTGCTCCCTACCAGGCCCCCCCTTGTTTCTGCTCCCTACCAGGCCCCCTTGTGTCTGTTCCCTTCCCTTCCCTCCTCCCCCCCCCCCACCTCACTGATTTATCCTTTCAAATGAAAGCAACCGCGGGAAAGTTTTTCCGTTCCCGTGGCTCTGCTTTCGAACTGCTGGGTCGCTGCCTGCCTGCCTTCAATCTTCCTGGAGCTGGCGGAGTGGGAGGGGCCCGAGGTCATCACTTCCGCCGTCCTTTCGCTTCCGTTGCTGAAGCAGCCAGCAGCAATGGAAGCAGAAGGGCAGCGGAAGATGACCTCGCCCCCCCCCCCGCCCGCCTGCTCCAGGAAGATTGAACACTAATGATACAGGTCAATTTTCGTCTTGTAGAGGAGACAATCTTATACCAAAAATGACAGTCCTCAATACTATTACCTCAGAATAAATATCCAATTAGATGTGGGCTACACAAGTGCTTATTTCATCAATAGATGTGACTTAGAACCAGGTCTCAGACTTTTATCAGTACTTATAATGGGTGTTAACCCTTGCAGTACTCTTTAGCATCAATGACCACGGTTCTCTATATCGTTCCTTTCCTTAAAGCTATCAGTACACAGTCCTGATATGAGCTTAAAGCTTCCGTTTTCATATAGCCATGCAATTAAAGGAATGGAACATAACTCAAGAATGAATTTAGAGTGAAGATAAGCTCTTGATTAAACTTTCCCCGACGCCGTCTGTCGGCACCGCTTCCGCGTTTCACAGATTGTTTCTTCAGGGGTTGAGCTTCATCAAATAGCTAGAAAATAACACATTCTTAATGTAATTCCAAGCTCTATTAACATATATATCAAGACTGTATCGTTTAGTTTCTCTTCTCATACCTTAATGTGTTGACAATGATTATTTCTTTAATTTTCTCATTTTCTCATTTTGAAGCGCATACCGTATATCCTTCACACTGAGGTCTTCAGCCTCAGAACGCCGCGCATGCGGGATGGTGCACGTCAGGGCCATTTAAAACCCAGGTGTATACATGACGTAACCTAGTGATGACTCATACACAGGCGCCCCATTCAATGCTATTATTGAGACCCCCTGGGGACACTGTGCCTAGGCGATGGATCCATCGCTGCTCATTAATAATTAGCGCTTGTTCCCTGGTTTTCCGAACTGTTTTCCCAATATACAATAGTTGGCATGGACATCTTATGCCATAAACTACAAAATCGGTTGTGCAGGAAGTTTGATGCCGTAAACGATAGATCTTGTGGTTATACTCAAATTGTGCACACTCATCATTTCTGCATTTCTGATGAGTGTGCACAATTTGAGTATAACCACAAGATCTATCGTTTACGGCATCAAACTTCCTGCACAACCGATTTTGTAGTTTATGGCATAAGATGTCCATGCCAACTATTGTATATTGGGAAAACAGTTTGGTCTTTTAAAACACGTATTACTGAACATCGCAGCCGACTACGCTGCCAAGTGCAGGAAGCTCCGTTGGTAGCTCATTGTTTGCAACTGCATCATAGCTTTGAAGATCTACGATGTTTTTGTGTTGACAGGACGCTGGGAGGGAGGAATGGTAAAACCAGGGAACAAGCGCTAATTATTAATGAGCAGCGATGGATCCATCGCCTAGGCACAGTGTCCCCAGGGGGTCTCAATAATAGCATTGAATGGGGCGCCTGTGTATGAGTCATCACTAGGTTATGTCATGTATACACCTGGGTTTTAAATGGCCCTGACGTGCACCATCCCGCATGCGCGGCATTCTGAGGCTGAAGACCTCAGTGTGAAGGATATACGGTATGCGCTTCAAAATGAGAAAATTAAAGAAATAATCATTGTCAACACATTAAGGTATGAGAAGAGAAACTAAACGATACAGTCTTGATATATATGTTAATAGAGCTTGGAATTACATTAAGAATGTGTTATTTTCTAGCTATTTGATGAAGCTCAACCCCTGAAGAAACAATCTGTGAAACGCGGAAGCGGTGCCGACAGACGGCGTCGGGGAAAGTTTAATCAAGAGCTTATCTTCACTCTAAATTCATTCTTGAGTTAAGTTCCATTCCTTTAATTGCATGGCTATATGAAAACAGAAACTTTAAGCTCATATCAGGACTGTGTACTGATAGCTTTAAGGAAAGGAACGATATAGAGAACCGTGGTCATTGATGCTAAAGAGTACTGCAAGGGTTAACACCCATTATAAGTACTGATAAAAGTCTGAGACCTGTTTCTAAGTCACATCTATTGATGAAATAAGCACTTGTGTAGCCCACATCTAATTGGATATTTATTCCGAGGTAATAGCCAGGAAGATAGAAGGCAGGCAGGCAGCGACCCAGCAGTTTGAAAGCAGAGCCGCAGGAACGGAAAAATGTTCCCGCGGTTGCTTTCATTTGATTTTAAGTTATCGGCGGTTCTATCATAGGCAGTTTCTAGGGAGCGGTAAATAGTGCCGCCCCCTAGAAACTGCTGCCTGAGGCGACCGCCTCAGTTCGCCTAATGATAGAACCGCCCCTGGGTACAAGCACTCTAGCCACCTTACTGGGCAGACTAGATGGGCCATACTGGTCTTTATCTGTCATCCTATACTATGTTATTATGTTAATATGCTCTCTCTCTCCTCTGCTGGCCGCTGCTTCGGGACAAAAATCATTCGGGCCAGCAATGGAACCAGGTAATATTTATAGGGGCTTCTCTCTGTACTCTAATAAAATTTAAAATTTTTGACTCTTCTTTAAGGATTTTTTTTTTCTCCTTGATTACAGAAAGAGAGCTGAGAGCTGGGCCCATTACAGAGTGGGGCAATGTCAAAAAACATGCCCACACATGGCTATGACTGGTCCTTAGTAGCAGCTAATATGGAAAAAATGCAGACATTGTGGTGCTTTTTTGTGATGTGTGCATTTTGCATGGTAGGGCAGAGAATGGGTGGAGCGTAGGCATGCCTGCAAGGCGTGATTACCTCGGATGTTACCATCATGTAGTAATCATCAAAGTTTGCAGGCTTTGCGGATGCAGCCCCGGCAGTTCCTGCGTCTTTTCCACGGTATCTGCAGGGAAAGTGCTCGGAATGCCTGCTACAGATACCACAGGACTATTTGCAGCTAATGTGGGCTTTCGCAGCTATCACCTGTCATTAGTTGCAATAACCTAACACACTTTAGTAAATATGCCCCATGGTGTTTGTTATCAGCTAGATGGCAGCTGCCTCTTCCAGGATTTCAGCTCTGGGGAAATGGCTCACTTTTGTCTGCCGTGGGTGGCTCAGTTACTGTGCTAGCTGATCAGCTGGTGCCCTCATTGCTTTCATTATTGTCTCCATGTCATTTGCTGCAGTGAGGTTGACCGTACGATTTCTGTCTCAGTCACTGGGAGTCTTGGGTTTCTTCTGTAGAAGTGGGATTTCAACCTTGGCTTTCCTGCTCCTCAGTCAACTGCACTCATTATAAGTGTTCCTCTGCTCATAGTAAATCATGGATTTCAACAGCAACTCCAAACAGGCTCCAGTGAGGTCAATGAATCCAGATGGTAACCCAAAGCAATCCACAAACTAGCACAGGGCCCTAACAGTTTTCGTGGTTGGCCCTGTCTCCAATGTTCTATTACAAAATGTACCTAATTCGCTGACAGATTATCGCACTTATTGAACTTGCACATTGCTGTATATAGCAATGTGTAGTTTGTGCACATGGATTCAGGTAGGCAGCTTATGCTCTAATAATAATTAATGAGAAGTGTCTTTACAGGTTGCCAGAAAGACATTTTTATTGCCCAGACTTTCATTAAACTTAAAGCAAAAAATGTCACACAGGCTGGTTTCCAAACATTCTTGAACTCTATGGAGTGTGAACCACATTGTAAGCAATGACAATATATCTCACCAAGGCTGCCAAAAAAAATGTTCACATGTGAAAAAAATGTCAGTGTTGTGTTACGTAAACAACATGAGCCACTGCACCGGGCAAGATCAATTTTCTTAGCAACCAGTAACCTGCCGACGCTCAAATGAACCAACAAACAGTTTTTCACCATGTCAAAGTGCGCTAATAAAACAGAAATGTTCCTCTTACCCTCCACTTAGCCCTTTCTAATCATTGTGCTGCTTTTCCCAGCTTTTCTAGTCAGTCTCAAAAATCGTTTCAGGGAATGTCTGCATTGCCAACAGCTTTTTCCAGTACACTTTGATTAAACAGTGCTAGAATCTCTGAAGGGAAGCGTGATTGACTCATAAGGTATTCTTTGGTCTTGATCTGAAAAAGGTGGCTTATGTATTGTACTGTCCTTTTGAGCAGCATCGTAACCACTGCTGGTAGTCACAAGCCAGGTACCCATCGATTGGATTCCTTCTTCAGTCTCTTCTTTATATTGCATGTAGCCAGCCATAGTAGAACCGTGTTATTTCAAAGAACTTCCAATTATGTAAAACACTTGTATAAACCAAGAGACATTCAAGTCAAAAACATTTATACTTTCTGGGGGGAGGAAGAAGATTTACCCCCCCCCCCCCATAATCTAAAAGTCTTCTGCAGTCCAATAATAACAGTGTGAGAAGCTCTCTTACACTTATATACTTTAAATGGCTACAGTCATTCTAGCACAAGTTAAAATGTCATATATCAGTCTAGATGTCCCAGCATGTTCTTAAACTACTGGAAAGAAGGAAGTGGACAAGTTCCACCTCTAAGCATCTTCACATTGAAGTAGTACTTATATGTTAAGCTAACATGCAATACTGTTACACACTGTGACCAGGACCATACCTAGCCCTGTGTGAGCGGTGCGGCCGCACAGGGTGCAAAGGCATAAGGGGCACATTCCAGCTGTCTGCCATTGCCTGTTGCTGCAGAAAGAAGAAAAAATGGCAGCGGCAGGCAATGACAGACAGCTGAAATGCGCCCCTTAAGCCTTCTCACGGCACGCTAAGCAGATGTGTCCCTCCCTGCTCCAACGTGATGTCAGAGCAGGGAGGGACAGATCTGCTTAGCACGCCGGCGACTTGCACATCAGGCGTGCCTCTTCTCTCCCGCCGTGGGAAGGGTGCACGCCCAATGTGCAAGTCACACAGGGCGCGATTCACACTCGGTATGGCCCTGACTGTGACTGTTAGAATAAGTGTAAAGCGAAACAAGACCCATCTGATACCTATGCCATATTTATAAAACACTGAATTTTAATAGATTTTCTCCCATTTTGTGTTGATGGGTAAAGGTGTTACACCCATTTTGTGATTGATAGATGCAGCGTCAAATGGAAATAATTTTTTTAAATGCCCCATTTTGGAATAGAAACTGACATGTTTGGAAATGAATTACAGTTACCTTATGATTTTTGAGGCTTTGCAAAGTTTCAGCAGCAAAAAATAGTATCCAGTTCTTCTCTCCTTCAACTCCAAAGGCACTGGGGGGGATACAAAGCCAAAAACAAGTTTGGTTTGTGCTTATTGTAAATGAATTTTTCCCAACTTTCAGACATTTGTTTGGTCAACAGACACTCACAAGATTTCTTAATAGTAAGAAATATCACTATATAGTCTATCAAACAATTCCCAGAGATACAAGACCAAAACTATTTCTGTCGGACCCTAAACTTTTCATTAGGTGCTAGGCCAGATCCAGCTAGTTCCCATATAGCCCATTTTACTTTATTAGTTCTTTTATATCATACATAAAAATAATTCTCTCCAGCCAAACTTCTCAACTGTGCCGCCAATGTCCAAAGTTCAACAAAACTTATGCGGTAGTTAGCTCTTACACAACATTGCATTTCGAACCCCCACTACTATAATCAAAGTTCTGCTTCAAGGTATAACAACTGCCAATGATCAAAATATCACATATCTTATGTAAATGTTGTTCAATGGTATCAAAATGCACTGTCCTTATTGTAGAGTACAGCAAATCATAACCGGAATATTCATTTACCCTCTGGACTTTAATGGTCATGCATCGTATATGCCCTAAAACTATTTTAAATGCACAAATCAATTACAGGTGTGATAATTCATGGGTATGCACATGTACAAATGATGTGCACAAGCTTTCAATTTTTAGGCACTCAGTTGAACCAAAGGCATGCTCACAAATACACACCCCTAAAAGGCCCATTAAAAGATGCAGTAAATAGAGGGGAAGATGCCGTCCACTGTTTGTAGCTTGAGAACCAGACTTCCCAGCTGCAACATTTCTGCTGTTTCATAATTCAGATTTCAGTGGCACAGATCTTGGAGATGGAACATTCAAACCCAATTTTTTTCCTTGGCATTCTAGCCATTGTTTTAGGTCATTACCTCACTTTCTAGCAATGAATTTCTTAAATTGCATGAAGGCCCTAAAATGATTTAATACGACATTAAATGAGGATGTAAACCATGAAAGGTCAAGTTTCGAAAGAGAAACTCAAGCCATATCAATAATATTCAAATTTAATTTATCATCAGAAACTTTTTTTTTTTATCGTAACCTCCATCTATTCTTATTCCCAGTACATGGATATCTTTGTTCCTGGCTAGAAAGTTTGGCCGGTTGTTTGGAAAGCTCATTAATTCTTATTCCACCTTTTCACTTCCACTTAGTAATTCGAAAACCACCAAGGAACAATTCCCATCCCAAACTTCACTTCACTGGGACCCAAGAGAAACCACTGGAGGCATCTGAGCACATCAGTAGGATGCTTTGTTGAAAAACGAGACATTGCAACTTTAAATTCCAAACCTCCACTGTTTTTCACTTGTTTGACTTTGGCAGCGTTTCAAAGTGCAATCACTGAAAACCACCATTTAAGGTTCTAAAAGAAAAAAATGTGCTTCCATTTCATCAGTCTCTTCTCTTGTCACTGACATTCTTTTTTTAATAGCTCTTCCAAAATCTCAATCAAATCCCAAGACAGTTTATTAAAAAAAAACGTTTATTTTCTTAAATGCATGATCAGAGCATTGAAATCTTTTCAGTGTAAAAGTCAGTTCCCAGGAATAACCTGAAATATCACAGCCTTCCATGCCCGCACTGTATATACTCAACCGAGAGAAGACAGCAAATGATGAAATAGGGATCTCACATCCATATTGTTGAAAGTAAAAACTGTAACTGTATCCAGAAGTTCTAATGTTCTATAAGCCAAATGATTGAGAATTAATTTGTAAAAATCAGATGAATCACAGAACAGAATTGTAACTTTATGACATACTAAAGAGGGACACTTAATTACTATAATATTTAGGTAGTTTTTCATACAAAAATGGCACAATATCTTTTTTTTTAATGAAATTAATTTTATATGTTGTACCTTGTACTATCCTGCAACAAAATCTGAATACATAGACCTGTCGATAAAATGTTGTCTTTTTGATAGAAACTCTGAGGTTTAATATTAAAACTACAGAATCACTGGAACACTTGGATGGTCCTTCACAGTCACTGGTTAGTGATTCTTGAAAATAGATCATGTACTAGGAGTCTCAGCCATTGGTCCCAGCTGGTAAGCTCTTAGGTCCTGGTGTGCTGGATTGAGATATTTATGTTTATATACCCCTGATGAAGACCCTGTCGAAACATGGCCATGTAAGATTTGACTACTGCTGTGCGTATTTGAAGACTTTGGGGTATGTTTACTAAGCCAGGTTAACAGTTAACTTGGGCTATTTGCAACAAGGTCCCATTGAATAACATGGGACCTATTTGCAGATAGCCCGGGTTAACCGTTAGCCCAGCTTAGTAAACATACCCCTTTATTAAAGAAGATTTTCTTATCCACGCTTGGTATGTACTCTTGCTTTTGTTCCACAATTTGTGTAGCTGCTACAATACAAAACTGCAAAAACAACCAGGGGTATGCAGGCCAAAGATTTTTGTTTTGTATAGTTTCTGATATTATTTATGGGATTTTTCTTTTCATTTGGGATTTTTTTAAATTTATTTGTTGGCTCTCTATGAGTCTCTGCTAAGCGCTTCCGTCCTCATGCAAACCGTTAATTTGCATCAGAGCGGGAGGAAGCAGCTGTTCATAGAGGGCAGGAACCACAACGCAGCACCAGATAGTTCAGATAAGTGCTGTGTTGCAATTTAAATACCTTTGCATCTGCTACAGGTCCTGGAAAGGGGTGTCAGCAGTGGCAATGGTGGAAGAGATAGCAGGGGGTGGGGTGAAAGAATCAAAGGCTTGCCAAGGGCACCTCTAATCCTTGCACTGGTCCTAGCTTCAGGTCATCTACAAACAGTAAGTGTAATGTTACCTCTGAGTTGTCACTTTCCTTAGGATCAAGGCCAAGTCTGTATCCCACAGATCTGATGATATTACTCAGTGGATTAAGCACCATACAAAAGAGAAGTGGCAACAGGGAGTCGCCCTGAAATATTCCTTGCTGGATCTTGATGTTAGAAATGACCAACGGAGTTTGCCACATTTTCATGATGAACTGAATGTACTCCATGAAGTCAGTGCTTATTTCTTATGTATATTTCAAAGCAATTTATTATCCAAGAGTGCAGTATGCTATCAAAGGCTTTCTTATAGTCAATCCATGCTATACTGAGATTTCTCATTTTCTTAGCACTAGCCATGATGACCTTATTCAACATTAACTGGTGGAGGGGTGGCCTAGTGGTTGGGGCCAGAAGGTTGGGGGTTAAAATACCACTAGAGGACAGAAACCTTGGGCTGGAAGGACTGAGGTTCCTAGTCCCACAGGTGCTCCTTCTGGTCTTGGGCAAGCCACTTAACCCTCCATTGCCCATGTTCCCTGTAAAAATAGTTATCTCCAAGTTATAATGCCCTGTTCGATGTAAACCACCTTGATATCATGAAAGGCTGTATATAAGAAATGTAAAATATGCTCTTCTCTTGTTGCCATGATGTTACTGGACTCGATATGGTCATATATTCTGTCTGTTTCTATTGCAGTAAACTGCTTATAGACTGTAGGTAGACAAGTTATTAGTTTGTAATTTTTGGGAACTTTACTTGGATCCCTTTTTGGAAGGAGAAATGTTTTCCTATTATAAGCCATTGTGGTATTCAGTCCGGCTGTTTTATCAATTCATTTTTGCAATTTACCTGGTCTTAGTGGAATGATGTTAACTGAGCGGTTGGCCATTCCATCTGGGTTATGGTTTGTCCAGTTAGGGGCTCTTTAACCTATTTTCCAGCTCATTTGTTGTTGTTTCAGGCTATTCCATAAGTTTGATGTCTGCCTTTCCTAAATTCTCCTGTATGCCAGGTAATTATTCTGAGTCTTGATTGTGCTCTACAGGGTCTTCATGTGGTTCACCATCATGAGTCGTGCTCGAGTTTGACTGGTACAAATCTTTCCAAGAGGGACGCCAACATGTTGACAGTGACGAACGTTCTGGTAGACCATTCACAGTGTTGTTTTTACCATACTAATGCTTGTTTCCATTTTCCTATAGAACTCTCTAAATAGTTTATTTTGATATCTCCCTTTTCTAGTCTCTTCATATCTGCAGTTTTTGCTCTTCTGCTGCTATTTTCAATTTATCGTTGGAGCATATGAATTTAAGGTCTTCTGTTAATGTAGCATTTTTCAATTTGATGTCTTGGATCTTCCTTTATATCTTGGATGATCCTAATCCTTTTAGATACCCGTCTATTAGGGATACTTCTGCATGCAACAATTTCATTTTTCATTCAATGTGCCTTTTCCAAGGAAGAATTATTATAATTCTCTTTTTCTTCTGGCCCTGCATTTTTGTTGGTAGAATTCTTTCAGTAATAAATCAAATACAATATTGAGAAACCAGAATTATTTCAGAGATGTCAATAAATGATCCCTTTATACAGGCTATGGCCTTGCTCATCTTATTTCTTATATTCTTAACTTTAGGCATTAAATTTAACTTACATAATCTTTTCCTTGCCTGGAACACAGCCTACTCACTTTTTTACACATGGATTTTAAGCTCAGCCTTTAATTCCACCACTCTGGGCCTTTCTCCTCCCTTTTCAGAAGATTTCTTGGCCTATCCTTTGGTTACCTCGCTGTCCTGCATTTCCAGATCTCCTAGCTCAGTTGCACCTCAGCCTTCTTTCTAGTATTCGGTTCCAAATCTCCTTTTTCTTTCTCCTTCTGTTTTTTTCTTTTCCAGATTCATTCTTTCTCTCCCTACTTTAGTTCTTCTTGTGCTTTTTTCTGGGCCCCTTCCATCTCCTTGTGCACCAGCTTTTCTTCTGGTGATTTTTTCCAGGCTCCCTCTTTCTTTTTCTGTGATGACTGTGTAAAATGCTCCGATATCTATTTGTACTTTATCGACTATAGCAAGGTTTTTGACTGTGTAAACCATGAGAAACTCTGGGCCACATTAAGAAGCATGGGTATACCAGAACACCTGATCGTTCTCTTGCGCAATCTGTACATTGATCAAGAAGCAAAAGTTCGAACGGAACAAGGAGAAACAGAATGGTTTAAAATAAGCAAAGGTGTAAGACAAGGCTGCATACTTTCCCCCTACCTGTTTAATTTATATGCAGAACAAATCATCAGAGAAGCAGGATTGTATGAAGACAACAGAGGTGTGAAGATTGGTGGAAGACTCATCAACAATCTTCGCTATGCTGATGATACTACATTACTGGCTGAAAGTGAAGATGATCTGAAACATTTGCTTCTCACAATCAAAGAACATAGTCTCAAAATGGGCCTGCACCTTAATGTAAAGAAGACAAAGATCATGACAACTGGCATAATCAACAGGTTCATCGTTGAAGGAGAAGAAATTGAAATTGTGAACATCTTTAACCTACTTGGATCAACTGATAATAAAGAAGCAACAAGCAGTCAAGAAATCAAACGACGCATTGCTCTTGGCAGAATGGCTATGAAAGACCTAGATAAGATTCCCAAGAGCAGAGATGTCTCTCTCCATACAAAGATTCGACTTGTTCAAGCCATGGTATTTTCAATAACATCATATGGATGTGAAAGCTGGACAGTGAAAAAGACAGACAGGAAGAAAATTGATGCCTTTGAATTATGGCGCTGGCGGCGAATACTGTGTATACCATGGACTGCCTGAAGAACAAACCAGTCGGTACTAGAGGAGATCAAACCTAAGCTTTCTTTAGAAGCTCAGATGACAAGACTTCGACTTTCATACTTTGGACACATCATGCGAAGAGAGAGATCATTAGAGAAAGACATCATGCTTGGCAAGATAGAAGGTCAACGCAAAAGAGGAAGGCCAGCAATGAGATGGATCGATACAATAACAGCAGCTACGGGTACCAGTCTGACTGAAGACCGAACACAATTTAGGATAGCTATCCAGAGGGTCGCCATGAGTCGACTCTGACTCAACGGCACTTAACAACAACAACAACAATCCACTCCCCAACTTGAGCAAGAACAAAATTTGGGTCCCAGGTGTTCTGGGTTGTTAAAATCTATATGTCATTGGCTAATAAGTATGGACTTAGTCCTATCCCATGGATAAGAGTGGCTAGGAGTGCATGAAGAATGTTAAAAAACACAAGGACCAATGTAGAGCCCTGTGGGGCAGCACAAGTAAGAGGATAGCTAGCAGATAAGGTTTAATCTGAAATAACTCTGAAAGGACATTTGATCAAATAGGATCTGAACCACTTCAAGGTGGCGCCGGTGACCTCAGCCTCACTCAAGCCATCTAGCAGCAGATGGTGATCAACTATGTCAAAGGCAAGCCTAATTGTATAAGAAGAACCCCATAGCCTCTTTCCCAGTAAGTATAAATCTCATTCAGCACAGTAATTAGAGCACATTCAGTGCTGTGACTTTTTCTAAACTTAGATTGTCTCGGGTCTAAGAAATGTGTTGATTATAAGAAGGAAGAAAGTTGCTGGGCAACAGCTTTCTCTATAAATTTGGCTAGAAAGGGCAGAATTGAGATTAGACCATAGGTACTTGGTAAAGCTGGGTCCCAGCCTTTTTTTTTTAACAAAGGATGAATGACAGCTTCTATGCAGGCACCAGGCATAATGCCATCACTGAGGCTGGAATTAATCAAACTGAGGACATCATCAGAAAAAAAGAGGAGTACATTTTTTCCACACAGAGAGGGAAAGGGTAAATGGGGTGGGTGAGCCTGAATGAAAGGAGGCAACTGGCATATCCAGAGCAAACGGAGAAAAGGAAAGAAATGAATCGATATGGGACCAAAGACAACTGGGGGAGCAGGAAAGTCAGGCTGAACCAGAGAACCTAGATTAGGAGGTGAGGGTTGGTAAGTAGATGTAGAACCCTACATGTGATTATGTGTTTTATTGACAAGAAATTGGGCATACAGGTCAGGACTGAAGGACAGCTGAGGCTTAAGTTGGTTCCCATCAGTAAGGTGGGCTATCGCTTTTAAGAGCTGGTGAGAGAAGTGATCATCTTTCACGCCGCCCCTGGAACACCCTTTGCTAAGCAGTTAGCATCAGGGCATCTAGCGGTGTTAGAGAGGGATATTCAATGGTACAAACTGGCTATGTGCTGCTTAATATCCCGCTCAGCACGATTAACAGAATTATCAAGACTGCTAACCATGTTAATTGCTTAAATTATGTCCCCCCCATGACCTTTTGGCCAATTGTAACAGTGAGGCAATCGATATCAGGAAAACTGTTTCTAGCTCATAGGAGAGATTTCAGTAGACAGTCTTATGGCTTTACGTGACAAAGGCTTACCATCTGGTGTCATGGAAGGCCCTAGATGCCTTTTTCTACTTCACACAAAAACTGCTTAAATACCTTCTACATTTTTGCAAGTCAAGTTTAAAGGCTGCCTCAATTAAGGTTCACCTTTCCACGACTGGAGCTTATTAATACCCTCTAGAAGGCAAACCCATCTCTGTTCAGCCTTTAGCTGTTCATTATGGACATAATTTTATTATAAGGAGTCATGTAAAGTTATGTGCCATCAACGTGCATTAATCACATATTTTCAATGACTTGTGCACTTATATATACTTTATCCGGTCGCTATTCTATGTGCACCCATTGAGCTGATCAAGTGTGCTTTCACTCTGGTCACGCAAAGGGGCAGAGTTTGGGTGGAGGCAAATCTATGCACATAAATTTTAAAATACTATAACTTACGTATATTCCTTAAAAATCTAGGTGCAGGTATTTAAACCAGCACTAGATTTGCAGAGCATATCCCACCACTTTCACCCCTATTTTATAAAGTTCAGTGCTTGACTCTGAAACATAGGCACGCTAGATGCTTGGCAACCCACATGTTAACTAGGCATGACTTAAAATTACCCTCCATGTGTGAGGCTTGCTTCTACTGAAGTCTCAAATCAAGCAACTCGCTGTGTCTTAGGAACTCAACGTTGTTCTAGTCCAGCTGATGAAAGCTCACTTTGAGCCGGCGGACTCCTGTGAACTAAGGTCCTTGCCCTAGAAGATTTTGTTTTAGGTGGTGGTTATTTTGGCATACAGAGTTTGTGAGCTCCAGGCCGTAGTGATTGATTAACCCTACATTAAATTTTTAACAACAAGATGGTTCTGCACTCTCATCCAATGTTCCTTCTTAGGATGGAGTAAGATTTCTACCTTAACCAATCAGTCGTCCTTCCAATATTTTTCACTAAGCTACCTATCCACAGTAGTGAACATGTCTTAAACTCTCTGGATTGCAAATGAGCTGGGCCCTTTACTTGTAGTGGGCTAAAGGTTTTGTTGCTTTTGCTCCAAATAAGCAGGGGACTGCTTCTGACAAGCATACATTATCCAACTGGTTAGAAGACTACATCTTCTTCGCTTATGCCCAAGCAGGCCTGATTTTAGAGTGTTATGTCAAGGCTCATAGAGTCAAAACCATGACTGTGTCAGTAGCCCACTTAAGATCAACCTCTCTGGAGAAAGTTTGCAGGGCTGTGACATGGAGTAAGTGGAGGAGTAGCCTAATGGTTAGAGTACTAGCTTGGAAACCAAGCAACTAGGGCTCATTTTCCACTAGCACTCCTTGTGGCCTTGGGCAAGTCGCTTAACCCTCCATTGCCTTAGAAAAATCCAAGTTATCAATGTCTCTGTTTAATATACATTACCAAGTTTAAGCTACAATGTAAACCGCTTTGATTGAAATGATAAAGCGGTATAAAAAGACTGTTAAATAAATATCAGTCCAAATATACATATCTTATTACTCTTTGAAAAAGGATTCTAATGAGGCAGTGGGTTTGGTCAGTCTGTCCTTCAGAATGTCTAGTTCCATCTCCCCACCCCTCCCATTTTTTTTTCAGATTGACCTTGTGCACGGAATGAAAGTACAAAAGAGGAAAAGGCCTATTACTACTAAAAATAATTTTGGTGTCTGCCCATTGGCAGTACCTTTAATTTTCCCCTTTTCGTTGAAGACAGTCTATAGCTAGAGAGTCTCAGTTATGAGGACTTGTCATGCTGCTTGTCCTCAAGAGAAAACCAAGTTACTTATCTGTGCAAGGTGTTCCCCGTAGAAGGCAGGATACCAGGGTCAGCATGACCATAAGGCAAAATAGGCAGCCAACTAGAACACCAATGGTCCGGGGCAGCCCTTTGCTGCTGCTGCCACCCCTTCCCGGGACCTGCATTGTCAACAATGGTCTCAAATAGCCCCATAACACTTATTTATTTATTTATTTATTTAGTGAGGACTTATATACCGCTCCTTCCAGCGATCAGAAGCGGTTTGATTACAATTACGGGATTTGTCATAAATTACAGACAGAATTATTTGGGGATTAGATAGAGAGAGCAGGGGATACACAGCACACATATGCGGGTCCATATAAAGACCTTAGCTATTATCATACATTTACACAGGCACTAACCACCATCTATTTACATTTGTACATACTGCAATTCAATTTCTTTTGTCCTTTTGGATTTTCATCTGGTATAATCTCTAGTGCTGCGAGGCTGTTTGACTCTCGTCCCTGCGAGGCTTGATGCAGATCCTGGAGACGGGTGGCAGTGGCATCAAAGGGGGTTGGAGAGAGGGCGCAAAGGATGAGGTTTGCCTAGGTTACCTCATCTCCTAGCACCAGCGCTGCAGGATACACATCCTCACATATCTTCCTACCTCCCATGAGTTGTTTTCCAAACTCCGCTATTTAATGACTGATAGACCCTGCACAACGGTACAATGTGGAAAGTCCTGCACATGTGAGAAGGTGCTGCTTCAAAGCTTCAAAAAAAATTAATCTATTAAAGAAGCTTTTCCTGCTGAGGCTCCATTGAATGGCATTACCCAGTTATGAGAACTTGCATCCTGCTAGAGGCAAGTAACCTGGTTATTCTCCCGAAATGAAAAATGTATCAATGTCAATACCATAAAATAACAACGATTTTTCTTGCCGCATAACTTTCCCTCTAAATCAAAACCACTCAGAGATTATTCATCTTTTCCCATCTGATAACCATTGCATTCTAGGGGCTTTCTCCCTATTTTATTAGCTAGAATCTCTGCTCTCTGTCTATCCTGGTTTGGGGGTTGGAGTGGAGAAATGTTGCAATCTTCAAGTCTGGTCTTTCTGTTTAAAAGGAGAGAAAAAGGGTTTCAAATTTCTGGATTTGCAATATATTCCAACATTCTCACATTCAGAATCATTGACCTCTTGGAACATACAGGAATAATAGGCTAGCTCCCCAACAGAATCTTGCATGTTCTTTGCATTCATATCTCAGTCTGCTTTATGCTTCCTTTCGCGTGCTGCTTTGTGCCAATTCTGAAGACAACTAGCAGTCCTCAGACAGTGAGATGTTGCTCTTAACCATGGAGCAGCAACTTATCAGAGCTCAATTTTCTCTTGTAGCACTATTATTCTTATTCTTATCTTTTGGTTGACTGATATGATGCAAAATCTCTGCTTATTCTCCCAGGATATCCATGGCACAATGAAACACATCGTAGCACAGTCCAATGGCCCCCAACTGTGTCCTAAAGGCACACCTAATCAATCTAGTTTTCAATCTAATATCATGGCTCTCAACTCAATCCGCAGGACACATCCAGCCAGTCCAGTTTTCAGGATCCCCACAAAGAATATGCATGGTGCATGAACTTCATTGCCTGCAAATCTATTTCAAGCATATTCATTGTCAATATCCCTAAAACCAGACTGGCTGGATATGTCCTATGGACTAGGTTGAGAGTAACAATGAAGGGAGAAGTAAACATATTGGGTGACATTAATCTACCAGATATGGATTGGAGTATTCATTATGCAAATCTGGAAAGAAGTAAAAAGATTGTGGATGCCTTCCAAGAAGCATTGCTCAGACAAATGGTGATGAAACCAACCAGCGCTGGATTTATTTATTTATTTTATTTTATTTAACATTTCTTATATACCACACTATTTGTCATCAGCGCGGTTTACATTAAAACAATATAACACTTGGTCAGATACATTTGGCCATCATTTACACAGAACAGGGGTTTAACATGGAGATAAACTTGGGGAAACTATTTACAATCCAAGCCTATATACATAAACTTGGGGAAACTATATACAATTCAGTTACATCAATGGAGATAGCATGCAGAATATCTGGATGGGTGACCATGTGAGCAGCAGTGATCATCACACAGTGTGGTTTGAGGTAAAAGTCAAGGTAGAGTCCGATCACAGCAAACACAAAGTCCTGGACTTGAAAACCCTGACTTCAGTAAAATGGGAAAGGTGTTCTGTTTAAAACCCAAGATCTGTGTTCAAATTAGTTCCATGTAAACCGCTGTGACTGGTAGATAAGGTGGTATAGAAGAATTGTTAAATAAATAACAGCAAAAGCAGAAGAAAAGATGGCTAAAGATGTGAAGTGGAGACAAAACATTTTTCAGGTATATTCAGGAGAAGAGGAAGATCAGAGGTGGAATTGCAAGACTCAAAAATGCTGAGGACAGATTTGTGGAAAGTGACACAAAAAAGCAAAAATGCTAAAACAAATACTTCTGTATTCACTAAAGAAAATCCTGGAGTAGGACCACTTATGATTGATGAATATACAGAAGGGAATGGAGTAGATACCACTCCATTTTCAGATGATGTTTTTGAACAACTTGCTAAACTGAAAGTGGGCAAGGCCATGGGACCAGATGCATTACATTCTAGGATACTGAAAGAGCTCAGAGAGCTTCTGGCAGGGTCTTTAAAGGCTGTTTTTAATAGATCCTTGGAGACGGGAGAGATTCCACAGGACTGGAGAAGGACTGATGTGGCACCCCTTCACAAAAGCGGTAATAAGGAAGAGGTGACAAACTATAGGCCAGTAAGCTTAACTCAGTGGTGAGAAAAGTAATGGAAGCACTCTTGAAAAAAAGAATAATGGACTTTCTAGAAATCAATGGATTGCATGATTTGAGGCAACATGGTTTTATCAAAGGAAGGTCACGCCAAACAAATTCGATTGAGTTTTTTGACTGGGTGACCAGAGAACTTGATCAAGTGCATGCCTAGATTTCAGCAAAGCCTTTGCTATTGTTCCTCATAAGAGGCTTATCAATAAACTGAGCAGTCTGGGGTTAGGTCCCAAGGTGGTGATCTGGATCAGATATTGGTTGACTGACATATGACAGAAGGTGGTGGTAAATGGAACCCACTCAGAAGTACTACTACTACTACTAATTAGCACTTATAAAGCGCCACGCACGCAGCGCTGCACAACTAACCTACCAGAGGTGGCTAACACAAGAGACAGACAGTCCCTGCCCGTCAGAGTCCTGCTCATCGGAGCTTACAATCTATTTAGAACAGTACAGAGCATTGGCCAGTTCTGGGGAAGATACGGTGCGGTACCATCTGGTACAGCTTGATCAATAGTTGGGTCAAAAAACGTTAACGGGGGTTAGGGTAGGAAGAGGATGGAAGTCAGGATCTGAATGCAATGGTGAAGAGGAGGGACTTCAACCTGGACTTGAAGAGGGCCAGGGAGGGCGCCTGGCACACAGACGCAGGTAGGCTGTTCCAAGCATGTGGCGCAACAAGGTGAAAGGAGCGCAATCGGGAGTTCGCAGTGCAGGTGAAAGGCATTGAAAGAAGCAATTTGTTAGCGGAGCGCAAATTTCGAGAGGGGACATAGGGGGAGTTAAGAGATATGAAGTATTGAGGGGCCATAGAGTGAGTGCATTTATAGGTCAGCAGGAGAAGCTTAAATTGGATGTAGAATTGGACAGGGAGCCAGTGAAGTGACTTGAGGAGGGGAGTAATGTGGGCATGGCGAGGCTGGCAGAAGATTAGACGAGCAGCGTGATTTTGTATAGATTGAAGGGGAAGGAGGTGGCTCACGGGGAGACCAGTGAGGAGTGGGTTGCAGTAATCAAGGCAAGAGGAGATTAAGGAGTGGATAAGCATTTTGGTAGTGTGTTCAGAGAGAAAGGGGCGGATCTTTCTGATGTTATAGAGGAAAAAGTGGCAGGTCTTGGCTACAAGCTGGATATGGGCGGAGGAGAGAGAGGTGTCAAAGATAACCCCTAGATTGCGGGCAGAGGGAACAGGGAGGATAGTAGATCCATCCATGTGGACTGAGAGAAGGGGAAGTGGGGGGGAGGAGTTGGGTTGAAAGACAAGGAGTTCAGTCTTGGCCATGTTCAGTTTCAATCGACGATGAGACATCCAGACAGCGATGTCCGAAAGACAGGCAGAGATCTTGGACTAGGTTGCCAGAGAAATATTAGGTGTAGAGAGGTAGATTTGGGAGTCATCGGCATAGAGATGGCACTGAAAGCCATGGGAAGAGATAAGCGCGCCAAGGCCTTGGGTATAGCGGGAGAAAAGGAGGGGGCCCAAGACAGATCCCTGGGGAACAACTACCTGGAGCGGGGTAGAGGAGGAGGAGAGGCCGCCAGAACATACACTGAATGAGCAATGGGAGAGGTAGGAGGAAAACCAGTATGGAGTCCCTGAAGCCCAACGAGGAGAGGGTGGTGAGGAGAAGGTCATGATCAACGGTGTCAAAGGCAGCAGAAAGGTCAAGAAGGATGAGGATAGAATAGAGGCCCTTAGATTTAGCCAGGAACAGGTCATTGGTGACTTTTGTGAGTACTGTTTCAGTGGAGTGTAGGGGGCAGAAGCCTAATTGTAGTGGGTCCAAGAGGGCCTGGGAGGTGAGGAAGTCGAGGCAGCGACGGTGAACTGCTTGTTCTAATAATTTGGATATGAAGGGAAGGAGGGAGATGGGTCAATAGTTAGAAGGGCATGTGGGATCAAGTGAGGGTTTCTTGAGGAGGGGCGTGACAACAGCATGTTTGAAGTCAATGGGGACAGTTGCAGTGGAGAGTGAAAGGTTGAGGATATGAGTGATAGAGGGGACAATGGTGAGGGAGATGGAACATAGGAGATGGGTGAGCAGGTGGTGGGTTTGGAGGAGGAAAGAAGAAGTGTGGTTTCTTCTTCAGAGATCGGGGGGAAGGAGGAGAGGGTGGCAGGGGGAATATGGATGGGGGAGGAGAAATGGGGGGAGGGGAGGTAGATGAGGGGGTAGGGAATTGGAGGGTAATTTTGAGGATTTTGTCATGGAAATAATCGGCTAGGGTTTGGGCAGAGAGGGAGGGTGAGTTTGGGGGCGGAGGAACCTTGAGAAGAGAATTGAGGGTGTTAGACGGCGAGGATCAGAGGCAAGGGAATTAGTCAAATGGATGTACTAATCTTGTTTGGCAAGTGCTAAGGCTGACTGGAAGGAGCCAAGCATGAATTTGAAGTGTAGAAGGTCTTCTGGGGAGCGGGATTTGGACCAGGCTCATTCAGCAGAACGGGCACAGATACGTAAGTAACGGAATGTGGGTGAAAGCCAGGGTTGGGGAGTAGATCGGTTTACAGGACGTGAGGTGGGAGGGGCAAGAGTGTCAAGGGCTGAGGATAATGTAGCATTGTATGAGGATAATGCTTCATCGACGGACTCAGAGTTTAAAATGGAGGAAAGAGATGGAGAAATGATGGAGGAGAGAGTCAGGGGGTCAATATTATGGAGGTTTCTAAAAATGCCGGGGGAGACAGGACAGGGTTGGGATGGTGGGAGCTGAAGAGTAAATGTTAGGAGGTGATGGTCAGATGAGGGCAGGATTGAATTGCGGAAGTTTGAAGGAGAGGAATTGGAGAAGAGTATTGGGTCAAGGCAGTGGCCGTGTTGGTGCGTGGGGGCAGTGGAGCAAAGTTGGAGGTCGAATGAGGAGGTAAGAGCGAGGAACTTTGAGGTATGGGGGTCAGAGGGGTTGTCGATGTGAATGTTGAAATCACCAAGAATAAGAGTGGGGGAGGAGGGATCTATGAAGGCAGAAAGCCAGGAGTCAAAGTCGGTGAGGAAGGTTGATTTGGAGTTGTCGGGTGGACAATAGATAACAGCTACTCGGAGGGGAAGTGGTGTGAGGAGGCGAATGGAGTGGACTTCAAAAGAAAGGAAGATGCATAGTGCCATGCCTCAGGGATTAGTCCTGGGACCGATACTGTTCAATGTATTTGTGAGTGATATTGCAGAAGAACTGAACCGAAACGTCTGCCTTTTTGCCGATGACACAAAGATTTGCAACAGAGTGGACACTTCTGAAGGAGTCGACAATATGTGGAAACATCTACAAAAACTGGAAGAATGGTCTGATTATTAGCAGTTAAGATTTAATTTGAACAAGTTCAGAGTCATACACTTGGGATTCAGAAATTCAAAGGAATTGTATGTGATAGGGGGCGAGAGGTTGGTGTGCATGGACCAAGAGAGGGATCTCAGAGTTATAGTATCTGAGGAACTCAACATGGCGAAACAATGCAATAAGGCGGTAAACAAAGCCAGAAGGATGTTGAGCTACATACAGAGGAATAACTGGCAGAAAAGGGAGATATTAATGCCCTTGTACCAGTCGTTGGTGAGGCCACACTTGTAATATTGTGTTCAATTTTGGAGACCATATCTCACAAAGGATATAAAAAGACTTAAAATGGTTCAGAGGAAGGTGACCAATGATTTGGAGCCTGCGCCAAAAGATGAATAAGAAGAGATTTGAAGGCCTAAATATGTATACCCTAGAAGAGAAGAGGGACAGGGGAGATTTATTTATTTTATTTTTTTCTATACCGCCTTATCAGGTAATCAAAGTGGTTTACAGTAAACAAAATATTTGACAGAAAACATGTTTCAATATACAAGGAGGGTACAGGTAACAATTAACTACTCAATTTATATCAAAGGACCACTAAATGGGTAGTTAGTCATAAGTTAAATAAATAAAATAAATAAATAAATAAATATGCATAGTACATTATGAGGTCATTTAATTACATGGCAAATGTATAGTTGTAAAATTGGTATGTGATATTGTGATGTTATTGAACAGAGTTTGGTATGATAATTAGGGATGTATCTAGGAATGACTAGTGAGCAGGGTAGACGAGGGTGTGAAGGGTTTGGAGATGTGTCTTATGTAGTCTCCGCATTTGTAGCTGGTGTATTATTTCCAAACTGCTCAGAGGTTTATCTTTAGCTCCTTTCTGAAGATTGGGAGGTCAGTTATTACTCTTATTTTGTCTGGCAATGAGTTCCATAGAATCGGTGAGTAGAACATAAATACCCTGTTGCTTGTTATCTGTTTGTTTTCCTGAATCCTGTTAGAATGGCTAGTGTTTTTTGTGAGCAGGTTCTCTTCTGCCTGCTGTTTGGTGTATTATATATTAGAGAACTTAGATTCTGTAGTATTTTGAAGGTTGTCATTATGGATTTGTATTTTATTCAGCTCTCGATTGGTAGCATGTAACTGCTGTAGGTTTGGTGTGATGCGTACAGATCTTGGAGCTTTCAGAAGGATCTGTGCCGCTGCATGTTGTGCCATCTTAAGTTGGTTAACGGCATGTTTCGATAGTCCCTGGAGGATGCCGTTACAAAAGCCAAAGTGAGGGCAGATCATTGCCTGGAGGACTGTGCGGAAGTCCTTAGGTTCCAGGAGCAGTCTTAGTGGATGAAGTGTCTTTTAACTTATTGTATATAGATATGATACAGACCTTTAAACACTTATCTTTATCTTTATTTTGCTTCTTAATATACCACTCTACACTTGAGCATCTGAGCGGTTACAATACATCAAAACACTGCTGAGAAAGGAAAAGAACGCCATAAACTGGATAGGAAAGAGAGAGTAAGATGAAACATGAGGAGGGAGCAAGAAAGGAGAGAGGGGTCAGTGAACCCCAACATGAAGGGGAGGGGGAGGAGAGGTTGAAGGAAGAACAGAAGAGATCGGCTTTCAGCATTAACTTAAATTTGGTAAAGAAGAGTTCCAGTTGCAAATCCAGAGGGGGGGAGGGGGAGGGAGGAGGAATTCCATAGTTCAGGACCAAGAAAAAAGGATATTAATAAACAAACAAATCAACCTTTTTCAAAGAAGGGGAAGCTGTAAAACTAGAAGGCATACAGTGAATCTGCTAAGCGGTAAACTTAAAAGCAACATCAGGAAATACTTTATCACTGAAAGGGTGGTGGATGCTTGGAATGCCCTCCTGATGGAGGTGGTGGGGCAAATACAGTGAAAGAATTCAAAACGGCATGGGACAGACACAGTGGATCCCTTTATAGCAAAAGCATGAAATCAAAGCAAACTTAAATATCTTTCATACTTCAATATATAGAGGGGGGAGGGGTGACCAGCACAGAGTGACGGGTACAACCCTAAATAAAGGCATAGAGGGGAGGTGACTTGCATGGAGTGGTGGTTACAACCATTCTAGCCACCTTACTGGGCAGACTAGATGGACCATACTGGTCTTTATCTGATGTCATATACTATGTTACTATGAGAACCACTGGTATGATGTACTCTTCATATGTAGCCGTCACATACATTTCACTGTGAATTCTATTCTCTAGTCTTCTAATTGAAGAAAGTTGCAGGAGACATGAGTCACTTTTCAGAAAGCATATGGTAGGCATCATGCTCTGTTGTTTGTTCCAGTTGTCTCGAGTTCAGCCCACATTCTTGTATAGATTCCCTTTTTGCCATTAGGGAAGCTGTGGCCTACAGATTACACCAAAACCTGCAGGTGCAAATCATACCTCATCAGTAAGCTATTTTGCAGCAGGTTTCCATAGGAAGCCAGGTGTAATCTGTGCTTGACACTTTTCAAACACAGAAACTGAAAGACTGCACAGATGGGAGCAGCAGTGTTTGAACAGGACTTGCTTTTTTTAAAAAAAAGGATGGGAATCTATTCTTGGCATTGGAAAACAAATCAGTTTAGAGAACGGCAGGTCAAATAGTCACAACCGCAAGCTCCAAAGAAGACTGACTCTGAAAACTAGCATATGCTGCACACATGTGGCATGTGACTGTGACATGCATGTAGACAGATGCAACAAGTGTACACACACAGAACACGCACTCTTCTGCTGACTTACGCTCGCTCATCACCGTGCTTCCTAGTGTCTACCAGTACCCTTATATTTTGCTACCTTTTCAGAGAGAATCATTACTGCTTATAAAAAATAGAATATGTAATTAAAATCTGAACAGCTAAGTGTTTTAACAGCATTAGTCTTAGTATAAATAATTCATTCTACATATCTGCACAGCATCCTTGTGAAAAGAAACAGGCGGACATTTCAAGGAACACTGGAAACCAAGACAAATTCTTTACTCTCTATTTTAAGCAGCAGTCAGCATTAGCTAAACATGTTTTCAGTTTAAAGAAAACGACCATTATCAACGTTTAGCATGACTGTGCCACACTGCACACTTTTAAAGGATTTTCATTTACAAGAAAATGATCGTAGAAAATGAAATTCAAAATGGGCTTTTATGTTTGTCCTTGGACCAGTAAGAGGATGTTGGCACCATCTGCAAGCTACAGTAAGGAGAAAGGTGAAAAATTAGAAACATGATTTAGAAAATATCTAGTAATGATCTAGTAAATATCTTTTTAATGATTTTCATGTAAAGCAATGGATTGTGGAATATCTTGAATTAGCAAATTACAGGATTCAAGGCTTTGGTTAATGAGGCTCACCAATCCATGGAAACTGAGTGGCCCTTAAATGAGTCAGTCAATGCCCAATCTCCTGCTAAAGCACCAAATATGAAGAAAAACTCACCAAACAGAAAACCACTACTGCTTGGAGATTCCATCATCAGAGGCACCAACTTGGGAACACAGTTCAAAGGAGAGAAGATAGTCAAATGCCTCCCAGGCTCTTCAGCCAGCAGGAATACAAACCAAATTGTTGATGTACTTAGCGCAGAAAGTGAACACTCCAAAATTGATGTTGTCATCCATCTGGGTACAAATGACCTGGCTAGAAACAGTGCCTCTGCACAAAGTGACTTCCAGACTCTGGGAGAGAAACTCAAGCCCATTGTTAACACTAGCATTCTCAGAAGTTCTACCTGTTCATGGTAAGGGGGCAGAAAGGCTGCATCGCATAAACAGCTTTAATATAAGGCTCCAGACCTGGTGCGAACAAGAAAAATTCAGATTTATTGGCGACTGGGGAAACAGGTGGACCAACAAGAGACTATACTGTGCGGATGGACTACATCTCTCTGTCGCAGGGAAAAGAATTCTAAGTAAAAAATTCAGGCAGTATGTGGATATGCATTTAAACTAAAAAAAAGGTGGTGACGGATAGGGAAGGTCAAGTTCAGGACGTCACTCCCTGCAAAAGCAGAATAACATCAGAAACAACCACACTTTTAAGCCACACATCAAAAGCAACTGGGAAGAAGTTGGAGAACAAAATCAATGCAAAATACATGCAAGCCAGTTAAATGCTGGAAAGCAATGAGCACAAATGCTCAAAGCTTAGCCAACAAAGTTCCGGACCTGGAAGCCCTAATGGTGGAAATGGACTTGGACATTGTGGCCATTACAGAAACATGGTTTAATGAATCGCATGATTGGGACATAGCCATAGCTGGCTATAATCTATTCAGAAGAGACAGAGAAAATGGAAATGGAGAAGGAGTAGCCTTGTATGTCAAAAGCAATATTAAAGCTACTGAAATGCAGGGGGCATGGGGAAAAGAAGAAGCGCTCTGGATTGTGTTGGAAAGAGGAGATGGCACTGTCATCCATACTGCTGTAGTCTGCAGACCTCTGACTCAAATCGAAGAGATAGATAACGAATTGATTATAGATATTGCCAAGATAGCCACAAAGGGGGAAGTGATCATATTGGGTGACTTTAATCTACCCGATGTGGACTGGATTACTCCTTCTGCAAATCTGGTAAGAAGTAAAAAAATTGTGGATGCTTTCCAAGATGCATTACTTAGACAAATGGTGATGGAACCAACCAAGGAAAGCTCAACGCTGGATTTAGTGCTCACCAACGGTTGGTTGGGTGCCCCTGTGAGCAACAGCGATCATCACACGGTGTGGTTTAAGATAAAAGCCAAGCTGCAGTCCAATCATAGCAAGCTCAAAGTCCTAAACTTCAAAAACACTGACTTCAGTAAAATGGCCAAGTACCTAAAGGAGGAGTTGGCAGGGTGGAAGGGGATAAGGGACGTGGAATTCAATGGGCTAAACTAAAGGTGGCAATAAAAGGGGCAACAGATAAATATGTAAGAAAAGTAAATAAAAACAAGAGGAGAAGGAAACCTATTGGTTTTCCAAAGAAGTGGCTGCTCAAATAAAGGCAAAAAACACAGTTTTCGCAAAACTCAAAAGCTTGCAAACAGAGGAACACAGAAAGGAATACATGATCAAACTCAAAGAGACAAAAAGAGAAATAAGGATAGCAAAATCAAAGGCAGAGGAAAAGATGGCTAAAGATGTGAAGTGTGGCGACAAAACTTTCTTCAGGTATATTCAGAAAAGGAAGATCAGAGGTGGTTGCCTCCGGGTAGATCTATTGTGTCTACCCGTGTAGTGTTTTGGAGCCTTTGTCTGTCTTTCCGTTTCCGGCGGAATTGTTCTGATAGGGATGATTTTAAGCAGAAATCCCAAATGCTGCAAACTAATTTTCTTAAAAGAGGATATCCTAAGTCGGTAGTAAAGCAAGCTTATACTAGAGCGTTGTTTAATCATCGTACATCATTACTGGAGATAGGGTCTACTAGAGAACGAGCCCAATTACATGATACGCATGTTAATTTTATCACTAGATACTCCCCTTTAAGTATGGATCTTCAGAGAATTCTTCGTAAGCATAGTAATGTACTGGCTGCGGTACCAGGTTTAAACAATAAAGGTATACGATGTGTATGGCAGAGAGATCATAATTTGAAGGATCTACTTAGTCCTGTGATTTTACCGTCTGGGGACGAAGGGTTGGCAGTCCATACAGGGGGTGGTCACACTGCTTGTGGTACATGTGACATCTGTGCTATTACGATGAGTGTGGATACTTTTACATATCAGGGAGTTACAGTGCGCATTCGGGGTTTGACTACTTGTAATTCAAATAATGTGGTTTATGCGATTGTATGCCCTTGCGGTCTTTGCTACATAGGGAAGACAATTCGTCCGTTTCGCACCCGTATGAGAGAACATCGAAGCCGTCTAAATTGTAAATGTTTGGAGGCTCCCATGGTACAACACAGTGTGGAAAAGGAACATACATTTGATCAGTTTCGATGTTTGTGTTTGGAGCAGATACTCTCTGGTAGTCAAGGGAGGACAATTGATCAGGTCCTTATTAAGAGAGAACAACGGTTGATTTTTAGTCTGAATACTCTGGCTCCGAAGGGTTTGAATAGCCAAATAGAATGGTCTGCCTGTTTGTGATTATTGAGTTTGTATTGTCGATGATAGTTCGTGTATAGTAGTAGTTTGTGGTTTTGTTGTAGCTGTGATCTGTTTAGTTGATCTGTTAGTGTTCTGATTGGCCCATTATAGGGGGTTTAAAAATGGAGCCGATAACAAACAGTCCGCATGCGCGGCGTTTTTTTGTCAGTTGACGGTTACATTGGGGCTGTCGGCGTAAAAGTATGTATTAACGTGGGCAGCATCTTTGGTAAGTAGTAGTTTTTTGTTTGTGGGTGTGGGCGGAATGGTTATTTTTTCTAAATTGAGAGCATGTGAGGGAGAAGAGTTATGGTTTTTTTGTTTGTGTTTGTAGGTAGTTATCTTAACGGTCCCCTGAAGAAATTATGCTGAAACATCTGGCTGGTACCGGGGCTGTACATTGGGATCATAAGTTGATTTGAAGAGTCCAATCCTTTTTTCTGTGGAAGCTGAGTATATTGCTCTAATTTTTAGAGTTATTTTTCAGAGTTATTGACATTATGAGGATGGACATTTATATTTAATGTTATATGGTAGAGGTCGTTGATGTTATACAACACAATTGCTGTGATTGGGTGCGAACCTAAGGACAGCAGTGTTTTTTATACTGAGACCTCGTCTGTATTTTTGTTCCTTCATAGCGTTGAAAGTGAACGATTAAATTTGTCTTTTTGAAGTTTTATGTATCGTTCATTGACCAACAGATTTTTTGTGTGCCTTCCTGACATTGCTGCTTGGATGTCTCACCGCCACTTGAAATTGAACATGGCCAAACAGAGCTTCTTATTTTTCCTCCTATACCCTCCACTCCCCTTCCTCTTTTCTCAGTCTCTATGGATAACTCTCTACGCCTCCCTGTCTCCTCAACTGCAACCTTAGGGTCATTTTTGACTCCTCTCTCTCCTTCTCCACATACATCCAACCGATAGCTAAAACCTGCCGTTTCTTTCTCTGTAGCATCAACGCAATTCACCCATTCCTTTCTGAACACACTACTAAGATAGTTATCCACTCCTTAGTCATCTCCCATCTAGATTATTGTAACCTCCTCCTTGCTGGTCTCCCTCTAAATCATCTTTCCCCCCTTCAATCTGTTCAACACTCTGCTGCGTGGCTAATCTTCTGCCAGCCTTGTCATGTCAAGTCACTTCATTGGCTCCCTATCCGTTTCCGTATCCAGTTCAAACTTCTCCTGCAGACCTATAAGTGCATTCGCTCTGCAACTCCTCACTACCTTTCCTCTCTTATCTCTCCCTACACCCCTCCTTGACAGGGCCGGATTTGCCTATACGCCACGTACGCCGTGGCGTAGGGCCCACAGCTGGCAAGGGCCCACCGGGAATGTTTTTTGCACAGGGCCCCGCGTTTCAGGGGGCCCCGCGCAAAAAACATTCTGATACATCATTAAAATTAAAAAACAAAACAAAACCTGTCGCTGCCTCTGCCGGGGCCGCCGCGGCAGAATCGAGTGTGCCGCGGGGCCCCCCCTGCCCAGCAGGGCCTGCCCTCCCCGGTATCACCTGTCTCAGCTGCCTCCCTCCAGTCACACGCGCCGGCTTTCAGAGCGCGAGGGAAGAGTTTTTCCCTCGCTGCTCTGTTAAGCCCGCGGGGGCTGATGGGATTTTTAATTTGTAAAAAGAAATTCGCTGGGCTGGGGTGGGCTGGGGGGGGGGAGGTCTGGTGATGGGCTGGGGGGGTGAGGGGTGGTAATGGCTGTGGGCTGCTGGGGGGGTTAGGACTGGTGATGGGCTGGGGGGGGGTTAGGAGTGGTAATGGCTGTGGGCTGTTGGGGGGGTTAGGACTGGTGATGGGCTGGGGGGGGGGTAGGAGTGGTAATGGCTGTGGGCTGTTGGGGGGGTTAGGACTGGTAATGGGCTATGGGGGGGTTAGGAGTGGTGATGGGCTATGGGGGGGCTATGGGCTATGGGGGAGCTAAGTCTATATGGGCTGATGGGATTAGGACTGGAAGTGGGTTGATGGGGGCTTAGGACTGGTAATGGGCTATGGGGGAGCTTAAACTAAAAATTGGGTGATGGGGATTAGGACTGGAAATGGGCTGGTGGGATTAGGACTGGTAGTGGGCTATGGGGGGCTAGGACTGGTAATGGGTTGGGGGGGTTGCTAGGACTGGAAATGGGCTGGGGGATTAAGACTGGAGGTGGGCTGATGGAGTTAGGACTGGTAATGGGCTGTGGGCTGTTGGGGGGGTTAGGACTGGTAATGGGCTATGGGGGGCTAGGACAGGAAATGGGCTGATGGGAAGGGGTTAGGACTTGAGGTGGGCTGATGGGGTTAGGACTGGTAATGGACTGTGGGCTGAGGGGGGGGTTAGGACTGGCAATGGGCTATGGGGGGGTTAAGACTGGTAATGGGCTGTTGGCTGATGGGGGCTGTCTGGTAATGGGTTATGGGGGGTTAGGACTGATAATGGACTATGGGGGGGGGCTAGGACAGGAAATGGGCTGATGGGGAGGGGTTAGGACTTGAGGTGGGCTGATGGGGTTAGGACTGGTAATGGACTGTGGGCTGATGGGGGGGGGGGTTAGGACTGGCAATGGGCTATGGGGGGCTGACTGGAAATGGGTTGATGGGGGTTAGGACTGGAAGTGGGCTGATGGGGGGTTAGGACTGGAAGTGGGCTGATGGGGGGTTAGGACTGGTAATGGGTTATAGGGGGGCTTAAACTGAAAATGGGGTGATGGGGGGTTAGGACTGTAAGTGGGTTGATGGGGGGGCTAGGACTGGTATTGGGTTGGGGGGTTGCTAGGACTGGAAATGGGCTGATGGGTGGCTAGGACTGGAAATGGGCTGATGCAGGGACTAGAAGGGAATGGATGCTGGGTGAGGCTGGAACTAGAAGGGAGCTGATGTTGGGGGAGGATTAGAATGGGATGGGGCTGGAAGAGTAAAATGGAGAAGGGAAAAATATTTTGTGTGGGAGGGATAAAAAATCTACAATTGGCCGGGTATTGGGAGAGTAAGTGGGGATTGAGGATGGAGGGGTAAAATTTGAGTGGATGAAATAGGAATGAGGAAAGAGCAAAAGGAGAAAGATTATTAGTATGTTAAAGCAGATGTAGAGAGAGAATGGAAAAAACTAGAAGAGAGAAGAAAGGACAAATGGACAGCAGACGATGGAGGGTTAGCAGAAGACACGAAGAAACCAGAAGAAAGTGGCTGGAGCAATTGCAGCTGAAAAAAATGCACAAAAGGTAGAAAAATATCTCTTTATTTTGAATTTATTAATTGGAATATGTCAGCTCTGGTAAATGTGCATCATTAACGTCTGCGCTTTGTTTAGTACAAGAGCAAATTAATGTATAGTTTTATTTCTACAGTGTTGTACATTCCAAGTTTGGCTTTTGGGATTCCCAGTTTAATTGTCTTCCTGTTTCTAAAATGTGATTACTGTACTTGTTTGGTGATGGTCTATGTTCTGCATGTGTAACTGAGCTGAGGTGTTCTGTTTATATAATTCCTATTTGACATTGCCACTTGTTCTCTTTCCCCAGTAGGTCATGTATTGTTGTTCTCTGAAATGTATTGGTTTAATATTTGCAGTGTTGCCTTTTGATTGGTAGAGTATGGTGCTTTGTGAGTCCTGGTAGTGCTGTTAGGATACGGCGGGTTTGCTATGGGTTCTAAATGGGCAGTGTTTGTAGTAGTTCCTAATGTGTCTGGCAGTTGGCACTGGATTATAGTAATGTAGAAATCTTTTAGTCTTTCTTTATCCATACACTCATTAAGAGGCACGTTTACTAAAAGTTAGTATATGGTAACATTATGCAAATATTTATGCAAATGAGGCCCCTTATGCAAATGAGGCCCACACCCCCCTTGGGCCGCCCCTGCTGGGGGCCCACAATTTTTGTTGGCGTAGGGCCTCACTCAAGGTAAATCCGGCCCTGCTCCTTGAGAACTCCGCTCTTCTGGCAAATTGCTTCTATCTGTGCCCTTCTCTTCTATTGCTAACTCCAGTCTTCACTCCTTTCACCTTGCTGCTCCTTATGCCTGGAACAAACTACTTGAGTCTGTACGTCAGGTGCCTTCTCTGACCCTTTTCAAATCCAGGCTGAAAACTCAATTCTTCGCTGTCACTTTCAGATTTTGAATCACCTGCTCTCCTTTGTGTTTCCTTACCATTCCCCCTTGATGTATCCTATATGTACAGCTACTGTGTTGTCTGTCTTGACTAGATTATAAGCTCTGATGAGCGAGGACCATTTTTTACATGTATCTGTGCAGCACTACTTATGTCTTGTAGCGCTATATGAATGTTCAGTAGTAGTAGAAGGAGGATGTTATGGATGACAGTGTCAAATGTGGCAGATACATTGAGGAAGATCAGGATGTATCCTTGTTTCTTGTCTTGAATTCCTTTTATTAGGGTGTTTATGAGGGAGACCATCAGAGGTTTTACTCCATGGAGGGATCAGTGTGTCGAGAAGGGCATTTTTGTTGATGTGGTCTTGGAGCTGTTGTTGGACGGCTTTCTCTATGACTGTTGTTATGAAGCTGAGACTGGCAATTGCTCTGTAGAAGGCAGAGCCCTAGTGGTTGAGGTCAGGCTTCTTGAGGGTAGGACATATTGAGGATAGTTTTAAGCAGCCAGGCATTTGTCCTTGTTGCAGTGTTGATTGGGAGATTCTTGTCAGTATGGGTCTAAGTTCTTGTTTAACTGCTTTGATCCAACCTACTGGGCATGGATTGAGAGGGGAAGTTGCTGTGTTGAGTGTTGAAATGATGGATTCTATGTTGTCCTTGCTGATGGAATCAAAGGTGGACCATGAGATGGGGGTGGGGCTTGAGTTGGAGGGAGGTTGAGGGGGATTGGGCTGGGAGTAGAGTTGCTTGTAGTGGCTGGCTAGTTGCTGAGGACTGATGTTAAGGTCTGGGGTCGTGCTAGAGGGGGGGATTCATGAGATGTTTGATGATGTCAAAGAGTTCTCTCGGTCGACTTAGAGAGTTATTGATTAGTTTAGTATGGTAAGCACACTTAGTATTGCCAGTTGCAGTATGATAGCCATCCAGTAGTTTTATGTAGAGATTTCTATCAGAGTTAAGTGCGGATTTGCGCCATTTGCGCTTGAGTCTTTGGAACTGGGCTTTTAGTTCTCAGAGGCTGGGGGAGTACCAGGGAGCCTTTGGTTGTTTGTTTGTTGCATGGATTGGGGTGGTTGTTATGGTTGCAGCTTTTCCAATGATGGAGTTCCAATTGATTATGAGTGTGTTGGAGCCCTTTGCTTCAATTTCCAACTGTGGGAGGATGTCACTGAGGAAACTGTCTTTGTCAAATTGTTTGAACCATCTGTTTGCTTGTGAGTGGATGATGTGGTTTGTTGGTGTGTTGAGGGCTAGTGAGAAAGTAATCAGACTCTGGTCTGACCAGAGTACTGGGTGGGTTTGTATTGTGTGGGAGGGGTGCTTGTGTGTACTGTGTGGTTGTTGATAAAGGCAAAGTTGAGTGTGTTCCTCTTGTCATGCATGGTGGACTGAATGATCTGGGTGAGGTCCAAGGCTGCAATGGCTTCTAGGAAAGAGGCGGCATGTTTGGGATGGACTGAGAGGAGGTTGAAGTCGGCTAGATGAGGAGGTCCTTGGCTGATTTGGTGTTTTCAATTACTTTTTCTAGTATATTGTATAGATCAGTGGTTGAGGTGGTTGGGGTTCAGTAGATGAGGCAGATTAATATTTGCTTGTTTGTTATGGTGAGGGTGTCGGTTTCATCTGTTCTTTCAATAGAGAGGTAGTGGAAGTAAAGGTGTGATTTGGCTATAATTAGCATCCCACCTCCTCTATGATGAGATCAAGGGCAGTGGAAGAGGCTGAATCAGTCTGGTAAAAATTGGTTCATAGGAACGGTGTCAGTATCTGCAAGCCATTATTCTATTATATAGATAATGTCCAGGTGATATGTTGTGAGGAGGTATTTGATGATGATGATTATAACATAGTATATGATGGCAGATAAAGACCAGTAGAGTCTATATAGTCTGCCCAGTAAGGTGGCTAGAGTAGGTGTACCCACCGCCTTCAGTCAATGGGGCAGGCCATGTTACATGGACACAACATTGTAGACCATGGATGTACTAGCAGAATGGCCAACATTTCCATTTCCTGGTGTGTGTTTGTGGAGCAGTCATGGAATAATCTAATATCTTGCAGACCAACATAGCTTATTTGGATTCATGTAGCTCAATTGGTTGTAACTGAGTATTTACTTATGGAAGGTCACAGATTCACGCACAGATTATGGTCATCATTTGGTGAGGGGGCCGGGTGGACATTTTTCCTCTGACATGGGCTGTTAGCATATTGCATAGTATTCCTGCCTCAGTGGCATATTTTTTCCCCCACATGCACATATCATACAATATGTGCGGGTGGGGGGCATCCTGATCCCAGGCCCAGCCCATCCACTTAGAAAACTAGCAGGAGCCAGGGTCCAACGCTCATGGTGGTGAGCATGCCAGCCATTCCCTCCCTTTCTGCCTTCGTGGCACAGCTTTATCTTTATCTTTATCTTTATTTATGGCATTTGATAGACCGCCCTGTGCCGAGGCGTTAGGGTGGTGTACAATAAAATAAGGCTGCTAGAAAACACAGGAGGAAAAGAACGCCAATAAATAACAGGAGAGAAATAGAAAATAGGGAGGAAAAATAGAATAGAACAAATATCAACACAGACTACAGTTATATGGACCAAGGAGATGGGAGAATGGGGGAGGGTAAGGAGGGGTAGATAGGGCTGAATAATCGGTGTAGAAGATGTCCAGAGATTCACAGAGGGTTATGAAGAAGGAGGGGCCGAAGGTCTGATAGTAAATGCTGCAGGCGGCCTTATTGAACTTGCACACATGCAGCTATGCATACCTTGCCACTCCTGTCCCCCTCCACTGGTATATGTGGGCACACATGCTGCTGCCTTAGACCTCAGTAGGGAGGGATCGCCATGTGTTCTGCTGTACCTGCTGCTGACATGCTTGCCATCTCACAAACAATGGCAACTGCAGCATTGCATCGGACACACGGGGCCGGAACAAAGTTTCATCTGCAGCAGGCCACAGCTGCTGCGACCACCACCCCCACCCTCACACAATGCTGACATGGCATTATGGTGGCAGTGGGGGTGCCACAACTTCTTTTTTGACTGCCTCAGTGTGTATGTGTGCTGCCACTGTCAGATTAGAGTCGTACCAGACATCACAGACGTGCACCCTAGGCAGCGGCCTTGTCAGTATTGTGGACCAGCCAGCCCCACTGCATCACCCACGTGACACCTCCTTTGCCAATTTGGCATCAACATCATAGTGGCCTTTCTTAATATGGCACCATGCTGTGGCTGCCACTGGAGCACTACTATCACAAATTTGGGGAACTCCGGTGGGTGGAGCACATTGCATACATTTAAATAGACTCTTTCCCCTCAGAAATAGCCTTTACCGTGAGCTTTCAGATGGCGTTAGTTTTTCCAGTGCTGGGAGCTCTAACGCACGGTAACACAACCCTGTGTTAAGGAGCATATGCTATCACTGCCCACTCTCCACCTCCTTTCATCTTAACGCTACGGGCCCGGCTTCCACACATTAATCCAGTGTCATTGGCGCTTTCCACAACTCTTACCATTCAGAGGCACTGATAATTCCCGTTAATGGCACCTTTGCTCCCTTACCGCCCTTTAGTAAACATACCCCTTAGTGTAGGAGGGGTCCGACCAGAGATTGGAGGGAAGAGAGTTCCAAAGTTAGGCCCCTAAATAACTCAATGTTGACTTCTCAGAAAGGATTAATCATAGTCTGTTTGGAAGGAATGGTGAGAAAGTTATCTTGGGATGATCTAAGAGTCCAAGAGGGGTAGTAGGGCAATAAAAGGGAATTTAAATAAAGGGAAAGTCCTCGAATAAAGCATGATGAGTAAGCATTAAAATCTTAAACTGAATACATTGAGAGATTGGTAACCAATGCGGTTCTGATAAAGGTGGTGTAACATGATCCTTGCATTAAACCTTAGTTTGACTGCCATATTTTGGATTTTATGCAGCCTTATTAACTGATTTGAGGGATTCCTGCAAGTAGAGAACTGCAATAATCAATATGATTACTTACTAAAGCATGGATCAGAGATTTAAGCACTTTTCAGTCTAAGAGAGGTTTCAATGCTCTTATTCTTTGCAGTGCAAGGAATGATGAGTGAACCGCATTAGAAAGCTGGGGAATAAATAACAAGTTTGAGTCCCAAATCATGCCAAGGGACTTCAACTCATCCCGTGTTATAATAGGAGTACACGTTAAACATGGCAAAGAAGGAGCAGAACTGTGTGTTGCGGGTATCCACAATGCCTCAATTTTTCTGGGATTTAATATCAATCTGTCTCAATCCAATTTACTATTTTATCTAATTTAATTTGCAATTACTTCAACAATAGCTGGAGGTTCATTATTATTAAATATAAACAAGTAACAACACACTTCCTGTTTCCCACAGAGGCCATTTCTAGTAATAGAAGAGGCAAAGCTTAATTGTATATCTACTGGTTCCACAGTCACAGGCCCAGGATACTGCAGCCCACCCACAGGCGAGAGCAAAAGTTACAGAAAAGTCTACTTCAACTGGAACTATAACATCCACCGAAAGGATCACAAACTTTCCATATGTGCTAGGATGAGAATACTGTTTGCCCAAATATTTGAGGAAAAGCATGACAAGAGGAAGATACTACACCCACCAAAAATCTAAAAAATGTCCTTGGCTGCAGGTTGAATGAACTTAAACTGTACCAGAGAGTCACCTCCGTTGCATCCAGTATCCTCAAACTAGAACCAAATACATAAATCACAAACATTAATGAAATTACACATCCCCCTTCAATTCCTTTATCAGTTTCCTTTCCATTAATCTTCAAGTAGGAAATCATATGGTACATTAATATCTCACATCCCTTACAATAGGACATCCAGTAGAGTGGCAACCCCTACATATTGTTTCTACTGTAAATCTCCAGTGAGACACACCTCATCGCTCTCAGTGAGACTCCTGTTGAGGTAGCAACCCATTCCTTGATTGTAACTACTACTGCTTATCATTTCTATGGAGCTACAAGGAGTATGCAGTGTTCAACATATATAAGTAAGAGACAGTCCCTGCTTATCAGAGTTTACAATCTAATCAAGATAAACCACACAACTGGGGACTAGAGTAAATCTAGCACTTTCCAGTCAGATATATTTTCTATGTTGCTCATGCCACATCAAAATAAATTTTAACAAGAAACTGACCAAATTACAACCAATATGACATACACATTCTACAGTAACCAGTCATATTGTATCTTATGGGCCATAAACTAATATGCTATTCATATGCCCCACAGGGCGGGACAGATGATCAGAATGGGAAAATTTAAATGTCCCATGGGATAGGACAGCCAAGAGGAAAAGGTTAAGGGAATGGCAAAGAGGTGATGACCTCTTGATTATAGGTCCTTTCAGAATTAATCTGTAAAGGAAGAGTAGTTAATTAAACTCAATTTTTTTCCAAATAAAACATTCAAATAAAATGTGACCATAGCAGATACTATTTTAAATGAAAATGAAATAGAACATAGTTCAGAACTTTTATTTTCATTTTTATAGATGTATTTTATTTATTTTGTGAATTTTTATGCAATATTTTTCTCATTTTGCACTTTTTATTACCATTTATTACCATTTTTAGGCATTTTGAAAAATTTTCTAGATTTTTTTTAATATCTTTATTTAACTTTTCAACTTTACATTACAAATGACCACCACATTTAACATGTGCATACTGAATTAGTAATCCCCCTTCCCCCCCCCTCCTTGGTCCACATGGGTCAAAATTAGTACGTTACATTTGTTGCTGAATTTCTCATTCGACAGTGGCTAACAAGCTATCATCTTTAGTCATTATAACAGCGTGCCACAGCTCTAAATTCTATCAGGGCCTTCCATTTAAGCCTACTAAGAGGGGTTTGCGACAACCCCTTGTGAGGCATTTGCTCAAATTTACTATATAAACAGACTTGATTCCACCATGTTTGCCAGTGGAAGTCAGTAGTTTGTTTCCAATTGCGCACCAACAGATGTAAAGCAATCCCCAGCATGAAATCCAACAGGAAGGAGACATCCCTACTCAAAGGATGATCGAAAAACTAATATCTCCCAGGTGAGAGGAGCCCTAAAGCCCAGAACTAACTGTATTTGCTCCCATATTTGTGTCCAATTTATTTATTTATTTATCTGCATTTATATCCTGCTTTTCACCGGGTCAAAGCAGTTGGGGGATACATTTAACACGAGGGGATATGAGACACATACACTAATACTTACAGGGAACATGGGCAATGGAAGGTTAAGTGGCTTGCCCAAGACCACAAGGAGCACCTGTGGGACTAGAAACCCCAGTCCTTCCGGCCCAAGGTTGCTGTCCTCTAGTGGGATTTGAGCCACTGACCTTCTGGCCTGTAGCACCTTGCCCCAACCACTAGGCCACTCCTCCTTCAATAAATCTGCACATTTGAACAATCAAAAACTATATGTCTAAGTGCCTATTTTCCTTTGGCAAGCCCAACACTGATTATTAGCTGTGCTGTCCCACTTGGCTATTCTCACTGGGGTGAGATAGGCCCTATGGGCGAAGAAAATTAAAATCTGGGTAATAGAGGCAGATTTGGCAGTTCTTACTTGTTTTGACCAAAATTTCCCCCAGCTTTGCTGTGACAAAGTGATTCTCATATCTTGTTCCCATACGCGCTGTAGACCAATTAGCTGTGTGGGGGGCTTTTGGTTTAATTCCTTATAGATAAAGGAGGCCACTCCTGAAGCCAACTGTGCCTGTTTAATTTTGACATTTAACCCTCCTTCTTCCTTCAAGTACAGTACTTAATGTCCCCTAGAGATCCACACAGTGTCTCAACTGTAACCATTGGAAATATAGAGATTCCAGAAGGTTGAATTGCTGTTGTAATTTATTAAAGTTCTTCCATTTGCCATCCTCTACTAATTGTCCTATGGTCCAAATATTTCTACAGTACCATTGTTTCCAAGCAAATGTTTTTTGTTGGATCTTAAGGATGGGGGTTATACCACAGAGGAAGAAGCATAGAAATTCTTTCTTCTGGGGCCAAGGTGTGAATTAGCCCCTAAAAAGCCCTTTGTGTGTCTATCACCATTTGTGATCTCATAGAATTATCCCTGAAAATCATGCCAGGGAGTAGGTTCATGGGAAAGGGGACCTCCAGGGTTATCCAGATCGGACTCTGATCAGACAACTGCTCCGTCCATCTAACCCCTTGTTTCATCAAGAACACGCTGTGGTAGGATAGGAAATCTGGGAAACCCACTCCCCCGTCCTCCTTACAGGCCTTAATCTTTTTAAGGACTATTCTGGGAGGTTTATTGTTCCATAAGAAAAGTGTTAATAGTCTCTCCATCTGCCGATATAACTGTGTTGGCATATATAGTGCAGCATTTCCAGTATATAGTTGATTTTTGGAGCAATCGTCATTTTAATTGTCTCCAATCGACCCTACCACGATAAAACCAAAGGGGACCATTTGACAGTCATATTCTGTATGGTAGACAGTAGAACATTTACATTAAACCTGATTGTCTCCTCCAGAGGATAGCAGTAGTGCACCCCTAAATATTTAAACATGTTTTACTTCCATACAAACGGGAATTTCAACAAGTCTGCTTTGTGGACTCACGAGTTGAGGGGGAAGGCTACCAATTTTGACCAATTAATCTTGTAGCCCAAGAGCGCCAAGTATTGATCTATCTATTCCAAGATATGAGGCACGGACTCAGGAGTAGCGAATAACAGGAGATCGTCAGCATATGCTGATAGTATGATCTCTGCCCACCATACTTATGCCTTGGATCCTAGAGTTTTGTCGCAATAGGAGGGCTAGAGGCTCAAGAGCAAGGTTGAACAAAATTGGGGATAAAGGGCAGCCTTGATGAGTGCCACGGCCCAGCTGAAGATCCCGTGACTGGGTGTTATGTACGTATATACTCACAAGTGGACGGACGTACATTAATTTGATTGGTAAAGCCTTCCCCAAAGCCAAACCAATTAAGAGCGGAAAACAGGAATGTCCATTCCAGGCAATCAAACGTCTTTTCAGCATCTAATGATAAACCCACTAAAGGACCTTCCATGTTTTCCGCCGCAGACAGGACATGACAAAAAAGTCTAGCATTGTCAGCTGTTAATTGACCCTCCACAAACCCACATTGGTCTGGGTGGACTAGTGAAGGTATCACCTTTGCAAGGCGACGTGCTAGGGCAGTTGCATAAATTTTATAATCCACATTCCATAGAGAAATTGGACGATAATTGCTTACCACCTGTGGATCTGTCCCTGCTTTTTCAAGCACTATTATATTCGACAAGTCGAACGTTCCTACCTGGGGACTTTCCTCTAATAGTGACTGATAATATTGTTGTAAGTATGGTCCTAGTTCTTTAGCAAAAGCCCTAAAGAATTCTGAAGGGAGTCCATCAGGACCTGCAGCCTTTCCCATAGCCATGGAATCAATTGCCCGATAAATTTCATTTAGGGATATCAGATTATCTAATAACCCTGACGTTTCCTTATCCAGTGTTGGCCTCCTAATCTTGTCTACCAATTGCGCAAAAGATTCTTGTGAACATTCCGTTTCATAAGCATAAAGCTGCGCAAAAAAGGATCTGAAAGTTTCAGCAATTTCAGAGTCTTTCACCAACAAAACTGGGCTCCTAAGATCACGTGGGGCAGCAATTCGGCCAGCCTCTTTACGGGCTCTCAAGGTATTGGCTAACAACCGACCAGCCTTATTGCTCTCCCTATAATATGTGCTTTCCTGAGCTTTAACATTTTGTGAGGCCTCAGATGTAAGGATCTGACTCTATCTAAACCTTAGTTGTTGCAGGCGCAATAGAATGCTTGGGTCTGTGCGTTTAACGAAAATGCGCTCTCCCACTCTTATCTGCGAGTCCAGCACTTGCATTTGCTCTTTACGCTGTCTTGCTTGCTGTATACTAAAACTAGTGATGATGGCCCTTATTGAGACCTTGAAGCCTTCCCATCTAGCCCACCCTTTAGTCGTTTGCAGGGAGTTAAAGTAGAAATATTCCGCTATAGCCGACTGGATCTTTAGGCGGAATTCAGCATTAGCCAAGAGGGATCTATCAAAGAACCATCTTGGCGGCGAGGGATTTAAGCTTTCATTCTGCATCAAAATGGAAATGGCTGCATGATCCGAAATGTGAGTCATATGTATATCTGCTGCTACTATGTTAGAGACCAGGGTTTTTGATATCAGTATAAAATCAATTCTTGACAAGGATTGATGGGGGGAGAATAGAAAGTAAAGTCCTGGTCTACAGGGTGGAGCAGTCTCCATATGTCTACCAAACCCACCTCTTGCAACATGGAAATAAGGACCATCTGGGCCTTGGGGGGGCCTAGTCGTCCTAGGAGGTTTTCTATCCACAAGTGTGTCTAATACTAGACTGAAATCCCACCAAGGACTATCGGTGTTGGAGAATCCGCATCGACTTCTGCTAAATTCCTGAAAAATTCTGGGCAATCACCATTGGGGGCGTAAGTATTCATTAACATTAACTCCAAAGCCCCTATCTTAAGTCGGACTTTAACCCATCTTCCCTCTTGATCTGAACGGGTTTGAATCACGTTTGGGTTAAGGGATTTCCAAACTAAAATGGCCACCCCATTATGCTTGCAAACAACCACGGAGAATGCCACTAAAGTGAAGGGCTTCATGTTCAGTTTCAAAGATTCCTTCATGTTAAGATGGGTTTCTTGTAGAAATAAGATGTCACTTTTTTCCTGCCATCCATAAAGGACTATTTTCCTCCTTTTTATGGGATTATTAATACCTTTTACATTTAATGAAAGAAAATTAATAGGTATCATATTGAAGCCTAACCAAGTTTCTCTTTACACACTCTGCCGATTTGTCCTATTTCTGCCATGAAGATAGCCCTCTTAGGCAAGATCCCCACAACCATTTCTTATTCAAAAGCATTACCCATCCCGTATGCAGCCCTTAAATTGTACTTATTCACATTGCCCATCATTATATTACCAGACCCATTGGACCTTGGAGGGAGAAAAATTTCTACATCCCTAATAGGTGAGCCCAAAGTGGGCAGAACAGACACAGAGGGACCATACCATACTTCCCTGTTTGGCTGCACTATCTAGTTTGGCAAACCTCTGCTCTTGCAGTGCTAAATAGTAATGTCCTTAGTTGCAGTTTATCAAATCTACTCTCAAGCCCTCCCAACATTTATCAGCTAAACATAATGACCCAGCACATTCCCTGCTACTTCCAGCCTCCATCCTGAGGTTTCACATTGTGCATCCTGCACTAAGAGGCCTCAGTACATCAGTTCCATCTCTTTTTCTTCATTGAAAACGTGCAGGGCCTCTGGATCGTCAAAGGTTTTTGTCTGATTATGGAGCGTGATTCTCATTCTAGCAGGGTAGAAAAGCCCAAATCTTGCTTGTAGTCGCTGCAACTGAGGTCGCAGTGCCAGAAAACTCCTTCTCTTATCTCTCTGCCAACAGCTCCTGAATAGCCTCCGGGTATTCCCGTGTGGCCGCCATTTTCTGCGGAGACGGGGGCTCCATTTTTGACCTTTTCACACTCGTGCTTTGTCCTGCGGCAAACGCCAACTGAGTCGGCTTGGGTCTGGACATCTTTCTGTTATGCCTTTGCCTGAAAACGACTGTTTCTTTGTACAAATGATAGCGCAGTCACCGGATTCTTCAGGGGTCCCTCCGGAGCTCTGCTCTATGCGTCCATCCTGCCTTGCTCCAGGCTCCGCCTCCCCAGTAGATTTTTTATTTAACCGTTTCTACCAAATCAAGTATTTTCTAATAAACCTGTAAAGATTCTTTGAACCTGCAGTCATCAACAGCAGCCAGATGCATCCTTGCTGCTAACTGCTGAGTCTGGGCCATACTGTACCTGTAAAATACGCACATATGAAAAACAGCAACAAAGAAGAGATGAAGTCTCTTCATGGTTCTGCTACTATTACTTATCATTTGCATAGCGCTACAAGATATATGCAGCACTGTGCACATACATGTAAGAAACTGTCCCTGCTCCACAGAGCTTACAAACTATTCAAGACAGACAAACAGAACAAACAGGGAACTAGAGTAGTTCTTTTAGTGAAATCATTACAATACACAGGGAGAATGGGGGGGGTTGGGGGGGAATCAGGAGCCAAAAAGTGGATTTTTAGCCCATATTTCAATAGGACTAGAGATGGAGTTTGACATAAGACTCAGTTAGTCTATCCTATGAATATAATTTATTTATTTATTTACATTCTCTTATATACCGCGCTATTCTGCATCAGTGCGGTTTACATTGAACGAACTGAAATTACATTGAACAGGGCATTATAACTTGGAGATAACTATTTTACAGGGAACATGAGCTATGGAGGGTTAAGTGGCTTGCCCAAGACCACAAGGAGCACCTGTGGGACTAGAAACCCCAGTCTTTCCGGCCCAAGGTTGCTGTCCTCTAGTGGGATTTGAACCCCCAACCTTCCAGCCTTAATGCAGCAAAGTTGAACAAACAGAGTTTGAAATTGGCAGTAGAAGAAAAAGGTACAGATAAAAGTGATTTGCCTGATGAGCAGAGTTCCCGAAGAGGGGTATAGAGAGAGATAAGAGAGGAAAGATAATGAGGAGCTGTAGTTCAGTAGAAGACATTTGAATTGTATGCGGAACAGATAGGGAGCCAGTGAAACGACTCATTTTTTTTCCAAACAAGATACTCAATAAAATATGGCAAAATAACAGACACTACTGTAAAGCGGACAAATGAAAACAAAAAAATGGTTCAGAACATTTTTTGCTATTTTTTCATTTTTTATAGAATGGATTTTATTCATTTTGTGAATTTTTATGGTTCTTCCATGGAAACAATCTCTTCATTTTCAACTCTGAATCTGCAGTATGATCAGAGACACAACAGTTCAGGAAAACTCAGCTCAGATGCTGTGCCATTTTGGTTCAGATTTTTTAATCAGACTTCCTCCAAGGAGAATTCTGGTCACTGAGTATCTCTTCTCTTGGAGCTCTTGGTCCACCACAATCAAAGTGTGCTTTCTTATTGTCCTGATGATCTGCCACTCCTTAAACTGTACCTCAATGGTACCTTTTATTTATTTATTTCTAGAAATTTATACCACTTTTCTGAGCTTAGTCAATCAAAAGGGTGCACAAAATAGAAAAAATAATAATACACTGACAGAAGACACATCCAATGTGTCCAACTGTAGTGTAGGTGGGATCAGGCCTCATGCAGTTATAAATCTCCTCCCTGATTCACTCCTCTCTTTTACTCTCCAACATATTCATAAACAGACTCACATATGGATATCACACACCCCATATTTAGCTCATTTGGCATTTAATATGTCATTCTGCTCTGCTCCTTTACTCTCCTTCCTGGCATTTCCTGACTCTATCCTGGAGTCTCTTAGTAATTCCAGTGGGATTAGCATGGATGTCAAGTCTAGCTCATCTGTGACAGGGGGCTCCTGCTTAATTCCTCGGCCTCTTGTGCTACTCTCCATAGTAACATAAAAATATAGAAAATGAGGGCAAATAATGACCAGCATGGTCCATCTAGTCTACCCAGTAAGGTTGTTAGACTTGTACCTGATGTTCAATGAAGATTACCCTCCTCTAAGCCTTTGTTTAGGATTGTACCTGTCACTCCATACAGATTACCCCTCTCTGTTTCTAAAATAAAGTTTACTTTGATAACATCCCCTTGCCTTATAAGGATCCTCTCATATATCTTCTGGCTCAGGCACCATATCTTTTTGGTAACCGTCCTCTGAACTGTTTCAAGTCTTTTTATATCTTTGCGAGGTACAGTCTCCAAAACTGAACACAATGCAAATGAGGCCTCACTAATGACTTGACTTGTACATGGGAATTAATACCTCCATCATCCTGCTGATTATTCCTCCTGTATACAGCTTAGTATCCTTCTGGCTTTAGCTGCCACCTTGACACATTGCTTTGCCATCTTGAGATGTTCAGACACTATTATCCCAAGGTCCTTCTCATGGTCCATACAGACCAGCTTCTCACCCCCTACCGTATACAACTGCTTTGGTTTCTGCATCCCAAGTGCATCACTCTTAACCTCTTCACATTAAGTCTTAACTACCAAGCATTAGGCCATTCTTCTTATTTTTGTAGCTCTTTTCTCATGTCTACACCATCTGAAGTGTCCACTCTATTGAAAATCTTCATGTCATCTGAAAAAAAGGCAAACTTGTCCTGTAATCCTTTGGAAGTAACACTTACAATGACATTGAACAGTACCAGTCCCAGAACCGAACCTTGAGGCACTTTACTATTCATCCTCCTTTCTTCCAAGTGAATTATATGCATTCAGTCTCTGGGTTTGAGACTGACCATTCAAGAGATACCCCAGATTTTGATACATCTTCAGACACTGTATCAAAGCTAGACACACAATATCCAGCATATTAATGATGATTCGAAATCCCATCTTAAAGTATTTCTGGACTCTCCTAATAATACTGCTGGACACTTACACAGCCTTGAGTATAACAGAGCTGCATGTCTCCCAAGCCTCCACATGTTCAGACCAGGATGTTGGGGATGCTGGAGGGAGGAATGGCCTAGTGGTTGGGGCAAGTTACCTCAGGCCAGAAGGTTGGGGGTTCAAATCTCACTAGAGGACAGCAACCTTGGGCCAGAAGGACTGGGGTGTCCAGTCCCACTTGTGGTCTTGGTCAAGCCACTTAACTCTCCATTGCCCATGTTCCCTGTAAAATAGTTATCTCCAAGTTATAATGCCCTGTTTAATGTAAACCACCTTGATATCATGAAAGATAGTATATAATAGGAAAATTACTCCCTATAGATCTGAAATGAAAATCAGACTTAGAAATTATCAGCTAACAAGCTTTTATTATAGATTTGCTTGAGCAAGACAGAAAACCAACAGAGTATTAGTTAACAGTCTGAAGCTTTCTCTGAAATACTGAACAAGATGTTCCATTTTAGAGGTAAAAATCAAAGGTGCAGGCTCGTGCACTTTTGCCAGTTTCCAATTATCTAAAAATTTCATCATTTATACTTATCTAAAGCAGAGATTCTTGCAACACTGAGACAGTGCAAGTTAGGGCCTACTATCTTATCTAAGCAGTATTTCACATTCCTGTCTCTCTACTTCGCATGTGTCTACTAAAAACTTCTCTTATTTTTCTTATATTTATACAGAGTTTTTAGAGCCGGGAGAGGAAATGCCTGTTTCCCATCAGCCCCGGCGGGCTTAACAGAGTCACGAGACAGAAACTCTCCCTTCGCGGCTCTGAAAGCCTGAAAGCCGGCACTGAGGGGACATTCGGGGGGGCTCTGCCCGGCAGGCGAGGGACACTTGATTCTGTCGCTGCCATGGCAGCAGCGGCAGCAGCCAGTTTTTTTTTATTTACTTGGGCTGATTGGGGGGAGAGGGTTAAGACTGGTAATGGGCTATGGGGGGGCTAGGACTAGAAATGGGCTGATGGGGAGGGTTAGGACTGGAGGTGGGATGATGGGGGGTTAGGACTGGTAATGGGCTATGGGGGGGCTAAGTCTGAAAATGGGGTGATGGGGGGTTTAGGACTGGTAATGGGCTATTGGGGGGCTGACTGAAAATGGGGTGATGGGGGTTAGGACTGGTAATGGGCTATGGGGGTGCTAGGACTGGAAATGGGCTGAGTGGAAGGGGGGCTTGAACTGCAAATAGCTGATGTGGGGGCTTGGAATGGAAATGGGCTGTGAGGGGAAGGAGCTAGGATTGGAAATGGGCTGAGGGGGGGCTAGGACAGGAAATGGGCTGATGGAGGGGCTAGGATAGGACTGTAAATGGGCTGTTGGGGAGTGCTAAGATTGGAAATGGGCTGTGGTGGGGGCTTGGATTGAAATGGACTCATGGAGGGGCTAGAACTGGAAGTAGGCTCATGGGGGGCTTGGACTGGAAATGGGCTGAGCGGGGGAGAGCTAGGATTTGACGAGCTGATAGTAGGGCTAGGAAAGGACTAGAAATGGGCTGATGGGGGGCTGAGATTGGAAATGAGCTGATGGAGGGACTCAGATAGGACTGGAAATGGATTGGGGAGCTAGGACTGGAAATGGGCTGATGGTGGGGCTAGGATAGGACTGGAAATGGGCTGATGCAGGGACTAGAAGGGAGCGGATGCTGGGTGGGGCTGGATCTAGGAGGGAGATGATGTTGGGGGAGGATTAGAATGGGATGTGGCTGGGAGAGTGAAATAGAGAGGGGAAAAATATTTTGTGTGGGAGGGAAGAAAAATCTACAATTGGCCGGGTATTGGGAGAGTAAGTGGGGATTGAGGATGGAGGGGTAAAATTTGAGTGGATGTAATACGAATGAGGAAAGAGCAAAAGGAGAAAGATTAGTATGTTAAAGCAGATGTAGAGAGAGAATGGAAAAAAACTAGAAGAGAGAAGAAAGGACAAATGGACAGCAGACGATAGAGAGCAGAAGACACGAAGAAACCAGAAGAATGTGGCTGGAGCAATTGCAACTGAAAAAAAATGCACAAAAGGTAGAAAGATATCTCTTTATTTTGAATTTATTAACTGGAATATGTCGGCTCTGGGAAATGTGCATCATTAACGTCTGCGCTTTGTTTAGTACAAGAGGAAATTAATTTATAGTTTTATTTCTACAGTGTTGTTATACATTCCAACTTTGGCTTTTGGGGTTCCCAGTTTAATTATTGTGCTCCTGTTTCTAAACTGTGATTCCTTGTTTGGTGATGGTCTATGTTCTGCATGTGTAACTGAGCTGAGGTATTCTGCTTATGTAATTCCTATTTGACATTGCCACTTGTTCTCTTTCCCCAGTAGGTCATGTATTGTTATTCTCTGAAATGTATTGGTTTAATATTTTCAGTGTTGCCTTTTGATAGGTAGGGTCTGGTGCTTTGTGAGTCCTGGTAGTGCTGTTACCATACGGTGGGTTTGCTATGGGTTCTAAATGGGCAGTGTTTGTAGTAGTTCCTAATGTGCCTGGCGGTTGGCACTGGATTATAGTAATGTAAAAATATTTTAGTCTTTCTTTATCCATACACTCATTAAAAGGCATGTTTACTAAAAGTTAGTGTTTGGCAACATTATGCAAATGTTTATGCAAATGAGGCTCCTTATGCAAATGAGGCCCCGCACCCCCCTTGGGCCGCCCCTGAAACAAACAGCCTCCTTACTAAGGGAGATGTCGCTAGAGGATCCACAGTAGTCCCTGGTGGGATGCTGGAGAGGGCATCCTCTTGTAATGGCATGAACTTTATCACTGAGGCTCATAACAGCCTTCTTTCACTTGGGCACACTTTCATTAGCACTTGCACTACACTTGGAAGCCATACTGTAATATCCAGCTCAACATTTAGTTGTATGTTTATTTTGGTAAGCTGTTGCAGAGTCATGGGTGGGTAAACAACAGCTGCCTAAGCTTTTGGCTCCCCCCAGTTTGCCTAATACAGTTGCAATTTTTGAACGTCCAAAAAGAGCCGGGAAGTGCCCGTGAATACCAAAAATCAGGTCACTGTTTATTTGGCGCAAATAAGCGAATCCGTGAAAATGGAAAACACGAATACTGAGGACTGAGTTGTAATACAAATGTTATTTTGATTAAATTTAGTCCAATAAACAAATTTTAAAATATTTTTGTGTGCAATTCCCAAGCTCCATGTTGCTTGGGTGGGAGGAGTAGCCTAGTGGTTAGGGCAAGATACTTCAGGCCGGAAGGTCAGGGGTTCAAATCCCACTAGAGGACAGCAACCTTGGGCCGGAAGGACTGGGGTTTCTAGTCCCACAGATGCTCCTTGTGGTCTTGGGCAAGCCACTTAACCCTCCATTGCCCATGTTCCCTGTAAGTATTAGTGTATGTGTCTCAAATCCCCTTGTGTTAAATGTATCCCCCAATTGTGTTGTGACCGCTTTGATTGAAGGATAAGGCGGTATACAAAACTGTCTAAATAAATAAATAAATAAATTGGGTGCCAATGTGACCCTTTACAGTGTCCCTTTGCACCATTCAGCTGATTAGGGTCACAAATTCCAGGAACCAGCACTTCCCCTGCAGGTCTGACTCCCAGGATTTTTAAGGTTCTTGGGGCAGGTCCAACAATCGCTGAGAGGCCTATTGCACTCAGACTCTACTTACTCCTGTCCTCTCATGACCAACAAAAGTTAGTCCAGGCCCAAAGGTTTGTCCTGAACCAAAATAAGGATTTCCTGAGTTCAGTTGTCTGATCACATGAAGCTTACAAGAAGAACAAGAAGCTAAAATAAGTTTTTGTACAATACAATTAATGTTTTTTAAAAAATTTAACAGAATCAGGGATAACAGCTTGGGGTCCTTCGAAGGTATGTAATATAACAAAGTAATAAGAATAAGCCTTTTTCATGTGTATATACCTTAATATTTATTTATTTATTTATTTATTTATTTATTTTTATTTATTTATTTTTATTTCTTATATACCGCGCTATTATAATCAGTGCGGTTTACATTTGAACAGAACATACAAGAATGTAACAAGTTACATCAAGTTTTTACATTGAACAGGGAAAAGTAAACATGGAGGAAAAAAAACCGAGGGAAAAACTATGTACAAGTTATATACAAATTATATACAAATTATATGGATACTCTTACTAATAAAATCTAAAAAAAACTTTACCTAGAGGCCTGGGCTAGTGGGTCAAGGAAGCAGATAGGGGAAAAAATGGTTAGCCGTTATCTACAGGAGGATGATCTAAAAAAATGGTTAGCCGTTATCTACAGGAGGATGATCTAAGGGACGGGCTAGGAAGGAAGGTAAGGTGATGGCAGTGTGAGTGTCTGGATTGGTGTCAGGGTAGTGTTGTAAGAATAGGTGGTATTTGAGAGTTTTTCGGAATAGCGCCAGGTTTGAGATGGCCCGGATTTCGGCAGGGAGGGCATTCCATGCCAAAGGTGCAAAAATGGAGAAGGCTCTACTTGCTGTTGCCTTCCTACATTTTATCAATAATTTCGGGACTTCGAGTGTATTCATCAATGTGGATCTCCTGGTTCTGTTGTCTGGTGTGCTGTGGAGAAGATCACTGATGGGCATGGGGGGATGGTTTTTAAGGGCCTTGAATGTCATGACCAGAGCCTTGAAATGGATTCTGGCCCGCAGCGGAAGCCAGTGTAGGTTCTTTAGAATTGGCGTTATGTGGTCTGATCTTGAGAGCCCTGTCAGTACCCTTGCAGCTGAGTTCATGGCAAGACGTAGCGGGTTAAGAGTCGACTGTGGGAGTCCGAGTAGGATAATGTTGGCAAAGTCGAGGTGTGGGATGACTAATGCTTGGAATATTGAACGGTAGTCAGGGAACTCAAGAAGTGGGCGGAGATGGCGTAGTGATCGGATCTTATGGTATATTGCTTTAGTTGTGTTTATGACATGTGCTGACATGTCAAGACGCTGGTCGAGGGTGATGCCCAGGTAGCGAATAGTAGATTTGGACTTCAGTTCACTGTTATTGACTAGAAGTGAGGAATAATAGTCTAAGCACAGAACAGTCCTGCTTTTAGTGATAAACAGAATATAAAATATTTGCTTATGCATTTTATGTAGCTCTTAAAATGGACTGAGGCAGAAGCCAGCAGCTGTGGTGAGCCATCAATAAAATGCAGAACTACTTTTGAACTGAGTAACACACAAAGGCACTTTCTAGATACCATGTGAAGACTGGAATAGAGACGTCACAGTCACAATGTACACAATTACACAGGTATTTTATAAAAAGATCTGTCATCTGTGAAGTCTTGTCTAAACTACAAATAAGGAGGTAGAAGAGCGCATGTGGATATGCCAATATGTGGATCTGGAGGCGTCATTTTTTAAACCTGCACGTGGGAAAAAATTGATAAAGGAAACTCGGTATCTTCCATGTATAAGTGCAGAACTTACACGTGCAGTTTGCCCATTTTGTAAACCTACACATATAAATGCTGTCAATTAACTACAGAGGCTGCTATCTTTATCTAAGTTCAATTTGGAAGCAGAAATAAACAAGAGATTAAAGAGAATAAATCCCTTAATCCCTTCTGTAAAGGGCTGGCCGAAACAAGTGCTTTTTCTAAACCTAAACTTGCCAGAAAGTAGGTGCAAATCCCGATGTGAACAATTTTGGTCATGCATGTGTATTCCCTATATGAAATGAAGAATACATGTGTAAATCGTTGACCCTAACCTTGCCTCTGACATGCCCTCTTGCAATTTCTATGTGGATGCCAGTTACCCATGTACCTGCCAGATTTTACCTGTGGAAATCATGAATAAGCCTTCTAAAACAGGCCCCATAATATCTAGGCCTTAAGTAAAATGTGGAACTAACGCGGAACTATATAGCAACACATGATGTCCAAGTTTTAAAAAGAGGAACAGTCTTTTTGTTTAAAAGAACTTACAAATATTTCTTAGTTCACTGGAGAAACACAAGGATGATGATTTCCCAAGTGAGTCTGATGTAGGTATGCAAGTATTTCACCAGAAAAGAGAGAAAAAAATGTCTGTTTCAAAACTGATGGCTCCAAGCCCAGAGATCCGAACATGGTCTGATCCAGAATGCCACCGAAGAACTGAACTAAAACCAGACAGACCTAGCAGCTGGGAGAAAACAAAGTGGAACCATCTAATAGAAACCAGACAAGGGACCAAGGCACCATCATTCATAAGATGAACTTGGAAATTACCACAGCCTAAACGAATGTAGACTGTAGAAAAAAAAGTTTACAATTATCTCTAAGAGGCAGAAATTGAGCTCTAGGACTTCAGACAGCCATGCAGGAAGAACTTATGTCCCTCAGATTCCAGGAAGTAGCATCAGTGGTGAACAGGAACCAGAAAGAGAAATGCAGGTTCCCATCAGCCTCAGCCACCCGCTTCACAGGAAGTGACATCAAAAAAGAGTTGAGCGCCCTCCCAGAGAAGAAGAGGACGCACTGCCCACATAAGGAAAAGACACATGTGGACATGTGCTGCAGGCACAGCCTTTGCTGAAAGATTAAGGCAGCTCATTGTGAAAAGGAGAACATAAGATATGCCATACTGGGTCAGACCACGGTTTCATCAAGCCTAGTATCGTGTTTCAACAGTGGCTAATCCGGTCACAAGCACCTGTCAGGTTCCCTAAGCACATTCCATGCTGCTTGTCCCAGGGGTAAGCAATGGATTTCCCCAGTTCTCTTTAATAATGGTTTATGGACTTTTCCTCCAGGAAACTGTCTAAACCTTTTTTAAACCCAACTATACTAGCAGCTTTTACTACATCCTCTGGTATTGAATTCCAGAGTTTGATTACATGTTGATTAAAAATATATTTTCTCTGATTCATCTTAAATGTGCCACATTGTAGCTTCATTGTATGTCCCCTAATCTTTCTGCTTTTTGAAGCAGTAAACAACCAATCTATGTTTACACATTCCACTCTATTCATTGTTTATAGACCCAGTGGCATTCCCAGCCTCCTCTTCACCTGGGGCAGGCACCCTTCCCCCCCCCCCCCATGCTGCCAGTGCCCCTCACACTGCCGTTTCCTCCCCATGCGGCACCGCACTCACACCATGATGCACCCCCTCCCTCCCCGGCCGGCCCCATGGAGGCCGTGTGGCAAACCTACAATTAAGATGGCTTGGCTCCAGGGCCTGGTCACTATTCACTCCTGGCCGAAGTCTTGTGATTCACGAGACTTTGGCTGGAAGAGAAGAGGAGCCGACCCCTGTAGTACAAGGAACCGTGGCAACTCAACTTAATCGTAAGTTTGACGCGCTGACTCCGTGAGCCCAGCGGAGGTGCACCCCCCTCCCTGATGGCAGCTAGGGCGGGCCACACTCACCGCCCTGCCCTTGGTATACCACTGTATAGAAATCTATCACATCACCCCTCAGCCATCTCTTCTCCAAGTTCAACAACCCTAATCTTTTAAGCTTTTCCTCCTAGGGTTATCCTTCCATCCTCTTTACCATTTTGTTTGCTCTTCTCTATACCTTTTCTAATTCCACTATATCCTTTTTAAGATATGGCAACCAGTTGCACCATGGAGCGATACGGAGGCATTATATTATCCTTGGTTTTATTTTTCATTCCTTTCCTTATGATTCCTAGCATTTTATTTGCTTTCTTGGCGGTGGCTGCACACTGGGCAGAAGGTTTCAATGTATTATCTCTAGTTTGGGTTGTTCGTCCCTAAGTGCATAACTATGCACTTCTCCACATTAAATTTCATTTGCCATTTGTACACCCAGTCTCCCAATTTTTCAAGGTCCTCTTGCAATCTTTTACAATCCTCTTGTGTTTTAACTACTTTGAATAATTTTGTGTCATCTGCAGATTTGATGACCTTACTTATTCCCCAAGAGTCTCTCATGAGAGACCTTGTCAAAGGCTTTCTGAAAATCCAGATACACTATGGAGGTCATTCTCAAAAGCAGGTTGCAAGCCACTTGAATCCTATTCCCCCACCAACTCTCCCCATATATCCCATGCATCAGGATGGGGAAAGCCTGCGGGAAGTGGGAGGGGACAGAGTGGGGCGGGCCCCCGGCAGCACATACAGATGATTCAGGTCACAGCCCTGTAGGTGCTGCCATGCTCATGGGAATGCGCTGCTTATACCATCTTGAAGGTGGTATAAGCAGCAATTTATTTGCGATTGGGGCCGGGGCCGGGTGCAGGGGGTCCTTGCCACCTAATCCTGATCCTGGCTGACCAGCCGTGGGTGGGGCAGCAGGGAATAGGGGGACTGGATATTCCCGGAGTCGGGAGTGCCTGCGGGAAGGATGTCCCCACAGGTGGCAGGGGCACACTGTCCCGATTCTGGCTACCACAGGAATGTTTTGTTTCCATGGTGCAGAATCGGGTCCAAATGGGCCCGTCTTGCCTTGGACTGTCTGGACGGCCTGGACGTGCCCCTCTTGGAATTGCGCTCCACATCAACCGGCTTACTTTAATCTACCTGTTTATTCACACCTTCAAAAAAAATATGAGCTTGGTTAGACAAGACTTTCCTTGGCTAAATCCATGTTGGCTTTCTGCCATTAAACCATGACTATCTACATGTTCAGTTTCTACCATTTTGCCAAGTACTGACGTCAAGCTTACCAATCTGTAGTTTCTCGGATCACCCCTGGAACCCTCTTTAAAAATTGGTGTTTCATTCTCTAGACGCTGGACCCTAGAACTGCCCTGCCTGACTCTGATCATCTGGAAGGTGTGGTGCTGGTACAGCTCCTGGGACCTCTTTCACAGGCTGAGCTACTTTTCCTCTGAGACAGTGGGGTGCTGGCAGGGTGCCACTCTCTCCTCCCAGGCAGATGCCCTAAGCCTGCTGCACAGAGTACAAAAATCTTGTTTTTCTCCCTCCTGATGTAGTGTTCGGGAGTGGTTTATATGCAAAGTGGGATTTTCCCTCTCAAAGGAAACTCCTCCCAGAAGGAAATATTGGCAGCCAGAACTCACCTCTTCTGGAAGTGTCTCTCGCCTCTTGCAATATTTCATAGGGACGCTGGATGCTGCTGCTGATGCTCTCAAAGCAAATTCTAAGTAGTCTCTACATTTATCTAGTAGCAGAAGTTCATATAAGGGTACCCCGTGAAGATGGTAGCGGCCATGAGAAGAGGGGGGAACACTTTGCCCCTCCACTGTAGTCCTCCAACCCCGGAAAACATTTTTAAAAACTTGGCAACTTGCAAACATGATACTTACTGTAAAAGAACTTTGCCATGTGGCCTCCTGCTGCCTCTCTCCCTGTAAAGCATGAGTTCCCAGCAGCCGGAGGAACAGATCCTACTGCTGGACCAAAGTTTTGAGCAGAATTTACGCCACTAATAATCTATAATGCTTTTTGTGTTTATGTATTTTCTATATTCAGGCCCGCTTATATCAGCATGTCTCATGTAACTATGAGATAGAAAGAGGTTTATTGATATAGACTGAGGGTGTTGTGAGATTTCAGTGCCATTTGATACCTCATGCGAAGATATGAAATAAAATCCCCCAAGCTGATATTTTCCTGAAATCCACTCCGTCCCTCTCTGCCATTGCTGTTATACTATATCATACGGTCTGATAGTCACTGGAGCTGAAGAAGCCACACAGCTGGATATTAGAAACACATTTCCCAAATTTAAGTACCAAATCCAGTATTGCCCACCTCCTCTTTCATTTTGGGTTACTTAACACAGAGAATTTTCCAGCCACTACTATGGACTGTTCTCATTTTTTGTTTAGACACGTTTTGCTTGAGCAAGAGCTCCTATTGGGGAGGGTCTGTCTGTCCATCCTTTCACATCTGTTTGTTTTTCACATGCAGAAACATTACAGAACACTAGCAGAAGCGGTGAGCCAGCACATCAAGGGGAGTCTGCCACCAAACCTCTCAAGAGGGGCACTCAGTTACCCAACCCCATGAAGAGAAGCAGTGCCGCGAAGACGGGAGAGAACACAAGCGGAGGTGCTGTGCTGGAGCTGCAGCAAAGACAGGGAAGTGCTAGCAGGAACCCAAAGCCCATGGGCACAAGAAGAACTGTTCCACGGCTGCAGCGACAACCAGCTATAGGAGGCGCCTGTTGTGGAGGAGGGGGAAGACTGCAAGAGTATGGCGTAAAAGGGAGTGTAGAATAGGAAGTAGGAGAGAAGTGGCAAAGAAGGAAGGGAAGAGAAGGGGAGAGGGAGGAAAGAGTGCAAGAAGGAGAGTGGTGGGAAAGGCAGAGGGAAAATTCAAGACAGCAGGAAGGACAGGGATTATTGGTATGGGAGTGTGCAAGGGGAAGGGAAGCTTATAGACCCTCACTACCCAATGACACACCCACAGACTCCAAGGATCTGTCCTGGGTCCGCTCCTTTTCTCTCTCTACATCCAGTCCCTTGGTGTGCTTATCTCTTCCCATGGCTTTCAGTACCATCTGTATGCTGATGACTCCCAGATGTACCTCTCTACACCTGAAATCTCTCCGGCAATCCGGACCCGGATCTCTGCCTGCCTTTCTGACATTGCTGCCTGGATGTCTCACCGCCGCTTGAAACTGAACATGGCCAAGACTGAACTTCTTATCTTTCCCCCTAAAACCTCCCCTCCCCTCCTCTTCCTCCTTTCTCAGTCTCTGTGGATAACTCTGTACTCCATCCTGTTTCCTCAGCCTGCAATCTGGGGGTTGTCTTTGACTCCTCACTCTCTTTTTCCACACATATCCATCTGATAGCTAAGACCTGCCGTTTCTTTCTCTATAACATCAGTAAAATCCGCCCTTTCCTTTCTGAACACACTACTAAAATGCTTATCCACTCCTTAATCACCTCCCGTCCTGAATACTGTTACCTACTCCTTGCTGGTCTCCCTTTGAATCATCTCTCTCCCCTTCAATCTGTTCAACACTCTGCTGCCCGGCTAATCTTCCACCAGCCTCGTCATGCCCATATTACTCCTCTTCTCAAGTCACTTCATTGGCTCCCTATCCGTTTCCGCATCCAGTTCAAACTTCTCCTGCTGACCTATAAATGCATTCACTCTGCGGCTCCTCACTACATTTCTTCTCTCATCTCTCCTTCCCCCCCCCCCCCCCCACCTTGGGAACTCCACTCTTTTAGCAAACTGCTTCTATCTGTGCCCTTCTCTTCTACTGCTAACTCCAGACTTCACTCCTTTCACCTTGCTGTGCCTTACATCTGGAACAAACAACCTGTGTCTGTACGCCAGGCACCTTCTCTAACCCTCTTCAAATCCAGGCTGAAACCCCACCTCTTTGCTGCTGCTTTTGGATCTTGACTCACCTGATCTTCTTCTTCTTTCCTTTTGCTTTATCCCTGCCTACACCTTCTGTGTTTGTCTTAACAAGATTGTAAGCTCTGATGAGCAGGGACTGTCTTTTACATGTCTGTGCAGCACTGCGTACGACTTGTAGTGCTATATAAATGCTCACTAGTAGTAGTAGTAGTAGACCCACTCACACCCACATACTCACCCTTCACATACCCAATATTCATCCCGAGGTATGCACATATACACACACACGGTCACACTCCTGATACTTCCATCCCACCCTAAAATACACACAGACAGCATCCATTCCCTCAACACAGTCACCTACCCTCTCCCTGACACATATATGCCCAGTTCACGAACATCACCATAGATACAGAGTTAAACTCTCCCCATAGAAATATATATGCCTACAATACTACCAAAAGATACACACATGCACTTCATAGAGTAAGTACCATCACACCTCATCCACCCCCACTTCCACGGCTACTCCACAGAGACACAGTTTACCATGGCTTTTCCGAAATCCCCCACACAGACAAGCCCAGTCCCGCAAATGAAGGAAAGGGCTCACTGTAAGTGTATACTTTTCATCTTGCTTTTTGTTAAAAGTCCACTTTAGTACCAAGGCAACACTACTGAGGGTTGATTTTAAATGGTCTCAGTAAAATGCATTGCACCACACTTAGATCTCATTTTAATGTGCACATATAAATTTCATTGAGTTGCTTGGCAAAACAATTTTACTACAAGTGAAGGCCCCATACAGAGAAAAAAGTCTGACACATGCCCTATTTTGATGTTTACTTGTTCTTTACAGGGCTTGGTTTCTTTAATCTAAAATGCTGCTCACCCATCAGAGATTAGTTTTCATCATTCTAGGTTTCTCTTTGTCACCCTTAGGCAGCAAAATATATAAACTATGTATCTGACATTTAACTTACTTTGGAAGTGTGCCTCCACTCGGTATTAATAGTAACCAATTATGGATATAATGCTGGTAGAGAAGGTAACTTACCATACAAAAAAACTGCTTCTTGTATGAAAAAAAAACCTTTTAAGCAGATGTTTTTGATTTTACAAGAACAAAACAGAGTTCTATTGTTCTCTTGGTAAGAATGAGCATAAAAAGCTGTAGATCTATAAAGCATGATTGATATGAACAGATTGTGAAACAATAGTGTATCAGTATAGAACTCCAAGACTTTCTTTGAGACACTTTTAAAGAAGAGATTAGTGGAAACAACTCAGTGTTATTTCCCCGTTAATAAATTAGACGTATATGTATGGGAAGAAACAGAGGAAATAGCAACAGATAAAACTGCAAAGCCACGTCCATCCCTGATGCAATATTGAAGAACCCACCCACTCTCAAACTTTACCTCCAGCTACTCATATCTAAAGATCTTCTGTGCTTTCTTTTGAAACTATCAATTTTTATTGGCATGCCAAGCAGCAACCTTCAAAATGATTGGCAGGCCAAACAGACTATAACAAGATAAGTACTCGCCTCAATAAACTACAGGTAATGTACAGGGGGGATCTTTTAACAATCCCCCATAATAAGAGAGCCAACCAAGGTAAACAATCTCAGCCTTACCCAGATTCATGGATTACAAATGTTACCCGGTATGCTCTTTTCACCTTTCACCAAACCCATACTATGAAAAACCTTTACTTTTACTTCAAGAACAATAAACAAAACCCTGATACCAACTAAGCAACCTTTGCATCATGTTCATTAATCAAAAGCCCACTGAACAAGCAAAAATCTGTCCAAGCCAAAGAGATGAGCGTGGAATGCTATACAACATCAATCTTACTAGGAAACGGGGACCATATCTCCTGAAACACCTCCTACCTGCCCCTCACAGCCCATGTCAGTTTCTCATATCTCAGGATTTTAGCCCATGTTTTATTCCTTTCTTCAAATGTTGAGTCTATGTCCAATTTCCATTGTCTCACAATCACCATCTTAGCAGCCAGCATGAAATGTACCAGGAAATATAAATTGGTCTTCTGTGCTCTGGTACTGTTTTGGTCTCCAGTAGCCCTACTGGACATACTTTCTCAGAAGAACTATTGCTTTATATTATTTTTTTATTCACCTCATTTGAGCCTCATAGCATGACCTCTTGTTCCAGAATTGCATTTCCACTAGATAATGTTTACCTTCTTTTCATGATTAATAACTTTGAGATGCATATATTAAGGAAGAAATCAAACGTCTTTGCTGTAATGAAAATAACACTTTTCTTTTTTTCAATTTTTTATTTATGCCGTTTAATACATACACTTCAATAGAAAATAAAGTGAATCTGAAATTCAGAAATACAACATTTGCAAAGGTACAAAAAGTCTTCACATGCAGTTTACTCTAAAGAAAAAAACATAGCCATTACAGCCCAAAAGAAAGGAAACTGGATTCAAGAATTAGGAAATAACAGAAAGAAACAATAAATTAAGAACAAACACTTTCCCCCAAAAAAATCCATCTCCAGTGGACCTATAGCGCTGCTTCAGGGGTGCCAGTCTGGACCTTTCCATCCTCCTTTGCAGAAAGAAAAGAAGACAGTTGTCCTGAATCAAAAAACATAAGATTTTCCCCCTCACATGTTACTAAGCATAAACAAGGAAACTGAAGTGCAAAAGTTGAGGCTTAAAGCCAAAACCCTTGGTTTCAGGGCTAGGAATTCCTGGCGCCTTTTTTGCCTATATCTAGAATATCTGGGAAAATACAAACTTTCGATCCAAGAAACAACTTATCAATACTGCAGAAATACATATGAAGCACAACAGCATGATGAAACTCAAGCGCAAAGGTAGCAAAGTTAATCTGAGTTACCACCTTGTACGGCCCTGTTTCGTACAAAATGGACCACAATCTAATTATTACTAATTACCTGCAATGATCAGATCCAAAAAGTCAGTACAGGTGCAATCAGAGTCTCTGTTTATTAGATAACTGATGACCAAATACAGGCAGAAATGTGGGGAAGAGAGTTCTATCGGGCACTAGGCACCTCAAGAAGACAACTCTCCCCCTGAATATAAAAAGCATGTTACATTTATACCTTTTTTTCTTCCGTTTTTCTGCATACAGTCCCCAGAGCTATTCCTTTGTGTTCTCTCCCCCTCCCCCCCCCCTATTTCCTATTATTGCCTTTTTTGCTCCCCTTAGTTCCTGTTGCAAAATCCCTCCTGGCCCCCCTCCTCCCATACTTACCAACCATGATCCAGCTATTGCTTTCTTCAGAGCCAGGCCTAGCATATATGTTGGCAGCTTGTGGTTTCCTGTGTATGTATTTCTTTGCACATAGACCTTGCAGGCCTTTATCTGATATCCCCTTGTAGGCCCAAGTCTAGACTCTCCAGCCCAAACTGGCACCTTGCAAGGCTCATGATATCTTCTTATATGGTTCCTTAGGAAGGTCAGTGCACGGAATGTCCAGGACACCTTTCAGACAAAGATTCGCTTCGTTCAGACCCAGCCAATCTCCTCGCGGAGGTATGGAACCGTGAGTAAGAACACACACACGCTTCGTATCTGCCGATACGTATCTCAAGCACACCTCATTCAGTCCTGGCTCATAGCAGCAAAAATATCTTTACACTTTATCAACACAATAGAACAAAAATTAAACAACACTTACCAAGCTTGGTCAAAAATAAGTATACTCACGGCTTTGTTGTCACAAGAGTCATCTTCCTAGGGAAATCAGTCACTCACTTCTTCTCCGGTCTCCACTCTGCACCGGGAACACACCTCCCTCAACCTTTCTTGAGGGGAATTCAAATCTTTAAATTTGTATCTTGGTCATAAAGACCCACCCGTACCCAATCCCGGGTGTTCGGCACCAATTTGTACGGCCCTGTTCCGTACAAAATGGACCACAACCTAATTATTACTAATTACCTGCAATGATCAGATCCAAAAAGTCAGTACAGGTGCAATCAGAGTCTCTGTTTATTAGATAACTGATGACCAAATACAGGCAGAAATGTGGGGAAGAGAGTTCTATCGGGCACTAGGCACCTCAAGAAGACAACTCTCCCCCTGAATATAAAAAGCATGTTACATTTATACCTTTTTTTCTTCCGTTTTTCTGCATACAGTCCCCAGAGCTATTCCTTTGTGTTCTCTCCCCCTCCCCCCCCCCCTATTTCCTATTATTGCCTTTTTTTTCTCCCCTTAGTTCCTGTTGCAAAATCCCTCCTGGCCCCCCTCCTCCCATACTTACCAACCATGATCCAGCTATCTGCTTTCTTCAGAGCCAGGCCTAGCATATATGTTGGCAGCTTGTGGTTTCCTGTGTATGTATTTCTTTGCACATAGACCTTGCAGGCCTTTATCTGATATCCCCTTGTAGGCCCAAGTCTAGACTCTCCAGCCCAAACTGGCACCTTGCAAGGCTCATGATATCTCCTTATATGGTTCCTTCCGGTGCTGGATCTCTTCTTGCAAAGGCCTGAATGCTGGCTCACATGGTATAGCAGCGTGGCTGTTGTTCTTTAGCAATTTTGTGAGATTCAGGGCAGCCATTAAGTGATTATGAACCAGGAACATTATTAACCCTTAGCACTTAAAAATTAAAAGCAAATCTGTCATACTTAACCCCAAATCTGTCATACTTAACCTCTACCAGTACTTAAACCCTACAACCTCTAGCGATGACTCAAGGAACTCAGTCAGGTTAAACCCCTCAGAGTTCCCCTGCAAGCCTGGAGGAACAGATCTCCCAGGAGGCAGGTAATGAGCCCTAACAGAGGCAGAAGAGCATCAGATGACATATTAAGAGCCTCCATTAAATATTTCTTCACCATATCAATTGGAGTGATGAGAGGTGACCTAGGAAAGTTCAGAAACCTTAAGTTGTTTTTACATACCTGGTTTTCCAGGTATTCCAACCGACAGTGGGTAAGATTACTGTCCTTTACCATAGTCTCTCCCAGCACCTGAACAGCAGTGAGGCAGCTGTCTACCGCTTCATATCTAGCAATCAAATTTCCCAATGTTTGAGATTGTTCCACCACTGTTTGCGACACAATCCTCAAATCATCTATCAAGCGAAGTGAAAAATCTTGCATAGAGGTGCTAAGATCTTGTATGGCGCCCCAAAGTGACTCCATTGTCACCGTACCTGGTTTCACTGCCTGCTGCTGAAGCAGCCCGGAGATGTATTCTCCCCTCCCTTGCGTGATCACACTCACAGTTCACGGAAGTCCTACGTTCTCAACGGGACTCCTTTCACAAAGAGGGGAGGACATGGCTGCCGGAGAGTCTCTTGGAAGAAGGGCTGCATCAACCATCTCAGGAAGTGAGACCGCCAACGCTCCAGCTGTCTGCAAGCTTCCGGACCTCAGGGGTGGAATAAGCAGAATGGGGCTCAACAGGCTGGACCAGGGAGAGTAAAGGTGGAGAGCTGATCAGAGCACAGAAGGCATCCAACATCGCTTGTCGGAGAGGTTGAGAAGAGGTGCCATCCAGGGATACACCCTTCCCCTTCCCCTTCCACATGTCTGGGGAGAAATTACCCGCTGGCAAGAACAAAGGCAACTTCAGTGCAACAAGCCAGTGTGTTTGTTCACGGCGCCATCTTGGATCCAACAACACTTTTCTTATAATTTCTTACCTTGAAACCTGATGTGTATGAGGCCTGTTTCTTTTTTAACGTTAATAGAACCAAATGTTATGGTAACTATGAGTTCAATCAACTGTAATTGGGTAGAAACATTATTATTCTTTTCCTCTTTTCTATTTAGGAAACAGTCATATGATATCAATAATAAAACAAACCTATCACTTGCCTACTATTTATGGAATGAGGAGAGGAGTGGCGGAGTAGCCTAGTGGTTAGAGCACTGGCTTAGTAACCAAAAGATCAGCGTTCAATTCTCACTAGCATTTCTTGTGGCCTTGGGCAAGTCACTTAACCCTCCATTGCTTTGGAAGAACAGCCTGGCAATCTGCTTCAGTCACACTGCCAAGAAAACCCAGAAGCTGCTGGGTCACCAGGAGTCAGCATTGACTCAAAGGCATTGCATTGCATTTATTATGGAACCAATTTAAATTTCTAAATTTTACATTCACTCAGGGCTCTTTCTCAATACAATATATATTCTCCCATTTCCTCACCTCTACTGTCCCTGTTCTCTTAGTCCTCTCTTTTTAGTCTGATTCTTGTTCTTAGTTCCTTCTCTCTTTTTCCTTCAGTGACTTTTGTTTCTAGGTCTCACTCTCTGTTATGTTTCTGCATATTTCATTTCTCAAGTTTTTATGCAAATAGATTCCTATACTTGTAGGTAATACAAAGATTGACATATCGAGCTTAAAGCTATAATGGACTTCTTATGGGCTACTCAATCTGCTCAGTCTTTTGCCTCAAGGCTTCCATAGTCCAAGAATTTCTCGAGCACCAGTGTCTGACAATGTGAAGTTGGGGATGGTTTATACTCTAGTTTTATATTATAGTTATCATGCATGGAAGATATAGAAAAAGCAAACAACTTACTGGGATGAAGTGAATGACAATTTACTACCTGGAAACAAGAGGTAATATATTTTTTTAAATACCATGAAGTCAATGCTGACTCTTGGCAACCCAGCAGCCCCTGGGGTTTCTTGGCAAAGTATGACTGGAAGTAGATTGCCAGGTCTTTTCTTCCAAGGCAATGGAATGTAAAGTGACTTGCCTAAGGTCACAAAGAGTGCTAGTGGGGATCAAACCCTGTTGCTTGTGTGCTAGACTGCTGCTCTAAGCACTAGGAAAATCCGTCCACTGCTTCACCAACATGATTTTAAATCAGTCATTCACTCAATCATTACTCCACACTTTGATTTCAGGACCACTATTCTACAAGGTACCACAAAACAGGCCTTAAGACAACTCCAACTAGCACAAAACGTTGCAGCAAGGCTAACAATGCACATCAACTCAACGGAACACATCACCCCAACACTGTACAACCTCCATTGGCCCCCCATCCAGAGCCACATAAATTACAAAATAATTGTGACCACCTTCAAATTAATCAAAAATATAGCCCCCTCTCTATCCATCCTCATTACAAAGGAAGCCCAAAATCACACACACAACAAGACCTGAACAAAAATAAACTTACTGTATCTATGGATTTCAGGAAATCAAGAAAGACGACCAACAACAAAGCATTTTCCCACATTGCCCCCATCCTTTGGAATGCCCTTCCAGCCCATCTAACAGAAATAAATGATCTCATCACATCCAGAAAACAAACGTAAAACTCACCTATTTACTCTTTATTTTGGAAAACAAGCTGAACACAATAGCTCAGACTCCATACTCTCCCTTCCTAAAAAAAACTCCACATAGCATTCCCCCCTTACATATCACCCAGAATGTATATAGTTTCATACTAATAACTTACTGCTTATAACACCTATAATCAATGTTAATGTATATAGTTAGAATACGTTTAATGTGAGGAGTGCTGCCCGTTCCTGAAAATTGCTACCTGAGTTTTGATTGGTTCCCGGAGACCGGAGGCTGCTCTCTGCGGTGGGCGGAGCCTTCCAAGGACTATTTCAGCGTGCCCTGCTCGTGGGTTACCGAGGAGTGCTGCCCGTTCCTGAAAATTGCTACCTGAGTTTTGATTGGTTCCCGGAGACCGGAGGCTGCTCTCTGCGGTGGGCGGAGCCTTCCAAGGGCTATTTCAGCGTGCCCTGCTCGTGGGTTACCGAGGAGTGCTGCCCGTTCCTGAAAATTGCTACCTGAGTTTTGATTGGTTCCCGGAGACCGGAGGCTGCTCTCTGCGGTGGGCGGAGCCTTCCAAGGGCTATTTCAGCGTGCCCTGCTCGTGGGTTACCGAGGAGTACTGCCCGTTCCTGAAAATTGCTACCTGAGTTTTGATTGGTTCCCGGAGACCGGAGGCTGCTCTCTGCGGTGGGCGGAGCCTTCCAAGGGCTATTTCAGCGTGCCCTGCTCACGGGACGCGAAGCGGGCGCGTCCCGTGGGCGTGTGCCCGAAGGGGCATGACCAAAGGGGCAGGCCTGCCCCTTTGGCGCCCCTTCGGTGCTAGTTCGGTGCAGGAGATTCTCTGTGATGGGGAAGCGACGAAAGCACTTTTCTCAAGCAGTCCAATCTAAAGCAGTAAAAGTGGTAGGTCCGATGGATGCCCATGTTGTTTTGGGAGACAAACTTATTTCATCTTCGCCTACTGCTTTGTTGGACGCTGGAGTTGAAAATCCTCTTTCTGTAAGTACTGTGTCCTCCTGTGACGATTCCCGAGGAATGGGGTTATCTCCCCCCATTCAAGAGGCTAAGCACGTGCCTGCATTAGCTTCGTCTTTACCTCCAAATGGTTGTGATGTTGTAGAGACTGAAGTGCTATTGGGGTCTTTTTTACGTTTAGAAAATGATCTTTCTCCTCCGTTACCCTCCGTGATATCTTTTCCATTGCCTGGGGAACCTCAAACCCCGCCTGCAGATTTGTCCCTAAAAGATATATGGATGGTTATCTCTCGTATTGAATCAGTATTGGGGGCCTCTCTGCAGCGGGTTTCTGAATTCTCCAAGGCAACGGTTCAGAAACTTGCAGATCATGATAAAAGGTTGATGTCTATTGAATCTAAAGTTGATTTGCTTGAGGTGGATAGTTCCGCTAATAAAGCTGTGTTAGCTTCATCAGTTCAAAACTTTAATTCTTTGCATCAGCAAGATGAGGCATTGGAGAATTTGATGCGTTCTCGGAATCTTCGGTTATTGAATTTTCCCTGTACACACTATTTATCTCCAATGATTCTTTTTCAAAAATATTTAAAAGAGATATTGTTGATTACTGATGTTCAAGCTTCTTCAATTTCAAAAATGTATTATGTATCCTTGAGGAATATTAACCAACAAGCTGGGGGTGAGGGGGGTGTTTCTCTGGTTCCTGGGAAGGCTGTAACTGATAAAGTTCTGTCTTCTACTTTGGATATTTCAGCCTTTCTGGAAACTACTTCTGATGATATTTCCTCTAGAGCTACTCTTTTGGTCTCTTTTATTTCTGAATTGGATAAAGATAAAGTATTGCGGGCTTATTTTCCAAAAAAGTTTGAAAAGTTCTGTGGTCAATCAATTCAAATATTTCCTGACGTGTCTTGGACCACACAGCTGCGGCGCAAAGCGTTTTTAGAGCTGCGCCCGCATGTGTTGGCCGTAGGCGCGGTTTTTCATCTTCGTTTTCCATGTAAATGTCTTATTGTTTATCAAGGTAATAGATATTTGTTTTCTGACCCTGAACATTTGATTGAATTTCTAAAGGATAAAGTTGGGTAGGGTCTCTTTATGGAGTATTTATTTTATTTTCTCCTGGAACCATTTCTTCTTTGTTGAAATTTAAACAGCACTCCTCCTTGATGTGGTTTATAACTTGTTCTTTATTTTCTTTTAGTTTGTTTCCTATCATTAATTATGTTATGTACATGATTGTTTCTATTGTAATTTGAAAATTATTATAAATAAAAAATTTAAAAAAAAAAAAAAAAGAATACGTTTAATGTAACTGAATATGTACCTGTTACAGTACTATTCAACTTTTTGTTATATGTAAACCGCTTTTGATCGTCTGGAAAATGCGGTATAAATTTGTTAAATAAATAAAATAGGCTACTTCTCCATAAGAAATGACCGTGTCAGTGTAAAAAGAAAAGCACTTATCCATTTGTAGCTGGACTATTGAGCATAATTTGGACATTATACAGCTCAGAGACATGTCAGTGGTTGAGAGCATACAAAAGAGAATTGCAAAACCTCTGCAACATCAGCTCAATTACAATTATTAGGCTTGACAAATTAAGGTCTTGTCTTTATTCCCAGTTTTCAAGAGCCACCAGCAGCTCAGATTTTCAGGATATCCTTTTTTTTTAATAATATATCATAACGTCACATTCTTGAAATCAGAACATCACGAAATACAGTTAGGGGTTTGTTTAAAAAGCAGCGATAGCGGCCTCCGTGCGATGTGCGTCTCCAATATCACACAGAGGCCGCTAGCGCTGCTTTGTAAACAAATCCCTTCGTCTACAAATTAGGAGGTAAGATACAGGAAAATTGAACAAATCAGACAATGATGTCAAAAAATATTTAGGAATCTTACAGGAGAGAATTAAATGTACATCCAACAACATCAACTTGATTCAATTTCTCTCTATGCACAAGAAAATCTAACACTGTTTAGGTTCAAACAAAAACAAAATTCTTAGCTTCATAAGACACAAAACCTCGACAAGGAAATTTTAACATAAACACAGCTCCCAGAGCCACGACCCATGGCTTCAAGACCGGGAATTCCCATCACCGCAGCTGGGTTTTACAAGAAAAATCAGGAAAAAATGTGTATTTTAGAACCTAAAAACAGCTCTTCCATAGATTTGCAATGTAAACATAAGACCATGGCTGGCTCAGAGGCAAAAGTTGCAAGTAAGGTAGTTCTCTCAGTTATAACTTCAAGTGAACTTTCAAGAGTGTCAGTTACAGTAAGTCCATTGATTACTGCCCACTAGTAATCTTAATTGACTGTCCAGCTCTCAAAGGTTTCAAGGTCAGATACTGAGGTCATACCGCTGGTGGAATATTCTCCAAAAGAATCTTCAAGACCTCAAGCATATATTCCCGTAGCATTTCAGCAGGGGCAAGAAGCAGAGACTTATGAAAATTCAAAAAGTGCAAATTATTGCACCTCCTTTATTCTCCAACCACTCCAGCTTCTGTGCTCACCATAACTTATCCTTGACCACCTCTGAATGTAGGTCCACTTGCTCTGCACAATGTACTTCAAGAAGCCTCAAACTTGCCCCTTGCTGGAAGTCAGACCTTCCACTCTCCCAAAAATTAGAGATTCTTCTTTAACTTTACCAGCAAATGTCAAGAGAGAGATGCTCAAACCTTTGATGGCATCCCTTAAAGAATCCAAAGTTACCACTGCAGGTCATTCCAGCAAGCCAGGAACCAATAAGCCAATTGTTCCTTCTCCTGCAGTTACCTCCTTCAGCTCACCAATACTGGGTCCTTGTTGCCCCACAGTTATCAACTGCTCCTTACACATTGGGGAAGAAGCTGCAATGAGAGCCACCTCTATGTGAGAAGTTGGCAGTTCACCTGAAATGGCTACCCATAACAGATCACTGCTTACAGCCTCGATGCTTCCTGATCTCGGCAGCACAGCATGAAGGCTAGGGCTTAGTGACACCCTATCAACGCTCAGGTCTAGTGAAGAGATGTTTGCTAGACTTGCTGAAGTGACGTTTCCCTCCAGTCCGCATCAGACCATGACCTCCAACATCCTCTGGCTTGGTGACAGGGTCAGCTGAGAGGCCAAGGTAAGCCTCTGGATTTCAGCTTCTTTGGAGACATAGCCCCTCCAACAATAGTCCCGTATAACTAGACAAGACAGCAATGAGGTGAGAGCAACTGAGGGCACAATCTTAACAGAACAGCATTTTACATCCAGGTTCCTTTCAGGATATCCTTAATGAATATGCAGGATAGATATTTGCACACCCACTACCTCCATTGTATGTAAATCTCTCTCATGCATATTCATTAGGGTTGGTGACCCTTGAGGTCTGGGAGTGTAGACCAAGAAATTAAGGATCATGTCATCTCCACAGGATTTTGTATTCTCTTTTCACATAATTCTCATAAAAGATGTTCAACTGCTCTTCAGTGTGTTATAAAATACTTCAAATGTTATTCAGAAAGACCAAAAAGAACTATATTAACTTCACAGATGACACTACCCACATATGCATTCAATTATCAGGCTCTTGTCTGCCTCTGCTTCCATTCCCAAAAGCTTAGTCACCCATCTACTGTATATATATGTACCCAGATGTAAATAGTTACCCCAAGTTATCCACGTTTTAATACCTGTTCATTGTAAACACGGATCAGCCAATGAAATGTGTAAGTTTCTGTAAACCGCACTGATGTTGAATAGCGTGGTATAAAAGACTGTAAATAAATAAAATAAATATATGCAGCTTTTATTCCACTCCCAAGATCTCTACCCTGAACAGATTTGCTTGTCTTATTATTATTACTATCATTATGAATCTGACCCTGCCCAGTATATCTTAATCCAGCCCTGCCCATAACCCATGCAGGTCAACACATGTGGTGTCATTAGTCACTGCCATTCAATGAGCCCTCTTCAATGCCTAGGGGCTCCCACTGGTCCATTGGAGTCTCCAACACCCAAGGAAAAATTACCACACCTGAAAGTGTAGGAAGCCATGATCAGCCAAGCAGGTGCCAGGAGTGATAGAGGCTGGGGAGAGTACTTGCTAGGGTCTGAAGAGAATAGGGTAGAGTTCATGCCAATGTCTGGGGAAGAAAGTAGTGAGAGTGCTTTCTGGGGTTTAGGGGAGAAAAGGGTTGTGAGACTGCTTTTTGGGATCATAAGGGAATGCATAGAAGTGCTTGCTGGGTTGTAGGGAAATGGTTGGAATGATGGTTGCTAATGTTTGGAAGGGTGCTTTTTAAATGCCCATATTAATGTGGCATAATTTGATGTAGAGTTTTAACATTCACATATTAGTGGGGGGGGCTTAAAATGTATTTTATATTATGGTGGGGGTCCCAATGTGCTTGTTTGCCTAGGATCTACCAAAGACTTTATCCAGCCCTGTTTATCATGGACCATGCAAATAAAATGCAGGACCCTAGCAGGTTGGAATATAATAATCAGACTCTCATTTCAGAGTTGGCTCAGGTCCGATCTGGAGAATAGCAAAATACAAACAGACAAATCCAGTGGCAACAGATTCCGTTCTATTCTAAGTGCATAAGGATAAGTCAGGTAGAAAAGATTCATAGACACAATATCTCTGCAGCTAGCACAAAGGGAGCATCTGAGTTCCATAGCTCAAGGCTAAGAAGTCCTCAAAAGATGGGGAACATCTTACTAGCCATCCAATCTAATTCTCTTTCCCTTGCTTAGCAAGCCAACATTGACCTAAAAGACAAACCGATCTCATTCTCTCTAAGTGGAACTTTACCTTGTATGTACTTAGTGGTTGAAAATTATTTAGAAACTCAACTTGTTCATAATTTAGAAGTCACACAGGGAGCATATTCTTTACTTGTCAGTACAGTTCAAGGTATTAGATTTTGGAGTTATTTTAGAAGAGATAAACATAAGATGGACATCTCAAAATATCGACATGGACATCACAACCACTGGGAGGTGCTGAAGGTGATTTCAGACCCAGGAGGATCTGCACATCACAGCGGTAGCCACGTCCCAGGGTGCACATGTTTGAGGATGTTTCTGGGTGAAGCTATCACATTACATTCAGAATGTGCCAGGCATGATAGCCAAATGTCCTGATCTACATATTGCATAACATAAGATATGCCATACTGGGTCAGACCAAGGTCCATGAAGCCCAGTATCCTGTTTCCAACAGTGGCCAATCTAGGTCATAAGTAACTAGCAGTTTCCCCAAAGGACACAGGTTGCTCAATGCTTGTATTGGGTCAAACAGTGATATCCCGTGTCCCTTTTAATAATGGTTTATGGACCTTTCCAACAGGAACTTGTCCAAACCTTTTTTAAACCCAGCTACACTAACAGCTTTTACTACATCCTCCGATAACAAATTCCAGAGTTTCATTACACGTTGAGTGAAAAAATATTTTCTCTTATTAGTTTTAAATAGGTTTCCCTGTATCTTCATTACATGTCCCCTAGTCTTTTTATATTCTGATGACGTAAACAATAGATCTACGTTTACCAGTTCCACTTGCATTCATTAATTTATGAAACTCTATCATAGCTCCCCTCAGCCGTCTCTTTTCCATGTTGAAGAACCTTAACCTTTTTAGCCTCTCTTCAAAGGAGTATCCATCCATCCCCTTTACCAATTTGGTGGCTCTTCTCTGTACCTTTTCTAATAACGCTATATCTTTTTTAAGATACAGCGACCAGAATTGCACACAATATTCAAGGTGCGGTCGCACCATGGAACGATACAGAGGCATTATAATATCCTTTGTTTTATTTTCCATTCCTTTCCTTATGATACCTAGCATTCTATTTGCTCTCTTGGCTGCCGCTGCACACTGGGCGGAGGGTTTCAACATGTTATCCACAATGACGCCTAAATCTTTTTCCTGGGTGGTGGTTCCTAATGTGGAACATTGCATCGTGTAACCATAGTTTGGGTTGTTCTTTCCTAGTTGCATAACTTTGCACTTGTCCACATTAAATTTCATCTGCCATTTGGATGCCCAGTCTTCCAATTTATCAAGATCATCTTGCAATTTTCCACAATCCCCTTGGGTTTTAACAACTTTAAATACTTTTGTGTCATCTGCAAATTTGATAACCTCACTCGTTATTCCCTTTTCCAGGTCATTTATGAATATGTTAAAAAGCAGCGGACCCAGCACAGATCCCTGGGGGTACTCCACTATTCACCTTTTTCCATTTGGAAAATTGGCCATTTAGCCCTACCCTCTGCTTTCTATCTTGTAATCAGTTCCTGATCCACAATAGTATATCACCTCCTATCCCATGACTCTTTAGTTTTGCCAAAGGTCTCTCATGAGGGACCTTATCAAAGGCTTTCTGAAAGTCCAGATACACTATATCAACTGACTCACCTTTGTCTACCTGTTTAGTCACACCTTCAAAAAAACATAACAGATTAGTAAGACAAGATCTTCCTTGCCTAAAGCCATGTTGGCTGTCTCCCATTAAGCCATGACTATCTACATGCTAAGTAATTTTGTTCTTTATGATGGTTTCTACCATTTTTCCCGGTACTGACGTCAGGCTCACCGGTCTGTAGTTCCTTATCATTCCTCCAGTTCAGTCCTTCACCACTGGGTAGTGTACCTCCACCTGCAGTATGGAGATTGGGCATGTCAGAATTGTGACATCACTGGATGTACCCTGCTGGTTTCTTCCATCAGCCCCAGTGTGTCCAGTCTCCATGCAGCAGGAGGACGTAGTGAGCCTAGGTGCTGGGCTCACTAGAGGAACAGATAAGGAGCACTGTTTAGTATAGTTAGCTCTAAGAGTTTTTTGATTACCTATCATTTCATTCCATTTCATTTATTTTGGGTACTGTTACTTTAAAAAAAATAAATAAAAAGGAGTTTTGTTTTGGGGGGAATCGAACCTGCTTTGGTGGGACTTGTTCTCCTTTCAAGATCGGTCTGGGTGTTTGAGCTGCTTTCCCCTTCTGGGTTGGATGGAGGGGAGTTGTGCAGCAGAAGAAACGACTGGCCTGAGAGCTCCAGTTGTTGCTGGGGGCCTCATGGCAGCACACCTGGGGCCAGGAAGCTCTCTCCACGGAAGCTGCTCACATATCGCTGTGAGCTGCGTCGCGGATTGCAGGGCGGCCGTTTGGAGCGTCGGAGCAGGTAATTAGCCTGGGGGCATTGTTAGACCCGGCAGCGAAGGGGAGTGACGCCGCGTTTTTCAGTTTGGATGTAGTACCTGGGATAAGAAAATTTGGAGTCCCTGAAATGAATTACATGGGCAGCATCATTATACAGAATGAGAAGCATGAAGAGATGATCCCCTGAGGAACCTATTGGTAGTGAAACACAGGGGCGCCTTAATCCTGGCGTTGGGCTTTTAGAGAAGAAGCAAAGAAGTAAAAGTGCTTCTTACAAGAAGTTAAGTATTCTATTTGGTGCACATATAGAAGAGAAAGAAAAGAAGTGAAAGTGAAGTTTTACGAGAAGTCAAGTATTCTATTTGATGCACTTATAGAAGAGATTATTATGTACCGTTAGAAGGTCATTGATGTCAACGAGCACATAATTGGGAGGAGTTAAATGTCCAAATACCAGTGCTATGGTTTGTCTGAGACCTTGAAAATAATGAGATACAACTAAAGAGAAACTGAATTAATGTGATTTGTTGAGTGAGCTATCTTATATCGTATTACTGTGAAGTACTCGCTCAAAGAAGTGGCCATAAGGTTTGTCTGATATAATTGCAGCCTTTGTACCTGATGTTTGGAACAATTAATCAACAGTCTCGTAAATTACCATAATCTAAAAAAGATAAAACAGTACTTTGTAGTAGAACACAAAAGTTCAAAGGCCGAAGTCGTCTCAATTGCCTCATTCTAAAGAATAATTTAGAAATTACCGCATTAATTTGCGCCTCAAAGGATACATTTTCATTTATTAAAATCCCCAATACCCCAAGAACTGGTTCAACATTAAAGTTTAACTGATTTAAAGCCTCTATCAATAAATTGGGAAGCAGTTTATTATTATTTAGACAAAGAACCCTAGTTTTAGACACATTCAACTGTCAATGAAGAGTTTTTGCCCATCTACCCAGCAAAAATATAGTATTATTTATAACTGAATAATAGATTGTAGTTAAAGGAGAAAACATTAATATAGAGATGTCATTCGCAATTTCCGCATGTATATATTTAAAATCTGCTCTGTCACAAACCCAACCCAATGAAATCATCAGTATATTGAAAAGTACAAGGGAAAGTGGAGATCCTTACAGAACCCCACATTTTGACCTCCAAATCCTAGAATAGTCAGCCCCAATCTGAACCCTATATGTTCCATTTTTTATAAAACCCAAGAACCAATCATATACAGTCCCAGAAATCCTCAGATAATTCAAAATGGTCATGAGCATATCGTGATCCGCGGCATCAAATGCAGAACTTATATCAAATTGCAATAAAACTGCTATTTGCCTTTTAGCCAAAATAGCATTACTATCTGAAACTAAAAGTCCTAAAAGCAATTCCGTATTATGAGACCTACGAAAACCAAATTGAGAGTTATTTAGGCAATCAAAGTTATTCAAATATTGTCCTAGTTGCTTAGCAAGCAGTGCTTCCATCACTTTTGCCACTAAAGATATATTGGCAATAGGGAGAAAATTTGAAACCTCTGTACGAATAGCCTTTTTGTCCTTTAGGGATCGAAATAAGGATTATATCTCCTATTTCTTGGGGACAGATACCTTTAGACAATAAGGGGGTCATTCTGAAATGCATTTAGCGGGGATATACGTCCAGGTTGGATGTATATCTCCGCTAAATGCCCAGGTCGTATTCTTGCCAAAGAGCTCCCCACACGTACAGCAGAGATGTGCGAGGAGCACTGTACCAGGGAGGGAGTGGGCAGGCTGAAGGAGGAGTAAGGGCGGGCCGGAGGTAGAATAAGTCCCCCGCAATGTCGGTGCACAGCTGGGAAGGACCCCCACAAAGAGGTGAGCCGGTCAGTGGGTTTCTTGCAGCCCAATCCTGGCCCCGGATGGCCCAATTGGGGGTCGAGCTGTGAGGAAAATGCACTTTGAAGTTGAGCGGATGATCAGGGCCTCTGCATGGAGTACCGGTGTCATGGCGATAGGACACCATGGCACCAGGGAGTTGCCGGGACATTTAGGCAGTCTGGATCGGGGCACGGCCAGGCCGTCCAAGCTCTCTGCACCCGATTCTGCTTCTTACGGGAATAGCTCCTTCAGGTGCAGATCCGGGACGTCCAGATTTTGGATGTCCGGATGGCCTTCATGTGCTCCAAAAGGAATTGGCTTCCACATCTACAATAATCTCATAGAACCAAACTTTAAAAGCCAAAGGTGCATGACTACATAAAAAAGTAGGACATGGATCTGCACGTGAAAATGTCTTAGAACATTTCTTAAAAAGAGTATTGACTTCTAAAAATGACAGCTGCAAAAAAGGTCAACCACAAACAATCTACAGAGAATGGAGCCTCCAACTCCTTCCATGGAACTGAAGACAACATAACAAATTCTTATATATATTGTGTACTTTGCCTCCTTATGGGAGGATTTTTTGGCTTTAGGGGCCACAGTGCCAAAAAACTAGCAGACACTTTCTAAAAGCATTCTAAAATTGGTCTGTCTGATGTGCCTCTGTGACTTTAAGGGCTTCTAAGTGGGTGAGTCCAGGACGTGCAAGATTTCAACAATCCCACATCTAAAATGGCTCATTCCTGGAGACGTTTATGTAGAATAGATGACTGCCCACCTAATTTCAGACCCAGGTACTGCATGTCCTCACTGACTGCTTGTATGTCAAGAACAGGTATGAGCTTTGCTGGTCTAAGGGGGGTGACTGCATGCATCTCCCAGTTACCTCTCTCGCCACTGCATCCCTGTATGGACCTTCTGCCTCCCTGTATGGACCTTCTGCCTCTGTGGGGCCCACGTTCAGCAGTGTGCACACAAATGTTCTTAGGAATGGGTGTTGCAGCAATGCTCCACTAACTGTAACTAGGACTGTTAGAGGTGTTGTATTGTGCTCTTCAAAAATGTCATGCTGTTGTATCATTCAAGGTATCTCTTGAGTTCTGTCTTCTTTAATAGTGAGCTTTCTCTTAATATCAGCTTTTGAGAGGATGGTTGCTGGAACTTCCCAGGGACTGTTGGAGGCTCAGCATAGACCTGGCAACTGCCTAATGGGTTGCCTGTAGTGACACAGCAAACTATGGGACATAGATGCACAGGGCCTGTATATATGAGGGACATTGTGAGAGATTAACATGTCACTTTTGCATGCTGATGTTGTGACCATCACATAGGATGGACCTGCATCCTGGCTATAGCCAGGGCCGGATTTACCTTGAGTGAGGCCCTACGCCAACAAAAATTGTGGGCCCCCAGCAGGGGCGGCCCAAGGGGGGTGCGGACCTCATTTGCATAAGGGGCCTCATTTGCATAAATATTTGCATAATGTTACCATATACTAACTTTTAGTAAACGTGCCTCTTAATGAGTGTATGGATAAAGAAAGACTAAAAGATTTCTACATTACTATAATCCAGTGCCAACTGCCAGACACATTAGGAACTACTACAAACACTGCCCATAGTAAACCCGCCGTATCCTAACAGCACTACCAGGACTCACAAAGCACCATACTCTACCAATCAAAAGGCAACACTGCAAATATTAAACCAATACATTTCAGAGAACAACAATACATGACCTACTGGGGAAAGAGAACAAGTGGCAATGTCAAATAGGAATTATATAAACAGAACACCTCAGCTCAGTTACACATGCAGAACATAGACCATCACCAAACAAGGAATCAAAATTTAGAAATAGGAAGACAATAATTAAACTGGGAATCCCAAAAGCCAAACTTGGAATGTACAACACTGTAGAAATAAAACTATACATTAATTTGCTCTTGTACTAAACAAAGCGCAGATGTTAATGATGCACATTTACCAGAGCTGACATATTCCAATTAATAAATTCAAAATAAAGAGATATTTTTCTACCTTTTGTGCATTTTTTTCAGCTGCAATTGCTCCAGCCACTTTCTTCTGGTTTCTTCGTGTCTTCTGCTAACTCTCCATCGTCTGCTGTCCATTTGTCCTTTCTTCTCTCTTCTAGATTTTTTTCCATTCTCTCTCTACATCTGCTTTAACATACTAATCTTTCTCCTTTTGCTCTTTCCTCATTCCTATTTCATCCACTCAAATTTTACCCCTCCATCCTCAATCCCCACTTACTCTCCCAATACCCGGCCAATTGTAGATTTTTTATCCCTCCCACACAAAATATTTTTCCCTTCTCCATTTTACTCTTCCAGCCCCATCCCATTCTAATCCTCCCCCAACATCAGCTCCCTTCTAGTTCCAGCCTCACCCAGTATCCATTCCCTTCTAGTCCCTGCATCAGCCCATTTCCAGTCCTAGCCATCCATCAGCCCATTTCCAGTCCTAGCAACCCCCCAACCCAATACCAGTCCTAGCCCCCCCATCACCCCACTTACAGTCCTTAACCCCCCATCATCCCATTTTCAGTCCTTAACCCCCCATCACCCCATTTTCAGTTTAAGCCCCCCCTATAACCCATTACCAGTCCTAACCCCCCATCAGCCCACTTCCAGTCCTAACCCCATCAACCCATTTCCAGTCAGCCCCCCATAGCCCATTGCCAGTCCTACCCCCCCCCATCAGCCCACAGCCCATTACCAGTCCTAACCCCATCATCCCACCTCCAGTTTTAAACCCCCAGCCCATTTCCAGTCCTAGCCCCCCATAGCCCATTACCAGACAACCCCCATCAGCCCACAGCCCATTACCAGCCTTAACCCCCCCAAAGCCCATTACCAGTTCTACCCCCCCCCCACCAGCCGCTGACCCGTCCTCACCCCATCTGCCCCCCTCCAGTCTTAACCCCCCAGCCCATTTCCAGTCCTAGCCCCCCCCCCATAGCCCATTACCAGACAGCCCCCATCAGCCCACAGCCCATTACCAGTCTTAACCCCCCCCAAAGCCCATTGCCAGTTCTAAGCCCCCCCAACAGCCCACAGTCCATTACCAGTCCTAACCCCATCAGCCCACCTCTAGCCTTAACCCCCCCCAGCCCAGCCCAGCCCAGCCCAGCCCAGCCCCCCAATAGCCCATTACCAGTCCTACCCCCCCCCATAGCCCATTACCAGTCCTACCCCCCCATAGCCCATTACCAGCCCTCCCCCCCCAGTCCATTTCCCGCCCCAGCCCCCCCCATAGCCCAGTACCTGTCCTACCCCCCCCCCCCCCATAGCCCATTACCAGTCCTACCCCCCCCCGGCCTAAAGTAAAATTTAATTTTAAAAAAAAACCTGGTGGCTGCCGCCGCGGGGGCCCCGTCTACAAGCTGAAGCCGTCGGGTCGGGTCGGGTCTCTCCTCTCCCTCCCTCCCTCCCTCGCTGCAGGCTGCGAGAGACGCGAGGAGAGCGTCTCCTCGCGTCTGTGTTAAGCCCGCAGGGGCTGATGGGATTTCCCATCAGCCCCTGCGGGCTTAACACAGACGCGAGGAGAGGCTCTCCCTTCGCGTCTCTCGCAGCCTGCAGCCTGCAGCGAGGGAGGGAGAGGAGAGACCCGACCCGACCCGACGGCTTCAGCTTGTAGACGGGGCCCCCGCGGCAGCAGAGGGGGCCCTGCGGCGGCAGCCACCAGGTTTTTTTTTTTAATTGTGTTTAAAAAAAATTAACTGGTTCTTTTTTTGTGGGCCCCTGCCGGCTGTGGGCCCTACGCCATGGCGTACATGGCGTATAGGTAAATCCGGCCCTGGCTATAGCTGCATATATGTCACAAATCCAGTGCCATCTGTTCATTTATACTTGTGCTGGTGGATCTGTGTCTGACACTTCTTCCTATATTTCCTCTTTCAAGAAGGTTGTGTGGCTAAGCTCTTTAGGCTTTGATTGCTAATCTACATGACCTGTTAGCTGTTGCTGTCTATCTGGGGTACCAGCTCCTAAGGACCATTTCTTTTTTTTTTTTTTTTTTTTTGCTGTTCTTCAAGATTTTATTATCCTCCCCAAGCATGTACTTGAGCGCCCCACCCATGCATATCTTTTTTTTTTTTTCTTTTTTTTATTAAGTTTATTTGTCATTTTACACACAACAAACTTCAACAATTAACAAAACATATCCACAGTAAAACATTCTTGCGCCTAATCTAACAATGACATAACCTACCACTTAGCTCTTAGAAATGATCTCAAATCTGTTATTCTAATATATTACTAACATCCCCGTACGACAAGTGCCATCACCATCTGGGACCGAACAATCTAATCTTAAGGATTCAACAGTTGGTCGAGGGCGTCCCACTTTTGTGATTTAAACCGGAAGGCTGGATTGTAGTTTGCATACGCTCTTTCACACATATAGTGGTATCGGACTAGACTCCACCAGTAGTCCACTGTAAGTTCCCCAAAATTTTTCCAATGACACATTATTGCTTTAAGTGCGAGACTCATTAACAGATCAAACACCGCATAAGCTCTTTTTTTCAAATCAGGGATATCCGCCAGCGACTTATACACTATAATCCGATATGTAAGAGTTTCCCTGATATGGAATATTCGGGTAATTTTACTCCAGATGCGCCTCCAGTATTGCTGTAATATAGGACAGAAGTACAGCATGTGAGCCACCGTACCCCGTTCAATTTTACAGGACCAACAAACCGCTTCCGAGGTTGTGGACCATTTAGATATACGGACTGGTGTTAAGTAAGCCCGATGGGCCAAGAAATACAGAGTCTGGGTAAGGGAAGCAGCTCTCGTTATTCGTATCTGTTTTTGCCATAACATGTCCCATAACTCTGGGTCGATAAGTATTCCAACCTCAGACTCCCAACGCGATTGGAGTTTTGTGCATCTCTTACCCTCACCTTCCCTAAGTAAAGTAACAAACTGCGAGAGAAGCTTGCCTCCAAATCTAAGCTCCTGAATTTTTTTATAGTAGAGGGGAGCGGTACCAATCGTAGCAGCTACCACTCCCGCCTTATGTAGGCAGTATCTAAGCTGAAACCATTGATACAAGCAAGTTTGGGGCAATCCAAACTCACGCTGGAGCGCCGGAAAGGACTTAAAGCTTTTATTGTGTATTAGTTGTCCCAAGTGATATATGCCTCTTTCCAGCCAGGGGATCCACAGGAAACGATTACCATCTATCCGGAGTTTAGCATTATACCACAGTAAGGTACTTCCGGAAAACTCCTGTCGATCTAACATACTGGCCTCTAGCACCTGGTATGATCGTTGCATATCTTTTATAATTTCATTATCCACCCCAGGCACAGAAGATTCTGTTCCTAATCTCAGCCACAAAGGCATATTGGTACTCAAAGCCGCTTCGATCTGTAGCCATACTGGGGCTTCTGTCTCGATCTCCAGTTCACTCCACATCGCACCTTGCTTCAACTGGGCTGCCAGGTGGTACCAGTAAAAATCTGGAAAATGAACCCCCCCGTACTTAGTGGGGGATTTGAGTTTCCATACTGCAATCCGCGGAGTCTTATTGCGCCAGAGAAATGTTGTCAAGAGCTTTTCAAGTTTCTTATAATATTTCCGATCGAACAGCATCGGGATCATAGAAAGAATGTAGTTGACTTTGGGCACTATGACCATTTTGATAGTCTCAAGTCTACCCCACCAGGTGAGGTTTAGTGGCGACCATCTGTTTATATATTCTCTAACAACGGCTTCGCATTGTTCCATACTAGATTGAAGTGTACTCTTCATTGTGACTCCATATTGTACTCCAAGGTACTTGAAGGAGGTCGTTTCTATTTTAAAAGGGTAAGCCTGGATAAGCGAAGGTGATAGTTGTCCATTCAGCGTTATTAATGTTGTTTTAGTTAGGTTCAGTTTGTATCCCGAGATTCTAGAATATACTGAAATGACCTCTAATACAACTGGCAGCGATTTCGGTACTAAAAATAAAAAAAGGTCGTCAGCATATGCTGATAATTTGACTTGATAGTCTGCTATACGAATACCTTCTATATCTGGCCGCTGCCGTATTTTCGTTATTAAGGGTTCAAGAGCCAAATTAAAGAGCAGGGGTGACAACGGGCAACCTTGTCTCGTTCCTCTTGTAAGCTGAAGTTCAGCGGAAAGCTCCCCATTTACCGCCACTCGCGCAGTGGGCCTCATATATAATAATTGGACGTTAGTAAGAAATTCTTGAGGTATGCCATACCATTCCATAACCCTGAAAAGGTAGGGGATTTCCACTCTGTCGAACGCCTTTTCGGCATCTAGTGCAAGCCCTACTATCGGCTGTTTTGAACGTTGCACTCGGAGAAGCAGATGAGCTAATAGACGACCATTATCCATTGTAGACCGTCCAAGCATGAATCCACACTGATCCAAACCAACCAGTGCAGACATTACTTTGCGGAGTCTATTAGTCAATAATTTGGCATAGATTTTATAATCTGCATTGAGTAGTGAAATGGGCCTGTAGTTTCCTACTAGCTGATCGTCTTTCCCCGGCTTGGGATGAATTACAATGGTAGCAGACGCCAGAGATCCAACATTAGGGCATTCTTTCTTTAGCTCCATGAAGTATTGATATAATTCTGGGAGCAGATCCTGCGAAAAGGTCGTGTAAAATTCAACAGGTAGACCATCCGGGCCACTTGCTTTCCCTTTAGATAATTGTCGCATTGCAAGTTGAACTTCTTTGCATGTAATTTCTCTAGCCAACATCTCTCTTTGCGTTTCAGTAAGTGTCGGGTGTTCCAGATCCGCAATAAACCCAGCAAATGCTTCTTCACTGAAGTTACCCTCAGATTGATAAAGTTGAGAGTAGAAGATTTCACATTGTTTTAACATGTCCGCTTCATTCGTACACAACTTCCCCATATTATCTTTCAGTCCAGCAATACGAGTTCGAATTTTCTTTGCTCGCAACGAACGTGCCAACATAGCACTCGCTCGGTCACCCTCATGATAATAGATGCCTTGCTGAGTTCGTATCTGTTTAACCGCTTCTTCAGTAAGGATGGAATTATACTGACTTCTCAGTCGCTGAAGTCTCAGGAGTATAAGAGGGTCTGAACGTTTGGCCAAAAGCCTTTCACCCACCCGTATCTCGCTCTCAAGGTCCTTCTTTCGCTGTTGCGCTGATTTCCTGTCACGGATGTTATATGTCGTGAACCTGCCGCGTATGGGTTTGAAAGCCTCCCATCTGGCCCATGTTGAGGTATCCCCTATCTGATTATGTACGAAATATTCTTTGATATCTTGACGAATAGCCTCCACAATCTCAGTCTTCTGAAGCCACGACCGGTCAAAGTACCAATTCAACTGTGAGCCCCTGTGCTGTCCAAGTTTGAGATCTAGTCTTATTGCTGTGTGATCAGAGATTACTTTGGGGAGTATCTCAGTCTTGCCAATAACCGGAATTAATGTTTTAGAGACCAAAAAAAAGTCAATGCGCATTTGTGTATGATGGGGCATAGAATAGTAAGTATATGATCTATCAGTTGGACAAAGGAGCCTCCATGGGTCAACTAACCCTAATTCCTCCTTCATGCTCTTGACCACACCCCATGCTCGCGGTTTATGTTGTTGCTTATAAGGTGCGCGATCAAGCAAGGGATCCTGTAGGAGGTTGAAATCTCCCCCTAGAATTATATTGGCTGCTCCAGCCTGCAAAAGTTCTTTCGCCACTCTTTCAAAAAAACTAGGATCATCTTGCGTAGGGCCATAGACAGTCATGAGGGTATATTGCTTTTCAGCTATCAGGATTTGCGCCCTGGCCCATCGCCCCTGCGGATCTATAGCCGTTTCTTTTATCACAGGTTGCAATGCTGTCCTAACCAATATTACTACACCTCCTTTCTTCTTACACGCAGGAGCTGCCAATATGGTTTGATAACCCGCTCCCTGAACTTTATAGGATTCAGGTAGGGTCAAGTGGGACTCCTGCAAATAAATAATATCCGCGTACTGTTGCTTGCAATAATTCAAGATTTTCTTCCTTTTGATAGGGCTGTTAATTCCCTGTACGTTAAGGGACACCACTCGTACCTGTCCACTAGCCATGATAGGTATCATTCACTCCCCCGGTGATGGCACTTGTCCCCCTCCCAACAGGAAATAAAAACTGAGGTACAAATCTTAATAAGATACTCATTATTGTTATACAGTTGAAACCAAACTAGATATCTTAAACAGTGAAGCTGCCCCCTCCTTCCTCACCTGTCTCCTTCTATCCCACTGCCCTAAGTCCTTCCCACCCGCTATTCATTATAATACTACTTCTGTAACCACCTTTATAACATCAGATATCATAAGTCACCAGATTGACATGGATACTAAATATGTTGTCCTCTCTTGTATTCTCTCTCTGGCTTTAACATAAGTAAAATACAATGCCTGATATACATCAACTAAATCTCACAACGCATATAGTTATGCATTAGAACCATCTTGTGTTTACTTGCGTTTCATATAATAGTTTATGGCCCCACTTCCATATGGCTATATTCTTGTAAATACTTCCTTAGATGGTCTGCAGAGTCAAATGTCCGGGTACTATTGCCTAAAGTCACTTTCATCCGTGCAGGGTAGTATAGGCCATATCGGGCCTGCAGCCTTTGAAGCTCTGGCCGGCATGCTAGCAATGCTTTCCTTGTCTCAACCGTCTTCTTGCACAAATCCGGAAAAAAAGCAACTTTCGATCCATCAACTTGCAACGCTGATTTCTGTTTTGCAGCTTGAAATATCTGAAGCACTTGTGGGTATCGCAGCACTTTAATGATTACAGGGCATGGGTGTTGACTATTACCAATCTTCTGCTGCGGGACCCGGTGTGCCCGTTCTATTTCAAATGGGAAGGCAAAGCTTATCTGTAGCAATTCCGGTACCATTTTTTGAATATAATCCGCGGTGCAAGACCCTTCTCGTCCTTCGGGAATCCCAGTGATTCTAATATTGTTGCGTCGAGCCCTATTGCTCTGTTCTTCGATTTGCTCTTCAAGTGTCGCTACTTTCTTCCCCAACGGGCCTAACTGCGTCAGCTGCTCGTCATGTTTCTCTACCATTTCTTCCACGGCATGTAACCTCTCATTTATTCCAGCCAAGCGCTCTTTTACGCCCTGCATATCTAATTGCATTTGAACAAGTGTCTCACTGTTATTAGCGATCATCTCTTTAACACTCCGGAGTTCCTGTAAAATCTCTCGCACGCCTGAAGCGCCTATTTTTTCCGGCTCCATCTTCTGGGGAGAGGCAGCTTCTTGTTTCGTGCGTTTTACCGCATGTCCTGGCGCCGGAGCGAAGTCAAGCTTAGCAGGTTTTAGCGCAGCCATCCCATACACCCGTGGCTATTGATGCGACGTTTCTAAATTAAGCAACACTAGTTAGGGTGGTCAGGATTCTAATTAGCGAGCAGGAGCAGGTCCCTCAGGCAGCCATCTTCTATCGCGGCAAGCTCCGCCTCCCTAAGGACCATTTCTATTTTTTGGGTGCCTTATCTGCAGCTAGGGTCCATGTTGGACACCCTTTCTGGTTCCCCTATATGTAGACCATGAATATAAGAACATAAGAAATGCCATACTGGGTCAGACCAAGGTCCATCAAGCCCAATATCCTGTTTCCAGCAGTGGCCAATCAAGGTCACAAGTACCTTGCAGATTCCCAAAAAGGCACACAGGTTATTTATTTATTTAGCCAGTTTTGTATACCACCTTATCCTTCAATCAAAGTGGTTAGGGATATAACGAGGGGTCTACATTAAACATAGGTGACAAGACATGCATATTTTTCTGGGGGTTGAGTCCCAAGTCTGAGATGTTGGTGTATGGTGGCTGTATCGGCAAGGCTGCGTGGATTGGGAGTTAAGGTACTTGTTCATATGAGGCCATGAACAGGTGGGTTTTGAGGGATTTGCAGACGTCCTTGAGGTCCTTTTGTGCTCTTAGTTCCTCAGGGAGCGAGTTCCATAGGTCCAGCGCCGAGAGTGAGAAGGCTCTTCTGGAAGTTGAGTGCTTCATTTTGTGGTATCCGGCCAGGGAGAGGAGTCTGTTGCTGCCTTGGGTTTGCCTGGGTCTGCTGCTTGTCTTTGGTTATTGTGGTCTGTAGAATTTCTGCTGAGCAGAGGTGTATGGTCATGAAGATGATTAGTGTTGCCTTCAATTTTGCCCGTGCCATTATAGGTAGCCAGTGCAGCTGTCGGAGTACTGGTGTTAGGTGTTCGTATTTGGACATGCCTGTGATTATGCATGCTGCAGTGTTCTGAACCAATTGAAGTGTGTGTACAGAGTGTTTGGGTAACCCCTGATATAGTGAATTTCCATAATCCAGTATGGGGGTGATGACTGCCTGGCATACTGTGTGGATGTGCTCTTGGCTGAGGAGTGGCTTGAGTCGTCTGATGATCTTTAAACGGTGGTACGCTTTCGCTGCAGTCTTGTTTATGTGGGATTGGAGATTCAGGTTCTTGTCTAGGGTGACACTGAGATATTTTACTTCGTCCTTTGTTGTGATTGTCCTGTGTAGTATGTTGATTTCTTGATGTGGGTTGAATGTTGTGCTCCTGGAAATAAACATTGCCTCAGTCTTATCAAAGTTTACCTTGAGGTTATTGTCGGCGAGCCAGGTGTTCATATGTTCGAGGCACTCAGTCATTGAGGTTATGTCAGGGGTGCTCAGGTCGATTGGGGTGTACACCATTATATCATCTGTGTGCAGGTGATATTGTATGTTGTGTTGTCTGATGATGCTGCATATGGGCTGTATATAGATGTTGAATAGTATTGATGAAAGGGTCGATCCCTGTGGTATTCCTTGCATGGTGGTAAATTGAGCTGATTTCTTTTCCCCGCATTTTACTTGCTGTGTACGGTTGTTTAGGTAGGAGGTGAACCATTTCAGGGTGTTGTTGCGTAATCCCATTTCTTGAAGGCGCTGTATGAGTATGTGGTGAGATACCGTGTCAAAGGCAGCTGAGATGTCAATGAAAATTAGTAGGAAACCGTTCTTTATGTTGTCTATTCCTTTCAGTAAGGTGTCAAAGAGGGAGGTGAGCAGTCTCTACATTGTGATGTGGTTTGAAGCCATGTTGGTGCAAGTCCAGTGGAGCATGAAGGTCCACGTGATCTTGTAGTTGTCTTTGTACTACTTTCTCGATGATTTTGGAGATAAATGGTAAGCTTGAGATTGGACGGTAAGATTTCGGTTCAGAGGTGTTTAGCAAGTTGCCTTTAAGGATTGGTCGTATGGTAGCTTGCTTTAGAATCTGCAAGAGGTGCCCTTGCTGGAGGGACTGCTGTATGATTTTATGTAGGTGGTGGCTTAGTTGGTTCTTGGAAGCCTTGATACACTCCACTGGGCATGGGTCAGCAGGTGAGGTTGTCGTATTAAGGGAGCCCACAATGTTTTCTATTTGCTGTGTTGTCGGTATAGAGAAATCATTCCAGGTTTGGTGTGATTCTTCGCAGGTCTGGCTGTGATCGATCAATATTGGGGTGTGTTCTGCGGTAGGTGTGGTGTTTGTTGGATTTGTGTTCTTGTTTATCAGATAGTTTGCAAATTCTTGGGGGTCTACTTGATGTCCATTGAGTAGTGGGGTGTCCTTTGTGAGTTGTTATACTATGTTAAATAATTCTCTTGGTTTGTTGGCTGATTTCAGGATGAGGTTGGTGTGGTGTTGTTGCCAGTGGTAGTTGATTAGGTTGTTGTAGGCTTATTGTTTGGTTCTGTATTGGAGAGCAGCCTCATGTGACTTGGTACGCCTCCATTTTCTCTCCAGCTTTCTGAGCATGCGTTTTGCTTCCCAGATCTCATCTGAGTATCAGGCTGCATTGGTTTTCCTTTGGGCGTGTGTCTTTTCTTTGTTATTTGCTGATGCAGCTTTGGATAGGTTTGAGTTCCATTTGGTTATGGTTTCATCAAATTTTTGTTGCAATCATTTGTTGTTGTGGCATTATTTCCTGAAGGAAGGTCTCCTTGTGGTAGGCTTTGAATCTTCTTGGTTTGGTTTCTCCTTTGGCTTGCTGTGTGGTGTCTTTAAGAAGTATGGTGAAGGAGAGTACGTGGTGGTCCGACCACGGAACTGGAGTGGGCAGTGGGGTAGTGGCTTGTTTCTGCCTTATTAGCAGAATTGGCATGAAGATCAGGTCGGGTGTTGGTGTGATGGGGCTTCGACTGTCTGCTGGTAATTTAGGGAAGTCATGGCTTTGAGAAATGCTCTGGTTTCTTTAGTGGGCGAGGAGGTTAGGTTGTAGTCTCCCAGGGTGATCAATGGCTTGTGTTGGGTGCTACAAGCACATATGGATTCAAGTATTGCTGAGAGATGCTCCTTCGTTGCATTGGGAGGTCTGTAGGTGAGGCAAATGCTGATGGTTGGATATGATGATTGTGTTAGTCTCATTTGAGGTGTTGGTGGTGACTGTTTTGAATCTGTAGCTTTTTCTAGCTATAACGAGGGTCCCCCCTCCTCTCTTGAGTTCTCTGTGGCAGCAGAAAGTTGTGAAGTCCAGTGGGGTCACTTGGTTCAGGATGACCTAGTCTGTGTCCGTAAGCCAGGTCTCAGTGATGCAGATGATCTCCAGCTTTTGGTCTATAATGTAATCAAATATGGTATTTGGTTTGTTTTGGATTGATCTTGCATTAATTAGTGAACATTTGATGGTTGTTGTGAGTATAGGGTTGACTGCATGCGTCCGTGGTGGTGGGGCCTGCAGCCCGTTGGACAGTCTGTTCACTGGTCTCTTGGGCCGGTGGCACCCTTGTGTGGTGACGGTCTGGTCAGTGGGAGGCAGGAAAGGATGTATAGGTGTTGGCATATACGTGTTTGGATGGTCTCTCTGCACGAGGAGGAGTAGAGAGCAGTATGTTATTAGGTACTGGTAGATTGCATGCATGTTCACTGGCGATCCGGATGATGGGGCCCTCTGGTCTGTCCCTCGCTGGCAATCCCGGTGCTGGCGTCCTCTGGTCTGTCCCTCGCTGTCGCCCTCTCTGGTCTGTCCCTCGCTGGCAATCCCGGTGCTGGCGCCCTCTGGTCTGTCCCTCGCTGTCGCCCTCTGGTCTGTCCCTCGCTGGAGATCCTTGTGCTGGCATCCTCTGGTCTGTCCCTCACTGTCACCCTCACTAGTCTGTCCCTCGCTGACGATCCTGGTACTGGTGCCCTCTGGTCTGTCCCTTGTTGTTGCCCTCACTGGTCTGTCCCTCGCTGGCGATCCCGGTACTGGTGTCCACGGTGTTGTGTATGTCCTGCTGCTGTTGGAACTTCTGGTACTTTTGTTACTGGAGCGTCCCCTTGTTGTGGATGTCTGTCTCTGTCCCGGTGTTAGAACTTTGTTGGAATATGCTGTATGGCTCTGTTCTTAAGGGGTTCTTCCTTCTGCCTCCATGCCTCACCTAAGGGCCATGCCAAAGGGCCCTCTGGTGAGGCCCTCAGGCGCGGGCACGCCTACTGGCGGTGCTGCTTTTAAATTGTCCTGGAGGGCCCTGATTGGCCTCACGGCAGGGAGCAGGAGGAGGAGTTCTGACCTCCCGCTCTCTGCCCCAACGTCGATTGGGGCTGCTACTGCTTCTGTTGCCGCTGAACTCTTCTCTTCCTGCTGGCGGTGCTGCTTTTAAATTGTCCCGGAGGGCCCTGATTGGCCTCACGGCAATAAGCAGGAGGAGGAGTTCTGGCCTCCCGCTCTCTGCCCCGACGTCGATCGGGGTTGCTGCTGCTTCTGTTGCCGGGGCAAGAAGTGGATGTCCCAGGTCCTCTTTAATAATGGTTTAAGGATCTTTCCTCCAGGAACTTGTCCAAACCTTTCTTAAACTCAGCTACACTAACAGCTTGCACTACATCCTCTGGTAACTAATTCCAGAGTATGATTATGCACTGAGTGAAAAAATATTTTCTCTTATTAGTCTTAAATCGGTTACATTGTAGCTTCATTGCATGTCCCCTAGTCTTTCTACTTTTTGATGGTGTAAACAACCAATCTACATTTACCCGTTCCATTCGATTCATTAATTTATAGACCTCTATCATATCTCCCCTCAGCTGTCTCTTTTCCAAGTTGAAAAGCCTTAACCTTTTAAGCCTTTCCTCATAAGGGTATCCTTCCATATCCTCTACCATTTTGGTGGCTATCCTCTTTACCTTTTCTAATTTTGCTAAATCCTTTAAGATATGGCAACCAGAATTCCACACAATATTCAAGGTACGGTCGCACCATGGAATGATACAGAGGCATTATAATATCTCTGGTTTTATTATCCATTCCTTCCCTTATGATTTTTAGCATTCTATTTGCTTTCTTGGCCGCCGCTGCACACTGGGCAGAGGGTTTCAATGTGTTATCTACAATGAACCCTAATTCTTTTCCCTGGATGGTGGTTCCTAATGTGGAACTTTGCATCATGCAACCTTACTTTGAGTTGCTCTTTGCTAGGGCATAACTTTGCACTTGTCCAGATTAAATTACATCTGCCATTTGAATGTCCAGTCTTACAATTTATCAAGGTCCTTTTGCAATTTTTCACAATCCTCTTACGTTTTGACAACTTTGAATAATTTTGTATCATCTGGAAATTTGATCACTTCACTTGTTATTTATTTATTTATTTATTTAACATTTCTTATATACCGCGCTATTTGTCATCAGTGCGGTTTACATTAAAACAATATAACACTTGGTCAGATACATTGGCCGTCGTTTACATAGAACAGGGGGTCTAATATGGAGATAAGCTTGGGGAAACTATCTACAATCCAAGTCTATATACATAAACTTGTGAAACTATGTACAATTCAGTTGCATTGCATGTTAGATATGATTACATAGTATAGTTTCCATTTCCAGGTCATTTATGAATATGTTAAAAAGCAGCGGTCCCAGTACAATTGGTGAACTCTACTATTCATCTTTCTCCATTGAGAAAATTGGCCATTTAGTCCTACTCTCTGCTTTCTATCTTTTAACTAGTTTCTGGTCCACAATACTACACTGGCTCCAATCTCATGACTTTTTAATTTAGCCAAGAGTCTCTCCTTGTCAAAGACTTTCTGAAAATCCAGGCTTTCTGAAAATCAACTGGCTCACCTTTATCTACCTGTTTACTCACACCTTCAAAAAATATAAGAGATTCCTAGACAAGACTTTACTTGGCTAAATTCATGTTGGCTTTCTGCCATTAAACCATGACTATCCACATGTTCGGTAATGTCATTCTTTATAATGTTTTCAACCATTTTGTTCAGTACTAACATCGGACTCACTGGTCTGTAGTTTTCCGGATCAACCTTGGGACCCTTTTTACAAATTGGCATTACATTGGCCATTCTCCAATCTTCAGGTACTACAGATGGTTTTAATGATAGTTCACAGATTACTAATAGCAGGTCTGCAATCTTATATTTCATTTATTTCAACACCCTCTGATGTATATCAAATACATCTTACCGGTTTATCAATATTTCTTTCAATTCTTCCAATATATTACCTTTAATTACAATTTCAGGCATGAGTAGCTTCCCTACATCTTCTTCAATAAAGACTGAAGCAAATAATTAATTCAGTCTCTCCGCTATGGCCTTGTCCTCCCTTAGTGCCTCTTTTAGCCCTCTATCATCCAGTGGTACAACTGACTCTCTGACATGTTTTTTGCTATGAATGTAGTTGAAAAAGGTTTTATTATATGTTTTTGCTTCCACAGCAAGCTTTTTTCCAAATTCTCTTTCCCTGCCTTATCAATGCCTTGCATCTATCTTGCCAATGCTTATGCTATTTCCCATTTTTGTCATTTTGCTCCTTTTTCTATTTCCTGAAAGATGCTTTTTTGGCCACAATAGCTTCTCTGACCTCACCTTTAAACCATGCTGACAGTTTTTTGGCCTTCCTTCCAATTTTCTAAGACTCCTCCCCAGCACTATCTAAAACCTTGTCTGGGTAGCATATGAGGTTCGCTACCTTCACATCAGGCAGGCATGTTACCAGGCGATCCTCACGACCACCTGCCACCCAGCTATCTACATGCCTAATGATCAAATCACCAACTATAATGGCCATCCTAACCCTTCATGCAGAACCCAAAAAACATTCTGTGAGCCTCTATGTCTGCTGAGAGTATATCTCACTATCTCATATATGTTCCTTATCAAATCGGTGGCATGTAGCCCCAGGAAATAGGCCATTATGACATGGGAGGGTCAAACAATCTATCAAGGGTGGGTCTTGCATGTGCATGTTGGTGTCACCTGGTTTCCCTGTTTCCTAATTGACAGTCTCTGTCCATTGCAGCCTACACATCACCCAATTCTGTTTCCTTGTGGTGGCTACTAGAGGTGTTTAAGCAAAAAAATTGTGTTTGGTTTTGTTTTCTGTATCATTTGTAGGTTCATTAGTTTTAGTTTGTTCCATTTTGCTAAATTTGCGTTTCATTATTTGTTTTTATAAATTGTCTTTTCATGGCAATTGTGTTAATTTAAGAGGTAATATGGCTGCTGCCAAAAGGGAAGCCATAGTTGAATGGTTACTAGAGATTTCAGGCAAATAAAGCAAACAACTGGCTTTTCACCCCAGTCACAGGCTGGCCTCAAGCAGTAAGCTTTGGGTTGGAAATCAGGCATCTTGCAGAAGAGCCATCATGACTCCATAGGGTCTAGCTCTAGCCATCCAGCTCTTAGTTTTTCTATTGCTGGTGATCTTTCTTCCTGTTTCCTGACTGGCCCAAATGGTGTCTGGCCTGGACCTCTATGGGAAATGTTCCATGCAGCTACGGCCAATCAAATATAGGCTAAACCGGCCTCCCCATAGAAGAAAGTCTACAAGAGCACAAAAAACATTATAAACTTGGTAACACACAGAAATCTGCTGTAGCCCTCCACATGATAAAAAAAACTGCCCATACAATCAAATGATGACACAAGAATCCTGGAAGAAAAAGAACGCTGGTGGCCAAGGGGGAGAAAAGAGGCGGTAGAGATAGCAAGACACCCAGGAAACCTCAATGGGGAGAAAGAACGCATCATCAACAAGGCATGGCAACCCCTCCTTCACAGAAGGTTTAGTACTACAAGATCTGGTGCGGAAGACCAGAAATATTTTCCATCATCCAGAATCTGAGATTCTCACAAAAATCTTCCTGCTAAAATTCTAAATTCCTTGCTTCCAGGATGTCTATTTGTATTTTTCCAACCTTTTCTCCAATGAACTTTCCCTCCAAAATAAAATTCTAATTTCCCACCTTTTCTTCAAAAACCTTTCCAGCCAAAATTCAAATTTGCCACCTCTCAATCCCACCAATATGGTTTGAGAACCATTATATATAAGAACAAACATATACTACATATCCATCTCACTCTGAAGAAAACCACAGCATGATGGCTGAAATGTCAGTTCCACTTACTAAGACACAGCAGGACCTGAAAAATTGCAAAGTTCGTGATACTAGCCGAGGAAACCTAAGAGAACAATCCCTGTCTCCTTTGACTACTTACTACACTTTTAGGAAAACAACTCATTGATTATGTCCTAAGCAGAAAACATTTCACTGCTATTGCTAGAACATGAGCACAAAGGGAACCTAGAACCCAAATAATAGCTATTGCTGAGAAAAATCTGCTTCCTACATCAAATCCCTGCTGAATAATGCTACCCACTACAATTAACATTATGTTAGCATTTTAGACACAAAATATATAATTAATTTAATTTAATTTTTTTACAGGCTCAATCCCTAGGTTACATCTGGGGAAATTCTGTGCAAAACAATTTAAAATTCTGTGCAGCGTTTTCAAATTCTGCAAAATTCTCCATGTTTTATTAGTCATTTTTTGTGTAGAATTTCTCCAAAATAAAGCCTCTTCTCCTCTAGACCTGAAATTACCTGTCTACCCTCCTTAGCTCTCTTGCTCCAATCACTGTTCTCGCCCCAGTCCCCAAGCCTTCCTTGTCCTCCTTGTTCTCTCTAACTTTTAGCAGGATCCCTACAGCCATCTGTCCTTAAGTTCTACCCTCACGCACCTACCTTCACCTCACCTCCTCTCTCCCCTCCCCATGCACCAAATCTTATCTCTCCCTTACCCCACCTTCTTTCTTCTCAGGCACATACCTGCACATTTCTTTCTCATGCCCCCCCCCCCAAATACACCCATCTCTAGCCCCCAGCCACTCCCCCCAACTCACCAGCAACTCTTCTCCTGCCCGATTTGCAGCGGCTTTTTAACATAGCTGCAGAAGCATTTCCGTTTGCTTCTGCAGCTGTGCTAGATTCCGACACCGACACTGTATGTTTTCAAAAGGTAAACAGAAGTGTTTCCTGTCAGAAACAGGAAGCACTTCTGTTAACCTTTTCAAAATGTTGTGTGCTGATGTTGGATGATAGCACAGCCATGGGAACAAATAGAAATGTACCCGTGAATGTGATAAAGCCAACAGTGAGGTAGGCTCGGGTGCCCTTAAAGCTTATGCACTCAAGCCTGACTCACTGGCTCATTGATGCCAGTGCTGGCGCAGAATTATGCACAGAAAATGCAGCATTCTATGTAAATCTGGAACCGCACAGTTGCGCAAAATTTCCCCAGGAGTAATAGGTCCAGAGCGGCTAACAAAAGATTGGAGAATTACAATAAGAATAACAGAATATCAACATTCCAATTAAGACAATACACTTATATAAAAGTATACATTTTAAGACAGCGACAAAACAGCAAATAATTATTTAGCGATATCATTTCAGTCGGTAGTTGATTCCATTATTTGGCAGTTCTGTAGCTGAAAAATCATGTCAAATAGTTTGTGATAATTTATTCTCTAGGACAAGGATAGTCTACTAAGAAACAGTCCACTGAATGAAGTATTCTTTTAACTTTGTAAAAATCAAATGCTTTAGAGATTCCGGTGCTATACCATTACAAATTTCAAAAATAAAGCAACTTAACATGTATTCTTTTTGTAACAAGAAACCAATGTAATTGATGCAGCAATGGAGAGTCCCTTTCAGACTTATGACACCTAAAACTTAATCTAGCAGCTATATTCTGTTTATATTGTAATTTACCTCCTGTTTGGTTGATATTGCTAAAAAAGAATATTGCAATAGTCTGAGACATTGCATATATTTGTTCTAAAATGGGATTCAGTAAAATTCAGTACAATATCTACATGCAGCCCATCTGTGCTTTAATCCGATCCTTCAACATCCATTGTCTCGCATATGCAGACGACATCCTAATGTATACACAGTTTAAAATAGATCAACCGGATTTCTCTCCAATTACAAGATGCTTTGAAGCGGTAGCAGATTGGCTTCTTTCTCAAAATCTACGTATCAACCATAGTAAAACAGATGTACTATTCATCTCGCGAAATCAGAAGTTCACGCCACCTTCCTCACTTCTAGTCAATAACATTGAACTGAAATCCAAACCTACAATTCAATACCTGGGCATCACTCTTGACCAGCGCCTCGACATGTCAGCACATGTCTTAAACACATCTAAAGCAATCTATTACAAGATCCGGTCACTACGTCATCTCCGTCCACTTCTTGACTTCCCCGACTACCGTTCAATATTCCAAGCCTTAGTCATCCCACACCTCGACTTTGCCAATATTATCCTACTTGGGCTCCCACAATCGACTCTTAACCCGCTACGCCTTGCTATGAACTCAGCTGATCCTCAAGATCTGACCACATAACGCCAGTCCTAAAGAACCTACACTGGCTCCCGCTGCAGGCTAGAATCCATTTCAGGGCCCTTGTCATGACATTCAAGGCCCTAAAAAAACCATCCCCCCACGCCCATCAGTGATCTTCTCCACAGCACTCCAGACAACAGAACTAGGAGATCTACTACGTTGAATAAACTCGACGTCCCAAAACTGCAGATAAAATGTAAGAAAACAACAGCAAGTAGAGCCTTCTCCGTTTTCGCACCTATGGCATGGAATGCCCTCCCTGCTGAAATCCGGGCCATCTCAAACCTGGCGCTATTCCGAAAAGCCCTCAAACACCACCTATTCTTACAATATTACCCTAATACCACTCAAGAAGCTCCCACTGCCACCCCCTCACAGTCCTTACTAGCCCATCCCTTAGATCACCCTCATCTAGATAACGGCTAACCATTCTTCCTTACCCGACTCCTTGACCCACCAGCCAAGCATCCAGGCAAAGTTTTATCTATTCGTCCGTAAGAGTACCCCTAGTTATATAATGTATATAATTTGTACATAGTTCTTTCCCTTGTTGTTTTTCTCCATGTTTTACATTCCCTGTTCTATGTAAAAAACTCGATGTAACTTGTTACATTCTTGGTTGTTCTGTTCAAATGTAAACCGCACTGATTATAATAGCGCGGTATATAAGAAAGAAAATAAATAAATAAATAAAAATATGAATGAATTTGATACAAATAGCATAACTTACAGAACATTTATTGCATCAACATGCCAGCATGTATTTTTTTACAGAACACTTAAATTTAATACTGTCCCCAAGATCTTTGAGGACAATTTAAATGGCATCTCTATTTGCTCTATTATAGGGTTTACTGAAAGGAGATCCATTTTCCTGTTGCTCAACCAAAGGAGGTTCATCTTATCATAGTTTAACTTAAACTTTGTTTAAGATTATCCTTAACAGGTACCAACAAGAGAATATCATCTGTACAAGAGTAATAACAGATTCCTAAACCTCTTCCCAGTGAGCTCAAAAACACATTTAATAAAATAGAGGAAAGTGGCAACCCCTGGGGAACACCACATTCAGATTACCAGGTATAAGAAATTTCACTTCCCATTCTTAATATATAACTTCTACCAGTCAAGAAACCTCTAAACCATTTAAGAACAATTTCTGATACCCCTATCATATTTAGTGCATGCCAAATGCAGTCGAAAGGGCTAACTGGACCAAGATGGCCCGTTGACATTTTCCAAAAATTGTCATAACATTGGATACCAGAACAGCTAATAAAGTTTCTGTGCTATGGTATCCAAACTGATGGAGGTAACAAAACAAAATCATCTAAATATGTAATAAATTGTCTAGCAGCTATAGCTTCCATCAGTTTTGCAAAGAGAGGGCTGTTGGCAATCAGTCTATATTATTTACCAGACTTCTGTCCAAATCACTCCCCTTCAAAACTGGAGTCAATACAAAGTTCCCCATATTTGCTGGAAAACAGCCAACTTATAACATATGTAGTTGTAAGGTAGATCCAGTTCTATTGCAAGGTGGAGGGAGGATAGGCTGTCCGAATAGATTTCTGTGCAAAATAAGGTTAGATTTACTAGCATGTGTTGACATGTTAACTTGCATTAATACACCCTGACGTGCCTCTGTACAGGTCACTGGTGAGGCCTCACTTGCAGTAATGCGTTCAGACTTGGAGAACAAGGACATAAAAAGACTTAAAATGGTTCAGCAGAAGGCAACCAAGAAGATCTGGAGTCTGCATCAGAAGGCATATGAGAAAAGACTTGAAGACCTAAATATGTATACCCTCTAGAGGCGAGGGGAATATGACTCCAGGGCTTTAAATATTTAAAGGGTAATAATGAACAAACAAATCTTTTTCAAAGACAGAGAAGCTGTAGAACTACAGGATATAAAATGAAGCTGCAATGAGGTAAACCTAAAAGCAACATCAGGAAATACTTTTTCACAGAAAGCGTGTTGGACGCCTAGAATGCCCTCCCGAAGGAGGTGGTGGGAGCAAAATCAGTGACGGAATTCAAAAAGGCATGGGACAGACACACAGGATCACTACATAGCAAGATGATGGAATCAAAGCAAATGTAAATAACTTCAGAAATAGAGAGGGGTAACCTGCCTGGAGCGGCAGGTACAACCTTAAGCAAAGGCATAGAGGGGAGTAACCTGCATAGTGTGGCAGGTGCAGCTCTACAACTCTTGTACCTTACTGAGCAGATTAAATGGATCATGCTGGTCTTTATCCACCATCATTTACTGCCAAAGGAGCTTATTTGCTAGAGTGCAGTAGGAGTGGAGGAGTAGCTACTGGTTAAAGCAACAGCCTGGGACCAAAAAGACCAGGGTTCAAAACCCACAGGTACCCCTTGTGGCCTTGGGTAAGTCACTTAACCCTCCACTGCCTCAGGTACAAACTTAGATTGTAAACCCTCTGGGGACAGGGAAATAACTACTATATGTGAATGTAACTTGCCATGATCTACCCCTGAAAAGACATGAGCTAAATTAAATAAATGATTTTGCAATTACCATGAGTTAACAGCTAAAATTAAGACAAAGTAACTGTTAACCCTATGCATTAACTGTTGGATCATAGAAACATAGAAACATGACGACAGAAAAAGACCACAAGGCCCATCTAGTCTGTCCTTCCATAACAACAACTACAACAGTCCACTTTTTACCTTTAGAGATCCTCTGTGTTGGTCCCATGCTTTTTTGAATTCAGTTACTGTCCTCATCTCCACCACCTCCACTGGGAGACTATTCCACGGATCCACTACTCTTTCCGTAAAGAAATATTTCCGCATATCACTCCTGAATCTATCTCCCTTCACCCTCATCCCATGTCCCCTCGTAGCAGAACTTGCTTTCAATTGAAAGAGGCTCTCTCCCTGAACATTTATGCCACGGAGGTATTTAAACATCTCAATCATATCACCTCTATCCCGCCTTTCCTCTAAGGTGTACATATTAAGATCCTTAAGTCTGTCCTCATATGCTTTATAATGAAGCCCATTAATCATTTTAGTAGCAACCCTCTGCACCGACTCCATCCTGTTCACATCCTTTTGAAGGTGCGGTCTCCAGAATTGCACACCATACTCCAAATGAGGTCGCACCAAAGACATATAGAGGCATTATCACCTCCTTTTTTCTGCTAGCCATTCCTCTCCGTATGCACCCAAGCATCCTTCTAGCTTTTGCCATCGCCTTTTCTACCTGTTTAGCTACTTTAAGATCATCAGACACAACCACGCCTAGGTCCCGCTCTTCTTTAGTGGACAAAAGTACTTCACCTCCTATACTGTATTGCTCCCTTGGATTGCTGCAGCCCAAATGCATGACCTTACATTTTTTAACATTAAATCCCAGCTGCCAAATTCTAGACCATTCTTCAAGCTTAGCTAGATCCCTCCTCATGTTATCTACACCTTCCTGGGTGTCTACTCTATTGCAGATTTTGGTATCATCCGCAAAGAGGCAAACCTTACCCGACAGTCCTTCCGCTATATCACTAACAAAGATCTTAAAAAGAATCGGACCAAGGACAGATCCCTGGGGCACACCACTGGTAACATCCTTCTCCTCAGAGTGAGCTCCATTTACTTGTACTCTTTGTCGCCTCCCACCCAACCAAGTTCTAACCCAAGCAGTAACTTTAGGGTCCATCCCTAGGGTGCTCAGTTTGTTTATAAGTCGCCTGTGAGGAACAGTGTCAAAGGCTTTACTGAAATCTAAATACACCACATCTAGAGCTCTCCCTCGGTCCAACTCCCTGGTCACCCAGTCAAAGAAATCAATCAGATTTGTCTGACAAGACCTGCCTCTGGTGAATCCATGCTGCCTCGGATCCTGTGATCCGCCGGACTCCAGAAACCTTACTATTTTCTCTTTCAGCAGCGTTTCCAATAATTTACTCACCACTGAAGTTAAACTAACCGGCCTGTAGTTTTCAACCACATCCTTACTTCTGCTTTTGTGTAAAGGCACCACATGAGCCTCTCTCCAGTCCTTTGGCACCACTCCTGACTCCAACGAGGCATTGAAAAGGTCAGTCAGTGGAGTTGCTAGAACGTCCCCAAGTTCCCTCAGTATTCTAGGGTGTATCCCATCCGGTCCCATCGCTTTGTCTACTTTTAGTTGAGCTAGTTTCACACGAACACAGTCTTCTGAAAATTGTTCAAGATGTCCCTCGCTTCTGTTCCTATTTGTGGGTGTTTTCTGAGGTCCTGCTCCTGGTTCTTCATCTGTGAACACAGAACAAAAATATTTGTTAAGCAATTCTGCTTTATCCTTATCAGCTTCTACATATTCCCCCCCTGCACCCTTGAGTCTGACAATACCACTTTTGCCCTTCCTCTTCTCACTAATATATCTGAAAAATGTCTTATCCCCCCATTTTATTGCATTGGCTATTTCCTCCTCCTTTTGAATCTTTGCCTTCTTGACTACTTTGCTAGCTTCTCTAAGTTTTTCCAAATACAGATGCCTGTCTTCCTCTCTCTGTGATCTCTTGTATTTCATGAAGGCCTCCCTCTTTTTCTTCACTTTTTCAGCTACTTCCTTCGAAAACCATAGCGGTCTCCTGTTCCTTTTGCCTTTATTTACCATTTTAACAAAAAGGTTAGTTGCCTTTAAAATACCCCCTTTCAGTTTTGCCCACTGTTTTTCTACATCCCCCAGCTGTTCCCATCCCACTAACGACTCCCTGAGGTATTGGCCCATCTTTGCAAAGTTAGTCTTCCTAAAGTCTAAGATCTTCACCTTGGAATGGATTCTAACAGCCCTAGTCCTAATACTGAACCACACCATCTGGTGATCACTGGATGCAAAATGATCTCCCACTACAACATCAGAAACACTTTCACCATTGGTAAGCACCAAGTCCAGTATGGCCCCTTCACGTGTGGGGTCTGTTACCAATTGCCTGAATAGTTCTCCCTGTAGAGAATCCAGGATCTCCTTACTTCTAGATGATACTGCAGCAGGAATGTGCCAATCAACATCTGGCATATTGAAATCTCCTAGCAGTAGCACTTCCCCTTTCCTAGCAATGCTGCGTATGTCTTCAATTAACTCTCTGTCCACCTCTTCCTCTTGTGAGGGAGGTCTGTATATCACACCAATGCAAATAGATTTCTCTTTCCCTCTTTCTAGTTTAACCCACAATGCCTCCTCTCTCCCTTTTAAGCTCTGTAATTCCAAAGCTTTAATAGTAGTTTTTACATATAGTGCCACTCCTCCTCCCCTTCTTCCTACCCTGTCCTTTCTGAATAAAGTATAGCCAGGTATAGTTACATCCCAGTCATGGTTTTCTGTGAACCATGTTTCTGTAACTGCCACTAAATCCAAGTCAGCCACTCCCACCAAAGCTTCAACTTCAGGGATCTTATTTCCCATGCTACGGGCATTAATACACACTGCTTTCCATATATTACCCCTGTTACCCATTTCCATAAAGGTATTTAATGTATCACCTACCTGGGGGCTTTCACTTACCTGGGGGCTTTCTTCACCCATCCCCAACGAATCTAGTTTAAAGCCCTCTTCAGTAGATTAGCCAGTCTACTACCAAAGATGCGTTGACCTTTCTTGGACAGATGGATGCCATCTCTTCTCTGCAACCCTTGCCATACAGTTAAGGTAGAGACAACACATTTACAGCGCCTTAACTGCAATATAAAGACAGCAGAAGCAGTTAACGCCACATACTGAAATGGCTTGTTTTTGCCTGTTTAACATAGTAATCACCCGTATGTTAAATGCAAGGTGCAGTCCTTGCGCACTCTCCATCCCAATCCCCATTTCACAGTTAGAGGCATAATTACTAAGCTCCATTCTGGAAATATGTGCGTGGACCACGTTACCAGCGTGGGACTTCAGGCTAACTGCAGAGAGGAGTGTAATTCCGCCCCCTGCAGTTTCCATGCGGTACTACAGTGAATCTGTCCCGGGTGCAACTAAGCCTATAGGCATTCCTTGTGGCCTTGGGCAAGCCACATAACCCTCCATTGCCTCAGGTACACATAGATTGTGAGCCCTTTGGGGACAAGGGAATGTATCCAGTCCCTGTCTATAGCGATTACATAATGTAAGCTGCTTTGATTGAAGGATAAGGCGGTATAGAAAACTGATTAAATAAATAAAAATAAATAAATTGAGGTGATGTTATTGCACAGCACCACCTGTGCCGAGTACAAGTAGAGCAGGAAGAAACACCTGCACTAGCTGCTCTACACTGGGACGACCCCATCCCACCCCAATGTGTGCTACCAGGGTAGTGCAGGGCTTTTGGTGCGGGATCCTGTGCTACTTTTTAGCGCAATGCGAAAACCATGCACTAACTCCACACTAAGGGCCTGGTAGCGCACATTAGTAAACATGTCCTTTAATGTGGCAATTCTTGTGCTAACAGCCGGCACTAATTCCTGCATTTTAATAAATAGGGACCTAATTGCATGTTCATGTTTTTAGTAAATCAGGTCTTACATTTTTGTAGCGGTTTTAAAACTCGTTAATGGATTTAGAATGGCTCTTTTGATCCTTCTGCACCTGAATACTCATCTTTTTTTCTTTCCAGATGTCTCCTTGGCCATTGGCAACCTTGCTGTAAAGTAAATCAATGGAAAACAAAGAGCAAAGAGAAGGGAAGTAGGTGAGAACATAAAATTGTTTAAAAACATAAGAGCATAAGAAATGCCATACTGGGGCAGACCAAGGCCCATCAAGCCCAGTATCCTGCTTCCAACAGTGGCCAATCCAGATCATAAGTACCTAGCAGTTTCCCCCAAAGGCACAGGTTCCACAATGTTTGTATTGCGGCAAGCAGTGGATTTCCCAGGTCCTCTTTAATAATGGTTTATGGACCTTTCCTCCAGAAACTTGTCCAAGCCTTTTTTTAAACCCAACTACTGTAACAGCTTTTACTATATCCTCTGGTAACGAATTTCAGAGTTTGATAACACTTTGATTTAAAAAATATTTTCTCTTATTAGTCTTATATGGGTGACATTGTAACTTCATTGCGTTTCCCCTAGTCTTTCTACTTTTGAAGACGTAAACAACCGATCTATGTTTACCCATTTAAAGAGGCACAGCCGGATTTCCCATTAGGCAGAATAGGTACCTGCCTAGGAGCTCCTGCTATCTGAAGGTCTTCAAAGGAGTGGGTTTGAGGGGAGAGAGATCTTCTGCAGAAAGAGGAGGAAGCAGAGAGACAGTCATTTATCCGGAAATATCTTTGGAGGGGAATCCTGTGTTCCTGATCACATATCTTCCTAGGAGCCTGGCTGTTCCAAGGAGAGGAAGAAAATTAAGCAACCACCAAGAGATAAAACCTGCTGCCTTCTCTCCCTCCAGGTGGCAATATGAGGGTGGAATTTCTTACTCCCTCTCCCTTTGCCGGATTCACAAGGAAGTTTGAACTTATGGGGTCCATGAGACTACGGGACCCTGTATGCTTCAGATTTCCTAGTAAAACAGGCAGATAAGTAGGCAGGACACAATAAGAAGCTCTGGTTTCCATCTGCTGCAGGGAGGATTATACCTACCTACAGAGAGCAGAATGCTTAGTGGTAAAGTGAATCACATCAGGGAGGGGGTTTGAAGAAGAGGACAGGCTTAAGTCAACTTGACTGGCTGATTTGGTCTTCTCCAGCTAATAAAGCTCAGACATATAACTATATATTGACCACTTAAATCACAACTGCAGTTTTCTGCTCATGCATGCTGACTGAACGCAGAGAATATGTTTGCACAGGCACAGAATAAGTTGATCGCTTCTGCCATCTTCAGTCCACTTCTGGCTCTTTTTTGTTATAAGAAACTACTCAGCTCTATAATAACTCTCAAGTACTGTGGCTCTCATCAGTCCAGCATCAACAGCACAATGCCCAAACACAAATCAACCTTTGTTGGCCTTTATTTCAGTGCATCCAGCCACAAAACTTTAAACAAAATTGACAGATACACATCTTCTTCTATGATCATATTAAGTTGCAAAATGTATAAAAAATATTTATCCTGTACGTGCACAAAGCTAATGAACGTAAGTACAAAAATATGCCACTTCCCTAGGAAACACTTGGCCATGCAACACACTATTTGCAGGATCTGCAGCCAGGAAACTCCTTCAGTAGCCTATTTCTACCTCTGGGAGACAAGCCAGAACTTAGGGTCTCTTTTACTAAAGCTTTGCACGTAACCCTCCCAGCAAGGCCTCCGCATGAGGAGCATGTCCCATCAGCTAATACACGCGGGACACCCTAATGCGGGTTCACCTAATGACTCCAAAAGAGGTGTCGTCACGTGAAATCGTATGAAGAACCACAATGCCACTGAGCACACACCTATTGCCCGATGCTAGCGGTAATATGCTCTCCGTGCCCACGCTCCCACCCCTTCCCTGCCTCATGCTGTAATATACAGTCATTAGGCAACCCAGGCCTTCGCCTAAGGAAGACATTTCTGGATGTGCAGCAAAGAGCTGCAACAATCAAAGCAAAACAATAGATCCTGACAGCCACAAAACTCAAAGAACCGTCAGCATGTACTTTATCCACAGGGAAGTCATTTTCAAATTGCCCTTTTATCTGGATAAACAACCATTTGCTTAGGTAAACCATTGGCTTTTGAAAATTGCCCTCTTTTATGTACTTGCAAAAACAGAGTTTAAATATTTAAAAGGGTGCGGTCCATGTATGCATTGTTCTAGGAGGAGTGTTGCGATAATCGTGATTGTTGAGTTTAATTGTGAAAATCTGAGGGGTGGGCTTAGGAGCATGAAAGATAAGTGAGGGGGCGACAAGTCTGAAAGTTCACCTAGTACCCTTGCATCAGTCCTGAATATAGCATATGATGCACTGGGCATTCTTTCATCACCTGATATATTTCAGGTATGGAAAAGGGGACAGGGCACTGGTCTTCAGAGGCAAAACCTTTCCATATAAAAAGAGCTATTCCTGAACTGAGAGGAGGAAGCCTCAGCTGGATTTTCAAGGGAAGCCTAGTGAAAACCACAGAAGCAGAACCACTGGACTGAGGAAATTTTTAATTTGCTATGAGTAGAGAGCTGCCTTTAGAGTTGAGCCTTTCCACATGAAATCCCTCTCACCTGCCCATCCCAAGCTTTGGTTTTCTTATACAGATGGATTTAGGGCAGATAACCAGACTTCCTCCTGCTGAGTCCAATTAATTGATGTGTTTAGTGCCCACAGTTAAGCCCCATCTATAAACTCATCTTTGAGTTTGATATTGCAACCTTTGTTCTCTCGACTTTAGATTTGTCGAGAACTGTGTTAAGCCAAGTTTAAATTTTAATCAGTCTAGGAGTTAAGCTAAATTATTTCAGTATAGGATCACTCAGATCTCCTACTCATCCCACTGCCTTTTCTTATATGAATTCTTACAAAGCATCATTCCCAGCAGTTTTGCTCAGTTAAAGCTTTTCTTTCAGCTCAGCCCATCTACAACCCATCTGGTTTAGTTCTTACAACCGTTGCCTCGCTGTTTAAACTCACAACAACCTTATCTGTTTTTGTTTGTCCATCTTGTCCTCTGCCTTGACTGCATTGTAAGCTCTAAGAAGCAGTAAATGTCTCTTGCAGTTTCTGTAAAGGGCTGCATACACCTTGCAGCGCTATACAAATGCTAATAAATGAGATACTAACATGAACATCTTCACTAATTTTAAACTAAAGCCTCCACGTCTAGGGGCTTTTGGTGTAACCCAATGAACAGTCAGCTTGCTTAAAATGCCACTTGAGAGTGGGTAGTGCTAACATATAAAATATTTCTGTGTTATTTCTTCTTTTGAGAACCTATAGCACTGAAGCATATGTCTATGAGAAATGGAATATGTTTCAACAGGAAGATATTTTTCTTGAATCGGGCTGTGCTTCTCCATGCAGCGCATCTATTGGGGATCTCCTGCAACACTGCATGAGGGATGGAGGCGGGACCAAATGGCATGTGTCAAGCCCCTCTCCTGAGGGTATCGCATTATATGTTAGTATTAAACATTCTCAAGGGCCTCGTAATCGAGAAAGAAACCAAGTAAACCAATGGCCCTAATGCTTTAGCCACCCTTCTCCCCCACCCCATTTGTAGCTCACACAGAAACAAAAGTTTAGTCTGGCTGTAGTAGCCGTCATAGCTATTGGACACTCTGCTGCACTGGTAAGAGCCTGGGCAAAAAAATGGCACCCACATACAGATGCATCATATGGCTAATGCATGCTGCACCCACTAGCAAACAGACTCACACTTCCCTAGGAAACACTTGGCCATGCAACACACTACTTACAGGGTCTGCAGCCAGGAACCTCCTTCAGTAGCCTTTTTCTATCTCTGGAAGACAAGTCAGAACTTAGGCTCCCTTTTACTAAAGCTCTGCGCATAACCCTCCCAGCAAGGCCTCCGCATGAGCAGCATGTCCCATCAGCTAATACACATGGGACACCCTAATGCAGGTTCACCTAACGACTCCAATAGAGGTGTCATCAGGTGAAATCACATGAAGAACCACAATGCCACTGAGCACACACCTATTCCCCTGATGCCAGCGGTAATATGCTCTCCGTGCCCACGCTCCCACCCCTTCCCTGCTCCATCCCGTGATGGCAGATTCCTGTGCATGTTAGCTTGTGGCTGTCGGCATGCTCATGCTTTAATGTTCCCAGCAGTCAGTAGTCGCACATTAACCGGCTATCGAGCTTTAGTAAAAGGGGCTCTTAAGAATCCAGTGTGCTGGACGTAGAAAGAATAACATTCCTTGTTCCATCTGCAAGAACAGAGGTGTGTCACAACCCCATCCCTTCAGCCACGTGCTTAAAGGTCAGGGTGGACATTATTGTTGTATTGAAGGTAGAAACCTTTCTTAGCCCAGAAGCCTTCTGGTACTAGTAGTTCCTTTCTTCATAATGAATAGTTGTGTAAGCCATGTGAATGGTAAAGTATAGGGTTTTATTCCCTTAATGCACAAAAGGTTCAAACGAAGACAACAGGATTTCCACCTTGTTCAGGATTTTCACATAAGGTATTTACATAAGTCAAAAACTTGGATATGCTTCACAGTCTTTGTTAGTTATGCAGGGTTCAAACAAAATAGGTTATACCAACAAAAGCAATGCTTCTTCTTTCAGCTTGTCAAACAAAACTGTGTTTCAAAAGTATATCCTGCATGCTATATTTCTCTCAAGGATTCTAAACTCCCAGTACAACAAAACGTACAGTCCATAGGGCATTCAGTTAGCAAAGGGTCAGGTTCAGCAGGGTCTATCTGCATAGCCTCTTGTTCTGCTGAGATATCTGTGGCCCCTGAGCTTTCCCCATATATTCCTGGTTTTACTTCAGAACTTCTTTCTAAGGCTCTCCAGCCTGGCTGTACCCGGTCTGGCAAATATGCAACAGGACTTTTGGTAAGCACTCTTTCTATAGGTTCCCAAACCTTTCTCCAGCTGCCTTGGCTGCTCTTACAGCTCCCTGGCTTCTAGGCCTTTCTGTGACCCGGCTTCAGTTCCTGGTTCAGATCTGTGTCTCTTAGACTCCTGGGCTGAGTCTGATTCACCCACCTCTGAACTCCTTGTGGCTCACGTACAGGGAAAGAAGCATGAAGGTACCTCTGAACTCTTGGGTCTGTGCCTCTGGTATTCTCCCTACCAGGCACTCTCCCGGTTCTCCTTCTGTCCTTCCTGAAGACTTCCTTCTGGAGCTTCCCAGCCTGAAACTGGCTCTCCTGGAACTTGTTCCTTTCCTGTAAGGGCTGCAAGTTCAACTGCCTTTTCTCCTCTCTTTGGAGCCGTCTCCTTTCTCCTTCTTCTCTATCAGCAGCTGCTGCGGCTCATGCCGCTCCTCTCCCTCCTGGCTTGTCTATGCTTTGCTTATAAAGCTGTTTCTTAGGTAAGGATCCTGTCCTTCTGACCAGGTGTATCTGATTATGCTTTGAATTAGTTCTTGCATCATCCCAACCTGGGCGTGTCAGCCTACCTTCTGAATCTCCGTGCATGCTCCCTCTAGCTGCACTTCTCACTAACTGCACTCTATGTATATCATTTCCTTTAAAGAGATCAGTGTTTTCTTCTACCTCCATGGGTTTACTGGCGTCTGCTTCATCACAGGCAGCATTCTCACCTGGAAAAATACCATCTCCAGGAACAAGCAGGAATGTCGACTTCACATATGGTATCGTCGGTACCGACGGAGCCTGCGCGGGAACGCTTCCCAGCGTCCAATTAGAAAGCTTTTGTGAGTATCCCACAGCGCCTGCATGCTGCCTTCCCGCCTTTCCCAACTGCCTCTCTCCAGTTCTTCGTTTTCCATGGAGCCAGCAGGTCGTTGTTCCTGTCACCGCAGAAAATTCTTCCTTATTACTTTCTTTTTTTGTGGTCGAGTCTGCTTTCCTCGACGCTTTACCGGTACCGCCGTTTTTTTCTTTCTTTATTTCTGTTCTTTTAAAAAATATATATATATATACTTAGTATTTTTCTCATTTTTCCCAGGTGCACGCACCATTTTGGGCCTCAGGCCCAGAAATTTTTCCTACAATGGAGAAACCTGCTTCAGGTTTCAAAAAGTGCACCAAGTGTGGCGGTACCATCTCCGTCATCGACACCCATGAATGGTGTCTGAAATATTTAGGTCCTGACCACTCCATCACGGATTGTATGTCCTGTGCCATGATGTCTAAAAGAGGTCGGCAGAACCGAGCTGCTAAGCTCAGTACCCTGTTTCCCTCTGATGCAGCTTCGGTGGCATCAACGTCTTCCAGGGCTTCCTCTTCCTCCCGTGGATCTCAGGTAACTAAACATAAGTCCAGCCGGTCCTCAAAGGGTAGATCTCCATCCAAGCACCGAGATGCCTCTGGCGTTGCCCTTGAGGATTCTGCACCGGCAAAATTACCCCGGCGGGAGGCTTTGGCTTCCAAAGTATTATCGGGGCTCCAGGATGTTCTCGAGGCCTCGACCTCGGAAGAACTACTGGTGCCATGCTCTGGGGTACCGGCTGTCTTCTCCGGTACCGACATCCAGGCATCGGCAGCGTCGATAGACCAGAGGTTCCTGGCTATTGAATGCAGTCTGGCGGCTCTCCTTGCGGCATCGACACCCTCGGAACCGCGTCAGACAATTCAGCAGGTACCAGCACCGACTCCGGCACTGGTATCGGTACCGGTACCGATAGTATCGACATCGGTGTCCGCATTGCCGGCACCCAGTCACCCAATGCCCTCCGGTACCGATACACCGGTACCGATTCCCCCCAGTACCGACTTCGGTCGGAACGGGTATTGGGCTCTACAGGAGCATCTGGAAGAAGGTACTTCGAATCCTCAGAGGAATCTGAGGATTCCAACAGTTCTGTCGATGCAGGGGCACTTCTTCCAGAGGAGCCCTCCTCCCCTAAATGCAGGATGTCTCCTCCAGAGGATATCTCCTTCCAGGATTTCATCTGGGAGGTGTCTCGGGGTCTCTCTATTACTGTGGCTCCTGAAACAGAGCCCAGAGCAAAGGAGCTGGAAATTTTACAATATCCCAAAGCTCCTAAGGAGGCAGCTACTTTGCCCATCCATGAGATCTTGCATGATCTCATGCTCAGAATGTGGGAGACCCCTCTTACCACCTCTCCTCATTCTCGAAGACTTGACACTATATATCGAGTCCCTCCTTGTCCTGGTTTCCAAAAAACTCAGCTCCCTCACCACTCTATTGTAGTGGAGTCAGCTATGAGAAGGATCAGGAGTGCAAAGAGGCATGCCTCTAATCCCCCAGGACGTGAGTGCAGAACTTTGGATGCTTTTGGACGTCGTACCTTCCAAGCTTCCATGCTTTCTGCCAGGATCAGTTCCTATATTTTATATATGGGAATGTTCCTGAAGGAAATCACAGGAGATTTAGAGGTTTTGAGTCCTCTTCTTCCTGACAATAGGAGACAGGATTTTCTCACATTGGTCAAACATGCCCAGGATGTTTCCAAATTTGTCAACCGTGCAGCCTTTGACTGTTTTGAGTATATAAGCAGAACCTCTGCCATTGCCATAGGTGCACGTAGAATTGCCTGGCTCCAGGCATCTGATTTGGAGTTCTGGGTACAAGACAAATTGGGCAATATTCCTTGTACTGGTGAGAACCTGTTTGGCAAAGATTGGCAGGAAAAGGCCAATGAGTTGGATGCTGACAACTCCACCTTGGACAGATTATCCAAGGGCACAGCTGATCCTGCAAGAAAGAAATCTTTCAAGAAACCATTCTTTTCCAAAAAGAAAAGGTTTTATCCTGCTTATTCCCAGCAGGGACACTCTGCAAGTCAACCTGTCCGGAAGGGTCAGCAACCATCCAAACAAAGAAAAGCAAAGACTGCTAAGCCTCAACTGCCTCAGCAGTCTCAGCCTCCACAAGGCCTTTGACTTGCATCTAGAGAACTTAGCCTTCCTGCCTCTAAATGGACCAGAGCCTTCCACCAGGAAGGTTATGTCACTTTGCCCCAAGATGGAGGCAAATAACAGCAGAGCACTGGACACTCTCCATCAAAAAAGAGGAGTACAAGCTTCATTTCTTGAGCATGCCCCCTCCCACAATAGTAAAGCAGTTCAATTCTCAGACCTCTCTCATCAACCTGTTAGATCAAGAGGTCACCATACTTTTTGCCCAGGGGGCAATAGAAGAAGTACCCATTCATCAACAGGGTACAGGGTTTTACTCCCCCTATTTCCTCATCCCAAAGAAAACAGGGGGATACAGACCTATTTTGGACTTCAGAGAATTGAACAAATTCCTGTTCAAAGAGAAATTCAAGATGATTTCTCTAGGAACTTTGCTGCCATACCTTCAGAGTCAGGATTGGCTTTGTTCTCTAGATCTCAAGGATGCGTACACCCATTTCTCATCCATCCAACTCACAGAAAGTTCCTTTGGTTCCTTTTTCAAGGAAAGCACTACCAGTACAGGGTGCTTCCCTTTGCCCTGGCCTCAGCTCCAAGAGTGCTCACGAAATGCATGGCTGTGGTAGCAGCATTTCTCTGCACTCTAGGCATATTCGTCTTCCCCTACTTAGACGACTGGCTCATTCGAGCCCCATCAGAGCCAGAGGCCAGAGCTTCTCTATCTTGCACAATGCGTATCCTTCAGTATTTGGGTCTAGTCATAAACATCCCAAAATCCAGTCTAACTCCCACTCAGTCTCTAGAATTCATAGGAGCTTTGCTGGATACCAAAAAGGCAAGGGCCTATCTCCCCCAGGCCTGTTGCCTTTGCATGGTGCAGTTAGCTTCTCAAGCAGTGCTAAAACCTCTTCTCACTGCCCGAGAAATACTACAACTACTAGGCCACATGGCATCCACAGTGCATGTGGTTCCTTATGCTCGCCTCCATATGAGAGCAGCCCAGTGGACTTTATCCACCCAATGGACCCAGGCATCAGGGTGCCTGTCAGACAAAATAGCAAACACAAATCGCCTTATTTTGTCCCTCCAATGGTGGCAGTCCACTCAAAACCTGTTGCTGGGGTCCCCATTTCAACAACCTTTACCCCAGGCAACTCTTACAACAGATGCTTCACCAATGGGTTGGGGAGCTCATCTACAAGACCTTTCCACCCAAGGCAACTGGACTCCACAGGAGACTCATCTACATATCAATCTCTTAGAGCTCAGGGCAATCTTCCTTGCTCTTCGAGTGTTCCACACCCTGCTCAGCTACAAGACAGTCCTCATTCATACAGAAAATCAAGTAGCCATGTTCTACGTGAACAAGCAGCGGGGAACAGGCTCTCTGTCGCTTTGCAACGAAGCTTTGCGACTATGGGCCCTCGCCAGAGAGCATCAGATTCATCTCTTGGCAGTGTATCTTCCAGGAATACAAAACTCTTGGGCAGACAGACTCAGTTGTGTTCTGCTTCCACACGAATGGTCTCTATATGCAGACCAGGTGACCAAGATTTTTCAAATTTGGGGAACCCCGGACATAGACCTCTTTGCAAGTCCGTTGAATGCCAAACTTCCCCGGTTCTGTTCCAGAATTCTGGCTCAGGGATCTCAGGCCAGGGATGCTTTCCTCCTTCACTGGGGTCAAGACTTCCTTTATGCCTTTCCACACATTCCCCTAATTTCCAAAACCCGTTCAAACTTCAGAGAGACAGAGGGTGTATGATTCTCATAGCTCCACATTGGCCACGGCAGGTGTGGTAACCTCTGCTTCTACATCTCTCTCAAGCCCCATCCCTGGAGTTAGGATCTGCTCCAGATCTCCTGTCTTAGGAGGATGGAATGTAATGGCATCCCAATCCCCAGTCTCTGCATCTCAGAGCTTGGTTGCTGAAGGCCTAGATCTTCATGATCTTAACCTCCCTCAGCAAGTAAAGGATGTCCTTTATGCTTCCAGGAAGCCTTCCACAAGACGCTCTTATGCTTTTAAGTGGAAGAGGTTTACCATATGGTGTTCGCAGAAGGGTCTTAATCCCCTTACGATACCGCTGGAATCATTACTGGAGTATCTCCTTCATTTATCCAATGCAGCACTTAAAACTAACTCAGTAAGAGTCCATTTAAGTGCTATTGCAGCTTCTCTCAAGCCACTAAATGGACAACCTATCTCCTCCCATCCTCTTATAGCAAGATTTATGAGAGGCCTTCTTCTAACTAAGCCTCCCATTAGGCCACCACAGGTGGCATGGGACTTAAACCTGATTCTTGGTCAGCTCATGAAGCTACCTTTCGAACCCTTAGCTACCACATCATTGAAATTCCTTTCTTGGAAAGTTATCTTTCTCATTGCAATCACATCAGCACGCCGCATCAGTGAGTTGCAAGCACTAGTAGCTGATCCACCTTATACAAGGTTTCATCATGACAAGGTAGTCCTTAGGACTCATCCACACTTTATGCCAAAGGTGGTCTCGCCTTTTCATCTTAATCAAGCAGTCTACCTGCCTGTGTTCTTTCCAAGACCTCATGCATCTAATACAGAAAGGAATCTTCATACTTTGGACTGTAAAAGAGCTTTAGCCTTTTACTTGCAAAGAACACAACAACATAGAAAGTCCTCTCAACTCTTTGTTGCTTTTGATCCTTCTCATTTGGGACTTCCAGTCTCCAAGAGAACACTGTCCAACTGGATTGCACAGTGTATTTCTTTTGCCTATCAGAGTAAGAACCTTCTTCTGGAGGGCCATGTCACAGCTCACAATGTGAGAGCCATGGCAGCTTCAATGGCCCATCTACACTCTGTGTCTATCGACGACATCTGTCGAGCAGCCACTTGGGCCTCGGTTCATACCTTCACAGCCCATTACTGCTTGGACAAGGACTCCCGCCAGGATGCCTTGTTTGGTCAAGCTGTTCTCCAACACCTGTTCCATACCTAATCAATTCCTACCCGCCATCCCTGGTTGGATGCCAGAGATCCATGGGGGGAAGTGGAGCCCTTTCACATGGACACACAACTTCTGGGGTCTCTCCCTGGCATCTAAAGCTAGGGAGTCCCCATATGTGAAGACTACATTCCTGCTTGTTCCTGGAGATAGCATAGTTACTCACCTGTAACAGGTGATCTCCAGGAACAACAGGAATTAAGTCTTCACAACCCACCCACCTCCCCTAGGAGTTGTATCTCTCTATCTATCTCTTTCCCTTTCCCTCTCTCTCTCTTTGTCTCAGCTTTAAAACTCAACTGGAGAGATGCAGTTGGGAAAGGCGGGAAGGCAGCATGCAGACGCTGTGGGATGCTCCCAAAAGCTTTCTAATTGGACGCTGGGGAGCGTTCCCACGCAGGCTCCGTCGGCACCGACGATACCATATGTGAAGACTAAATTCCTGCTGTTCCCGGAGATCACCTGTTACAGGTGAGTAACTATGCTATCTCCGAAATACAAGAAAAAGCATCAGTTTTAATAAAATATTCTACATACCTGTTCACTGTTATATTTTCTTACCCATCTCAATCAAGGGCAATCCCCATTCAGTCTGATTTTCTACAGCTGGTTGTTTTGTAACAATTGCAGGAAACTGGGGTAACCCTTAAGAACAGACCTGGCTCCAGGATTTTATTTTGGGGGTATCTGTAAAATAAGATGGGATGGGATGATCAATGTTAAACAGACACAGCCTTCGGTGCCAGACAGCTATTCACCTGGGGGGAAGGCAAAGACGGCATTTGGAGGGAACAATATTCTACTAATAAGAGTTCATAATTCAATTCAACTCAGTTTTATACCTACTCATGCAGTCACCTATTTTAAGCCTGTTTTATAAAGAAATGCAAACACCTATGTGTCTTTATAAATTGCCCTCACACAAAAGGAAACCCAATTCATAAAATCACAATAAATAATTTTTCCTCTAGGCTTTAATCACAGTGGAAACTGAAATACAGCACAATATTTTTAATGGAGGAAAAGACCTCAAACACCTCATCAATCAATATGAATTTCTCATTGATGTCATACCACACTGTCTTGAACACACAGATCTCCCAACATATCAATTGCAATGAGAAAGATATCCCACATGTGACTTTACCGTGGATTCAAGTCTTTACCAGTTTGTACAACACTGTCAAAATGGCAGCAGTTTACAAAGTTGACATCAAATGAACATGGCCAATCAGAATGCAATATAAACGATCAACCAATCAGATGGCCTTCTGTTTCATTCATTCACAAAAAAGCTTTCCAAGCGATATTAACATTTAAGCCAAATGGTTCAAGACTATCGAGTCTAAATAGCCAGCACTGTTCACTCTATAGAAGGATTTTACCTTTATTGCTCCCTCTTCTCAAACCTACAACACGATCAATTACAAAAAATCTCATGGAATAAAACCAATGCTTATTCTTCATAGTGTGTTCCACTAGCAGCACTTCCATTTTCTTCCTCTTAAAACAGGAACAATATTCATTAATCCTTTTCTACAAAGCTCTTTCTGTCTTCCAACATATACCTTTTCACAAGGACATAACACAACATAATCACACAAGTAGAAGCACAAGACAACATGCATTTTAAGGTATACTTGTGTCCATCAAGCAGGTTAATGAAATCCTTTATTTGCAAAGTGACTTGGCATGAATGCAATGCCCACACTTGAAATGTCTAGTCAACACAGTATTAGCAATTGACTTCTGTATGTTACCATGAGAACCAATCAGCTCTGTTGGACACAAGTAGTCTTTCAAGTTCCATTTGCAAGTAAATACAAAACAAACTTCATAGTGTTCAAATACAGAATGGGCTTTAAGAATATTCCAATTCTTCCTTAGAATTTTACAAATCTATTTAGTACAAGATGAATACAAAAAACCAAAGTGATCATCTCATCTGGAATCTTGAAGGACTACCAAAAGGGACTGTTACTGCTGGAAAGAAATCGGCACTTGTAAGTATTTACCTGCTAGGAAATTCTCTGAATCTTGGGGAAAAGGGAGTTCTTTTGATTAAAGCTGATAAATCTGTATATTTTAAAATTCAGTGTTTGTTAAGTCAGTCAGGGCTTAGTGCCACCAGAGAACTTTTCATTTAAATCAAATCAGACTATAGCATAGCATAGAATTTATTTATTTAGCTGGAATAGGGTAAATATTCTTTGAGTAGAAAGAAAGAAATTGTTTTAGAGACCTTTACAAAGAGGCCATCCAGTTAGGATGCAAGAGATCTGTGAAATTGTTTTAAATAGGTTTTAAAGTCAAGTGACAGATCAAAGGGGCAATTTGTCAGGCTCCCTCTATCAAACCAACGGCTCTGTGAATAACCCAGGAAATAGTTAAGAGATCACCTTAGAAACACAGGTCAGGGCACTGTGTAGCAAGCCAACTTTTACTGAGTGTTCTCCCCCCCCCCCCCCCCACCCCAGGCATAATCTTAGCTTTATAGGCTCTTAAACCTATTAAAGGAAAATAGGTGGTCAAATTCAATTTCAGATTCAGCTGATTATCCTCATCAGGAATAGATTAATTGAGGCCCTAAAATTAATTAATCTTGAGATGAACAAAGTCCCTTAAACCTATTAGGTATAATTGTATTAGTACAAGTATCTCTAGGAACTTTAAGTAAGTAAACAACTTAAATAGCCAAAAGAAAACTTAAAACTAAGATGCAGACGGCAGTCCAGCAATGAGATAGGAGCTATCCAGTCTTTTGCATTGAGTGTCATATGTATGATTTTCTCCCAATTGGTCTTACATTTGTACAAGGTGCAAGGAGCTCTTTACTCTCAGGGAATGACCTGATCTCTGAAGGCTAGAGTAGCAGACTTGGAGAAAATCAGGAAGACAGAGAGGTATATAGATGAGACCTACAGGGATGTTGTACTGAAGTCCCACCTCCAGTCTGGCAGCCTTTCTGTTGCCATGGAGAAGAGAGAGCACATGAAAGGAGAGCATCACCTTGGTGTGGCAGGAAGTGATCCTGTAGCTAGGACCTGTTCTCCAAGTGATATAAAACCCTCTCTAACTGAGAAGGTTTCTCCAGGAACATGTGCCCTTGGAGGGAAGGGTTAGGATAGCTGTTATAGTTGGTGATTCAATCATTATGCATGTACTGTAGATAGCTGGGTGGCTGGTAGATGTGAGGATCACCTAGTAACATGCCTGCCTGATGTGATGGTAGTGGACCTCACGTGCCACCTAGACAAGGTTTTAGATAGTGCTGGGTAAGAGTCTGCTGTCTTGGTACATGTTGGTACCAATGACATAGGAAAGTGTGAGAGGGAGGTTTTGGAGGCCAAATTTAAGCTTTTAGAAAAGAAGTTGAAATCCAGAACTTCCAGGGTAGCATTCTCCGAAATGCTTCCCGTTCCATGTGCAAGACCCAAAAGACAGGCAAAGCTCTGGAGTCTCAATCCATGGATGAGATAATGGTGCAAGGAAGAGGGTTTTGGATTTGTTAGGAACTGGGCAACATTATGGGTAAGGGAAGGGCTTTTCCGGGATGGAACCAAGATGCTGGCATTAACCTTTAAAAAGGAGATAAAGCAGATTTTAAACTAGATAATAGGGGAAAGCAGACAGTCACCCAAGAATGCATGGTTCAGAAAGGTGTATCCTTGAAGGATACTAGCAAAAGAGGGAAGTTAGGGCATCTTGACAGAGAGGTTCAAATAAAAATAAAAGTAACCCAGATGCCCTTAAGTAGAGAGCAGACAGAGCTGAAAGATTCCAAATCACTCCTATCAACTGATAACCAGATTAATATGAATAAAATACAACCTCTAGAAGGAGATCACGTGATGTGGTGAGCCAGAGAGGTCAGGTTTCTCAGGGCTCTGGGCAATCCCTCCCCCCCCCCCCCTCAGAGAGGCTCTAAAAGAATCAAATTCCTGGCCCTTTTACCTTTTTTGAGTTCATTTTCGGGTGTGCAATGCCATGGTGGCTGGGGAGAATGGCAGAGAATACCTGTATGGCAACAAAGGGCAGCAAGAAAGAGAAGAAGAGAATTCGGCCAGATGCAGCCAAGATGGCGGAATCCCATGCAGCCAGCCCGTGGTCCCCTGGCACAGGGATCATGATGGAGAATGTTTTTATAGCAGTGGTTGCCATATTAGGGGGATGTTTTGATCAACCAGCAGCTAAAATAGACTCAATCTCCCATGCTTTTGAGCTGTTTAAGACCTGTATGGACAAGGCCAAGGTCCATGTGTCAGCTTTGAAGAATGTGACATGCAGTCACGGAAAGGGCTTGGCATCACTGAAAGCACTGGTTGCCCAACAAACTGTTAAGTTGGATGATTTAGAAAACCAGGGGACGAGGAAAAATATCCATCTGGTGAGGCTTCCAGAGAGCTTAAAAGATGAGGAACTTCTGGGATTTCTTGAAATGTGACTCCCTACTGCCTTAGCTTTGACACAACATCTGAGCCTGGTGAAGTTGGAGAAGGCCCACTGTGTAGCCTGTGGAGGGAGAATGATCCCAGGCCACGCGCAGTGCTGTTTGTTTTTTGAATGATGCACAGAAGGAGACCATTCTATGAGTATCAAGGCAGGGGAATGGCTGGCGTACGAGAGCCAAAAGGTCCTGGCCTTCCAGAATTACTCAGCGAGGCTGGCAGCACAACGGAAGGAATTCTCCTGGTTCTGCTCTCAGCTGGTGACCCTACAGGTTCAATTTATGCTTCAATACCCTGCATGGCTGCAGATCTTTCATAATGGCTCCTCGCAAGTTTTTCTCTGCTACCCAGGCAGTTGACTTTATCACCTCACACCTTGTGCCAGGGTGTGAGGATGCTTGACTTGGCCCTCTTACTCTGATTTAGCTTCCTTCTGGACAATTGAGGGCTGATTTGAGGGATTGTTACAACATTTGTTTTTTCTTGGACAGCAGGAAATTGAGACTGAGGATGAGTATGGTGCCCTGAACCCAATGGATTCGGGTTCCAACGCAGCTGATGGGGAGCTCTCCTGGACTGTTTTCTGAGTTGTCATCACTGGTTGGCAGCTTTCAAGTTAGACTTCGTAATCACTGCTGCCTAAACCTGCATGTGGATCTCCTGTAGTATGTTAATGTGTAAATGTATGATTAGGGCAAGGCTCACAGGCCCACCGTGGAAAATAACTTGACACTGTATGGCTTAACTGGGGGTGTGGTGGCTCATGTGTTGGGCCCATGTGTTTCTGTATTCCCCATACATACATGTGCTGGCGCGAATGGGGGAGTTGGTGGGAGGACGGGAGGAGGTATAGGGAATGCCAGATGGTCAGGGGCAGTGTGTTTGTACTGTTGGATGTCCTGCAAAAGAAGGGGGGCAGGTTGGACAGAAGGGAATTTGGGGTATGGGGGGACCAGGTGGGAGCTTCTTCCTGGTGGGTCTGGCTCTTCAGGGAGGGGAGCCCTACACATCGATAGTGATCTCCTAGGGGAGAGTTGTGCATGTGCTTACATTATTTATTTATTTAACAGTTTTTATATACCGTCTTTCTACAAGTCAAGACGGTTCACATGAAACATTATAATACAGTATATTACAACTGTTTACAAGAAACAAGGAAAACAATATAAGTAATATAACTAGGTAACAAGTAACAATTAACAATGTAACAGATAATAGGTACGACTGTGGCAGTAGAACTGACTACCATGATCGGAGATCGAGATCAAAGGTTAACTTTTTACATTAGATAAATATGCCTACAGTTAATTTTGTAAAGATTTGGGGGCAACTTGGGTAGAGAGGTAGATCATGAAGGTTAGGAGCTAGGGTGGGAGGGAAAAATACTCTAGGAAGAGGTGTGTTTTTAGTTTCCTGCGGAATTCAAGGTGGCTCTCACAGTTGTGCAGTTCGGGAGGGAGGGTGTTCCATAAGGATGGGGCGTAGAGGGAGAAGGCCCTATTGCTAGTAAATTGTTTACAGTACCTTTTGGCTGTTGGTATGGATAGCAGGTTTTTGGTAGAGGTACGATGTGTTCTTGTGTTACTAGGAAAGGTAAGGAGTGAAGTGAGGCAGGGTGCTGATTCATTTACAATTATTTTATGAATAAGAGTAAGGACCTTAAATTTAGCTCTGTGTTGTATGGGGAGCCAGTGAAGGTCGTGGAGGACAGGTGTGATATGAGCACGTCTGGGCTTGTTGATTATGAGTCTAGCTACCGTATTCTGGGCTATTTGGAGTGGTTGGATTGTATTTTTGGGGAGACCATGGTAGATTAGGTTGCAATAGTCGAGTGAAGGGGTTGTAAGAGACTGACAGACAGTGCGAAAGGAGTTAGGGTTTAAGAGGGGTTTAAGATTCCGGAGGGTGCGTAATTTTGCATAGATTGTATTGGTGGATCTTTTTATATGTTCTTATGTTTTTTATATGTTTTACATATGGGGGAGGGGTGTGTGCTTCCAGAGAGAAGCGGATAGGTGGGGGTTCGGAGATGGGGAGAGATATGATAGGCTTCTAGGGGAAGGGGGAGGGGGAAGGGAGGGAGGGCGGGACAGTTTGGGGTGGGGGGCTTTGGTGGGGTGGAGTAGTTACGTACGTCTGTAGATTTAGTGGTGTGAGCAGTCTTAGGCTGGGGAGGACGCCCCTGCAATGGTGCTTGGATCTTGGATTGGGTTTCTTTGTGGTTTTGAAGAATTGTCTAATGCTTGGCAGTTAAGATTTAATGCAAAGAAGTGCACTTGGGAAGCAGAAATCCAGGTGAAATGTACATGATAGGGGGAGAGAGATTGGTGTGCAGGGACCAGGAGAAGGACCTTGGTGTGATTATTCATGCGGATCTCAAAGTGGCAAAACAGTGCGACAAGGCGGTGGCAAAGGCCAGGAGGATGTTGGGTTGCATACAAAGAGGAATTACCAGCAGAAAGGAAGAGGTACTACTGCTACTGTATAAGTCACTGGTAAGGCCTCACTTGGAATACTGTGTTCAGTTTTGGAGACCATATCTTGCAGAGGGTATAAAAAGACTGGAAACTGTTCAGAGGAAGGTGACCAAAATGATTTGGAGCCTGCATCAGAAGCCTTATGAGAAGAGACTTGAAGACCTAAATATGTACACTCTGGAGGAGAGGAGGGACAGGGGATATATGATTCAGACCTTTAAATACTTAAAGAGAAATAATGAACAAACAAACCTCATCCAAAGACGGGAAAGCTGTAAAACTAGAGGGCATAACATGAAGCTGCAAGGGGGTAAATTGAAAGGCAATGTCAGGAAATAGGTTTTCACTGAAAGGGTGGTGGATGCTTGGAATGCCCTCCCGATGGAAGTGATGGGGGCAAATACAGTGACAGAATTCAAAATGGCATGGGACAGACACAGTGGATCCCTTTACAGCAACAGGATAAAATCAAAATAAACTTAACTAATTTCTCAACATACAGGGGTGTCCTACACGGAGCGGTGGGTTCACCCCTAAAACAAAGACATGGGGAGGATTCACACCTAAAACAAAGACATGGGAAGGGGTGGCCTGCATGGAGCGGCAGGTGCACCTACTCTTGCCATCTTACTGGGCAGACTAGATGGACCATACTGGTCTTTATCTGCCGTCATGTACTACGTTACTATGGTACAGGTGTTTTGGGATTACTATCAGCAATTGTATTCGACAGAGGGTGGGGACGCCACTGCAGAAGTGCAGACTGTCAAAGTTGACAGAGGACTAGTTGGAATCCTTGAACTAGCCTATCTGCAGGTGGCCAAGGACCCAGGACCCAATGGGTTTAGCACTGAATTCTTTAAGCTGCTACAGGATAGGGTCAGTTTCCCCTTTAGCTGTCATGTCATTTGGCAATTATGCAATAATGTTGGATTAAGGCAATTCCCTCATTTCTCATTAGTTTTGGTGCAAAGAAGGCATTTGATTGAGTCAGTCGGGACTACATGGTTTTGGCTTTGGAACAATACGGTTTCTGGGGGCCCTTTGTACAAGCAGTACAACTGCTGTATTCAGCGCCATGTGCCTGTATTCTGATTAATGGCTCGCATACTGAAAGTTTCCCTCTCCAGTAAGGAATGCGATAGGGCTGCCCACTGCCTCGCTTACTGTTTCTTCTGGTACTAGAACCACTACTACATATTATTTCAGAGCAGGCAGACATTCGGGGTACCTTTGGGAGGTTGGATAGCACTTTTTAAGATGGTGCTTTTTCCTAGATGGCTGTATGTACTCCAGACATTGCCCCTTTGGTTATTGACCAAGGTCTTCCACTCCCCGGATAGTCAGCTTTCCAAATTCCTGTGTCCCAGTGGTTACAGCAGCCCTGATATGCAGGAAAAATTAATCTACCAAACTTGAGGAATTACAACTTTGCCTGTCTATTGCATCATCTTAACGATTACAGAGGATTATATGTGTCTGGTATGTGAGAGAGCCTTCTTGTCTCTGTTATCCCCTGAGTATGTTTTGCACAGGCTAAGGGGTAAGACTTTGGGGGCACTTAGAGAGTAGGTTATAGTGCAGCCTCTCATGCACACATGGGGGTGGATATGCTGATGGCTTACTTATTCCCCCTTTCAATCAGTTTATCTACCCATACATGGGAATCCAGAGTTCCCAACCAGCATGTTCTTCGGGTGCTTCAGGGAGTGGTGGGCATGAGGTTTGTTGCAGTTGAAGCAAGTGCTCATGGACAAGGGGAGACTGCGGCCATTGGGCGAGCTTCAAGTGCAATATGCTCTGACTGGGTTGGATGTTTTCTCCTATCTCCAGCTGAGCAGCTATGTTCATAGCGTGGATTCTGAACACCTTTCCAGTGACGTTTGTACTCAGTTGGAAGATTTTTTTCTTTCTGAAAGTTCAGTACGTATCACGGTTGCCAGGACCCAAATATTATTTCCTAGGGAAAAGGTTCAGGTGGACTCTGAGGGCCTGGTGGCGCGATAGAATGAGGAGTTGGGCACTGGCATTGGTTCTGAGACTATTTTGAAAGCCTTGGCAAGATTCCAAAGCATACGGTGATGGTAGCACTATGTGAGATGCAGTACAAGTTTTTATCTCGGGCCTTCCTTCCACCAGTGGGGGGATTTGAAATGGGTTTCAGTGATACTTCGGCCTCTCCAAAATGTGATGCACAACAGGCGGCCCTGGGGCATGTTCTATGGCTATGCCCACAGGTGCAGCTGTTCTGGGAACAGATTCATGGGTATTTACAGCTGGTACTTCAAAAATAGTGGTCGTTGGCAGCCCCCTCCACTTTCTTTCACATCTTGGAGGATGTCCCAGTACAAGGGCACAGGGCCGACCCGTCCATTGAGCGAGAATGTTTTTTTGCACAGGGCCCTGCGTTTCAGGGGGCCCCGCGCAAAGAACATTCTGCATTAAAAGTAATTTTTTTTAATTTAAAAAAAGCTGGCTGCTGCCGCTACCACTGTGGCAGCGGCAGAATTGAATGTCCCGCGGCGCCCCCCCCCCCCCCCCGCCCGGCAGAGCCCTCCCTCCCTGCATCAGTCCCTTCGGCGCCAGCTTCAGAGCCGCGAAGGCAGAATTTCCCTTTTGCGGCTCTGTTAAGCTCGCCGGGGCTGATGGGAAACAGGAAATGTCTGTTTCCCATCAGCCCTGGTGAGCTTAACAGAGTCATGAGGGAGAAACTCTCTCTTCGCAGCTCTGAAAGCCCGGGCAGAGAGAGCTGATGTTGCAGGGAGGGAGGGCTCTGCCGGGTGGGGGGGGGTGCAGGACATTCAATTCTGCCACTGCTATGGCGGCAGCAGCAGCAGCCAGCTTTTTTTTTTTTTTATTTTAAATTTTCCCTGGGCTGATGGGGGGAGGGGGGTTAGGACTGGTAATGAGCTGTGGGCTGATGGGGGGGTTAGGACTGGTAATGGGCTATGGGGGGGCTAAGACTGAAAATAGGGTGATGGGGGCTTAGGACGGGACGTGGGCTTTTGGGGGGTTAGGCCTAGTAATGGGCTATGGGGGGGGCTAGGACTGAAAATTGGGTGATGGGGGTTAGGACTGGAAGTGGGCTGATGGGGGGTTAAGACTGGTAATGGGCTATGGGGGGGGCTAGGACTGGAAATATGCTGATGGGGGGGTTAGGACTTGAGGTGGGCTGATGGGGCTAGGACTGGTAAAGGGCTGTGGGCTGATGGGAGGGTTAGGACTGGTAATGGGCTATGGGGGGGGCTAGGACTGGAAATGGGCTGATGGGGTTAGGACTGGAAGTGGGCTGATGGGGGGTTAGGACTGGTAATGGGCTATGGGGGGGCTAAGACTGAAAATGGGTGATGGGGGTTAGGACTGGAAGTGGGCTGATGGGGGGCTTAGGACTAGAAATAAGCTATGGGGGGCTAGGACTGGTAATGGGTTGTGAGGTTCTAGGACTGGAAATGGGCTGAGTGGAAGGGGAGGCTTGAATTGCAAATAGCTGATGGGGACGGGGGCTTGGAATGGAAATGGGCTGAGTGGAAGGGGGCTTGAACTGCAAATAGCTGATGGGGAGGGGGCTTGGAATGGAAATGGGTTGTGAGGGGAGGAAGCTAGGACTAGAAATGGGCTGAGTGGGGGGGGAGCTAGGACAGGAAATGGGCTGATGGAGGGGCTAGGACAGGACTGGAAATGGGCTATTGGGGGAGCTAAGATTGGAAATGGGCTGTGGTGGGGGCTTCGATTGAAATGGACTCATGGAGGGGCTAGAACTGGAAGTAGGCTCATGGGGGGCTTGGATTGGAAATGGGCTGAGTGGAGGGGAGCTAGGATTTGACATGGGCTGATGGTGGGGCTAGGAAAGGACTAGAAATGGGCTGATGGGGGGCTGGGATTGGAAATGAGCTGATGGAGGGACTCGGATAGGACTGGAAATGGATGGGGGAGCTAGGAATGGAAATGGGCTGATGGGGGGATAGGACTGGAAATGGGCTGATGCGGGGACTAGAAGGGAGCGGATGCTGGGTGGGGCTGGAATTAGAAGGGAGCTGATGTTGGGGGAGGATTAGAATGGGATGGGGCTGGGAGAGTGAAATGGAGAGGGGAAAATATTTTGTGTGGGAGGGAGGAAAAATCTACAATTGGCCGGGTATTGGGAGAATAAGGGGGGACTGAGGATGGAGTGGTAAAATTTGAGTGGATGAAACAGGAATGAGGAAAGAGCAAAAGGAGAAAGATCAGTATGTTAAAGCAGATGTAGAGAGAGAATGGAAAAAAATAGAAGAGAGAAGAAAGGACAAATGGACATCAGACGATGGAGAGTTAGCAGAAGACACGAAGAAACCAGAAGAAAGTGGCTAGAGCAATTGCAACTGAAAAAAAATGCACAAAAGTTAGAAAAATATCTCTTTATTTTGAATTTATTAACTGGAATATGTCCGCTCTGGGAAATGTGCATCATTAACGTCTGCGCTTTATTTAGTACAAGAGGAAATTAATTTATAGTTTTATTTCTACAGTGTTGTTGTACATTCCAAGTTTGGCTTTTGGGGTTCCCAGTTTAATTATTGTCTTCCTGTTTCTAAATTGTGATTCCTTGTTTGGTGATGGTCTATGTTCTACATGTGTAACTGAGCTGAGGTATTCTGTTTATGTAATTCCTATTTGACATTGCCACTTGTTCTCTTTCCCCAGTAGGTCATGTATTGTTATTCTCTGAAATATATTGGTTTAATATTTGCAGTATTGCCTTTTGATAGGTAGGGTCTGGTGCTTTGTGAGTCCTGGTAGTGCTGTTACGATATATTTATTTATTTATTTATTTTATTTAACAGTATTTCTAAACCGCCTTATCTTATTAATCAAGGTGGTATCACAGCAAACAATCGGGTAAAGTGAGAGTGTTAAACATGCAGTGAGGGTGATATTTAGTTGAGTGTGTGTTGTATTGTGTGCTAGATTGGTTTGAGCTATGTACAATGTGTGTTGTATTGTGTGCTAGAGTGGTTTGAGCAATGTACAATATAGCGGGTTTAAAATGGGTTCTAAATGGGCAGTGTTTGTAGTAATTCCTAATGTGCCTGGCGGTTGGCACTGGATTATAGTAATGTAGAAATCTTTTAGTCTTTCTTTATCCATACACTCATTAAGAGGCATGTTTACTAAAAGTTAGTGTATGGTAACATTATGCAAATATTTATGCAAATGAGGCCCTGCACCGAGTCTCCGCACATTGCCCCGCACCCCCCTTGGGCCGCCCCTGCAAGGGCAGGCTAGGAGATGGTGTTTGTGAATGGGCTGATTGTTGACGAAGAAACCAATATTATCGGTATGGGTGGAGAAGACACCCCCGAGCTTTTGGCATTGGTGGAATGCCCTTCACCAGATTATACAATATGATTGTTAGTGGGTCTTGAGGGGAAAGGCAAGGGTCAAAGATTTTAGCCATATGTTATCATCCAGGGTGTGAAGTATGGTTCTTAGAGTCCGCTCACATGGCACAGAGGGTGCACGCACCCATGGGAGGTTTTTGCGGGGGTGGGAAGGGAGGGTGATCAAAACTTTAGTGGCTTGGGTTCTTAGGCCTCCAGGACAAATCATGGGGGGATGGGGGGACTACAGGGAGAGGGGGAGGTCCCAACTGCTTTCCTCTCCCAAGCATCTCAGGCATCTCAGAATGGCCCCGGCAGCTGCCATATGTTCCCCCAGTGGGTGTGTGAGGAACACAGTGTCTCAAGGGTAATAGAGGGTCTGTAGTTGTGGTCCCATGCTGCATGGTGGGTTAGGGGGGAGGGGTGAAGGGGATGAAATTGAAAAAGAAAAATGGAAAACTGATAATGTTGAGCGATTTTGAAATCTGCATGCTATAATTTTGCTTAGGTGGGTTTTATTCTGTTGTATTTTGCATGAATCTTTATCAATAAAAATCAATTGAACATATAATACAACCTCTAAATGTCTGTATGCAAATGATAGAAGTCTAAAAAAAAGATGGGATAGTTAGAATATATAGCACTAAATGAAAGGTTAGATATAATCGGCATCTCAGAGACCTGTTGGAACAAGGACAACCAATGGGACACCATGATACCTGGTTACAAACTATATTAGAATGATAGGGTATATCATATTGGTGGATGGAGTTGCGCTCTAGTTAAGAGACTGTGTTGAGTCACACAGGATTCAAGTTTTGCAGGAAACAAAATACACATTAGAATCTCTATGGATAGAAATTCTGTGTAAAAAGGGAAAGGCGATGGCAGTGGTGATGTACTACTGACCGCCAGGCTACAATGAACAGATGAATAATGAAGTGCTAAAAGAAATCAGAGAAGCTAACAAAAGTTACAACACAGTAATAAGGAGTGATTTCAATTGCCTCGGTATCGACTGGGTCAGTGTCACAGCAGGATATGCTAGTGAATGGCTGCTTCTTGGAGCAGCTGGTTCATAAACCAACATGAGGGAAACTATTTTGGACCTAGTCCTTAGTGGAACACAGGATCTGGTGCAAGAAATAAGGATGTTGGGGCCACTTGGGAATAGTGATCATAGCATGATCGCATTTGATTTAATAAATGGAGGAAGGACGGCAAGAAGATCCAAAGTACTACCTTTTAACTTTCAGTACTTGAATATAAGTTGCCTTGAACTCCTGAGAAAAGATGTGAGCTAAATCCAATCCCCTTTCCTCTTCACCTCCTGCTACTTCCTTTTCAGGTCCTCAGCATCTCTGTTTCTGTGGTAGATGGCACTCACCCAGTGGCATGTCGTAGACCAAATCTTTTGTTTTTAGTAGCACTGACATGGACAACAACATGGTCCAGGAGAACACACTGATGCTTTAGCGCCTCCTTCGGCATGAATTCCACATCTTTTGACAGAAATTGTCTTTGCAGGTGAGCTCCCTCTGTTTTGGGACCATGACCTGCTCAAACAGAGCACAAATCACATCTTTTCTAAAGTGGCCTACTATACATATATGTTCCAGTTTTATATGTGTTTATAGAGAGGGTGCTTCCATGTCTGCTTTTTCATGTGGTCCTTTCCAAAATGGCCTACAGCGGGGTATGTTTATGGGGGATAAATAGACAATGATCATTTCACAAGAGTGAGAAGTCCATGCATCTTACCTACATTTGGCTGAGAGCAAAATTACCAGCTCATCGGTGCTAACTGTGCTGAGACCACCACTGCCCAAGCATGTCCCTATGTATCTCTAGGACTTTCATGGAACACACTGCCTCACTGCTATTCACATATTTAGGAGAGGAGCACTTAGCTTTATATGGGATGATATTTCACCTGAACAGGTCTTGCATGTATGTATACACATAAAGCTGCCCCTTCCAATGGTCTGGCTCTATCTTACCACTGGAAGGAGGGATGTTTATGAGATGGCTCTGTAAGCACGTCCGCTAGAAGGTATGTTTAAGCTCTGTTTTTTTTCTTTCCTACCTTCAGATGCTGCCAAATGAGAGGGAGGAGATGGCCACAAGGAAGGGTGGGAAAGGGTTTTAAAAATGTTTTTAATGTTGTATAAATGTGCTCATTAGAACCCCACAACCCATCTTAACTTATACATAGGGCTAGAGGCTTTTCAGTGTTGCCTGAACTATACCATGTATGCTGTCCATTCAAATTCCTTCTAATGATGTACCAAATGCTGTCTTTTCGGTGTTCCAAGGTAACCACACCCTTAATAAACAAGTTCCCTACATGAATCTCTGGAAGCTAGCTTCCTTTCTTTCTGTGTCCATGGGAGGTGTTGTGTGAGGTAGGTTTCCAGCAACATTATGTGGGGTCCAACAAAGGGCACAACACCACGTGCAAAAGCTGTCCAATAAAGATTTTCACACGTCCTCCTTTGCTATCCACGTTTCTTTGTTGGACAGCAACATTATGTGTCCATGAAGCCCTTTGCACATCATATATTACCATGTCCTGCCAGAGGTGGCAACACTCTCCCCAGACCATAGCAGGACAAAAGGGGCTGAGGGCAATGCAATAGAACCTGGGTATAAGACAGATGTGAATCCAGTGCCAGACATGGACCACCCTGAACATGCCTGCATATGGCCTGAATTGAGTTTCCTATGTGGGGCTTTCTTGTGCCCCTACTACCCCTTTGTTCTAGTGACATGATGTACCACATCAGACAAATTGTGCAAGCTGGCTTAGGTGTAGATACGTCTCCACTTAACCCATATATGATTTATTTATTTATTTAACATTTCTTATGTACTGCCTTTCATGAAATCAAAGCAGTTTACATTGGACAAACTGGGCATTATAACTTGGAGATAACTATTTTACAGGGAACATGGGCAATGGAGGGTTAAGTGGCTTGCCCAAGACCACAAGGAGCACTTGTGGGACTAGAAACCCCAGTCCTTCTGGCCCAAGGTTGCTGTCCTCTAGTGGGATCTGAACCCCTGACCTTCTGGCCTGAGGTAACTTGCCCCAACCACTATGCCACTCCCTCCCTCTGTGATGAGCTGTGCAAGTGCCCTTGAGGTTACACATCTCCTGGACGGTCCTGCAGTTAATGGCACAAACCCTGTGGCCTGAGGAAATAGTACTATTAGAGAGAGAAAGTGTGTGTGGTCAAGTCAATGTTGACTCCTGGCACTCCAGCAGCCCTTGGCTTTTCTTTGCAATGTGTGACTAGAAGTAGATTGCTAGGAGTGGATAGCCTAGTGGTTAGAGCAGTGAGGTGATGACCAGAGTTTGAGTCCCACTAGTACTCTTTGTGGCCTTGAGCAAATCACTTTACCCTCCATTGCCTCAGAAAAAAGACCTGGCAATCTACGTTTGGTCACACCTTGCCAAGAAAATCCAGGGGCTGCTGGGTTGCCAGGAGTCAGCATTGACTTGACAACACACACTTATGAACAACTGGATCACCCAGCCAGTAGTTTTTATCCAGGTAGCTGAATGTGATGGAGGGCTGCTATTACAGGAGTCCATGCATTTTGTAGTGGAGATGTATTTGGCTAGATGTGCTTGTGTTGGCATGGTAGTGCTGGAGCACCTGCAGCAAGCTAGAGCTGTTGGCAATGTTTCCACCTAATCACAGGGAATGCAGAGCCCCCCAGATGCACCTGGGGTGCCATATGGCCACCACCATAATGTGTGAGATGCTCCAGAGAAATGATCCACACATCCCAATTGCGGTTGCATTGGTATGAGTGGCTGGTGAATCTGGCCCTGTGTCTGAGATGAGGTAGGATGGGGGTTTAGTGTCTCTCTCACAAATCAATGTCATATTGCATGATGAAATACAACAGGGGTACATAGCTGCTCAGATGCCACTGAGCAAGGCCCCTAAGGCAAATGTGGTAGGCAACAAAGGTTACAGCACAGTAAT